>CM072939.1:8690000-10022500 GCA_036971965.1 Nyctalus aviator | reverse complement strand
GGCTGTGAGGTCCAAGGCGTGTAGGGCCAGGCTGCTTGTGGCACCAACCTCCCTCCTCCCTCCTCCCTCCTCTCCCCCTCCCTCCCGGGGTCCCTCCCTGCCTCTGGGGCAAGGCTGGCCAGGCTGCATCCCGGAACCCACCCCAGGATCTGCATCTTTGAAGCCATGGATACTGACAGAGGATTCAATGAATCCAAGGTCGCCAGCCGGGCGTTGACAGATGCCCGGCCATGATACTATTTCTGATTTAATAACCGAATGGGAGGCTGGCCCTTGGTAATAATTAGGGCTAATTACTGAGGAGGTGTTGACAGAAGGGCTGAGAGGAAACAAACTACCTTTATCCCGGGGCTTAGAGTCAGATTACCGGCCGTACTATCTGCCTCTCAGAAAGTAGGCGCTTCAATCACTCAGCAGGGCTTCAAAGGGGCCAGGGCCCTGACAATGCACGGGCTTCGGAAAGGAGCTATGAAGTGCGCCTTTGACTTCAACTCACCAACGGAGCCCCGTTCCAGGAATGGCTTCTTTGTGAAGTTTGAGTTACCGGGGCAGACCTGCCTCCCGGCCTGGCGGGCTGGGGCGCTGGCTGGCCCGCCCACCTGCCTAGGCCCTTCCGTTGTGGCGGTTCCCTGATTGGGGAGTGGGTCCGGGTATTTGTATGGCTGTGAGCTGCAGGTAAGGGGATCGGCTCTTGTGACCCCAGCAGGCTGTTCCTTCCCTCGCCTTAGCCGGACACAGATTTTTCTGGAGCCTTCAAGGGCAGGTCTGGCCTCGTTGCAAGGGGGCCTGCTTTGTGGTAGGACCACCCCCTTGGGGCCAGGTGTCACTCATGGGGCCGCCCCCCCCCCCCATCTCGAGCAAGGAGCCCATGTTGTGGACAGGACACTGACTCCCAGGGTCTCAGTGATGGAGAGGTGAAGAAGGGCTGACCTAAGTCCATCAGATGTACTGAATGTGAACCTGGTGACTGCCGTGGACCCCCCTGGACCTCAGAGACGGTGCGGGGGGATGTGGTCAGACCTCCGCTTCCGGGTGGAAAGCAGCAGCCCTGGGAAGTGGCCCACTCTCTTGGCCTGGACCGCAGGCCGCTGCATCTCTCGAGGGGCCAGCTGGGGGGCGGGGTGGCCGGCTAAGGCCATCGTGGCTGAGTGCAGGGGTCCGTTCTGGGATTCTGGGCTTTTCCAGGGTCTGTCCTGAGCAGGGAGGTGGGAGGGCGGTGAGGCCTCACTCAGGACCAACCCGTACAGGGAATGTCTTTTAGGTTCCGTCTGTGGCCCGGGAGGTGCAGAGAGGCTGGTCCTTAGGCCGCTATTCTGCCGGTCTAAGGACCAGCCAATCCAGAATTTTCCCACGAGGCTGGCAGTGCTACTTCAGAGAGAAGGAGTAGGTCTCGCTGGTGGAGAGCACTATTGTTAGATGACTTCTCCTTTCCCAGGCATGCTGCTCCGTTTCTAGAAGGAACGATGATGATGATGATGATGACGCCGGTAAAGGTCACCCACTAATTTGCTTCACTCAATACGGACTACCTTGTATTGGGAACATTATTGATGAGTTTAAACCCAATTTATATTAGGGCAAAAAATGGAATGGTATTTTCAATGGGAGAAGCACTTAAAAATTGGCATTAAATCTGCTTGAAGTCACCTTGAGTAGAATTAGACGTTGGCTCTACATCTGAAAGAATCTAAACAGGAAACTGGGTGTTTATAATATGTTAGCGGTGAACTAAATGCCATTACTTAGAGCGTGAGAAAAAGTAGCCCAAAAATATTGAACAATGTATTTTATTTGAAAAGAAGCCCCCTCAGAAAACCAAGGGTGTGTTGCGGTGGACACAGAAGCGTGCCCGAGCACTGTTCCCTTTTAAGATTAACATCTTCTGTTAGCATGGTACAGTTGTCATGGCGATGAAACAACATAGATGCATTGTTATGGACTGAAGTCTATACTTTATTCAGTTTTCTTGAGTTTTTAGCGAATGTCCGTTTTCTATTCCAGGATCCCATCCAGGGTCCCGGGTTGTATTTAGTCGTCCTTTCTCCTTAGTTTCTTCTGGACTTTTCTTGTTTTTGTGGCCTTGACGGTTTTGAGGTCTTTCGTAGACTGTCCCTCGGCTGGGTTTTGCTGTGTGTTTTTCTTGTGAATAGATAGGGGTTGTGGATTTGGGGAGCCAGGCCTCAAAGATAAGTGCCACCTCATTACATCATATCACAGGTGCGTGCTGTCACCATGACATCACTGTGGATGCTGACCTTGGTCCCCCGAGGCTTCTCCACTGTAAAGCTGCTGCTCCCCCGCTTTCCAGATCGTGCTCTTAGGCACGATGTCGCTTTGCCAAGTCACTCCTCAGGCGGGGGTGGGGGGTGGGGGGTGGGGTGGTGTTCTGCTCCGACTCCTTCAGGGCGGAGCATCTATATCCATAATTTGGAATTCTGGGTGGGAAATTTGTCTTCTCTCCTGTCTTTGCATAAAAGTATGAACTCATGAATATCTTGTATGAATGCTATGATTATTGTGAAATCCACTTACAGTGAGTCTTCACACCTGCCCACACAAGCATCCCACAATCCGGATACCGAAGCTGTCTCATTAACTCAGAACCCTCGCCCTGCAGCCCCTCAGTAATCAGCCCCTGCCCCTCCCCCGAACCCCTGACAATGGCCCATTTTGTGGTGTCTGCCTAGTTTTGCCTTTTCCAGAATGCCATATCATCAGGCTCACATAGTCTATAGCCTTTAACTTACCATAATTCTCTAGATATTCATCAACGATGTTGTATTGATTAGTCATTTGTTCCTTTTTATTGCTCAAGAGTGTGCCATTCACCCGTGGATATCATTTGGGATATTTCCCATTTTGGACAATGTTAATACAGTAGAACTGCTATTAATACAGTAGACTTTTGTTTGCTCATAAGTTTTCACTTCTCTAGAATATACAGGGTAGGATTGTTGGGCAATATGATACATGTATAGTTCCTTTGATAAGAAACTACCCCGCCATTTTCCAGAATGCTTGTGCCATTTTGCATTCTCACCAACAATGTACGAGAAGTCCAGTTGCTCCGCATTCCAGCCAGCACTTGGTTTTGTCGGGTTTTTCCCCTTTTTCTTTTAGCCATTCCAACAGTCTGTGGTCTTCAGTTCCATTTCATCTAAGTTGTTGAGTGTGTGTGCATTGAATTGTTTATAGTATTTCCTTATCATTCTTTTAGTGTTTGTGGTGTCTAGTGATAACCCTTCTTTCATTATTATACTTGTTTCTTCTCTCTTTTTTTGGTTGTCAGTCTAGCTAGATTTATCATTTTTATTGATCTTTTTTAAAGAACCAATGTCTGGTTTTATCGATTTTTCTCTATCATATTACTGTTCTCTCTTTCTTTTCTACTCTAACCTTATTTCCTTTCTTTGGCTTGCATTGGGCTTATTTTGCTCCTCTTCTAGTTTCTTAAGGTGGAAGCTAGGTCATAGTTTTCTTTCTTTTTTTAAAAAAATATATTTTATTGATTTTTGTACAGAGAGGAAGAGAGAGGGATAGAGAGTTAGAAACATTGATGAGAGAGAATCATCAATCAGCTGCCTCTTACATGCCCCCCACCGGGGATGTGCCCGCAACCAAGGTACATGCCCCTGACCGGAATCGAACCTGGGACCCTTCAGTCCGCAGGCGGACGCTCTATCCACTGAGCCAAACCGGTTTTGGCTAGGTCATAGTTTTCTTCTCTTCCAACGTAGGCACTAACGATAGGAATTTTTCTCCAAATTCTTCAAGTTTTTACTTTTTATTCAGGTAACATTTTTTTCTAATTTCTCTTAGGACTTCTTTGACCCATTTAAAATAACTCATTAGTTATTTAAAGTATGTCACTTATTTTCCAAATATTTGGGTATTTTCCGGTTATCTTTCTGTTATTAATTTCCAGGTTAATTCCATAATCTAGAGAACATATTTTGTATGCTTCTTGGGTTCTTCTTCATTTTTAAAGGTTTGTTTTGTGGCCCAGGATATGGCCTATCTTGATGAAAGTGCCGCGTGCATTGAGAAGAATGTTTTTCAGCTGGGTGGAGTGTTTTCTTAATGTCACCGAGGTCAAGTACGTAGATAGTATTAGTCAAGGCCCTGTGTGACTTTCTGGCCACTTGCTCAATAGATGACTAAGGAGTAGTTTACATCTCCAGCTATAATTATGTGTTTGTTTATTTCTGCTTTCGGTTCCACCAGCTTTTCCTTCATGCATTTTGTTGTTAAATGAGTACATATTTAGAACTTTTATGTTTTCTTGATGAATTGGTGCCTTATGTTTTTATCTATCCTTCTTATCCCTGATGATACTTCTTGCTCTGAGGTCTGTTTTGTCTGATGTTAGTATATCCACTCCAACTTTCTTTTGTCGTTTGTATATCTCTTTCATTTTTTTTTTTTTACTTTTATCTATGTTTTTTAAACTAAAATGGGCTTATTCTAGATAACTTATAGTGTTTTTTTTTATAATAGCTTATAATTATGGGGGCCTTATAATTTACATGTTGAGAGTATTTACATTTATTATAATCATTGCTGTAGTCTTATTTTGGCTTACCATTTTGTTTTCTCTGTTTCCTCTGATTGCTTGTTCTTCTCTCCTCTTTTTTTTTTTTTTTTTTAATCCTTACCCGAGGAGTGAGGATATTTTTTTCCATTGATTTTTGTTTGTTTTGTTATTTTTTAAAAAAATACATTTTATTGATTTTGTACAGAGAGGAAGGGAGAGAGACAGAGAGCTAGAAACATTGATGAGAGAGAGTCATCGACCAGCTGCCTCCTGCACACCCCCCACCGGGTACATGCCCTTGACCGGAACCAAACCCTGGTCCCCTCAGTCCCCAAGCCGACGCTCTATGCATTGAGCCAAATCGGCTTCGGCTGTTTGTTTTGTTAATCCTCACTTGAGGATGTTTTTCCATTGATTTTTAGGGAGAATGGAAGAGAGGGAAAGACAAAGAGAAATATCGATGTGAGAGAAACACATCGATTGGTTGCTTCCTGCATACTCCCTGACCAGGGCCCGGGCCAGGGTATGTGTCCTTGACCGGAATCGAACCAGGGACCCTTTGGTCTGCAGGTTGACGCTCTATCAACTGAGCCAAACTGGCTAGGGCTTTTTCCATTGATTTTTAGAAAGAATAGAAGGGAGGGAGAAGGGAAAGAGAGAACCATCAATGTGAGAGAGAGAGAGATACATCGATTGGTTGTCTCTCACATGCACCCTGACTGGGGCCCAGGATATAGCCTGCAAACCAGGTATGTGACCTTGACTAGGGATTGAACCTGAGACCCTTCAGTGCTCAGGCGGACACTCTAACCATTGAGCAATGCCGACCAGCGCTATCCCCTCTTCTGCCTTTTGGATTACTTGGGTATTTTCAAATAGTCTGTTTACATTTTTCTATTAGTCTTATGAATATACCTTTTTCTATTACATAATATGTTTTAAATGTTTGCTCTAGGGATTACAGTCTACATACTTAACCTTTGACAGTCTTCTTAGAGTTAGGGTTTTTTTTATTTTATTTTTATTTCAAAGTAAAATATAGAAGCCTTACAACCATATGGGTCCCCTACTCTGCCACCTTCATGTGATAGCTGTTACATTGAAGAACCCAGCAATGTTATAATTTTAACAATATCCATGTTCACTTAAGAGGTGAAAACTTGTATTTTATGTTTTCCCAGATATTTACCATTTCTTTTACTCTGCTATCTTGAAATCCCACGTTTCTTTCTCATTACCATTTCTTTTGAGCTGTATAACTTCCTTTAGTATATATTTTGGAGCACATCTGCTGAAAAGAAATTCTCTTCATTTTTTTTTTTTTTTCATCTGAGAATATTTTTATTTTGCCTTCATTCACAAAGGACCATATGCTGGATATAAAGTTCTTTTCTTTCATTACTTTAAAGGTGTTCTGCTGTCTTCTGGCTTCCACATTTTCTGATGAGAAATCCACACTCATTTAAATTATTATTTCCTTATGTATAATTTGTTGTTACTGTCAAGATTCTTTTTTTTATCATTTGTGTTTGAGTGTGGTTTTATCTTGCTTCTGATTCATTTGAATTCTTGAATCTGTAAATCTTTCTTTTCCCAATTTTGTGAAATTTCAGGCACTATTAAAGTAATTTTTGTACTTCAGTCTCTTTCTCTTCTTCTCAAATTCCAATAGCATGAATGTCAGACCTTTTACTGTTCTCCCTCAAGCCCTGGATGCTGTATTTAATGTAACCTTTTTCTTTTTGACCTTATATTAGATAGTTTCTATTGATCAGTCTTCATATTCTTTGTCCTCTCCCATTCCATTATTGATTTTTTTTTTGGTTTCAGATATTTTATTATTCAGTTCTGAAATTTCCTTTAAAAAGCAATTCTTTTTTTTTTTTTAAATATATTTTATTGATTTTTCACAGAGAGGAAGAGAGAGGGATAGAGAGTTAGAAACATCGATGAGAGAGAATCATCGATCAGCTGCCTCTTGCACACCCCCTACTGGGGATGCGCCCGCAACCAAGGTACATGCCCTTGACCGGAATCGAACCCGGGACCTTTCAGTCCCCAGGCTGACGCTCTATCCACTGAGCTAAACCGGTCCCGGCTAAAAAGCAATTCTTATATCTCTGCTGAGAACTTTCCCTCCATTAAGTTCAAGTGTATTTACCTTTGCTTCGGAGAGCATAATCGTGCAAGCTGTTTTAAAATCCTTATCTGATATTTCCAGCATCTGAATCATCAAGGCTGGCATCTGTAAGTTGTTTTTTCCCTTGAGAATTGGCGTCATTTTCTGGTTCTTGGAATGTTGAATAATTTGGTATTGTATCCTAGACATATCCTGGATTGAGTGTAATGCTGGGTCCTTTGGAGAATGTTGGGTTTGGGGTTAGCGGGTAGTCAACCCACTTAGCTTTGTATCACAAGTTCTGTCTTGCCCTCCATGGACTATGGTGTTCATCTCATTTTAATTTGCAAAGCTTTTGAGATGCTGCTTTGGGGCTGTCCCACACATCAGCCACTTGGGGATCTGTCTGAGATTTGGGTGGTGGTTTGAATCTTAGTCCACGTCTTAAAGCTGGTGCTGCTTTGGGCCTGTCCCAGGCATGTACAATGCAGGAATGAGCCTAGGACTTTTGTGGCTTCCTTCACAAAATTAAGGGATCTTCTCTTTATCTCTGCCCCTCTTCAGTTCCCCCGCCTTCCTGCACACACCTGTTCCACCCACAGTTCATCCTGGGTCCCCTAGATTACTCAGGCCTGAAAGACAGGGGTTTCTCACAGTCACTTCTTCCACGAAGCTCCCTGCCTAGG
This sequence comes from Nyctalus aviator, assembly GCA_036971965.1. Taxonomy (NCBI): domain Eukaryota; kingdom Metazoa; phylum Chordata; class Mammalia; order Chiroptera; family Vespertilionidae; genus Nyctalus; species Nyctalus aviator. Next base: position 10,015,161 of record CM072939.1, on the reverse strand, counting down.
GCCCATCGCTGGGACAGCTCCAAGAGAGAAGAGACAGACAAAACCATCAGGGATGGATTTCCTCTCACATTCTTCAGACTTTTTCTTTGTACAGAAATTAGGTGTTTTGCATCGTTGTTTTCAAAATTTGTGATTTAAGTTTTTCCCCTTTCACCTTAAATTCATTTAATACATTTGGTTTACAGTTTTCAGTTGCAGGGATCTTTTGGGCTTTATTTTTGTTAATCTCTGGTTTAACTGCACTATAGTTATAGGATATCGTTTATTATATTTCATATTTATGGAGCTTACCAATGTTTCTTTTTGTTTTTTAATCCTCACTTGAGGATGTTTTTCCATTGATTTAGAGAGAGAAAGACAGAGAGAAGTACTGATGTGAGAGAAATACATTGATTGGTTGCCTCCTGCATGGACCTCTGACCAGGGGCTGGGCCAGGGAGGAGCCTGCAACCAAGGTACATGCCCTTGGCTGGAATCAAACCTGGGGACTTTCAACCCTCAGACTGACGCTTTATTTACTGAGCCAATGTTTGCTTTGTGACACCCAATATACAAACAGTGGTTTTTAAATATATATATATATGTATATATATATACACTAGAGGCCTGATGCACGAAATCTGTGCAAGGGGCTTGGCCCCCTATTGCCTCGGCCCCATCCCCACGGCTTCGCCCAGAAGGTTGTCTGGAAGGACGTCCAGTCTCATTAGCATATTACTCTTTTATTATTATAGATTTTTATTGATTTCAGAGAGGACAGAAGAGGGAGATAGAAACACCAATGATGAGAAAGACAGGGATCGAACTTGTGATCTAGGTGTGTGCCCTTGGCTAGAATTGAACCTGGGACCCGTTAGTCTGCAGGCCGATGCTCTATTTGAGCCAGATCGGCTAGAGCTACAATCGGTTTTTACACATGTTTATGTGCTTTTGAGAAGAAGGCTTAGTCTCTCATCCACAATATCTTTCCTGTTGAGTCTTCTCTCTCCTTTTTATTATCTACTGGGCCCGGCTTGTACTAAGAGCCATTAGTGAGTTTTTTTTGACTTCTTGCGTCTTCTGTAGTTTGGCTTTATATAGGTTTAATACATAGGTATCTATAAGTGTCATATATCCATTGTGAATTTCAGCTTTTAGTGTTAGAAAGTGTCTGGCTTTGTCAAATTTAACGCTTTTTTGGCTCGAATTCAACTTTGTTGATATCAGTATTTCAATCTCTGCTTTCTTATTGTTTCCACTTGCCTGGTATAACTGTCTACCTAATTTCAGCCTTTTGGAACAACTTTAACATTTTGTTTCTTATTGGTTTTTACGTTCTGAGTCTGAGTTCTTTATCAGATATATTTTGTGAATGTTTTCTCCCTGTCTGTAGCCTTCTGTGGTTGTTGCTGTTGTTATTGTGTAGCCTGGTTTTGACTTCTTTACTGCCTCTGGGTGAGGATTGTGATATTGTGCTTCATCCCTGTGAGATTGGAGTTGATCCATTTTCAACTTTATCGAGTATTCTATTGTAGGAATGTTCCACAATTATCGCATTCAGCAGATGATGGCCGTTTGGATTGTTTCTGGTTTTTTTTTTTGGTGTTGTTTTCTTTTACTCTACACAATACCGCTATAAGCACTCCTGCACAAATCTCTTTGTGTGCGTGTGTGAGAATTTCTGTAGGATGTTTATCTAAGCGTGGGGTTGCTGAGTCATATAGTGTGCAAAATATAGATTGTTTTCCCAGGTTGTTTTCCAAACGGATTGTGTCAGCGTATGCTCCCTCTGGCTTGGTAAGGGGTTCCAGTTGTCCCACATCTTGGCCAACATTTGACAGACTAATTTTTTACTGATTTGCTGGGAGTGTAGTTATGTCGCATGGCAGTTTTGACAGGCATGTCTAAGATTATTAATTAGGTTAAACATATGTTTATCAGCCACTTTTGTTTCTTGTGAAATATCTGCTCAAGTCGTTTGATCATTTTTCTTTTTTGGTGTTTGCTTTTTTTTTTTTATGGTATTTAAGTTTTTTTGTTTTTCCACTATTGGTTTTTTTTTTTTTTTTTTTAGAGTGGAAGGAAAGAAGGGTGGAAGGGAGGGGGAGAGAAGGAGAGACAGAAGGGGGGATGGGGAGAAACATTGAAGTGAGAGAGACACATTGATTGGTTGCCTCCTGCATGAGCCCCAGCTAGGGCCGGGGATTGAATCTGCAACCCAGGTATGTGCCCTTGATTGGGAATCAAACCCACGACCCTGTGGTGTGCAGACTGGTGCTCTAACTACTGGGCAACACTGGCCAGAGCTTTTTTTTACGGTATTGATGTGTGTGATTTTTATGCCCTCCCCTCCTGTAGTATGCTTTTATATTGTTAAACCTGCGGAAATGTTATAAGCATAGTATATAATGAATACCTAGGTATCCTTCACCTGTGATCACCAACTGTTAGCATTTTTCCACATTTGCTTTACCGCTCTGCCTACATATTTACATGTACATAGAAATAAATTTTTTCCCCTGAAGCATTTGCAACAGATTGCAGACATCATGACATTTCACCTTAAAAATACTGTAGCATAGGAATAAAGACAGTCATGCTGGGACCGGTTTGGCTCAATGGATAGAGTGTCGGCTTGGGGACTGAAAGGTCCCGGGTTCGATTCCGGTCAAGGGCATGTACCTTGGTTGCGGGCATATCCCCAGTAGTGGGTGTGCAAGAGGCGGCTGATCGATGACTCTCTCTCATCGATGTTTCTAACTCTCTATCTCTCTCTCTTCCTCTCTGTGAAAAATCAATAAAATATATATTAAAAAAAAAAAAAAAAGACAGTCTTCTCCATAAAACACCATTACCCTTCCCGAGAAAATGAACGAAATTCCATATTACCTGCAGTCCGTATTCGGATTTCCTCAGTTGTCCCGAGCAATTTCTCTGTGGATCCTCTCCTTTTTTAATGTTTGTTGTTGTAGTTGTTGTTTGGGTGTTTTCTTTTTGTTTTTGTTTTGTTTTTATACTTTTAGAGAGAGGAAGGGAGAGGGATAGAGAGATAGAAACCTCTGTGAGAGAGAGGAACATCATCCATTGGCTGCCCCCTGCTGGGCATCGAGCCTGCACCCTGGGCACGTGCCCTGACTGGGAATTGAACCGGCGTGTGGGTTCCCCCTTTTGGACCCAGGATCTAATCATGATTCTTGTGCTGCTTTTGATCGCGATGGTTAATTTACAAGAGTTGCCCGGCTTTTGCTTTTGTTGTTTTTCTTGACCGTGACCTTTGGATAAGTCCACGCTCGTTGCCTAGTCCCGTAGCCTGGCCGCGTCTGCTTGTTTCCTGCTGGCTTTGGCATGGCTGCGCGAGGATGGCGCCACGTCTTCTCGCTTCACCCCGGGCGATCGGTGATGTCAGCGTGTTTACTATTGGCAGTGCCAGTTTTGATCAGATGGTGAAGGTGGTGACAGCCAGATGCCTCCATTGTAAAGGAATCTTTTCCTTTTGTGATTAGTTAATAACCAGAGGAGTAATACCTTGGCTCTATGCAAATCACCTGTTTCCCAATAACCTTTTTAACCAGTTGGGTCCTTTTTCAGATCTGATTGGTGGTTTTTATAGCCTTTTGCTCTCTACTTGTAGTTTTAGCTCCTTCTTTTTCTTTAAGACCATTAAGCATTCTTATTTTCAACATACCTCAATGCTCTGCGCTGGAGGTCCAGTTCTGCTTCCTGTTGTTTCTCATGGCTCTCACGCATGGTGCCATGCTTCCTTATTTATTTTTATTAGTTTTTTCCCCCTTCTTTTTAAATATACTTTTATTGCTGAAACCGGTTTGGCTCAATGGATAGAGCGTCGGCCTGGGGACTGAAAGGTCCAGGGTTCGATTCCGGTCAAGGGCAAGTACCTTGGTTGCGGGCACGTCCCCAGTGGGGGGTGTGCAAGAGGCAGCTGATCAATGATTCTCTCTCATTGATGTTTCTAGCTCTCTATCCCTTTCTCTTCCTCTCTGTAAAAAAAAATCAATAAAATATATATTTTTTAAAAAAAAATAAATATACTTTTATTGATTTCAGAGAGGAAGGGAGAGGGAGAGAGAGAGAGAGAGAGAGAGAGAGAAACATCAATGATGAGAGAGAATCATTGATTGGCTGCCTCCTGCTCGCCCCCTACTGGGAACCAAGCCGCAACCTGGGCACGTGCCCTTGAGCAGAATTGAACCTGGGACGCTTCCCTCCCCAGTGCTGATGCTCTATCCACGTACCCACCACCACGGCAGCCACAGTCACCCGAGAAACCGGGAACGGGACATAAAGGCTTCCTCCGGAAGAAGCCTTAGCCAGGGGGTTGATGCCAGGCTTGGAGGGGGTTCCAGGCCTCGGACAGAGGTCCGCAGGAGGGGCTGCAGGCTGCAGCTGGGCACATGCCCGGGCAGCAAAGGCTCCCTTCTCCTCTCCTGGACATAAGCCCGCCAGGCTTTTGCCACTGAGGGGACCCAGGGGATGCTGTCGTTGCTCATCTGAGGGCTGAGGGCTCCGGGGCTTTGGGGAGCATGTGTAGCCTCAGTCGGAGTGGCTGTCAGAGCTGTGCAAATTGTGTCAGGTTGTCTTCCTTTTTAATTTCTGAAAGAATGCGCATCTCGCTTTGACATCTCGCAGAGCAGGCAGAATGCGGAGTTGTGCTCGGTGGATTGAGTTTCGTGTTCCTTTGCCCTACGGGAGGGAGAGACAAGTGATCGGACAGGGACCGGGGGGGGGCGGCGGCGGCGGGGGCCACATCGCAGGTAGGCCTTGCGCAAGGCTGCGGCCTCCGCTCCCGGCCGCCGCTGCCAGGGGAGATAGGATAATGCAATTATTCTCAATTAGATTAATAAAGAATAATTAGATGTCATAAATCAAGCAATCACAGGATATTGTCATGGGAAAAATATGTAGGTAGAATTAATTAGTTTTCAAATAAAGCATTTATTTTAATTGCTGGAAATGATGGAGCCCTTAATTGCCGATGCATCATATTGGCCTGCGCATTTCGGTTGTTGCAACAACGTGACGGGTTTGTTCCCTGCACTTGTGGGGAAACAATGGAGGAGAAGGTGATTTCATCACCTCCGAGCGAGCCCCGTGCTGGTGAGGTTCTGGAAACTCCTTTCTGGCCCCAGGCAGGTGGCAAGTGTGGGCTGGGCTTCAGCTGGCACCGCATGTGTATGTGTGTGCGCATGCATGTGAGCACACGCCTGTGTGTGTCGATAAGCATGTGCCTGTATATGGGTAGGTGTGTGTGTGTGAGCACCACTGCGTGTGTACGGGAGCACGAACGAGGTGGGAGTGTGCATGTCGGGGCCGCACAGTGGGAGCCGGCAGAGGTGGCCTGCTGGACTCTGAGGCTCGGACTGAGTGGCGGGGTGCCTCCCCATCCTGAATTGGGGCCTTTCTGCTGGGTTGGGGTGCTTTAGCAGGCTCTGCATCCTTAGGTTCCTCTGAACCTGGGGCCCAGCAACTCTGTGCCCGTTGCTGACCCGCTGTTCTTACGGGGTAGGCACAGCCCGGACAAGCCGTGGTTTCTGAGGGCCCAGCAGCTGCTCCTCGGACCTTGTTCACCAAGCCAGCCTGCCCAGGGCCCTCGCCCTCCCTGACTTTTTGGGGGGAGGGGGGACTAGCTGGGGGAGGGGGCTCCCTGAGAGACAAACTGGAGCGAGCCCTGGTCAGTAGCAGGACTCAGCCAGGCCTGCCGTCAGGGCGTCCCCTGCGCAGCCTGGGCGAGGAGGGCCTGGCTGGCCTGAGTGGACGGCGCTCAGGGCCAGGGGGAGCCAGGCAGCCAGGAGGTGTAGCCGGTGCGGCCCGGAGTTCCAGAGACCGCAGAGGGCTCTGTGCCGGGCAGGCGTGGCTGCAGGAGGCTGTGGCCACGGCTGTGCCCATGCTGGGACTGGGGTGGTCCCACGTGGCTGCAAAGGCCATGGCAGAAGGCAGACGGGATGGACAGCATCCAGGGAGGCCGCCCCCTGCCTTTCTGAAGGGGGACAGCGGGTCGCTCACTGCCCTCCCTCAGTCCCCAGGTGGCCGCAGCCCCGCCCAGCATGGCGGCCCCGCCGGACCCCCAGTTCGTCCTCCGGGGCACCCAGTCGGCGGTGCACGCGCTGCACTTCTGTGGAGGAGCCCCGGAGCGGGAGCACCAGCTTCTCCTCTCGGGGTGAGTAGCTGCCGCTGGCCCAGGGAGAGGTTTGGGGGTCTGACAATAAGATGGCGCTTGTTTGGGGTCCTGCTGAGCAGCTCAGGCTGCCTGTCCCCCGGGCACACGTTGGGAGCCCACTGGACATACTGTCTGTCCCCTTGGGCCTCACCCCCTGGGGGAGGCAGGGACCCACGCCCGTTCTGTTACGGGTGCCACCCAGTTTGCACTGTCAGCGGCAGCCCTCCCGCCCTCTGTGGGGAGGCAGGCTCTGCCCAAGGGCCCTCAGAGGCCCCCGTGGAGAAAGAGCATGTGCCACTTTAGCCTGAGTGCGTGTTCAGAGCTGTCACCTAATCTGAAGGCTCAGGCAGCTGGACCCCCGGTCCACCCGACTGGCCCTGGGGAGCGGGCGGGGCACGGCCACCTCCTCTAACACCTCCTCCCTGCCCTGCCCTGCCCTCGTCTGGACAGGTCCCTGAGCGGGCTGGTGCACATCTGGAGCCTGCAGACACGGAGGGCCATCGCCACCCTGGACGGGCACGGGGGTCAGTGTGTGATCTGGCTGCAGACACTGCCCCAGGGACCCCAGCTCCTCAGGTAGGTCTCAGTGGCAGTCCCACAGGAGCCGGGCTGTGCAGCCTCCCCCAGCCACTCAGGCTGCCCCACCCCCAGGGGCAGGATAGGGCGTGACCCCTGCTCTCAGCCCATCCTGGGGCAGGGCGTCTGGGGGTGCTGGGTGCTGTCCCGCTGTGCTCACTGAGAGGGGCCTAATGAACGCATAGGACGGCTCTGTCCGTAGCCCCATCGCCGGTGGCTGAGCAGAGCCCGCCTGGCCTGCTGCAGCTCCCAGTGGTGGGAGCCGGGGTCCCTGGCCAGGCTGGCCCCGATGTCACCGCCCACACTTGGTACAACGGGCCCTCACAGTCTCCGCCTTTCCCTGAATAGAGTAGGTGTCTTGTCTGAATACCCCACTGAGGCACTTGTAGCAGGAACTGCCATTTATAAACGCCCCTGCAGAATTTTCCGCTGAGGTGTAGGCCCTCTGGGCCTCCTGCTCTCTGGGGCCCAGGCACCTTGGCTGTCTTCTGGGGACCCTTGGCCGAGAGGGCTCGGGCACCTGACGCCTTGCTCTGAGGCTTCAGGCCACGGAGACCTGGGCCAGCGCGGTGCGGGGTGGACAGCTCCCGGGGTAGCCTGTAAGGATGGCACCCCTCCTTCCGGTCCCGATGGCCCCGCGGCAGCCCCCCTCCGGGCTGGGCCTGCGGCGAGGAGGCCCGCAGCGCAGACCCTGCAGGCGCTTGGAATGCGCAGGTGCGTTTACGTTGCACCGGAGGCTGTGCGCCCAGCTGTGTTTGCAAGCCAAGTCCCTCCAAGTGGCTCTTGAGGGCGGAGAGTGAGCTTTCATGTCGAGGAGAGTCTGGAGGACGGAAAGCGAGGAGCCAGAGGCCCCGGCCCGCACCAGGCTGTGCAAGGGGCTCCCGGGACACACCTGGGCTGGGCGGCTGTGTTTCCCGCCTCTCACTGTGAGGTGAAGCACACTCACCGGACAGCGCGCGGAGAACAAGTTTGCAGACTGCCGTGCGGTCCCAGAGTGGCCACCTGTGCAAGCGGCCCAGCGGGACGCGGACTCTGCAGCCCGCTCCCTGCCTGTCCCCGCAGGCAGCCCCTCCCGCCTCACTCGTGTTTGCTGCCGGCACGCGCATCTCCAAAAGGCAAAGGCTCGTGTTGTCTATTTTTTGTTGTTGTTATTGTTCTTTACTTAAAAAAATGGGGTCCCCCAGAGCAGCTTCCTGTGCATCTGACGTTTGCACTCAGCCTTGTCTTTGGGGGATCCCCTCCCCCCCGGTGCACGTGGCCGCAGTGCCCTGCACGGGCTTCTCCGGGGGGCGTCGCCTGGATGTGTGCACCCCGGTGACTTCTGTCCTGCTGTGGGTGGAGGTCTGAGGTGTCCACCTGCTGCAGATATGATGGAGGAAGGCTCTCAGCCAGGCCTCCGGGGGATCCTGCACCCACGGATAGAAGGTTCGAGCACACTGGGCTGCCTGGGAGAACCAGGCTGCACTCGTCCCGGTGCAGCGAGTGCCCGCCCCCACGCCACCTGGGCCAGGAGGCTCTGGGTGCGGCTGTCCCCGTGCGCGGGTCATCTGTGGCGACGGGCGTCGGGCCAGGACAGAGTGTGCGCGGCGTTAGCAATTAGGTGGCGGGCGAAGGAGGCGTGGGAGGCCTTCCCGCTGTTCTCACAACTGTCCTGTGCGTTGGGCACAAATTCAGAATAAAAAGCTCCTTAAAAACAGGCCGCTCCTTGCTTACGGCCTGGCTGCCGTCTTGACCGGGAGTCAGATGCCCTCCGTGTGTGAGCATGTCTCTCCTGCGTTAGGCTCTGGCTCGTCCTTGTGTGAAGGTCACTGCCACGTCCGGCTCCCTCACAGCCCGGCAGAGCCCAGGGTCAGCCCGCTCCTTCAGAGAGCCGCGTGATTCTCAGTCCCCCCTAACGCTCAGGCGTGAACAGCAGCCCGGACACAGACTCCTGTGGACGCCAGGGCCCCCCCGCCGATGATCCGGCGGCAGCCGGGGTCCCGTCCGGCAAGGGCCCTGCTGGCCTTCCGCCTCAGGTTGGCCCAGCACGCCGGCATCTGTCCAGGCGGGGCGTGCAGACGGCTCAGCTGGGAGGCTCACGGCCGGTCTCTCCTTGGTTTTGGCAGTCAGGGCCGAGACCTGAAGCTGTGCCTGTGGGACCTGGCGGAGGGCAGGAACGCCGTGGTGGACTCCGTGGGCCTGGAGAGCGTGGGCTTCTGCAGGGGCTCCATCCTGGCCCGGGGTCAGCAGCGCTGGATGCTGGCTGTGCCCGGGAGAGGCAGCGACGAGGTGAGCGCCAGCCTGCCCCGCCCCCTGTTCACCAGTCACTGGAGACTCAGTTTCCCTACGTGGGCGTGGGCGTGGGCAACCTAAGCATTGGGCTGCAGGAGCACTGCTCTCCACAGGACCCGGTGAGCTGCGGGAGGTCTGGGTCTGACTGCTGGGTGCAGCTCCAGGGGCCTCGGGATGGGCCTTCATCTGGGCGCCTGGGAGATGTTCCTGGTGGCGACAGTCAGGAAGGAGGCCCACAGGGTGACTCTGGGAGGACCAGGCACCCAGCGCGCTGCAGAGGGACGAGTGGCAAGGCCTGAGGCATTCAGGGGAACTGGGGAGACCACCCAGACAGGTCCTCGGAGGACTTAGGGACAGGCCCGTGTGCGGGGAAGTCCCCAGCAGACCAGCGGGCGATGGTGGAAGGCAGACCAAGGCCTTGGTGAAGTTGCCGTGGGCCTGTGAGCCAGGGCAGCAGGGGAGGGGCAGCTTTTTGAGGAGCAGAACCGGACCCTGGTGTGAGAGGCCTGGGTCCGGGGGTCAGGGCTGGCGCTGGGTGGTGGCTGCAGTGTAGAGGGACACCGGCGATTAGGGGAGTGTCAGAGGGTGGAGGGTGGGGTGGGTGTGACAGAGCCTAGAGGTCACTGTCAGATGGCCCTCATGCCAGAGCGGCCAGCGGTGGTTGGCGGTGGCAAGGACTGCCCACTGGTGTCCACAGCCGGGGGATAGAGCAGGCAGAGTCCCCCACGGGAAGCAGTGCCCAGCACGTGGGGCAGATAGCAGGAAGCCTGGAAGGGGAGGAGGGTGTGGCTGTGAGGGAGCTGAAGGGAAATGGGGGGATTGGCTGGAGGAGAGGTGGGGTCCTGCCTGGGTGGAGCGGGTCAGGGGAGGGAGCGGGAGCCTCTGCCTGCCGCCCACTCCCGTGTCCTCCCCGGGAGGCTGCTCGCTGGCAGCGCTGGGCAGGGACCTGCGGCCTGTGCACACGGGAGGCTTGGCCCCCGCCCAAGAGATGCCGTTTGTCTGCAAGCAGGTTCAGTTCATAAATAATGAGATGGGAACAGGCATTTATTTGTTCATGATGGCATTTAAATCACCAATTAGGAGCTACATGCACTTTTCTTGCCAATTTGCCAAAAACCTGTTAAAGGTTTTATTAATGTGAAAGGAGAGAGGTGTGTTTCCTTCGGGAGGGCAGGAGCCGGGCAGCCAGCCTTCCCCCTGCCTGCACACACAGAGCCAGCCGGCCCAGGGCCGAGCCAGCTCCCACCGGGGCCGGGTGCTGTGTGCTGGCTTCCACCTCGGCCACCCCAGGACTTCTGGCTGCTCTCATCCCTCCTCCTGCCCTCACCCTCCACCCTCCACCCTCCTCTCCCAGGCCTGGTCCCTAAGACCACTCATGCCTTCTGCTCGAGGCTGTTTTAACCCACCTCCTGGCTCCCAGCTCTGGCAGCATCTGCGTTTCTCAGGAGCAGCCAGTCCTAGGACCTCGCGCATCCTGGGAAAACGGTTATTTTCCATGTTCCCACCTGGAATCTGCCTGGACGAGGCCCTGGAACAGCATCGCTGGCCCGTCCCCAGACAGTGCCGGGGAGGACGTGCTCCTGCCCCACTTGGCCGTCTGGGTGGCCGCGCTTGCTCTAACCAACATTTTTCCTTCTGGAAATAAAAGTTGCGGTCGAGTGCCAGATGGAAAGCACTCCGGCGCCTGCAGGAGGCTCTGGGCACCGGCCACTGGGCTGCCCTGGTCCTGGGGCCACGGCTCCTTGCTCTCCTTTCCCCACGCTCCCTCCCACGGCACACAGCTCAGTCCCAGGGCTGCCACGGTCCCCCCTGAGCCCTTCCTTCCCCTCCTGACCTGAGCAGACTTGCCGTGTGACTCCCGAGCCCATGTGGGTCTTCCTGAGCCCAAAGACCAGGATGGGCCACTCCCCATTGACTGTGGGCCCGTGTGCCCGGCCATCCAAGGTGTGACCTGTGCATACCATGTCCAGCGACATCTGCTTCCTCCGACATCCCTCTCCCTGTGGCTTCTCCTCCCCCTCCAGCCACTTAGCATCTTTTTATTTATTTTTTTTTAATTGATTTTTTTAACAGAGAGGAAGAGAGAGGGATAGAGAGTTAGAAACATCGATGAGAGAGAATCATCGATCTGCTGCCTCCTGCACACTCCCCACTGGGAATGTGCCCGCACCCAAGGTACATGCCCTTCACCGGAATCGAACCTGGGACCCTTCAGTCCGCAGGCTGACGCTCTATCCACTGAGCCAAACCGGTTTCGGCTACTTCATCTTCCTTATATTTCTTTTCATTTCGCTGGAACTTCTCCTCAGGCATCTGGGCTGCTCCAGGGTCCTTTTTCTGGCTGGCCTTTATTTCATGACCGTAACACAGTTCACGTCACTTCTGTTCTTTTCTGTCTCCTTCGTGGGCAGCGAGGGCCGTTGTCTGCATGTGTGAGTGTGTGTGTGTTTGTGTTCACACTGGCAGGGGCCCCTGGACTCACCTTCCTCCCGGTGCTGGGGCTGGGGTGCTTTGCAGGCTTCCGTTGAGATCCCTGCCCAGAGCACACCCACAGCCCCAGCGTGCGGACGTGCCGCCCGAGCACAGAGGCAGGCATGGGGCGCCTTGCAGGGCCTCGAAGCTGGGAGGACCAGGCCGCATTCCCTCCGGCATGGCACCAGCACACGCACAGGTGGCAGAACTGGAACTCGGACCTGGGACTTAACTCCGGGGCTCGGGCCCTTCTCCTGTGTGTGTCAGCGGGAGCTCCGCCACGGAGTTCACCCTGGTTCTCCCCGCTGGCGGTTCTGAGTTCTGGGCATCCGACCATAGGCCAGCTGTCCCCTCAGCATTCTCGACTCCTCTGAACTCAGACCCCTGTCTGCAAACCAGAGCATGCCTCCGTGTGGGCGAGGGGCGGCCTGCGGCTCCACAGTGGCCGCCCCTTGTTGCTGTGGTGTTGGTGGAGCTGCTCTCACCAGCGCATGGGGAGCTAAGGGCTGGCCGAACCCCCAAACATGGAGCAGTGGACCTGCCTCTCATGGGGTCCCCTCTCCTCTTCTGAGCCCTGCAGGCAGGTGAGGGGGCTGAGGCAGGAGGAGTGCAGATGTCTGAGAGCCGGTGCCGGTCTATCGGGCTCCAGCTCTGAGCCTGCTCCTTTTGACTTCGGCTGTCCCCTGCCGACAGTGGGGACCGAACCCGGCCCAAGTCCGTGGACAGGCCCGAGTCTGAGCTGTCTGTGCGGGGCAGCGGCGCACATCTGCCGGCCGAGGTGACGCACATACCGCCACGACGCCCAGGGTCAAGGCACAGGCCCCGGGCCAGGCCTTACACAGAGCTTCCCCTGGTGCACACGGTTGTGGTCCTTTCCTAGGCGGGGTAGAGGGTCCCCAAGTGGTCCACCTGGGCCAGTCTGTACCATTCGATACGCTGAGAGTGCGGAGCGACTCCCGTAGAACCCGCCACAGGAGAGGGAAGCAGGCAGAGCCGGGAGAGCGGGCGCGCCGAGCGGTGCTCGGCGAGCCAGGCCTCCTGCCCAGCAAGGCGGTGGGACGGGGGAGAGGCCGGAGGCTGCCCTGGGCGGAATGCTGCCCGCGGCCACCCGGGAATGACGCCGCGCACGCCGTCTCCCAAGGCGCGTGCGTACGTAGCTCTCGAGCCCACGGGCCTGTGCGGTCTCCTTAGGCCGGGCTCCCAGGTTCCTACGGGGGAGCAGACAGAAACTCGCAGCCGTCTTAGCTAATCGCCTTAAAAGTCTCTTGTTTGTATAGAACAGGCTCGTCTTGGCGCCGGCCCAAATCAACTTGTTTTCTTACTGTCAGATTCAGATTCTGGAGATGCCATCCAAGACGTCAGTGTGCACCCTGAAGCCAGAGGCAGATGCCAAGCCAGGCATGCCCATGTGCCTGGAGCTGCGGCAGGTAAGGCCCAGTGCACGCCAGCCACGCCCCGTCAGCCACGCCCGCCGGGCCGTGAATCATGCCCCATTCAGGATTCGGTTTGTCGTCAAACCGACAGGGCAGTGAGCCCCTCGGGAGACCTGCGCACACCGCTTCCACCACCGCCTCCATCCCCGCAGCCCCCGTGCTTCGAGGGATGCCCCTGCCCACTGCCGCAGGGCTTCTGCTGTCCCCTGCAGGCCGGGCAGCGGGAAGGGGGCACCCCCTGCCAGTGCAGGGAGGGGGGACAGCCGGGTCAGCGGGGCTGGCCGCCTCCCGGAAAGGATTCCCCTTTTCTCTCCCCACCCCGCTCCCCTCTCCTGGACCTGCCCACCTTCACCAGAGGCCCTGACTTTCCTTGATGCACAGCCCCCCAAAGGTCAGAGGTCAACACCGGCTCCCCGTAAGCGTGCCCATGCCGTGGGTCACTGTGTTTGGCACAGCAAAGCGAATGGGTGGCGTGTTCGCTTAGAAGGCCTCCTGGAGGCGCCTTGCCGTGGCAGAGACCGTGGGAAGCAGGTCCCTGAGCAGTGTCCATCTCGGGAGCGCTGCTCAGGCTGTCTCTCAGCTCTTTGCAGTCCGCCAGCACCTTCGGAGGGCCGCCCTGAGCCCGTCCAGGATCGCGAGCTGGCAGTTCCTGCCGGGCGCCTCAATGCCTGCTGGAACTCTTCCTAAGAGGCAGACCAGACCGGTGGCCTCAGGCCGCGCGGAGAGGATTGCATGGCCAATGGGCTTCAGGGGGACAGTCCCGAGCCATTGGCCCCTCTCAGGACCAGGAAGATTCCCCGGCCTTTCTAGCCGCTGGTCTCCTCCTGGAGTTTCTTAACCAGTGACTTTCCAGCTGGAAGCCCGGATCCCGGGCAAGGAGTGAGGGAGACTCCGAGGCCCGCGCGTCTGGTGACACAGCTCCTGGCGCCAGCGGTTCTCGGCAGACGCTCGGTGGGAATACCCCGAGGCCTCGGTGCTGGGCGGGCGTGGCGTGGCGCTCACAGCCCCGGGCAGGGCGGCAGGGGCCACATCCGCTCACACTCCACTCCCTGGAAGTGCTGTCATTGCGTAATCGTGTAAAAATTCCAGCAGAAAAATGTGTAGAAACGGGATGTACAAACTTGTTAAGGTAATTAATATAGTTGACAGAAGGACAAATCACGTTTTTGTTAGTTGATATGGATCCAACACAAAAGCAAACTCTCTGTTAATCTTAAATGTCCTTTTTTTTTTTTTTCCTCTCCAAACACGGAGGCCCAGGCTCCAGTTTATTAGGCCTGAAGTGGCATTTTTTTTTTCTTTCTGAAGTTTTCAGATGCAGTCTCGTTTTATCCCTCAAGGAGGCTGACCTGCGTTGTCATGGTGATTATCACATAAAATGTCAGAATCAGAGTCAAGCCTCATGCAGAGTTACTCACACCCCCTTCAGAGCAATGGGCCCCACCCGAGCCGGGGGCTCCCCACAGGACCTCGGGGTGCCGTGGACAGGGCCTGCCTGCCTGCTGGGGTCCCTCCGGCAGGGGTCATGGAGCAAATCCTCACAGTAACTTCAGGCCCTCACTCCATGGAGGTCAGCTTGGCGCTGTGGGTGTGGCCACCAAAGGCCTATGGCCACTGGAGCACTGTCCCACCCGCAGTCTGTCACTGGGGGGGGCCCACGGGACCCTGCGTGCTGGGAAAGCAGCTGGAGTGGCCTGCAGTCAGGCAGCGAGTAGAGGCTGGAGCTCAGCATGTGCCTCCTTGGCAGCTGCTGGGTGAGGCGCTGCTCTGGCCGCCCTGTCAGTCATCCGCAGTCCTGAACTGGTGGAGCTGTTCGGAACCCAGAGGCACAGGTGGCCCAGCAGGCATTCCCGCTGACCAGCCCCCCTTTCTCACCGATCACCATCGGGGCTGAAGGCCAGGCTGGGTCAGAGCTGGAGGGGGTGTGCTCAGTGATTCTCACACTCCAGTGGGGCCATCCCCAGGCCATTTGGGGCGGGAGGTGGGGGGGTGGGGGGGGGAGAGGACTGCTGAGACAAGTGAAGAGATAAAGCATGGGACAGAGGAGTCCCGGAAGCAACCTGGGCACCTGTGCTGGAGGCACTTCCTGTTGGTAGTGTCTGGGGACCGGGCACCGGGCCCGGTGCTGCCACTCTCGGTGCCAGGGTGACTCGGAGCCCTGCCGTGCTCTCTGGAGTCGACGCAGAGGCGAGATGAACGAGGCGTCTGCCCGGGGTGCGGGCCCTCTGACCCGTGCCCTCATTTATCACAATAGCTCAGCGCCGCCGCGGCTCACCCAGCCCCGGGACGGGGGGGCTTCCGCAGCGACGTTGACAAAGCCCAGAAAGTCCATTTCTCATTGACAAAGAGCTCGCGATTTTCTCTGGCTGGTGGTTGTAGACAGGTGACCGGCCCCGCCAACGGGCGGTGGGGAGTCTCAGGCCCGCGGGAAGGACCCTGTGATCCTGGCAGGACCTGGGCTGGGAAGCAGCGGCACCGGCACCGCAGTGTTAGGTGGGGGCGTGCTAAGCTCCGTGCCCTCCCGCCCCGGTTCCCCGGGGTGCCCCAACCCCAGCCCGCACAGGTCCCGTGCCAGTGGCATCACCCGCGGGGGGAGGGGGCGTGGAGCCTCCGCACTGTCACTGCCGGGTGAGGACCCTGGGAAGCTCCTCGGCTCCTCAGCGGGGCCGCCCCCAGGGCAGCGGGGGGGGGGGGGTGGGCAGCCCGTTTCCAGAGAACGCCCCGGGACCCCTCAGGAGCTGACCGCCGCTCTGTTCCCCGCAGACTGACTCCTCCAGCCCCCGCCCGCGCCTCCTGGCCGGCTACGAGGACGGATCGGTGGCCCTGTGGGATGTCTCCGAGCGGAAGGTGTGCAGCCGGATCGCCTGCCACACGGAGCCCGTCATGGGCCTTGACTTTGACTCCCAGAAGGCCCGGGGCGTCTCGGGCTCCGCGGAGAAGGCGCTGGCTGTCTGGAGCCTGGATGAGCAGCAGGCCCTGCAGGTCAGTGCGCCAGACCCGAGGTGCCATTTATCCTGCTCTGCACTAACAGTCTGATAGGCTGAAACAATATTTAGGCATGAAGAGGAGTTGTTGCAGATCGCCGGCTAATTAATCACTCGGAGGCGGGGTGCGGGCGGGCCTGTCTGTGGGGCCGGCGCAGGAAGGAGGGGGCGTGGGCGTCCGTGAACCGTTCACATGGTTTGGGTTTCCCTCAGACCTTGGGTTAATGGCAGTCACGTCTTGTCCATCTAGAGAGAAGGCATGTAGAGTCCAGGAGTAAGGACGCCAGCCCATTTGCAAAAACTCAGAGGAATTCGGTCAGCAAGGAACTGATTAATCAAAAAAAACAAAAATAGCCCGATGTGGAGAAATCCACGGAGTCACGCCCGGGTGGCGGTCTGCAAGCCGGCCCCAGGGAGGCCGCGCCCCGCGGGCAGCGGGGAGGGGCTGTGAGGCCTCGGGGTGGAGGGGGGGCGTTGCTGAAAGCCTCCCCCTAACGTCCCAGGAGCCCTCCTAGCGCCCCAGTGGACCTTCCCAGCCAGCCCGCCTCGCAGAGCACCTGGGAGCCACGTCTGGGCCGTGCCCGGCGCTCCGCGCGGGGTGGCCTACCCTCCTTGCTCAGCCCTGTTTGGGACGGAGGGATGGAGGGGTGGCGTTTGGAGGCGGGAGTCCTCCCCCCCCCCCCCCGGCCTCACTCTGGTGCAGGTCCCAGGAGCTACAGGTCACGGGGGAGGAGACGTGCCGGGTGTGTCCTGTACCTCCCGGCCCCCAGAGGGTCACCCAGGTGCACACCGGCTTCTGGGGGTGAGCGAGGAGCCCCATCAGCCAGGGAGTCTTGGACTTGACCGTAGCCAGCAAGTAGAAGCTTCTCAGAAGGGCAGCTCTGTGACCCTGGTCTGGGGGGAGCAGGACTCCAGGTGGCGGCAGCAGCAGCGGCAGCCCAGCCCCTGGCCTCACTGGGCCTTCACCACTGGAGTGCTGGACAGCAGGCCCGGGGCCGTCTCTGCAAGGCTGGGGTCCGGGCTTCCCACCAGAGACGGGAGGGCAGAGGAGAGGCGTCTCTCGGGGCCCCTCTCAGGTGGAGAGCCTGCCCAGCAGCCTGCCAAGCCTGCCACCTGCTTGCCCAGACCGGACCCCCCCAGCAAGGGGAAGAGGCACCTCAGGCACGTGGGATGGAGGGGGGATGGGCCCCCGGTGAAAATCGGAACACACTGCGGCATCCAGCAGGCATCACCACACTCTGGCTGTAACCTGGGGGTGTGACACGGTCACCAGGTCCCCCCCAGAGGAACAGAGCGAGGACAGCCAGGACAGGAGGGGGTGTCCAGGAGAGCAGTGACGTAAAGGTCTGAGGATAGACACTGAGATCAGGCAGAGTGAGACTGGGAGGTGCCCCCTCCCCCCCACGTTACAGCTGAGGGGCCACTGGCATCCCAACAAGAACAGTCTTTCTGGAGAACCAAGGTTAGAGCCAGAGCAGGTGGCGGCGGCAGCAAGGTAAGGCCATGCCAGCTGCCCAGGGTGAGGCTGCCCCGGACTCTGCAGGTGGGACCTGAGGGTCTGCCTCGAGCTCTGTGGGTCAGGAAGAGCAGCGGTCAGAGCCCAGCACGACAGGAGAAGGGGGGGGGTCACATGTCATGTTTGGGGACAGGGCACATGTTCATACTTTTTTGGCATCACTGCTTCCAACGTCCAACCATCCCTCCATCCTTCTGTCATCCCAGGGAGCCACAAGGCCCTGCAGGAAGGGGGTCAGACAGGCCTCCCAGTGGGGCCAGGCCAGGCAGCGGGGGCTGAGCTTCGAGTGCCTTCATCCTGGAGGAGGGCCCCTGTGGACCTGCCGGGGGTGGGAGTGAAGGTCATGGCGGTGGCGGCCATCTTTAGAAGGGAGCGGAGCCACTCCGGTGCTACGTCTCCACGTGCTGGGTCCTCAGCAGTGGAGTCAGCCTTGCTGAGGCCTGAGTCCTCCCCGCTCCATGGGCAGCAGGGTGCTCCCTCACTCCCTCCCCTCCGGTTCCTCGAGCCTGGTAGAGACCCACTCCCTGTGGAGTCCAGTGCTCCGCCCCGCTTCGTCAGCCTGACTTCTCCAAGAGCCCACGGCTCAGGCAGCTCCCCTGCGGCCCCTGCCCAGCCTGCAGCGCTCCCGGGTCCCGGGTCCCGGGAATGGGCCCTCCTGGCTCCGATCTGCCTGGTCTGTCCTGGTTCCCTCGAGAAACAGCTGCTGGAACTTAAGACTTAAATTTATGGGGCACGTTGCAGTCCAGAGATGAACTTTTACCGTACCGATGAATTGAAAAGTTAAAGCAGAGGGCATTATTAATGAATTGGAAAGTTCTAGCAGACGGTGAGCAGGCTCTGCAGGACGGTGCCTGGGCCGGGGCCTCGCTCAGATGGGGAGGGCCCCTCCCGCTGAGCACGCCACCTCACCCAGGGACAACTGGGCACCATCTTCAAAGCTAGTTGGGGCCGGAGGCCCTGCAGGCTTTCAGACCGTGCAGTGCAGTGCGGGACTCTGAGGGGAGGCATCTGGGGGCCCCCAGGTCCTCATCATCCACGGCCGTCCTTGCCCCAGGGCCCTGGGTACGCTGTGCCTGGCCCTGCGGTGGGCACCGCGATGTGGCTGCCCACTGGCCCGCAAGCCACGCGGGCACAGATGCGCCTCGCCTTTCGGCCTGCTGCTGGAGCCCCTAATGAGCCCAAATCAATCTCTCCCGGGCGGGCGCTGGGCGCGGAGACGCAGATGAGGTTTCCCGCAGCCGAGCGTGGGTAATGGGAACCAGATGGCGGCCGCGCCGCGCGCGCATTCCTGGCACCTGAGGTCATGCGCTGCGAGAGCCACTGGTGGCCAGGGCTCCTTGCCGGAGGGGCCCGGCCCAGCACAGGTCCGGCCGGGGCCGGGGTGGCGGCCGGAGCCCTCGGTCGCCCGCCTCGGGGTCCTGCGGCCTCGAGGACGCGCCGCCGCGATGCCAGGCCGCTCACCTGCCTCCCCGAGGTGCCCTCGGGGGCGCCACCAGGAGCTCCGGCCTCTGTCGTCAGACACAGGTGGTGCGCATACCTGCTCCTTCCTCCCGCACGTGGGGCAGGGCCCGCGGCCTTGAAGCAGGGGCTGATTTACGGCCGGCAATATTTTTAGGCCTTTAAATAATAATGAGCCCGCCCCCCCCAGCCCAGCCCAGCCCAGCCAGCCAGGACTGGGAAGCAGACTAACCGCGCTCCCCCCTCCCTGTGCCTGAGGCCGGCCAGGTGTCCTCGCTGCGTGGCCACTGCCCTCCCTCCCCTCGCCCTGCGGGGCCTTCTCTCCAAAGCGTTGGCAGCAGGGCGCGGGGGCAGGTTCGGGGGGGCTTACGGGACCCTGAGGGGCCTGCTCCTCCTGAGTTTATCACTGGGGAGAGAGCCGTGGCTCCACCGGCCTGCGGTACGCATCTCAGGAACATGGTGGGGGGTGGGGGGGGCCCATGATCACCGGGAACGCCCGACGGGACTGCTCTCCCTGAGAACACCCAGCGTGGGGACAGCGCGCTCCCCGCGGGGGTCCCCCTGAAACATCGCCGCCTTCTCATGGCCGTGGAGGGGCTGTGAGGGCGGCAGGTGGGGAGTCTCATCGCTGACCCCTGGGCAGCACTGGGCACCTCAGCCCTGTCAGGTGGCGATGCTGCCGTGGGGGGCGGGGTGAGAACGCTGGTGGCTCTGGGGTGAAACTCACAGGAGAGAAGCAGGGGGGACCGTGGCCATCAGCCTCTCGTGCCCGTCCCAGCCGCCAGCTCTCGGTCCATGCGACTCAGGAGGGGCCTCCACGCATGGGCACACGCGTGCACAGTGGCTTCCACCGCCATGGCCCTGCCCCAGCGCGCGCCCGCCTCAGCAGCCTGCGTGTGGAGCTGGGGGCCCAGGGCATGCTGAGCGGAAGCGGGAGCCACTGCAGGCATCCTGGCCCCGCCGCTGGTGGGCTAGGAGAGCCTCCTTGGCTGTGCAGTTTGCAAATTTTCTTTTCTTTTTTTAAAATATATCTTATTGATTTTTTACAGAGAGGAAGGGAGAGGGATAGAGAGTTAGAAACATTGATGAGAGAGAATCATCGATCAGTTGCCTCTTGCACACTCCCTACTGGGGATGTGCCTGCAACCAAGGTACATGCCCTTGACCGGAATCGAACCTGGGACCTTTCAGTCTGCAGGCCTAAGCTCTATCCACTGAGCCAAACCGGTTTCGGCTGGTTTGCAAATTTTCATTACCGGGTTAGGTTCTCTCCCACTCCTGGTGGGGAGGGAATCTGGATCTTGAGGCCTTGTTGGGCCATCAGACTCATGGCTTTTCTTCTCAGATCTGCTAACTTAGTGAATTCTACTGTTCGGCCTCTGATAACACTGCATCAGTTGCACACGCTAAAACAACCCGCTCCCCAGCATGTCCTCCGAGGGGCTCGGTCGGAGTTGGTCAGGGCCGTCTGTCAGTAGACAGCTGTGCCCCTCTTCCTGTCTCCTCGCGCTGCTTATTGTATCGGGGTGTCAGGAGCCCCAGAATCAGGAGGCAGGCACCCCCTCCTCTGCTGGTCTCTGGACACGCTGACGGGGGCCTGATTCTGGGGTGGCTGTGGGTCAGTCCTTGCCTGTTCCGGGGGTGGGGGCAGGCATGTTCCCCGTAGGGAAGGTCTGATTTTCTTCTGGGACTAATTTACGTGTCTTGATTTTTGAGTTAGTTTTATTTCCTGTGGGCATAAAGATCCTCAAGGTGTTTTCGTATTGACTTTTTCATAGGCCTGTCCATTTCTGCTGTGTTTGCAGGAATGTCCCGTTGTTATTCCTCCTCAGCCTTGTCTTTGCTGGCCTTTCTTTTTCTGTCCCAGCGTTTCTGCTCCACTCCTCGCACGCTCTCGGGGGCGCCGCGGCTGCCTGGAGCGGGCGCATGACGCACTCGCTCCGGCCTCTTCTCCGCGCAGCCGAAGTCTGCGCCCCACATTGCACGATGTCGCCGTTTCCATCACCCCTCACTCCGGGCGGACCTGATTTTTATTTGTTCTCTGACTGCTGAGCTGATTAGAGTGTTTTTATGTTTCCAAATGTTTGATTCCACCCCCCTCCCCACCCCCTCCCCAAGTTATTTTTTATTTTTCATTTTCTCGTTTAATTCCATTGTGGTCGGAGAAGAAGGTCTGAATGATATCAGCTCTTTGCAATGTGGAGGCCAGTCCAGTCTCATGAGTGCTCCACATGTGCTGGGAGGGGAGTGCTTCTCCCCGCGAGACGCATGGCTGTACCTGTGCGAACCGGGTCAGCCCGGCACCCCCCACCCCCGTGCTTGCGGCCCACGGGCCTGGGGAAGGTCAGGGGGAGCCTCCAGCTGCTGCACATCTTGCTGACCTTTCCTGTGGCCTGTGCATTCTGCTTTCCGCATTTCAAAGCGGCTTACGGACACACAAGTTCAGGATGCTGCCGAAACCGGTTTGGCTCAGTGGATAGAGCGTCGCCTGCAGACCGAAGGGTTGCAGGTTCGAATCCGCGTCAACGGCATGTACCTTGGTTGTGGGCGCATCCCCAGTGGGGGGCGTGCAGGAGGCAGCTGGTTGATGTTTCTCTCTCATCGATGTTTCTAGCTCTTTATCCCTCTCCCTTCTTCTCTGTAAAAAAAAAATCAATAAAATATATATATATTTTTTAAAGAATGCTAACCTTCATGGGGAGTTGAACCTTTTCTTTTTTTTTTTTTTTTTAATGTTTCTATTGATTTCAGAGAGAGGGAGAGGCACGTGCACAGCCGCACCCGGAGACGGTAAGCCCGCAACCCCTGCAGGTGCCCTGACTGGGAATCGAACCGTGACCTCCTGATCCATACATAGGTGGACGCTCCACCACTGAGCCACGCCGGCCGGGCTGCACCTTCCCTTTAGTCACCCCTGTTACCGCTGGAAAGGATTTTTACCTACAGGCCGATTTCGCCAACTGTTCACATCGCTCGGGCCAAGTTTCTTCGCATGATACATCCTTTTATAGCTTTTACCTTTTTTTTAAAAAAACACATTTTATTGAGTTTTTACAGAGAGGAAGGAAGAGGGATAGAGAGTTAGAAACGTCGATGAGAGAGAATCATCAACCAGCTGCCTCCTGCACACCCCCCACTGGAGATGTGCCCACAACCAAGGTACATGCCCTTGACCGGAATCGAACCCGGGACCTTTCTGTCCGCAGGCCGACGCTCTATCCATTGAGCCAAACCGGCTTTGGCAGCTTTTACCTTTTTAATCCTTTCGCCTCCCCCTTCCTCCAGATGCCCCGTCTCACACAGATTGCATCTCCTCGATACCATTTTGTGCCATGAGCGTTGCCCACATTTTTGCATCTCAAGCCCTCCCCTCTAGAAACCGAGGGGGCTGTCCTCAGCAGTGCGTTAGCGGGGACCTCTGAGTGCCAGCCTCGCGGGGGACGGTGCCCACCACTGCCGTCGTCGGTGCCCCTCTGCCGGGCCACGGAGGCGTTGGCTTCCCGTCCCGCCACCGGCCTCTGCGGGTCCATCCCACGCATTTTGATTTATGGTGTCTTCATTTTTATTCCGTCGAAAATTCTTTCTATTTTCCCTTGTGATTTCTTCTTTGATCCAGTGGTTCCTTAGAAGTATATTATTTAATTTCCAAATATTTGTTGAATTTGTGGATATCTTTAATCTCGGTTAATTCTGCTGTCAGTGGAGGTGCCCTGTGCAATGTCAGGATGCAGATATTTATTGAGGCCTGTGTTTTGGCCCAGCACATGCTGTATCCTGGTGAAAGCGCATGTGTTCTGCAGTTGTTGGGCGGAGTGTCCTGTCAGCCCGACGTGGGCCGGGCGCTCCGAGTGCTGCTCAGGCCTTCAGGATCCTCGCCCGCCTTTCTGTCTGGTTTTCGGCCGGGTCCTGAGCGGGGGGCTCACCGTCTCCGGGTGCGGCTGTGCACGTGCCTGTTTCTCCCTTAGGTCTGTCAGGTTTGCCTCACGCATTTGAAAGCTCTGTGGTGGGACTGTGAGCGTTTCAGACGGTTCCCGCATCCCGCTGGATGGTCATTTTATGAAATGTCCTGCGTGTCTCTTCAACATCCTTTGTGCTCAAGTCAGCTTTGTTTGATACTAGAACTGTGGCATGAGCTGTCTTCTGTTTCCTCTTTGCACGATATATCTCTTATATTTAAAAAAAATAATAATAATCTTTGTCCTGACCGGTTTGGCTCAGTGGATAGAGCATGAAAGGTCCCAGGTTCGATTCCGGTCAGGGGCATATACCTTGGTTGCGGGCACATCCCCAGTAGGGAGTGTGCAGGAGGCAGCTGATGGATGTTTCTCTCTCATTGATGTTTCTAACTCTCTATCTGTCTCCCTTCCTCTCCGTAAAAAAAAAATCAATAAAATATATATTTAAAAAAAACTCACAAAAAACAATCTTTGTTGTTGAAAGTATTACATATGTTCCTCCTTTACCCCCATTGACCTAGCCCACCTCCAACCTTCACCTTCACCAACCTCTCTCTCACTTTAACCTGTCTTGATCTCTTTGCATTTAAAAGCTTCTTTTGTAGCCTTGCTTTTGGACCCTTTGTGACAATCTCTGTCTTTTAATTGGGGCACTGATTATAATTAGTGATGTGTCTTGGCATTAAGTGTACCATCTTGGTATGTGTTGCACTTGCCACCTCTGTTTTTGAGCCTCTCTCACTCCTTTCCCCCTTCTTGTGTGTTAATCGGGCATTTGGTTTTTAGCATCCCACTTCACTTCCTCTCCTGGCTTCTTCACTGGACAGCTCTTGTCTGCTTGGTGTTGTTACCTGCCTGTCCTGTGTCCCAGCCCTGCACGAGCAGGATCAGAGTGCCCACCCTCCCATGCTTTCCGCTGTGCTGTTGTATATTTCACTTCCACACCCACTGTAAACTCCACCTTACAATGGTACTGGTTTTATGTGAAAACATCAGTTGTGCCCTACCCGGTTTAGCCCAGTGGGTAGTGCATCAGCCTGCTGACTGAGGGGATCCAGGGTTCAACTCTAGTCAAGGGCACATGTCCAGGTTTCGGACTTGATTCCCAGCAGTGGGCGTGCAGAAGGCAGCCGATCCATGATTCTCTCTCATCATTTATATTTCTATCTCTCTCTCCTCCCCCTTCCTCTCTGAAAGCAATTAAAAATTTTTTAATCAATTGTTATTTCTTAAAAACCACAGGAAATAAAAACATATTATTACAAAAGTTTCATTTTTTAACATTGTAGGTTTCAGATGTCATTATCTCTCTCTCTCTCTCTTTTTTTTTTTTTTAACAATTTTATTGAGATGTGCTTTCCATACAACAGAAGTACATAGTTGGAAGAGTTTTTGTGGTTTTTTTTAAATGTATTTTTATTATTGATTTCAGAGAGGAAGGGAGAGGAAGAGAGAGATAGAAACATCAATGTTGAGAGAGAATCATTGATTGGCTGCCTCCTGCACACCCCCCACTGGGGATTGAGCTCCAAACCTGGGCATATGCCCTGACTGGGAATCGAACCTGTGATCTCCTGGGCAGATGTCATAATCTCTTGAATGCGGGCGGCTCGCCCAGCCCTGGTGCTGATGAACGGGCCCCGGAAGCCCCTTGGCTCCTGGGTGAACACCACGTAGGGCCATCCACACGTGGTTGTCTGCAACTGATTCTAATAGAAAAATAAATCAGATCCCTGTCCCCTGGGGACAAATGTGATGGGTGTGTTAATTTCATTAACAAGAGTGCAGCCAACCAGAAAAGTGAATAAAATCAGCTTTACGCAGCTTAAACACTGACATTTGAAACAAATCATTATTGCATTAGCTGTCACATTGGTAACTCTAGAATCTAAGGGGAAAACATATTATGGATGTTTTTATAAACCTTTGCAAATGCACTGATAAAATAATTTATGATCACTTGGAAACGTGGTTGGGTCCTGGTGAATATTTGCCCACTAAATAAGGCTCCCCTGTTACTCCAGGCACATTGGACACCCCTGTGCCATTTCCAACCCTAACCCCCATCCTTCACGATGGAGTCAGCGGAGGCTCTTGTATTTGTTTATTTATTTTTAATTTCTTAAATACATTTTTAAAATATATTTTATTGATTTTTTTTTTTTTTTCAGATAGGAAGAGAGAGGGATAGAGAGTTAGAAACATCAATGAGAGAGAATCATCGATCAGCTGCTGCTTGCACACCCCCCACTGGGGGGGGTGCCCGCAACCAAGGTACATGCCCTTGACCGGAATCGAACCCGGGACCTTTCAGTCCGCAGACTGACGCTCTATCCATTGAGCCAAACCGGTTTCGGCTAAATACATTTTTATTGATTTCAGAAAGGAAGAGAGAGAGATAGAAACATCAGTGATGAGAAAGAATCATCAATTGGCTGCCGCCTGCACACCCACTCTTGGGGATTAAGCCCACCACCCTGGCATGTGTCCTTGATCGGAATAGAACCCGGGACCCCTCAGTCCGCAGGCCGATGCTCTATCCACTGAGTCAAACCAGCCAGGGCTGGAGGCTCTCTTTAAACAAACCTGATGAGCACTGGGTCACTTCCTCACTCTGGCCTGACCCTGCCCTTGGGCGGGAGACTTGGTGTCGTGACAGGCTCTTCTGAAATGTGCGTCGTGTCAGGGGCTGGTGCTGCCGAGCCCTGAGGGTCAGGTAGCATCAGTTTTCCAACTTTATTCTCTCCTTTAACGCTGTGCTGGCTATTTTGGGTGGTTTTTAAAAAATATATATATAACTTTAATTTCTCTGGTAATAGTTCTTATCTCGTCACTCACCAAGACAGTAATTATCTAATGCATTTCCTTTCATGTTTTCTTTAAAAACATATTTAAATAGTTGCTTTAAAATCTCTGTCTGATATGTTCCACATCTGTGCCATTCTGGGCCAGTTTCTACAAACTGCTTTTTCTCCCCCTCGCCTACGGATCATAACATATTTCTGCTTCTTCGCATGTCTAATAATGTCTTGTTTGTTTGCCGGATGTTGTAAATAATAAGGGAGAGAGACTCCGAATTCTGTTCTTCTGCTTTGAAGAGGGTTCACTTTTGTTCTCGCAGGCAGCGCCGTCACCGGCTGTTCACCTTGAACTTGTGTGGGTTCGGTCTTGTGCTCGTTAGGGCAGGCCTGTGGGAAGCCCAGAGTCATTCCCAGGTCCCTCTAATGTGGTGGGACCAACTTCCAAACTCGTAGGGCCTGGTTTCCAGCCTCGTCACAGTCAGTCTGGAGTGGGCCAAGGTGTAATCCTCATTCTTGAAGCCAGGCCATATGGCATCTCAGGGAGAATTAGGTTGTCATGCAGTCTCTGCGCTCCCATCCCGGCTGGACCTGAGCTCGCCGCTGGTCTCTAGTATCTGTAATGTTTAACCCTCTAGCAGCCACTGTCTCGTTAAACCTGGGGTGGAACCCTGAGCATGCAGCCTCACACAGAAGTCCTAGGACCACAATGCCCTTCAGTCCCTCCACCAGCCCCCTCTATGCCCTGCCATGCCCCAGATTTCAGCTGCTCCAGCTGCCCCACACTCTGACCCCTGCCCTTCAACTTCACAAAGCTGCTTGTCTCCACGCTGCCCTTCTGCCCTGTTGTCCAGTATCTGTTCCTAGTTTCTTAGTATATTTTGTCCAGTTTGATGGTTGTTTACAGCAAGAGGACGTTCTGGTAAAGTTACTCTCTCATAGCCACTTTCCTATTATTCTTGCTTATTCTTATTTATTTGTTGATCGATATTCATAGCTCTTTATTATGACCTGTACCCTTTATCATTGTTAAGTATGGTACATAGTCTGACACAATGCGTTTGGCTCTGAATTCAGCCTTTCTTCATGAGATTGGACCCCTGTTTCTCTTGTCTGTAGTCTCCTGGTATATCTTTGCCAATCATCGTGTTGGCATCTCTCTCATACGTAGCACAGATTTGTATTTAGCTTTGGATTCCAATCATAAACCTGTTTTTTAATCCTTTGTGGAGAAATATAAGAGCAAATGGTAGGAAACAAAGGTACCTAAAGTCTAGGGTGGGTGGTGGGGCAGAGGAAATAATGTTTTGTCTTTATTTACTGAGTATGATATAATCTCTCAAATAGGAGGTTGACTAGTGTATCCTTTCCCCCAAATGACAAAAGATGGGCCACTCGGTTAGCTTAGCATCCCCTCTCTCTTGCTACCCTCCCATATTCCTGTTAGTTACATAACCGGTTCTATAGCCATAATCCCCGTATTGTTTTAGACCTAATCCTACGGGTAAGTCGATTCCGTGTTCTCTGCCAGGCCATTTGCTGCAGTTCTCCAGTTCTCTTAGGAGACTGGGGTTAATCTCCTAGTCCTTCAGGAAGAGCTTACGGGAGCATATAGCTTTGAGTTCTTACATGTTCAAAAATGCTTGTCTATTGTCTTTATATTTGAGCGGCAGTTTGGCTGGATATAAAATTCTTGGGCCCTGCCTCCTTCACAGCCTCCGCAGGCATCACTCTGCCGTCTGCTGGCACGGATCGTTCTGAGGACAGCTAACCCTCAGCCTCCTAAACCGACTTGTTCTGTTTGCCTGACTACCAAAGGGACTTTTTAGCCGTCACGTCCAATGATTTGACTAGACCAGTGGTCGGCAAACTCATTAGTCAGCAGAGCCAGATATCAACAGTACAACGATTGAAATTCCTTTTGAGAGCCAAATTTTTAAAACTTCAACTAACTAACCGACACCGGTTTGGCTCAGTGGTAGGGCGTCGGTCTGCGGACTGAAAGGTCCCAGGTTCGATTCCGGTCAAGGGCATGTACATTGGTTATGGGCAGATCCCCGGTAGGGGGTGTGCAAGAGGCAGCTGGTCAATGTTTCTCTCTCATTGATGTTTCTAGCTCTCTATCTCTCTCCCTTCCTCTCTGTAAAAAATCAATAAAATATATATTAAAAACAAAACAACAACAAAAAAAACTTCAACTAACTAGGCAGGTACATTGTAATTACCTTAATTAGGGCACTCGTAAGCTGGCCTTTGCTAAAAACTCAAGGGGCCAAAGAGCTGCATGTGGCTCGCGAGCTGCAGTTTGCCCACCACTGGACTAGACATATCTTAACGCTGACTATTCCCTTTGCTCCCTTTCATTTTGCTCACTTTGTGCCACTCCTGCCTTCACTGTCTTGCTACGAGGCTCCAGGTCTCGTCTGCTGTTTGTGACTCCCCTTCATGTCTCTGCATTTTCCTTCCCCTCTTCCTGTGCTCTGCCAGTGCGCCTCCTCTCCCCTGTGCTGCTTTCGGTTTTTGTTTTATAGAGGTGACGGCTTCCTGAAGTTTTGTTTGTGAATTTAAGGCTGAAATGCTTGCTGACGTTTTCTATTGGCTTCCAAGGAATGTCACCATTCCTTTTTCTGCATTTCTTTCCTTCGTTTCCCTTGTGTTATCTTTGAAGAACTGAGTGCTTCTCATCTAGGTCACTGTGGCCCCATTGGGAGGTGAAGCAGGGGAAAAGGGGGTGCTGGTGAGGAGCGGCAGGGTGACTCCTCAGTGCCAGGTGCCTCTGGCATTTAGTGTTGGGGGGACAGAGGTGCCAGGTGCCCGGCAGAGCTCAGCGCAGGCCTGTGTGACCCAGAGCAGCGTGACCGCAGGCAGCCCCGGGTGCAGGAGGCGCCTGTCGGGGAGGGGTCGCCACCTGGCACTGAGGAGCATGGGGGTGTCAGAGCCAGCAATGCCAGCCCTGATGGCTGCTCCACACAAACGGATGTGCCTGTGCAACTTGTTTTTCTTTCTTCTGGGACCCAGGCTGGGGACGAAGGCTTTCCGTGCCTTCGCCTGCCCTGCAGCCTGTGGTCAGTGTTGTGCTCCATGCGTCTCGCCCACATGTTCGTTCCCGTTCTTGGTGGCCTTCAACCCTCTCGCTTCTGAGGTCTCCCTCACTCTCAGCTTGGCTGAAGATGGACTCGCGTTGGTTGGACTCCTGGTGCTTTGGCGGGTGTGAGGCTTCTCCGGAGGCGGAGATGCCGGCTTCGTGTTGCCGTCAGTGGACATGTCGCCGCTGCCCTGGACACGGGGTGCAGCGGGGAGGGCTCCACGATCCCCTCGCTGCAGGTTTTCCTGAGCGCCTGATGGGAGGGACTCAGGGCCCCCAAATTCCTAGCTCTGTGGGGCCTCGGGACTCTCTGAGGGAAGGTCCAAAGTCCTTCCTCCTAACCCCAGGGCCTGGCTAAGGGCAGGGCTCAGGCCCTGGCTCCCCGGAGGAAGGGGTGAGTCTGCGAACAGCCCCCGTGTCCGCCTGCTCAGCTGCGGGACGGGGTGGGCGGATGTTCGCGACGGGAGCCTCCGTGCCGGGTCTCAGAAGCCCCTGACGACTCTCTCTCTGCCTCTCGATGCTGCAGGTGCGCGGGACTCACGAGCTCACCAACCCCGGGATCTCCGACGTCAAGATCCGGCCCGACCGGAAGCTCCTGGCCACGGCGGGCTGGGACCACCGGGTCCGCGTGTTCCACTGGCGGACGATGAAGCCGCTGGCCGTGCTGGCCTTTCACAGCGCCGCGGTGCACTGCGTGGCCTTCGCTGCCGACGGCCTGCTGGCCGCGGGGTCCAAGGATCATCGCATCAGCGTCTGGTCGCTCTACCCACCCTCCTGACGCGCCCGCTCCCTGTTCCGGACGCACAGAGGGCAGAGAGGTGCGCCCGCACTTAGGCCTGACCCAGGCCTGAGGAGACCTGCTCAGGGCCCTGCGGACAGCAAGTCACCACCACTCCTCCTCCTCCGGTCTCGAGAAGAGCGTGGTCTGCGGAGTCCTCGCTTTTTGCACTCGGCTGTTTCCTCCTGTGAAATAGAGCATCTGTGCAGCCGTGACTCTGCAGTTTACAGGGTAGCTGGGCAGACACCTGGGCACGCATCACCTGGGTAAGAGGCCATGGGGAGCTTTACGGTCAAATTAAAGTTTCAGGCTCGAGGTACGAATTCTCCAAGGCAACCCCCCCGCCCCCCCTCCCCCGACAGGGTCAGAGCCAAGACCCTCCATGGGCTGATGGTCAGCCTGTGTCCACACTGGACACTGAGTGCGGCCCCTGGGACCTGCCGGCTTCACATGGCGCCTCACCCCAAGGACAGCGGGAGCTCAGTCTGAGGCCCGAGCAGCAGAAGGAAGTGACGAAGGAGGCCTGGCAGAAAGAGGGCGCTGAGGGGGGTGGCGAAGGCAGCTGGGCAGAGAGACCCCAAACGCAGGATTAGTGGGAGGACGAGTGAGACCAAGGGTGTCCGGGGCGGCTTTGGGGCGGGAGGCACAGCAGCATGTGGGGCAGGCCAGGCCCCGCAGCCAAGGCACAGGCCTAGCCTGACCTCACACCCAGGGCAGCGGGAATTAGCAGCCAAGTCAGGCGTTGCACCCACAGCCTCCTCACGTCAGGGCGTCTTCTCTTAAAGCTGAATCGCTGATAGGGAGGAAGTACGAGCCTCCCAACGGCGTAGGAGCTACGGCAGATCCCGGCCAAGCCGGCGGCTCAGACCCCTTTGTTCTGCCGGCTCCTTTGCCAGAAGAGCCCCTTTGCCCTCCCTGAGCTGGTCAGCCCTCCTTTACCTGAGCCCCTAGAACGGCCCCCACTCAGGACCCTCAGCCCGCCCCTCTCCGCGTATAACCAGACTCAGGCCCGCAGGCCCAGGGGCGAGGAGCAGAGAGTGACCCGTGAGGAGGCGGCTCTGCTCCAGGGGAGCTGGTCCTCCCCGCTCGGCAGGCGGAGGTCTGGCGCACACGTGTGGGCCCAGGTGGCGGGAAGATGAGGCTTCGGGCGAGTCCGCGGAGCAGGCCCGCCGGCAGGATCTGCCTGAGGCCGCAGCCCCGGGAATCGGAAAGGCCTGAGGTCTCGTGGCTCCTTTGAAACACGGCCCACAGGCAGGCACATACGCACGACTGGAGGGCCAGGCCGCCTGGGGCTCGCAGAGGGGGGGTCTGAGGGCTTAGGGAGATCAGGGCGTTTAAGCGACTTACGTAGGGAGACCTGCGGGGGGGCCCGTGGGGCCCGGGGGGCCTGTCCCACGACCGTGGGGACCACGTCAGGGAGGCCCGGGCCCCTGGAAGGTCTGCACCGCCCGTCCCCACGGGACAGGAACCCCAGCGGGAGCTGCTGCCGCAGAGCAGGGACCTCTCAACGCGGGGGCTCCCGGGGAGGCAGGGCCGTTGGTGGCGCTCAGGTGCCAGAGGCAGGTGGGCACGGCTGGGCATGGCGCCTGGTGGGGGAGCAGCCCCGGGCGGCAATCTGACCGCAGAGGGGCAGGCACGGGCTGGTGATCGTGGTCCCTGAAGAGGGTGGAGGTCAGCCTGCTGCAGTCTGACTCGGTCCATGTGAGCAGAGGGTCGTTTCTAGGAAAGAAAATCGGACCTGGGCTACCAAAGCAGAGGCCCGGCCGCTCAGTCAGACCCAGGCCCCCGAGGAAAGACCCCACTGCCCTCCGCCCAGCCCCCCCCCCCAGGCCTGGTCCTGAGCTATGGACCTCCCCGTGCGGGGACTGGCCCCCCAGTTGGACAGAGGCGCTGCGGGAGATCTGGCACCTTAGCGGGGGGGAGAAGGAGGGACCACACAGGCCCCAAGTGTCCCATAACCAGGCCACTGGGAAGCTGGGGACACTTCCAGAGGATTCCACAGCAGGAATGTCAGGAAGGAGTAGCTGTTTGGGCTGCAACATGAGCCCCAGGAGACGGGAGGGAAGCTGCCAGGTGAGCCATGCCCTGGGGCTCCTCTAGGGAGCCGCCAGGTCAGGGGCGACCGAGGGTGACCTCACCAAGCCACGGCCCGGCCGCGGCTCCCGCAGGAGGCCACGCGCTGGGGTGAGCCACTCCAGAACATCCGTCCTCCGCCTCATCCGCAGCCGCGCCGCTGCCGCACAGCCGAAGGCGGCGGGGAGCCAGGCTGTGTGTCCGTTTCAGCATGAACCTCCTGCTGGCCCTGCCCTCTGCCGGGCTCACGAGCCTCGCACACCTCCCTGGCCTCCAGCAAAGCTGCCACGCCGTTTCCAGAGGCGCTGACCGCCATGGCTGCGGCCAGGGAGCGAAGCCCTGTCAGATGAGGCTCCAAACCCACAGGCCTTGTGGAGGCAAAGCCGGGGAACACGGGCCAAAGGTGCTGGGGAGATGGCCCCGCAGGGAGGGGCACCTCGTCAGTATTCTGCGCCCCTCCACGGCCCCGCTGTGCTGGGCACCTGTGGTCTTCCCGCCTCAGCTTGGACTCCGAGGCGCTGGACGCCGGGCTGGGCATTCAGGAGGCCGTGAAACCGGTCCCTGTGAAGCCCATGTGGCCAGCTCCCCAAGAATCTCCATGACGCTGCCCTGTGTCGGGGTCACTGTATTTACAGAGACACCACGGAGGTGTGACACAGACCGGGACGGACTGCAGGTCAGCGTGCGGTGCCCCCGGCGCCGGGGGCGCGTGTGGACTGCCGGCACCCCACGCCCAGAGACGGGGGAGAGCGGGTGCGGGTGACGCAGACCCGTGTGCGTCCCCGGCCCTTGCCTTGGTGCTGAAGACGCGAGCAGAGGCCCAGAGCGTCCCAGGCGTGAGCAGTGTCCCGGGGACATCTGGTGGCCAAGCTCAGTGTACGGGGACCAGGCCAGGCCGTGACAGCCCCTGCGAGCTGCCCGCCTGCCGCGCCTCCTCCGTGCAGAGCGGGGCCGGCACCGGGGCCGGGTGGGTGAGGGCGCAGGTTCCTCGGCCCCATGGCTTCACGGATGGCTGAGAATCCTGTTGGCTCAGCTGAGCTGCCTAGAACAGAGTGACACCAGCTTACTAGACACATCTGTGTCCGGGGTGCGCTGCAGAGCGGGCACAGGTCTGCCCCTGCGTCTCTCCCGCGGGACAGGCAGGCTCTGCAGGAGGGGCCCGCGCAGCGCCAGGTGGCCCCTTGCAGGAGGCCCCGTGCCCTCCGCCAGTCCCTCGGTGTGGACGCGGGGCCTCTACATCTGGGATGGCTTCTTTCTTCCTTCACGTGAACCTTCATAGCAGCTTTCAAAACCAGAAACGGCGCCCGTGGATGGAGGTGCAGACGGAGGCCTGTCCATGCCGTGAGTCCGCCAGCCTCTTCGTGGCCAATCGAAGTGACCTTTCATGGCCCAGCGTGAGATCCAGTGTTCTACCACGAAGTCAGGGCAAGGGTCCCTTCTGATCACAGGACCGCCAGGGCTGCAGCGGGTACCTCGCCAGGCACCTCCTCTCGAAGGCAGGCGGCTGTGCAGGGAGATGAGAAGACCCAGCGGCCCTGGCCAGCACTGACAGGTGCGTGGGCTCAGCCTGGTGAGAGGGCATCAGAGGAACCTGCTGCCCACCCTCTTCTGCCTCATGGCTTCCCGTGCACAGCCCTCACCGGCATCCCTCAGCCCTCACCGGCATCCCTCGGCCCTCACCGGCATCCCTCGGCCCTCACCGGCATCCCACGGCCCTCACCGGCATCCCTCGGCCCTCACCGGCATCCCTCGGCCCTCACCGGCATCCCTCGGCCCTCACCGGCATCCCTCAGCCCTCACCGGCATCCCACGGCCCTCACCGGCATCCCTCGGCCCTCACCGGCATCCCTCGGCCCTCACCGGCATCCCTCGGCCCTCACCGGCATCCCTCGGCCCTCACCGGCATCCCTCGGCCCTCACCGGCATCCCTCGGCCCTCACCGGCATCCCTCGGCCCTCACTGACATCCCTCGGCCCTCACCGGCATCCCTCAGCCCTCACTGACATCCCACAGCCGGTTGGATTCTTCTCAGGCTGATGGCAGAGCAGGCAGTGACCGGGACACAGCCTGAGGCCTTCAGCATTCACCGCCTTTCCCTGTGCTTCCCGAGTGTCACAGATGGGCTCATGTCAGAAAGCCGTGTGCCCTGGAGACAGGCAGACCAGCCCGTGTGCGGCGGCGGGGGACCCGGGACCCGGGAGCCGGGAGCCGAGGGTGACCCGGGAAGGGCCTGCGGGGCAGCAGCCGGGATCCCTCGCTGCGCCGGCTCGGCAGCGGGCTTTGTGCTGACGTGCGGTGCGTGTCTTTGCACTCCTGACTGAGTGATGTTCAATCAGGTGTTTCCCACCTGCGTCTCTGCCAAGAAGCCACAGAACACCCTCCGCACAAAAGGACTGTTTGCACAAAGGAAAAACATTCCTCCAGGGGGTTCTTCAGAAACGCTTGATACTCAACTAGCTATAACTGCCCGGGAAAGCCTGGTGTTAAAGACGAGCTGGCACGGGAGAGACCTCGCAGCCGAGCTCGCCGTGCACCTGCGCGCCGGTGCAGACGGGCCACCTCCCCGCCTGCAGCCCCCCATGCAGCCGGCACCCCCGCTCCCGCCCCGCTCCGCCTCTGCTCTGGTTTTCACATGTGTCGGGGCCAGCTCAGCCCTGCCTCCACTCTGCCTCCCAGGCCGGAGGGCGGCGTATCCAGGAGGCCCATTAGGAGCCGGGAGGAAGGAAGCACCTGGCCGGAAGGAGCTGAGCAAATGCAGAGGGCGAGGCCACTGCAGCTGAGCAGGCCAGACACACACCTGACCCACCCAGACAGACAGATGCCCGCCAAAAGCGGTTCCGAAGCCACGCCTGGGGATCCACGCGGAAAAGCATCTGAGTGGGAGGAGCACCCACGGGCCGTAGGCAGCAGGCTATGCCCACATGGTGCGCCAACTGAAGAAACGCAGTAAGCGCTCACCGCTTGCACCCAGCGTGGGCGCTGAGACCCTCGGGGCGGGTCTGGGAAGCGCGCCCTGTGTGTCGTCAGCCGTCACGCTTGCTCCAGGGCGTGTGGGACCTCGGACCCGCAGAGCCAGAAGTACTCACTGCCTGGCCCTTCACAGGAACGCGTGTTGGCCCTGCCTTAAGGGCAGCTGCTTCCGGGGCACGGGCCGAGGTGAGGAATCGCTGCTGTCGCAAAGCCAGGTTGTGTTCAGAGGCGCCAGAAGCAGCACTGAGGGTCAGGGGGCCTCCCACACAGGCCTGGGACCTGGGACGAATGGGGGAGGCTCTCGTAATCCAAGAATTCTCATTGACACTCAAATAAGAAGTTACCAAAAAGCATACCAGGAAGGAAGGTATTGTGATGAGGTCAACTGTGCCTGGAGGCTATGGTCTGAATGTTTGTGTTCCCCCAAATCCATAGGAAGCCTGACCCTTCCCCCAACCCCCAGGTAATGGTATTAAGAGGTGGGGCCTTTGGGTCGTGAGGATGGAGCCCTCGGGAATGGGATTAGTGCCCTAAAACGAGATTCCAGAGCAATTCCACCATCTGAGGACACAGAGAGAAGACAGCCATCTATGAGGTCCTCACCAACACGGAATCAACCCTGAGCCGGGACTTCCCGCCTCCAGAACCGTGAGAAGTATATTTCTGCTGTTCATAAGCCACCGGCCAGCCTGGTATTTTGTTAGAGCAGCCTGAGCAGCCTGAGACAAGATGCTTACATTTTTATTGTTTAATTTAGTTTTTAAATTTAGTTTTTATTGAGGGAACACTGATTTATAGATTATATAAGTTTCAGGTGTGCGCCGCTATGATCGACATCTGAATGTGCTCCATCATGCCCCCCACCAAAGTCTAGTTTCCATCTGTCGCCATGCAATCGAGCCCCTGTACCCATCTCACCTCACTTGCTTTTTAAAGATGTGGAATGGTGAGTCATCGAGCCGTTTGCTCCACCCGGTTGTAGTTATCCATTGCTGCCTCAATAACCAGCCCAAACTTAGCCTCTGAGCACATGGGTCTGCAATCTGGAGGGGCTTGCCGGACTGTGGGTCCCCGAGAGGGCGGGCCACAGGGAGGACCGTCGATGCCAGCCCCTCAATCAAGAATGAGTGACATTCAGCCCTAACTGGTGTGGCTCAGTGGGTAGAGAGTTGGCCTGCGGACTGAAGGGTCCCAGGTTCGATTCCAGTCAAGGGCATGTACCTCGATTGTGGGCACATCCCCAAGAGCGGTGTTGCAGGAGGCAGCTGATCAATGCTTCTCTCTCATCGATGTTTCTAACTCTCTATCCTTCTTCCTTCCTCTCTGTAAAAAATCAATAAAATATATTTAAAAAAAAAAAAGAATGAGTGACATTCATCTTGATGAGCACAGACGTCTGAGACTCCAGAGTGTGGGGAAGGAGCTGGGGGCAGCAACCGAGCTCCTGCCATCAGCAGGTGGGAGTGTCCGGCCACCCCTCCCTCCGGCCACGTACACACAGCCCCGCTCGGCCCTACCGCGTGTGATAAAATGCTCGCCGGAAGGTTGCTCATCTCAGCACACCAGGGTCTTATCTCCGAATAACAGGACATCGGGTCAGGACTTCGCACCTACAGGAAACTTAGCGAATCCCTCATCTCAGGGAAAGAAGCCAAGGGTCAGGAACTGAAAATAAATCGTTACGAGCTCCCCAATCTGCAGGAAAGTGCTGTTCTAAAGAGAGGCTCGGGCTGAGGCCGGGTGGGCCAGCCTCGCTGGAGGGCAGCACCGGCCCCTCCTGAGGTGCCTGGCCCGGAGCGGAGTTTCCAGCGACCCGATTGGCGGGTCGAGCCCTGGGGGTGCTGAGAACACCCCCAAGAAAGAACGGGTGTTTGTGTTCCCTTTTTAGAACCGCTTCTCAGACTGTGTGTGCGTCTGTCCTGAGATGTTAAGACATTTTTAGAAGTGATATGTGAGGCTTGTCGTTTCTGTTAAATATTTAGAAGTGTTTTTGATAAATCTGCAACCAATGTTTAAACATCGGGGTAATTTTACTTTGTTATAGCCATGAATTTGGATTTATCAACTGAGTTGGAGTGGGACTATATAGAGAATTATGTATTACACAGCATGCAATTTGTTCATCTTAAGAATTCATTGAATACTGGCTTCTTTCTTTTTCTTTTCTTTCTTTTTTTTTTTTTTTTTTTAATTTCAACCACAGACCAAAGTGAAGGGGGAAATAACTATTCCAGGGTAGCCAGCACCCGCTTCAACATTAAATAACTGAGGTGTTAAAAAGTCGGCCCCGGCGCCCTGGCCCATGTGGCTCAGTTGGTTGAGCGTCATCCGTGCACCGAAAGGTTGCTGGCTCGATTCCGGTCAGGGCACGTGGCCAGGTTGGGGATTTGTTTTCCAGGTTCCGGGTCTGTGCCCCTGGGCAGTAGAGCTCACAGCTGCTCCTGCAGCACCCGGGGTGACAGCTCCAGATAAGAGCGGACAAAGCACTTTACCAAACGCGTCGCTTTTTCCTTGTAGACGAGACGGGGCCCACAGCCACACGGGGGCCGCTCAGGACAGCACACACCTTTCCCGCCCATGGCCCATGGGACCTGCCATCGCTCTCACCTACTTGGAGAAGTAAAGAACAAACACATGCCGCTTTGCTCACAGAATAACAGATCCTAAACCATTCCCGGGACACCGTTCAGCGAGGTGAGGGGCCGAGAGGGAGGAGGGGGAAAGAACAGACACCAGAACGGGGTCAAGACAGAAGCGAAGGCAGGTTCTTCCCGTGCGGAGCAGAGCTAACTCTCACGCTTCGGCCGATGGCTGTGTGAACGGGGACAGCCTTCTACCGCCAGCCCGCACGCTGGTCCGTTTCCTGCAGCTTCGCCTCCCAGATGCCGCAGACCACTCCGCTCCTTCCTCTTCACTGCGGGGCCCTACCCTGAGGAAGGAGGAGCCACAGTGCCTACCCACCCACCTGCGGGTGCGCCCAGCCTGCCTGGGTCCTGGTTCCGGCCACCCCCACGGCTCCTGACACCCGGGTGCAAGGCTCTACTTCCCTTCCTTGCGGGTAGATGCTCGAAGCTTCGCTCGGCCAACCTGACCCCGCGCCGTTCTACAGTTTGGGCCCCGTGGTTGCCCCTGAGAAACAGACCCTCTCTCCCAGAGTCGCCCCCAGACGTGGGAGACCCTGCCCAGCCAGTGTGGCTCAGTGGTTGAGCGAAGACCTATGAACAGACAGTCACGGTTCTATTCCCTGTCAGGCACATACCCCGGTTATTAACTCGATCCCCAGTAGGGGGCATGCAGGGGGCAGCCAGTCCATGATTCTCTCATCATTGATGCTTCTTTTCTCTCTCCCTCTCAGAAATCAATATATATATATATATATATATATATATATATATATATATATATTTAAATATGTAGGAGACCCCGTTCCTGAGCAGTGGGGTGGGGGGAGGTCGGACTTATCACCCACATTGTCTTGCTTCTGAAGGACCTGCCCTGAGCCCCTTCCCCGCCCCCCCCCGCAGCGAAGAGCCCGCCGTGCCCCCTAGAGATGTACCACCTGATGGGGCGGGTCCAGGCTGTGGTCACGTGCAGCCGGGCAGCCTCCCTGTCCCCAGTGCCACCCCCACCTTCACTGCGATGGGGTCGCCCTGGGGAAGAATCTAGAAAACACCTTCTGGGATAAAGATGTGTTTGGAGATGGGGGACACAGGGAGATAGGACTTGAGGCTAAGGTGTCGCCGAGGAGCAGCGAGCAGGAGGCAGGGCGGGCGGCGTGTGTGTGTGTGTGTGTGTGTGTGTGTATGTGTGTATCCAGCCCGGAGGAGGGCAGGGCCAAGGTGGGGGGTGAAGTTCGGGGCCTGGGGCCTGAGGACCCGGGAACTGATCTGCAAGGTCCCCCAGGCTGAGGTGCCAGCGCCCAGGTGGCTGGGCTCCGGGCTCAGCAGGCACTCAGAAGTGCATGGCTGAAGGGGTGATCACATCTGGGCCCGTCCAGAGAAGGGGCACCGCACACTCCTGCTGGGGGGGGGTGGGCATGGAAAAGGCCTCCGGTTACACTGAGAGCCCCTCCCGTAGAGACGGGTCCCCGGCTTCAGAGATGCTGGGGGGGGCGGGCGGGGGAGGGGGGAAGGAGGGAAGAAGGGGATTAAGTGCTCACTCTGTGCAGTTGAACACTGATAGATAAAGGGCGCTGCAATGCCCTCCCTCTGTATAATTAAAAAGATCACTTAATTACCGCGATTAAAACCTAAGCTTCTCCCCCACCTGAGCTGCTTTTAACCAAACAGCCCGGGTCCCGCGGCTCCCACACGCAGACCCGGCGGCGGGTACACAGACGCCGCGGCTCCGGATCCGGCTCAGAGCCATCTGGTTTGAAGCAGTGGGACAAGCGGGAGAGGGAGCCGAATCAAAGGCACGGCCGGGCATTTTTTTTTTTTTTTTTTCAAATGCAGAAAACGTGGGAGGTAGACCAGGAGACCACCCCCCTCTCCCTCCCCTCTGGGGACCGGGTGCCACCACCTGGTCTCTGGCTGGACACAGAGCTGGCTTCGAGGGGCGAGGGCGGCGGCCGGGAGGAGGCCTGCGGGGTCAGGATGGGCAGGCGCTTCAGATGCCCCGCTCCCCTGCATTGAGGGGAAACCGAGGCACTGAGCCACAGAGCCAGCGCGCGCGTGCTCTCCCCCACACCCGGGTCCCGGCTCGGCCGCACTCCTGCCACCCCC
Organism: Nyctalus aviator; assembly: GCA_036971965.1. NCBI lineage: Eukaryota > Metazoa > Chordata > Mammalia > Chiroptera > Vespertilionidae > Nyctalus > Nyctalus aviator. Next base: position 9,975,913 of record CM072939.1, on the reverse strand, counting down.
CGGAATCGCCCCCTCGGTCCTGGACGCAGCCCCTCGCCCCCACCTCCCGCCGCCTCCTGCACACGGCGGGCCGGCTCTGCCCTCAGCAGCTGTGGCCCTGGGTCCTCGGTGCGCGGGCGCTTTGATCTGCAGCACACCTGGCGATCAGGGCCTCCCGCTCCGCCAGCCACAGTCATATGGGTCCCACACACGCCGTGGGGGGGGGGGGGCTGGGGCTCCCCGGGGTGGAGGCTGGAGCCCTATAACCACTAAGCTCCCCTCCTCCCCCTGCAACTGCAGGCTTCCGGCTCCCCTCGTTTCGTGGCCAAATGTCAGCTCGTGGCCTCTGCACCCCAATGCTCCCCCAGAGACCCGTGCCCCCGTCTGCAGAGCCATCCAGTGCCCGGCACGCTGCCTTCTCTTTGTCCCTCTGAAGGCCTGGGCGTCGCCAGCTTTACGTGGTGGCCGTGCAAGGGAGGGGGCCGCCCGGAGCCTCTTCTAACCACCATGCGTGCGGGCAAGGCCCCGCGTCCTGTAGGGCCTCGGAGCGCCCACCTCTCGGCTTTGGGAGACTCGGGTGCGAGGAGGCAGCGCTGTGAGCCCCAGGCGCCTGGAACCGGTGAGTCTTCCTTCCCAGGCGGTGGGGTGGGATGTCCTCCCCAGCAGGCGGAGCTCCCCGGGGCCCCCTGGGGCGGAGTGGTTAAGGCACAGACGCGGGCTCCCCAGCCGCAGGCCGGTCTTCCTCCTCCGAGAACAGGAGCTGCGCTGCTGGGGGGGTCGTCCCGCCACCCCTCAGGGTCCTGGGGTTCCCTGGTCCCTCACGTGGGACCCGAAAGGGTGAAGGGGAATGGGCAGGCCCACCGCTCCTCGCTGTACTTCACACCTCGGGGGTCTAGTTTTCCTGAAGGGCTTCACGTGGCCAGGAGTCTAGGGTCCCTGGACCCGAAGATCTCGGAGGTCCTTGCGAGTCCAAACTCCTGTCCTCCCAGGTCCATGGAGACAGGCAAGGGGCCTCTGGGCCGCCTGGGGGGCTCTGGGGGAGGTGCTGTGGAGGGGCAGGGTGGGCAGGACCCCACGCCCTGCACAGCACAGCGGGCACAGAAAGGGTAAGCCAGGCGTGTGTGCAGAGGGAGCCTCAGGGAGGGGCACGGAAGCAAGGAGGAGTCGGACACAGGAAGTCAAGGACTGTCCAGGGGCAGATGGCGCCACGTCAGCCCCACAGCAGCGGCCCAGACGGAACCTGCAGCCGAGGGCGCTCACCAACCACTCCTCTCAGGAGCCAACGGCCGAGAGATGCCCTGGTGCCTTTCTGAAGCGGGGAGCCTCCCGGGGAAGCTGGGTAACCCCAATGAGCCCTCGGTCACCGCCCCCATCCCGGGGCGCAAGGCAGGGTGACAGCGCGGTAGCCTGGTGAGCTGACGCGTGGCCCCACTCGGCGCCGAACACCGACGCATCCTCCTAAACCCGTGGTCGGCAAACTGCGGCTCTCGAGCCACAGGCGGCTCTCGGGCCCCTTGAGTGTGGCTCTTCCACGAAATACCTCTATTTTGAAGAAGTTTAAGTTTTTTAAAAAATTGGCTCTCCAAGGAAATTTCAATCGTCGTCCTGTTGACATTTGGCTCTGTGGACTCATGAGGTTGCCGACCACTGTCCTAAACCAACCAGGTGCCCTTCACAGGGCACGGGGCACTGGCAGCACTGAGCCACGGGAGCAGCAGCGTGGGCAGCCAGGGACACACCCTGAAGCAGGAGCAGCCAGCCCAGGCTCCCCGCTGCCCGACCCCGTTTCTGAGGTCTCCGTTAGGCAGACTCGTCACCCACGGGGCAGAGGGGAGAACACCATGCCTTTGGGGGGCTGTACGTCCCTGCAGGGCCCGCCCTCGTTTGTAGCGTCCGGCACTCGGAAGGGAGCCTGTGAGGAACCCGATGTCGTTTTATTCTAGTTTCCTTCATTAAAACGTCAGTGGCCACCGAGGGCTAGTGGCCACCATGCTAGCCAGCAGGGAGGCCCTCCATGCTGAGGGGTTAGGGTGTGGGAGGGGTCACATCCAAAGTGCGTGCCGCTGCGTCCCTCCCCGGCAAACACCCGGCACCAGCGTCCGTTCCAAGGGGCACTTCTCACTTCAGCTTTGGAGAAAAGCAAAACGGAGATCTCTCCCACTGCGGTTCTCACCCCCCCCCCCATTTCCCCCGCCCCTCTCCCCAGGGCCCATGTGCAGAGAGGAAGGCCTGAGAATCCCAGCGGGCCCCCCGGAGGGATGCCCAGCCCCCGCAGGGGACACCGGGCCTGCAGGGCCAACCGCAGCCCAGCACCCCTGCGGGCCTCCCGGGACAAGGAAGGGTGAGGGTGCATTTGTGGTGCAAATTCAAAACATGCTCCTGGGGAGCCGGGCTGGACAGGTGTCCACAGGGCGGTATCCAGAGCTTCCCTTAGGCGTGCCTCCCTGAAGCCGTGTCCACGGAGCCTGCTGGCCGCTTGAGCAGAGGCTGCAAGAGTCTTCACACCCTTGGAGGCTATTTTTTTGTGTGTGGGGGGGGTCTGGCTCCAGAGCTCACCCCTCAGCAGTCTCGGTCACTTCCGAGCCCACTTCATGGCACCAGTTCCTGCTGCCCCCGTTTCTAAACCCTCGGTCCCTTCACACGCCCGGGGCAAACACATCTGGGCAGAAAGCGTCCAGTCCAGTCCAGGGCAGACACCAGGAAACGCCTGGCCATGCCCTCAGGGATCAGGCTTGCCACTGCCGTGTGGCAGCGACCGTCCCAAACGCTGGGACAAAACCTCAACCCCTCGCATTTCCCGTTCATGTCGTGTCCGAGTGAGTAGCCTTGACATTGACTGGCTGTCAGCTTTTCCTGCCGGGACTCAGGAAGGGAGGGATCAAAGGGTTCCTCTAGCCCATCCCTGGTGTTGAGTAGGCGGGGAGAGGTCCCTCACCACCTGGCCTGGGAAAAACGCTTCACAGACAGGTTTCAAGATGACTCATGGCCACTGTCATTGTGCCCCCTGGCCCAGGTCACCCCTGGGGACGCTCCCAGTGAATAGAGTCAATAAACAGGGGAAACGCAGGCGGGGCAGGGGGGGGGGGGAGACGAGGACGGAGGTGGGGAAATGCGAGGAGAGCAGAACGGCCTGTTTTGTCTCTCCTTCCTCAGAGCCAGGCTGCTCCCTCCCCAATCCCCAGTGACAGTGCTCTGTCATCCCCGGCTTCCCTGGAAAAGCACGCAGAACCGGCAGGGGCCCTGAAAACAGGACCTGGGCGTGGGTCCAAGTCCTAGGAGAGGGACAACTGCCCGGGCGGGCGAGGAATTTCAGTAAAAAGGCCGGATGCACACCTGGGGCTGGGCGGGGCCGGGTACCCACTGCCTGGGGGAGGGGTGCCAGGTCCGATGGGAAAGGGGCGCACGGGCAGGGCCGGGACAGGCCGGGAGGGGGCAGTAAGAGCAAACCCAACCGGGCCGGCCGCCGAGGGGGCCAGGAGAGGACGGAGAGAGGTGTGTGTGTGGGGAGGGGGAAGGCTCTAGGAAGGGGCTCCCAGGTCCACAGCAGGGACCCCCGGCTGCGCCCAACAGCCCGGCGGTCTTCGGGGCCTAGAGCTGGGCAGACCCTCAAGTCCCCGAGTCCAACCAAGTCGCTGCCCCCCCTCCCCGCCAGACCTCCCCCCACTTCCCAGCGCGATCTGGCTGTTCTCAAATAAATGGACACGCAGGCAGCTTCCAAAAGAGGCGAAACCGTTTATCATCAAGTCGCTGAAGGCGCGATATCTACAGTATCTACACATATCTACACGTATCTACACCGCCCGCAGACGGGCTCCCGGGCCGGGTCTACGCGGCCGGGCCGGGCCGGGGCGCCGGGCCGCGCGGAGAACAATAAATACCACTTCCTTCCGCGGCCGGCGCTTTGGCACTGGCGGCGCCCCCGCGGCCCCCGGGCTGGGGAGGCGGAGGCGGGGAGCGGGGGGCCGAGGGGGCGCCCGGGCTGGGGAGCCAGGTCTTCTTCCGACAGCGCCGGGCGGGGGGCGGAGGGCCCCGGAGCTGCGAGGCTGGAGAGGGGGCCCCGCGGAGGCCCGGGGGCGGCCGCGTTACCGGGGGCAGTAGTCGTAGGAGCCCGGCGGCGCGGCCCCGGCGGCCGAGTACATGTTGGCGGCGGCGGCGGCGGCGGCTGCGGCGGCGGCGGCGGCGGCCGCGGGGCTCACCGCGTGGTGGTGCGGGTGCGGGTGCGCGTGGTAGCCGTGGCCGCGCAGGCCGGGCAGCGGGTAGGGCGCCGGCCGGCTCTTGGCCCCGAGGTAGTGGTCGTAGGCGGCGGCGGCGGCCGGGTACTTGTAGGGGTGGTGGTGCAGCGGCTCGGACGCGCCGGGCGCCACCCGGCGCAGCTCGGGGTGCGGGGGGCTGGGCCGGCCTCCGGGCGCGCCGGGCAGCGGGACGAGGCCCCCGGCGCCGCCGGCCCCGGGCAGCGCGGGGCTCAGCACGCGCGCCAGCAGCGGCGGCGGCGGGGGCGCCGGGTCCCCGAGCACGGCCGGCCCGCCCGCCTCGCGCTCGAACTCCCGCCGGGCTTCGGCCGCGTCTGCGAGGGGAGCCGGCGGGTGAGCGCGGGGGGCCGGAGCGCAGAGGGGACCCGCCGGCAGGAGGAGGCGCTAGGCCACCCCCCCCCCCGTCACCCCCACTTCTCTCCGAACCAGCCCCCGAGACCCCGGCCCTCCCCAGGAGCCCGCGCCCCTCCGCGGGCGGCCGGGCGAGGCTCCGCCGTCGGGCCGGGCGGGCGAGTGCGCGCTTGCCCGCCGCCGCCGCCGCCGCCGCCGCCGCGGCCCTTGTGCAAGCGGCGGGGAGGCCGCGAGCGCCCCGGAGGCGCGGGCAGGGCCGGGCGCAGCCGCCTCCCGGGGGCGGAGCGCGCGCGGTGCCGCGGCCCCGATCCCACGACCCCGGCCCTACCTTTGTCCGCGCCGTTGGGCTGCCCGGGGGAGGCCACCGGGTTCCGCGAGCGCGCGAAGGCGGTCATGAGCGGCAGCGCGCCGGGCCGGTGGTTGCGGGGCCTGCGGGGAGGGAGGGAGGGAGGGAGCGGGCGGTGGGTCAGGGGGGCGAAGATAACCCCGTTGCGGGCGCGGCGGCGCCCGGGGGCGCTCGCTGGCTCCTCGGGGACACTCACCAGTCTTCAGGGTCGCAGTCTCGGAAGCCTTTGGCGAAGGGGTTGCTGGCGATCTTGAGCTGCGTGATCTGCGGGGACCGAGGGCGCGCACTGAGCACGCGCTGGAGGAGCCCTGCGTGCAGGGAGCCGGGGGACCCCCGCGGGGGCTTGGGGAGTGTGGAGGGGGGCTGCTCCCGAGAGGGCTCCTCTCCCCTCCTCTCCTCGGGCTGAGCGGCCCGCAGCCGCCCCTCCCCCCCCAGGTTGTGCCTCTCTCCTGCAGCGGGATGTGTGTCCGCGGAGCGGGCCTCCCTTCTCGGGAAGGAGCCCTTTTGCCTCTGGGGGACCCCGAGCGGTTGGGATGGAGACCCCTACCCCCCCTGTCTGAGATGGGAATGCGGCCCCCTTCCCCCCCTCCCCGCAGGGGAGAGGAGCTGAGCGGAGGGGCGCCCTAGGAATCTGGGTAAACCTCAGATCTGGCCCCTGATGGGGAGTTTCCGGAATGGTTTGGAAAACAAACTTTCAGGCCACATTGACAGTTGCTGCTTGAAAGGTCAACCTGATAGGAGGCCGGGGACGTCCTGGGGCAGAGGGGAGGGGGCGGCGGGAGGCCCTTGGGGGTGGGGCTGCGGGCTGGTTTGTTCCACGGCCCTCACCCCCATAATTTGCAGGTCCAAGCCTTCCGGTCCCGGGCAGGGGCTGACAAACCTCGCCCCGTCCCAGAGGGCCGGAGGAGTGGTGGGCCCGCAGGCCGCACTCACCCTGTGGTTCTGGTAGGCGGTGACGGCCGTGAAGCGCGTCTCCTCGAACACGAAGGTCTTGAAGTTCTCCTCAGCGTACTTCTCGCTGTCCTTGCGCGGGTCCACGTACACCACATGGAAGCGGGGCTGGTATCTGTGCATGGAGTTGAGAATGATCTGGAAGACAAGGTGGCGAGGCCAGAGCTAAGGGAACCGGCCGAGATCTTCACGGGCCGCGCGGACGGAGAACTCGGGCAAAACCCTTATCTCCCCGCATGAGGCCTGGCCCGGGGGGACCCAGGGGGACACTGTGACCAACGGGGTGGGGCCGCAAGGAGAAAAAAATATATATATATATGCTCCTCCGAGCGGCAAAAAGATCGAGGCTTAGATTCTCTTTCCTTAACTCATCGCCAGCCTGGACTCCAAAACACCTCCTGCGCCGACGACCCCCATGGCCCGCACCCTCCTTTCCGGTTAAAAATCTCCAACAAAAGATGGGGCGCCCTCTCCCAGGCCTGAGGTCCCCCAGATCCTGGGAGCCCCTGCTCTCCGCAGCCTGTCCCTCACCCACACCCCAGCTCTGCCCTCCTGCGTGCAGGGACCGCGGAGGGAGGGCCTGCAGGGTGGGGCCCCCCTCCCCGTGGTGGCCAGCGGGGGGGGGGCAGGGGGTCGCTCACGTGGCCGTTGTCATCCAGCAGGTTGTTGGTCAGCTTGAGCTTGTCGAAGGACACGATCTGCTTCATCCACTGGGCGCCCTTAGCGGGCGAGTCCGGGTGGTAGTGCACGCGGCCCGGCGTGGCGGGGTCTGCCTTCCCCGCCACCAGCCAGGAGGAGCTGTGGAAGGCGTACCTGGGACAGCACCAGAGCATGGGTCACGTCCTGTGGGGGGGCGCGCTGAGAGGGCCTTGCTGGGGGAACCCCGAAAGCGCCTCCGACGAGTTTCCCCCCCCCCCATCGGGGGAAGCTTTGGGAAAGCTCTTCCGAGAGGGGAATCGCAGAGAAAACAGAAAAGCGGGGAATCCGCGCCGAGGAGGGGGGAGGGGAGGAGGGCGGAGGGAGGCTGAGTGCCCCCGGTGCCACATTTCGCTGCACACGGGTCTGCCTGCTCTGGCCTTCCCTGCTGCTGGCCTCCCGCGTTGCAGCCTGGGTCTGGCCACGAGGGCTGCCTGGGGCGCGGGGCAAACCGCGTTCTCTTTATTAATTGCTGTTAATTGTCCGGGCAGCTAAGGCCCGCCCTGCATAATCTCTCCCAGTCACCCCTCCTTCCCTGCCCTGCTTGTGTGTGTGTGCGCGCGCGCGCGTGTGGGGGAAGGGGACAAGGTGTGCACCTCCTGGGAGGAGACAGGACGGAGGGGGGGGCTGTGTGTTGGGGTCTTCCCCCTGCATAGGCACTCGCTGCGGTGGGCCTGAAGCTGGTGGGGAGGTGACCAGCCTGTGTGATCTCCTACGTGGGGTTCTGGAGAGCCTTCTGGGGGGGGAGCGGGCGGGATGTTGGAGAGTCTGGGGTCCCCCAGAGTGGGAAGGGAACGGGGCACAAAAGCTGGTGGGGAAGCCGGCACAGATGCCTCTGGCCACCGCACGGCCAATGTCGTGGTGGGCTGTGCCCAAGGCATCGCCAGGCGGGAGCCGTGGCTGCCCGGGGCGCCCTCCCTCCCGGTCCCCGCTGGGCGCTCACCGGTAGCGCTTGTCGTCCACGGGCACGAAGTCCATGAGGAGCATGTAGTCGGCCATGGGGTCCATGCCGAACAGCTTCACTTGGAAGGTGGGGAACATGCGCCTGGGGACAGGACGGCGGGAGGCAGGGCGCCTTAGACTGAGAGGGACAGGCTCGCTCCACCTTGTCCAGCCAGGGAAGGGCTGCCTCCCTCCGTGACTGCGGAGTGTGGTGTGGGGCCCGGTCCCTCCATCTCGGCTCCCCTCAGCGGCTCTAGCCCGACCAGGCCCCTGCCCAGCGAGGGGGTAAAGATTTGCCCCCGGTTTTTAAAGCATGAAAACGGGCCAGCTCAACCCTGGGGCTGAACCTCCACGCCCTGGCCCTGGCCGATCGCTTCCGTCACCCTCGCCTGCGCGGACCCAGCCCGGCAATCGCCGAGCTAGCCTCCGCCGGCAGCACCCCAGCCGCATGATCCAGCCCCGGCCCTCCACGGAGCCACCCCAGCTCGGTCTAAGCTCCCGGCTCAGACAAAGTGAAACCGGGGTATTTTTCCTGTGAGATTCCTTTCGCCCGCCTGGGCCGAGGCCGTTCCCGGATCCCGCAGGAAGGCCTAGGCCCTGGAGCCCACAGCCTCTGCTGTGACCCATCCCTCAGCCCCTGCCTCCCGCCCGCCCAGGGCTGGAGTCTCCCTACCTACGAGTTCCTGCTCCCCCAACTGCCACCGTAACCCTAAGGCTCAGCTACTCGGGGGCAGACCTGGCTTGTGCCCTCCCGGTCTCTAACTCTCCCTCCCCCGGGGCTCCAACTTGATGACCAGATCAGGCTCGTGAGAGGGCATTGTGCCACTCCAGGATGGGCCGCTGGCTGTGGGCCGGCCCTGTCCGGCTCTGTCCGCAGTGGGGCCCTGAAGCACAGCGCTAGGCGTAGCCCCCTGCCCTTCCTACGGCTTCCCCTCACTCCCTGCAGGCGGTGGGCAGAAAACAGATGACTGACACTGAGCTGGCCCTCCTGGACTGGCCTGCCACCACCACCACCACCACCACTACCACCTCTGCAGGCTGGAGGGTGCATGCTGACTCCTGGGGTGAAGCCTAGCGGGTGCCAAGGCCCTCCTTGCTGGGCTGGGCTGGCCTGGATCAGAGGCTGGGGCACAGTCCTGGGGGAGGGGGGTGCCCAGGACAGCACGGACAGCCTGGAGCAGACCCGCTGAGCTGGAGCTGAGCGTGGGCCCCAGGCTGCCCCGGGAGGACGGCCTCAGCGAGGAAACAGAAACCACCAGAAGGCTCTGCAAACAGGCCCTGAGCTCCCTCTGGCCGGGCGGCCTCGGAGCCGGTGTCTGTGTGTGTACATTAGACACAGCCCGGCTCTCGCCTTTGTCTGTTGGTCAAATCCGTTGCATCGAAAAACTTGTTCCCCTTCTTCTCTCGGGGCCCTTCCAGCAAATACAGGCCAATTGGAGGACGCGGCCCCGGCGGCAGGGCCAGGCCCCACAGTCACCCGGAATTCGGGCCTAAGACAACCGGGCAGCAAAGCTCCACGGAACGGGACACGCTGTTTTTAGAGCCCTAATGCCCCCCTAAAATGTTCCCGACAATTGCCCAGCTGCTCCTCTTTCGCCGGGGTAGACAGAACTAAAGAACCAAAGACCGAGTTTCCTTTCCTTTGAGGTGGGATCCACCACCGGGAGGGAGCCGGAGCGGGAGCCAGGCGGTGGCAAGGCCCCTCACCGGCGGCTGCCTTCCCCCCCCCAGGCTCGGTGTGTGCTCGGAGCCGGTCCGGTCCTGGGGTTGCTGGTGGGGGGCGGGGGCGGCAGGTCCGCAGGGTTTCTATCCGCCTTCCCAGCCTCCCGCCTCTGGCCCGGCCTGGCGCGCCGGGCGGCCGTCGCTAGAGCCGGGTCCCGGGGAGCGGGGAGCTGGCCCCGCGCGCAGAGGGGCCCGCAGGTGGCCGGGCCGCGCCCCCCACCCCGCTTCCCGGTCTCGGTCTCGCTCGCGTGGATCGGGCCAAAGCCCCGCTGCCCCCCGAGCCCGGCGCCACGTGGGGAGGGTCGCGGCGGGGAGAAGGGCGCCCTGACCTGCCGGCCTTGGTGACGATCATCTCGGTGCCCAGCTGGTTGAACTCGTCCCACAGAGCCTTCATCTCGAGCTGCACGCTCACGCTGGCCACCTTGGCGTTCTTCTTCACCGGCGCCTTGGCGGCGGCCGCGCAGCTGGCCCCGGGGCCCTCGGGCTCGGCGGCGGCGCTGCTGGCGGCCCCGGCGGCCGGCGCGAACGGGTAGGCGTGCGGCGGCGGCGGCGGCGGCGGCGGGCCCGGGGCGCCCGGGGCGGCGGCGGCGGCGCACGGGTCGTAGCGCGGCGGCGGCGGCTCCCGCGGGCCGTAGGGGTCCGCGCCCGGCGACGCGGCGCCCGCGTAGCCCCCGGCGGCCCCCACGCCGCCCAGGCTGCTGGCCGTGAAGGCTGCAACGTCGCAGAAGTGCGAGAGCTGCGTGAGCCCCGGGCTGGACACGGCGGAGATCATGACCCGCGGGCCGCCAACCCCGCCGCCGCCGCCGCCGAGGTGAGCGCTCCCCCGCGCCCCGGGCCGAGTGGCGGGCGCCGCGCCGCGCCCGGGGCCGCGCCGCCCCACACCGCGGGCCGGCCCCGAAGAGGCGCCCCGCCCCGCCCCGCCCCGCGCTCCCCACCCCACCCCCGCCGAGACAATGCCTCCTTCCCCTCCCTCCTCCCCTCCCCGCGCCCCTCCTCCGCCCCTTCCCCCTCCCCGGCCCCCAGCCCGCCCGCCCGCCCGCCGCGGCGGCTGGGCCCGGGCCCCCCGACCGCCCGGACCGGCTCCCCAGAGCGCCGGCCGCCCGCCCGCCCGCCCGCCGCCCCTCGCTCTGCCGCCCTCCCGCGTTGCACTTCTCCCTTCTCGGTCTGTCCAGGCTCTCTTTCCAGTGTATTTATTTATTTAATTTTTTTTTACCTTTGTCTTGATCATTTAGAATTTCCCTCCTAGCCGTCTTCCCTTCTCCCACTATCTCTTTCGTTTCTCTCTATTTCTGTTGGCTTTTCTGCCTCTTCCTCGTTTTCCTGTCACGTCTTTTTCTTTCCGCTCTATTTTTCGCCCCTCTTTCTCTTTTCCCGTCTGCCTTTCCCCTCTGGTTTCTGGGTATCCTTCTTTGTTATTCATTGTTTTCCCCCCTCTTTTTTTTAAACAAAATGAAAACAAGTTTTTCTCTAACTTTTTCTTTTTTAAAATGACTTTCTGAAAATTTCTTTCCCTTGCTTCTTTTTGTTCTTGCCCTCTATTTCTTTTTCTCCTTTCTCTTTTTCCCTACCCTCCTTTCGGGTTTTCTGTGTTTTCTCTCTTTTTTTTTTCTCCCCCTCAATTTCTTCTCCTCCTGGCTGCCTCTCCTCTTTCTCTTTCTCCTTTTTCCCTTGTTCCTTGCGCTTTCATCCCACCTCCCCCCGGCTGAGGGCTTCTCCCTCTGCCCCCTTCTCTGGTCCTCCTCTCCTGTCCTTCCCCGCCTCCACTCACCTCTGCTGGGCCTGTCTAGCTTTGTGCAGGTCCCTGGAGCTGGGTCCCCAGGCTGGAGGGTGCACAAGCCGGGGGCAGGATGCCCGCCCTTTCTCTGCCCCAGAGCTGAAGCTAGAAGCCTGGAGCCCACCCTGCCAGAGCTCCCCTCACACCCACTCCGTGCCCCGGCCCTGCCAACCCTCTCTGGGGCAGCGGTGGCAGAGGATCTGGAGGCGGGCGGGCGGCGGTGTAGACGCTGCGGGAAGGCTCACCTTCCATGTCCCTGGTGACGGTGCTGAAGTGCATCCCGGCCGGGGATCCCAGCAGCCGGTGAAGCTTCGCCGCCCGGTGGGAGGCCCCGGGGCCCAGGCGAGCGGTGCGCTCCGCGGCCTCTGCTGCAACCAGAGAGGCGATGCTGAACGCGCTGGCCCGGGCAGACAGCGGGCTGCGCGCGTCCATAGGCGCCCGGCGGCCTGGCCGGCGCCGCCTCCGACTGCGTGCACCCAGCCGCCCCGAGGCCGGCCCAGCCCACGGGAACCGGGGGCGGGAGCCTGCGGTGCCACTCACAGCCCTTAGCCCAGACCCAGGGGATTATGGCGTCACGGCCCCCCACTCCCGACCAGTGGCAGCCGAGGGGCCCGGCCGGGCGGGGCGCCCAGAGAGCATGGGGCCCTTCTGCTTTTCAAGTTCCTCGCCCCTCGCCTCTGCTCCCGGGGGTCTCCATGGCCAGGGCCCTGGGACATCCCGCCGCTCCCACAGAGGCCAGGGTTCTCCCCGTCAGCCTCCACAGCCCCGGGGGAACGGGGTTATACCGGGAGCACTCAGCCCCAGCCGGAGGCAGGGGAGCACGGAGGAAACACCAGGGGCCGCCTTGGCCCAGCCCAGCCCCTGCCCCTGCCCTCAGCCCCTCTGCCTCCTCCCTGGCTGCCCCTGCACCTGGGTGAGGAGAGGGCAGTTCAGGCTCCAGCACGGCCTCTGCGAAGCAGGACAGTACCCCGGCCAGCGAATGCCCCGGGCCCCCTGCGATTGGCTCACTGCTGTGGCCGGGGACCCCAAGCCGAGGGACACCGCCCAGGCTGCGGCAGCCCAGCCCGGGAGTCCCAGCGTCACGCGCAACCCGCGTACACCACCCGCCTCTGGCCGGGACGCTTATACATCCGGAGGGTGGGCAGTGCCCGCTCCTCTGACCTCCCCGAGCACCGGCCAGGCGCAGGGAGGGCCGGGGGCGGAGCCTGGACCGGCCGAGGGAGCCGAGGACACGTAGGGAGCTCAGGCCTCCCAGTGCGGGCGGCGTGCTGCTGCCCCTCGCTGCATCCTGCTCCGCAGTCAGCCTGCCCGCCGGGGCAGTTAGGCCCAGCACAGTGAGGCAGGGCCTGCCTGAGGCCTCCAGGCACAGGCATCTGGGATGAAAAGGCCGGGCTTAGCTCGTGCCTTCTCCTACCCGCTGCTCCCGGGGCCTCCTCTGACCCTAGCAGGCACCCACGGTGTCTCCAGAGCAAGCCTCCCTGCCTCCCAGGAGCCTCCTGGTCCCGCACGAAGGCTCCGGCAGGCAGGGCCTCCTTCCCAAGGCCTCTCCGCCTGCAACCACATCGTTTGCCTGTGCTTGTCTGGAGGGGGGTAGGGGGCAGGCAAGGCAGTCTCTCTCGGGGTTTTTACAATCCCAGGGCCTCGGACCTGAGGCTGCAGGGGTTGTTGCTGGCTGGGGAGGCAGGGAAGGCCCAGGAAAACCGGGGACCAGGGGTTAGGCTCCAGTGGGAAGCGCTGACTTTGGGGTCCAGGAAAGGGTGTGAGGCCGGTGGGTGAGCATGTGGGGTGTGCTGTGTGTGACCTCATGCACAGCGAGCCCCTCACACCTCCCCCTCCCGCAGCCCACCCCCAGGCCTTCTGGGCTGTGGGAGGGAAGGGAAGCTGTTAGCAGGGACGGTGACAGCGACAGCGACCTGTGGGACCTAGGGCCAGATCCAAGGAGGAGTGATGTGGGACTAGCCAGGCTCCCCTGTCCCCCCTTGGTGAGCGCAGGGGAGAGCCCGGCGGGGAGGGGACACCAGTGGGGCAGGTCGAGGAGTGTTGCAGGAGCTGTGCCTGGTGCTGGCGGTTCACATCCAGAGATGTGCAGGGCCCTGTCACTGTGTCACCAGGGGGGACTTTTGCTGGTATGTAGCTATACCCAGTTGATGTGTGAGTCCCCCTATGGGGGCTCCGTGGGGTGGGTTGTGCGTTGTCCGGGATGCACGTTGTCCCAGCACTCGGGGTGCCAGTGATGGCGCCCTCCTCCGAACCTGGGGGAGCCTTCCCGGTATGTCCAGGGCGAATACCTGAATGCAGGCAGCGGCCAAGTGAGTCCCAGGGTGACACCAACACCGAGAAGTGAAAGTGAAAAACCCGGGTCTTCCTGGGGACTCCGGGTCAGCCTCCTGGGGCGCCATCCCGAGGTCCCTGACCCTCCAGGGCAGAGGTGGGGAGGGGAGCGGGGGTCCTCCCAGCCCTCGTTAACCCCTTCCTGCGCAAACTGGGACCCGCCAGGGGCAGGCTGTTTTGTCCAAAGCTTCAGAGCCGAGGAGAAACTTCTTCGTGGTCCACGACTGGGCGACAGGGCGCTGGGTAGGTGTGAGGGGCCCCACCCGAGCTGCTCGGGTTTGCTGAGCGATTCGCTTCACGCTGCTGCCAGTTCTGACCCGGAGCGACTGCATAACCGCGGACCCCGCTGCCCCACGCGCGGGCCCTCCTGGAGCCCAGAGAGGCCGGAGGCGCCAGGCCGCCCGCCCGAGCCTCCAGCTGCCTCCACCGCCCACCGGGCTGCGCTCCTCCGGCCTCCCGGCCGCACCGCCCTCCCGCTCCGCCACGCTCCCCCGCCCCGCCACCCGCCCCGGCTCCCGGCCGTCCGCGCCGCCCACCCTCCCCGGTGCGGGCCGCCGTGCGCCCGGAGGGGACGCGCCCGCGGGCGGCCCGGCGCCCCGCACACCCCGTCCCCCGCGCCCCGCGCCCCCCGCGCCGCCGCCCGCGGGAAGGCTCCCTCCCTCACCTGGACGGGCCGCGGCTCCCTGCCGCCTCGCTCCCCCTGCCGGCCGCGCCTCCATGACGCCGCCGGGGCAGGAGGCCCGGCCGCGCGGACCCGGAGGGCAAACCGAGGCCGGGGTCCCGGGCGGCGCGCGGCTGCGGCCTGGACCTGGCGGCGCGGCCCTCCGCCTGGGACGAAGAGGGAGGACCAGACCCGCATCTCGCCGCGCCGGGCCGGCCGGCGGGCTGGCTGGCCGCGAGGTAGGTGCTATGAGACCATTTCACAGGCCGCACCGCCGAGGCTGGGGCTCGGGCCGGCTGCCGGGAGGACGGAGGGGAGCCGGCCGCCTGGCGGAGGGCGGGCGGCGGCGGGGGCGCGCGGGGCGCAGCGGCCGCGGCGCCTCCTTGGCTTCTCCCCGCGCACGGTCCCACGTGGGGTCCGCCGGCACTGCCCCCCGGGAGCCTTGCGCCTCGGCTCACTCAACGCCGCCTTCCCCCGCAACCTCGGAGAGTTTCCACTAAAGCGAGCCCCGCGTCCAGCCCGATTTCGGGGGTTTTCTCCCCGGCGCTCGGGGGGCGGCCCCTGGGGAGGCTTGGGCTTGGCTGGCCCGTCGCCGCCCAGCCCCGCCTCCTCGGAGCGCACCAAGCCGGGCCCCCCCACATTCTTTCCGCGGAGACCCCCTCTCCGCGCTCTCGGTCCGTTGTGAGCGCACGTCCGTCCACCGCGCCGCCGCGTTCCGCGCTCGGAATCCGCTCCGACCTCTTTGTTCCGGGCCTCGGGGGGACCTGCGCGCCCCCACGCGCCTCCAGCGGGCGCCGAGCCCTTGCGCCTTGCCCCGGAGTGCTCCCCAGACAAGGTGCACCCCCCCCCGCCCCCCGTGCGCCCCCCGGCTTTCCATGGGTGCCGGGCCCTCCGGGGCAAAAGCAGCGCAGAGGGATGCGTGCAGGCGGCCCACGGGATGTGAGTCCGTGGTGCCCTGGGACCCCTCCTCTCCTCCCCTAGGAATCAGAGGATGGAGCGGAGGAGACCCGGGTTGCGTCACCCCCGGCTCAGACAGAGGTGGGCTGGGCTTTCCTGGACCCCATTCATTCGTTGCAGAATTGATTAGCTGGGGACTGCGTCCAGCGCCTGCCCCGACTCGGCCTCGGGGGCCTCCCCGGGGAGGCCCCGCGCCAGGAGCAGCTTGAACCCGTGTCAGGGGCTCCTCCCCGGCCCGCAGCCCTCCCTGGGCCTCTGGGGGCCCGGGTCTCAACAGGGGCAGCGGCAGGGGGCAGGAGAGGAGCCGCCTTCGCTGGAGCCGGGCTCGGCGGCTTCGTCCTCCCTTCCCGGCTCTGTCCCCACCGTTTGGATTGGGAGTGCCCGGCCCTGCTGTCCCTCCATTCACCGGCGGTGCTTGGCCCGCGATGCGTGTGCGTGATTGCGGCTTTCTGGGTGGCCTTGATGGGCGTGATGGCCGGGTAGGGACCGCCGTGCCCCCTTATCCTCCCGCCGCTGTGCTGAGACCTCCCTTCACTGCGTCCCCGGTCCCAGAAGACCCCTGGGGCTCTGCGCTTGGGGGGAGGAGCGGGCGCAGCTGGTGCCAGGGCTGCGTCTAAGCCAGAATCTAAAATCTAAGCCAGAATCGGAGAGCTTCTTCCAGCGCCCAGCGGGCACCTCCGAGGCACGGCCGCGGACACGGTGGGTGCCCGGTCAGCATGGAGGCCTGCGGAGCTGCCATGTGGCCAGGGCCCGGGCCCCCCTGGGGGCCTGGGGCAAAGGCAGTTTTCCTGCCCACACACCCTCCCTGGCACAGGTCGTGGGCTTTTGGGACACCGCCCTGCAGAGGTGGAGGACGCAACCCTCTCTCCCGGCCCCTTGGGGAGAGCAGTGGCTCCGCTGCCCCTGACTGTCCCCTGGCCCTTCCCTCGGGTGCCCCCCTACTGAAGCCGCAGTCCCTGCCAGCCCGCCCTCCCCCCGCCCCACAGGCGTCCTCCTGGGTGTTGGGCCCTCACAAACCTTGGGTAGGGGCACAACAGTGTACGCATGAGTGGGGTCCACACGAGGAGGGACTCAACTCCAAGCAGATTCCCCGGTGAGGCTGAGCAGACAAGCCCAGAGGAATTCTCTAAATGACTCAGGAGTTAGAAGCAGCCTGGTGTGTGCACTCTGGCGGCGTGGAGGGGGTGGGGTGGGAGTGAGCTGAGCGATGGTCAGGGAGGAGCTGGATTCCCCCCCCCCCACTTTTCCCAAAGCATCATCTCAGACCCCAGTGCCACCTGCCTCTGGTCCCGGGACAGGGACCTCTCCAAGTGCTGGTGCCTGGACCCCGGGGGACTAATGGCAGAAGGAGGAACAAAGAGGAAAACTGAGACTGTGAGTGGGAGCGACAGGCGTGGGAGAAGGCAGGGCAGAGAGAGAGGCTCACACCCCAGGGACGCCGGTCCCCTCAGAGCTGGGAGGGGATGGACCCGCGTTGGGACAGCCGTGCACAGCTGGGTGGAAGGCTCCTCTCTGCCACCTCCCTCGCTGTGGGTGCTGGGTGCTGTCTCCTGGGTCCCGTGCTCCCCTCCTCCCCCCTTATGTGGGTGCTGTCTTCTGGGCCCAGTGCCCAGGAAGACAGATGGGGGCGGAGATGATGAGAGGGATGGCCAGACAGGATGGGAATGTCAGCTAGGCCTGGGGAAGAGCACCCCCGCCTGTCCCCCCTGCTGGGCACCAGAGCCCCCTGCAGGCTGAAAGTCCCCACAACTCCAGAACAAACAAACAAACAGACAGGCAGGCTGGTGCACCACCGGCCCTGGGCCCCTCTCTGATCGCTGGGCCTGTTGATTTAGCGGGAGGACCCAGCCACATGGGGAGCCGGCTGTCCATATGTCTGTCCATCTACCGGCCACACTAGTCCCTCCACCCCAGCTGCCCTTAGGCAGAGGTGGGGCTCAGAGACCAGGTGACCTAGATTTAGGCTGCCTACTGGGGGGGCTGAGGAAACCCTCAACTCTGCAGCCAGGGCAAGTGGGACCCACACTTTCCAGGGAAAGGAACGGACCCCAAAGCCCCTGGCATGTGTTAGGTGAGAGGAGGCAGCCAGAAAAGGGGCACCTGCAGGCACTCTCTGCAGGTCCCTCTGGCCAGCGGGGGAACCTGGCTGGGCACCAACATCCACCCATCACACACCCACATGGAACCCCCAGCACTGCACACATGCCCGTGAGGGCGGGCGTCATGTGTGCTGGGTATGCACACGCCATACATACATGGACACATCCACAGCTGTGTGTTTATACACATGCATGTGAGCACACCACACACACATGTGATCATGAGCACACATACACACACACACACACACACTGTTCACAGACAGACACCAATGTGGGCCAGATGGCACATATTGTCCATGCGGAACATTGACATGGACGTGCACGCGTGTGCCGGTAGATCTTCAGTGCCGGGGACACTCACTTCAGTAACTCACGTGGTCTCATGTTTACGTGACCTGGATGAGGTCCACGTGGAGCCGATGGAACCGTATGAGGAAGGAAGAACAACATGTCTCACTCCACTCAAGTTGGGTCATTTCCTGAAGGTGACACACTCCGATGTTGCCCCAAGGGGGAAGGTCTGAGGTCCAGGAAGAGTCCCCCATAACAGAGTCAGGACCCTTCTGGGTGCAGTCACTGGGAGGTTGCTCTGTGCCCAGGCCCAGCCTGGATCGGGCTGGCGGGTAAGAGGGGTCCTGGGGAGCTCTGAGAAGTGAGAATCTGGGGTCAGGCCCAAGGGGGATGGAGAATGACTGCTGAGCCAGTGACATCAGCACCTTTTTAAAAAAATATATTTTATTGATTTTTTTTTTACAGAGAGGAAGGGAGAGGGAGAGAGAGTTAGAAACGTCGATGAGAGAGAAACATTGACCAGCCACCTCCTGCACAACCCCCACCGGGGATGTGCCCGCAACCAAGGTACATGCCCTTGACCGGAATCGAACCTGGGACCCCTCAGTCCACAGACAGACGCTCTATCCACTGAGCCAAACCGGTCCCGGCAGCACCTTTTTAAAAAAAAAAAAAAAAATATATATATATATATATATATTTTATTGATTTTTTTTTTTTACAGAGAGGAAGGGAGAGGGATAGAGAGTTAGAAACATGGATGAGAGAGAAACATCGATCAGCTGCCTCCTGCACGCCCCCCACTGGGGATGTGCTTGCAACCAAGGTACATGCCCTTGACCGGAATCGAACCTGGGACCCCTCAGTCCGCAGACAGACGCTCCATCCACTGAGCCGAACCGGTTTCGGCGACATCAGCGCCTTTGTTAGCAGGTCCTAGAGAGGGGGTTCTCCTGTGAATCATTGGATCTATTGCGTCTCCCCTTAAAGACAATACATGTAAGATAACAGAATATATCTCTGCCTTGGAATTTTCGTTCGCTATTCACTGTGACAGCCTCGTGTGACTATTTGGAGAAACGGGGTGGGAATCTGGCCCCAGGGCAGTAGAGGGTTGGCTCTGTGGCTGTGCCCTTTGTCATCCACTCCGCTTCCAAGACCACACCCAGGGCATGTGGCCTGGCACCCAGAGTCTCTGTGCCCACTGCCCTCCGCAGACTCACCTTGCAGTGCCCCTCAGCCTGCCAATCTGGGCTGCAGGCAGGAGGCAGGGACACGGTCCTGCCTGAGGGACATCGTCCAACGGGAGGGGTTGCTCTGTCATGGCGCAGGATGGCCTGATGAGCAGCGTTCCAGAATGGGGGGCCAGGACCCCAAGGACAGATGGGAGTCGGAGGCCTGTGGAGACCAGCGGAGGCAGCAAGACCTTCCTGAGGGACTTCCATCCCCAGCAGGTCTCCCAGCCCGGCCCGGCCTCCTGCTTTCCTGGGGAAGGAGCGGCCGGGAAGAAGGTGGGACAGCCTTTCAGAGGAAAATGTGACTCTTCCTGGCAGGTCTCCTTGTCCCGCTGGCCCTTCAGAGCAGGGCAGGACCAGAGCTGGTCGTGTGGCCCAGAATCAGGAGCCGGGGCCAGGCGCAAGCCTCGCCCTGCCATGCTCTGTGTCCGAGGACACAAGCTCGGCCGCTCCAAGACTCAGTGACTTTTGTCTAAGAAATGGGGAGGATGCTAGAGGCCCCGCAGTGTGGATCCAATGAGCTCCTGCTGGCTTCTGAATATGGCTTCTTAGCTGGTATTACCATGGCTGCTGCCCACCCCTCCTCGGGTCACCCCCCTCATCTAGCTGCCCCCCCACAGGACGAAGGGTGGGCAGCTGTTGCTCTGTGCTCCTCTGTGGCCTCCAGCCCTGGCCTGGGGTTGGGAGAGGAGGGTTCCTGGCTGTGTGCCCCCAGGAAGCCCAGGCAGGCACGCATGCTCTGCCCGCCTCCCCCGCCAGCCCGGGTCCCACACTCAGCCGTGGACCCCACCCCGCCCCAGCCAGACAAATCCCTTCCCTTCTCCGAGGCTCTGCTGAACCAGGTTGGAATTTCCCAAAAG
The DNA here is from genome assembly GCA_036971965.1 of Nyctalus aviator. Lineage (NCBI taxonomy): Eukaryota > Metazoa > Chordata > Mammalia > Chiroptera > Vespertilionidae > Nyctalus > Nyctalus aviator. Next base: position 9,956,465 of record CM072939.1, on the reverse strand, counting down.
CAAACAAATAGGCGAGCTCCGAGTTGTGGTTTTCAGAGCTCAGATTCCTCCGTCTGTCTGAGCGGCACCAGGCCCTGCTGACTGCCCCACGGTAGGCTGGACAGGGCCCGCGGCTGAGCCCCCAGGACACTGTCCCTGGACCCCGGGGCTGCCCCCGTTCCTCCTGCTGCCCGGACCATGGCTGGGCCTGGAGGGGAAGGGCGGGTGTGACCGGGGACCCGCGGTGGGGACCGCGGCCGGTGACAGTGCTGTGCGGGCAGGGCTGGGGAAAGCAGGGCGGGAGAGGGCCAGGCGGCCATCGGAGCAGGTGGGGAGGTTGTGTAGGCTCAGGGGCAGGGCCCTGAGGCTGTGTGGGAACGTGGGGCGGAGAGGCACGAGGCTCAGGAGAGCACCTCAAGGGGCCCACAGGGCGAGGAGGGAGGGCTGGGGTGAGGGAGGGCCCAGAGGGGGCTCTCGCCAGGTGGTCTTAATCTCCTCAGTGAAATCGGAGTCCCGGGGGCGGGTGGGGGAGGTGGGAGCTTGAGACAGCTGCCGGGAGGGGACGGCCTGACAGCCCGGAGGCCCCCGCGGAGCCCTGCCCCTGGGCCCGCGCTCCGGTCAGCCCCTGGGTGGGTCCCCGGGGCCGAGACTCAGGGCCGGTTCTTCTCCCCACGCCTCCTGCTGGGCCTCTCCTGCCTTCGTGGCTGAGGGGGCCTGGCCTGCCTCTGTGTGTGTAGGGTGGCCAGGCCCTTCCTGCTGTCTGAGTAGCCATCGGTGACTGGGTGGGGCAGGGACTGGGCCCGTTTTCCTCTGCTGCAGGCCCACCTCTGGGGTTCCCACTCACCCACCAAGCTATCCCTGGCTCTGAGGTAATGCCAGAGGGGGGTGCCGGGAGGAGGAGGGAGGGGCCCCTGGCCAGGTCTAGAGCCCCAGCTTCCCACCAGAGCCGGACACTGGGACCAGAAGGACAGAGGGGAGGGTCCGGCTGAATCTCCCCACCCCCGCCATGCCTCTACCTGCCAAGGGGCCTCTCAGAGATGGGGAAACTGAGGCCAAGACGGGATGGGTGAAGCTATTCTTGGCTGCCAGGCACCTGGGGCAGGAGGGGGCATGGGCAGCGTGGAGGCACCCTCTGCCCCATCCTGCTGAGCGGACACTTGGTATCAGCTGTTGGGGGGTCTCCCTCCAGGGTGTTGGCTGGGACTGAATGCACGCGGGGCCGTCCCACGCCAGGCAGGGGGGTAGGCCAGCGCCTGGCTGTCTCGGGCCTCCCTGGGAATGGCCAGGACCAGAGGCCGATGTGAGTGCCGAGGTGCCCGTTGGGAAAACCGAGGCAGCCCCCTGACAAAGCCAACGTGGCTCTGCTCCCAGCTCCACGCAGGCCCCTCTTGGAATCGCCTGCCTTCCCGGGTCCCTGCTCCCATCTGGGCCCCTGGCCGCGTGCCCCCTCCTCTCTGGCTCTGTGCCACGGTTCTGCCCCCACCGAAAACGGAATTCCTCTCAGGGCTGCACCCTGGGGCCCGCCGGGTCTCCCTCTGCTCGGCTCGGCTGCTTCTGCCCGTTCCCGGAGCCTGTGGGGGGAAGTGGTAAAGCAGCACCAAGCCATGTGAGCGAGCGGCTGGACGGTGCACCAGGCGCTGGCACAGCAGTGGGGCTCAGCTGGCCCTCAGGAGCTGGGCCCCGGCTGGGACCCCGAGAATCAGCCCTCCCGGAGCCCCTTCCCCTTACACCCAGACAGTCCCCTCTCGTGGCTTCAGATGGCGCTATTCCCCTGAGCGCGCCTCTCCCTCCGACACAGACACTCGGGCAGGATGACCATTCGTAACTCACTTTATTTTTATTTATTTTTTATTTTTAAAATATATTTTATTCGATGAGAGAGAATCATCAATCAGCTGCCTCTTGCACACCCCCTACTGGGGATGTGCCCGCAACCAAGGTACCTGCCCTTCACCGGAATCGAACCCGGGACCTTTCAGTCCGCAGGCCGACGCTCTGTCCACTGAGCCAAACCGGTTTCGGCTCGTAACTCACTTTAGAGGGAACTTTGGCCGATCGTATGGTGAGACTGACCAGAGTCTTCCTTCAGGGGTTCCAGACAGAAATGCCTTTCCCCCTGAGGAGGCAGAAGGGGTCAGTACCTTTCAGAGCTGTCCCGGGACAGAGGAAGCAGCCCCGGGTCTAAAGGCAGAAAGTTCTGGAAGAGCACTGCTGCTCCCAGGCGAAAAGCTATGCAATAGCCAGGGCTGCCTGGGAGGTACGCAGAGGGGGTGGCCCCGGGGAAGGGGGGGCACTGGGGGTGGCAGAGGCCAGAGGGGGCTCGGAGCCGCCGGCCCTGATCTGCAGGGCGTTTTCCTGACTCCCGGCTTCGGCTCTGCCTTTCCTTTCTGGGAAGGAGGCGCCTTCTGCACTCGGCGGCGGCCGGCGGCGGGCGTGTTCTCTGCGGGTGTCCGCCCGGGAGGGGGTGGGGGGAGCGGCCTTACGCCCCTGGCCTGGGAGCTTCGGGGCTTCGGGGCTTACTTTCCTGGCCTGCAGGCCCGGGAGGGAGCGGGGGGCCTCGGTGGTGGCTCGGGGCCGGGGGCAGTGCGGAGTGTGTTGTGGATCAGGGGTCAGGGCAGAGGGCTGAGGCTGCGGCAGTGAAAGACACGTCCCAGGGCGGCCCCCGGGGAGCCCCGGGAGCGTGGCTGTGAGAAGGGACCGTGATGAGGGGCCGCTGAGCACCCTGTCGGTAAATTATTCCCGTGAGCCGGACGCGTCCCCACGTGGCAGTGGTCACTGTGCAGCTGCTGACGACATTGCCCTGGGCCTGGACACTGCTCTCTGTATGCCGTGCCACCTCCTTCGCTCTATTTGTGCTCTTTCTTTCTTTCTTACATATATTTTATTGATTTTCTACAGAGAGGAAGAGAAACAGATAGAGAGTTAGAAACATCGAAGAGAGAGGAACACCGATCAGCTGCCTCCTGCACACCCCCACCGGGGATGTGCCCGCAACCAAGGTACATGCCCCAGACCGGAATCGAGCCTGGGACCCTTCAGTTTGCAGGCCGACGCTCTATCCACTGAGCCAAACCGGCTTTGGCTGTGCTGTCTTTCTTAACGTGGCCCCTGGTTCTGATCTTGAGGCTGGCTGGCTCCCAATAGCTGCCCAAGGCCTTCTAGGCCTCCTGACAGCCCTTCTCCTCCGCACCCTTTGGTTTGTGGCCGGGACACGCCCCACAGCCGCCGTGGACAGCCAGCATCAAGCATCTTAGATTTCTGACAAGGGGACCTCCCACCTGGTGGCCGCTGACACCTGAGCCCGCCCCACCCAGTGGCAGGGGCAGAGGTGAGTGACCTGGCTGCGGACAGCTGCTGTGGGAAAATGCCCAGGCGGCTCACGCCGATGCCAGAGAGGAGACTGGGGCAGGGCACGGAGCGGGGCAAGGCCTCGGGCATCGGTGAGGGGCCTTGCCCAGCCGGGGTCCTGCCCCATCCCAGCCTGGCCCTGCCCTGGGTGCCCTGCACACCTCTCCTGTCCATCCGCCCGCCCGCCCGCCCAGGCAAGAAAATGGTCATTTCCTCCAGCCCCCGCCCCAGGGAGCGACACGGAGCTGGCAAAACAAACAGGCCATTCCTCCTGCGGCCACTGGCTGGTGATGGATGGCCAGAAGGGCTGGCCGTGCTGATGGACGACCGCCCATCATGTGTGGGCCGGGGGCGGGGGCCCAGCGAGGCCTCGGACACAGGCAGAGACTCACACTCGTGAGCCACGGTGCTGGCTTCCTTGTCCCAGCCCGAGACCCTCCGGGGCCAAGACCTGGGCCAGCCAGTGCTCCCGAGCCTCACTTTCCCCATCTGTGTGTGGTCTCGGCCCCCATCGTGGGTGGGGGATAAGCCAACGTGACGATGTACCTGACTGTGGGGTCCCCCGTGTACCCTGAGATTCCTACCTCTCGCCGGAATCCCCTCCTCGGCCAGGCGGGTGCTCTGGAGCCTTTCCCAGCACCTGAGTGTGTGCATGAGCCCAGGCGGGCTCCACCGCCCGGTGCCCCCGGCAGGGGCTGAGCTGAGGGCACCTGGCCAGAGAGAAAGGCTCAGGGTGCAGGGGGGGCAGGAATAGCAGGGGGCTTAGGTTTTTTTGTTTTGTTTTGTTTTAATATATTTTATTGTTTTTTTTTACAGAGAGGAAGGGAGAGGGATAGAGAGCTAGAAACATCGATGAGAGAGAAACATCGACCAGCTGCCTCCTGCACACACCCTACCGGGGATGTGGCGCAACTAAGGTACATGCCCTTGACTGGAATCGAACCTGGGACCTTTCAGTCCGCAGGCCGACGCTCTATCCACTGAGCCAAACCGGTTTCGGCTGGGCTTAGGCTTTGATGGAAGGCCGGCTCGGGGGGGCTTCGAGGCTCAGGGGGCTGGTGGGCTGGAAGCACCGCCCCACCCCAGACAGCCCCAGGCTCCTCTGTCCCGGGCAGCCCAGCTCCAACCTTCACCAGCCGCTCCGCCTGTTGGGGCCAGAGATTGTCACCCTATCCCGCAGATGGGAAGACAGGGGATTGGGAAAGTTGGGGCTGGAGGAGGGAATACAGGCCCCGGCCGGCTTGGTGTGAGCCCGGTGGGACACTCCCGAGCCCCGCCACACCCATCTGATGGCAAACCCTGCCCGTCAGGGTGGGCTGTGCCCACAGCCCCCACGGAGGCCATGGCCGACATGCCCCCAGCCTGGGCGGGCTCACAGACCTTCTGGCCTCCGCTGCCGGCCACCTGCGGGCCCGAGGGACACCCTGCTTACCCAGCCCGTGGTGGTAGAGCCCACCCAGCTGGTGACCGGCTGGAGAGGAAGGGGCAGCTGCGGCCAGGCCTCTGACCCTCCCGCCGCTCGGCCCCACGGCGGGCACGCACGTCTGGCTGAGAAAGGAAGCTCCCGAGACCCCCACTTCCTGAACCTCAGAGCGAGCGGGGCCGGGGCCCCTGCACTTCCCTCCAGCGCCCCCCGCCCTGCCCTCGGCTTCTCCAAACGCAGCCCCCAGGCCCCTCCGCTGCTTGTTTCCTGGGGCGGGGGGGGGGGGCTGTAGGGGAGGATGGCCAGGCAGCTCAGCCTGGTCCGGGGTCAGCAGAGGCAGGAAGCCCCACTGCACGGGGTGTGAAGACCGGGCGGGTGAGGGGCCTGGCGGAAGGGGAGGGCTGGGCTGAGGAGGGACTTTCTCTGGAGACAAGGCTGCCTGGGACAGGGCTGTGCCATCTACCTCAGACCCTACCTAAGACGGGCCCACTGCGGCCCCCATGGTGACCCCTGTGTGCAGCTATCAGCCTCCGGAGGCAGATTCGGAACGCCTGGGGTCGCCTTCCCCCACGGAGACGGGCTGTGGGGCAGCAGGTGATGCCAGCGTGGGGGTGTCTGAAGGTGGGGGGTCTGTGGGCAGGGATGTGGGGTTTTGAGGTTTTGAGCTCTCTGGTCTGGCGAGTTTGGACTGCTTACGGGGCTGGGGGCGGCTGAGAGAGACATCCCCGCCGCTCCACGCTGCTGGGGCAGGAAGTCTGGGTCAGGCCCCGGGCTGGCAGCATGGGGCAGGACCAAGGCGCCCACGTGGGGCAGGAAAAGGTCCTGGACTCCAGGAGGGATGGGTGGCCTCAGAGGGGCCGCTTCCTCCCCAGGAATATCCTGCTGGGCAGCAGGGTGGGGGTGGGAAGAGGGCTCCGGTCCAGGAAGGCAGGAAGGGCCTGGGGCTCGGGTCCCTCGTCCCCCCATCCCCTCAAGTCCCAGGAGGGGGTGAGCTCATGGGTGTCGGAGCCTCTGAGCACAAGGCTGCTGCTCCCCACCCACCACAACCTGGAGCTCCTGTTTCCCTCCCCATAACCCCCCCTACCCCCCTCGGGGCTGAGCTCATGGAGTTTCCAGCTCAGTCGGCCTTTTTATTCTTCACGGTCAGGAGCTCAGACGCAGGTCCAGGGTCAGTCCCCACGTGAGCCATGGCCAGAGCCCATGCCTCCCCCGGACCAGCAACTATGGACAGAGGGGCAGGGGCCTAGGGAGAGGCCCGCGGGCAGCACCCTGTGCCCCAGAGCTCCACCCCAAGCCACTAGGCCGCCCCGGGCAGACGGCCCAGGCCCAGCTGCCCCCGCTCTGGGCCCCGGGAGGGGTCAGCAGCCCAGCACCCCCCTAAATGGCCTAAATATAACCTGAGCAGGCGCCTGGCCGGGAATAGAGACCTCTGTCAGCTCCCAGCAGGTGCTGGTGGGAGGAAGGTCAGCGTGATTGGCAGGGGCGCTGGCCAGGCAGCCAGCCAGGCACGGGTCATGTGAATGCTGGTGGCAAGGCCCAAGGGTGAAGCGGTGTGTCCTCGCAGGACAGCTGGGTCCCCGGCCTGCTCCGCTCAGAGCGGCCCCGAGCCCTGCCTCACCCTGGGCTCAAGCCCCTCGGGAGGGCAGACCCGCCCGGAACTGACCCACCCGCCACTCTGGCCCACGGCCCCCGCCCCCACCTGCCCCCTTCCCCCTCAGGCCCTATCCTGCCCTGTATGTTCATCCTTGTACCACCCCATGCCAGCCCCTCTCCTCTCTAGGCCATTCTGAGCTGACTCCTTGCCTGGCAGAGGGAGCCTGACGGCAGTGTCTCTCCTCCCCCGACCCCCCCATCCCCCCCCGTTCCAGCCCCCAAACTGCTCCTGACGTGATGGTCAAGGGAGGTCCTTTGAGCCCCACCTCACTGGGGTCAGCTCCCCAACCTCTTGGCTGCCCTCCCCAGCCCCCTCAGCCGCCAGCCTCTGGGCCCCGGGTCCCACCTTGGCCTATCTCCGCAGCCCAGGGCTGCATCCCCCCCTGCTGGGCGGGGCCTGGACCACAGGCAGCCTGGGTTCCAATATGGCTCCCGGCCCGCCCCTCGCCTCGCCGTTTCCCTAAAGCACACGGCCTCCTCCTTACCCCCTCCTCCTGGAGAACGGAGGCTGTCCAGCTAAGAGCCTGCAGCTGCCCGGAAAGGCCACGCAGCCCGGGGGAGCCGGATCCGCCCCAGTTCTCCATCGTGGTCATTCCAGGGACGTGAATCCAAACCAGCAGTTTCCACCCTCACGGGGCTGAAGTCACACGCAGAGAGCTCTGGGGGCAGGCGTGGCCGGTGCGGCTGAGGGGAGTCCGGGCCGAGGCCCTGCAGGGTCCAGGGGTCTGGCCTGACCTCGGAGGAGCCCGGAGGGCAGGGCCAGGCGGTGGGGAGAGTGCAGGCTGGTGAGTCCAAGGCCCCCCGCTGGGGTGTAGGGGTGTAGGCTGCATACGCGTGCTCGTGTGTGTGCCAGCACCTGTGCTGGGCCCAGCGCTGTGCTCACCACAGGGCCCATGCCCATCCAGAGGTCAGAGGCCTGGGGACTGGGGCTCTCGGAGGGAGCCTTGGGTCTAGGGCAGGGGTCTCCCCAAACTTTCGGACCTCACAGACCACCAGTGGACCGCGGACCACCGGTTGGGGGTGGCTGGTCTAGGGACTCCTGGTCTGAAGGGGACCTCAGGGACCCAGCGGTCCCCTCCAGCCTGCATGCCCCCCGGAACCCCCTGCGGGCTTCTGGCCCGACTCTCACGCTCCCTGCCCAGAGGCAGCTCAGGGCACCCAGGCCCGCAGGCTGTGTAGCTCCTCTTTGCAAGTTGGTGGCTCGAAAGCCCATCCCCAGAGAGACAGCAGGGCGATGCCCGGTGTGGCAGGACCTCGGGTTGGGGAGGCAGGCAGGGGCAGACCAGAGAGTGTGGACTCTGCACCCCCCTCCCCTTCCCGGCTACCCCTGCCGCCCTGCCCCTTGGGACCCGGAGGGGCGGGAGCCAGCCTCACGGCCCGGCCTGCGCTGGGCACGACTGAGGCCACAGCTGTAGGCTTGTTTGTTCTCCATCTAGTTTTTCTGGTTTGGAGCTCAGGTGCCCAGCAGGGCTAGGGGCCTGGGAACCAGTGTGGGTAGGGGGTGGGAGAGGAGGGGGCCCTGGCAGGGGTGTGGCCTAGGAAAGGAATCGGGCCCAGGTGCAAGGCCATCCCTGGACCCTGCCTCCCTGCCACCTTCCTGTCCGTATCGGCCCTCACCTGCTGGCAGGTGGGTGGGCTCCACCCTGAGCCGCTGGGGTCACCCTGGCTCTCCCAGGCTCTGGGCATCAGTGGGGAGGGGGTAATGGCCCAGCCCCACCAGCTGAGCCAGAGTGGGGACACGGTGCAGGTGCTTTGAAAGCTGTCCCCCCCTTCCCCCCCCTCCCCCCCCCCCCCCCCCCGCTAACTGGGGTCGTCAGGATTCGCCCACCCTGGGAGAATCCGCAGAACATCTGCCTCCTCACTCCCCACATTCCCAGCTGGCCCTGGGCTGGCGCAGCCCCCAAAACATTTCTCAGAGATTAGGCCCTAATCCTGCCAGACCCGGCAGGTCCCCAGCCTCCCCGCCCTGGGCTGTCCCACCAGCCCCGCCCCTCCACCCACAGTGCTCTGGCTCTCCAGGCCCTGGGAGCTCCCAGAGAGAAGATGGCTCCAGGGAGTCCCTCGGAGGGACTCGGAGCCTGGGCCTCACCCAGGCCACCTCTGCTCAGCCTGAGGGAGCTTCAGGCCCCTCTGTCACCCAGGCAACTGGGAGTCCAATGTCAAGGTTGCTTTTTCAGTTCCAGCACACACATCCATCCTCCACCCTAGTTCCCAGGCAGACATCGCCAATCGATCCCAGATCTCCTGCTCCGTGGGCCCACAGCCTTCAGGTTTCTCCAGCCCCGAGCTCTAGGTGGCTTCTGCCCGTGGGTCAAAAGCAACACGGCACTGTCCCCGCTCCTGGCGGTGGGGAGGGACAGTCTGGGAGCATCGGGAAGGCCAGCCTGAGAGGCGTCCGGGGCTCCTGATGGGCTTCCCATTGTGTGCTAGAGGCCAAGATGGGACCAGCAGAGCGGGGAGCCGACACCAGGCCCCCCAGCCTCGATGTTGAAGCTGCCCTGGGCTCTGACTCCTCCTAAAGGGTCCTGCCTCACTGTCCCTCCGGTCCCAGCGAGGGGCAGGGTGGATTCCCGGGACGTGAGGGCCACGGGGGTACCTCTCCTCTGGCTGGCCCGGCCCCTGGGAGGCCTGGGTGGGAGACGGCGCAGCCTGGGCTCCAGAAACATTTGCTTTAAGTCTTAAAATATCAGGTTCCCGCATCACGGAGCCTCCCTGGGGGCCTCCGGGCAGGCGGGAGGGATTTCAGGAGTAAGAAGATTCCCCCTCTCGCCCCTCACCCCCACCCCAGCAGCCTCTCTGCGTGCCTCTTGGCCTCCGCGGAAGCCAGCCGTGTGGTTAGGGGGTGCCCGCTGGGCCCCTACTCTCCTGTTCTTGGGGAGACCCCAGTTCACCCACATCCAGCCCAGCTCCTCAGAACTGAGGGGGCCCAGCCCCCCCAGAGCTCAGACGTGCTCCCATAGGACCCGTGGACGCTTTTAGCCGAGGACAGATGGGGAAACTGAGGCCCGGGGAGGATGAGACCTTGGCCCATGGCGTCTCCGCCTCCCGCTGTCCAGCTCTGTGAGGGATGCAGAGCCACTAGGAAGCAGTTTTTTTTAATATATTTTATTGATTTTTTTACAGAGAGAAAGAGAGGGATAGAGAGTTAGAAACATCCATGAGAGAGAAACATCGATCAGCTGCTTCTTGCACACCCCCCCACTACTGGGTATGTGCCCGCAATCAAGGTACATGCCCTTGACCGGAATCGAACCCGGGACCTTTCAGTTTGCAGGCTGACGCTCTATCCACTGGGCCACACCGGCTGCGGCAGGAAGCAGTCTTGAAGAGGTGATGACACCACATTGACGCCGGGCCTAGCCTTTGGGGTGGCTTCTTGGGGACAGAGACGTGGGGTCTTGAAGGTTGAGTGGGAGTTCTCGGGTGGCTCTGGTCCTGGCTGGGAGATTCCCTGGACGGAAGGACACGCCTGAGCAGGACCTTGCTGGAGGGTAACTGGGGGATGGAGGACCCGGGGGACGTGGAACCCAGGCCCAGGCAGGGGGCTGGCCCTGGTGCCGGATGAGGGTGGGGTGGGGGCTCAGAGCACACTTTGGGACCTGCTGCCTGGGGGACGAGAGAGCCCTTCTGGACAGCGGTTCTGCACTCAGCACGAAGGCGGCTCCCTCCGGGGTCCGATGCCCCCGGGGCCGCGGCTCGGCTCCGGAGAAAAGGCCCGACTCCCGGGGCCCGCCCATCCCCTCCCGGGCAGACCACCGGCCTCGGCCTGAGGGACCGGCCGGCGCAGAGCGGGAATCGGAGCCAGGCAGCGACAGCTGGCCCCACTCGAGCATCCTCCGGGGGCCACCGCCTTTGTTCCCAGGCCCCATCCCAGCCGTTCCCAGGCTGCACCCCACCCCCAAACACCCAGGTCGGAGGAGGCTGCGAGGGACCACCTGCTAGGAACCCTCACCTACCCGGGCTACCAGGCCCAGGCGGGCGGCCCCGCATGGCCCCTGGCTCGCTCCTCCGCCCGTGTCCGCAGGCTCAGTCTCCCTGGGACTTCCGGCAGAGACCCCCAACGGCTCTGGGGCCGTTGCACACCGGTCTGTGTCAGGACAGACATATATCCGTTTGGCCCTGCCAGGGGGCTCGGTGGGTTGAGCACCATCCGGTGCACCCAAAGGTTGCAGGTTCGATTCCTGGTCAGGGCCCATGCTGAGGTTTCGGGTTAGATGCCCTGTTGCGATGCCTATGAGAGGCAACCAGTCGATGTTTTTCTCTTACATGGATGTTTCTCTCTTTCTCTCTCCCCGCTTTCTCTCTCTCAAAAATCAATAAAAACATCCTCAAGTGAGGATTAAAAAAAAAAGAAAGAAAGAAAGAAAGAAAGACGCCGAAACCGGTTTGGCTCAGTGGATAGAGCATCGGCCTGCAGGCTGAAAGGTCCCAGGTTCGATTCCGGTCAGGGGCATGTACCTTGGCTGTGGGCCCATCCCCAGTGGGGGGTGTGCAAGAGGCAGCTGATCGATGTTCATCTCTCATCGATGTTTCTAACTCTCAATCCCTCTCTTCTTCCTCTCCGTGGAAAAAAAAAAGAAACATATTAATCTGGTGGCTGCCATCCTTGTAGCACCAGTGGGCTAAGCATCCCCTGTGCCTTCTTGGGTGCTGGGCTTGGGAGAGTTCTGGGCAGTGCCCACAGGCCCCGTGGGGCTCCTGGGTGCCAGTTCCTGTCTGTGGCTGAGGCGTGACCACCCGTGTGCCTGCAGAGCCCTCCCGTACCTGTCCCTGCCCCCCAGGGGGTCACGGCCACGGCCACACTCGGGGGGCGGGCCTCTCAGAAGGGGGGGTCACTGTGCTCTTAGTTCGCTGCCTTTGCGCGTCCAACTACCTGGCCGTCCTGTCTGTTCTCAGGGGCCTCCTACACCCGGGCTGGGGCCGGACTCCGGTCTGACAGGCGGGGAAGCCCAGGCTGCAAGGCCGAGGCGGAGGCAGAGGCCCGGGGGGAAGGGGTGCCCTGTGGCTCGTCGGAGGTGGCAGGGATCAGGCGGAGTCCTGGCAGGGGGCGGACGAGGGAAGACCCCTGAGATCCATACCGTCACACTGTCCTCCTTCACGTCCAGGGCCCGAGGGGCAGGGGCCTGAGCCTCCCCTCTGACCCCCACCCCCCCGGGAACCAGGGCCTGTCCCGAGGGGCTGAGAGCTGGGGGGGGGGGGGCGGATTAGGAGGTTGTTGGCGCCCTTGAAAGCTGAGCCCGCGGCCAGACCTGGGAATGGGCGTCTGACCCCGCGGCGGCCTCCGCGATCCGGAGAAAATCCTCGAGGCCACGTTAATACCAAGACCAATTTTTATTTCAACAAAGTTAATTCTCAACAATGTGATACGGAGGGAGAGGGATTTCCCTGCCGGGGGTGGGGAGGGGGCGGGGGGGGGGCTGAAACGGAGCCACCTCCCCCTCACCCCAGCTGTCCCCGCCGCCAAGAGGGGGGACGGAGCCGTTCAGGCTGCTCCTCTGGGCGGATCCGCCCCCCCCCAGCTTGGCTCCCTGGGCCTGATGCACCCCCACCCCCACCCTGATGCACCCCCACCCCCACCCCACCCGACAATGGGCCTCAAACCCCCTGACCCTCTCTGAGAGTGGGGTCCGACCCATTTGTGTCCTGGGCAAGGGCTTCACTGGGGAGCGAATGAGCTCGTGTCCCAGGGGTCATACAAGCCTGGCGTGTCCCCCGACCGTGTCCAGGGGTGGGGCGTGGGTGACAGAGGGTGCCCCCCACACCTCTGCCCACCTCCAGGAGCCCGTAGGGGCAAGGAAGTGAGAGGCTGGGCCCCAGAGAGGCTCAGGCGACCTCACTGCCAACCCCTCCCTCCCCCAATCCAGAAGCTGCTCTCAGGCTGACTAATCAATGGGTTCAGGGCTGTGGGAGGGTGGGGAGCCCTGAGCCTGTCAGAAATTCCTCCTGATGAGGACCACGTGCCCCCACTGCCCGCCCTGCCCTTCCGTCTCCCGCCGCCTCCCAAGTGGGGTGCCCACCACTCCCTCGTCCACAGGGGAGCAGCCACTCAAGGCCTCAAACCCCAGCCCACACCCGGCGCCTCCTGGTGGCACGGCCGGCAGAGGGAGGCTCGGGAGGGAGGGGCCTCTCGGGAGGGCAGGGGGACCCGGGCGTGCAAAGGTTAGAGGTACATCCGGGTGGCTGGGGGACTGCCCACCCCGGCCCCCAGGCTCCCGTCGGAGGGTACTGCCCGAGGGCAGGGGTGGGGGCCCAAGGGCACCCTACGACAGGCCAAAGTCAAACCAGATGGGCCGGGGGCCCCGAGGGGCCGGCGGGCCATTCGTCACCGTTATCTGCCCCGCCGCCGAAATCACAAACACATTTTTAAGTGAAGGACTGGCTGCCACCGGCCCTCGAGCCCTGATGCCGCCCAGCTGTGGCCACACGGGGCGGGGAGGAGGGCCGGGGGCGGGGGAGGGGAGGGGGAGGGGGGCCAGCACGCCGTGGCCTGAGGGAGGAGTGCCTGCTGCCCCCAGTGTGCCCCCCAGGTCCTCCCGCTGCTCTCTGTGGCCTCCTTCCAGAGCTGGGCACAGGCACCACGGGGCACCCCCCCCCCTCTGTCCCGGGCACCCCTGCCTCCACCTTCCTCCCAGAGCCTGGGCGTCACAGACCCACCCTCGGACCCGCACGCCGATGTCGGGGTCACTGGCGGGTGCAGAGGTGGGGGATATGCCTTCTGCCCGGGGCTGGCGGCTCAGTGGTCACTGCATGGGATGGGGCTGGGGACAGAGCCAGAGAGACAAGACAGACACGGGGCAGGTGATAGAGACACGATAAAGGGGGAGCGGGCCTGGTGCCTGTGGCCAGAGGGCCACGCCGGGGGTCACCCGGAGCCAGCTGAGCGTCCGCGGCACGGCCTCCTCCCCGGCGGTGCCCTGCAGGGTGGGCAGCTGAGGACGGGGCAGGGGAAGGGAGGGCGGGGCTGGGGTCCGTCCGGCCACCCCTCCGGGAGCCCAATGCGGGTCCCGCCTGGCACCCTGGACCCCCAGGCAGGCCCAGGGGGGCAGGAGGCGCCGGGAGAAATGGCCTGTGACGGGGTGGGCATCCCGGCGGGAAAGCAAACAGTGTCAGCGGCTAATGAGCGGGAACCGGGCCTGGGGCCGGGGCCTGGGGAGGGGCACGGCCATCGCTCATCCTGACAGGCGGGCGGTGAGGGGGGCCGGGGGCCAGGGATGGAGGGGAGCCTGAGAGCCAACGGAGGGGCCCTCGGAGACACGACCCCGAACACAGACAGACAGACAGACGGACGGACAGGGGAGGCAGCCAGGAACCCTTCCCCCCAACCCCCACCCCCACCGCTGGCTCCCATCCCCAGTTGTGGCCTCGGGGGACCTGGTCCAGCACCCCCCTGTCAGGCCTGGCTGGCTGCCCCCTCCCCCTCCTGGAGACGTAGCGGGACAAAGGACACTGTGCAGGATGGGGAGCTGAGCCTGGGACCCCCATATTGTATGCTGGGGAGCAGGGATCTGGGGTCTTGAGGCCCTGCCCCTCTGGGTCTCAGTTTCCCCGTCTCTACAAGGCAGAGGAGGGCAGGCACGCTCTGAGGGAACCTCCCTGCCTTGACTCTCCATCACCACCACTCCTCCCTCTCTGGGTGCAGCCCCAGCTGTCCTTGAGGTCCCCACACTTTCAGACAGTCCCCCCCAAACCCCGATGCCTCCAAAAGGCCCAGGAGCAGTGGGGTGGGCTGACTCCACATCCGAGGAAAGGAGCCCCTCCCATCCTGCACATTCAAGCTGCCGTCCCATTTCACAGGCGGGAAGACTGAGGCGCAGTGTAGGGGAGGTAAGATGGATGTTGGACATATTCCTGCACCCCAGCCCCGGCCCAGGCGGAACTGACCCAGCCTTTCGGCCTCCCTGAATCTGCCCTGAGCACCCTGCAATGTCAGGGTTTCAGAGCCCTCCTGGCCCCGAGGCCCCCCCCCACCAACACCCCGTGACAGCCTGGCTCGCTGAGTGGCCTGTAGGTACCTGCCTGCAGGGCGTCCGGGCCCCTGTGCTGCCTCAGCCGGGAGGGAGGGGCGGCCGTAAATTCACACTGCCAGTCGCCCGCGGGATAAATGTGTCATCGGCCGCACGATTTACAAGCGCACCCCTGGCCCGAGAGGCAGAGAAAACAAGCCTCTGTGTACACACGGCGCGGCGGGCAGGGGCGGCGGCTGCGGGGGGGGGGGGGGGGGAGGGGGCGGGGGGGGGGCGCGGGCGTGACGGGCCAGCAGGCCACGCGCGGGCGGGAGGTGTGAGGCCATCGTCCCGCGCGGGGGGGGAGGTGGGGGCCCAGACGTGCTCGTGCGGGAAGGCGAGGCTGTGATCTCTTATGTGGTGGCCGTGCTGCCATTCCGTACGCTCACACGTCAGGAGGTGGCACAGCGTGCGGGGGACACGCAGCGGGCACATGCCGCTCAGAGGCACGGCCTTAGCCTGGTGTGAGACCCTCAGGGGGACCGGACCCAGCCACGGGAAGGCAGGAAGGCTCTCTGGGTGCTTGTGCGTGCGCGTGTAGGTGCAGGTGTGTTGATGTGTCGGTGGTCATGTGTTTTATTTTGTTTGTTTTTAAATATATTTTATTGATTCTTTACACAGAGGAAGAGAGAGGGATAGAGAGTTAGAAACATCGACCAGCCGCCTCTCGCACACACCCCACTGGGGATGTGCCCGCAACCAAGGTACATGCCCTTGACTAGAATCGAACCCAGGACCTTTCAGTCTGCAGGCCGATGCTCTATCTACTGAGCCAAACCAGTTTCGGCTGGTCATGTGTTTTTGTGTACATGGGCTCATGCATGCAGGGGTGCATGTGTGTTTGCACGTGTGTATGTATGATATGCGTTTGTGCATTGTGCATGTGAGTGCACGTTTGTGTGCACGTGTGTTGGTATGTACATGTGCATTTGTGCATGCGCACGTGTGTGTGTGCAGTCTCCCCATCCCCAGACACTCCTTGAGGGTCCAGACGGAAGGGACCAGGTCACTGTTCAGGGAGGCAAAGCAGAGCAGGAGACCGGCCGGTGCAAGGAGGATTGGGCAAACTTGGTGGGAGGTGACGTGCAGGAGCCGGGGGGGGAGGGGGGGACCTCAGTCCTGCCTGGGTCCCTCCTGCCTGGAGGGCTGACTGTCTCAGAGGCCCTGCCAGTCCAGACACTGAATACACCCCCGACACCAGCGCTGGACTGAGGTCATGGCAGCCTCGTCGCCTGACAGGGCTGCCCACCGCGCCCCCCGTCCCCCTTGTCCACCGGACTCCGCAGGGCATTTCCAGGCCCCACTGCTGCCACCTCAGGTCCCTTCTGGGGCCCAACCAGGCGGAGCCGCCCAAGCCTGAGAATGGGGGGGACGGGCACTGCAGGCAAACTCTTAGACGCCTGAGAGGACTCAGGAAGGAGTCGGGGAGGAGTTAGGAAGACTAGCAAGGACTTGGGAGCTTCGTAGAGCGGAGGCTGTGGGTCAGCCTGAACTTCGACACCCTCCCATGGACGGCCTGGTTGTGTTCCAGCCACTCCTCCTGTTGGCTCAGGTCGCCCCACCCGGAGAGAAGGGGCTGGCTGATGTCACAGAGGCCACGGAGGCAGGGCCTGACACCCCACGTAAGGAGAGGCAGCATCAGGAATGCCCCCACCGAGGACCCACAGAGCAGACACCGGGAGAGCTGAGACCAGAGACCCCCCCTACCAGGGACTCACTGAACAGGGACCTCAGACCAGGGACCCCCCTAGAGATCCCTGTAGCAAGGACCCACCGAGAAGAGCCATGCAGAGCGGGACCCCAGTTGAGGGACCCGCAGCAGAGAGACCCACAGCATGGGAACCCCCTTCCAGGGATCCCTCGGGACAGAGGGGGTCCTGAGAGGCCTTTACTGCCAGGAGAGGGAGCCCGGGCCCCCTCCGCTCTGACGTCAGGAGAAGCTGATGGTCTCCTGCACCCCTCCACACGGGCATGAGGGGGGCACGTGTGGAGAGCGGCTTCAGCGTTTGTGCTGGGACTAATGACCCTCTCCTGGCAAAGCCACGTGCAAGTCCCAGCACAATGAGAGCCAAAGGCTGTGGTGGGAAGCTTGACCTTATGGTCCGAACCTGTGGTCCCACGTGGCCCAGTGGTACGGGCTGCGGGAGGGGCAGCAAGGAAACAAAGCTTGACCAGGTGCCTGTCATTGAGAAGATTCAAGTAAACAAAGCTTGATCAGGTGCCTGTAATGGAGTAGATTCGAAACCCAGGAGAACTTTGTAAACATCTTGGCCACGCCCTTCCCTGGCCTCGTGGCATCTGGCTATAAGATAAAGACTCGCCTCGCAGGCCGTGGCACTACCGCTAGCTCTGCATCGGAGAGGTCGGCGTTCCCACCCAATCCCAGCTTTCTTTTCTCGTCTGTCTTTTCTCCATCCTGCACCGTCCCCTCTGAGGCTCCCCGAACCTGGTCGTGCCGGCTCGGGGCACCTGCACGGGCTCCTCTCCCTGCTCTGGGTCCTTGTCACGGGGGCTCTTCCAGGCCGGCCCCCAGGCTTTGCCCCCGCAGGAAGGCAGGGCAGCCCCTGAGCCGCAAGCACCTTCCGTGGGCACACAGGGGCACTGGCAGGCGTGCTCGGACAAGCGGCTGTCGGGGGGCCCACCCCTCCCAGCCCTGCCTAGACAGAAGCTCTTTCCTTAGCCGGTGCAAAGACTGGCTGGAATTCTCCAAGAGCATCTTTAAATAAACAAAGCGAAGAGAAAAGCAAACTCCCGAATACAAATCGCATCAAATAGGTTTCTCCACAGACACGGGGCAGAGCGAGGCCTTTGGTCCCCACAAAGACACCTCCTCAAAACTCCTCCTAAGCCGAAACCGGTTTGGCTCAGTGGATACAGCGTCGGCCTACGGACTCCAGGGTCCCGGGTTCGATTCCGGTCATGGGCATGTACCTTAGTTGTAGGCACATCCCCAGTGGGGGGTGTGCAGGAGGCAGCTGATCAATGATTCTTTCTCATCCATGTTTCTAACTCTCTATCCCTCTCCTTTCCTCTCTGTGAAAATCAATAAAATATATATTTTTTAAAAAAACAAAAAACAGCCGAAGCCGGTTTGGCTCAGTGGTAGAGCGTCGGTCTGCAGACTGAAGGGTCCCGGGTTCGATTCCGGTCAAGGGCATGTACATTGGTTGCGGGCACATCCCTGGTGGGGGGTGTGCAAGAGGCAGCTGGTCAACGTTTCTGGCTCTCTATCTCTCTGTCTCTCCCTTCCTCTCTGTGAAAAATCAATAAAATATATTAAACAACAACAACAACAAAAAAAACTCCCCCCAAGCCTGTGCATCTCCCCTCCCTCCCCCCCACCCGGGGCCCAAAAGTCCAACTGCCCGGGCTCTGCCCTGGGATCCTCACTCCCCACCCCCCTTCCCTGGACCTCCAGCCCCAGGCTGCAGCCTCCATCTTGGGGTTGGGCGTGCCCGGCCTGTCCACACACCCAAGAGAGCTGGCTGCCTTGGGGACCCTCTCTTTCTCTAGGGGTGTCTGTTAGGCAGAGCGTGAGGGGTTCTTTTCCAGACCCTCACGCCTCTGAGGGTGCCTCGACCCCAGCAGGGGGGCAGTGACCTTGTGGGGAGGCCCCAGGACCCCGTGTGGCTGGGACAGAGTAGAAAAAGCACCCCTGGGCAGGCGGGGGGCTCCCCCACACACACCCTCCTTGTCACACGAGGGTCTGTCTGACCCGGAGCCCCTCAGTTTGTCCGCCATGCTTAATCCGGGCGGGACGAGCTCCCGAGGGACACGGGAAGGAGGGAGCTGGCCAGTCCCCTTGGGCTGAGCGCACCAGGAGGGTGGAGGGGAGAGTGGCGTGTCTGCTGGGCGGAGGTCTGGGACCGAGGGGCCTGCAGGGCTGCACACTGTTTGGAAGAACAACCACCGAGGATAAGTGGATGGTTGGATGGGGGCTCCTGCACGCACACGGGCACGTCCGCCCTTTCCCTCTGCAGGCTGCGCTCGGCACACCGCTCAGCCCTCACTCTGGCCTTCCCCGGAGCGGTGGCCCCTGGCCGAGGTGCCGCTGCTTCAGTCTGGACTCCCCGGGAGGCCTGCCCAGCCCCCTGGGGACACACCGGTCAGTGCTCTAGAGGTCTCAGGGAGAGGGGCAGCTCAGGCTTGGACTGAGGATCAAGGGGACTGTCCAGCCCTGACCGGTTTGGCTCAGTGGATAGAGCGTCGGCCTGCGGACTGAAGGGTCCCAGGTTCGATTCTGGTCAAGGGCATGTACCTTGGTTGCAGGCATATCCCCAGTGGGGAGTGTGCAGGAGGCAGCTGGTCGATGTTTCTCTCTCATCGATGTTTCTAGTTCTCTAAACCTCTCCCTTTCTCTCTGTAAAATATTAATAAAATATATTTTTCAAAAGGGGGTGGGGGGACTGAGGACACTCGATGCCTCTCTCAGACACAAAATCCCAAGAGCTCCAAGTCTTTCGAGACAAGCAAGTCCCCCTCCCCACCCTCCCCGCTCTTTGAGGCACTACAGATTTCAGGGTGGGCGCTACATGTCCTTGTGTACAGATGGCCTCATCTCTGCCACATGAGCCCTGAGGGGGTGCCTGCAGCACAGACCACCGGGGCAGCCTGGCTGGGACTGGGGTTCTGGGCCATCGGGGGCACTCTCAGGAGCTCTCTAAAGCCTTGCCCACCATGTACTGACCCCCAGGGGCACGCCCACCTGTGGAGGATCCCCCACCTGGCTCCTCTCTCAGCACCCTCTGTCCGCTGGCCTCCGCACCCTGGGCATGTGTGTGTGTGTGACAGGAAGGTGGGTCGGAAGGAGGGACAGATGGCATTTCCTCTGAGGCAATGTGGACCCCCTGGGAGGGCTTCCCTGGGGAGGACCATGTCCCCCAGTTCCTGCAGGGCCAGCTCCTCCCCCACACACACCCCCGGTCTCCCTGCAGACAGAGCACTGGGTGCAGACACTCCCGCGGGTGACCGTGCCGGGAAGAAAGAGAGGTCAGGGCCAGTGGATGCCCCGAGGGCTGTTTAAGGAGGAAGGGGCACAGCTAAGGCCGGGCCCAGTGACCCCGAAGACCCCCCTCCGCCTGGGGGCCGGGAGGGGAGCGCCCGTGCTGATTTATGGCCCTCCAGGGTGGACAGGAGCTGGGCTGCCAAGGCCTGGCTCCCTCCCTCCCTCCTCCTCCTCCTCCTCCTCGTCCCAGTTGGGGGTCAGCTGGGGAAGGGTGGCTCTCAGCTGGTTTCCAGATGGGTCTGGTGGAGGGGGCGCCCAGGGGTGGGAAGCCAGACACCCCGAGGATGGGGGCCCGGCCGGTGTCAGCGGGCCCCATGGCTGCTTCTGTGTCTGTGGCCGCCTTTCCACCTCCAGGCCTGACTCTGTCCCCTGCCGCCCCCCTTCCCAGGGCCGCCTGGGTGGGTCGGGGTGGGCGCGGGTGATTTATCACCCACTGCCTGTCTTCCATCGGAAACGCCGGGGGTGGGCGCAGACTGCGCGGTGAGCTATGGGCCCCCAGGGCTCCACCACCCACCCCAATGTTGTTGCTCCGTCTGGTCGGCGGGTGCACGCCCTCCCTCCCCCCACAACCTGGCTAGGGGTTCGGTCCCCCAGACCTTCCCAGGGCCTCCTCCCAGGCTCCCCTCGCCTCCCTGGGCTGGAGGGGGGCCGTGGAGGACCCCCACGTCCCTTCCCCCACCACCAGGTTAGCCGGGAAGTTTCGCTCCTCTGGGGAGCCTGCTCCAGGGGCGGCATAGGAGCCAGAAGGGGCTGAGGCCAGTCCTCACTGCCGCCTTCTTGCCCCTGGCAGCCGCTCTGCACCCCTTTCCCCTCTCTCGGTGCACACAGCAGGGGCTCAATAAGTGTTTTCGGAGCAAACAGGCGTCGGGAGGGCGGAGGGCACACCTGGGCTGACCCTGCCCCCTTCCCCTGCTCCCTTCCCCTGCGCCGGGCGGAAGAGGTCCCTTATCTCCCTGGTTGACTGGCTGTCAGCAAGCCCGCGGGGGGGGGGTGGGGGGGGGTTTGGAGGGCTGTGAGGGGGGTAGAGGCAGGGAGGAGGAGGAGGAGGGGCGAAGGGTGGCACACCCCTCCCCGTCTGTCAGTGCGCCAGTGCACACCCCTCCCCATCCCCATCCCCATGGGGTGTGCCACCTACCCGCCCCTCCTGGCTCTCCCTCGCCCGCAAGCCTGGGCCAGTCTCCGTCTCTGGGCCTCTGTCTCCCTCCGTGGACCCTGGCGGCCTGCACCCGGCGCCCGCCTCGCCCACCGCCCTCCTTCCCGCGCTTCCGCAGACCGCGAGCGCCCTCTGGTGCCTGCTCCGGGTGGCGGCGCGCGAGGGGAGGACTGCACTGGACCGGGCGCCAGCAGCACCCACCATTTCAGGGTGAGGACACACCAGGGCTCCCAGAGCAAGGTCACGGCTGCTGTCTCTGCTCCGGGAATGCCGCCTGGCCCTGCGGAGGCACGCTCTATCCAA
Source organism: Nyctalus aviator (assembly GCA_036971965.1). Lineage (NCBI taxonomy): Eukaryota > Metazoa > Chordata > Mammalia > Chiroptera > Vespertilionidae > Nyctalus > Nyctalus aviator. The sequence continues at coordinate 9,935,598 of CM072939.1, read as the reverse complement.
CCGTCTGAGCGGCCAGGCCTGGGATGCGGCCTGAGCCCCTGGCGGACCTCAGGGGCACGGGCTTGGCTGGACACAGTGTCCTGCGCCATAGCGCGGACACAGTTACATTAGGAACGGACAGACACTGGCCTGTGAGGGGCGGGTACACCGAGGCTGGGCCTTGATGGAAAGGGGAGGGTGCTGGGAGGCTGGGGAGCAGAGGTGTGGGCCCAGACCCCTCAATCAGCCAGCCCGAGAGCTGGAGATGGGGGTGGGGTGGGGGAGGCTGTGCAGGGCCTTTGGGCAGACCCCCACCTGCTCCCGTCTGGAAGGGACCAGCCTGTGAGTGAGGAAGGGTCCGTGGAATCGGGGTGTTTTCCATGAGGTGGAGGGCAGTGGTGGGGTGAGGGGCACGCTAAGGCCTGCCGGTCTGGGCTGAGCGGTCTGTGCTCTCCCTCCCTGAATAGGGCCATTCAGGGGCACTGAGCTGGGACCATCCACTTCCCCACACTCCTTGGGGGCTGAGGCCCTGGGGTCAGGGTGGAGAGGGTCATCTCGGGGTCAGGATTGGGATCGGGGGCTCCGGGGCAGCCTGGAGGAGTCCAGCCGGCGCGGCCAGGCCAGCGTCCCCCTGTGAGTACCTTGGCAGGGGCGGCTCTAAATCCTGGAGAACTGGCGAGACGGGGCGGGGGGAATCCCGGGAGGGCCATGGGGTCCAGCCCCCGCCCCCCCCCCATCCACCAAGCGGGAAGGGTTTGCTTAGGTCCGACCACACTGTGTTGCCAGCCTCTTTCCTCCCTCCTGCCCTCAGGGCCCCGATGCCCGCTCTGCCATCTGGGTACTGGCCCAGGCGCCCTCAAGCCTGTGGGCAGTGAAGCTGGGCTCAGCTCCTGCTGACCATTTCCCACAGCCCAGGGGACCCCCTTCTCTTAGCTGGGGTCCCTCCTGGACGCCCAGGGCTACTCTCCTGGGCCCTGCATTTGCCCCCTGGAGGGCCTCAGAGAGGAGAAGAGGGGTTCCCAGGGGCCTGGTCTCAGCCATGAAGGAAGCTCTGCGCCCAGCAGGAGCTCACCTGTGGGGTCCCGAGAGTAGCGGGGTGCCCGCCCCCTCCTGGCACCATGTTGGGACTAAGTTTAGGAAGTTGCCTGTGTCCCTTGCTGTGACAACGACCATCACCGGGGCTCTGGGGGTGCCGGGCCACCCCCGGGGAGGGCAGGGCAGGGCAGGGCAGCAGTTCATTCGTACAGAGCGGCCACCGCCTCCGATGTGGCGATAAGCCTGGGAGGACGGCCGGATGCCTCGCACCTGCCCACAAAGGCGGGGTGGCTCCTGCCTCACGTCCCGAGATAGCATCAGCCCGGCCGGAGGGCCATCCGTCTTGTCCGACAAAGGCCAGGACAAAGGCCGTGTCAGCGGCAGCCTCCCGACCCGGTCAGCGGGGGTCCGGGCCTTCCTGTGCCAGTGGCGGAGGCCCAGGCCTGAGGCTCTGCTGGGATCCTGTTTGGGGGCCGTGGGGAGCAGCCTCCATTGTTCTCAGGGCCAGCCAGGTGGAGTGAGGGCACATGGGCTCCTCATTGGGGCGCCCGGGTCCCCCGTGAGCAGCCCGTGCTGCACTAGGGCAGCCACAGCGGAATCTCCAGCCCTGATTGACAGCCAGAGGTCAGGGGTGACCGAAGGCCTGAGAAGCCCCCGGCTGGCCTGTGCGGGTCCGAGGTGCCTCCCCGCAGGGAGCGGTGGCCCGGGGAGGACATGGCTTCAGGGCCCCTGCAGCCCCGGTGCCCACTCACCCCTCAGGGACGTCTGTAGGCCCCACCTTGCATGGCCTGGGCCCTGCCCCTCCTGCCGCCCAGAGCGTCTCGCCAGATGCCCAGGGAGTCCCAGGTGGGCCCCCAGGCTGGCCTGACCATCCCCACTTCCCCCTCCGAAGGCTGCCACTGGGGAAGCCTCACGCATCGCACTGTCCTCAGAGCCACCCCACGGCCCCACGCTGGCCCCGAAACTGCCGCTTAGAGCACCCTCCCTCTCCCAACACTGCCCTGCAGTGTCCTCTCTGCACAGTCCTCTCTGCCCCACACCGTCCCCACTGCCCCGTGTCTCACTCCCCACTGTCCTGTCTCCATGCTGTCCAACCTTGCCAGAGTCCTTCTCCCCACAGGGTCCCCCCGCTGTCCTCAGTGTCCCGGCTGTCCCACACCGTCTTTGATGTCCCCACCGTGTCCTTGCTGTCTCCACAGCACCACGGTGAGCCGGGCGGCTTGCTGGGCAGCTGGGTGGGGTCCCTCAGCACCCGGAGCGCCAGGCCTGACTCCAGCCTCCGAGACCCGCGACCCCCTTTGTCCACAAGCCTCACCACCCTGACCACCCAACCACTCTGCACACTGGCTGTTCACACCCGGTCCTCACTGTCCCCAATGTCCTCACTCCCCCCAGACTGTCCTCACTGCCCGAGTGTGTCATTGTCCTTTGGGGCTCCCTTGCCACTTGAACTTCTGTGAGTCAGTGTCTGGGGGGGGCGTTTACTCGCTGACCGCGTGTTTGGAGGTGATTTGGGGTGTGGGGAGGTGAGTGTCCCCTGGAACTGCTCCTCAGAGCTTTTTCTGTGGTTTTGGAAAAGAGGGTTTCCAGGCTGCAGGTGCAGAGACGGATCAGATCGGGACAAGGGTCAGGGTTTATTCTGCACCGGAGTTTGGCGTGAGGGACCCCGCAGGGTCTGGGCTGCATGCAGTTGGTCCCCAAGGGCTCAGTGGTGGGCTGGCTGGCAGCCACCGCCCCGCCGAACCGGGGCCTGCAGACGGGGCGGGGCCTGGAGGCGGAGAGTGGCCTCCAGGGTCGGGCGAGGTGCTCCTGGGGCAGGCAGGGTCCTGGTCCGACGAGCAGGCCCACCTCGCTCGGCGCCGGTTCGGTCCGCTCCTCCTAGGACTCGCCGTCCCCGGCCGGGTCCGCCACCAGCGGGGCGGCCAGCGACAGGCGGCGGAGGGCGCGGGCGCGCAGCCTCCGCAGGCGGCGCAGCAGCAGCGCCAGCAGCAGCGCGTGCAGCAGCCCGAGGCCGAGCAGCGCCAGCTGGACCGCCAGCGTCCCCCGGCAGAGCGCGCTGGTCGCGCAGGCGGCGCGCAGCTCCTCCTCGGCCAGGTAGGGCAGCAGGCGGCCCCGCAGCGCGGGGGGCGCGGCGCAGCGCAGGCCGCGGTAGAGCGCGCGCTCGGGGCGGCCGGCCAGCCAGGCGCGCAGCGGCACCAGGCGGCAGTCGCAGCGCCAGGGGTTGGCGCCCAGGTGCGCCGCGCGCAGCGCCGGCAGCGCGTCCAGCAGCCCCGGCGGCAGCGCCGTCAGGTTGTTGCCCGTCAGCACCAGCTCCGTCGTGTCCGGCGGGAAGGCGGCCGGCAGCGAGGCCCGCGTCAGCCCGCGGCGCCCGCAGTCCACGCGCGTCCCGGCGCAGCGGCAGGGCGCGGGGCAGCCGGCGGCCGGGCGGCCCAGCGGCGCCAGCAGCAGCAGCCACAGGCCCAGCGCCCCGCGCGGCCCTGGAAAGGAAGCGGCGCGGTGAGGGGGGGGGCCGGCGGCTTGCTGGGCAGCTGGGGGGTCCCTCCGCGCCCAGGACGCCCGGCCTGACCCCCAGCCCCGGAGACCCCCCCCCCCCCCGCCGCGCTCCCCCAGGGCTCGCCAGCCTCGCCGGCCACCGCGACCACCCGGCCAGCACTGGCTGCGAGTTTCCTCCAAGTCTGACCCCAATTCCCCCACTGCAGCCCAAACCAGAGGGCCTCTGGACCCTGGCCTGGCCCAGCCACCAGACTCACCGGAGCCCATGGCGAGAGGACGGTGGCCCGGCTTGCTCTGGAGTGGAGGCGTTTGCCCGAGGACCAGGAGATAAGGCCTCCGCGGCCCTCCTCCCGGTCCACCGACCACAGCACAGCTGCCGGGCCAGAAATAACCCCGGGCGGCCTCCGCAGGCGCTGATAGAGCCCTATCGCCGGGGCCAGCGCCCCAAACTTCCGCCCCCGCTCGGCCCAGGGGCGAAAGGAGCACTCGGACACCCGCAGCCACGTTCACCAACATTGTTCTCCCGCCAAGGGGAGCGGAGGGCATTCACAACTTAACAAAACCGGGGATGGGGCCTGGGGAAGGGCTCATGCGGGAGGAGGGATGGTGGACGGGGCCAGGGCTGGGGAACCCCGGGCAGCAGTGATGCTGGGGAGAGGGCCCCCAGCCACAGGCAGGGAACAGCAGGCTAGACATGGGGGTAGCCCACAGCCCACTGCTCCTGGAGCCCCCCCCCAACCACAGCAGTGGGGGAGGGGCACGGGCTGGCAGGGGCATCCCAACCCCACGCTTAGGTCTGGAGGGACCTAAGTGCCGCGGGCGCTCCATCTGCCTGCTGAGCCGCCAGGCGAGGAGGGGGGAGAGGACCTGGCCAGCACCCGCACAAAGTGAGGTCTCAGCATGTGCTGGGTGGCCCACGGGAGCAGGGGACACGTCTGTGCTGTGACACTGGGTGGGGGGATAGGTCCGAGACCCCGGGGATCTGCTCCCCTCTTCTGCCTGAGTAGGGCCTGGAATCTGAGGGCCGTGACCTTCTGAGATGGGGGTGGGGTAGGGGAGAGAATCTCAAAAGTCACAGCCCATCTGGCTCCTGCTCCTCCGAGGCCAGAGTGAGGGCCATCGCCCAGGCCCCATGGAAACAGACACAAATTGGGGGGGGGGGCTGATGTTGCAAATAAATTAGGGAGGGATGGCTGGGGCAGTGGCCCCACGTCTCTGGGCCAGGTCTGGAACAGTCTGGTTCTAGGCCACTCTGGGATTGGGGCTGCATCCAGGCCTGTCAGAGATCCAGATGAATCCAGGGTCGAATCCAGGCCAGTCGGGGTCCAGGAGTGGAGAGGGCCAGTCCACAAACTGGCAGTCTGTTCATGGCCACGCCGGGCTGGGGAGGGGTCACTGGTCCTGGATCTGCTGCTTCATCTTCTGCAGCATCTCCTGCATGCGCCTCAGCTGGGAAGCAGGGCAGGGACCACGGGAGGAAGGCGGGGTGAGGAACCAGATGGGAGGGGCCCGGCTCCGCCCCCAGCCGCTAGCCTCTCCTCCCACCCCCACCCCAGCTCCGTGCCCCACCGACCTCCTCATCCTTCATCCGGATCAGCTTCTCCGTCTCGGCATCGGGGGTGGGCAGGGGCAGGATGGGGATGGGGCTCTCCATGCGGCTGTCCTGGGTTAATTTGCTGCGGGGCGGACAGGAGGAACAGTGCTGCTGGGCGGTCCAGCCAACCTCACCACTGCAAGGCTGCCCTCCTGGGCTCCCACACCACTGGGCGGGGCTGGGCTGGGCTGGGCTGGGCTGGGGAGATGAGGTGCTGGGGAGCTGATTTGGGGGGCTGGGCAGCCAGGACAGCGTGGTTACGGAGGCGTGCCAAGGCCAGGAGGTGCACGCCCGGGTTCGGGGGATGGCGCACCTGGTCATCTGCTGGATGCAGTGCGCGCGGTAGTTCTCATAGTGCACGTCGCACGTCACGTCCTTGAGGTCATGCATGTGCGTGCGGATGAGCATGTTCCTCAGCTTCACGAAGTCGCAGTGCGCCTGGTTCTCCACTGGGGGGCAGGAGCGCGCAATGGGTGGGGCGCCAGCCGGGGCTAGCCTTCCCACCCAGCTGGCTGTGCCCCGTGCCTGGACTCACCCTCCACGATCCCCCAGGGGTACAGTCGCCCCCGGACTCGCTGCCCCTTGGCCTCCACCACCGTGTTGCTGCCGATTACCGCAAAGGGCGCACTCTCCTGCGGAGGGGCGGGTGGGTTAGCGGGTGGAGAGGGGCATGGGCACCCGGCGCCCGGTCAGCTCCGCCAGCATCACCGTCAGTGACCTCTCCCCTCTCAGCCCCCAGCCTCCCTGCTGCGGGCTGAGGCCAGAGCTGGTGCAGCCTACATCCTCGTTGCAAGCGTGTCAACCTCTCGGGTCTATTTTGAAGAAGTGGCGTTAGAAGTTTAAGTTGAAAAAATTTGGCTCTCGAAAGAAATTTCAATCGTTGTCCTGTTGATGTTTGGCTCTGCTGACTAACGAGTTTGCCGACCGCTGTCCTAGGGCCTATAACTGAGGTTATGCCTCTGAGTGACATCCCTGCTGACTTTGGCTGGGGCCAAGGGTCTGCCCCACCCTGCTCCTGGCCTGGTGACCGACCACTCGTCCCCAGTTTGACCTTGGTCATAACCACTCCAGGTGCTGGGGCACGCAAAGCCACCCCCATCCTCTGTTGCACAGAATTCTGGGAGCCAGAGCCTACACAACCAGTGGCCGGTGATTCACGAGGGGACTAAGGAGTAGGGTTGGGGGTGGGGGGGTGGGGAGGGCGCTGGCCAGAAGCTGTGCCTTTGGGCAGGCAGGAACATGGGGGACCCCCGGTCCTCTCGGGCTGGGTGAGGGGACTCTACTGCCCAGGCTAAAGACCGCCGCCGCCTCCAGGCGCCACGGGAACCGGACTTCAGCTCCCTCCCCGCCCGCTGGGCCGCTGACTCACTTTCAGCTCCCGGTCCTGCTGCTTGAAGTCCTCGTCCTCGTCCGAGTCGCACTCGGGGAACTGGTACACGTGGATCCCGAACTTGTCAATCTCCTCCCGGATCTGCAGGGGGGAGGGGGAGCAAGGCTGTCTGTCAGCTTAAGGGCTGGCAGGGTCCCCCCCCCGTCCCCCCCGCCCCCGCGGCCTGGTGCATGGATGCCCGGGGTCCGCGCCCCACGTCCTGGATGCTGTCCTCCTGACCCCGCCACGCAGGCTCACCCGCTCCTTCAGCTTCCGGACCTCACAGGGGACCAGACAGTCCGCTTTGGCGATGAGGGGCACGATGTTCACCTTCTCGTGCAGAGCCTTCATGAAGCCCACGTCCACCGGCCGCAGCCTGCGGGGAGCAGGCAGGGGGTGAGGGGCTGCTGGGGCCGTGGTGGGGCGAAGAGGGGGGAGGGGGGGCCTCCGGGAGGGACGGCTGCGCGGGCCCTGGCGGCCCTCTGAGGCGGCGGGTGGCCCCCGGCCGCGGGGCACCCACGCACCCGTGCCCAAAGGGAGAGATGAAGTAGAGGCAGCAGTGCACCCGGTTGTCCTGGATGTTCTTGCGGTTGAGGCCGCTCTCGTCTCGGAAGTACTGCTCAAACTGCTGGTCCACGTAGTCGGTGATGGGCTTCCAGCTGCGGGCCGAGAGAGGGTGCATGAGGCCTGGCCGTGAGGGCGGCGTGCTGGCCCCGGGGGGAGGTGCTGGCCCCCCTACCCCTCACCCTCCACTCCCGCCAGGCCCGCCCTCACCACTCAGAGTTGTTGACGGCATCCCCAAAGCCCGGCGTGTCCACAATGGTGAGCTTGAGCTTGACGCCCTTCTCCTCGATGTCCACCGTGTGCTTCAGGATCTCCACCGTCTGGCTGATGCGCTCTGGGGTGGGGGGGGGAGGGGAGGGAACAGACGCAGCTGGGAGGGGCCTCCCCCGCACCCTGGGCAGCCGGGATGCTGCCCTCCTCCATGCCAGCCACGGGGCCTGGCTGCGGTTCAGGCCACTCCTGCTGGACCCTCAGTAGAACCCCCCTCCCCATGCTGTGGGGAGGGAGGGGGGGGTGGACCGGGAAGGACCCCCCCCATCCCAGGAGGGGATGGTGACCGGTGGCCAGGACTGCGGTGGGCTTCACTCACCCTCCGCACTGAGAAGCTTCCGGTCCTTGTACAGGTCCGTCAGGAAGAGGCTGTGGACCAGTGTGGACTTCCCCAGGCCCGACTCACCTGCCCACAGACACGTGAAGGCGTCGGATTAGGTCTGAGCCCGCGCCACCCCTCCCCCTCCCCCCTCCGCCCCCACAACAGAACCTGGGCCGCCAGAGGCCCCAGCCGCCCCACCGGGCAGCCTGGCCCACTCACCAGCCACCATGAGCGTGAAGTCGAAGCCCTTCTTCACCGACTTCCGGTGCACCTGGTTCGGCAGCGTGGCGAAGCCCACGTACTGCTTGTCAATATCCTGGGGGGCGGGGGCGGGGCAGGTCAGGGGTACCCTGGGGCTTCTGGGCAGCCCCAGGCCGCCCCCCATCCAGCTCCGGCAAGGAGGCAGCAGAGGGCAGAGGCCCCAGCGTGGGGCATTTCAATGGCAGAAAGCGGTGAGGCCGGTGGGCAAAGGCCTGGGGGTGGGTAGGCAGGTGGGAGGGGGGGTAGCTGGTGTGTGTGTGTGTAGGGAGCCATGTCTGGCCACAGCGGACACAGACGGTGTCCCCCCTTGAGGGGTGGACAGAGGACACCAACACTGAGACCCCTGGGCCATGCCCAGGCCCTCCGTGGGCAGGAGAAGCCTGGCCTCCATACTCACCCCTCGCCAGTGCACCAGGGGGTGGGAGGCCCCGTGGCCCCGATCCAGCCGCGGGGGTGGCGGCGGCAGCGGCTCTGGAGCGGGGCTATTTATAGGCCCCGGCGCCCAGCCGCCCAGCCCCCGCGGGTCCGTGCCCACCACCTGCGGACCTGGCCCTGCGGACGGACCCTGCGGGCCTGGCCCCGCGGACCGGACCCTGCGGGCCTGGCCCTGTGGTCGCACCCCGAGCCCCGGGCGCTGACCCACATCCCGCTCCCCGCCCCGCACACACCTTGAGCCGCCTCTGCGCCTGGGTCCGCGGCGACAGCAGCTGCTCCACCAGGCGGTCCTGGGGTGCTGCCAGGGAATCCATCACGGCGACCCCCCCTCCCCAGGCCCAGCGGGCGCCTTCGGACCCCAAACCGGGTCAGGCCCACACGGGCCCGATGTTCTCCGTTCTCGGGGGTGGGGGTGGGGGGTGCGGGAATCAGACGCGGCGGTGCCCTCGAAGCCCCGATCTCCGTCCCGATTCAGGGACCCGGGGACCGAGGCCGGGAAGCCAGACGCGGCCCGCCCGGGGCGCCGCCGACCCCGGAGGCCGCGCGAGCCATCCCCCTGCTCCGCGGGCCCGCCCCGAGACGCGGACCGGAGGCGGGGCCGGCGGAGGCGCCCCGCCCGCCGTCGCCGGGAGACGGTCGCCTGGAAATTGGGCCGCGGGCGGAGCCACCGACAGCTGCTGCCCGCGGGGGGCGGCGGGGCGCGCGGCGCGGGCAGGGGACCCCGCTGCCGGGCTCGCGGCCTCGGCCCAGGCGCCGGGACAGCGGGGTGAAGGCGGGGGGCGGGGTGGAGGGAAGGGGAGGCCGGGTCCCACCGGGGGCTCCCCCCACTCCCCCCGACTCTGGCCGCTGTGGCCCACCCCCCAGAGCTGCACTGCAGCGTCTGTCCGCCAGAGGGCGCCCAAGGCCGCTCCCGGGCCCCACGCGCACCCACACGCGACCGGCCCATGCACCCCACTTTCCCCTCGCAGACTCCACCCAAAACCGCCGGCGATGACACGGCGTCCCGGCTACCCACAGACACACCCCCTCTCCCGCCAGCCAGTCCGGGCCTCCTCTCCTCGGCTGGAGGCTGAACCGCCCCTCCCCCTCGCGTGTGCGTGTTTGTGTCTGTGTTTGGGGCTACGTAACCAGCGTGGCCCCCGAGACACGGGAGGGTCACGGACGAGGACAGAGCCCACCTTCCCCAGGAACCAGAGCCCACCTCCTGAGCCTGGACCTGTCCCCCCCACCTTCCCCTCCTCCCACGGCTATAGCCACCCCTCCCAGGCCCAAGGAGGCTGGGAGCAGGAAGGAGCCAGTGAGATCTCTGGCCACCTACCCCGTTCCACCTCTGGAAAATGGTTTTTCTACAGAGAGGAAGAGAGAGGGATAGAGAGCTAGAAACATCGATGAGAAAGAATCATCAATCAGCTGCCCTTTCACACCCCCTACTGGGGATGTGCCCGCAACCAAGGTACCTGCCCCTGACCGGAATCGAACCTGGGACCTTTCAATCCGCAGGCCGACGCTCTATCCACTGAGCCAAACCGGTTTCGGCCACCTCTGGAAATTGGGGAGCTGCAGCCAGCATGTCGCTCCACTAACCTGAAAGCCATGCATGCGCTGTCCTGGCTGCCCCCAGAAAGCCCTTGCCAGCAGAGGTGGGGGTGTGTGGAGTGGGACACTCCCCCCTCTCCCCGCAGCCATTCCCTCTGAGCCTCTCTGACTGCTCTGACCCACAGAACTGGGCGCACAGGGGCCGGGAAGTCCCAGCAGCTCAGCCCTGACCCCGAGGTGGCCACGCAGGAGCCACAGTGGTCTCCGGAGCACCAAGCCCTCACACTCCCTCCAGTTCCCACCCAGAATCTCATTGGCAGGGAGGCCCGGCACGGAACTGGGGTCTGAAGAGGCGGCCCCCCCCCCAGACTGGGGGTGTCCGTCGGGACAGGAGGCCCCCCGGCTTTCCGCTGCCCAGCCCTGGCCGAGGAGCCTCTGTCCCCGTGGCCAGGCTGGCGGTGCTGCCGTGGGGCCCGGAGCCGCTGGCACCTGAGGGGAACGGGGGAGTTTTTCATCTCAGGGGCGAGTAGGGAGAGTGGGGGAGCCACAGGGCCCCAAGCTCTTTCAGACAGGCCTCCAGTCCTGGCTCCAAGAAAGCCTCCTCCCTGGCCACGCTGACCTGCAGGAGGCCTCTGGGCCGTGTCCCCTTCAGACATGGAGCTCGGCCCAACACCCACCCCGAAGTCTGGCATCTCAGGGCATCTCCAGGAAGACAGGTAGACACCTGGGTCTGGGCTCAGGCTGAGCCCGGGGGGAGGGGGGGGGCTCAGCACCCCACAGCCTGGTGTCTGGCAGAGCTTTGGCTCCCACATCGCCTCATTGTCCCCACGGTAAGCCCCAGCCCCCGGGAGGGCGAGAGCCTCGCTCCCCGCGCCCAGCGTGCCTGCCCCAGGACCCAACTGTGCCCAGACCGGGCCAGCGGGCTCCCAGGGAGAGCCCCGGGAAAGGGGCCCCACCACCGCCTTCCCCGGGCCCCGAAGCACCACCCACCCTCCTCCTCGGCTCCCCGGGCCCCACACACAGCTGCGCCCACCTCCTCCCGCCCGGAGCCCGAGACTCTCTAGGCATTCCCGTTCTTAGAATCACCGCGTCAGCTCTGGAGAGCCGCCGACACAGCCCACAGAGCCTCTGCCTGAGCCGCGGGGGGCCACCAGGGCCCGCCCCCCTTCCTGGGACCCCGTGGAAGCTCAGAGCGCCGCCCCCTTCCAGGAGCCTGAGTGTGGACAGGCCGCGGCTCCCGGGTCCTTCCCCTGCCCCCCAGCTGCATGGTGCCCTCTCCCTCAGGTCCTAGGGGCAGGGGATGGGTGAGGCTGGCACCTAGCTGACTTCAAGGGGGTCCGGGGGGCAGACCCAGGCCAGACGGGACTCACACCCCGGCGAGAAGGTCAGCACCTGCCTGGCCGGTGGCTGCAGGCCCCAAAGCCACAGGGGCTGACCTTCCAGGCCTTCCCTCCCTCTGTCCCTCCAACCGTGGCCCGGCGGCGTGTGTCCCTGCGTCTCAGGCAGTGTCTGACCCGCCAAGGGTGGGGAGGCCGTTCAGGCCTGGGCCCGCCCCCCAGGGAGCCCCTCGCCAGCAGGATGAGGCTGACACGGGGGCCCCTCCCCATGAACCTCCGGAGTCCCGGGGCAGGGTGTGTCCCCGCCAGGAGACGGGGATCAGGCAGCCAGTGACTCCCAACCGGGCTGACCCTAGCGCACCTGCCTCTCCCTGAGCCGGCACCCCGGGATCCCACCCCACATCTGCCTCACCCTGAGCCTCCATCCTCCCCAGGGTCACCCCGGGGCCACCCCGGGCCTGCGTCTTCTCCCAAAAACCAGCCACAGAGGCCCCAGCCGGGCTGCTCCAGAGCCCCGGCCCACCCCAGGTTCCCGAACCCCCAGTCTCACTCTCTGGGCTTCCCGCTCTTTCACCCTGACTCCGCCCGGGGCGCGCAGCGGGCGCCCAGACCAGCCTCCGGCCGGGTCCCGGAGGGTGCACACCAGGCCGAGGAGACCCTCACGGGGCTCCGGGATGACTCAGACCAGGCCCGGGAGGCTCCCAGCCCGGAGAGGAGGCCGGGCCGCAGACCAGCCCACTCAGACCGGGGCGGAGGGAGGGAGGGGCATCCGATGCACAGGAGCGGGGCAGGGTGGGCAGAGGCTCCCCAGTGGGGGGCTGCTCAGGGTGGTGAACGCAGAGACCCCGTCCCGGGGGAGCCCCAGCCTGTGGCCTGCCATCACCCATGGCCTCCCTCCGGACCCTCAGGACGCGGCCGGGTCAGCCTGAGGATGCAGGCGCTGGACCAGCGGGAGGGCGCCTGGCCGGTCCACCCATCCCGGGAGGAGCTGGAGCTCCGCTGGGAGGGTCAGAGGCCAGGCCCCGCGGCGGCACGGTGCCCACTGCCCCCGCCCGCAGCCCGGGGCCCTGCAGCCACCCCGCCCCGGGGGGTGACCATCGGTGATCGGAGCAGGGTGGGGTGCGGGCCGGCGGGGCGGGGTCTCGCCGGGGCGCCCGCAGCGTGGATGCCACCCTAGGTGACAGCCAGCCGGGCGGGCGGGCGGCGGAGCGCACGTACCTGCTTGTCCTCTGCGGGGTCGGGGTCGGGTCAGGTCGGGGTCCGGGTGCGGGCGGGTCCGGGCCGGCGGGCGGGGGAGAGACGGGAGAGACGGTGAGAGCCGGGCGGCGGGCGGCGGGCGGCGGGGACAAAGGCGCGGGGCGGGGGCCGGCTCACCTGGGGCGGCCAGCTTGCTCTTGTAGCGCAGGCCGGTGCTCATGGTGCCGCCGGCGGGGGACGTGCGGCGGCGGCGGCGGCGGCGGCGGGGGCGCGGGCGGGCGGGGCGCGGCGACGAGCGGCGGCGGCGGCGGCGGCGGAGGCCGAGGCCGGGCTGCGGGGGAACCGGCCTCCGCGCGCCGCCAACCGCCCCGCCCGCGCGCCCGGCAGCCAATCGGCGCCCGCCGCGCCCACGCGCGACCCGGCGCGGCCCGCGGGGGCGGGGACCCCGGCGCCCCCCGCCCCGCCCGGCAGCCCGGCGGCCACGCCCTCCCCGCCAGCCGTCCGTCAGGGGCAGGGTCCCCCATCCCCCCCGCCCCCCCGTCCCCGCTGCCCCCCACCTCCCTGGTCCCTTTGCCCCTTTGCAGGCCTGGACTGTGTGATTTCTCCATCCTGCCCCCCGCCCACCCCATGGCCCCCAGTCCCAGCCTGGGCCTCTGGCCACCCTGCCCTGGGGCCCTGCTGTCACACTTGCCCCTTGGGGGCTGGCTGCCTCCTGCCAGCTCCCGCCCTTTAGCCCCCTCTGCTTGGCGGACCCAGAGGGACCCTGGCGTTGGGTGCTGTGGACGCTGTGAAAAGAGGCCCAGGGCTTGGGCCCCCTTTGCAGGGAGGAAGCCGAGGCCCCGGACCTGCAGGGAGTACCCGGGACTCACAAACACGAGTGCCCCCCCCCCTTCTCTTTGTCACATCACACTCCTGGTACCCACAGCCTGGGCTCCTGGATGGGGAACTGCCTCCCTATCCATCCTTGGCAGCTGGCCAGGCTGACCTGGCCGTGTACTGAGGGTCTGGAGGGGGGCCGTTGGTTATGGCAGGCCACAGGCTGGGGGCGGGGTCTCTGTGGCCATCAGCCAGCACAGAGACCCCGAGCAGCTCCCCCCGCCCCACACACACACACAGGGGAGCCTCTGTCCACCCCACCCCGCTCCTCTGCACCAGATGCCCCTTCCTCCCTCCTTAAGTCCCTCAGGAAGGGGCGGTCAGACCTGTGGGCACCACCTCTCCAGGTTAGGAGGAAGGTGGCCTGCTGTGCCCTCCACAGAAGGAGACCTTCCTCCCGCTCCAGCCCCTCGTATGCCCCTGGCTTCCTCCATCCGCCCCGGGGCAGGGGGAAGAGGGTCCCAGGGCTCCGACGTCCTCTGAGCCACCAGCCCATGGTCTATACGTGTGAAAGCCACAGCAGCAGCCCGGCCACTCCGCCCTTTCTGTGGCCACCAAAGTCCGCCCTTCCCAAGGCCAGGAACCTCCCTCTGGTCCAGACCGGTGACAAGTGTGAGCACACTTCCCTGCCCCGACCTTTAAAGCGTTCGAATTCAGAATCCTGTGTATTATACTACGTATTATACGTTATACGGCACCTCTCTGGGAACCGGGACTGGGCCTCGTCATGACACATGCAGACTTTGCTCCTCAAAGGAACCGGGAAGTGGGGGTTGGGTGGGGATGGAAACCATAATAAATGGCTACACATCAGTTTGGGTGCGGCTTTGCCATCGAGTTTGAAAAGCTGTGACGTTTCAGAGCTTGGGAGAACTCGAAATTGTGGATAGAGGACTGGGGCCGGAGGGGGCCCTGGAGGTGCCAGGGAAAACTTCTGGGGCCTTGGTCAGCCCCGGGGGGCTCTGTGGGAGCCCTGGCTCGGGGGCCTGTAGCTTTGCCAATGGTTCGGTTGGTCAGCAAACACGTGGATGTTTAGCACAGACTGTCCCATGCAAGCCTGTGCTTGTGGGGACCGAGGAGGAAAAACAGGCAGACACGCCCCTGCACAGGGCCTGACTGTGCTGCCCTCTGCGGGCTCAGCGGGAGGGTCAGGGGGTTTGAAACAGGCCTTGAGGAGAGTGGACTGCAGCTCAATAGCTCGGCCAGAGACCAAGATTCTGAGGGTGTTTTTTTTTTCTTTTGTTTTTTATTTTCATGGATTTCAAAGAGGGAGAGAAAGAGAGAAGCATCATCAACGATGAGAGAGAATCATTGATCGGCTTGCCTCCTGCACACTCCCTCCTGGGGATCAAGCCCACAACCCAGGCATGTGCCCTGACTGGGCATCGAACCTGCGACCTCCTGGTTCTTAGGTAGACGCCCAGCCACCGAGCCGTGCCAGCCGGGCACGATCCTGAGTTTTGTGAAGCAGTTCTGGAGATGTGAGGCGGGAGAGACAAGGCCCACCACATAAACATGGCTCTTATTAAGTATGCTCCGAAGGATCACGGACAGAATGCAGTTGGGTTGGAGACAGGCAGCATTTTACGTCTGGAGGACCGTGTGGCGGACGGGGAGCTGCTCCCCGAAAGGAGAAGTCGGGGAAGGCCAGGGTCAAAGCTGCTCCTTGCCCTGGGGCTGTGGTCACCCCAGACTGTGAGTCCAGGAGAAAGCCCCAAATCCCACCACAGACACCCCAGAGCTGCCCCTGCCTGGCCGAGAGACCCTCAGGATGGCAGCACCCGCTGCTCAGTATTGTTGGAATCTGTCTGGGATGTCGCTGGAGTCAGGAAACAGGCCGGGGGGGGGGGGGGGGGGCTCTGGCCAGCAGATTCGTAGGATGTACCTCCTGTGCTGCCCAGCGGGACAGACTGGTCTCTCTCACTTCTCGCAGCCTGGACACTGCCCGTGGAATGGCCTCAGGCTTAGACTCTAAGCAGAGCCCTCAGACAGCTCTGGTCCATCCAGCAGCATGCGGGGAAGGGGCAGGAGCAGCGGGGTGGGGCCGGGACCCGCCACCTTTACCAGCTCCCGAGCTGCGGTCCCCGGAGCGAACTGTGTCTGCTTCCCCAGCAGGCAGCGTGCTGGCTGCGATAGAGAGCAGTAAACAGACTCCTGGGTGGAGGGGGAAAAAAAAAATGCTACTTTTTAATTCATAAGGAAAAGAAGTTAATGAGTACAAATATAAGCTACACCCGGAAAAATCTGTTCAACCAACTTGGGCTACAAATAGCTTGACGCTTTTCAGACAAAACACACACACACACACACACACTTTTAGTTACATTCTCAAGAGGCCGCATTTAGCCCGGGGGTGTCTCTCTCCCCTCTGCTGAGACTCGGGGGTGTCTGTGTGGTCACGTCAGACGGAAGGAGCCTGTGGGGAGATGGTGACAAACAGAGGAGTGACGCAGGTGCCAGGGCTCCACATGTTCAGTGGAGCAGGGACCACTGATGACAAAAATCTAGAATATCCAGTCCATCTGAAGACAAGGCAGAGGCCAAGCTGAGTGAAGCAGGTGAGGTGCTAAGACCCTCCCCTCCCGGGGATCGGCGGGAGGGACCTGCCGGTCATGCTGGCCCACAGAGGGCAGCCTGTGTCCTGGAGGAGAGGGCACAATGAGAGGGGGCATGTCCCTTTATCTGGACAGAGGCACAGCAAGGAAGGACCTTACGTCAGTTCAAAATGCATTCAATCCGGCCCTAGCCGGTTCGGCTCAGTGGACAGAGCGTCAGCCTGTGGACTGAAGGGTCCCAGGTTCGATTCCCTGACAGGGCACATGCCTAGGTGTAAGGGAGGGGGGGGGGGCGTCAATCAATGATTCTTTCTCACCATTGATGTTTCTAATTTCCCCCCTCCCATCCTCTCTGAAGTAAATAAAAATATAAAAAATAATAGGAAAAAATGATTTTAATCCACTCCGAGAGAAATCTCCATCACTGGAAATAAAAACCTGGCCTGCATTCCTGCCTCCGGATGGCACACGGGTAACCTGTCCACATGCTCTGGGGGCTGGGGGCTGGGTGGGCAGCGTGGAAAGACAAGACCCAACCTTCTCTCTGGGACGCAGAAGCCAGGAGCCCTGAGAGACCCTTCCTGCTCTGACTGCCCCCTGAGAAGCCGGTGGTGGGGAGACGCTCCCCGTGCCTGGCAGCTTGTGGGGACCCCCCCCCCCGGGGAATGGCTGGGAAGGCCCAAAGTAAAAGGCTCCAGGCTGCGTGTCACCCAGCTCCCCCCAGCTGCAGGGTGTGGGGTCAGTGTGCAGAGCAGGCCGGAGCTCAGTGAGGAGGGCTTACTGCTCTGGCCAGAGGAGGGCGCTCCGCTCAGGGTCCCTCCATGGCGAGCACCCTGCCCGGAGGCTGCCTTCTCCCCACCTGCTGCCAGCCGCCGCCAACAGCCCCGTCTGTGCCCCTCCCTCCTGCCACACCATCTGGGCTCTGCTGTGCTGCAGCCACCTGCTTCTGGCTTGGGGGACTGTACCCCAACGTCCAATACCCCCTCCTCCGCTCCTGTTCCTCAGTGGGTGATGCAGGGCTGTGGAGGGCAGTGCGGGCTGGGGTCAAGGGGTCTCCTGCTAGCAGATTTTTTTTTTTAATATATATATATTTTTTTTTCACAGAGAGGAAGGGAGAGGGATAGAGAGTTAGAAACATCGATGAGAGAGAATCATCGATCAGCTGCCTCCTGCACACCCCCCTGCTGGGGATGTATCCACAACCAAGGTACATGCCCTTGACCGGAATCGAACCCGGGACCTTTCAGTCCACAGGCCGACGCTCAATCCACTGAGCCAAACCGGTTTCGGCTGCCAGCAGATCTGAAACCTGGCTTCCACGGCGGCTCACAGGGTAGCCCTGGTGAATTCAACCCCCCACCCCACCTCCACCGAGGATGACGGGAGCAGGGCCCTCTGCCTTCGTGGTCCTCCCTGGCACAGCCCGACCCCGGCTGGGAGTGGGCGCTGAAGCCAGGCCTCCAGGCCCAGCCCTCCCTCCGGCAAACGGGTGACACGTGCTCCCAGCCCGGCCAGGCGCCTGTCCCTGTGAGGCAGCCCTGTCTGACCCTGAACTCTATCAACCGGGTGGCCCCGATGCCCTCCTGACCCTGCTTTTGTCGGGGTGGGAGCACCGCTCCCACGCCCATGCTTGCCAGTCCTGTCGTCCTGGCTCAGCCGTGCCTGCGAGAAAAACCTGAGACCATCCCACACCTGGGGCTGCAGGCGGCCGGCCGCCCTGCCTGCTGACTCACTCCCTGCCGGCAGCTCCGGCCTCCCTGTGCCCTCTGCCCGGACTGCCATCCCCATCCCGTGGGCCTCGGGGAGCCCAGGCTGAGGCGCCATCCCCAGTCCTTCCTGACTGACTGAGCGGGGCGTGGGGCCAGGAGCTCTGGGGAGGGGGCGGGCGGGCGGGCGGCTGAGCACACAGGGAGTGTGTCTGCAGTGAGGGGCGACAGAGAACGCTTTTCTCCATCTCCTTGGGGGTAAACGTGCGGGGTCAGGGCACACCCCGGTCCCCCTCCGCAGCGGAGACAGGCCGATTCAAGAGCCGAGTCCCAGCAGCTGCCCCTGCCAAGAGGGCCTGCCCGGCGGTTAAAGCGGCCTGTGTGTGCGGGGACGGGACAGGGTTCCAAGTGGGGCAGGGCCTCGGGCGACACCACGTCCCCCATTCACCGGGCAGCGTGAGGAGGGAGGGCTACAAAGGGCGCCTGTGCTCCGGGCGGGGAGCCAGCCCGGGGCCTGGGACCCAGGACCCAGCCCCGTGGTGGGCGGGCGCCACCTGCCCTGCGGGGCGTGGGGCTCCGGGCGAGGGCACACACACACACAGAGCGGCCAGGGCTGCGGCCAGAAGGACAGGGACCCTGCGTGCCCTGTGGCTCGGAGGGAAGAGCTGCCTGGCCATGTGCCCCCCAAGGCCCTCCAATTGGGGGGAGGGGAGTGCCAGGAGGCTGGACACGGCCTCCCCTAACGCGTCCTGACACCCCGAGGCTCTCTGGCCGCGGTGCAGTTCTGCAGTTTCGTGAAAAGCCAGAGATGGAGATAGGAAACGGTGCCAAACGTGGAGATTCTCCCAGAGGCATTCACGCTTTAAAAAAAAAAAAAAAAAAGTCCCACGGGAACACGTGCTTGCGAAAGGCAGACCGCGGGGCCAGAGCCCTGGTGACCTAGATCCCCAGGCAGCCGGCCAAGCCCCGTGGGGAGCTCACACCCCTCCCTGTGACCTGCCTCTCTGCGGGGGGAAGGCCGAGGGTTGGGGTTCCAAAGGCTGCACCCCAGCTCCCAGGCCTGCCACTCGAGCATCCTCAAGCCAGAGATGGATCAGAATAGCCCGGAATAAGCCGGCTGCCGGGAGGGCTCCCAGGCCCACCCTCGGCCACCCAGCCCCTGTCCCGCCGTGACCCTGGCACCCCACCCTGTGCACGCCGGGCTGCAGGGCACCGCTCCACCCAGGGAGGGGAGGCTGCCGGCTGAGCAAGCGCAAATGTGCTGCCGGTCACACCCAGGTGAGAAGGCGCTGCTGCCAGAGTCCTCAGAGCTGGAGTCTGTCAGCTGGTTTGGTTCCTTGGTTCCTGGTGCCCGGCCACACCTGGGCGAGGGCAGGCGCCGGAGGTCTCAGCTCCATGCCCGTCCTTCCTTCCCTAACCCAGTCCTCCTCCTGGCTGCGGGCCCTCAGGCACACATCAGAGGAGGGGGGCAAGGAGGGCCAGGCAGGGATGGGAGGGGTCCCGCCATTCTGATGCCTGGGTGGGGCCTCCTGCTGCCACCTCAGGGTGCGGGCGGGGCCTCTGGACTCCCTCTTTCCGCTCCCAGTTGGCCTCAGTCCCCACAAGGCTTTCCCTGCACCAGGCCCACAACAGCCCAGAGCCACACAAAACCCACTGGTGCTGAAGTTCATGCCTGTCCTCTCCCTGTTCCAAAGGCTGTCTTATTTATTTATTTATTTATTTATTTATTCCTTCACTCATTCATTCACTCATTCATTCATTCATTCATTCATTTTTTATTTCAGAGAGGAAGGGAAAGAGGTAGGAACATCAGTGATGAGAGAGCATAACTCAGGCATGTGCCTTGACCAGGAATTGAACTGTGACCTCCTGGTTCATAGGTCAACCCCAACCACTGAGCCATGCCTACCGAGCCCAAAGGCTGTCTTTGAATTGGAGTCTGTGGGGGCTGCTGAGAGGCTGCTGAGAGCCACCATCCGGGTCCCCCATAGATGAGAGAGTTAGAAACATCGATGAGAGAGAATCATTGATCTGCTGCCTCCTGCACACCCCCTACTGGGGATGTGCCCGCAACCAATGTACATGCCCTTGACCGGAATCGAACCCGGGACCCTTCAGTCCGCAGGCCGACGCTCTATCCACTGAGCCAAACCGGTGAGGGCCAGCTGGGCATTTTTATACGGGTCTGTTTCTGGGTTCTCTAGTCTGGTTCACTGATCTCTGTGTCTCTCCCTCTGCTGATCGCACCCAGTTTTAATGGCTGTGGCTGTAGAGTGCATCGTCAAATCAGGCAGGTAGATTTCTTCCCACTCCAGCAAGGTTGCAGAGTCCAAGATCAACATTAAAAAAAAAAAAAACACAAAACAAAATCAATTGTGTATCTATATCCGAATTTCTGTGGGCCAGACATTCAGGAGGGCTTGGCTGGGTAGTTCCTGTGAGTTCAGGCAGAGAATGTAAAGAACTGTGACTTCAGGTAGTTCCTGCTGGAAGCTCCCCTTTCCACGAAGTCTCAAGGCTTCTTCATGTTATCTTGGCGGGGGGCGGGGGGGCGGCGCTGGCCTGGCAGCCGACAGCGGTGGCTTCCAGACCCCGAGGACCAGAGTTCCAGACGCTGCACTGCCTTCCTATACCCAGCCCCGGAAGTTGTGGGGCATCCCTCCTGCTGTTCCCTATTCTTTATGTGACAGACACGCAGAGGGGGTGTGGGAGGGAAACGTGGCTGTGGCCATGTCTGACAAATACAGTCTAGCCTGGCCGGTGTGGCTCGGTGGTTGAGCGTTGACCCATGAACCAGGAGGTTATGGTTCGATTGCTCATCAGGGCACATGCCCAGGTTGCAGGCTCCACCCCCAGGGTGGGGTGTGCAGGAGACAGCCGACCCAATGATTCTCTCTCATCACAGATGTTTCTTTTCTTTCTTTTCTTTTTTTAAAAATATATTTTATTGATTTTTCTACAGAGAGGAAGGGAGAGGGAGAGTCAGAAACATCCATCAGCTGCCTCCTGCACACTCCCTACTGAGGGTGTGCCCGCAACCAAGGTGCATGCCCCCGACTGGAATCGAACCTTTCAGTCCGCAGGCTGACGCTCTGTTCACTGAGCCAAACCAGTTTTTGGCTCATCCCTGATGTTTCTACGTCTCTCTCCCTCTTCCTTCCTCTCTGAAATCAATAAAAATATATGTGCTAAAAAAAGAAAAATACAAGTCATCTTTTTATTGATCCATCTTTTATCTCTCTGTTCTTCAGACTGGATAATTTATATCGATGTGTCTCCGGCCGGCCGGCAGTGTGGGGGTGAACAAAGCAGGTGGTGTGGAGAGTGAGTCCCCATCTGTTGAGTTACAATGGGCCTGAGGGACAAAGGCAGGACAGAGGAGAGGAGAGGAGAGGAAAGGGGAGGGGAGGGGAGGAGAGGGGAGGGGAGGGGAGGGGAGGGGAGGGGAGGGGAGGAGAGGAGAGGAGAGGAGAGGAGAGGAGAGGAGAGGAGAGGAGAGAACAGAGGAGGGAAGGGGAGGGGAGGGGAGGAGAGGGCCATTCGAGTGTGTGGTCAGCGATGGCTACGCCAGGCGAGGGGCAGGAGGAGGGACGGGGAGGGGAGGGAAGTGTGCCCCTAGAGCCCATTGCCCCTCACATGCCTCTGAGCCATCGCGATGGGTCCCTGAGGCTGGGCTCCGCAGGGGGGAGGCCCCGGGGGCCCTGGGCGGCGGGGTGAGTGGTGGCGGGGCCCAGAGACGGGGGCGGGAAGCGGCGGAGAGCAGCCTGGAGGCCGGGGGAGTGCTGAAACTCCAGCCCGGCTGCGGTGCTCCGGCTCAGGAAGCCGCCCTGCAGGAGGGTGTTTGCGTTGGCCCGGGTTCACGTGCAGGGCGTCAGAGCAGAACGCCGCGTCTCAGCTCCGGGGGAGGTGCTGAGTGAGCGGGCGCATTCCGTGCCGGCAGCCGCTCCTCCCGGGGCCGCCTGCCGGCGTGGAGGGGGCACCAGACGGTGTCTGAGCCCCAGACACCCTCAGGGCCCTCCCCCTCTCCCCCCGAACCATCTCCATGCTTTTCCTGCGTGGATGACGCCCCTTTCCCGCACCCTGGCTCTAAGGCGGTCATTAAGAAATCACCACTGACAGAAGGCCAAGCGGCTGTAACCTCCCCCTAAAGTGGCTGCAGCAGACGCCTTGTCACCTCGGGTCCGATCCAGGAGCGGGGGAGACCGTCTGGGGACCACTCCAGCTCCTCCCTCCCTCAGGCAGTCTCCCTGGCTCCCTCCTCTCCCCTCTCTTTCCTCAGACCGAACCCCAGCCCACCCCAGGGCCTTTGCTCGCCCCCGGCTCCTGGAAGCGGCCGCCCCTTGCTGTCACCTCTGCCCGCCGGCCTCCCGGGACGGGCTTTGCTGCATCGCTCTGGGGCACATCATGCTTCTCACTGACCTGTTAGTCACCCCGTGCCCAGAATCGGACCCCTGGCTTCCACATGGCACCTGGCTTCCACATGGCACCTCACGGGCACAGTGGCCAGGACTAATGGGGAAGGGAAGAGACCACTCCCCGCCCCCGACACCAGCCCCAGGGCACCTCTTGGCTTTTCTTCTCATTTGCTGAGAGGAGGCCCGTGCGGGGACCACGGTGGCGTGCCCGTAGCAGAGGAGCCTGTGCGGGAGGCAGCAGACAGGGGCCCCGGGTGCATCTGCGTCCTTGTCCCAGAACCCCAGACCCTCCTGCCGGCCTCGGCCCACCCGGCAGCGGTACCTGAGCGACTCATAGACCTCACACGCTCCAGGGGCCCCTGAGGGAACTACCCGCCCCCGCCCCAGGCCTTCCCACCTGACGTGTGGCATCACCACTCACCAGCTGCTCTCACAGAAATCTCCAAAGCTGACGAAACTGGTTTGGCTCGGGGGATAGAGTGTCGGTCTGCGGACTGAAAGGTCCCGGGTTCGATTCCGGTCAAGGGCATGTACATGGGTTGCGGGCACATCCCCAGTGGGGGCTGTGCAGGAGGCAGCTGGTCAATGTTTCTGTCATCATCGATGTTTCTAGCTCTCTATCCCTCTCTCCTCCTCTCTGTAAAAAATCAATAAAATATATATATTTTTTAAAAGTTAAACATAGTCATATTCTGGGAGTTAGAGCTTCAGCTGGGAGTTCTGGGGGATACGATTCTGCCCCTGAGACCACCCAAGGCCACCTTCACCTGCGCTGCCTCAGCCACCCAAAGCCACCTTCACCTGCGCTGCCACCGAGGGGACCCATCCATCCGAGCTGTGCGTGCAGGCCACGGGCTCCACACCTCGCCGTGCCCACAGGCCCACGGGAGAAGGCCGGAGCCCATCCCCAATGCCTGCCTCGCTCTCCGCCTTCCCTCCGGGCTCCGGCCAGCGGGCCCCCTCACCTTCCCCCCAACACACGAAGCTCGCTGCAATCCCCCCGCGCCTCTGCTGTGCAGGGAGGCCGGCACCAGGGCCACCTAGTCCTTCTCTCACGCCCTGGCCTTGAGCTTGCCTAGTTTTAAATAACGGCTTTATGGAGACAGTTCACCACACAACCCGTTTAGAGCGTGCCATCCAAAGGTACTGAGTTCCTTCATAAAGTTGGGCAACCTTCGCCGCAATCCAATTTAGGACATTTAACTGAGATGTAATTTGCATGCCATAAAATTCACCCTCGCCGAGTGCATCATTCAGTGGGTTTTTTAGTACATTCACAGAATTGGGTATCAATCGCTAATGTCTAACTCTAGGACACCCCCATCACCCAAAACAACCACTCCGCACGCCCCGCCCCCCAGCCTCCCCACCCCCCGAAATCACTCGTCTTCTTTCTGTCTCTGTGGATTTGCCTGTCCTGAGCATTCCACATAAGTGGGATCAGACAGTGTGTCTCCTTTTGTGTCTGGCTTACTTAACTGAGCATGTTTTCAAGGTTTAACTTAACACAACAAGGTTTAGCTTAACTCGTTCGGCACACCGAGGCTTACGAGCCACATGCGGCTCTTTGGCCCCTTGAGTGTGGCTCTTCCACAGAACACCACGGCCTGGGCGAGTCTGTTTTGAAGAAGTGGCATTAGAAGAAGTTTAAGTTGAAAAAACTGGGCTCTCCAAAGAAATTTAAATCGTTGTCCTGTTGATATGTGGCTCTATGAGTTTGCCGACCACTGACTTAGCATGTTTCAGAATGTCATGCCTTTAAAAAAAAAAAAATATATATATATATATATATATATATATTATTGAGTTTTTCTGAGAGGAAGGGAGAGGGATAGAGATTTAGAAACATCGATGAGAAAGAAACATGGATCAGCTGCCTCCTGCACCCCCCACACTGGGGATGTGCCCGCAACCAAGGTACATGCCCTTGACCGGAATCGAACCTGGGACCTTTCAGTCCGCAGGCTGACGCTCTATACACTGAGCCACACCGGTTTTGGCCGTCATGCCTTTTTATGGTGGAATAACGTTTCCCTGTGTGGATGGACCACATGCTGTCATCCATTCAGTCATCTGTAGACAGACACTGAGTTGCTCCCACTTTCTGTCCATGACGAATAGGCGGTTTGGATGTCTGTGGAGACGTCCTTGCGAGGACATGTTCTCCTCTGTCCTGGGTAGCTAACCTGTGCCGGGGACTTGCTGGACCCTCAGGCCTCTTTTTCTGATCTGGATGGAGGCAAAGAGGGCAGAGCCTGTGTCCACGGTGGGAGGAATGACCATCGTGCCCAGAGCTGCCAGGAGCAGACTGGCACCAGGGAAAGGAGAATAGACCCCCCCCCCCCCGGTGCCAAATTGTTTCCTCAGGCTCCTGCCAGCCTCGGGCTGCTTCCCGCCACAGGCTCCTTGTGGCTTCCTCTCCTCACCCCCTCGCCCCAAACCCTCTGTAGTGCTGCCAGGAGCAGCGCTGGGAGTCCACGTGGCACAAACCATCCCAGAGAACAGAGGCGTTGCTGTGTGGGCCCGAGTCTGCTGGCACAGGTGGGAGGGAGGCAGAGAGGAGAAGGTAGGGACAGCCCTGCCCGTTATGGCCCCGTGTGCCCTCCCCCGCCTTCAGGGTCTTTGTGCTAAGAAGTTGCCACCTGTGTGCAGGACTCAAGCTTTTCTAGAAAGTCTGAAAGAGACACCACTGGAAGGATGAGTGCAGGGACTTGCCTTGTTGGTAACACCTACTGGAGCCCACCTGCCAACTCTGCCCACCAGAGAGCCATCAGCTGGGGCTGGGGCTGGGGCAGGGGCTGGGGACTGGGGACTGGGGCAGGGGACTGGGGCTGGAGCAGGGGCAGGGGCAGGGGCAGGGGCAGGGGCAGGGCACTGGGGCTGGGGCTGGGGCAGGGGCAGGGGCAGGAGATTGGGGCAAGGCCAGGGTTAGGGTCAGGGGACTGGGTAAGGACTTTCTGGCACATGCTACAACAGGAATGTACCTTGAGGACATCATGCTAAGTGAAAGAAGCCAGTCACAAAATGACAATTACCAAGTGACAACTACCACTTACCTGAGGTGCCTAGAGTCATCTAATTCAGCGGTCGGCAAATCGTGGCTCGCGAGCCACATGTGGCTCTTTGGCCCCTGGAGTGTGGCTCTTCCACAAAATACCACGGCCCGGGCGCGTCTATGTTGAAAACGTGGCATTTAGAAGAAGTTGAAAAAAAAATGTGGCTCTCCAAAGACATTTCCACCATTGTCCTGTTGCTGTTTGGCTCTATTGACTAATGAGTTTGCCGACCGCGGGTCTCATTCCTAGAAACAGAGAGAAAGCAGGATGGCGGTGACCAGGGCTGGGGAGGAAGCACGGGGAGTTGTTTCACGGAGACAAGAGTTTCCGTGTGGGAAGGTGGGCACGTCCCGGAGACGGACGGCGGGGATGGCTGTGTAACCAGGTGAAGGCACTCACTGCCACGGACTGCGTGCTTCACGCGGTTACCACGGGAAACTTCGTTACGTGCCCTTCGCTGCAAGTTAAAAGTAAATAAATAGTTTAAAAACAAACAAAAAAAGGCAGTGGGAATGAAGTTTCGGTTACGCAGGATGATTACGTTCTCAGGATCTGCTGTGCTGCCCCGTGCCGGCCGTGAGCAATCCTGTAAACACGTGTGAAGAGGGGAGATTCATGATAAGCGTTCTTACCACACACACACACACACACACACACACGCATGCACGCGCGCGCACACACACACACACACACACACACAGTTCCAGGCCTGTGTATGGGAAAGGTGGCAGAAGAAAAAAAAACATGTGTATACACGCGTACACGTGCGTGTACATGCCCAGACACCCTGGAGGGATACCAAGACGCTGGGCCGTCCTGTGGCGGGGGACGGGAGGCCACGGCAGGGGCAGGCAGGAGTGACTGACAGGCTTCTAGATGTGTGAGCCTTTGTATGCTGCTGGAACCTTGGCTCGTGGGTCTCTGTTACCGACTGGAAAAAAGCTTTTAAAAAACAGACTGCTTTTCTTAAAAAAAAATATTTTTTATTGATTTTTCACAGAGAAGAAGGGAGAGGGACAGAGAGAGAGACATCGACCAGCTGCCTCCTGCACACCCCCCACCGGGGACACGCCCACAGCCAAGGCACATGCCCCCGACCGGAATCGAACCCGGGACCCCCCAGTCCGCAGGCCAAGACGCTCCATCCACTGAGCCAAAAACACAGACTGCTGAAGGAGGCCAAGCGGAGGGAAAGAGCCACAGCCGGGGCCCGGGCCGCCCCGCCCCGCTGCCGGAGGGCAGAGCAGCCGCCGCGGTGGGAACTGGCTCCTGTGCAGAGGCAGAACCGTATCCGGCGCCCGATCTCCGGGGGAAAACTCGAAGCTCCCGTCCGTCCGGGCGCTGACTCATAGTGACGAGTGTCTGCATTCCAGGCCGGGTCAGTGGGCAAGAGGCGACCTTGTCCCTTCCCCTTCTCACCTCGCCCGCCGCCCGCGAGGAGGGCCAGCGATGCGGCCAGGCCAGAGGGACCGGGCCTGTTTGCGTAGACGGTGGGATTCGGAGCCGGAGGCAGGGCGGGAGGAGCCGGGGCGTTCCCGGCGACGGCGCTCAGCCCAGACCGACGCCGGCTCTGCTGGGAAGAAGAACCGCACGGGAAGGATTACCCGCCGCGGGAACGGGGACGGGTAAACAGAAAAAGCCACGGTGTGGGCAAAGGCAACGAAACCTACCGAGTGGAAAGTCAGGGGTGATAGCACACACACAGCATCTTAGAAAGAAAAACATAGCGCCCTCCTTTCCTCCCCCACCCCCTTTTTTTCCCTCTCTCTCTCTCTCTTTTCAGAATTTACACTTGAGCTGCCCAAAAAGGCAGGCACTTCTCTAATGAAGGAGCCATGGCCGGGTCTATGAATGGCTTCTGTTTTCATGTTCCCGTTCTGGAAAGTCTCCATATAAGTGATTACCGAGCTGGTCTGAGGTTGGAGAAGCAGAAGAACATTCAGTATGTTGCCGGTAAACGAAGCAGTCCTTTCACAGTATCTGACTCTAGAGGGACAGAGTTTCGTTAGCAAAATCTTCCTAGATCGAGTTTGAAGAAAGAAAGAAAGAAAGAAAGAAAGAAAGAAAGAAAGAAAGAAAGAAAAAAAAAAAGAAAGAAAAAAATGTCTAATGCTCTCTCAGCAAAATGCAAACTGCTCCTTGTGAGGCAGCAAGACAATTCCTGCCGGAGAGCGAGAATTTTCTCCGGGAGAGACATGCCATCCCTGAGCAATGCCAGCCTCCCTGCGGAAAGGACCGGGGCCCTGAGCCCCTGGGGTGTGGCTGGTCCTGACCAGGTCCGGCTGCAGGGACAACATAAACAAACCTTGTGAGCAGAAGAATGCCGGCTGCCACATTAATCCCTTGCTCATCTTGACCGCATGTTGAAATGCTATTTGGGGTATGTGAAGTTAAAGAAATATTAACATTAGTCTCACCGTTTTTCTTTTATTTATTTTTTTTTAAATTATATTTTTATTGGTTTCAGAGAGGAAGGGAGAAGAAGAGGGAGAGACAGAAGCATCAATGATGAGAGAGAATCATTGATCGGCTGCCTCCTGCATGCCTCACACTGGGGATCGAACCCACACCCCGGGCATGGGCCCTGACTGGGAATCGAACTGTGACCCCCCTGATGATTCACACGTTGATGTTCCATCACTGAGACACAGCAGCAAGCACAGCGTGAGATGTGAGGCCCACTTAGGGGCTCTGAGTGGCCAGCAGACCCGCCTCCCAGCCCCCGGGGGCCGAGGCTGGTCTGGGCGAGCCATCAGGGAAGGGCTCTGGGCCCAGCACGCCAGCCGAAAGACAGGGAAGGTTCGAGAAGCAGAGGTCGGGAGCGAGAGGGCCAGAGCGCCTGGTCCGGCTGGGGGTGCTGAGCAGGCGAGGGAGCTCTGCTGTGACTTCCCGGGAGCCGCGCGGGCAGGCCGGTGCGTTAGGGGGGGGCGAGGTGGAGGTGTAGGCTGGGGCCCAGGAGGCCAGGTGGAAAGGACGAAACGGAGAGGGGGTGAACCAGCACTCGGGGCAGGAAGGCAGGGCAGGGACGGAGGTGGAGGTGCAGAGTGAGGACGCAGCCGTGAAGCAAACTCTCGAGCCAGCCCGCCTGTGGTTTCCACACTCACTGACGGCGACCACAATTAAAAAGCAAACCGCAGACTCGGAGGCCGGGGGGAAGCGGGGGGAGGGCAGGGCATGGTCGCGGGGACACGCCAGGCCTCCAGCCTCCTGCCAGATGCCTCCCCACCCCCTCAGTCAGGTCCCAGCCGCGGGCCCCTCCCATGGTGCACAACTTTCACCCGGCTCCGCAGGGCCGTGACCGGGATTCTAACGCGGCCAAAGGAGGGCCTGCCCCAGAGGCGCCCGCTGCAAGGCGCAGGCCTGGGGCGGGGAGGAGCACCTGCCCGCCGCCGCCCTCCCCAGATGTGTAGAAACTCCCAAGAGCCGTGGCGCAATCCATGTATTTGGCAACTCAGGCCCCAAGGGAACCTGGCCTGAGCTGAGAGCGGAAGATAAACAAGGCTCCTTGGCTGGGCTGTCCCGTCAGAGCGGGAGGGTGATCATCAGGCCCCCACGGGGAACCCGGGTCCCGTGCCCTCAGGAGGGATGCCACGGGCCCCGGAAGGACGGGTCCCCGTCCGCAGGCCAGTGCTGTGAGGGAAGCCGGAGGAAGGAGCTCTTTGAGGGCGTGAAGGGCACAGAGAGGAGCGGGCAGAGAGCAGCGTCTGGAGTCCAGGCAGGCGGGGACAGGGAAGGAGGAGCAAGGACTGAGCACAGAGGGATATACAGCCTTGGCTGTTCCCCCAGAATGTGGCTTCAAAGCTTAAGATTCTGGTTCTGGCTAGAGCTAGGGGGTCTCTCAGGGTGCCCGTGGCTCTAGTTCTTTTCAAAAGTGCGGATTACTGGTTGATCGCCAGCCTCGCGGCCTGCGGGATTTGAATTTGCTCCGCAGGATCCAAATCACACCTTACTGCCCGTTGTGTACCTACATATTTTTAAAAATTAAATATGTTGTGTTTGAGATCATTGTAGATTCAACGTGCAGTTGTAAGAAATAACACAGAGCCGAAGCCGGTTTGGCTCAGTGGATAGAGCGTCGGTCTGCGGACTGAAAGGTCCCAGGTTCGATTCCGGGCAAGGGCATGTACATTGGTTGCGGAAACATCCCCGGTAGGGGGTGTGCAAGAGGCAGCTGGTCGATGTTTCTCTCTCATCGATGTTTCTAGCTCTCTATCTCTTTCTCCCTTCCTCTCTGTAAAAAAAAATCAATAAAATATATTTTAAAAATCAATAAAATATATTTTAAAAAAGAAAAAGAAAAGAAAGAAATAACACAGAGAGGTCCCCGGAACCCTTTCCTCCTTGGTAGGAAGGTAGCCTTTTGTAAAACTGTAGTACAAGATCACAACCCAACACCAACTTTTATAGACACACCTATTTCCCTCCAGCTCCTCCTTCACGCCTGGCAACCACTAATCCGGTCTCCATGTTTATGGTTTTGTCACCCAGCCATGTTACATACATGGACATGGAATTATATAGCACGCCACCTTTGGGGACTGGGCTTTTCCCCTCGGAATTCTCTGGAGATTCATTCAGTTCCTTGTGCAGATCAGCATCTCATTCCTTTTTTCTCTGTCTTTAGTTTTCAGAAGTCTAACTGAGATGTGCCCGGGAATGGATTTCTCTGGGTTTGTCTTCACTGGGGCTCACTTAGTTTCCTGAATCTGTAGGTTTCTGTCTTTTGCTCAGTTAGGGAAGTTTGAACTATCATGTCTTTGAGTACCTTACCAGGCCAGCTCTCCCTCTTCTCCTCGTCTAAGTCCCCAGGGACATCAGTGTTAGGCCTTTAATTGGATCCCACGGGCCCCAGATTCTCCATTCCTTTGTGTATGTCTACTGCATCCCCTGGAAGCAAAAGCCCTGTATTATTTTAACAACTCGCTCTGCATGACTCTCACACAGCCCGTTCTACCGGGCTCTGCGGGTGGGCTTGGAAATTGTGCCTTGACCCACGCTGGCTGCCTTTCCATCAGCGGAGACCGGAGAAGGCCCAGTCTCTCGTGAGATCTACAGAGAGCCACTTGTAGATCTGAATTTTCAGGGTCCACCTTCAGGCGGGTGGACCCAGGGTTTTGGTCTGGGACACGGAGGATCCAGGGACAGCAGCCTCCTGCAGGCCACACTGCCCCCTGGTGGCAGGGCCTGGCCAGACACGGACATCCCCTGGGCCTGTGGGCCCAGTGACCTCCGGAACAGGTACTGGGAGGGGAGAGGGAAGGTGTACAGAGCAAGCGTGGGCTCCCCACGCTTTCTAGAAAGGCTCCCCAAGGTTTTGTGACACCCAGGCTGTCTCAGAGATTAGCTGCCCAGGTGCAAGAGCTCATTAGCACCTCAGAGCTCTCTCAGGACACAGGGAGTTTGAGGTGAGAGTCCTTGCTGGTTCCCAAAGAGGGGCACCCCTGACCCTCAGAGGCCAGGCATCCGAGTGGTTTGCGAACTCCCTCTCGGGGGCAGGGCCTCTCCGAGGAGGCCTACTCCTCAGCACCCTGCCTCTTCCCCGGGCGGGGGGCGGAGGGGGGGGCGTGCTGCTCCTTCTCTGCACGGCCCAGGAGCCTCCTACATTTCCGGGTGGTCCTCCGTCCTCTGCACCCCTTCGCAGCCTCCCGGGACTCTGCCCAGTGGCCCGAGGAAGGCCCGGTCCAGCCACAGCTCAGATTGCCCAATGGTCCCCCACCCCCTCTACTGGTCCAGATAACTACGAGCTCAGACACCAAAAAAAAAAAAAAAAAAAAAAATGAAGAGAAAACTCACAGCAAGGGAAATAGGATTAGCTGGTCAACATTGGAAGGAATGTCCTCCTACTGATTATTTTTACCGCAGTAAAAAATATACCTAACATAGCATTTCCCATCCGGGCCATTTTTAAGTGTAGTGCGGTGGCGTTGAGCACATTCATTTGGGTGAGCAGTCATCACCCTCCCTCCCCCCTCCAGCCCCAGAACCCTTCTCATCGTGCAAAACTGGAACGCCCGCGAACATCCAAGATCTAGAGATGGTCTTATTCCCAGGACGACGACTATTAACTAGTCGCTGTGTGATGTTTCCATTGGAGGATTCTCTGTCCCCGTGAAATGAATTGCTATAATAAATAAGTGAATCTGAGCCCCTCGGTCTCAGTGTTGGCAGAGGTGTCTGATGGCAGCTCACGTTCGCCACAGGCTGACGCTCTAACCCCTGAGCATACCGGCCAGGACATGTCACTTTTTAAATTCGGCAATCTAAAGGAAGCGCGGTCAGTGCCCCTGATTAACGTTAGGTATGGCATGTGTTAGCCCTAGCTGGTTTGGTTCGGTGGATAGAGCGTTGGCCTGCGGACTGAAGGGTCGCTGGTTCGATTCCAGTCAAGGGCACATGCCTGGGTGGTGGGCTCGATCCCCAGTGGGGGACGTGCAGAAGGCAGTCAATCAATGATTCTCTCTCATCATTGATGTTTTTATCTCTCTCTCTCTCCCTCTCTCTTCTTCTCTGAAATCAATTAAAATATACTTTAAGCATTCTTGCGGCACACTGATAGAAAACTGGGACACTCACATGTGGATGAGGAAAAACACCGATTGTGGCGGCCTTGCTTACAGGAGCAAAACCTCTCTGTGTGAAATCTGAACGCCTGAGAACGGAAAGGAGGCGAGCGAAAAACACCGAGCCCCATCGCCGGGAACATCCTGGAGCGATGAGAAGAATGTGTGTCAGAGGCATGTCCGGTCATGGAAAATACCAGGACATATGACTCAGCAGAAAACTGATAAGCCACGCGATGCGATGCGTGGCATGGCGCCATCCACATAATAATAAGAAATCCCACACTCCGTTGTCATTAGATACATAGACTCAGAAACGCAGAGAAAGGGGTGAGAGTACCATGCAGCCACCGGAAGCCGCCAGCCGCGGGGCGCTGGGCATCAGAGCACCCAGTGTAATTGGGGCAGAGCAGGTGCTGAAGACCGCACCCATGTCAGCCTCCTGAGGGAGCGGACGCCTCCAGGGTAAAGGTCAGAATCGCCCATGAGGGCCCCAGCCCCTCCTGCCATTCTGCCCCCTGAGGTTCTTAAAATAATATATATATATATATATATAATATTGATTTTTTTTACAGAAAGATAGAGAGTCATCGGTCAGCTGCCTCTTGCATGTCCCCTACTGGGGATGTGCCCGCAACCAAGGTACATGCCCTTGACTGGAATCGAACCTGGGACCTTTCAGTTCACAGGCCGACGCTCTATCCGCTGAGCCAAACCGGTTTCAGAGCCCCTGAGGTTCCTGTGGGACCTGTCCGGTGAGCCCGGCTGTGCCCGGGGAAAGCCCACTGCCACCCCCCAGTTCTGGCACACCGAGGCCAGCCTTGGAGCAGAGGGATCACTCTCATCCCTTGCTGCTCCCTCAGAGGTCTGCCCCCACCTGGCACCAGTTTTGTAACCAGCAGCACCCGCCAGCACGCACAGTTATTTATTCCCTAACGCGAAAGGCCCCTGCCCAGGATGGAAGGCCCCCCCATCTGCTCCCACTCCTCGGGGCCTGAGTGGGTGTCACTGCCTCGGGAACGCAGACATTCTGAAGGAATCTTCATGTGTTTCTCGTTCCCAAAGTCTCCAAAGGGTAACAAGAAGCCCATTCATTCATTTCAACAGGAATGTCTGGGTGCCTGCTCTGAGCCGGTTGCCTGGACCGGCGCTTTACAGCTTACCACATCGCATCCAAAAAGGTCACAACATGGCCCAGTGGTTGCCATGACCCCCGTTCTAAAGAAGGGGAGGCTTAGGGTCAGAGGGGTTACGTGGATGGCTGGACTTCTTCTCCCCGATGCTCCCCCGTGGACCAGGAGCCAAGGCGCTTCCTGCAAAGGTTGTGCTACTCACACGCCCGCGAGATGGATGCGCACATCAGCACCGGGCGCGATCACGTGTACATCCTCTCGTGGAAGGCGGCGTCTAAGAGGGATCACGGTCCAGCTCCTGGCCAGCGTGGCCCTTGGGGTCCCCGATCCTCGGGTAGCTTCCTTCAAACCAACAGAACGCGGCAACACGGAGGATGTCCCTCGGGGATTCGATCGCGGAGGCCCAGCCTCTCTCCCTTGCTGGCTGCCTGGAGCAGGCTGCTGTGCTGAGGGGCCTCGCCCAGCAGCCCACAGGGGCTGGGTCCTGCCAACCACCACGCGGGTGGGCTTGGGAGGAGATACCGCCCCAGCGGAGCCTTCGGGTGAGACCCCAGCCCTGGCGGGGACCTCGATCACAAGCCTCGTGCGTTACGCTGAGCAGAGGACCCAGCTGAGCCGTACCCGAACTCCTGACCCGCAGAAACGGCGTGATCACAAGCGTGTGCTGTTTTACGCCAGTGCGTTTGTGGTCACGTGCCACGCGGCAGTACATACTTCATACTTTGCACCTCCTCATGCAATGACTGCTGATGTAGTTCACCTTCGTTTTTCTTGTTCCCCGCTGGAGCATGCAGCTGACAGACGATGGTGGGGGTGGGGGTGGGTTGGGAATGGCGGTCCAGCTGGCGGGGGCAGGGGCACTGCCCTCCCTCCTCCCCCCACCTCCTGCCTTCCCTTTCCTGGAGCGTGCCATGCAGTCTGGCCCTTTCACCTCCACTTTGATTCCATAGCCCAAGAGCAGGAGAAAGAAGAAATGGCTACAGGGAAACACCAGTTTCCTCCGTGCTGGCCATGCTTTCAGTCTGAAACCTAAGTGAACAGAAAATAGACACCCCACTGAGCGGCCCAGCTGGCTGAGGAGGAAGGCTGGGGGTGGGACAGGGCTGCTTTTAGGCTGCAGACACGCCGGCAGCTTCAGGATGTTCCCACGATCCTGGCTGCGTTTGTTAAAAATACCTCCAATTCCAAAAATTACAAAGAGTGCAGCGAATCCTGTTCACGCCAGCCAAGAAAAACACCACCACGTCACACACAATGTATGGCTGAACGAGAGGGATTTCCACCGAGAAGGGAAACTCGAGTGGCCTGTCCTGCCCTGCCCCGCCCGACAGCAGAGCCCGGCTCCTCTCTGGAGACGGACTGGCCTCCTCCGGGTCCAGGTGCCTCCACCCCCTGAACTCCAGCCCAAACAGGCTGCTTTCTGATCCTCTGCGGCTTTGCCTTTTCCAGGGTCAAACACACGGAGTGGCCAGATTATTATGCATTCAGAGAGCACCATAGCAATCTGGCCACTCAGTGTATATGTATCCCAAATGGGCACCAAAAGTATTCTAGACTTTTGCTGGAGATCAGCCACCTGTTTGCCCTGAGCTTTCTATCAGCCCCGTGCAAAGGGGGGAAACTGACCAGGTGCACCATTTATAGTATCTTTGATATCAAATCGATGAGGCACTCAAGAGAAGTACACTAAGTAGCCAGATTATTATGCGTTCAGAGATCATCATAATCTGGCCGCTCAGCGTAGCTGGAATCACACAGTATGTACGCTTTCGTACTGGCTTCTTTCACTTGGTAAGGTGTGTTTACGATCCCTCCGTGTCTTATCAGAGCTTGATGGCTCATCCCTTTTTAGTGGCGAACACTATTCCATTGGCTCGGCAGAGCACAGTTTCCTTCCCCAATCCATCTGCTGAAGGCCCAAGCCTGGGCCGTTACGGATAAAGCTGCAACACTCATCGGCCTGCAGGTGTTTCTGCAGATCTGCGTGTTGACTCTGTTGGGTAACTCCCAAGGAGCACGGTGGCTGGAGTCCGTGGTAAGAGCCTGGTTAGTTTTGTAAGAAGCTGTCAAACTGTCTTCCTGAGCGGCTGTGCCATCTCACACTCCCACCAGCAGCGAAGGAGGGCTCCTGTTGCCTCACACGCCTTACTTTTAAAGCAATCATTATAGTTTAGTATAAAATGTCTTCTTTTTAAAAAAATGTAAAAGAAATAGAATATCTCCATTGTATAGAAATTGGAAACCAAAAGGAAAACTTGAAAGAAAGAAAGAAAGAAAGAAAGAAAGAAAGAAAGAAAGTCACTCCCTGACCCTTCACTTATTCAAGAAATGAATGAGTGTCTATCCTGACAGGCAGGTTCCCGGGCTCGGCAGCCCAGCAGCCTGCTGGACCTGTCTTCAAGTGAGTCCTTACCACACACAAGTGGGGTGAGGTCAGAGGGTGAAAGGTCAGGAGAACAGGAGAGCAGGTGAGGGAGGGGCGTGGTGGGATTCTGCCCGTCCCCTTCGGAGAGCTGTCGGAAGGGTTCCAAGACCGGCCAGGATAGATGATCCAACTCGAAGAGCTCATTCACAAGCTGGTGGTGAACTCAGGCTCGGGGCCTGGCCGCTGCACAAAACGCTGGGGTCCGTCTGGCCTGACCTGATGTTTGTGTCCATCCTAGTAATCGACAGTGTTTCGCATCTCAGTGTCCTATTTCATTGCCAACGTTAGGAGACCGCAATAGCCTGAACTTCTGCTCAAAGAGAACAACACAATAGAAATGAATTAAGCGGAGAAAACATCTTTGAATGCGCGCTTCCATTCAGCCACTTTCTAAATGGAAATTCTCCAGATAGATAGATAGATGGATGGATACAGATAGATAGCTATTTTCCCACAGAGATATCTCTCTACCTATCTCTATATCTAAGAACATATTAAGTGTTCTTATCTGTATGGCCATCAGCTAGATCTTAAAATTATTAACATTTTGCCATACTGCTTTTTTTTTTCTTTTGCCCTTTTTGCTCAAATGTTTTCCACCAGCGTCCGGACACATTTTATCCCTAACTATTCCAGGAGACATGAAGAGAGAAGAATTTTTAAATATGACAATAACACCGTCACATCAAACAAAGGAAAAAACAATGAAACACCGATCCTTTCCACCATCTGGCACCAGCTCGCCCCCGTGTGGCTCCTCCGCCCAGCGAGAAAGGGCGGGACTCTGCCCACCAGCACAAACACGCTCCAGTAAGCCTGCTCACAATCAAAGACGTTTATTTTACTTTGGCAGAAGAGTGTAGGAAAAAATACAAAGTACTTCAACCAAACAACTGATTTTTATGCTACTGGTCTGTTATTCCAACCCTCACATCTCAAAAGGGGCGTCCTGAGGAAGAGGGTCCCCTCACTTCCACAGCTGTACCCCACAATGCACCAATAATCCCTCTAATCAGGGGGATCAAGACTCTCTCTCTCTTTCTCTCTTTCTTTGGTTTGGAGTATCATGATTTTTTTAAAAAATATATGTTTTTATTGACTTCAAAGGGAGAGAGAGAGAGAGATAAACATTGACATCCATCAATTGCCTCCTGTACATACTCCAACCAGGGATCAAACCCGCAACCCGGGCACGTGCCCTGCCCGGGAATCGAATAGGACCACACGCAGCCAACTGAGCCACAACAGCCAGAGCCAGACTTCCGTGCTTTTTTAATGTGGCGTCATTCCCATTCCATAAGATTCGCCTTTTTCAAGTGTACGATTGAGTGCTTGTTCGTATGTTTTAAAAGTTGTGCAACACCATAGCCAAAACCGGTTTGGCTCAGTGGATAGAGCGTCGGCCTGCGGACTGAAAGGTCCCGGGTTCGATTCCAGTCAAGGGCATGTACCTTGGTTGCGGGCACATCCCCAGTGGGGGGCGTGCAAGAGGCAGCTGATTGATGTTTCTCTCTCATCGATGTTTCTAACTCTCTATCCCCTTCCCTTCCTCTCTGTAAAAAATTAATAATATATATATATTTTTTTAATTTTTTTTAAGTTGTGCAACATCATAAACTGTCTAATTCCGGAATATCTTCATCGCCTCCTGAAAAAGCTCTGTGCCCAGCAGTAACCACTCCCTGCTTCTAGAAATGTGTCTCCTTCATCTGGGTTGGCTAATATGTTGGCACATAGATCTGTTTCCTATTATTGCACTGTAACAAATTACCAGAAAACCAATGTCATTTGCAGACATCTTAAAGAGAGCTTTATTTATGCACACCGCAGAATACAACTGTTTATAGTTTTCCCTTATCATCCTTTTCCCCCCTGTTACATTGGTAGTACTGTCCCATCTTTCATTTCTGATTTAACCAAATTTGAGTCTTACTTTTTTTTTTCTTTGTTAGTTTAGCAAAAGATTATCAACTTGGTTGGCCTTCTAATAAATCAAGTTTTGGTTTTGCTGATTTCTCTATTGTTTTACTATTTTCCTTACCTCCATTGTAACCTATTCCTTCCGTCTGCTTTTAGTTTGTCCTTCTTTTTCCAGTTTCTTGTTTCTTAAGGTGAAAAATTTAGATTATTGATGTGAAACTTTTCTTCTTTCCTAATAGAGGTGCTTATAGCTTTAAATTTCTCTCTAAGCACCGTGTTAGCTGTATCCCATAAGTTTTTTGGTGTGTTGTGGGGTTCTTTGTTTTCATTCATCTCTGGTCTTTTCTAATTTCCTTTATTATTTCTTCTTTGACTCATTGCTTATTTGGGGACTGTGTTGTTCAACTTTCACATATTTGTGAGTTTCCCAAATTTCCTTCTGTTAGTAATTTCTAATTTTATTCCATTGAGGTTATAGCAGATGGTTTGCACTATTTCAATTCTTTTCAATGTATTGAGACTTGTTTTATGGCCTAATGTACGGTCATTCCCTGGAGAATGTTCCATGTGAACTTGAGAAGAATGTAAATGCCTTTTTAAAGTCCCACCTCCAAAAACAGAGTCACATTCTGAGGCACTGGAGGTTAGGACATAGGGATTTTCTTTCTTTTTTATTATTAAATATTTTTATTGATTTTTTATAGAGAGGAAGGGAGAGAGATAGGAAGCTAAAAACGTCAATGAGAGAGAAACATCGACCAGCTGCCTCTTGCACACCCCATACCGGGGATGTGCCCGCAACCAAGGTACATGCCCTTGACCGGAATCGAACCTGGGACCCTTCAGTCCGCAGACCGACGCTCTACCACTGAGCCAAACCGGTTTTGGCAGGACATAGGGATTTTCAGTGATAAGCCTGTGTAATTCATCTGACCCATCTATAGCACCCAACACATAGCATGTACAAACGTGTGCTGTAGCCCTATGTAATTCATCTCGCTCGCCCACAGCACCTAACACATAGCATGTACACACTTACGTGTGTTTTAAAACAGTGTGCCGGTCAGTGATGGCACGGCAGCTTCATCCTCTCCTGGCCAGCGTATGGGACACAGCATGTCCCTTGTTCATGTCACCACTAGAGGGCAGGGAGCGCTCACTAGTACCGAGCCCGGGACTGTGGGGCATTCCACACTCAACCGCGGCCTGGGTCAAGGGAAGACCGCCGGTTTCTGAGTCTCTCTTCTCTTCTCTTGTTCCGTGTCTTGCGGACATGACTAAAGGTCCCTGCAGACCCAGGGTCACGAAGACGGGCCCGGGCTCCTCCTCGGTGAGGGGAGAGTTCACCTCTGTGCACACAGCCCGCAGGACAGTCACGGCGGAAGGGAGACTCTGGAAGATTCTAGAAAGAATCAGAGAAGATAGTGAATTGCAAGCGGCCGTGTTACGGACTAGCAAGCCCTGGCGATCGGACCTCGGACGGGACGGAGGCCTCTCCCTCGTCTTCTCTTCACCCTCCTGTCCCAGCTGTCAGGCACGCCCGGCCACTCTCCCCCTCCCCGCTCTGGCCCAGGCCTTCTGAATGCCACCTCTCTGACCACCTGTTTTCTATGTGCAATCAGGGTGGCCACTGCCCGGTGGTGACTTGGCGACTGGGCAGAGCTGCCTGGACCCTGGTTTTCTACAAGCGGCCACTTTCCACCCTTCGTCAGTCAGGGCACCCTCCTCCCACAACAACGGAATTCCTGCCAGAACCGGTTTGGCTCAGTGGATAGAGCGTCGGCCTGCGAACTGAAGGGTCCCGGGTTTTATTCCGGTCAAGGGCATGTGCCTCGGTTGTGGGCACATCCCCAGTGGGGGGTGTGGAAGAGGCAGCTGGTCGATGATTCTCTCTCATCGATGTTTCTAACTCTCTATCCCTCTCTCTTCCTCTCTGTAAAAAATCAATAAAATATATATTTTTTTTAATTTAAATTTTAAAAAAAGAAAGAACAGGATTCCTGGCTGGTTTTATGCTCTCCTGCCAGGTTCGGGAGTTAGAGCCTCCACATGGTGCCCCCGATCCGGCCTTTGCCTCACGAACGAACGGGACACGGGCTGCAGAAGGAGCGCTGGCCTGAGTGAGCACAGAGGCGGCAGGTCACCACGCCGGTGCACCAGGCACCACGTGTGCTGGGCGCTTGAGGGAAATGAAATGGAGCCTTATCCCTAAAATGACCTGGGATGGCTGCCAATCTTCTTCCGAGTGCAAAAAAATCTAAAATGCTAACATTCACAAAGGTAGGGATTTTTTTAAATTTTTTTTTAACTTCTAAAAGCATCCTTCCTGGTACTGTACCGACTCATGTGCACAGCAGCCAGAGCGGGGAGCGGCCCCGGGGCCACCGATGGATGAGTGGCGAACAGAACGTACAATGGAGCATTCTTCCGTCTCATGCGCCCACTCTGTGCGAGGAAGGAAATCCTGACCCAGGACACAATGCGGGTGAACCCTGAGGACATTATGCGAAGCTAAATGATCCAGTCACAATAAGGCCGATATTGTATGGCTCCACTGATGTAAGATATTTAGAGAGCTTTCAGTCTCGTAGAAGCACATGGGTGGTGGCCAAGGGTTGAGGGGAAGGGGAAATGGGGATTTATTGTTTAAGGAGGACAGGGTTTCAGTCGGGAAAGATGGAGAAGTTCTGGAGATGCCTGCACAGCCTTGTGAGTGTACTCGATCCTGTCAGGCAGCGTCTCAGGGGGAGGTAGGCCTGGGAGACAGAGGAGGTGAGCCCCTGCTTGCACAGCCCACACTTTCTTTTTCTTTTCTTTTTTTAAAAATATATCTTATTGATTTTTTACAGAAGAGAAAGGGAGAGGGATAGAGAGTTAGAAGCATCGATGAGAGAGAAACATCAATGTGCCCGCAACCAATGCACATGCCCTTGACCGGAATTGAACCTGGGACCTTTCAGTCCGCAGGCCGACGCTCTATCCACTGAGCCAAACCGGTTTCAGCCACAGCCCACACTTGTGCATATGCCTCTCCCAGGCGGTCATGGACCGTTAGTCTGTATGCACATCCCTGTCCCAGGGCTTCTTCCCTGGGCCCATAATTCGGTAAGGGCCTCCTGGGGTGAGTTCAGGGCATCCCTGAGCTTGTATGGGGAAATGGGCATTTTCACTGACCTCTCACTAAGATTTAGCATCCATCTGTGTATGGATGTAGACAACTGATGATGGTTTTAGGGGTCCGTAGGGCTTCCCAAGCTACTTAAGGGGTCTAAGTTCTGCTATGTCCTCACTCATTTGCAGGGAACTAACAGGCCTAACTTAGCACTGTTGTCCGTGAGTTCAATATTAAAGAAGCAACAATATACAGGGTGTTCCCCAAAAACTCTATATACACGTGAACAGTTGATAGCTCAACTTTGAAAATAAAATGTGTTTTAATAAACACTGCCTTTATAATAACTCAAAGTGTGTGTATACATTTGGGGGGACACCCTATACCAGTATATTCAATATGGTGGCTTCAGACAGAAGCACACATAGGTTAGGTGCTAATCAGTACATGAAAATGTTGTGACCAGAGCTAGTAAGAGGCTACCCTGTACTTCTCCCGGGAACAACAGTTCAGTCTTCTCCTCTAAAAGGTTCGGACAATGCCCAAGCTGGTTTGGCTCAGTGGATAGAGCGTTGGCCTGCGTACTGAAGGATCCTGGGTTTGATTCCGGTCAGGGGCACATGCTCGTGTTATGGGATTGATCCCCAGTAGGAGGTGTGCAGGAGGCAGCTGGTGAGTCATTGACGCTTCTATCTCTCTCTCCCTCTCCCTTCCTCTCTGAAAGCAATAAAAATGTATTTTCAAAAAAAAGGTTGGGCCTTAACCGGTTTGGCTTAGTGGATAGAGCGTCGGCCCGCCTCAGACTGGAAGGTCCCAGTTGCTTTCTGATGGTCTTAGGCTCTACAGCAGCAGTTCTCAACCTGTGAGTCGAGAACCACTAGCAGGGTCGCTCGCCTAAGACCATCGGAAAACACAGATATTTACACTACGATTCATTAACAGTCGCAAAATTACAGTTATGAAGTAGCAACGAAAACAGTTTTATGGTTGGGGGTCACCACAGCAGGAGGAACTGTATTAAAGGGTCGCGGCATTAGACAGGTTGAGAACCACTGGGTTATAGTGTTTGGACAGGTTCAAGCCTCAGACTAACGAGAGGGCACAGGTCTCTCATGGCCACGTGCAAGCCCCAGCCTGGAGGGCAGAGCCCTCCCAGCACAATGATAACCATCAGCTGCCGCTGTAAGCTTGAGCCTAGCTTCTGAACACGTGGCCCCACGTGCCTCAGGCTGCAAGTAAGCAAAGCTTGGTCAGGTGCACGTGATTGAGTGGGACCAGAACTCACGAGAATGCTGTCAACATCTTGACCACGCCCTTACTTTGCCCCGTGGCATCCATCTGGCTATAAAATAGAGACACGGCTTGTCGTCCTTTGGTTCTGTCTCTCTATCAGAGAAGCAGTGTCTCACTCAGACCCAGCCTTCATTCTCTTGTCTGTCTTTTCTCAATCCTTCACCGCCCCCTCTCAGGGTCACTGAGCTTGGCTGAGCTGGCGTGGCACATAAGTCGTCCTGGGGCTGGGTATGCCGTGGCCAGGCCGGCTCGCCACACTTGGGAGAGCGTGATAGCGTTGACTTCGGGGCCGAGGGCAGGTGCAGCTGCCCAGAGCCATCTCGGGAGGCTTGGGTGGGGCGGAAACACACGAGTGCCAGGCTGGGGGTGTCTGAGCTTTCTGGGGCCCTTGTCAATGGCGGGCCTGTGCACCCCCAGACACCTGTCCCTGGGAGGTCACAGAAGGATACAAATGCTGAGTCCCCAGAAGTTATCCAACCAGCCATCTGTTTCTGACATCACTGCCCTCTGCTTCAGAATGCCAGTCTCCCCGGGGCCTCGGTCCCTGCACCCTGGAGGCCCCTCGTGGCTCCTTCTGGGACCCCCACCCAGCTCCGGCCCCTTTTCCCTGCGTAACCGCCCCCACTGTCTGAACTGCACCCCCACAGTGAGAGTCCACACATGTAGCAGCCACCATGCTCGTGAACGCACTTAATTCCCTGCATGACGCTTACGGTCCCCAGCCCGTGACTTGGCATTTGAGGCAGCGCCCCAGGCCCGCTGTGCCTCTGGTTACATGTTTCTCTACATAAGCGCTTCCTCACGATCAGAGGCACATGACCAGAGGCACTCTCTGAACCCCACCACCAGGCCAGCTCCTCTCTGAACCCCACCACCGAGGCACCGAGAGGCGTTGCACCCAGGCAGAAGCCGCCGAGCCGGCAAATCCCGGGCGGACAGTCCAGCCTAGCGGCCACCATGCTGCTGTCCCGCCAACACCCTGAGCTCGACTCAGGGCCTCCCCCCCGCAAGGCGGTTTACACCAGGGAAGGATGGTAACGGGGCCCCATGCCATCACCCTTGGAACCTCGGGCAGAGGCAGGCAGGCAGGCAGGCAGCCGGGCGGTGGGAACAAGTACATGGAACAAGAATGGCATTGAACTTGACAGAGATCTCGGTGATAACGAGGCCAAGGGAACAATGTGGGGGAAGTCAGAACCAGGGGTGCGAGAATAATCTACCAGGGCCCCTACCCAGCGCTTTCCTGAAGGGAAAAAAAGAAACGCAAGGAAAACAAACTCTATTCCACGGTGGCGACAATGAAATAATCTCGCTTCTCGCACTCCGTGTTATTGGCCTCCAGGGGTTCTGTGTTTCCCAAGATTAAGTCCTCCCGTGGGAAATGAGGGAAAAGGAGAGAAGGAAAGGCACATTTTCGCGTCCCTCTCATGAAGTCATTTTTTGGAGCCGGTTCCCTCAGCAGTTCCACGCGGCACACAGCTTGTGAGGCTGCATCCTGGACCCTCTCGGCTCCAGCGGGCGAACTTGAGGTATCTTAACGGTATCTTTGCATTCCAGCGGGTCCAAACAGGAAGTGCCCAGGCCAGGCTTCTCTCTGATGCACCCCAAGAGCTCCTTCTGGGGGGGCCCCGGGGGGTGGGAGGGGCAGCCACATCTCAGGCAAGCAGGCCCTGCCGAGGCCCGGCCAGCCGGCCAAATTGCTGATCTTGATTCCTGATTAGCAATTGTGTTTCAAGAGATGTTTTTTGAGCTGGAATAATACACAAGCGCTTCCCTAGAGAAAATATACAAGCTCGTTTTTTTGGAACCACTTGACACAACCCCGGACCAAATAAAAACGGGGCCTTTGGAACAACATAACACGCTTCCGAACTCAGGAGGAACGGCTGGTACACGCCGGTGTCAGCACAATAGAGATTAATGGGCCTGTTTTATGAGCTCCGCGGGCCCCAGGTGAACGGCGGGCCATTGTTGTTCCGCTGGTTCAGATTATTTTTACATAAATCAAGGTAACGCCTAGCGACGGGCCGAGTCTCTAAATCAGCCCACCTTTTCCTCTCTGGAACATGGAGTTGGGCTGCGGCCAGGAGCGCCGGGGAACAGAGGGCTTACGAGTGGCATTTTAATAAGGAGCGTACCTACTTGCCACAGGATGCCGGGCTTACAGCTCACACAACCCCTTGCCAATATCACAAGCCTGTCTTGGGAGTTTGGCGTGAACAAAGGCATGACGGGAGAGAGAAGGGTGAGCTGGGGTGGCTGGGTCAGTTCGCAGGGGGCCGCCGTGACAGAGTCCGCCAGCCGGGGGGTCGGGGGGAAAAGGGGGAGGTGTGAATAGCCAAAATGTAGTTTCTCCCAGGTAGATGGCTTCTTCGAGGCCTCTGTCCTTGGCTGGTAAGAAGGCCATTGTCTGCCG
The DNA here is from genome assembly GCA_036971965.1 of Nyctalus aviator. Classification (NCBI taxonomy): domain Eukaryota; kingdom Metazoa; phylum Chordata; class Mammalia; order Chiroptera; family Vespertilionidae; genus Nyctalus; species Nyctalus aviator. Next base: position 9,891,739 of record CM072939.1, on the reverse strand, counting down.
GTGTCTTCGCGTGATCCTCTCCCTCTGTGCTTGTCTGGGTCCCAGTGGTCTGTGTCCTTGTAAGAACGCCGGGCAAATTGGATTAGGACCCGTCCTTTAAAAAGAAAAAAATCTCATTTTTAGCTTTATCACCTTCATATAAATATATAATTGATTTTTTTTCACAGAGAGGAATAGAGAGGGAGAGGAATAGAGAGTTAGGAACATCAATGAGAGAGAAACATTGATTCAGCTGCCTCCTACACACTCCCCACTGGGGATGTGCCTGAAACCAAGGTACGTGCCCTTGACTTGAATCAAACCTGGGACCTTTCAGTCCACAGGCTGACGCTCTATCCATTGAGCCAAACCGGTCAGGGCTTAGGTAATCACCTTCTTAAAGACCCTCATCTTCAAATACAGTCATATTCGGAGGCACTGGGGGTTAGGGCTTCAACATATGACTTTGCGGGTGACACAATTCAGCCCATGATTGTGGGGGGGGGGGGGAGCAGAGAACATTTTTGGTAGCTTTTGGCTGTTATAGAGGGAACTGGAAAGGAAGGACGCAAAAGTCTAGACAACACCTGATTCCCTGCGGTACTTTCCACTATAGCACAGCCATGTGGCCTGGCTGAGACTACAGAGGAGTCCTCCAGGATCCCCCTGCCCCCGCCACCAACCCCTCTGAGGCTGGACACGTGATCTGGATGAGGGGCTGTGAGTGGTTTTGCATTTGTGTCATTTCTTTTCTTCTTTTTTTAAAAATATATTTTATTGATCTTTTACAGAGAGGAAGGAAGAGAGATAGAGAGTTAGAAACATCGATGAGAGAGAAACATCCATCAGCTGCCTCCTGCACATCCTCTCTACTGGGGATGTGCCAACAACCAAGATACATGCCCTTGACCGGAATCGAACCTGGGACCCTTCGTCCACAGGCTGATGCTCTATCCACTGAGCCAAACTGGTTTCAGCTGTGTCATTTCTTTCTTTTTTCTTTCTTTTTTTTTTAAAAAAATAAATTTTACTGATTTTTTACAGAGAGAAAGGGAGAGGGATAGAGAGTTAGAAACATCGATGAGAGAAACATCGATCAGTTGCCTCCTGCACACCCCCTACTGGGTTTGTGTCCGCAACCAAGGTGCACGCCCTTGACTGCTGCCTTCAGTCCTTGCCCCGGCTTTCCATCTTCAGTCCTGTCTCCTCGCAGGACTCTTGTGCTGGGCCTCCCGCCACCCTGAGCTTGCCTAGGCACCCACCTCCGAGGCCTCCACCAGCCTCCCCTGGGCACCCTCTGCCTCTTGTGCCCTCCCACGACCCGCCCGGCTCTCCCAGGCCTGACGATGGTCCCAGTGTGACAATCGAGGGCCGTGTTTAGGAGTACGGTTGAGGGCCTGCACCCACGGCCGTATATTTTTAAATCATTGTTTATTTTAAGTAATTCTGATTAAAAACCAGAAAGACAAAAAAAGACAAATACAAACGTTCTGTGTCCACCATCCAGCTTAAGAAGTAAAATCTGACAAGTAGAATCTACACGCCAGAACTCCTGAAGTGGTAGGGTCTGGGTGGCGTTAACGTTGTGTGTGTGTGTGTGTGTGTGTGTGTGTGTGTGTGTTTTATGTGGTTCACACTCCTCTGTGAGGCGCCTGAGCCCTTTGATGAGGTTTGAAAGCTGGGCTGTGTGGATCAGAGGAGCCTCGGGGGGTGTGGGCTTTGGGGGTGAGGGCGCCCCGGCTTTGCTCAACCAGAGAAACGTTGCTGGTTTCCCCTACAGCGCCATTGCCAGGAAAGATTTCCTTAAAAGAAAGGGTTCTGCTGCTACATAGCTAACAAACCAAAGCCACCGGGTTACTGAATTTCCCCCTCTTGCTTTATGATGGATGGAAAAACCACAAAATGGGAAGTGCTGATACGGCCAATGAATGGAGGACTCACACCTTTCTGTTCACCAGCCTACGCTGAGCATATGGCCTCATAGGAAGCAACATTCAGGATGCAGGATGTGCTAAGAGCCGAAGTGGGGGGCGGGGGACTGTGCTAAGGGTAGGGTGTGGAGGGCCCCCCAGCACAGACTGAGCCTCCCCACAGTGCTGGTGCCCGCAGGGCCTGTGTGGACGCCGTGGCCCTCCTGCCACCCCAGCTTTATAACAGTTCCCAGGGCAGCTGAAACCGGTTTGGCTCAGTGGATAGAGCATCGACCTGTGGCCTGAAAGATCCCAGGTTCGATTCCGGTCAAGGGCATGTACCTTGGTTGTGGGCACATCCCCAGTAGGAGATGTGCAAGAGGCAGCTGATTGATGTTTCTCTCATCGATGTTTCTCTCTATCCCTCTCTCTTCCTCTCTGTAAGAAATCAATAAAATGTATTTAAAAAAAAAAAAAAAAAAAAAAAACAGTTCCAGGGCGGTCAGTGACTTCCACGCCCGCGGGGAACGGGGAACAGCCCCTGACCAGATAGATCCACCTGGGCAGCCATTGCCCGCTGTGCCCGGGGCTGCAGGGAAGCCCCGAGGCCATGACAGGCCGGAACCGCACACGCAGGGTGGGGCGGGAAGTGGCTGGGGAGAGGCGATGACAGAAGGGACTAAAGCCAGCTCCTGGCAGTTGATTTTTGAAGAATTACTTTTGTTTATTTCTTAAAAGATGCCTCACATTCATGCAAGATGAAAAGAGTTCCGGGGATTGGTTGCACAACAATGAGAATATAATTAGTGCTACTGAACTGTACACTTAAAAAAGATTAGGATGATACGTTTTATGTTATATATATCTTACCGTGTTAAAGAAAACCGGGAGGTGGGGGCGGGCGCCAGGGACCTGAAGCAGAGCCAACTTGCTGTCTGCCTTCCATCCCATTTTTGTTCTCATTTACTGGCCTTCACTTTTTCGTCATTTTTAAAAATATATATTTTATTGATTTTTTACAGAGAGGAAGAGAGAGGGATAGAGAGTTAGAAACATTGATGAGAGAGAATCATCCATCGGCTGCCTCCTGCACACCCCCCCTACTGGGGATGTGCCCGCAACCAAGGTACATGCCCTTGACCGGAATCGAACCTGGGACCTTCCAGTCCACAAGCCGATGCTCTATCCACTGAGCCAAACCGGTTTCAGCTTTTTTATCATTATTATTATTTATTGTTTAATCCTCACCTGAGGATTTTTTCCCATTGATTTTTAGAGAGAGTGGAAGAGAACGGAAAGACAGAGAGAAATATCAATGTGACAGAAACACACATTGGTTGCTTCCTGCACATGCCCTGATCGGAGCCCAGGCCTGGAAGGAGCCTGCAACCCAGGTATGTGCCCTTGACCGGAATCAAACCGGGGGCACTTTGGTCTGCAGGCCGACGCTCTCTCCACTGAGCCAAGCCCTCTAGAGTGTGACCCTCACTTTACACATGAGGTTGCTGCCAAAACCGGTTTGGCTCAGTGGATAGAGCGTCGACCTGCAGGCTGAAAGGTCCCGGGTTCGATTTCAGTCAGGGGCATGTACATTGGTTGTGGGCACATCCCCAGTAGGGGGCATGCAAGAGGCAGCTGGTCAATGTTTCTCTCTCATCAATGTTTCTAGTTCCCTATCCCTCTCCCTTCCTCTCTGTAAAAAAACAATCAGTAATATATATTTTTTTAAAAAGCAATAAAATATATATTGTTTTTTAAAAGGCAGCTCTGCCGAAACCAGTTTGGTTCAGTGGATGGGGCGTCGACCTGTGGACTGAAAGGTCCTGAGTTCGATTCCAGTCAAGGGCATGTACCTTGGTTGTGAGCACATCCCCAGTAGGGGGTGTGCAAGAGGCAGCTGATGGATGATTCTCTCTCATCGATGTTTCTAACTCTCTTCCTACCTCTCTGTAAAAAAAAAAAAAAAAAAAATCAATTAAAAAATATTTTATTTTATTTTATTTTTTATTAAATTATTATCTGTGTACATATTTTAACATTGCCCCCCTCCCATACGTACCCTCCCTTCCCAGAAAAAATATATATATATATTTTAAAAGGCAGCTCTGAAAGATGAAAAGACTCACGCACTGTCACTCAGCAAATCCCTGCTAAAGCCAGATCCAGCTTGCACGCCTTCCCTCCCCGAGACAGGCCCTCTTGGGGGGCACCAGCTTTTCAGGAACCTGCTGCTCGTAAAAACTGCACCGTTTTCAATATATTTTTTTATTGATTTTTTTACAGAGAGGAAGAGAGAGGGATAGAGAGTTAGAAACATCGATGAGAGAGAGTCATCGACCAGCTGCCTCTTGCACACCTCCTACTGGGGATGTGCCCGCAACCAAGGTACATGCCCTTGACCGGAATCGAACTCGGGACCTTTCAGTCCGCAGGCCGACGCTCTATCCACTGAGCCAAACCGGTTTCGGCAACTGCACCGTTTTCAAAGCCGAGCACTTGGAGGGAGCAGCTATTGTAAGCATCGCTGACGCATCGCTGGCTCAGCGGCCCGGCCCTCTCTTCAGGAGCCTCCGCTGCAGGAAGCACCTGGGCTGACATCACTCTGCCGCTCTCCTGTCATCCCGCAGAGGACGGGGCATCCTGTGCCGTGTCCTCCGGGAGGGGCCAGCGCTGGGACACGGGACACAGCCCTGTGCCAAGGGAAACGCTGCACGCCGCACGCAGAGACCCTCCCCTCGCCCTGGAGGGAGGACACGCGGCGGGCACCTCGTTCCGCAGCGGGGAGAGGGGCCCGGACCCCCGGGCGCGGGCAGGCCCTCTCGGACCCACGTGCCCACGGCGTGCGCTCACCTGCGCCCAGGACAAGGACAGGCACAGCTCCTCCGCGGGGACGGCGGGCCGTGGGCAGGGTGGGTGGGGCTCAGGGGAAAGGTCACCAGGAACTTTCCAGAGTCCTGGAAATGTTCTCTCTTAATGGGATGCCGGTTCCTCTAATGGGAAACGAGATCTGTGCATTTCACTGGATAAAAAAACAAAACACAACAACTGTGCCTGGTTTCAAAACAAAACAAAGTAAAACCACCCCACACCCATGAGGATGGCTACTATGGTGTTTTAAAAAAAAAAAGAAAGAAAAAAAAAATAGTACAGAGGGCTTTTGTTTTTCTGACATTTATCACGCCACGCATGTGTAAGAAATGGGTTCCAGCCGAAACCGGTGTGGCTCCGGGGATAGAGCGTCGGCCCGCGGACTGAAGGGTCCCAGGTTCGATTCCAATCAGGGGCGTGTGCCTTGGTTGCGGGAGGCAGCTGATCGATGTTTCTCTCTCATCGATGTTCCTAACTCTCTATCCCTCTCTCTTCCTCTCTGTAAAAAAATCAACAATATATATATATTTAAAAAAAAAAAAAAGAAAATAAATGGGTTCTAGCAGCCCAGGCTCCTTTCCATTGGTTCTCACAATGTGCTGCTGCTCTGTGTGGCGCAGGCTAGCGCTCTGGTTGAACCTGGCCTTGGGCTAGAGACCCGCAAGTCACCTTGGGCCAACCCCAGTGCCGGGAAGGGCCAGGTGCCCCGGTCACATGAATGGACTGTTGTCACTCACACACACACACACACACACACACACAGGCTGCTGTCACACAGATAGGCCAGGGCAGGCAATCCCTCTGGAGTCACTCCGGCAGCACAGGGAGAAGTGTCCCCAGGTCAGTGTCCTTTGAGGAGCGTCCTGTGAGCCTGCACAGAGGCCTGCCTGCCTCTCAGGGACTCACAGCAGACCCAAGTCCCCTCAGGAAAGTACAGGGGCTGCTAAGAGGGCTCAGACCCTGAGCAGCCACAGGCACAGGACTCAGCGTGGCCCCTGCCCTCTCTCTAGGAAACACGGCTCTGCCGCTCTGATGAGGAGCCAACGGTGTGAGCTGACCACGCAGAATGCTGCTACAATCCGAGTTTTCTGTCATCGCAGGAAGGAGAACTCCGCCTGGACAGGGCCTGAGAGCAAACATGCTCCCCTCTGCAGTTCACACAGTCTCAGGTGTTTCTTGCAAGCAGCCGCAGGCAACAGGTAAACGAATGCACGGGACTATGTTCCAATAAAGTTTTTTTTTTTTTAAATATATTTCATTAGCCCTGACTGGTTTGGCTCAGTGGATAAAAATATATATTTTATTTATTTATTTATTTTTTACAGAGAGGAAGGGAGAGGGATAGAGAGCTAGAAACATCGATGAGAGAGAAACATCGACCAGCTGCCTCTTGCACACCCCCTACTGGGGATGTGCCCGCAACCAAGGCACATGCCGTTGGCCGGAATCGAACCCGGGACCTCTCAGTCCACAGGCAGACGCTCTATCCACTGAGCCAAACCGGTTTTGTATGCACACTGAAATTGGAATTTCACGTACTTGTCACAGGTCACAAAATCTTTTTCTTTTCGTTTTTTTGTCAACCACTTAACAATGCAACAACCACTTTGAGCTCCTGAGCCATCCGTTCAGGTGGGTGGTGGGCTCCGGTGGCATGTGTCCTGCAGGTGGCCCTCCCCGTCCCCTCCCCAGGGGTCAGCCTAGGGCAAACTGTGAGCCACCATGACATCAGCTGCAGAGGAAGCAGAGTGGATAAACAGAGAGAGAGCGCGGGGCCAGGGGGTCAAAGCCCACGCACCCAGCGGCCTGGCCCCGCGCCCAGCACTGATGTCATCGCTCGAAGAGTCACTCCATCTCCGAGGTCTTGAACGTCACTCTTTCCCCTCCCGAGGCTGCCCGAGAAACACTTGCGCACCGACTCATATCCTTTGCAGACCTTTTGCCCGAGAAAATTAATCCGGAGACGGTACAAGCCAGTCACTGTCCCCACGGAGGGAGAGCCACACTCCACACACACACCCTGGGCCTTGATGCAGGGGCACCGACTGCATCCCAGCCCTGGTGACACAGGGCCGATGAGGGCCGTTGAGGGCTGAGGAGCACCATTCGTGCTCCCACAGCCCCGTCCTGTCCCCGCTCCTGCCCTTGGTGCAAACCTGCAGCAGGTGCAGCGGGACCTCAGGCCAGGCCGCTCCAGGGCTCCCGGCTCACACACATAGGGCCAAGAGCGACAGGATCTCCTCCACGACCCTTTTCCAGGTCCGGATCCAGAAACACACCCTTAGATTCCGCTTCTCGGTGCCTGTCTCTCACCTGCAAAATGGGAACGAAATAGCTATGCCCCTTACAAGTCAGGATTAGGACAAAACAGAATAAAAGACTCAGAGAGCCTCCAGCCCCACGCCAGGCAGGGATGTGGGTTCATGACACTGGCTCCCGGCTGCACCCTTTCTGTAAGGACTGGAGTCCCGGTCGGCAAGCATGCGGCCCTTTGGCCTGTTGAGTGTGGCTCTTCCACAAAATACCACGGCCTGGGGCGAGTCTATGTTGAAGAAGTGGCGTTCGAAGAAGTTTAAGTTTAAAAAAATGTGGCTCTCCAAAGAAATGTCCATCGTTGTCCTGTTGATATTTGGCTCTTGTGGACGAATGAGTTTGCGGACCGCTGGACTAGAGGAAAAGCGACTCAGTGGAAAGAACGGCAAGCAGCAGGCTTTAGGACGGTGCTTGGCACACAGATGGTCAATCAACGCCAGCGATGGCCACCCTAAAGACTGACCTCAGACAGCTCCGTCCAGGCCCAGACCGGGAGGACTGAGGGGCCAGCACAACGGAGCCCACGGGGCTCTAGAGTGTGCCCGTCGAGATGGCGCCTGGGGAGGTGACGGCCCCACGGAAGCTCCACTTCCGGGGTGATCGGGAGGGAAGCAGCCCACGGGCAGCCCCGAGAGACGCATGAGACGGGAGTCGGTGTGAATCGGGTGTAGTTTTTCCGTTGGGGAAGATGTTAACTTCTGGAGAAGGTGGTGGTAATGGCTGCACATCTGGGTGACTATGTGTATTGCCACTGAGCCGTGCACGTAGAGATGGTGCCAAGGATCCACTTTATGTTATGTGTGTTTTACTAGAAAAAAAACAAGAAGAAGAGATCGCTTCGGGGGGGGATTTAAAAAAAGAGGAGTGTCCAGAAGCACTTCCAAGGTCATCCTTCGATGTTTGCTTCCTAAGCCAGGAAATAATGTAACGTCGCGTTTGATTTATTCCCCTCTTATCAGCACTTCCAAAGACAAAACCCGGGAACTGGTGCTCTCACCGTCACTGAGCAGAGATTCGAGTGTCCGGCACCCGCCGCAGCCTGCCAGCCGCTTCCCGTCCGGCCTGCTTCCGCCGCTCCGGTCTGGGGGTGGTCTGGGGACCAGGGCGCAGCCAGTCCTCAGGTCGCCGATCGGAGCGAGGGGGTTGTGCCTTGGCCCAGGGGCCGCACAGCCTCTCTCGAATGCATGTCAGACCACAGGGCACCCCCGCACAAGGGTCTCGGCAAACCCAGCTCCTGGGAGGCGGACGCCACACGCACTGGCTGAGCCTGCGCATCCAGGGCTGCTGGTTGACAGCGCCGACTCCCAGAGGGTGATGGTGGCTCCTCCCCCGGGGTGTCCAGCGGAGGAATATATGTGCGCCCTGCACCCAGGTGATGGACAATGTCTGTCCAGGCCCCAGGAGACAGGGCGGCAGCAGAGGCTGGACAAGGAGGCTGAGCAGCCCCAGTAGAACCTATATATGTATGTATGTATGTATGTATGTATGTATTTTGATCCTTCCTGAGGATATGCTCGTTGATTTTTTTTAGAGACAGGGGGAGGGAGGGAAAGAGAAAGAGACAGAAATGAGAGAGAACATCGACGGATTGCCCTCCATAAGTGCCCCAACAGGGGACTGAACTAGCAACCTAGGTATGAGCCCTGACTGGGAATCGAACCCGCAAACTTTCGGTATTCCGAATGGCACTCCAACCAACTAAGCCACACTGGCCGGACTCAGGGAACTGTTTTTAAAACAAGTAAACTTGTTTGATTCCCAGTCAGGGCACAAGCCCAGGTTATGGACTCAGTGTGAGAAGGGGAGTGTAGAGGGTTGCCATCGGTGTTGCCATCTCTTTCTCCCTCTCCCTTCCTCTCTAAAAAAAATAAAAACATAAAACAAGTGAACTTGCTTCAGGGAGACGGTAACATCTTGGCTATACCATTCCTCACGACAGGGACCTGCCCGTGCAGCCCTGGGGAACACTAGATTCCAAAATTTCTACATCTGTAGCCCTAGAACCGTGGTGGGCAAACTGCGGCTCGCGGGCCACATGCGGCTCTTTGGCCCCTGGAGTGTGGCTCTTCCACAAAATACCACAGCCTGGGCGAGTCTATTTTGAAGAAGTGGCGTTAGAAGAAGTTTAAGTTTAAAACATGTGGCTCTCAAGAGAAAGGTCAATCGTTGTACTGTTGGTATTTGGCTCTGTTGACTGATGAGTTTGCCGACCAGGGAAGAGGCTTGTCCCAAACAGATGGCTGATCGAGGTGGAGTTTCCTAAACCCAGTGCACCTGAGGACCAAGCACTAAGGATATCGGTTTCTCTCCACAGTCTTTTGCAACATCCTGCCACTTGTGAGGAACATTTCGGCGAATATAAGCAGTTTTTGAGAAAACAGGAAAGACAAACTCTGAGTCTTTGCATAAATACGTAGTCTACCAAAATCTAAATTTAATCTATTGAGGAGCACAAGGCAAATCAAAGGGTTACGGCGCAGTTACTCACCCAGAAAATGGTGTCTCCATGTGGAGCTTTGAACTGTTTATCATAATACAATGGATGCACAATCGCGCAGGAACACTGTTATTCGCCCTTTGAAGCCTCCTGCAGTTCAAGAGTTACACAGGCAGGAAGCAGAACCCAGGGCTTTGATTTGTTTAAAATAAATTAAACACACTGGCAGCCATGTTTCCTCTTGTTCAGAGGGAGGTACAGAAGATCAAAAATACCAGGTGACTGAAATGAAGAGCCAGTCTTCTTCAATAGCAAAGCCCCCCCAAATATTGTTCCTTCACATACATTCGAAGACCTGACACCCGCAAATTGTAAAGAGATTGCCTCTGTTCAAAATGATTCTGGCCCGGCCTCTGTAGCTCAGTGGTTGAGTGTCGACCTGTGAACCAGGAGATCATGGTTTGATTCTGGATCAGGGAACGTGTCCCGGATTTTGGGCTCTACCCCCAGTAGGGGATCCCTTCCTCTCTGAAATTGATATATATATATATCAATTGATAATATATATATTATCAATTGATAATAATTGATAATAATATATATATATATTTAAAGATAATAATTCTGGATTTCTTTCAGACTGCAGGGAATCCAAATAAATTTTAGAATCATTTTATTTTTATTTTTTAAATATATTTTTCTTGATTTCAGAGAGAAAGGGAGAGGAAGAGAGAGATAGAAACATCAATGATGACAGGGAATCATTGATTGGCTGTCTCCTGCACGCCCCCTATTGGGAACCAAGCCCACAACCCGGGCATGTGTCCTTGACAGGAATCGAACCAGGGACTGTTGAGTCCGCAGGCTGACGCTCTAAACACTGAGCCAAACTGGCTAGGGCTAGAATCATTTTAGAATTAAGACTTTTATTTAACCTTTGAAGTTCAAACCTATATTTAGTGTGGCTGAAAGACTCCCCTCTCCACTAGATCTTGCTGAAATAAAATAAAATTCAGGATGGTGAAACATTGGGGAAAATTAAACGCCAATTATAGAGGAATGTCTAAATCAATTATGATATAGTAACCTGACAGATCATCACGTGGCTATTAAAAAAGAAATAACGCGACATGTGAAAGATGTTTACAAGCAAAACCGAGCAGAAAGAACCTAAATTGCCTGGGCACCAAGATTCCAACAACGTGAAATGTGTGTCTGCGTGATTAAAGACCAGGAGGAAGTCCGGGGGATGAAAGCAGCTATTATACTAGGATGGTGGGAATATGAGTGAAATGTTCTCTCGTTTTTAAAAATGTTGTTGTAACAACCCTTGTATAAGTACAAAGGTTTCAGAAAAACCACCTCACGCCCAGCTATCAGAGCTATTCAAATGTAACAAACAATAATAATAGGAAAGAACCAGGAAGTGACCCACCAACTCCCATAAGGGCGAGAGCAGAACCCTCCTGGGCAGACTTCCTGTGCGCCGGGCGGGCAGAGCCCGTGCCACCCGTGTCCTCAGGAAGAGCTGGGAAGGACAGCCGCCGCCTGAGGAATGCAGAGCTGCCAGAGGGCCCCTCAGGCCCCCCACCGCACACACATGTTCCCCTGTCAAGGCCAGTTTTAAGAAAGGAGGCAGCCAATCAATGATTCTCTCTCCTCGTGGATGTTTCTCTCTCTTCCTCTTCCTTCCTCTCTGAAATCAATAAAAAAATATATATTTAAAAAAAATAATAATAAAATCCAAGTAAATTTTAGAATCGTCTTATTTTTATTTTTTAAACATGTTTTTATTGATTTTTGGAGAGGAAGGGAGAGGAAGAGAGAGCTAGAAACATCCATGATGTCCGAAGGGGAAATCTGTATTGCTATGGACTTGTAAGTTGACCATGTGAGGGCTTTCTGAACCGCCGTATGAACAGACCATAAATCCTGTAGGAACGTGAGCCACCCTGTAGGAACGGCAATGATGATCAGGGGACGGCACCAGGAAACGCAGAGCAGTCTCACTGGGCCAGACTCTGTTCCGAGGAATCTGGAGAGAACATGCACATCCTGTGAGCACAGTAATCTAACGGCTGGAAACAGCTCTGAACGAAACCAGGTGTGTGAGCCCCTGGCCCAGGTCCCAGGCAGGGACACCTGCAGCATCGTCACAGGCTTGCTCTCGCCATTAAGGCGATTCCACGAGGCTGTCTACGTACTCCAGGCACACAGAGAAGCCATGTGCTCTGCTGCCTGCCGCGCTCCCTAAAGCACATGTGAAAAGAGAAGGGCGGGAGCGAGGACCACTCCCAAGCCCTGCCAATGCCATCACCGGATGTGTGAGCTGCGGGACTCACTCAGCCTCCGAGAGCCTCCCTTCCTGTTCCCTAAGATAAAGGGATGTGCGGCCACGCCCCTGCACTACGTGGTCCCTTCCCCCACACTCACAGCCCCGTCTGCGTGCTGTGCACATGCACCTGCGCACGTCTCCAGGGGCTTCGCCCTTGCAGTCACCGTGCTGCCTTTCTGCTGCAGCCCTCCGGAGCCCTCGGAAGCCTGGGTGAGAGGCATGGGCTGCGAAGTCTGCAGATGTCAGACATGCTGATGTCTGGTGACGACAGTCGTGATACCAGCTAGCACTTGTTACAGCATTCACATTTGCCCGGCCCTTGCTAACGCATCCTATCTAATAAAGAAGGAATATGCTAATTGACCCTCAAGCTGTCACAAAGATGGCAGTGCCCACAGCCAATAAGGAGGGAATATGCTAATTGACTGCCCTGCCCTCAAAGATGGTGGCACCCACAGCAAATAAGGAGGAAATATGCTAATTGACTAGCCCCGCCCTCAAGTGACAACATCTACAGCCCCAAGATGGCAGTGCCCAGTACCCTCAGCCCCACCGAGGCAGCAGGTCAGGTGGGCCCGGCTGCTCCGTGTGCCTGCCTCTGGAGTCTCCCAATCCCCTCAGCCCCCCAACCGTCCAGGGCTGTCCCAAGGGGCAGGCAAGCTTTGGATGGTGGCTGCCTAGCTGCCCGGGCCTGCCCGAGGCTCAGGTGACCAGGGATGGAAGCAGCAGAGGTATGATAGGGGTATCTCCTTCCCCTGATCCCCAGGTCACCTCCCATCCCTGAGGGCTCCCAAACGGTGAGAGCAAGCAGGCCGGGCTGAGGGCCTCTCCCCTCCAGTGCATGAATTTTCATACACCAGGCCTCTAGTTTACATATATTTCTTCATTTAAACTTCACAACCACCTTTAAGAATGATACTATTATGGTTATCTACATTTTAGAGATGAGGAAATTGAGGCGCAGAGAACTGAAGTTGCTCAAAATTGTGGTTCATCATATCAGAGATTTTGGAGAAATTGGTTCCCTTGTGCTCCGCTGCTGGGAATGTAAAATGGTTCAACTACGATGGAAAAGAGTTCGGTCGTTCCTCAAAGAGTCAAACGTAGAATTGCCATATGGCCCAACCATTTGATTCCTAGGTGTATGTTCTAAAGAAATGAAAGCAAGGACTCGAACGGATGCTCAGGCATCCGTGTCACCACAGCGTTATTCACAAGGCGGAAAGAACTGAAGCGTGCGTTAATAGATACGCAGATATACAGCATGTGGTCTAGTCATACAATGGGACATAATTCAGCCACCAGGGGAAGGAAACGCTGACAAGTACGACAATGTGGAAGAACTCTGAAAACATGCTAAGTGAAGCTCCTCGCCTCTCCTCTCCCACCTCAGCTACCACAACCCTGCCAACTTCAACTGCAATGATGAAACAGAAATTAGAAACTTAATAAAGTTTGGCTCGAAGACCAGAAAACCAGACGCTACAAGACTGAAGACGGAGGTGATTTAAGAAACATCCACCACAGTGACTGTCCCAAGTGCTTTGAAAAGTATCTCACAGATGTTTGCTGTCCTTTCAAGATTCAAGATCGACAGGAAGCAATTGAGTGGCTTCTTGGTTTAGCTGTTCGACTTGAATATGGAGATAGCACTGAAACATACAAGGACTCGGTATCTGATAATACAATGCTGACACGCTGAAACCTGTTTGGCTCAGCGGATAGAGCGTCGGCCTGCAGACTGAGGGGTCTCACGTTCGATTCCGGTCCAGGGCATGTACCTTGGTTGCGAGCACATCCCCAGTGGGGGGTGTGTGCAGGAGGCAGCTGATCGATGATTCTCTCTCATCGATGTTTCTAACTCTCTATCTCTCTCTCTTCCTCTCTGTAAAAAAATCAATAATATATATATATATATATATATTTTTAAATGCTGACACTGCAGCTAAAAATACAGAGCCATTGATCAATTGGGATGTTAATAATCCTGATGCCCCTCACCGGAATCGAACCCGGGACCTTTCAGTCCGCAGACTGACGCTCTACCACTGAGCGAAACCGGCTTCGGCCCATATTTGTAATTTGAGAGATAATGTTCAGTCTAACTGGAGGTTTACCAATTGTCTTGATCTTTTTAAAGAACCAGCTGTTGGTTTTATTGGTTTTTGCCTATTGTTTGTCTGTTTTCTATTTCCCTGACTTCAGTTATTTATTACTTTTTTCCATCATTCATGCAATAATCCACATTTAGCAATGCGGCAGAAAACAACTTGTACAGAACCCAGAATGAAGATCTGTTTCTTCCTATCCTGCTGAAACATTAGCCTTCCCCAAATTACTGCTGTTCATGATTTTTACCACACTTTCTTATAAATACATGGCACCAACTCTGATAGTAAATGAGCGGTTATCAAATCGGGGTCCCTCTCCCTCCTCTCAGTTTCAAAACAGTGACAGGAAATGGAAAAGGGGAAAACACCTCAGCATTTGCAAGCTGGTGATAGTCTCCTGACCAGCACAGGAAGGAAATGACCACGAGGACACCTGTGCAGCGGCTAGAGGCAGGCACACACACACACACACACACACACACACACTTAGGTGCAGACTCCCACAATGCATCTCTCCCTCAACCTTTCTTTCCTGAAGACTCATTTTGAATACAAGCTGAAATACATGCAGATGACATGCTATCTGGGATTTGCTTCTAATTAATCAAGGGTGAGGGCGGTGGTGGGGTGGGGGAGGTGGGGGGCTGGATGAAACAGAATGTGCATGCATGAATTGGGACCTGTTGGGGCTGGGAATGGACCAGGGGAAGTGATTACACTATTCTCTATTTGTATTTTTCTATAATAAAGTGATTTTTAAAAAGAAAAACACTTTCCTCTTTTCCTCCTTGGTATTTTCCAAACATCCAAATGTTAAGAATGCTCCCTAAGCAAAAACAAGAGTGGTCATCTCAGCAGAACTGGCTCAACCCTGCTCTAGCTGAACTAGGCCAGGAAAAGTCTTACAAATGAGCTCCACATAGTTGCTCACTCCACGTGTATTTACTGGGAAACCGCCCTGCACCAGGTCCTCTTCTGTGACCCAGGAGCAGCGGGGAGCAGGTGTCCTACAAGGGAGCGGCAGGGGCACAAAGGGTGGGCAGAGCAGAGAGCAGGACTGAGGGAGGGCGGGCCTCAGGGGCTGATCACGGTGTGGCTGGGTCAGGCTGGGCTGGCCAGGAGACCTTGCGGGCCTTCGACGGCCTGCGGCTTGGACCCACGAGACGCGGACACCTGCCTTCACACAGGCCTGACTAATCGTTAATCACATCCTAACCACCGCTTGCTATTTGCCAAGGGTTAAAAAGAACCCCACCCAACTGGGGCCTTGAGGCCCCAACTGGAAAACAGGAAGAACCTCGTTGGAGCCCTCTCCACAGGCTGGCAGGCAACGGGTACCCAGTGCCCGGCCCCGGAAGGCAGCAGCACGGACTGTCCTTGGGGAGCAGAGCTGGCTCTGCTGGGGCAGAGAGGAGGGCCCTCAGCCTCCAGCCCCTTGCCCAGGGCTCACACCCTGCAGGAGGCTCCAGGAGGCAGAGGCCAATTCTCAGGGTCCCTTTTCCCCAAGTGCCAGCAGCGTGAGAACTGCCAGGTGCACAAACAGTCCTCTTGGCAAAAGAAACCTGAGGCTCAATAAGACCAGCAACTATTTTTTTTTTTAATCCTCACCCAAGGAGTGAGGATATTTTCCCATTGATTCCTCAGAGAAGAGTGGAAGGGAATGGGAGAGGGGAAGAGAGACAGAGAAACATCGATGTGAGAGACACATTGATTGATCAGTTGCCTCCCGCATTCGCCCCAATTGGGGGGGGCGGTGCTGGGGAGATGAGCCTGCAACCCAGGTACATGCCCTTGACTGAGAATCGAAGCTACAACCCTCCGGTGCGCAGGCCAGTGTTCTAATCGCTAAGCCACACCAGCCAGGGCAAGATCAGAAGCTCTTTCACTGGGGCCCTGACTTTCCACACTCACTCTAGAGTCATTCACTCCTTCTGCCAGCAGATACTTCCTGGGTGTCTACCACCATCAAGTCCTGTGCCAGGAACCGAAAAGGCAGCATCTGAGCAGACGTGAGGGGCGTGAGGGGGACCCGGGCCAGACAACAGGCACATCCTGGCAAAGGCCCCAAAGCAGGAGGGCGCCTGGTCTGCTGTGGACCAAGGGGGCAGTGGGAGGGGGAGAGTGGTAGGTCCCAAAGGCCATGGCCACCTGGGGCCTCTGACTGTGACTGAGTGAATGTGGGCCAGAGCAGAGCAAAGAGCAGCGTGATCCCTGGAGTCGTGGCTAATCTCCCACGTGACTGGAGAGAAGGTCCTTGGATGACAGCTCTGTCTGATGTTGCTCCTGCTTCCCACGGGGCTTCCCTACAGCCCCTGACATGACAACGGAGAGAGACAGGATTCTCACTATGTTCTGAGGCCAGTTATCAAAACTAAGGTGGCTGCGCACTTCCAAGCACATGAAACTGATTTCTACGAGGTGCCTGAATGAAAAGAATTCCCCCTAAGATGGGAATGAACGAAGACAAATGTCAAAACCCTCCAGGAAAGCATAAGAAGGTGCTAACGCACCCAGTGTCTAACTGGTAAACTGTCCAGCGGTGTAAATTTCAGGCCGTGTACCGCATCAAAGAAGGAGGGTGTCCCGGGTCCGGAACAGACACGGATTGCTCAAGTTCCAAGTCTCTCAAGACTGTAGGGCCCAGAGGTCCCAGGAGCTCCCGTCCCTGATCACTGCTGTCCTCCACTCAGTTGCCCTCTGAGCCTGACCTGAGCTCCGAGGTGGCTGTGACTCATCAGGTCTCATCTGCTGGGTGTCCGGTCCCAGGCGCCTGGCCCTGGACTCAGCCCTGGGATCCCAGCTCACAGAGAGAAGAATACAATGAGCCCCGAGGTGGCCATCATCCAGCTTCAATAATTCTCGATGTGTTGCCATTTTTCTCTCCATCCCTCAAACCTTTCTTCTTTCTTTCTTTTAAAAATATTTTTTATTGATTACTTTTTTTTACAGAAAGGAAGGAAGAGGGAGAAGGATAAAGAGTTAGAAACATCGATCAGCTGCCTCCTGCACACTCCCTACTGGGAATGTGCCCGCAACCAAGGTACATGCCCTTGACCAGAATCAAACCTGGGACCCTTCAGTCTGCAGGCCGATGCTCTATCCACTGAGCCAAACCAGTCAGGGCTCTTCTTTTCTTTTCTTTTTTTTCTTGTTCTGCCCACAAACGCTTTAGTGTGTACACACACACACGCTCTTACACACATACATGCACATATAGGAGGAGCTCTGGGTATCCACTCAGAGGAACACAAACAATGTGAGCGCCATTGGGGTTGGGTGCTCCCCAAAGGCTTGGGTGCTCCCCACAGGCTTGGGTTCTTCAGCAGCCCAGGCGGGACCCCTCGGGATAGGCGCCTGGAGCCTCAGGTGGTAAAGTTATTTGGCTGCGAGCCGAGTCTCTCCCGGCACGCTGTCACACCCTTCCCGACGCGAACAAACACAAAGAGAAGCGTCCCGCAGAGTCACCTACTTGGCTGAACTGTGCACCTGGTCACCCTCTGGGAGGCTTCCTTCGCGGGTATTTTTCTCCCCCACACAAAGCGACCTATGGAACAAGCCGAGAGGGACAAAAACAGGAAAGCCCGAACTCGCGGAGACCGCGTGGCCAAGGTCTGTCTGAAAGTGGGGCCCAAACTCATAACCCAGATCCCAAAGAAAACAAATGATGCCACAAATGATGTCTAAGTCCCCTCTCGCCTAAAAAATACAGTCGGGAGAGGAAAGCACGGTGACGAAGAGGTACTGCTAGCATGTGCTGGGCCGTACAATGAAAAGGGACAAATATGTTTATCCTCAGGAGTCACAAATAATTTCACAGCTGTTCGTCTTGGCAACCACCACTTAGAAGCGAGAGGGCTATGGCACGAGTCTTTATTATCACTTCGGGCAGGAATTCCACATGCCAGCCAAAACCAGTTTGGCTCAGTGGATAGAGCATCAGCCTGCAGACAGAGAGGCCCCGGGTTCGATTCTGGTCAGGGGCATGTACCTTGGTTGTGGGCACATCCCCCGTAGGTGGTGTGCAGGAGGCAACTGATCAATGACTCTCTATCTCTCTCCCTTCCTCTCTGTAAAAAATCAATAAAATATATTTTAAAAGAAAGAAAGAATCCCACATGCCAAAGACCCATCTTTGTCTGAAAGAAAACTAGGTTTTAAGTAATAAGATTTATTTTAAATAAATCTTTATTGTTCATATTATTAAAAATGTTCCTCATTCCCCCTCCCCACCCCCCACCCCCAGTCAACATTTTGGAGCGCATGAAAGGTTTTTAAAAATCATTCATAAATGGTGATAAGAAATAATAAAAGTCACTGTTTTGCTGTTATGCACCTAATTCATACAGGATACTCTGAAAACATGCACTGTGACTGAGAAGGTAGGCTCCGGCAGAGCTCCAGAGGCCTGGGGTCTCCCCAGGAGCTATAACACCAGGGAAGAGCTTAGAGATAGTCCACTCCCAAACATCATGATTGAACATGGCCTTGCCAAGGCCATTCAGACACATGCCAGTGCTCTGTTCGTGCCAGCCAGCACACTGTCACCAGGCTAGGACTGTTTTATCTTCAGATCAGCGTGCCTGGAACAAGGTCTACACTTGGTAGAAAATCAAATGTCTTAATGACTCAATCCCGGGGGGGTTTTCCAGACCC
The DNA here is from genome assembly GCA_036971965.1 of Nyctalus aviator. NCBI lineage: Eukaryota > Metazoa > Chordata > Mammalia > Chiroptera > Vespertilionidae > Nyctalus > Nyctalus aviator. The sequence continues at coordinate 9,873,133 of CM072939.1, read as the reverse complement.
AGGAGTCATCCTAGACTCAGCCGTGATGGGGAGCCAATGAAGTGTGAATTATTATCTCTAAAATCTCTCTGAAATCCTGCTTCCAGCCCCGTCCCCACTGCACTCCCAGGCTCAGGCCCTCATCACTCCAGGGACTATGAGATTAACTTCCTTCCTCCAAAATCCCCTTTGTACAATTACCCTTCCTGTCTGGTTCCTGACAGAGTCACTTTACTGAAACACTCATCTTCGAGCAGTCCCATGCCTGAAGACCTTCTGCAGCCTTCTCACAGTCTGCCGGGGCTTTGAAGACCCTCCACACTCTTCCTCCCCACCCCCACCTGGTCAACCTATTGTCTCCCCACTATTGTCTGCCCCACACTAGTCTGGCAGCCATTTCCAGAACTCTCCAGGCGCATCCGTGAGCTGTGCAGGCTTTAGGGCATCCCCATTGCCGGGAGGCGCGCCCCCCCACACACACACACTTCCATCTCATCCTTCCAGGCCCTATTCAGAGGTCATGGGTGAAACCTGCACTGACTCTCCCTCCTCCCACGCAGGAGTCACGCTTGGCTTTCCCTCTGTCCTCTATTGCCCTGAGCACACTGCTCACTTCAGCACATGGTCTTGGACAAGGTCCCGGCTACCCTGTCCCTCACGGCCACCCCCGCAGGTGAGCCAGACCAGGCACACGCTGCCCCACCCAATGCAAGCGTGCGCATGAGTTGGTCGAGCGGCCATCATGTTTCCTTCAATTTAATAATTTACGGTGTTGAACACTTGCGCACCCTGCTCGTTTTAACAATGGGAATAAAGAGCTCCAGGAATGATGACGTGCCTGGCCCAAAGCCACGGTGCTGGACACAGCTGGGACCTCGACCATCGGATTAGACATCTTATTCACCCATGCCTGGCGGGCGTGGCTCAGTGGTTGAGCGTCAACCTGTGAACCAGGAGGTCTGGGTTGGATTCCAGTGCAGTGGGGACGGGGCTGAAACCACCTAAAATGTCTATCAGTTAACGGGTAGGTAATCAAATTGCGATAGATCCATACACTGGAGTTAGGGATGCTTCTGGATGGGGGGGCTTCATCGTCAGTGTGGGGCGTGCAGAAGGCAGCCAACCAATGATTCTCTCTGATCATTGATGTTTCTCTTTCTCCTCTCCCTTCCTCCCTGAAATCAATTTTTTTTTTAAATTATTTTTTAAAAAAAGAAATCTTATTCACCCCGCGTTAAGCAAAACCCCCGCACTTAAGGCGGGGACAGTGGGCGATGAGAAACACGGGGGGGGCTTTGGAGTGGTCACCAGCTGTTCCCCCTGGGACCTTCGTTCTCATCCAAGCCAAAGTCCCAGCCTCTTTCGGTTCCTTCCACACTCGAAGAACCAGAACGTTTCCCTCCTTTCCGGACTCGGGGTCGCGACCCCTGCGCACCCGCCACGCCGCGCATGCGTGGCCCGCGCTCGCGCATGCGTGGCTCGCACTCGGGGCTCGCGCTCCCGCACGTGCGCCCCCCGCTGCCGCATGCGCAGGAGCCCTGTGGCGGCCTCGAGGCCTGGCACGACAGATGGCGTCCCTGACAGGGTCCTGATCAGTGGCTGACAGGCTCCCCGCAAGGCTGCGGCCCCGCGGGCCTGGGACCAGAGCACCCACCATGATGTGTGGCGCCGGCGCCCCTGGGCGGGGGAGCTGGACAGGCGGCGTGGACGCGGTGCCTGGAGGTAGGGATGCGCGGCGCCCCCCTCCACCCGGGGCCCCCCCTCCAAGGGTGTGTGAGGCACAGAGATGGCAGGAAGGCAGGCAGGCACGATGTATACCTTCTCCCTGCTCCTGCCCACTGACTTCCTGATTCGTGTACATTTCACCAGACACGCGGCAGGAAGGACGGCTTGGCGGGTAGTTCCAGTCGCTCCTCTGGGGGGGCCTGGCCGTGTGCCCTGGAGCCGGACCCCCGAGTCAGCGGCCCGGCTCCGTGGTCCCCGAGTCCTGACAAGCCCGAGAGTTTGACCTCTTCTGTGCCTTGGTTTCCTCAGAGGGAGCACGGGGCTAGGGATCGCACTTCGCAGGGAATGGTGTGAAGTTCAAAAGGAGTTGGTGGTGTGAGCGGAGAATGAGATGGGTTGCTGCCTTGGAAAGCACTATTTGGCGGTTTGGTGTGGTTATTGCTGTTTTTATTAGAGCTGTGTGTAACGAGGCGTTTTATGGGCCTCTTCCTGTTACCATGGAATTTATGAGTCAGGGCACGAAGCCGACCCAGAGGCACTTAGTGTCCTACGCAGTAAAGAGAATCCCTTACGTATAAGCACCCAGAGCTCGTTAAAAGGCTGCAGAGCCAGGCCTGCCAGAAGGGAGAGGAGGGGAATTTGCGGGAGAGCGCTGGGAATATTTCCTGTGTCTTGACTGTGGTGGTAGAATTCTACACCCTAAATGGAGTGTTGTTTATTTAAATTACTAGAGGCCCGGTGCACAGATTCATGCAGGGGGGGGGTCCAGCCAGCCCATGGGACCTATCGGGCAAAGGGGAGTAGAGGGGAGGGGGGAGCAGCCAGCCCCCTAGTGGAAATCCCTATAGAACTCCCGGTGGAAGGGACAATTTGCATATTAGCCTTTTATTATATAGGATACCTCAGTAAACCTGAAGAAAATTAATTTTTAAAAAGATCCCATTAAGAAAAAGATAGGCAGTGCTACACCTATGGATGAGGACAGTGGCAGGGGTGGGGGTGGGGTGGGAGGAGGGAGTGGGTAAGGGTAGAGGGTGGAGTGGGAGCAGGGTGGAGGGGAGCTATGGGGGGAAAAAAGGAGAAACAATTGTAATAATCTGAACAATAAAGATTTATTAAATTTAAAAAACAAAATGATAGGCAAAGTCACAAGATGGGAGGAAATCAAAACATATCTGATAAAAATAAAATAAAATAAAACCTTCTACCCAAAATTCATAAAGAACTCACTCAACCCTACAATAAAACTACAAACAAAGCAGATAGATGTGTCACCAAAGAAGATATACAAATGGCAAGTAAGTACATGAAGGATGCTCACCTGTCTTCTGTCACTAGGAAAACGCAAAGCCACAGCGAGACACCAGTAAAGCAGTGCACATCCACCAAAATGGCCAACATTTTAAAGACTGACAACAGCAAGTGTTGATGATGAACTGGGATTCTCATACGCTGCTATTAAGAATGCAAAATGATACAACCAATTTGGAAGCAGGTTTCTTACAAAGTTGTCATACACGCACCATTCAACCCAGCACTCCCACTCCTAGTTATTTACCCAAGAGAAATGAAAACATTCCATACTACCCTTGTACCAAAATGTTAATAGAAACATTATTAACAATAGTCAAAAACTAGAAACCACCTAAATGTCTATCAATTAATGGGAAGGCAAACAAATTGCGATAGATCCATACACTAGAATCCTACTCAAAAACAGAAAGAAGCTGGTGATACATGCAACAATACAGATGGGTGTGAAATTAGTTAAGCGAGGTGGAAGAGCCAGAAGTCAAAGGCTGCATATTGTAAAATACCATTGATAATGAAATTCTTAAAAGGCTAAAACTGTTGTTATAGAAAGCAGATATGTTAGAGGTTGGGAGTGGAGGGAGAGGACTGACTACAAAGGAGCACAGAGTGAACTCTATGTCATAATTGTGGTGGTGTCTACAGGGCTGCATATTTGTCAAAACTCACTGAATGGTACATTTAAACTTGGCAAACTTTGTTGTAAGTGAAGTATACCTCAATTTTTTAAAAAGCCAATTAGTGTTGGCCTAAGAAAGAACTACAGGCAGTGAACCTTTAGGTATTTGCTATTTTCCCTATTTCATCTTGCATGACCCAAGATCAGAGAAGTGAAACCCAGAGAAAGGGATGTAGGATTGTGGATCCAGAGGCAGCCACATCCACCCTTTCTCTTGTGTCCTGTGCAGTATACCCAGCTGGCGATGGGAGTGGGCAGAGTTTGACCTGGTATTTGGGACTGAACCGGCTGGACTTTGAATAACTGCTAAACATTGGAAAGTTACAAAATCTGCCCAAAATATGATTAAAGGGAGGTATGGGGAATTTGACAGGTATTTATGGAAGGCACACAATTAGAGCAGTTTATATCTCTGAGCTGAGATAATCTAGTCATTTGATTGCATTTGCCATCAAGTTAGTATAATAATAAAAAAAAAACACTTGCAGAGCATATAATGCATCACTCGTATATAATAATGTATTTTCCAAGGCCATTGATTTAATAAATTATGCCTATATAATGAGGCCTTTATAAAAAACCAAAGGACAGCCCTAATCAGTTTGGCTCAGTGGATAGAGTGTCGGCAGGTGGACTGAAGGGTCCCAGGTTCTATTCTGGTCAAGGGCATGTAACTTAGTTGCAGGCACATCCCCAGTAGGGGGTGTGCAGGAGGCAGCTGATCCATGTTTCTTTCTCATCGATGTTTTTAACTCTCTATCCCTCTCCCTTATTCTCTGTAAATAAAATCAATAAAATATATATTTTTAAAAACCAAAGACAGGGCCAAAACCGGTTTGGCTCAGTGGATAGAGCATCAGCCTGCAGACTGAAGGGTCCCGGGTTCGATTCCGGTCAAGGGCGTGTACCTTGGTTGCAGGCACATCCCCGGTGGGGGGTGTGCAAGAGGCAGCTGATCGATGTCTCTCATCGATGTTTCTAACTCTCTATCCCTCTCTCTTCCTCTCTGTAAAAAAACCAATAAAATATATATTTTTTAAAAACAAAAAAAAAAAAGGCAGGGTTAGGAGAACTTCTGGGTCGATGAACATTTGGGGATTAGAAAAGAGTGGTGTGTGCAGAGGGCATGGAAACTCCACATCTTTCCCCATACCTTGCTCTACGCATCTCTTCTATCTGGCTGTTCCTGAGCTGTAGCCTTTTATGATAAGCCAGCGATCTAATAAGCAAAATGTTTCTCTGAGTTCTGAGAGCCACTCCAGCAAATTAATCAAACTCAAGGAGCAAGTCGTGGGAACCTCGGATTTATAGTCAGATGGGCAGAAGCAAAGGTGACAACCTGGACTTGTGATTGGCATCTGAAGTGGAACAGTCTTCTTGGACTGAGCCCTCAACCTGTAAATTTGGTGCTATTTACAGATAGTGTCAGAATTGAATTCAATTGTAGGACACCAACTGGTGTCCCATAATTGTTCAATGGTCGGGGGGAGTGGGAACCCACACATCAGAACAGAGAGCAGGATTGGAAGTTGAATATGTCCATCACTGAATAATGCCAGGCACACCATCAGGTGCCAGGTGTTTGCTGCTGCTGTCATTACGTTCCTGACTGCTCAGCTTGAATTCCTTTTGTCACTGTGCTGACACCTGGGCGACCTCTGTCCACCCCTTTGGCAGGCAGGTAAAGAAGCTAAAGGTGGGAGGTGCTGACCCCCACCTGGCAAAGAACCGAAGAACAGAGCTGGTTCTCAACACTCCCGAAGCCAGGGGTGAGAGCAGAACTTACACTAGCAAAGGTGTATCTTTTTTAAAGATACATAGCATTTGCTTGTGGACAATGAGCTGGCAGGGCCCTCCAGGTGGGGTCATAATTGGTGCTGCCTGTGGGGTTTCTCCACCTCCCAGAGCTCATTTCAGGAATCCCAGAGAGCAAGAGGCAAGGTTAGCCGAAACCGGTTTGGCTCAATGGAACCGGCTCAATGGATAGAGCGTCGGCTTGGGGACTGAAAGGTCCCGGGTTCGATTCCGGTCAAGGGCATGTACCTTGGTTGCGGGCACATCCCCAGCAGGGGGTGTGCAAGAGGCAGCTGATCCATGACTCTCTCTCATCGATGTTTCTAACTCTCTATCTCTCTCCCTTCCTCTCTGTACAAAATCAATAAAACGTATTTAAAAAAAAAAAAAAAAAAGAGGCAAGATTAGCCTGAGTGATGGGTATGTCACTGCACCTTCCTGCCCATTACAGTAAGGCAGGGGCACTCCTCTGCCTCCCTGCATCCAAAGCTTGCCCAGTGCACGCCCAGCTCTCCTGCCGTTACTTCTGAGAAGTTTCCTACAGTGGCACTCCTGGCACTGAGAGAAACCCCCAAACACTAACTCCCTAAGTCCTTTGTTCAGCTCATCTGAGCATGGTGGCCCCCTACCTAGGATATCAGAGGGCTGAGGTCCCAGAACTCCACCTCCTACTGATCCCCCCCACACACACACCACCGTCCCTGCCCTGGTGGATTCTGGGCTCCATGGAGAAGAGCTTTATCTACTTCTCTGTTTGGAGGCATTTCCCATGCTGGCACAGGATGTTTGGAAAGGGAGAAATACCTCCCGTGGAAAGGACAATGAGTCTCTGGCATTTGCTTTGGACCGGAGGGCTTTAGCTGCACGGTCCAGATAACCTTCACCCGAAAACAGCCCTGAACCACATCTCTCCACTACCCAGCGGCACGGTTGTCATCACCCATCCCTCCCCCAGAAGTAGCCACCCCCTCTTGGCGTCCCAGCACATCCTGTCAGGCAGCCCCCTGCCCAGGTCTCTGAACCAGTTGGCTGATGAACCCATGGTGTAAGTTAAGCCAACTGCCCACAGCCAGCTTCCAAGCAAAGTTTGCTTTTGATTTTATGCTTATGTTCTTTAGTCCCAAAGACTACCGGTTTGGGGAAGGACTGGGTTACTCTGTGACCTTGGGAAGATTCTTGCAGCCTCTATGACTCCAAGTTGCAGCTCTTGACTTCCTTGGGTTATAGTGTTCTCTTCATCTTGTTGCCAGGGCTTACTTCTCCGAAGTGAGGTGGTCAGGGTGAGGTCTGAGCTAAAGGAGAGAAGACCTTTCCCCAGGGGCCAAGCTGCTTAGTGCAGCCACAGCTCCTATTCAGTAGATGGCAGGTAGCTGGGGCCAGGCTGGCTGAGGTACCAAGGAGGCAAGAGCGGGTTGTTGGCCAGTAGCCCCCTCCTACTGACTTCCTAATTACGTTTGTTTGCATTTGTTTCATTATAAACATAACAGCTGTATTTGATAAAGAAAGTTCAGACTATAAATTAAAATGTCAAAATGGCCCTGACTGGTTTGGCTCAGTGGATAGAGCGTCAGCCTGTGGACTCAAGGGTCCCACGTTCGATTCTGGTCAAGGGCATGTACCTTGTTTGCAGGCACGTCCCCAGTGGGGGGGGGGGGGTGCAGAAGGCAGATGATTGATGTTTCTCTCTTATCAATGTTTCTAACTCTCTATCCCTCTCCCTTCCTCTCTGTAAAAACAATCAATACAATATATATTTTTTAATTTTAATGTCAAAGTGGCCCCATCCCTCCTCAGTCTCTCTCTCTGGAGGTCTCCTCTCTTCGCCATTTCTATTTCCACTTCTTACTATGGTTACCCCCATAAATCTAAAGCATGAACCCAAAGTCTTGATTTCTCAATTGTTGGACAGTTTCTCTTGGCTCTATTTTATGAAGAATGTGAAATAAACATATTTACATGACCTCTCTTCCTCTGAGCCTCCCAACTGTCTTGTTATTATACTTAGTCCTGTGAATCCAGTGGCCTCTGAACAACTATCTTAAATGCATATTCCCAAGCCCAGGTAAAAATATCAGGATTTGTGGTGGGGTCTAGGAATATGTACTTTTTTAAAATATATTTTATTGATTTTTTACATAGAGGAAGGGAGAGAGATAGAGAGCTAGAAATGTCTATGAGAGAAAATCATCTACCAGCTGCCTCTTGCACACCCCCTACTGGGGATGTGCCCGCAACCAACGTACATGCCCCTGACCAGAATTGAACCTGGGACCTTTCAGTCCGCAGACCGACGCTCTACCGCTGAGCCAAACCGGTTTCAGCGGAATATGTACTTTTAATCATCACCTCCAGTTAATTCATATGTATGCTACAGTTTAAGAACCATATTTAATGCCTCCCTTTATAACTAAATAAATCTCTTATCAGCTAAGATGCTATTGTATGTTCTTGTATATATTGAACCAAGGAGTGATGTTAACAAAAATAGAGAAGAAATGAATTCCACATTCCATCTCTCCATTACAATAATAAAAACATGGGTATGCCTGGCCGGTATGGCTCAGTGGTTGAGGATTCATGGTTTGATTCCCAGTCAGAGCACATGCCAAGGTTGCAACTCAATCCCCAGTGTTGGGTGTGCAGGAGACAGTTGATCAGTGATTCTCTCTCATCATTGATGTTTCTCTCTTCTTCTCTGAAATCAATAAAATATATATATATATTTTAAACATGGGCCAAAATTGTCAGGATCGACTTATTTTGAACTCTGGAAATTAACCAAAAGCTTGTGGCAAACTGGGAAAGATTTATTCAAGAAAAACAGCTGATTTTCAATAAGAAATAAAGGCTAGAATCTTCCCAAATTTTATGAATTTTTGTAATAAAAAAAAATTCTAACAACAACAACAAAAGAAGCCCAGGGCCAGATTGTTTCACTAGTGAATTCTACCAATTGTTTAAAGAATTACCGCCAATCTGATTCTAATTTTTTCCAAAATATAGAAGAGGAGGGAACACTTCCTAACTCATTCTAAGAAGTCAGTTACCTTGTTACCAAAGATAGACAATGACTTCAAAGGAAAAATACAGATCAAGATTCCTATGAATATAGCACTCAAATTCATAGAGACAGGAAGTAGACTGGTGGTTGCCAGAGGCCAGGAGGAACAGGGAGTTTTGTTTAATCAGTGCAGAGTTTGAGTTTGGGAAGAAGTTCTAGAGGTGGATGGTGGTGGTGGTTGCCCAACCATGTGAAGATACTCAATGTTGCTGAAGCGTACACCTGAGAATGATTAATATGGTGAATTTAAAATTATGTGCAATTTACCACAATTTAAATTTTTTAGTTTAATTTTTAAAAGGAGAGAATGCAATAGGAGATATCTTTGAATAGATCTGTTTTGTGACACCTTTGGAAAGCAGTCTGCTACGGAGTCATGCATAAATACAGTTTGGGGTCTTGTACTTCTCACCCAACACTGAATCTATAAAATTAACTCAAGTGTGTTGCTCTGCTTTGCTCATTTTTACAGCTGCGTAATAGTCCCCTGTGTGGACATGCTATGATGTATTTATCCATGTGCTGAGGAGGGACAAAGTGGCAGCTAAGGCTCAACTGGAAGCTGCAGCCCTCCTTCTTCCCGGGTCATGGCTCCTCATCTGCACTCGGGGTTAGCATTTATCTCCATCATGGTTCATCTTTCCGTCTCACCCTGTCTCCTTCCTGTCTTCCACAAACTCTTCAAAGCCTCTTAAAACTTATTAATGGGTTTGTTAGCTTTCAACATCTGTTCTGTTAGATGCAGTGGGACATAGGAAGAAAAGTGCTGTAGGTAGGTTCTGTCCACCATCTTGAACCCCATCTTAGGCCCAGAGTCTCTGACCACTTCTGTTTCTCTGGCCCTGAGATCCATGGGCCCTCAGAGCCCATGTGGCTGGGGATCCCTTTCCTCTGAGAATAGGAGGCCCCTTGACTTCTGAGTCTGTGGCCACTCAGCTGAAAGACTACATTTCATCTTTCTTGACACCTAGATGTGGCCATGTGACTACAGTGGAATGGTAGCTTCTGAGAAACGTTAACTTCCTGAAAACCTGGGCTCTTGGCTTTGTTCCTGTGAGATCTCTTCCCAGCATCACATAGCATCTGGGGGTGAGGGTGGGGCTTCAGTTGTTCTATTGTTGTGTCCCACCCCTTCCCCCCACCACACTGCTACTGTTACTGCTCCTGCTCAGGAATGCCCATTTCCACTTCTCCCTGGTGAACTCCTACTCATTCCTCTAAACCAGTGTTTCCCAAAGTGTGGTGCGCGTACCCCCAGGGGTATGGGAAGAGCTTGGTGGGGGTACGCGTTGCACCGGAGTTTGGTGGGGATATGCACTGCACCCTGCTTAGCTGTGCCTAATTCTACGTTCTCATGAGTACAAGGGGTACTCAGTGTTGCGAAAATTATAGAAGGGGTACACATATGTCAAAAGTTTGGGAAACACTGCTCTAAACCAACCATGTCAAACTCAAAGGCTAACATGGGCCAAATAAACAATGTTTAAGTTTATGTGGGCTGCAAGAAAAAAAAAAGCTTCAATTTATTTCGGTAGAGACATGCTGAATCCAAAGGGCTGAAATAAATGAGTAATCATTAACAGAAAATAATAGAACATTTTGATAAAAATTAGTGGTTTTTTTTCTTGAACATTAACTTACTAGACACTGAATAACTGCCCAAATTAATAAGGGTAATGCAAATAAACCTATTTTTCTTGTTCTCTGAAAGCAAAATATTTCCTGTTGCTCATACCAAACAAGTCAGTCCAAGACTAATGATGTGGCAATTGGCTGCTAAAATATTCGCTGCTAATATTACTGAGGAGAAATGGTGTGCCTGCCCATAAGGCACGTAAGGGAAATAAATGCAACACAATTATAGTAATCAGTCATTAGGGAACATTGTAGTTTGTTATTAATAACGAGTAGCCCTGTGCACGAATCCATGTGCCAGTAGCTCTTTGCTGGGCATGGCCACTCCACGCCCGCTGCCCATACGCTCTCGGTGGCCCAGAAGCCCATCCACGGGCAGGCTCAGAACGTTTGCCTCATCACTGCAGCAACAAAGCAAGCATTTCACCAGGCCACTCAGGCTGCCCGCACCCCCAGGGCTGGGGGACTCCTGCGGGCTGAGAGGACTGGGTGTAATCATCTTATGGCTATGGGCACTGCCATCTTTGTGATAGAGTGATGGTTAATTTGCATATTGTAAAAATTAAGTTAAACATTTTTATTAAAATGTTTCTTACATACCGTTATATTGGCTGGGCCCCAAAAATATTCGTTGTGGGCATTCTGGCACCCTTTTTAAGGGCAGTCCCTCTCCACAACCTCCCAGCCTCCCAGGTAGATGGCAGTTTCCTATCGCCCAGCTCTTCCCCACCCCATCACTCAGTCTGTGGAGTCTGGAATGAGAGCAGGAGAAGACAGTCTGAGGCAGCATCCTTAGCTGTGTGGATGTTCAGTTGGGCAAGCATTTGCCACAGGAGTCAGACCCACCTAGGCCAGTTATAAGGCCAGTCACGAGGGCATTCTGGTACTGCCTCTTTGATGAAAGTATAAAGAGAAGAGGGTGGTTGCAGGGGTGAACAAGGGCAGGGGAGGAGTGAGTTTGCACACTCCAGACCCTGCCAGTCTCCCTGTGCAGGTGGGTGGGTCGTGAGGTACGATATCCTCCTGATTCTGGGAAGAGCTAAGGGCCAGGGCAGTGTCCTCACATCCTTGGCGTGGTCAGCCTGGCCCTGGATGTCCAGCTCTGACTCACTCTTGTTTGGGCAAACCTTGGCCTGAGTGCCAGGTCCCCAGGGTTTAACAAAGGCAGGTCAAGCAGAGATTGGATCTGAGGACCAGCTCCTGGGAACAGTGTGGGTGCCTGGTCTGTGTTTACAGCTGCTTCCTGCTGCTGGCTCTCCGTCTGGAGAGCTGGGTGTGGCCACCGTCTGAGGAGGGGGCGGGGGAGGAGGGGAATCCTCTCCCGTACACCCTGCCCACTAGTCCTGAGTATACGGAGCAACCACAGGGCACTGGGCACAATAGCATGGGAGCTGGCAGCAGGTGACAGGCTTAAAACACTCTGAAGTTGGTGTTTTGGGAAAAGAGGGCAAAAATGCTAATCTTAGAGATTATTACCTTTTAGAAGGTGACCAGTGAAATAGACAGAAGGTATCATTCCCAAATAGGTAAAAGGGCGAAAAGAGAATTTAAAAAATCAGAAATATTAATCTAAAAGAAGACAGAAAGGGGGAGCAGGCAAGGGGCGCTTGGACATAGCTGTTACAAATGAATCCTAACATACCTGTAATCACGGGAAATGTAAAGGGACCAAATGCTCCAGATATAGGAAGATTTCCATTATAGGGTGGAAGATCCAGCTCTCTGAAATTACAGAAGACCCTCCCTACAAAGTAAAAAAACAAAACCCACAATACTGATGGTCATGAGAGAAAGGTATACCATCAAAAGACTAACCAAGAGTGAATTTGTGAGCTGTGTTAATAGCAGATGAAATACAATTTAAGGCAGCAAAGCCCAAAATTGACTTGTTGGAAATACAAAGCCAAACTTCTATAATATTAACAAAAAGAAGAGGCACAAATGAAAACACTAGGAAAACAAAGGGGATTTAACCATAGATGAGCCAGCAAGTGAATAGAAATGTAAGTGGCTATTAGTCAACTGTATGCCTAACAGATAAACTGTTTTCCAGAATGGAGTCCAAAAGAAATTTAAAATTTTTAATTGTCTTACAATGAAAGAAATGTAATCAGTAATTTAAAATCCCACACCCCCCCCTCATGTTCAAATAGCTTTGCTAGCACCCTAGCCAGTTTGGCTCAGTGAATAGAGCATTAGCCTGCGGACTGAAGGGTCCAGGGTTCAATTCTGGTTAGGGTCACATGCCTGGGTTGCGGCTTCGATCCCCGGTGTGGGGCATGCAGGAGGCAGCTGATCAATGATTCTCTCTCATCATTGATGTTTCTCTCTCTCCTTCTCCTCCCTTCTACTCTAAAATCAATAAAAAAATATATTTTTTTAAATAGCTTTACTTGAAAATTATATCTTTCAAGAAACAGATCGTTCCAGTTTTGTACATCTTATTTCAGAAAATAGAAAAATAGGAAACACACACCTCATTTTTATAAGGCTAATATAATCTTGATATGCAAACTGAACAAGAACAGGACAAGAAATAAAATTACTAGTCAATCTCACTCATGAACATTTATACAAACTGAATCCAATTATAGAAAGATAAGTTATCATAGCCACGTTGGTTTATTCCTAGAATGCAAAGTTGGTATCGCATAAAATCACAAAATGTGACTCACCATATTAACAGAATAAAGAAAGAAAACCACAGTAATATTTCAATAGATGCAAAAAAACCCACACCCTATCCAATAATGTTAAATTAATTTATAATAAAAAATTTCAGAGAACAAAAAATAGGAATAAAAGCTAATAGGTAAAGGAACCTATTAAGAAACTACAGCAAACAACACAATGATGAATCATCCCTCCCAGTTGGGGAGACTGCTACACGATGTGTTCCATTGGATATGCGGTTGGCAAACTCATTAGTCAACAGAGCCAAATATCAACAGTGCAACGATTGAAATTTCTTTTGAAAAAAAAAAAAAAAAGAAATTTCTTTTGAGAGCCGAAAACCGACTTCTGGGCCACAAAGTTTTAATTGCACTGTATGTGCACGCCGCACGTGGTGTTTTGTGGAAGAGCCACACTCAAGGGGCCACAGAGCTGCATGTGGCTCGCAGTAAAACAAAGAAAGGAAATACAAGGTACAGGGTTTGGGAAGAAAAAGACAAAACTCTCATTATTTGCAGATGATATTATCTACATGGAAAATCCAAAGGCATCTACAAATAAATTGTTAGCATTAACTAAGGGTGCTGGATTCAAAGTTAAATTCATTTGCATTTTATACATTAGCAAAAATCAGAAGATTTCAATTTTAAAAAGACACAATCTAAAATAGCAACAAAGATATAAATAATTCTAGAATAAATCTAGTAAAAGAAGTGTAACCCTATCATATAGTAAAATAATAGCTGCGACAGTTCTTAGTGCTATTATTACCCTACGGCCTAAGCACATTAATCCATTTTACTCTCTTTGTTTGCTTTTTAGCTATACTATTTTGTTCTTTATTTTTCTTAGTGATTGATTTACTGTTTACAGAATCAATTTTTTACTTAATGTATCATTAAATTTCTTTTAAATTCGTTGAGGGATTTTTTTTTTTTGCATGATTCAGATAGACCTGCTAGTCTACTCTTAATCTTTATTAAACAGCTTTCTTGAGTAATAATTTATATATCATACAAGTCACTCATTTACAGTGTTTTTAGCCTATTCACGGTTATGCCACAATTTTCTCACCCCAAAGAGAAACTGTCACTATCATTAGCAGTCACTTTCCAGTCACTTCCTATTTCCCCTCCAAGTCCTAGGCTAGCCACTACACAAATTATCTTTATACAGATTAGCTCTTCTGCATGTTTCATATAAAAGTAACCAAATAAGTGTGTCTTTGTACCTAGATTTTCACTTAGAATAATATTTCCTAGATTCATCCATGTTGCAGCTTATACCATATAAACATTGTCCCTTCATCAGTTGATGGATATTTGTCTTTTTTCCATTCTGGGTATTCTGAATAATACTGCTGTGAACATTTGTATACAAGTTTTCATGTGGACAGTTGTTATTTTCTGTTTTTTATAATAATCATCCTAATGGGTGTGAAGCTGTATCACATTGTAGTTTTGTATTTCCCTTATAAATAATGATGTTGAACATCTTTTCAAATGCTTATTGGCCATTTGTATATGCTTGGAGAACTATCTATTTGAATCTTTGACCTTTTTTAAAATCTGTTTATCTGTTTTTAATTATTGAACTACAAGGTAGAAATATTCTAGATACATGCTTCTTATCAGATATGTTGCTTATTATGAGGGATGTCTTTACATTTTCTTGATGCTGTCTTGTTAAGCACAAAAGTTTTAAATTGTGATTAAAGCCAAATTTCTAATTTTTTATTTTATTCTCTTAAGTATCTTATTCTTTTCAATACTTTTGTAAATGTAATTGATTTTTTTATTTTTAAATTTTATTTTTACATTATTCATTGGTAGCATATAGAAATATAATTTTTTTAAACTTGTTTATTAATTCTAATAATATTTTAGTGGATTGTTTAGGATTTCCTATATACAATATTATTTCATCTATAAATAGTGTTAGCTTTACTTCTTCCTTTTGACTCTTGTCCTTCTAATTCTTTTCTTGTCTAATTGACATGTTTAAAACCATTAGTACAATAAAATAGAAGTATTGAGAACAGACGTCTTTGTTTTGCTCCTGATCTTACGGAGAAAGTGTTCAGTCTTTCGTCTTTGTAGATGTCCTTTATTAGATGGAAGAAGAGCCTGTCTATTCCTTGTTTACTGTGTTTTATCAAGAAAGGATGCTGCCCTTAGCTGGTTTAGCTCAGTGGATGGAGCTTCAGCCTGTGGACTGACAGGTCCCAGGTTCGATTCCAGTCAAAGACACATGCCTGGGTTGCGGGCTTGATCCCCAGTGGTGGGGGGGCATGCAGAGGCAACTAATCAGTGATTCTCTTTCATCATTGATGTTTCTATCTCTCTCTTCCTCTCCTTTGCTCTTTGAAATCAAATAAAAATATATATTTACAAAAAAGGAAAAATGCTGGATCTGTCCAATGCTTTTTCTGTGTCTGTTGACATAATCATTGTTTTTGTTCTTGATTCTGCCAAATGGTGAACTACATTAGTTAATATTTGGATGTTAAAACCATTTTGCATTTTTAGAATAAATCTCATTTGGTCATGTTAGATCATCTTTCTTATATGTTGTTGAATTCAATTTGCTAATATATTGAGTCTTTTTGCATCTCTATGAGAATTATTGGTTGTTGTTTTCTTGTGATATCTTTGTCTGACTTTGGATCAGGGCAATTCTGGCCTCATTGAGTGAGTTAGGAAGTATTCCTCCCCGCTATTTTGTGTGTGTGTGTTTAAAATTGATGTTTGCTATTCTTTTAACACTTGGTAGAACTTATTAGTGAAGACATCTGGTCCTAGACTTTTCTTTGTTAGAAGTTTTTAATATGATTAACTCAATATCTTAACTTGTTATATATCCATTCAGATTTCCTGATTCTTCCTGAGCCAGGTTGGTAGTTTGTGATTCTAAGGACTTGTCCGTTTTATCTAGGTTATCTACTTTGTTGGCATACAATTGTCCTCTTTTTTTATTAGCAAGCTGTCATTAGTGATATCTCATATCTCATTCTGATTTCATTAATTTGTCTTCTCCCCTTTTTTAAAAATCCATTTAGCTAAAGGTTTGTTAATTTTGTTGACTTTTCAAAGAACCAATTTTTGCTTTCATTGATTTTGAGGTTTCTGTGGCCCAGAATATAAGTTGTTTTGGTATAGGTTCTCTGGGCACTTAAAAGAATGTGTCTTCTGCTGTTGTTGGCTGATGTTATATGTTTATTAAATCCTGTTGTGTAATGGTGTTGATTCTATCTTCTTGCTGATTTTCATCTAGTTCTATCAATTGCTGAGAAAGAAGTGTGGAAGCTTCAACTATAAGTGTCAGTTTGTCTATTTTCCCATTCAGTTTGATCAGTTTTTGCTTCACGTGTTTTACAGCTCTGTTTAGTGCATACACTTTTAGGATTGCTCTGTCTTCTTGGTGGGTTGACCCTATTATCATTATGTAATGTCTTCTCTGTCCCTGGTAATTTTCTTAATGAGGTCTCCCTTATCTGATATTAATATAGCCACTCCTGCATTTATTTGATTGTTTGCACAATATATATTTTCCTATCCTTTTGCTATCAACCTACACATGTCATTGTATTTGAAGTGAGTTTCTTTTAAGTAGCATATATTTGGGTCATTTTTTTTGTTTACCAATACCTGTTGTTTAATTATTGTATTTAGATCATTTACATGTTTTGTAATTATCAATAATAGTAAGGCTTAAGTCTGCCATTTTATTTTCATTTTCTGTTTGTTCCCTCTTGTTCCTCTTTTTATTTTTTCCTACCTTTATGTGGTTAACTTGGACATCTTTGTGAATTTCATTTTGAATTATCTATACTATTTTTAAGTGTATCTCTTTGCATAGCTTTATAGAGGTTGCTCTAAGGTTTTTGTTACAAACAAAACTCATCCCCGTCTACTGGTGTTGACATTGTACCATTTGGAATGAAGTATAAAACCTTACCTCCATTTGTGTCCCATTATTCTCCTTTCTGTTTATTATAATATCTTAGTATCTCCTCTGCATATACTGAGAACACCTTTCAGCAGTGTAATAACTTTTGCTTCAATTATCAAACATAATTTAGAAAACTCAAGAGGAAAAGTCTATTGTATTTACCAAGATTTTGCTTATCATATTCTTTTGATGTTCCAAGATTCCTCCTTTTACCATTTCCTTTCTGTTTAAAGAACATCTTTTAGACATTTTCTTAGAGCATATCTGATTATGACAAGTTTTCTTAGTTTTTCTTCACCTGAGAATATATTTATTTTTCCTTCACTCTTGAAGTTTATATTCACTAGATATTGAATTCTGGGTTGACATTTTTTCCTTCCAATACTTAAAAAAATAAAAATGTGCTACTTTCTCTGGGTTCCATGTTCTGATCAGAAATTCTTAGTTGTTTGATTTGTGAAATGTCCTTTTTCTCTGGCTCCTTTCAATATTTTTCTTTGTCTCTAGTTTTCAATTTTTAGTTTATGATGTGTCTTGGTGTGAATTTCTTTGTGTTATCCTGCTTGAGATTTGGACAAAATCTTGAATCTGTAAGGTTTGGTGTTTTTTTTTTAAATTTTCCTTTTTGCTAAATTTAGGAAATTTCCAGATACTATTTCTTTAAGTACTTTTTCTTATCTCCATCGTCTTTCTCCTCTACTTTTGGAACTCCAGTAACATAGATGTTAGATCTTCTGTTATGATCCCACATTTCCTGAGGCTCTGTGTTTTGTTTTTTTAGTTCACATTCTCTTGTTTATATGTGATAATACTATTATTCTATCTTCAAGTTTACTGATTATTTCCTCTTCCCTTCCCCCATTTTGAGGTTGAGCAAAACTCTAATCTACTGTTACTTCCATCCATCTCAGTCAGAATCAGAAGCTCTCCTTGGCATGAGGCAATGCAGAAGAAAACTATAAGAAAATATAACTTAAAAAAAGAAAAAAAAAGAAAATATAACTTAATTTATATCTCCTGGATATAGAAGGACTTTTTATTATTAAAAGGAGGTGGAGGGCAGTAAGGGCACTGCTGTTGTTTCACGGAGCCTTGGCTGGCCTCCTCCAGGCTCTGGGGAGGGGAAAGGGGTGCAGTTGTGAAGGCCCAGGGGTCATAGCACCCTGGAGCTCTGTCAGCCAGAGCTCTCTGCCCCAGCAGGGAAGGTAGAGCCACAGCGCCCTCCCATCTGACAACAGCCAGTGGTGCCCACTCTCAGGGAGGGGACTAAAGTCAGATGATTTGTGAAGGTCAAGGGAGCCAGGAAAGACGTCCCAGGAACCTGGAGGCTCAGGAAAGGCAGCAGAGGGCCCAGGATCAGTGATAGCCTCCTCTCCAGTCTTGCCGGCTTCACCACCGAGGACTTTGTAACCAGCGGTGAAACTAAGGCAAGGAGAGGCCAGCTCACTAGTCTGAACTGTGAATTCCCTGGCTGTTTGCCAGCGGGTGTTCTGAGCATGAGTGCAGGTGGTGCCCCTCCATGCAAGCGCCTCAGGCCCCCAGGGGGGGCAGAGTGACGCCTGGAGCCAGAGCTGCGGCTTAAGCACCGCCTTGTTCCAAGAAACATGGAACAAGGCAGGAACAAGGCTGCATGGGAGGAAAACATCCTTACCTACTTCAAAGCCGAAAGATAGAAGAAATGTTGGTTTTCACTTCCCCTGAAATGAAATCCCTTAACTAGGAGCTTCCCTAAACTCAACCCCAAGGGCTCTGGAGCCTAAGTTTAGATTGTCCTTGGAAGGTCACCGGATAATCCTGGCTCGGGGTCAGCCAGCAGCTGCTCAGGATAATTTTGCTTTTCTGCTGACTCGGGCCTTTCCCTCAGACAATTAATGAGATCCTGCTGCACTTCCCCTGGGAAAGAGAACAATGGCTGTAAATGAGCAGGTGGCCTTGGCTGGTGGGAGCCCCTTGCCACAGATCAGGGACTGACGTCCCTGCCCAGCCCTGCACCCTCTCCGAACTGGGCCTCCAGGCCCTCCCCCTCCATCTGGCCTGAGCAAGCTCCCTCTTGGGGTTCCTCCCCTTCCTACCTCTGGGCTCTTGGGAGGACGTCCCAGATCTTAGTTCCTCAGAGAGGCCATCACTGCACCACAAGGCTGTCTCTTTCCCCAGCAACAGGCACACCTTACCCAGTTACTGGTTGAGGGGGGAGCTCCCTGGGTTGTGCTCCACTAAAGAACGCGCTCAGCGAGCAATAGGTCAGGAGACCCTCCTGAGTGAGAGGAAGGGTGGGCTGTCCTCATGCCTTCCCTCCCTAACCCCTCCTCCCTCCTGCCCTTGGTGTGAGCTGGCCTGGCTGTGGTAGCTCTGGTTCCACTGTGGCATTGAGGTAGAAATCAGATTGTAATAGGTGGAACCTGTCAGTCCCAGGATACTGTGATCCCCAATACACTGTGGGGCTGTCCCAAAGAGTCATGAGATCGCTGGGGGCACCATGGGCTGCCAGGCTGGAGGTGGGCCCAAGGATGGGCCCCAAAGTGGTAGATGAAGGGAGGCAGGGGGGCAGGTGAAGGGGGAGAGCCACATGCGGCTGCACCCCAAGCTGGCTGAAGGAGCAGCAGACAGGCCCCTACCTGGTACAGTGCATGCAGGTGGCCACTGTGTTGAGATTCGTCCCTGGATACTGGTGGGGAAAACCAGCAAGCAGGTGGACAGTTCCAGCTTGGACCTCTGGGAGCAAAGCTGGGGACATGGCAGAAAGGCCTCTGAGTGGAAGTGGCCTCAGCAACACAGTGTAGACGGTGAGCGGGCCCCAAGCCAAGGGACAAGCACTGGAGGCAGAAAGGCTGCGGATGAGCCAGACCAGCCTGAGGGCCCAGAGAGAGGCCAG
Source organism: Nyctalus aviator (assembly GCA_036971965.1). Classification (NCBI taxonomy): domain Eukaryota; kingdom Metazoa; phylum Chordata; class Mammalia; order Chiroptera; family Vespertilionidae; genus Nyctalus; species Nyctalus aviator. Next base: position 9,853,453 of record CM072939.1, on the reverse strand, counting down.
TCTGGGCGGAGCAGGAGTGCGTGCACAGCCAGACCACGTCACCTCGGCCACTCCCCGTAATCAGCACTGTGTCCTTGGGCAGTGAAGAAAGCCGCGGAGGATTTTAGGCAGAGTGTCAGGCGGGGAGGGGCCTGCCGGGAAGGCCCAGCTACCCTGAGAACAGCCCAGTGGGCAAGGGCGGGGCCCAGACGGACTGAGGACGCAGAGGGCATCCTGGGAAGAAGGCAGTGTGGCTGTAGAGGGGCCTTAGGCAAGGGCGGGGCCCAGACGGACTGAGGACGCAGAGGGCTTCCGGGGAAGAAGGCAGTGTGGCTGTAGAGGGGGCCTTAGGCAAGGGCGGGGCCCAGACGGACTGAGGACGCAGAGGGCATCCTGGGAAGAAGGCAGTGTGGCTGTAGAGGGGGCCTTAGGCAAGGGCGGGGCCCAGACGGACTGAGGACGCAAAGGGCATCCTGGGAAGAAGGCAGTGTGGCTGTAGAGGGGGCCTTAGGCAAGGGCCCTGGACTGGACTGGGGAAGCAGGACTGAGAGGGTGGGCCTCCTGGAGTGGATGGCAGCGGGGATGTCCAGGAGGGTCTGCAGAGTATTGGGGGGGGCGGGGTTTCGAACAGTTTGCAGCAGGAGGGTAGCAGCCAGTGAGGTGGTGGCTGGGAAGAGGCTGTGGTGCTTGGTGCTGGGAGGTAAGGAACGGGTAAGGAACAGGGTACTGGCCGTACCTCAGAGCACCTGAGGAAGGAGAAGGACCCAGGACCCAGAGCGACAGCTTTGTCGCAGCTCCCAGGCTCTGGTTGACCTCAGAATACAGGTCTTCTCTGCGGAGGGCCCTGGCTAGCAGAGCCCAGCACCTCAGACCATAGGAAAACAGGCATCCAGGGGCCCCAGGCCAGGACAAAGTAGACTTTACTGGAAACAAGGAGGCTGACAGAGTGAGGAGGGGGTTGCTAGAAAGGGCCGGTGCCCCACCTGCGGGGCTTCTGTGTTCGTCCTGGTAGGCCTTTCGAGAAACTGCTGGGCCATTGTGCAGAAGAATGCCCGGAAATCCCGAACCTCCCTCCTCTAGCGAGGATGGAGGCTCTTCCTCCTGGCCAGGAAACTCCAAGTTGGCTTCCGGAGGTTGGGCTGGGGGCTGGGGTACCAGAGCTACCGCTGGTGGAAGGCAGAGCACAGCCCCTCTGTCCCTTTCCGTCTTCCCAGTCTGAGGCCAGCCTAAGCCTGTATGCCGGGTCATTGGGGAACACGGGGGGCTTTCTGACGTGGTGTCGCTTGAGCCGGGCCTCCCAGAATGGGGGGGGGGGGGCAGCCTCTTAGGAAGAGGAGCAGTCTGCGAAGGTTGGGAGGTCTGGGAAGTCTCCAGAGCAGCAGCAGAATGGGAGGGAGGAGGAGGGGTTTCACGGGAGACCGTGCCTGTGCCGCCTGCTTCTTGCTGGGGTCTCAGACCCCAGGGGGAGGCAGAGATTGGGGGGGCAGTGGTGCTGGGAAGTACCTTGGATGAGGCAGGAGGCCAGTCTGACTCGCACAGTTCTGCCTGGCCTCTCGGCCTGTGGGAGAGGCTGCGCCAAGACTCGGGGGCACCGACCCGTAAGGATGCGGTGAAGGGCTCTGCATCGGCTGAGACTCCAGGGCGAGCTTGGGAGAAGAAACCACGGGAGTCCCACACGCAAGCCTCTAGCGGTGGTGATGATGGGGACTCCCTCAGACCTTGGCCAGGGAAGAGGGAGCTGGCCTGGGGGTGGGGACCATCAGGTCTCTTTCCGGGAAGTGGCGGGGGAAGTTGGGGATCTTGTAGCTCCTGAAATGGCCAGACGGGACGTGCAAGGAGGTGGCCGAGGAGGAGCGTGCTGGCAGCCGCACTTGGCCACAGTTAGACAACCCGCGGTGGGGGTTTGGGGTGGAGACCTGCGGGGAGCGGTCCCCGGCTCTCCGCTATCCTCACTCGCGGTAATTTTACTACCTGCCGGATACTGGGGGGCGTCATGATTGGCTGCGGGTCGACAGCTTGAGCGCGGATTGGCTTCTCGGGCCAGGAGGCCGGACCCGAGTCCGCCCCCCGAACTTTCAAAGGGGAGGGACCCCGGGAGGTGCCGGCAGACGCGAAGTCTGTGTTCTGGCTGGCGGAGCAAGCAAAGAGGGCAGTGAGCCGGCGGCGCGGGCGCAAGGGCACCAGAATCCTCGCAGGGCGCCGACCGGCTCGGCCAAGGCACCGCCGCGCCCCCCGCGGAGGCCCGGGGGCCATCGGGCGTGCGTCTCACCTCCAGCCATGGGGTCGGCGGTGCTGGAGATCCTCGGCTTGGTGCTGTGCCTGATAGGCTGGGTGGGCCTGATCCTGGCGTGCGGGCTGCCCATGTGGCAGGTGACCGCTTTCCTGGACCACAACATCGTGACGGCGCAGACCACCTGGAAGGGGCTCTGGATGTCGTGCGTGGTGCAGAGCACGGGGCACATGCAGTGCAAGACGTACGACTCGGTGCTGGCGCTGAGCACCGAGGTGCAGGCGGCGCGGGCGCTCACCGTGGGCGCCGCGCTGCTGGCGCTGCTGGCGCTCTGCCTGACCCTGGCGGGCGCGCAGTGCACCACCTGCGTGGCCCCGGGGCCCAACAAGGCGCGCGTGGCTCTCACGGGCGGCGCGCTCTACGCCTTCTGCGGGCTGCTGGCGCTCGTGCCGCTCTGCTGGTTCGCCAACATCGTGGTCCGCGAATTCTACGACCCGAACGTGTCCGTGTCGAACAAGTACGAACTGGGAGCAGCGCTGTACATCGGCTGGGCCGCCTCGGCGCTGCTCATGTGCGGCGGTGGCCTAGTGTGCTGCGGCGCCTGGGTCTGCGCGCGCCGCCCGGACCTCAGCTTCCCCGTCAAGTATTCGGCGCCGCGACGGCCCGCGGCCGGTGACTACGACAAGAAAAACTACGTCTGAGGGCGCCAGGCACGGTGGGCACCCTCGTGTCAGCCACGCTCACAAGCCGGAGTACTGGCCGTGGAGCTCCGCAGCCCGTCCACTCCGACCGTTACTCGCTCGGCCCTGGGCGGTGCCCTGCCCCGAACAGGCGACACGCACTTGGGAGGACTCGCCCGGTTTCTTTTTCTGGGGGCATTGTTGGCTCCGATGTGGGTGGGGCGCAGATTCCTTGGTTGTGTGGGCGCTGGACCAAAGATGCTACTTCTCTCCCCGTCCCTGGTGGCCTTGGGTGCCACTGTACTTTCCAGCGGTTTCTGCTGATTCCAGAGGAGCGGACTGAGGGCCCGGGGCCCCCAGCCTGGGTTGCATGAAGGATGTGTACAGCTGGCCTTTACCCCATCAGCAGTCCCTGAGCCCGGGGGGCCCAAGAGACTTGGACTGGACCTCCCTCCCTCCCTCAACCCAGCAGCTCCTCAGGCCAAGATCGAGTGTGGGGCTGGGGCGCTGTCCTCCTTGGCCGTTTGGGGGAGGGTAAGAATTTGTTTAGTAAATGGTTTGAAAATCCTCCCACCTGTGTTCTGTTGTCTGTGCTGTTACCACCTGTGTCCAGCAGCCCCCATTCATCCACCCACCCACCGACTCCTCCCTAAAAGGCTCCTTTGGGGACTTCCACAGCTAGCTCCCGAGTCTGTAAGATCCCACCCACAGCCTTTCCTTGGGTCCTCTCTGCCACAGGATCCCCTTCTTGTTGGGTAGGAAACAGCCAAAGCTCACTGCAACCCAGGAAGACCCTGTCTGAGCCATGTGTCCTGGGGAGGTGGGGGGTGGACACCTTCCCTCAAGCCAGTGAGTGGTGGGCTGGAGAAGCAGGAAGTGCTGGGGCTGGGCTGCCAGGCTGCTACTGGCTTTGTTTAGAAGAGGCTGGCTCCAAGGTGGATGTTTCCCACCTGCCCTCTCAGGGCTCACCTGTCTCTGGGTCACATTAAATGGCCACAGACATCTGTACACCAACTGGGCCTGTCCACTGGGTGCAGTGAGAACAGGGCGAATCCAGGGTGTGCTGGGTGGGCTCCAGCAGAGCTAGCTGCAGGTCGACAAGCTTGTTGCCATGGGAGGAGGCCCCATGGCCAGTTGCCAGGAGAGTGCCAGGCTCAGCTCCAGCCCATCCTGGCTCTTCTGCCAGTCTTGTTCCACCGTGCCCAACCTGATGACCATCCCAGACTTGTGCCATCAGCACCTGCTGGGAGCCCCCTGTATGACCCTCCTCCTGTGGTGGGACCCCTGGGAGCTCTGCTGTCCTCGGTCAGGCACCTGGGGGAGGGGAGGGGGGGAGATCCCAGAAAAGCAGAGCAAACCAGAGCTATTACAGCAACTGGAAGCTCACTGCTTCTAGCATTGTTCTAGGCACTTGAAATTAATGTATTTTTACCTTCTGCCAGACTACGGCAGAAGAGAGCAGTGGACAGAAGCAAAGGAGTTCAGAGCCCGGCCAGCAGGAAGGTTTGGCATCTGCCCCCAACCCTGGCCTCAGGGGCCCTGTCCAGAAATGCCAGTGCCATGTCCAGTAGCAAGGAGTCCCCCAGGCTCGGTCAGGTCTCTTAGAGGAAGAGGGGGTCAGTGGACAGGGAGCTGAGGACATGGGCTCAGGGTGGCCACGGCAGAGCCAGTGAGCGGGACTTCCCGGGAGGCTGAAACAACTGGTGGCCTGAGCTCCCAACAATGGCTGCAGGGGGATGGGCCCCACAGTACAAAGGACCTCAGCAGCCTGCTGGCCTGGGCAGCAGGCCCCAAAACAGCTCCCGGCTGCTGGGCCAGCTAATGCTGGCTACAGGCTATTTGGCCAAGAGCAGTCTGCATCCCACACAAACCCACAGCTCTCCAACTTTCAGGTCTCAGCTGGGTTCTGAAGGCAGCTGCACAGACAGCTTTTGCAGCCAGGTTGGGGAGCTTGAGGGCAAAACCTGGAGAATCAGGCTGCTGCCACCTGACCCATATCAAGAGCAGGGTGCAGAGCCCACTGCCAGAGGTCAGGAGAGAGAAGCTGGCCCCGTTGCAGCCAACCTCACGGTGCCCACTACCCTTTCCCAAGGGCTGCTTTGAGTCTTGGCCACACCCACCCACTCTTTAAGCTTTCCCCTCCACCAGCTTATAGCCTGCTCAAACTACCCTGCCTTCACCTGCCCCCGGCCTCAGGTACTGCACTCAGGAGGCCATGTCCCTCCAGCCTGCTTGCTTCCCTGGCACCTAAGCTCCAAGTGGTAACCACAGACAAGCTCAGCCACTTGTATGCACTCTCTCCTCCCCTGAAACAGGTGATGTATCTGACAGACCCCCCCAAAGAGCAGTAGATGGGAGCATCCTCGCCTCCAGATCATGCTCCAGAGACATCCGGGAGAGTGGGACCAGTGGATCCCATGGCTCCTGGAGAACTCTCGCGGTTCTGAAGACTTAGGTCACCAAGGTCCTGTCCAGCTCAGACCTTCTGTGACAAAGACGCAGATGAAGCTGACCTTTGGGGCATCGTGTCTCTATCAGTGGCGCTTCCTGGCGTGGGCCTCACTGTGCCTGTGAGGTTGGTGGTGCATGGACACTTAGGTGCTGAAGTGTGAGATGGCAGTCCTGGGGATGGGATGGGGTGGCTGATCATGAGAGTGGGATGTGATCAAGAGGGTGAACTTGAGATGTTGCCAAGGCCAAGAGGAAGTGGTGGGGGAGTGGACACAACCAGGTTCTGGCTGGCATTGCTGGGCAGTGTTTGGCGCAGTGCTATATAGACACCCAGGTGCTCGGCCTCTGCCCATCGCTGTCCCCATACCCCAACATGTGCTGATTTCCCGTAGAGCCTGAGGGTGTCCAGGGAACATGATCAAGGCGCCTATGAATCCACAGAAGGCTCAGCTCAGGGCACAACTAAGTATCTGCCCTATGACTGGAGCAAAGGTTGGCACATCGAACCTAAAATAAGCCTTTTATTCCATTAAAAACCACTGTCCCTGCATTTAAAACTATATCCATAACTTACAATCTAAATAAAAAGCTTATTAATATAAATAAGGAGAAGGAGGTCATTTCTGAAGATATCCAACTCTGAAAAAGAAAAAAAAGGAAGAAATTTCAAACAATTCTTAAAAGTTTCCCCCAAAATAAATAATGACACGCCAGGCTGCTGTTTCTGAGTAGCCCCCACCACTCATGGGATGAGGGCCACCCCAGAACTACCAAGGTGCCTGATCCTGCCCTCCTGACTGTACCCCTTGCCCAGGTCCAGCCTGTTATCTGCTCGAGAACCCCTGAAGGCCTTAGTTCTGAAGACTTAGGTCACCAAGGTGACCTTCTTACTTGCAGTTCTTACCCAGTGGCTTGTCCAGCCTCAGCCCCATGGTAACCCTCCTCTTGTCTGGAGTGTCTTGCTGCCCCCACCCTCCACCCCAACACACTGTTCCTCACCCTTCCTGGCTGAGCCACCTTGCACCCGGTCTTTGTGGAAGGACACATCCCTGAGCGCCTGCCTCAAATGCCAGCCTCGCTGCCTGGAAGCCCTACTTGTAACCTTTGATTGGATCATCTGCTCTTAGTTTCCACTTATCATGGACGGGGAAACAGGAGGACCCTGGACTGGCATGAGGGCCCATCCTATGTCAGAGCCTTGCCAGGCCCATCTGCCACAGCAATAGCCCCAGCTCAGGCTCAGGGAGATGCAGGACTAGGTGTGGGCATCCACTGTATGAGGGGCCCTGTGCTGAGAAGTGGTCACTAGACACAGAGCAGCCCCTGACCTGGTCAGCTGTGGCCCATTTCCCGAGGAGGCCGTCGGTTAAGGCCACATGCTGTTGTAGGCCCGTGCACAGCCATTTCATAATTCTCAGCTGAGTGGCTGGCAACAGCTTTGCTTTCTCAAAAGCACACAGGAGCCTGAACAGAGGCCCTTGTGGACTCCAGCCCAGGGCCTGAAGCCAGGCTGAAGGGGCAACAAGGCTCCAGGTGGCCTGTGTGTCCTTGGCTGTTGCCCAACCCACAGTATGGTCGGGAAGAGGGCAAATGCTGGCTGTTTCTGAAGGGGTCTCAGGAACTTAATGCAATCAGCTCCCATTGTGGGCACTGCCGCCAGCACACAGACAGACATTCCTGGGAAAAATGTGTTGGCCCCAGATCTCCCTGAAACCCAAGTAGAAGCCCGATTGGGGAGGAAAAGAGCAGGGAACCCACAGCAGGAATCGGGCGGGGCCTTTCGCAGCACTGGCTTTGTGGCAGGGCCCCCCACCTGCCCCCGCACTCACCCTTAGGACAGGAGGGAAATCAGCGCGTCCAAAAACTTGCTTCGATCCTCTGCTTTCAGTTCAATTACTGCAGTAATGAAAGAAAAACATCTTGTGAGAAGGGAGGAGTAGGGACGGGAGGGAGAAGTGAGAAAAACAAGCCACAGCACATTAACTTCTTTCCAACCACCCAGGCCTGGAACTCTCCAGTACATTCCAAAATGGGAGAGGGGGATGTGGGAAGAGACTGAACATAAACTGTGCACCTATGGATGAGGACAATGGGGAGTGGGGAAAGGGCAGAGGGTGGGGTGGGAACCTGGTGGAGGAGAGCAATGGTGGGGGGAGGGGGAGAAGGAACATTTGTAATAATATGAACAATAAAAATTTATTTTTTTTAAAAATGGACTTGGCTCTGATAGCCTGGAATATTCTGAACTAAGAAGTTATACTTCCCCATCCCACCTTATTTAATGCTCAGAAACCTCCAGCTGCCCTGCCTGTCAGTGAGGCTGGGGTTGTGGTCTGTGGGAAGGACCCTCCAGGCAGCCAGGGGAACAGCACTGACAGGCAACAGAGGGGACACGGGGATGACTTTTAACTTCCACCCTGCTGGACAGGGTGCTGCCCCACAGTGGGTTGTGAGAGGCCTGAAGCCAGCCTTCCGTCCTGCTCTGGCCAGTCCCTCAGCTTAAGCGTCCTCTTTGGTAGAAGGGGGACACAATGCAAATTGCCTTTACTTCTGGGGGGCCATCAGGCTCAGACAAACACATGGGCCCTCATTAGAGGGCGAACTGTGCTGGCCTGGTCCTGCAGCTGCCTGTGCCATGAGTCACGGCTCCAGGAGCCTCAAGCTCAGCTCACCCAGGCATACTGGCCAGGGCTGCCATGATCTCCACCCCCGGCGGAAGCCAAACAGCTCCTGGCCCACAAACCCGCCCCAGGTACAGCTAGGGCATCCTGCAGATCAGCCAGCATCCATCATTCCCACCTCTCAGACACGAAACAGCAATTAGGGGGCTGCTGCTGGAGGTGAACACACCCAACTGAGCCACAGCCTGAGTGGGCCCAGTAGGAAGGAACCATGAGGCAACTGGAATGAAGGCTGGGTCTCTGACCACAGTGATCATTGTCATTAAGAAATCAGGTGGTGAGCCCTGGCAGGTTTGGCTCAGTGGATAGAGCACCGGCCTGTGGACTGAAGGATCCTGGTTTTGATTCCAGTCAAGGGCATATGTCTGGGTTGCAGGCTCAATCCCCAGTAGGGGATGTGTAGGAGGCAGCCGATCAATGATTCTCTCTCACCACTGATGTTTCTCTCTTTCCCTCTCCCTTCCTCTCTGAAATAAATAAAAATATATTTAAAAAATAAAAGAGATGGGTATTAAGGGCTGAAGTATATTCTCTCAGAATTCTTATGTTGAAGGCCTAACCCCCAGCACCTGAGAATGTGACTACAAATTTGAAATGTGGCTTTTTAAAAGGTGATTAAACAATGCAGCTATCGTGGGTCCAAATCTAATCTGACTGGTATTCCTATAAGAGATCTGGACATAGGGACAACTATGTGAAGTATAGGGTGAAGACAGCAATCTACAAGCCAACAAGAAGGGCCTCAAAAGAAACTGACTCTGTAGACGCTTGATCCTAGATGTCTAGTCTTCAGAACAGTTGAGAAATACATTAAAAATGTTATGTTGTTTAAACCCCCCCGTCTGTGGTACTCTGTTATGGAAGCCTGGGCAGACTAATACAGGGGTGAAGTGTCAACACATCTGTTTTAAGATTTGTCAGCAAAAATAAAAAGCAAATATGGCCAAATGTAGGCCATGTTCCATGCTGGTGTCTGGAGAAGTTCAAGGGTAGTGCAGGGGCCACTGGCTGGCCTACAGATATGATCGTCCTAACGCCACCACTTGGGCAGGGCTCTTACATTCTCTGGGCTAGTGCAACACAAATATGGGGCCAGTGCCTGAGCTATCGGATAACCACATTGAAGCCTCAGGTGGGCCCCTCACAACACAGACAAGAGCTGCTGGCCAGCACCATGGTGGAGGGGGTGCCCTCGAGTCACCATAAGCCCAGCTGTTTCTTTTTCTTGACACACAATATTAAATTAGATTCAGATGTACAACCCAGAGATTAGGCCTTTATATAACTTATGAAGTGATCCCCCCAATAAATCTGGTACCCATCTGGCACAATACATAGTTATTATAATATTGACTATTCTCTGTATGCTATACTCACATCCCAGGACTACTTTATAACAACCAATTTGTGATTCTTAAGCCCTTCACCTTTATCACCCTCATCCCTTCTGGCAACTGTTAAAAATGTTCTCTGTATCTGAGTGTTTCTGCTGTTTTGTTCTTTAGATTTTGCATATACATGAAATCATATGGCATTTGTCTTTCTTCGTCAGACTTATTTCACTCAGCACAATATCATCTAAGTCCTGGATTCTAACTGCCATAGGTGGGTGTGGAACCAGTCATTGTGTCTCCACCCCTTCTACCAGTCTCCATGTGGCTTCTTCTTCATATCTTTAGTTATAGGACTTCTGTTCAGTTCTCCATGATGGTTGCTCTGTAGTTTAGTTGGAATTTTGATGTGGTCATGGGAGGGGTACCTGCTTTGCCATCTTGGGGGTTGAGAGCTTAGGCACTGGTATTTCCACAACCCATAGGAGGGGTGTAGACCATGATGGGTGAAGCTGGACCCTAGAGGCTCTGGTGAGTGGCCAGTCCTCTAGGCTTGTTGGTGAAGTGACCTCAAGGGCCAGGCCTATGGGTTCCTGGGCAACACCTGTTTCTTCTCCTGGGAGCCTGTCAGGGTCTGAAGCATTCCAGAGCTCCCTGAGCTGCCTAGAGAAGCCAGGCTCAGGACTGGTTCCAGCAGGATGAAAGGGCTGCTGGGAAGGTATCTCTGGTGATGCCAACTTCCCTGGTTCCAAGGCCAGTGCTGACCTTGAATGGGCCCCCATACATTGGACTCTTACCTGAGAAGTCAAAATAGTTGTGCAGTGTCCGGGAGTTGGTGCCCTCCGCTGCCTTCTCAAATGCCCGCCCAAAAAAGCTGCAGACACATAACAGGCACATTGGGGGCCCTGCCACTGTGACAGACCCTTCCCATGTCTCTGGACACACACCAGATTCAGCCCAAACTCCTTCCCAGCTGCCAGTTCCTCCCACCAGGACTCATGCCCCTTCTGAGCCACTGCCCTCTTAGGCCTCACCACTCATTGGGCTGGCAACACCTCTCATTGCCGCTTCCCATCTGTACCCAACTGAGCCCTTCTCAGCCCTCAGGGAGTGAATGTCCATTTGTACCCCCCCGGGCTTCATGCCCAGGGCTCGACTGCAGCCTCCTTCATGCCTGTCATTGTGCTGGCAGCTAGAGCAGGTGAGAGGCAGAGACTCAGTGAAAACTGCTGGGAGGCGGGTCTCAAATGAGACCAGGTTACACACAGTAGGATAGGACTGGGAGGAGCCTGCAGAGCTGGGTTCTGGCATGCGACTAGAACTTGCCAGCAAGGGCAGGAGGCAGGAGTACCAAGCTGCTGAGAGCACAGGGCAGCAGATAGCAGAGCATGGGCCACCCCCTGGGGGCTCAGGGCTGCATCAGCTAAGGGCTAGCAGCAGACGAAGTGAGTTGTGGGGAAGGGGCTCTTGGGCAAAAGGAAGGACATGTGTTGAGGAGCACTTGACCTGGGGCACTGATTGCACTTAGGAGGCCATACCTGAGGATGGTAACAGGCAGCCCCTGAGATTAGTCACCAAGTTCTCCAGTTTGCACAGCATAGAGAGGGGAAGCAGGGAGAGCCAGGGAGCCCCCTTGGCCTTGCCTGCTGGCCAACACCTGGTCTGGAAGGAGTGGCCAGGAGGAAACCTAACACTGATGCAAGAGAAGGGCAAGAACACGGTGCTGAGGCCGAAGATGCAGGGAAGGGCCAGAAATACATTTAGATGTGAGAAAAGCTTTGCAGAAGTGCAAGATGAGCCTGACTCAGACCCACTGGTGTGTTTTCTATATAATGAAAGCCTAAGTGACCATTACAGCAGAACAACCAGAACAACCGGTCGCTATGATGTGCACTGACCACCAGGGAGAAGATGCTCAACACAGGAGCTGCCCCTGGTGGTCAGTGCGTTCCCAGTGCACTCCTGCTCAGCCAGAAGCCAGGTCACGGCTGGCAAGTGCAGTGGTGGTGACAGAAGTCTCTCCTGCCTCCACTGCAGGTGGGCAGTAAGGAATGAGGGGTCCTAGACTACAAGAGGACACAGGCTGGGCTGAGGGCCCTCCTCCCCCTGCCTCCGTGCATGAATTTCATGCACTGGGCCTCTAGTTAATAACAGAGTTGGCCTCAACTGGTATGGCTCAGTTGGTTGGGCATCATCCCATACACTAAAGGTTGCAGGGTGTGTGCAGGAGGCAGCAATTGATGTTTCTCTCCCCCCCCTTCCCTTCTCTCTAAAAGTCAATTAAAAATATATTTTTAAAAATAATAACAAAAGAGAAACAGTATGAATGTCCAACAGGAGAGGGGGTAACCTGCCACCTGTGGATTGAAGCCCTCAAAGATTTGCCTCATCAAAGAAAGGTTCTCCCTGGTGTGGCTTTGAGGACAAACCTCACCCAACTCCAAAGGGCTCAGAAGCTAATGACACCCCTGCACCCTCTAAGCTCCTAGGACATAACAAGACTCACTTCTTTCTGTCCGAGCCGTCCGTCTCTGGAGGGATGCCCACCACAGTCACTGTGCCTTGCTCCACATTCAGTGGGGCAGCCATCACTAAGGGCAGCAGCTTGCAGCGCCGGTTCTTCGTCTGTGGAGGCAAAACATCCCCAGTCATGGTGTTGAAGTAGAGTGCAGCATTCAGCGCCCAGGACCTGACAGAGCCACCGCTCAACACCCCAAAAACCTTCAGGGCCTCCATTTCACCAGAAGAGATGCTCAAGCCTCAGTCCCACATGCTCCCTGAGGCCCTCCCCACTTGTCTGAGTGACCAGAATGGCCAGTGACAAAATCAGAGCTTATGGGAACTGGGAGGTTCCTAGGGGTCAGCTGAGGAGAACACAGCTTGGTAAAAGGGAAGGGTTTGCCCAGACCCTGTAGCTGGTGAATAGCCACAGGCATGCAAGGCCAGCTTCTAGTGCCCATCTGAGCACTGCTCCAAGAAGTCTGCCCTCTGGCACCCACCCACCCTCCTCACCGAACACACAAAGGACTTGAGCAGGTGTCTGCTGAGCAGACTCAGGGAGGCTGGCTTGGAGAATAGCGCGACGTCGGGAGTGCCCTGCAGGGAGAAGACAGTCAGAGGGGCCACCAGCAGTGTGGCCGGTGCCCATCCGTATCCGAGGAAGCCTGACCTCCATGAGGGAGCAGTAGAGGAAAGGTCCCTGGGAGATGACAAGGTTGGTGCAAAGGCAGCTGGCAATGGTCTGCTGGGTAGCTAGCAGCTGCTTCTTGGCAAGCTCCAGGCCGTGGTATAGCTTGTCCAGGTTACCCCTGTAATGTGGCAGACACATGGCTTCAGCAGAGTCAAACAGAATGCTTGGTTCCTGGGTCAGGAGGGAATGTAGGGATGAGAGTTGATTTCTCACCCTCCTAAGTTCCCTTTAAGGAAGGAATAAACACTGTATAAACCCATAGTGATGGACAGGGGAGGTGGGAAGGCATCAGAAGGCAGGAAAAAGCCAATAGCGGGGGAAGACCCTGCCCAGCAGGCCTGGAAGGTGCCTGGAGGGCTCTGATCGGAGAGCCCTGGGCAAGGGCTGCAGGGAGGACCTGACAAATGGATTTTTACCTTTTGGCACAAAAAGGAGGGTTCCCCTCTGAGTACATCAAAATGGACTCTCGTGGAGAAGTGAGGTCCTCAAACAAAGCTGCTGCACCCAGAAGTTAAGGTTCCCCAAGTGTCACACTGACTTCCACCCCTCAAGATGGAGTGATGCCTCTGGCTAGCAGGCTGTGCCCAGAAACCCAGGGCTCTAGAGCCCCCCTCTTGAATATGAAGGACTATCAGACATTGAGAAACACCTGGGGCCTGAAAAAAACGACCCAAGAGGAAAATGAGATAATTTGGAGAACAAAAGAAAATGAACTCTAGTATCTTCAGAAAGATTTGGTCAACTATTCATAAACCAAGAACCACACGCTATAAAAAAGGGACCATTTGATACTAGGAAGTGTTTGTGGAAAGTAAAATAACTGCAAAAAATAAAAAATTCTCTTCCAAGACAAGAGGATAAAGAAAAGCTTCCTTAACATCAATAACAAAACAAAGTCATGGAAATATGACAAAAATAAGAGCTAGAGTATTATTCTAGGAAGTCTGGAAAGAAAATAAAAAACATTGACATATATGTGTTGGGGGATAGTAAAGAAATAGCACATACTCTCAACAATTAAAAAAAAATAGCACAAAAGTATTCTCAAGCTTAAAGACACAGAACCTCAGATTGAAAGGAAGCACTGAGAACCCAATATAATGCATGAAACAAGATCCACCCTAGACACATCACTAAGAAATTCTGGAACACTGGGAATAAAAGATCCTGTAAGCTTCTTCAGATGGGCTGGGAACACATTTATCAAAAAAAAAAAGAAAAAGAAAAAGAAAGAAAGAAACCAAAATGGCTGAGACTTCTCATTAGCACCACTGGCTGCTGGAAAACAGGGGAGCAATGGAATCCACATTCAACAAGAATTACCTTCCACCTAGAATTCTATACGAGCTAAACCAGCAATCAGAAGGGGGTAGAAGAGATATTGTCAGAATTGCAACTCGGAACGTTTATACTCCTCACGCTCTTTCTTTAAAAGTTACTCGAGATTGCCCTCTAGCAAAAGGAGGGAGTGAAATACAACAGACAAAAGATGAGGATGCCGAGAAATGATGGCTCCAAACCAAGGCGCAGTTAAGGGCCATCCGCGATGGCAGCGGACAATAGGCATCGGGAGCTGCAGGTCCAGGTTGGAGTGAAAAGACAGACTCCCAGGCTCTCACACACAAAAAGGACTTGGGGAAACGCTGCTGCAAGGAGATCTAAAAAAAAAGCTGGATGTGATAAAAGGCAAACAAGAGCCCCAGGAAAAACAAAGCGCTAGACCAGAAGATAATGTAACCGCTGCGCGTTATTCACTCTGAAATATTTTACTAGCACAGTGAAGTAACACTATTTATTGATTTTCATCTTTTAGAATCAACCTATAGCCAAAAATGAGATGACTCACATTCTCTAACTCAAGATTAAATGTTCTCAACCTTGAAAACGTAAAAGCCTAGATATATTTGGGGGAGGGGTGGACACGCGCAAGGAAGGGGAAGGAGAAAAGTAGGAATGCTGATATCCTTTTCTTACAAAGAAGGGAGACAAGAGACACTGGTGATAGAACAAGATGTAAGTATGCTGAAGTCACAAAGGAGCTAAAAATAGGGGCAGACTGTAACAACAGGAGGGGAAGGAGCACAAAGGTGAGAAAAATGCTCTTTTGTCATAGCAGGAAGTCCACAGACAATGTCTAAAACTGACCCATCAATCCTGGGATGAGGGCAGTATATGACCCAACAAGTCCATTTCTAGGCATATACCCAAGAGAAACGAAAACATGAGTACGCACAACTTATATGTGATTCTAATTTGCATGTCAGCAGTTTCTTCAGGCCAAAGTCACACCCACACTCTGGGAGTCCCTGAGACCTGCCTCCCTTGGCAGGGTGAGGCTGAGGGCAGGAGATGGCTGAGGGGCTAGAGGCCACAGCCATGTCCACTACCTGGAGAGGCTGTCCAGAGCCTGGATGAAGTTATCTGTCCCTGAGCTGTCCTTCTCGGGACTCTCCATCAGTGACATGGTAGCAAAGACCACGTCACTGGCCAGGAACTTATGCTTGAAGCCAAAATGAATGCTGAAAGTCTGCACACGCATGTCCTTCATCCTGCAACAGGAGGAAGCAACATGGCTGTCACCCCGGGGGCACATGGGAGTGTCAAGTGGGTGAGCTCTTACCACTAGGCCAGGACAGCAAAATGTGCTGCTGTTCCCTCTCCCGCCCAAGCAGCAGTATGGCTGTTTTGGTCAGAGAAGGAAGGGAGTAAGAAGGCCTGATGTAGAGCCCTGTAACCTGGGCTATGAACGCCTGGTCAAAGCTGCTCAGCTGGTTGGGAGCAGAATAACTAGCTGTCAGGCCGGGCTGTGCCAGGAGCGGCAGTGCTGGAGAACCGGGTTGGCAGAACTCACCTAAGTCTGGACTCAGTGGGTTCTTCCCAGGCGTTCCGTGTCCAGTGAGGGACACATTGGGTCAACCTCAGCCCCAGGATTTAAGGATCCTGGACCTTTTGGGCACTTCATGAAGCCCCATTTTAACCCAGAGAACTGAAAACTTCAGGAAAGGCTCGGCAGGCCATGCTCATTTGTGCATTCCTGTTTGTTTGTTTTTTTTTAAACATTATTTTAGGAAATCTGGTTAAAACTGAAACCTTCACAAAGCTTAGTACAGAAAAACATGTGTTTACCCAAATTTATTCGCAGATTCTTCAATCAGCTCCCGCAAATTCTCCTTCAGAGAGATGTCCATAGACTGAAACTTCTGCTTCACCTGTTTCAGGGGGAGACTGAAAAGATGGCAAGCACTAGTCATACACAACCTGACTTCAAATAGAGAACGCCGAGGCTGACAACCAAAGGTGGGGAGTTAGAGAGAACCCCACAGGGGCCCCAGTGTTTGTAAACAAGGGGCATCCCGGCATGGGCCTTCAGATGATATTCTGGAATTTATGGCAGGAACAGGCAACAGCTAAATATTACAACCAAGTCAGTCACAATGAAGGGGAGGGGCTTTTCTCTTGGGGGACTTCAGGTTAAGGGGGTCACTTACCCCATGTCTGCAAGGAACTCCTGGAGCCGCTTCTGCCCGTGCACAGACCAGAGCTTGAACCGGGCTGCAGTGTAGCATGTGTTGCACAGGCTGTCATGGAGGGACCAGTGCTGGTAGAGCGCCAGGCGGAGGCTGGGCTGCAGTCAAGGAGGCTGCACCGTGACCTGGGGCCCCCCACCCTGTGAGGGCCCACTTTGATGCTCCAATAGATGGCCTGCTCCGTTCACCAGGCACAACCAGTCAGCACCTGAGCACACTGGAGCTCTTTGACCTTCTTGCTTAATTTAACCCATATAGTTTGTGAGATTGTGGGTATGCACCATTACCTCTGTGTGACAGACAGGGAAACTGAAGTGAAGGAGTCCTGAGAGCCTTACCGTGGTTATAGAGAACCTTCTGACTCCCTGCATCTTCCACCTGAACCTGCCCTCCACCCCACCCATCCCCCTGCCTGGACTCCCTCAGCAAAGGCCCATCCTCACCTCTCTTCCTGAACATGCCCCTCACTGCTCCTGGGGTCAATAGTGAGGCTGTGTGCAAGAATATTCCCAACTCCGAGGCCTCTCCTCTCACCGGAGGGTCTCAGGCAGGATGCCAGGCTGGCCCTGCTTGCATCGAAGTGCCCCTACTGCCAACATACCTGCCTCCCCTAGGCCAGCCTCTGGGCACGTGGCAGGCTGTGTTCTCTTTGCTGCCCCTCCTGAGGGCTAAGCTCCATAGCCACCGACCTCTCTGCCCACACCCCAGCAAGCCCTGGTCCTGAACGGCACATGTCTGGACTCAATTCCCGGTGGGTTCCTGCACACTGCGGCCCCCTTCCTGGAATCCAGCACCTCTTCCTAGACTCTTCCCACATGACCTGTCCAAATCCATGTTTTTACTCACTCCCAGCCAACTCAGCAGGGGGAAAGGGAGGCACTGACCTGCCATTATTCTGCCACCTAAGCAGCAACCCCATCATACCTCAAGCTCACTCTGTGGTCTGACCCAAGCCACCGCCCTGTCTCCTTTTCTCGAATCGGCAGTCCTGGAACCTTTTAAACACTAAAGTGAACTCAGTCACTGCTCTTGGCTCACAGGGCCACTTACTCCATCAGCCTCCCGTGATCTCATGAAACGCTATGTAATCACATGCTGGTTCTCTTTCCTCCTGACTTGACAGGAGTCTGCAAATGTCACTAAACTGCCTCCACCACATAGGCAGTCCCTCATGCCCTTACCCGCATACACCTAGCACCAGGCCTACAATGAGCTCTAAATACATACAGATGCTTCTTAAAACAGCTGTGGTGCCCAGCAGCCAGAGCCCAGGAGCCAGAGCCACACAGACAAGGTGAGGCAGAACCTGCGTCCCTAGTACCTGCTTTGCCCACCCCAGGGACACATGGGACCCCTCTTCTCGAAGCCTCTAGTCTGATGCCCATCCTGGGACATGGCAGCCACAGCTTTACAACCAGCAAGCAGGCCAAACACAGGGGACACGGGCTAGGGTCTGCAGAGGTGACAACAATGCACAACAGAACAAAATATCTGAGCCGCAAGGATACTCGTACTCGAAGGAGATGCGCATGCAGTCCACGGAGAGGGCATTCTCCTCATCCTCGTCCCGGTGGTTGTGCCGGGACACATGGCGCTGCAGGATGCCAACGTCAGTCACATACTTCATCCTGGGAAGGAAGCACTGCTGGCCTGGGCGGGCTCCCTCCTCTCCTCACATGCAGCCGGCCACGGCTTCCCCCTCCCAAGGGCCAGCCCCCCACCTCTGCCTAGAAAGTAATCATGGCAAAGGGGGTGGCAGGCCTGGGTGCTGGGGAGCTGAGCAGACAGAGCTGGCAAACTCAGGCCCCACCTCCCCTGCACTCTCCTCTGGGCATCAGCTGCCCTGCCATTACTTACCGAGGCCTTCTGAGAGTGGGCACTGCAGAAGGCCACAGCCCTGCCTGCCAGCCACGGTCAAGTGGGCAGACCCCATAGGTGACCCACGGCAGGGGTGTGGACCAGCCACAGGAAGTGCTTCTGAGCACAGGAGAGACCGGAGTCCAGGTCCACGTAAAGGGGCCACTGAATAGAACACTAATATATGGCCTCACATAACCGGAAGCCACAGGCCAGGGATGGCGCCTAGCACTGCACACACCCCATGCCACCCTAACAGGGAAGGGGGAGCGAGGACCAGCAGGACAGCAGGCTGGGCCCAGATGACAGATCCAGGAAGTGCCACCGGACCTGTGGAACTCAGGACCCTCCCACTCCCTCGGCCCCACTACGCTTAGAAAGGTAGGGGAAGCAGAAAACAGAGGGCACGGGGACCTTAGCAAGCTGTACAAGGAGGCTGTGCCTGGGGTAGTGCCAGGTGACAGACTCAGGTCCCTGGGAAAGGGTTAACGTCTTGGGGCCAAGGTCCCTTTGATTCCCAGAGTAGGGATGAGAGAGGGCACCAGCACCCTGCCCCTCCTTGGCATCTGCACTCGGCAGCCTTTCAGCTTATCTGATTCCAATGGCAAGCACCACAGTCTGCCCACTGAGGGGCAAAAAAGGATTTATTCCATGCCAGCCCTCCCTGCAACCCTCCCCTACCCTCCCTGGCAGGACTCCGGGGGCCCTCCCCACCACCTCCTGCCCTGTTTCTGCTGTGCATGGGCCACACCTTTGCAGCACAGGGCGAAAACAGCACCCAGCTCGGGGAGACTGGGCTCCCTCCTCTCCCCTCTGGCTCCACCTGCTGGGGTCCCCGAGAGTGGACAGAACATCCACGTAAGGCCACATGCTACTCTGACAGAGTTCCCGCACTAAGCCCTTCCTCCTCGGTGTCAAGGACTCAGGCCCAAAGCCAGCCCCTCCTCAGTGGGGCTCTGCAGTGATGCTGCCACCCACGTCCCCACCGCAAACTCAGAGCCCGCGGCTGGGCCGTGTACACCCGCCCAGCACAGGCCGACCTCGAACAGCCCGAGGGAGTAATCCTTACTGAGTGATCCTGTCCTGTACCCACTGGTCTGTCAGCCCAACGATGGCCCACCTGAAAAGGAGGAGAGGGCAGTGAGGCCTTGCACAGGGCGGGGCAGGCAGGAGCGTCCTGCCCTCACGGCCAGACCCAGGCCCACCCTCAGACTGGCAGTCCCTCTTCGGGGTGGAGAGGTGATGGGGGAGATTAGGGGCCCCTGGTTCGGTGCTCCGCCTGCAGGAACTTCTGATACACAAGGAGGGAGATCAAAAACAAGGGCGCAGGGCGCCACTCTCCGCCCGGTCCTGCCGGTGCAGGACTGCAGCAGACACCCATGCTCAGGCGCTGGTGCCTCACTCTACCTCTCTGAGCCCCTCACATTACCCCTCTCTGAGGTATGCCCTGTTTCATCCACAGCTCCGTCCTTCCTGTGTAAAATGATGGCACAGAAAGGACCAGCATTTAGGCTCCTTAGTAACCTCCCAGGTTCCTTCTCCAAGCTTATCTTTTGTGGATGAGATCATGGAGATTTAGGCTGGACCGACCTCCCTGAGGTCTCAGCCGGCCCACAGCAGGAGGGGCCAAGACCCATGGTGTGTGCTAACTGCTGGTCCCAGGCAGAGTCCTTCAGCACCCCTCCAGGGCCACAGCTGAAAACAGCTGGCACCGGGCACAAAGTGAGCCAGGAGAGGCCCTGCGGGTGGAAGACGGGCCACTGGAGCACCCACCACATCTCTCAGCGTAGCCTGCGCCCACCTCCCAGGGACCTCTTCAAAAATACCACCTGGGGTGTCACCCCTGGGACCAACCCCACCACCTCCTCTGACTTCTCCACCCCAGTGTACCAAGAGTTCCTGCTTAAAGCAAACTCAGAGGGGCCGTGTGCCAGGGCTGTCAAGATGCCTAGCAGGGCTGCCTTGTTCAAACCTCACGCTCCTTCCGTAAGGCTCAGCGTAGAGTAGGAAGGGAGGAGCTGCACACAGGACCCACCGTCCGACCCTCCTCACTGGCCACGCTCCCTCCACACCCGAGAGCTCACAGTTAGAGAGAAAACCGGGGCCATGCACATTCCCAGGGAGGGGTCTGCATCCAGTGCTCCCAGTGGGAACAAGGGCGGTGCAATGGTGACATCTTCCCCCTGACCCTGCCCTCACTGGGCGGACAGAGCTGCTAGAAGGAAGCCACGAACAGAGTGCCTTTGACTAGAGGCTACATACCACAGCATGTCATTCATATCCTTGGACATCATCCATGCCAGGTCGAACATCACCATGGCCGACTGAAAGAAAGAGGGAAGCCTGAGTCCAGAGGCAGCCATGGAAGGGGCATACACGGGGCTAGGCCACAGCTAGCCCAGACCTGAGCTGCTCAGGGTCCAGCTGAACCCCTGCAGCGCGTCTGCCCGACCAGAGTGTGTGAGTGGATTGGGTACAAAGAGTCATCCTAACAACTGCCTCTGGAATGAAGATTGTCCTCTTCCTTTAGTGGAGGATTTAAGGCTCAGAGAGACTGTACCATCTCCCCAAGCTCACACAGTAGGAAACTATGGGGCTCAGATTCAAACCAGATTTTTGAGGCTCTATGCACATCCCTCCTCATGTTCCAGGACAGCGACCCCCGAGTCAGAACTTTGTGGTGAATTCCACCTATCCATACTCACTGATGTCCCGTGATATTCATACTGCTCATAGTCAAAGAGGATGTCTCTTCTGTAACAAAATAAAGTGCGACATAAAACGCGAGTCTTCAACAGGAAACAGCAAACATTTGGGGAAGGCACTAAAGTTTTACAGTACTCAAAGAAAGGCACGGGAGTCTTGTTTTCACTTACTGACCCTTTCTCGGAGTGGATGGGCACAAGGCCCGGAAGGGAGTGATATGAATACAAACTGCTGGGGCAATGGGAGATGTGCAACGGAACAGTCCCAGAACCCCGCTTCTGAGAAATTATCCCAAGATAACTCAAAGGACAAGCAAGACCAAATTTGCTATGTGCGCAAGGTTGTTCGCTGCAGCCTTACCTGTCATGGCAAGATACTGAAGTAAGATACAGTTCAAAAAGGAGCAGAATGGCTAATTAGTACTTTGTAGTACTTCTATTGCTATTGTAAGTTTTACGCAATTGATATCTAAGTCAACTGTAAATAAAAGTATCTACATCTGGAAAAAAATAAAAATAAAAGAACCAGAGGTCATCATGCTTGGTGATGTATGAGGGAGACCTTTGGGCCTGCTCCTGTCACTCCTAGGACCAAGACTACAAAAAGGACGTCACGTGCTCCAATGCAGGGATCACATGCTCATTCAAGGAGTCAAAGGCCCAGAGGTCCTAAACTAAACAAACTACTCTCACATGGAGAACACTGCATGCGCTCCCAGGGGAAAACACAGATGCCACAGACCCACAGGCAGAGCAAGGTGCTGCTTGAAGTGCACACTCACCTCCGGGCCTCCCACTCTCTTCGCTCCCTCCTTTTCATGGTTTCTGCTACTATCTCCTGATACACGGACAAAGAAAACAAAAGTAAGCAAACGAGCCAGGAATTTATCACAACTCGAGAACGTTCTGATTTGACAAAAGCCATTGGACTCAGATCCAAAATAGGGGTCATTCCTGTGCCATGAGCAGTCTGCTCCCGCAGAAAGGAAGCGATGAGGCGAGGGATGGCCGGGACTCCTCTGACCCATCAGCCCTCAAGACATCAGGACAAGAGTGATGCTTCCAGCCGGGACCGGTTTGGCTCAGTGGATAGAGCATTGGCCTGCGGACTGAAAGGTCCCGGGTTCGATTCCGGTCAAGGGCATGTACCTTGGTTGCGGGCACATCCCCAGTAGGGGGTGTGCAAGAGGCAGCTGATCGATGATTCTCTTTCATTGATGTTTCTAACTCTCTATCCCTCTCTCTTCCTCTCTGTGAAAAATCAATAAAATATATTTTAAAAAAAGAGTGATGCTTCCACAATGCCTGCTCAGGGTACACTCTGTCTACCTCGGTTTTCCAACACCCCCACCACCAGGTCATCTGGGATAACCCACAGCTGCCTCATACTGGCTTCCCCACCAGATTAATAAGAGCTAATGTCTCTTACATCCTATCATACGTCAGCTACTATTCTAATTAATCTTTTTTAATCCACACTCGAGGGAATGTGTGTGTTTTTCCATTCTAGAGAGAGGAAATGAGAGGGAGAGAAGCATTGATGTGAGAGAGAAACATCGATCGGTTACCTCCTGTACATGCCCACACCTGCTACCTCCCAGCTATGTCAGGGTCCAGCAGGCTCCAGACTCACCTCTGACCTCCTGGAGTGACAGGTTCCCCAAGACTGGTGAGAGGCACAAACCCACCTCTTCTAACCGTGTGCGCTTCTCAGAAGGCTCTGAGCCATCATCCTTATCTTCCGAATGTTCTTCATCTTCCTCTTCGTCCCTAAAGATATCATCGTAGGCGGGCACTTCAAGGTCATCATCTTGTTTAATGAGTAGTTTGATCTAAGATTAAAACAAAGAACCATCAAGCTCTCCTCTCTCTTGACAGAAAACTATTTACCACATGTTTGTGTCTTGAAGAATCTTATTTCCTAATTGGTTGACTCATAACTTTTTTGCACACATAGTCACATGATTAAGAATTTCAGATTTCTTAGGCATTTTAAAATTTTCATTTCCATTAAATGAGGTGCTAGGGTTACACCACACCGTCTGCAGAAATGACAAAAAAAAACATGCAAACTATCTACAGTCACAAAGTCTTGGAAAAAGCTCCCTCTTATGCCACACACCAAGCCAACAAAACAAACTCTCCACAACTTGGCCTTTGACAGAGGACACGAAGATATGCAACCCCAAAGGGAGTAAAAGTCCTGTCCGTAAAAGCAGGTCCAGGCCGGCGGATTTCACCTGAAAATTCCGGACCATCATTTTGTTAATGTGGGTGGGAAAAATGACCTCAGAGGAAGGTTAGGCGGCTGCTCTGCGCCAGGCTCCGTGTTCTGCTCAGGAGTTCAAAAAATGAACGCAGCAGCCGGAACCGGTTTGGCTCAATGGATAGAGCGTCGGCTTGGGGACTGAAAGGTCCCGGGTTCGATTCCGGTCAAGGGCATGTACCTTGGTTGCGGGCATATCCCTGGTGGGGGTGTGTGCAAGAGGCAGCTGATCGATGACTCTCTCTCATCGATGTTTCTAGCTCTCTATCTCTCTCCCTTCCTCTCTGTATAAAATCAATAAAATATATTAAAAAAAAAAAAAAAAAGCGAACGCAGCAGAGCCATTTTAAGTTAACAGTGGCCTTTTGCACCACCGCCTTGCTGGTCCTCATGCCACCCCTTACATGGGTGGGGCAGATGTCTCTGAGCCCCCTGGATGGTTAATGAGGCTAGGCCTGAGGTCTGAGGGCAGACTCGGTTCTGGTCACCACACTTTCAGGTCATGCACATCCCACAAATGCATTCGGAGCAACTCCCAGGGTTAGGTGTCAGGTTTCTCATCAAAGATGGACAAAACCAGATTCTTGTCTTGCTAAGGACACCAGGTGCAATGCTGTCCTTGGCATGAAAAGGAACAGACAGATCGATGGGAGAACGCGGGAGATGCATGGGCCCAAAGGCCTAGTTACCTGGGTATCATTGTACACATTCACAACATTGACTGGCCTATGGGTGTCACACACAAAAAATATGGCGTCCTCATCAGGCTGAAGGATATCCAATAGGTCAATGTTAGCTCCACAGTTTATGAGAATGAAATAACGGAACTGAAAAAAAAAAAAGGGACATTGTGAAGTAAGTACATAGGCCTCTGAGTCCTTCTGCTGAGATGCACCAAAACCCTAATAGGCCCTGACAGGAAGGGGCTCCAAATAAGCCCACAGCTGGCCTGTGCTAAGTGCTTTCATATACTCCATATACTATTTCACTTCCATAACAGCACTGTGAGGTAGGCCCTGTGGTTGTCCCTGCTTCACCATGGAGCATGCAGAGGCTCAGCATGCCTAAGTCATACGTGGAATTTGGCTCAGTGGATAGAGCATCAGCCGGCAGACTGAAAGATGCCAGGTTTGATTCTGGTCAAGGGCACGTACTTCTGTGTATCTCTCTCACATCAATGTTTCTATCTCTCTGTCTCTCCCTCTCCCTTCCACTCTCTCTAAAAGTCAACGGGAAAATATCCTCGGGTGAGGATTAACAAAATGAAACAAAAAATTAAATATTTTATTTAGCAAGTCTTGGGTAGTCCATATTTAATGGACACCTGAATATTAAGTTTTTATTACATCCCGTCACTATAGAAAACCCTGTCCTTATAAATATGGAACTGGCAGAGGTCCGTCCCATCATGACAAGAGCCTCAGGTGAGAATGTACCTCTGCCAGACTGTCATGTATATGGCCACAGACTCCAGGGACCCCCTTCCATACTCCAGCCCCTCGCAGTGAGGTCTCAGCTGCCCCAACTCTCATTATAGCCCCGTGCAGAAGTGGGAGGAGTCCTGACTTTCCACTGTTTAAATTATGTTCCCAGATTCCAAAAAGGAAACTGGGATACATCTTTTTGGAGCGATAACGGGAATAGCAGTCTAATCTAAAATAATTTTAACTAGGCCATGTCTAAAACCAACTGCTAACCTCCAAGCACCTTACCATGGAATGTCTGCAACACAAATTCGGGAGTTAGAAGCTGTCCATATTGACTTTTATTTATTGTTGACTTGAAGGTATGTCACCCAGACATAATGTTTGTTTTTCCCTTTCATATTGTGCAACATATTTGATACTTAAATAAGACATTACAATTGAGTAAAAAAAAGCCCAAGTACTCCAAAATGCATCTTGCGTACCTGTTCTTTATGTTCAAGAAAGGCAGTTTCAAGTTCTTGCCACCCAGAAACGGGAACCAGTGTATATTGTACGTGGTCACACTGGAACAGGGCCTAGAGAGAGATTATTTTCAAAGCCTATCATATTTGGAATGTCTTTAATTTACCTTGAAATGCACTTAAAAAAAATAAGATGGATTGAGAGACAAATGACCTGTGATAAAAATAAGGTTAGAAAAATATTAATGGAAAAAACTAAGCGATGGGAATGTGAGCGTTCACTACACTATTCTGTAAACTTTGCTGAATTTTTTTAAAATTCCCGAAGAAAACCTGATCTTATTTATAGTTCTTCTGAGAAGTAGTTCCTGAACCAAGGGCCTGACCAAAGCTCATGTGAACATCCACTGTACCATATAAAAAACTGAAGCAATGGTCCTATCTAATAACGAAGGACTATGCTAATTGACCCTCACACCATTGCAAAGATGGCAGTGCCCACAGCCAATGAAGAGGGACTATGCTAATTGCCCTGCCCTCAAAGATGGCGGCGCCCACAGCCAATGAGAGAATATGCTAACTGACCACCTGACCTCAAAGATGGCAGCACCCACAGCCATAAGATGGCGACACCCAGTCCTCTCAGCCCCGAGCCACCCAGGGCCAGCTGAGGTGCAGGCAAGTCTTGGATGGCAGCTACCCAGCTGCCCAGGGCTGCTTGAGGCTCAGGTAACCAGTCTGCAGGCAGTGACAGCAACAGAGGTGTGATGAGGCGTTGCCTTCCCCTGATCACCAGGTTGCCTCTTGCCCCTGAGGGCTCCCAGACTGTGAGAGGGGGCACGAAGGTCTAAGGAATCGCCCCCCTCCAGTGCATGAATTTTCATGCATCGGGCCTCTAGTCTCCCATAATAGACTAAGGAATCATAAATTTCCAGCATTAGTTGTGGCATCACTATGTCCTCAATTGTCACAGATTTCTCTATCTCAAACCCCACATCTGAAAAGCCAATACAGGTCTCTCTAATGCAGCCATATTTTGCCTAGGTTATTGCAAAAATACTAACTCGTCTCCTTGACTTTTGCCTAGAACTTCTCTAATCCACCCCAATTTCAACCTGCCAGAGAAGAAACTTCAAGAGGCCTCCTCCCCAGCTTTCAGTTGTTGTCGCTTCAGGCCCCTACCCCAACCTGAGCTCTCACCTGAGAAGGTGCTCCTCACCGCCCGCCCTACTCCCTACCCGACCAAGTTCCCTCCGGACTCGACGCCCCCACCTCACGCCCGGGCGCGCCCAGCACGCTCTGCTCTCGCCCGGCCCCACCCTCCCAGGGTCCGAAGTCGTACCTGAAGGATCTTGCAAGCGCACAGAGCGTCCACGTCCGACGCCACGAAGAGAAGGACCCTCTGTCGGCGTTAGAGAAAGAGAGCTGAGCGCAGTGCCCCTAACCCGGGCCCCTCCCGTCCTCCCACGGCCGCTCCCCTTTCATCCCTTCCCCGCGAAGAGGCCTCAGGGTCCACGGGAGGGCGGGGTCACCTGGTTCTGGACCACCTCGTAGAACTCTTTGCGGAAATCGGACACGAACATGACCACGGTAGCCGGGACACCCAGAGCTCGCGCGAGCGGAGACAACTCGGAGCCCCGACTGTGATCGAGGCTCCCGCCAAATCGGGGTCTTTTCCAATTGGCCCACAAGCCAACCAATAGCTACTCAGTTCCCGCCTTTCTTCCTGTGTGATTAGTTCAAACTGCGGCGGCTGCAGCGCTCCGCCATTCACGGCTGGAACATGCTGGCCCGCCCCTATACGCGTCATCGACGAGCTGGATGCAAACACGTTTGCCCAGAAACAACAAGGTCGGTGGACATCTTTACTTTGGGCAGAGAAGCCTACTACTCTCCCACAGGAACTCCAGGAAAAAGAAGCCATCTCCCCTTAAATTAAATATATTTATACATCGCATGAAGCTGTCGGTTTATTATTTCAATATCACCTTAAGTTCAATATACACCGAACCAAGTTGTCAAGTTGATGATTTCAATAGGCTCTATCGGTCTAGTTCGAAGGCAGATGAGTAGCGTACTTCCGCCCGAGTCTTCCAGGACTGCTGCATTCTGGGTAATGTAGTCAATAAGGAAAATGGCGCTAGTAAATTCGTCGGGGGAGTAGGGGTAGACTTAAAAGACTTTTTAAAAATCCTCTAGAGTGGAAACAAGTTTAAAAATGTATTTATTGTTCATTCCTGGGAAAGTATGGACCCTGGCGCTTTTGGCTGGCTTTTTCTCTTTTACAACCCAGCCCAGTGTTCGGGACACCCCCACCCCACCCCAGGCTGTAGTCCGGAACTTCCGGTGAGCTGTCCGGGACTTCCGGTGAGCCTTGCGGGACGTCAGAGCCGAGGCGACAGCGGCGGCCGCTGTGAGAAGAACGAGTCGTCTGTGAGGAGAGCGAGTCCGAGGGCTTGGGTCGTAACGTTCCCTGGACAGAGCGGTGTCTGCGTGGCAGAGGTGCCATCATGGTGAGCGCGGCAGGACAGGGGCCGGCAGTTGAGGGCCGGGGAAGGAAGGAGGGTGTTTAGGACCCGGCAGGGCGGGCCTGATGGCAGCGGAGGTGCCGAGTCACCCGGCCTAAGTCAGGCCGGTCCGTCCGTCCGTCCGGGGAGCATCGGGCAAGAGCCGTACCCCGGACTGCAAACGGTCGCGGGTCATCCCCACTAGTTCGGGAGGTGGCTTGCATTTCCTCTCAGTTGAACTCGAGCTCCTTCCATGTTTGTGTCCACCCATGGTTTTCGCAAGCGGTAGGCATTTAACAGGTTCCATGAATACCGAACTAACTGAAAGTTTGTTGAGGGGAGGAACAGAATGAGAGGCTTCCCAGAAAGAATATATGGGGGCATCCCCGTGAGCGGGAACACTCCGCTCTTACCCAGTTCCCGGAGTCCAGTACCTCCTGGGTCCTGCCTGGGTGGTGGTCATGCCTTCGGCTGTGTAAGCGATTCAGTAAACATGACAGTAGTAGCTAATATTTATTTGCTGGTGCTTTTCCCACACACAGCTTTTATTTTAACTCCCACAGTCCCTCCTTACGCCTTATATCATTTAATCCTTACAGTGACCTTGGAAGACAAGGATGATGATTATCGTTTTCACTATGAGAAAACTTGTTGTTTACAGAGGTCACAAACGTGGGAGTGAAAATTTGAAACCCAGTCTGGCTAGCTGGCTGCAGAGCTCAGTCTAATTACTACTGCTCAGCATTACCTAGGTGTCACCCGTTTGTTTTTGTTTAAAAAAAAAAAAAAAAAAAAGGAATGATGATTAGATTTTCTCCTGAGTGTGTTGTCGAATCATACTTCTATTCTCAAGTTTATCCACTTAACAGACCTTGAATACTTGATATGTGGTAGGCAGTATGCTAGGCGTTGGGATTATAAAGGAAAGTAGGATTTGGGATGGGGAGCAGTAGGAAGGAGCATTAATTCCCGAGTGAATTGAAGGCAGATTGGTATGGGTGTTAAATACCTTGCACATTTTCCTCTTTTGTATTGCACTCAGGAAGGCCCCACTTTTCTTCCTTTTATCCCAGAAATATTTTCTTTTGTTAGGTTTCTGGCCAAGATTTTGCTAGACAGAGTTCTGTTGGTTAAAAGAAGAATCAAAGGTTTTAAACTACTGTGCCAGACACAGGGAGTGAAAAATCACTTGAAGTTTTAAGCAGAATCATTTGAGACTTATATTTGCATTTTAGAAAGATGGCTGATTCCATTTTGGTAACTACCTTATCAATAGATGGCTTTCCCTCTACGTAATGTATATTTGGAATCAAGTAAAAAATATTTGACTATTTTGAGATTTCTTTCTTTATTTTTTTAAATTAAATCTTTATATTGAGCCCTAACCAGTTTGGCTCAGTGGCTAGAGCGTCAGCCTGCCGACCAAGGGGTCCCGGGTTCGATTCCAGTCAAGGGCATGTACCTTGGTTGTGGGCACATCCCCAGTGGGAAGTGTGCAGAAGGCAACTGATCAATGTTTCTAACTCTATCTCTCTCCCTTCCTCTCTGTAAAAAAATCAATAATATATTTATTTTTTAAATCCTTTATGTTGAAAGTATTACATAGTGAAAGCAAAAAAAAAAAAAAAGAAAAAAAGAAAGAAAAGAAAAAATGATTAATTCAGAGTTTAAATATTCTATGGGGAAAAACTTCTGGACAAAATTAAGAGACAAGCACCCAGTTGGTGTGGCTCAGTGGTTGAGCGTCATCCCATGAACCAAGAGGTCACTGGTTCAATTCCCAGTCAGGGCACATGCCTGGGTTTGATCCTAAGTGTGGGATGTGAAGGAGGCAAGCAATCAACGATTCTCTGTCATCATTGATGTTTCTATCTCTCCCTCCCCTTCCCTTTCTGAAATCAATAAAAACATTTTTAAAAATATGTTTTTACTGATTTTTAGAAAGAGGAAGAGATCTCTTGGTTCCTACTGTAGATTGACATTCAGCTGCTGAGCCACACCAGCTGACTCAACTCTCAACTCTCTTTTTTCTTAAAAAAAAGAGAAAGAAAGAAAGAAAAGAAAAGAAAGAGCCCAACAGGTTTGGCTAGTGGATAGAGCATCGGCCTGGGGACTCAAGAATCCCAGGTTTAATTCCGGTCAAGGGCATGTACCTTGGGGGCGGGCATACAACCAGTAGGGGGTGTGCACAAGGCAGTTGATCAATGTTTCTCTCTCATCGATGTTTCTAACTCTATCCCACTCCCTTCCTTTCTGTAAAAAATCAATAAAATATATTTTAAAAAGAAAGAAAGGGTGGAAACAGACTTTAGTTTCATTGTAGTACTGACAAGTGCTTCAGGCAGACCGCTGTGGTCCAACAGGATTTTGGTAGTGTATCTTGTTCTTCAACAACATTTATCAGCATTAACTCCCCTGAACTGTTTTGGCTTTTGATGAGAATAAATATGTCTTTATTCTGTTCTAACTCTGGCATCTCTTTTCTCCTTCTAGTTCTCTTTCAACATGTTCGACCACCCGATTCCCCGGGTCTTCCAGAACCGCTTCTCTACACAGTACCGCTGCTTCTCCGTGTCCATGCTTGCAGGGCCTAATGACAGGTCAGATGTGGAGAAAGGCGGGAAGAGTATGTGCTTGTTTTTATTTTGAATAGTAACTTTTATATGGAATAGTAACTTTTCCTGCCCTCAACCTGCAGTGCTTATAGTCTTCAACAGTTCTTATTTTACATGTGTAACAGTAGCTACTTACGCTGAAAACATTGCTTGTTCCAGATTTGCTGGGGTGGGGTCCAAATTATGATTAGATTTATGGGTAGTAACCATTCATTTCCCCAAAATTAATTATAGCAAGTAAAATTCGTTATGACAAATCATTATTATTAATTCTGGCTACCATATAAGTATTTTTTGGTACTTTTTAAAGATTAACAGCAACTGCATTTTGATTTTTGTCGTTTTTATTTTCTAATACTTTTTAAATGTTCTTTTCACAGTTATTATGCCACCCTCAGCCCTCGATCAACTCAGTAAGTATTTCCTACACGACTTGAGAACTGAGGTAATATAAAGGCGGATGCTATGTCTGGCCAGGAGTTGTCTCTGGAATATGACACTAAGCTGGGAGGTTCACCATTCTTTTGTTCTCCGTAGATAAAATTGGCAAGGACAGTATGTACCTCACTGTTCTGGGAAGACCGAGTGAGGGCCTAGCGTGTGGCAAACACTGTCACTATGTCAGTCTGTCCCAGTCCCCGACTCTCCTGGGTTCTGCTTCCCATTGACAGCTCCTCCTTTCTGTGCCCCCTGCACTCCTGGGTCAGGCTGCCAGCAGTCTTGTTTGCCTGCCTATGGCTCTGTGTGTGGCCTCACCCTCAGAGGGGATGCACTGTGTCAGTCACCCTGCGTGGTGTCCCACCCGGCCTCCTCTCCTGACCGCTCCATACCTTGTACCCGTGCTCCAGCCTCACCTAATGGTCAGCCACTCCTGAACTGGCTGGGCTCCCCTTCCCTCCATGCCTTTGCTCAGGTTGCTTCCTCTGCCTGGAATTCCCTTCCTGGCCCTCCCACCTTGACTTACCTGGAGGCCATCCTCCGGGAGCCCTGCGTCCTCCCGCCCTACTCCCCTCCCACAGCACCACGCATCAGGGGGCCCTTGTTGTCTTTCTCGGTTTGCTCACTAGAAACCTTTGAAGGAGGCAGTTTTGTCCAGCACATGGTTGGCATTTAAATTATCTGCAAAGAAACGAATGAACATGCCACTTTTCAAAACTAGAATTTCAGAAAATCACAAGTGTAAGCCGCTGCTGAGAATCGGAGTCACTGAACATTTCCGAGTCTGGGCCGAGTTCTGTGATCTCGCAGGGAACGTGGGGTCTTGTGGGTGGGCAGGCTCTGAAGGGCAAAACACCTCACAGGTCCGAGGATCTGCTCGGGGGGCAAGGCTGTGTGGGGCCACAGTGGGTGCCCAGGAGGCTGCTTTTTGGGGGGAGCTTGTTTGGGGAAACAGCGTTTCTGTCCCTTGGAGAAGTTTAATCTCATAACCTCTTTTGTTTCTAGGCCGACTCAACATTACCTACCCGATGCTGTTCAAGCTGACCAACAAGAACTCGGACCGCATGACGCACTGCGGTGTGCTGGAATTTGTGGCTGATGAGGGTATCTGCTACCTGCCACACTGGGTGAGTGGAGCTGTCTCTGGAGAGTCTGTGGGCCTGTCTTGGGTGGAACCTCAGGCAGGGACACCATCCCGCCCAGCATGTGCAAGTGTCCTGCCCCAGATACAGAGTGAGGGAGGGCATTCGGAATATCCTTTTCTTTGTTAATTGCTCAACTGGTAGCCTGGATACCACCCCATGCCATTTACCTGTGATCTCCTGGGTAAGGCTTGTTCACCATAATGAAGCAGCAGTATATTTGAAATGGTCTAAGTACAAAATTTTAGATTTTTAAACATTCTCTCCCCATTTTCAGTAGTTTCTCCCCCAATTCTGTTGAAACAGATATGCGTTTACTCTTTTGCCTATAACTGAGTCTTTTTAAAGCACTCAGTTTTGTGGTCATGAAAACAAACCTTCTCTAGAGCTCTTAGGCTTTCCCTTAAGCCTGTGTCCTTCCCGAGGGCTAGGGGAGCCAGCCCCTCCACTACAGGAGCCCTCCACTCTCACACCTGCTGCCTGGCCTCTCTTGTGGTGTTTCCCAATCTTCGTCCCATGGGGAGCTCTTACACCTCAAAGCCCAGACCCAACTTGCTTTCCTGACCACTTGCCCTCCCCAGCACTGTCTCCCAGTGCCTCGCTCTCCTGTGTGTCTGGAGGTCCCTCTTCTTGGTTTGAGGCCTTCTCCTGCTAATCCCGTAGAGTATTGTGGGTGGCTGAAGTGTCGGACAGTGACAGCCTCCTGAGACCGCTGTGGATCTGCAGAGACCCCTCTATAGAAGTGAGAGAGAAGGTGGTGATACTGGGGTACACAACCCCTCAAAGGTTCTCTGCAACCCATTGACTTGGAGTTTGGTGACCCTTGTCTAGGATCTTAGGCCACTTTGGATCAGAAAACTAAATCATTTTTCTCAGAAAAATCACATTCCCTGGGATGCCTCTTTAGGTAGCATGAGCTGCTGGCCTGTCTCTTCCTGAGCTGGTCTTCTAGCTCCTGGCAAGAATAGGCGTTTGCCTGGGGTTTCCCAGGTGTTGCCGCCGAGCCAGCCCCCATGCTCATGCATTGTGTTGGCTTATTGGCTGGCTTCCATCTCACCTCAGGCTCCCGGGCTACTTCAGGGTGAGTCAGCCTGGAACAAGGTTCCAGGAGGCCATCTGAATGTCAGACTTTAGGTCGATGACGGTCCCTGATTTCCAGAAGCCTCACGTGGCCTTCTTTTTCCTTTAGATGATGCAGAATCTGCTGTTGGAAGAAGGGGGCCTGGTTCAGGTGGAAAGTGTCAACCTTCAAGTGGCCACATACTCCAAATTTCAGCCTCAGAGCCCTGACTTCTTGGACATCACCAACCCAAAAGCAGTGTAAGAAGGGTTCTGGACAAAAGAGGGGTTTGCTGGCACACAGTCTAGAGAGCACTTGGTTGAATGTGTGCCTACTTTGAGGAGCACACATTTATTGTGATTGGTAGTAATTTGAGCATAATGACATTCAGCCAGCACATCTGCCATCACTCCTGGACCTGGGCCTGACCAGTGTGCTAATGCTTTGTGTGCCCCTTCTGTACGCTCTCTGTATACTTCTTCATGGGCACCGTGGAATCTTTCCTTCAGGTGAACTTTGACCCCTAGCCCAAAGCCCAGTATGTTCTGGTGGAAGGGAGCCAGCTGGTCTGCCTCAGCTCCCGAGCCACTGGTGCCTGTAAACTTGCCACTCAAGCTTAGGGCTTTTCACTCCAAACCAGTGGGAAGCATTGGCTTAAGTTTTCTTTCTCTTAGCAAGAGGAATGCAGAGGTTTTAGCTTCTAGTGATTTTTTTTTTTTTTTTTTTTTTTTTGGCAGGGAGGGTGTGTGTTCTCTGAACAGTAGCAAGACGTATGTGTTTATAATTTAAGGAGTGACCAGTGTGGGTGAGGGATCTGCTGTGTGTGGACTACAGTAACGTGGAGGCCCCAGTGTAGCTCACTGAGGTCATGTGACAGAGTGGTCACTCTATCTCCTATTGGTTTTTTAAAATGCATGTTTGGAGAAAAAATGTAGGTAAGTGGACAGCAAAAGAAAAGCTGCCTTCACCTGTCTCCCTGCACACTCTGCAGGCAGGAGCTCGGGAGCAAGTTGCTGACGGTCATGTCCCAGATGTGGGTGGGCACGTTGAGCCATCACTGACTGTCTGTGGACTGGCATTTGGGCCCCTTCAGCTGGGTCCTGGACATGCAGAGGTGCTGGACTCTGCTCAGAGCAATCAGTGTCCTGGGGCAAAGTCTGATCCCTTGTCATTCAAAGCTCTGCTTGGAGGTGCTTGTCTGACTGTCAGTGCCTAGAAGTGCACTGAAAATCATGACTGTAGCCCCTCATGATTTTCTCTAAATTTTTACATTTTTTTCGCCAAAACTGGTTTGGCTCAATGGATAGAGCGTCGGCTTGGGGACTGAAGGACCCGGGTTCGATTCCGGTCAAGGGCATGTACCTTGGTTGCGGGCATATCCCAGTAGGGGGTGTGCAAGACGCAGCTGATCGATGACTCTCTCTCATCGATGTTTCTGACTATCTCTCTCACTTCCTCTCTGTACAAAATCAATAAAATATATTAAAAAATAAAAATAAAATAAAAATAAAAAAATTTACATTTTTTTCAATGCATACTTACTGGGTTGCTTTCAGAAGCAATTTCTCTCATAGAAAGGGCACTACTTTCATCAGCTACAGTCAACCCAATGCCCTTGTCGAGCTGATAGTCTGGGTAAAGGCAGTCACATAGAGCAGAGAATGTGGGGGGTGCACATCAGCGACAGGAGAGCCATGTTCATCCTCAGAGGCCGATTGGATTGGGTCTGACAACTTGGGTCCTCAGGAGGCGTCAAGGGCAGGGCCCTCCTGAAGCATGGCATTTCACATGAGGAATGAAGACAGCATCCCACACAAGGCCCTTTTCCCAAAGTTGCTGTCACCCTGGAAGGATTTGTGACCAAGAAAACAACCTAGACAGCCTGGCGTTCCCCCCTCAGGCTCTGAGAGCCTCCCTAGGACAGCATTCACCAGGCGGTGGTCCGTGACATCCGAAAGGTGCCATGTCACTGGTGGGTTCTGGAGCTATAGTTTATGTTTATGCCTTGACATTGTGTGTCTGCAGATTAGAAAACGCATTGAGAAACTTTGCCTGTCTGACCACTGGGGATGTGATTGCCATCAACTACAATGAGAAGGTTAGTGTCGGCTAGAGGGCCAGCAGTGCCATTCTGATATTTGAATGGAGGTTCTTTTTAAGCAGTGTATGCCTGACTTGTCAACTAATTGCTGCCTACTGCTTACTTTTTAGAGCCCTATAATAATTCAGAAGCTAAGTTTTGGTAATTGATTTATTACATTAATAGATGAATAAGCTTAACATTGATATCCTTATTCTTATTAATCACATATCTGTGTCTCATGGTGGTGAGCTTGCCAATTGTGCCTCAGTTAGAAAGGCCTGCATTTCACCTAAAATCTCAGATAAGCCCTTTGCTAGGCTGTCAGGACAGAGAAGTGAGCCAGCCTAGGTCCCTGTCCTTAGGATTCCCTCCATTGGAAGCAAACAGGCCCTCCTGGAGCTGCCAGGCAGTGGGCTCCAAGCGGGGGCACCTGGAAGCAGAGCCTGGCCACATCCTCTTCCTTACGTTTTCTTTCACTTTGGGTTTCTCTTAGCTCCTCTGGGCTTGTCCCTCCTGACACAGTCTTTCAAGTCTGAACACCACTTAGGTTCATCCATGATTCCATGCAGTGGACAGCAGCAGCTTGTCCCAGGCTCTGAACCAAAAGCAATGTTGAAAAAAATAGATTCAGCCACTTTTAATGTATGTTTTTTATGTACTTGAGATTATCCTAAACACACAGCAACATTACTGGTTTAATTTCTTGTCTCTTGGCTACATTGTATTCTCCTGGTGGCTATAATTTATTTACAAACGAGTAAGTTTTGGCTACATACTATTCTTAGCAATGCTGGAGTGAACATGCTTAGAATTTTCTCTCTGCATATTTAGGCTAATTAATTACTTGGAGTTAATTCCTAGGAGTGTACAAGTTGGGATAAGGTTATGAGTGTCTTTTTCAATTTGATCCATAATTCCCTTGTCTGATTTGAACTACTTTTAGGGAATAACTTCCGTTGAGTGATGGACAGGCATGAAGGCAGTCTCTCCCCAGGGCCTCTTTGTTGCAGCAAGATCTCGGGAGGGTGTTGTGGAGGTGAATGATGTGTCTGCAAGAGGGAGAGAGTGAACCTGAATGATGTGTCTCCGTAGGGAGTCACAGTAGCAGTGACAGTTCCCGGTGCTGCCATGGAGCTAACCAGCTGATTTCTGTGTTCTCCCAGATCTATGAACTGCGGGTGATGGAGACCAAGCCTGACAAAGCCGTGTCCATCATCGAGTGTGACATGAATGTGCGTAACCGCTGCTTAGAGTGCATTCCACCGGGGGGAGACGGGCATCTGGTAGCATCAGCCAGTGCCCCGTGAGGGTGTCACTATCACACAGTCCCCAGGACTACTTGGGTGAGAGAGGAAGAAATGCTGCCGGAGCATCATGAGAACGCCGCTGACCTTGTGATCCTTCTCAGGGCAGTGGAGGTGGCACAGTTGCCTCCGGTTCTGAGATGGCTAAATCTATTGGCATCTCAGACTTGCCAAGAAGTGCATCTTCTTAAACACCAAGGAAGCTCAATTTTTAAAAATATTTTTATTGATTTTAGAGAGGAAGGAAGAGGGAGAGAGAGAAACATCAATATTGAAAGAGAATCATTGATTGTCTCCAGCACGCTCCCTACTGGGGATAGAGCCTGCAACCCTGGCATATACCCTAGACCGGAATCAAACCCAGAACCCTTCAGTCCACAGGAAGATGCTTTATCCACTGAGCCACATGAGCTAGGGCAGGAGGCTCAATTTTTTTGAGCTAAGGAAGGCCGAAAAAGCTAAGGAAGGCCGAAACCGGTTTGGCTCAGTGGGTAGAGCGTCGGCCTGCGGACTGAAAGGTCCCAGGTTCGATTCCTGTCAAGGGCATGTACATTGGTTGCGGGCAAATTCCCCAGTAGGGGGTGTGCAGGAGGCAGCTGATCGATGATTTGCTCACATCGATGTTTCTAACTCTCTATCCCTCTCTCTTCCTCTCTGTAAAAAAATCAATAAAATAAAAATAAAAATTAAAAAAAAAACCCTGCTAAGGAAGGCTGCTCAGCTCCTAAGTAGAAAGGAACTACTGGGACACACAATAGTTTGTTGGCTTTCCAGAGAATGATGCTGAGCATAAAAAGCGCAGACCCAAGTGCTTACAACTGATTCCATTTTTTGTTTTTGTTTTTTGTGTGTGTATGTTAACTCTAACCTGAGGATATTTTTTCCATTGATTTTTAGAGAGAGTGAAAGGGAGAAAGAGGGAGAGAGTGAAACATTGATATGGGAGAGGCACATCAGTTGCCTCCCGCCTGTGCCCCAACTGGGCCCAGGGATTGAACCTGCAACCCAGGTATGTGCCCCTGACCAGGAATTGAACACATGACCCTTCAGTGCACAGGCTTATATTCTAACCATTGAGCCACATTGGCCAGGGCTGATTCTTGAAATAATAATACTTAAGAAAGAGAGGACAAAATAGTGGTTTACAAGGTGCCTTGGGTGGTAGAGAAAATGGCCGGCAGAGGTGTGGATGTGGATGTAGAGGGAAAACATGGAGGGATCCTGTGGTGCTGGAACTGTTCAGCATCTTGACTGTGGTCCTACACTGGTGATAAAATTGTGAAAACTTAGCACATACACACAAAGTGAATTCTTGTAAAACAGGAATTCTGAATAGTGTAGACGTTGATATCCGGGTAATGGTATTATACTATAGTTTTGTAAAATATCACCATTGGGAATACTGGGCAAAGTGCACAGGGCATCTTTCTATATTAGTTCTTTAAACTGCATGTGAATCTACAGTTTCCGTTACAAACAGAAAAGCTAAGGAATCCTAAGTGCCAGCGTGTCTCACAACTTTCCCTTTCGCCTCGGGAACGCAGGTGGATTTTGATGCTCCCCTGGGCTACAAAGAACCCGAAAGACAAGCCCAGCATGAGGAGTCAACTGTAAGTTGTTCTCCCCCCCTCCCCCCGGGCAGGTTTGGCCTCGTTGGTAATGGTCTTTGGGAGCCTGTCCTGGTCTGTCCTGGCTGCCAGCCTGTGTTTGGTCTCTACTGGTGCTGGTGTAGCCACAGTCCCTGCTTTTCTCCCAGCCCCGCTCCCAGGGGATCGCCCAGCTGTTCCGGTGCAGAGACAGCAATAGAAATGAGGGGGGTATCCCTGGAAAAAGTTGGAGTTTCCCTGCTGGGAAGCTTATCTCTCATTTTTCTGTCCCTGTCAGGAAGGCGAAGCTGACCACAGCGGCTATGCCGGAGAGCTGGGCTTCCGTGTGAGTACCAGACCACGGGTTTCACTTCCTGTGCTCCTGCCGTGCCATCTGCTCCTCGCAGCCACTCTGTAATGCTCCACGGACATCACTAGGGATTGGGCCTCTGGTATCTGTACACACAGGTGTCTGTCACTCTGTCAGTTACATAGCACTTGACATCCACTTTCTCTTGGAATCTTCCTAACAAATCTGTAAGGCAGCCAGAACTTTCTTCTTTTTAAAATTCTAACCTACCATAAAGTTAAAATAGTACAATGGACACACGTATACCTTTCCTTTAGATTCACCAATATGGCCACATTTGCTTTATCTCTAAGAATGCGTTCTCCTTTTCTTGGCCTACTCTGTTTAAAAATAAGTTGCAACATGACCCTTCAGCACCGCGCGCAGCCTGGCTCCTGGGAAAAAAGAGATGACTGGTATCAGGGCGCTGGGAGGCAGTGGGGGACTGGAAGCTGGGCTATGCGGCAGTTGCAGCAGAGATCTTAGTCCATCCACAGGGCCCCAGACTGGTCCTGCAGAGGCCAAGGCCAGACCTTTTAACCTGTCATTGGCTATTGGCTACAGGCTACCCATGGGCAATATGTGCTCTTGAGCCAGGACTACCTTCATCTCACAACAGTCCTGAGACGGGGTTCTCAGCTGCCCACACTTCAGCAGCTGGGCAGTGAGGGCTTCATTCCTGAGGGGGACTGGGTGGCACCCCCCAGAACATATCCCTGCAGCAGTCTCAGCAAAGGGCATACCTGTGCTCACCTCCTGCTTGCCTGTGTAGGCCTTCTCTGGCTCCGGGAATAGACTGGACGGGAAGAAGAAAGGTGTAGAGCCCAGCCCCTCCCCAATCAAGCCTGGAGACATCAAAAGGTGGGTCTTTATCATCCTCTAGGGAGGGTCTGTGCTAGGCCTATGGGGTGGGCAGCCTCACTCCAGCTCTGGAAAGAAAGCCCAGCTCAAAGAATCCAGCAGAGTGGATGAATTCCCCACCCCCACCGCCACCTGCTCTTCTTGGGGGACTGAAACATGACAAGGAGTTGCTGTTTTCCAGTGGAAGTGTGTCAGTATCTTCCCTCCAGTCCAGAACCAGGCAGTCCAGCCTCCACCTGCCTCCAGCTGGTCCCCGTCAGATCTCTCGCCTACTCAAAATCTTTCTAGTTCCTATCCAATCTGTTGTTCTGTTCTATTCATCAAGTCATAGTATCTGACTTCCTTCAAACAGGAGGCAGGAGCTGCCTCACAGATGTGTTTCTGTTGTTTGGTCCAGGGGCTCAGAGCAGATTCCCTGCTCTGGTGGCAGTCACAGTTGGTGGCAGGGATGAGATGTGTCACCTACCATATGTCACCTTTCTACTATATGTTGGAGCAGAAGGATGATGGTATAATCCAGTGGTCGGCAAACTCATTAGTCAACAGAGCCAAATATCAACAGTACAACGATTGAAATTTGAGAGCCAAATTTTTTAAACTTAAACTATATAGATAGGTACATTGTTATTAACTTAATAAGGTACTCCTAAGCTGGCCTTTGCTAAAGACATGGTATTTTGTGGAAGAGCCACACTCAAGGGGCCAAAGAGCCACATGTGGCTATCGAGCCTCCGTTTGCCGATCGCTGGTATAATGGATTTTTACCCACTCTCCGAGTTTGGCACAGTGTACCCCTCCAAGGCTGATCCATGAGGCTGGAGGACGGATTTGATGAGGGCCTCCCAGCCTCTGGGTGACCCCTCACTGCAGGCTCGGTCCCGGCTGAAGGCCCTGCTCCATTTGCCTTCTGATTTCCTCCGGTAGGGATGCTGGGACCCCAGAGGGCTGGCCAAGGCCAGGTGGTCTACAGCCGCCTGCCTCAGAATGAGAATCGCCAAGAGGACGCTCTTCCTCTCTTTGGCTTGCCTTCCTCCTGTTAGTCAAGAGGGAATTTGAGTCCTTTTCTTCTGGAGCTAACATTTCTCCTCTTCCATCTTTACAGAGGAATTCCCAATTATGAATTTAAACTTGGTAAGATCACTTTCATCAGAAATTCACGTCCACAGGTCAAAAAGGTGGAAGAGGTGAGAAGTTTTATTTTCTAATGATGGGTGGGGGAATTCTTTCCATTTTGAATCAGGGTATTGCTGTCATATTTTTCTTCATTCCTGGGACTCTCCTCCCTCCAGGGGCCTGGTGGTCCTATTGAGGCTGTGTGTGGTGTGTGGGGCTGGGTGTAGAGGTGTGTGTTTGGGAGCTCAGAACCTTCATCTTCTGTAGATAACACCACGGGCTGACTAACAGAAGGAATACATGAAAGATACCTGTTTCTGAGGGTTCAGAAAAACAAGCCTCTTTCTGCTGGTGGGAGACTAGCTTACTAAGGACTTCAACTTATAGAAAATATCAAGCTGACTGCAAACACATTGAGCTGGTCATCACAGCAATTTAAAAATACTGCAAACCTAGAAGTAATATCCAAGGGTACAGACTGCCTCTCCTACCTGATGAAATTCTCTGTAGATTTTAGAATGTACTAGATAAGAAATCCATTGTCTTGAGACTTGGAATTAAGTTTGCAAATAGTCCCTAACCAGTTTGGCTCAGTAGATAGAGCATCGACCTGCAGACTGAAAGGTTCCAGGTTCGATTCCGGTCAAGGGCATGTACATTGGTTTCGGGCACATCCCCAGTAGGTATCTCATTGACGTTTCTAACTCTCTATCCCTCTCCCTTCCTCTCTGTAAAAAATCAATAATATATATATATTTTAATATATTTTTATTGATTTTTATATATCTTTTTAAAATATATTTTATTGATTTTTTTTTCACAGAGAGGAAGTGAGAGGGATAGAGAGCTAGAAACATCAATGAGAGAGAAACATCGACCAGCTGCCTCCTGCACAACCCCCACCGGGAATGTGCCCACAGCCAGTGTACATGCCCTTAACTGGAATCCAACCTGGGACCCTTCAATCCGCAGATCAACGCTCTATCCACTGAGCCAAACTGGTTTCAGCTAAAATATATATATATTTTTAAGTAGTTTATATAAACACAGAAAAGTGACTGGAAGTGTTATTTTTGGGTGGTGGAGTTACAGTGACTTTTCTTTTGGGGTGTATTTTATACTTTATATATTGAAAATGTGCCGAAACTGGTTTGGCTCAGTGGATAGAGCGTCAGTCTGCGGACTGAAAGATCCCAGGTTCGATTCTGGTCAAGTGGCGGGCACATCCCCCGTGGGGGGTGTGCAGGAGGCAGCTGGTCAATGTTTCTCTCATCATCGATGTTTCTAGCTCTCTATCCCTCTCCCTTCCTCTCTGTAAAAAAATCAATAAAATATATTTTATTTAAGGAAGGAAGGAATGTGATGCTTCTGCAAAAGGATACATGCTCACCCTGAGGATAAAGGCAGTGGTAGACACATGGTTGTGATTGTGTGGCATGTGTTCAATTCCGTTGATTGTGATTTGTATTTCTATTTCAAAAACACTTCTTATCAATAATGGGGAAGTAAGGAAAATGGGTGGATGGTACATGAGTCAGCAAATTAAAGCAATTTCTATAAACCTCCAAGAAATTTCTGAAAATAGTATCTTATCTTCACACAGGATGATGCTGGAGGCAGATTCGTCGCTTTCTCTGGAGAAGGACAGTCTTTGCGTAAAAAGGGAAGAAAGCCATAAGTTAGCTGATTGGAAAATAAAATACTCAATTGCAACATAATGGCTTTTAGTTACTGGCTCTGACAGGGATGAGACTATTGCAGAGATGCTCTGTCGCTTTAGGTTTGTTTAGAGTTACCTAAGAATCGTCTAGTTTGGTCTGGAAGTGGGGTGCAGAACTTCGTGGTTACATGCTTGAATTGGAGAAAGAAAGCTGTCTCTGAGGTGCTACAGGCGCCTCCTCACCACTTCCGGCTTTCCGCCCTTGGGGGCACTCCCACTGACCCAGCAGGAGCAGAGTTCCCTGTCCCGATAAAAGTCCAAGGAAGGGGTTGAATTACTCTAACTTGTGATGTTCTTTTTATTTTATTTACTCTTTCTCTTTGTGGGTCTGGAGCTTAGATGTTGTCTTTGGTCTAAAGAAAAGTGGTTTAAATAGATTTGTCCTCTATAAATAGTGGTTATTCTACTTTTTACTTTTTTTCCCCCCCCTCTCTCACAAAAGAACTATTTCTCAGAAGGAAAACCTGATCTGAAAACATTTCTACTTTAGTTGTCATTTCAAAATAACTGGCTCCCTGAGTCTATTCTATTAGGGAGAGGGAGGGAACAACAAAATGTCATGGTGAAGCACAAATATGAAAATTAGAATAAATAAGAGCTAACGGTGGTCCTCTTTCTCCTTCCCTGTCTCCCACTCCCAGTTTAATGTACTACCCAATGTTCTGCTGGCCTGCATATTTTGTATTGGTCTCAGATCCTCACTTTGTATAAAGTGAAATCTTTTTTTGACATGTTAACCAATTATTTTCATCTCTTTTGTTCCTTGAAAGTAATTCTAAATTTTTCAAATAAAAACAGGGAATGACTAAAACCTGGATTGCCTCTAAATGTTTGATTAGATGTCAACAGGGATTGATGTTTGGGCCACTGAGCAGGAGTTGGAGGAAGGCCTGCTTGCAGGTACCCCTCATTCCATAGTGCTGTTAGAAAAGAACTTGGGGACAGGGGAGTGGCTCTCTGACCCTTGGGGTGAGGATGGTCAGGCCCAGATCTCCCCTTGTGCCAGGTCTCCTGCTTGTAGGCAGAGGGTCCTTCTCTGAACAAGGCTCCTCCCAACACTCAGAAGAGGACAGGATGTACCATACCAGGGTCCACCATGGATCTCAGAGAATGAGCACTGAAGATTGTCATGATGACCAGGGCTCTCCGTCCATCATGGTGATGGGTGTAGTTTCAGAAGGCATAAAGTACCAGTGACCTACCTGACTCTTCCCTTAAGGCAGGTGTGGGGAACCTTTTTCCTGCCAAGGGCCATTTGGCTATAACAGTTTCAGGCCATAAAAAATTACCAACTTAAAAAATTAGCCTGCTATATATTTGGTCAAACATTTAATTTATCCCTAATGCCTTGGCAGTGGCAAACCAAATGATTTTGCGAGCCTTATATGTCCCGTGGGCCAGTTGTTCCTCACCCCTGACCTTAGGAGTCTCGGTTCCACCACAGAGGAGAAGCCTTTGGTGGGTAGGCAACTCCACTGGTAGGATCATATTGCCTGACATTGCCATTTTATGCATAATAAAGACGCTGGCCCTGGGCTTTTCTCTTCCCAGGCATCACCTGTATGTGTAATGAAACCGGTCCTGTTCTTGTGCTGGAGGCAGGATTGGACCCCAGTGATGGGTCTCCCGGTGGCACAGTGGGATCACCTGGAGCAAAACGCCTGGTTATTCCTGCTGTACCCTGGCCCGCAACCTTATTGTCACAGTGTCTTCTCCATTGGTCTGTGAGCCAATCTGGCAGGGATCCTGATAAAATTCAACCTTCTGAACCAGCTGCAGGGCCTCTAATCTGACCCAGTCTCAATCATAGAAGGGGCCCAGCAGCCGCCTTGTAAGGGGCTCCCTGCCCGTGATCCGGTCTGCATAGGCTGGGGAACCGTTGCATTGCTACTGCAGGGCTTTCTGTCTCAGTAAAGCTTTCCCTCCTCATCAGATATGCTAGCGGCCCTGGACTTGTACCCAGTGCCACTCGCAGTCTCCATGCCTTGGACCACCCCGCCCCTGTGCTCGGAATGCCCTTCTCGCCTCCACTTCCGGCCTGAGTTCCCTCGGGAGGCTATCCGGCACCTTAGATACACTGCCCCTGCACACGTTATGCCCAGCCAACCCCCGTTGTTTTGTGAGTGGTCACTACAGCAGCTTCGCGGAGGTTGCTGCACAGGATGTGCTTACCGCAGTAAGCCCGATCTTTTGAGTTTTATGAAAATAATAATCGCTGAAAAGAACTGGCCTGACCCGCGGGATTTCACAAACAGACAATTTAGAGCTGTGCCGGCGCGGCTCCGCACAGAGCGCAGAGTGCAGAGCGGTCTTTCCCTCCCGGCACGCCCCCAGCCCTCTGGGCCCACCTCCCGCCTGCGCCCGCCCCGGCGGCTACGGGCTGCCCCACCCGAACGGCCCCCTATCGGGGTGTCTCCGGGAGGCGGCGAGGATTTAAATAGATCTCCGAGCTCCTCGGTGTCTCGCGCGGGGCCGGCCTATCAGTCTCCCTTGGCCATTGGCTGGCGGGCTGGGGAAGGCGGGAGTTAGGTGCTCGCCTGAGCATGGCCGACGGCGGCGGCTGGCAGGTAAGCGTGCTGGGCGCCGGGGACCTGGGGGACCCGGTCGGGCCGTGGGACCGGCTCCAG
Organism: Nyctalus aviator; assembly: GCA_036971965.1. Classification (NCBI taxonomy): domain Eukaryota; kingdom Metazoa; phylum Chordata; class Mammalia; order Chiroptera; family Vespertilionidae; genus Nyctalus; species Nyctalus aviator. The sequence goes on along the minus strand of CM072939.1, from coordinate 9,809,263 downwards.
CGAGGTCTCTCCCGGGCGCACTCGGGTTGGGGCGGCGCAGCGGCTCCCGGCTCAGGCGCCCCTCTCGCCGCAGCCGCCGCGCCCCTGCGAAGCCTACCGCGCCGAGTGGAAGCTGTGCCGCAGCGCCGGGCACTTCCTGCACCACTACTACGTCCACGGGGAGCGGCCGGCGTGCGAGCAATGGCGCCGCGACCTGGACAGCTGCCGCGAGTGGGAGGAGCGCCGGAGCGCCGAGGCCCAGGTGCGCCCGGGACGCGGGGGTGGGTGCGGTGGGGGGCGCCGGGGCGCGCTGCCAGGCCTTCTGAGTGCACCGGCCACCCTGGCTCCCGTCCCGGGTCCCGGGCTTTTGGAGAGCACTGCCTTCCTCTTTTTGTGCTTTTTTGCTTTCGATAAATACCAAAAATTAGTCTTATCAACTGGGTTTCCCCCACTCTGAAAGACAAAGAGGGGAGTGGAGAGTGGTTTGGGAAGACAGTGTTAGGGTTGCCAGCTGATCTGCAAAGGAGGTGAAACTGCTGAGTCCTGAGAGACCAGGAACCAGTCTTAGCAGCCTTTACCTAGCCCCAGGGGGTTACTTCCATGAGGAACAAGGTTCAGGAGGGTGAGCTGCAGAGATATCAGGGACCTTTTGGGCCTTTAAAAGGGGGGTTAGATTGTAATCTGATTAGGTCAACCAAGGGCATTAAGCCCTGAGGCCAAGGAAAAGATAATTTTTTAAATTTTCTCAAATTATGGTGATTTACACAGTTGACCCTTCAAGCAAAATAGACTTGAATTGTGTGCCTCCACCTACTGTCAAACCTGTGTCCTTCAGCGGTCAGCTGTATTTTCCGCCCACAGTTGGGAATCCATGTGTGCAGAGGACAACTTAAGTTATACAAATTTTCAGTTGTGTGGATTAGATGGAAGTAGTTTCAGAGAAGTGTGTACCATGCGCTGTTTGTCCATCTGTGTTTGGGAGCCTGCTGAGGAGGAGGGCGGTACCTGGGCTACGTGAGGTGTGAAGTGACCAGGGTCTCCCTTGCACAGCGATCCCTCTGTGAGAGCGAGCGTGGGAGAGTCCAGGCTGCAAGAAAGCACACCCTCGTGTGGACCCTGAGACAGAGCCCCCCTGCAGACTGGCATCTTCCTCTGGAGGAGAAAGACGAGTGACAAGCACCCCTGCACGGCTTCCTGCAGTCTTCTTCAAGGACTCTGATTGGCCCAAATATTCCAGGAGGTACTGGGAGCTCCTGCCTGGCTTAGAACACGGAGCTCGACCATCTCCAGTGCTGCTTGCCCACCCTCACCTGCCTTCAGGGTGCCCCACCGCTGCCATGCTCCGGAGGACAGTTCTGTCTACTGCGCAGCTTCCGGGAAGCCAAGCACCACTGCATACTGCTGTGAACAGCCACGCTGGGCTGTCTCATGCTCCCCTACCAGGGACATTAGTACAGGAGATGGCCCTCCGAAGGTCTAGAATTCTCAGGTAAACTTTTGAGTAGTAGCCCTGACGCGTGTGGACACGTAGAGGTAACTAAATGGTTGTGCAGTCATGAACACCTTGTGGGGTCGTTTTGTGCCACCTTGGTTTGGTGATGACCATGCATTGCCACCCTTTGCTCACACTTGGCTGTGGCCCACTAGCTCAGTTCCTCTGCAGACACGGGTGGGCATAACCTCTGGGCCAGCAAGCTGTACCTTCTAGGCCCAGGAGGTGAGATTCCAGTTTTTCAGAAATGCACACAGCTACAGAATATTCCACCTTGCATAAAAAGGGTTCATGGACTCATGGCTGAAGAAACCCAAACACAGGACGAATGGAATTTTGGTTTGCTTCCCTCAACATTTTTAGAAAATATCAAAAGCCATTTTACACATTAGATTCCAAAAAGAAGCTAAGTATAAATTCAGTTTAGCTGTTGAGATTGTTAAATTTCACATCGGATGTTGTACTCCCGACTGCTGAAATAAGGTCATAATCCAACAGGACATTGTGAGGACATAGCCAATAGGTGGCCATCTACAGGCCAAGGAGAGAAAAAAGGCCCTGCTGATAACTTCCAGAACTGAGAGAAATGTGTTTCAGCCATGCAGTCTAAATGGCATTTAAACTGCACAACCATTTAGTGGCATTTAGTTCCGGCAGCCCCAGCACACTGAGACAGTCACCATCCCGGCGTAAGAGAGCTCAGCCCCACTTGTCCCACCCTCCTGAGGGAGCACAGCCATTGTGTTCATTAGTGTGTCCCCGGCTTGCTCCACTCTCTTTAGCCACCCTCCCAGCTTAAAGTGCTAAGCTGGTCCTGCTGATGACGTGAGGAAGTTCATGTGTGTGTCCGTCCCACCCGTGCAGACAACACGGAGCATACAGCCTGAACACCCTTCACCTTTGTTTCTTGCCTCCTGCTGGGGGAAATGGTCTCCATCAGGTGATGGGGACATTTGTAATCATTTAAACCATCAAAATAAAGTGAAAATAAAATTTTTGTAAAGGAAGGGCAGCCTATCTCGCCTCTGTCCATCCTCAGGTGAGTTAATTTTGACTCTTACGTAAGACAAGGAGACACTTGATGACAGCATGCCTGATTTATTCTCAGCATGCCTGATTCTCTGACAAGGAGGCTTGAGCTCTGGTCATTGTGGCTTCCAAGGGCAGCGTGTTCAGACAGCGGCCCGCGCGCGGCTCTACCTCTTGAACTCCACCTGTGTGTACACCTTGGTGATGTCATGGTACCGGCCCTCAGGGGGCTGGTAGTTGGAGATGGGTGGTGTGTAGTCTGGCCCTTCTCTCTCAAAGGGGAACAGACTGTAGTCCCGCTTGATGGCCTCCGCATAGAGTTCCTGCGATGTGAGCTGTAGCTCCTTCAGAGCTTCCTGCTGGGCCTGGAGCATGGACTTGATGGCTTCCCTCTCCATCTCATGCTCTCGCTGCTTGAACAGGGACCACTTCTTCATGAGCAAAGCTCTCCGTTCCGCCTCCTCAAAGGAGAGCTCTGCCTGAGGCCGCTGTCTGGGAACACAGGAATCCCAAAGTGTGAGGTGGGAAGCACTGACCTCACTGACCCACCAGCTGGCGGGCCACAGTGGGTCTGGGTGGCTGCATACGGCCCGAGCGCCCTCCCTGCCAGGCACGATGGGACACATTAAGGGATGCAATGTTGAATGTGGTGACAGCTGCAACTGACACTAGGAAGCAGGCCCGTTTGCTTTATGTGGAAATGGGAGACAGTGATCCCTGAGGAGACGACAGTAGCACTTCCTCTTTCCCAGGCAGAGACTACCTTTGGTGAGAGGTGGCTTTGGAGAAATTGTATAATGAAAACGAACACCAAAATCCCAGGGAATCAAGAGCCTCTTATCGGCCCCGGAGTACCAAAAGACACCTGCCAGTCCCGCCTGTATGGCAAGGTGCAACTTTATAAATAGTACAGGCTTTTCTAAGACAGCACCCCTGCACATGACACATGGCAATCACAAGCATTTCGCATCACCCAAGAGCAAGAGGCTAAGGGTTTTCTACCATCAGGATGGGCAAGGCCCAAGTTGTCACAACAACTTGCAAAAGAGCAACAACAGGAACTCTTGAGCAGTGCTGATAGAACTAACTCTAGCATCTGGCCTGGCTTATCAAACAATTACTCTGAGATTCTTTCCCGCATTCAGCCTCTCGAGAGCACACCACCCAGAAATGTTTCTCAACTCCCAGGAGACATGATCAAGAAGAGGACTCGGCCCCGGGCCCCGTGAGCCCAAGCCTACTGACCCCCTTCCCATTACCGGCATGAACTGCAGGTAGAACTAGCGTTAGGTGATGGGACTCCTTTGCCCTGAGGACCTCAACCCTAGAGGACTCTTACCTCTCTTTATCCATGAACTTCACGGGGATAATAAAATCCTCAATGGGAATTAGCTCCTGGCTAGCCTTCTCTAGTTTTCGGATCCTCTTTTTCAAACGGTCCTTTACAGCTTGGTCTTTTTTAGGATCGATCTTCTTCTTCTTTCTCAGAGGTTCTGCTCTAATGGATAAAGCAAACGTGAAAGTGTTTCCTCTTCAGTTTCACAAACATCCTGAGAGGCATGGCACCAGGTAAATGCCCCAAACTTGTACTGAACTCTCCACTGGGGAATGAACTGCACGGTCCCACCCTCCTGAGCTGAGAGTGGCAGGGAGATGGGTGGCTTCCAGCCCAGGGTCCTTGTGAAAACTGTTTGGGCACTCTCAAGCCAGGAAGGGGTGGGACAGCCTCATGGGGCATCCGGGTATAAATTAAAGGGAAGGGCTCATCTTTAGTGCCCGAGTTCAGGTGTGCCTTGGGATTGCACTGGAAAGTGAAAATACCAAATGGATGAATTAGAAGTCAATTACATCGCAAATGGATTTGTGATTTACAAAAATTATTTCAAATGGGGAGGTATGGACACATGTAATACCTCAATCAATAAAAACAATGAAAAAAAATTTCAGTAAGACTAAGAGAAAGCATAATAAAAGTGACTGGCCTGTCCCTACTTTTGCGGGGTTTCTTAACAAATTCCCATCCTAGAGCATTAACAAAAGTCTTATTTACTCTCAGGAACACATCTCCTACGGTGATAATTTACTATTAAGAATAACCAAATCCTCTAGCATCAAAACCAAATTTTTTGAAGCAAGTCCCTAGAAAGCATCCAGAGTTCCAGATGTAAAAACTAGTCCTCACACCTCCCTTCCCCCACCCCCCCACTTCTCCAGGGAGTCAGAAATGGAAGGCCCATGAAGAAGAGACGTTTATGCATTGCCCTGTAAAAAACATAAGAACCCATTCAAAGTAAACTGCTTTTACATTTAATTTTTGTTTTCTGATTACAGACACACCGGTGTTCCATACAGACAGAAAAACATCTAGCCAAATTTAACAGAATTTGTGTAAGCTGTTCATTTTGCATACCAGAGAGTAGTCGTGATTTGTGCACATCTATCTCCCGCTGACACCCCCAAAGAGGTCAGGCCCACATCTCAGCTTACCTCGTGGGAATGAGTTCCCAGAAAGACAACAATGAAGCTCGCTGGTGTGTGTCTCTAACCTGTGTCTGCCAAACTCCCAGACGCCTGGAAGAGATGAGTGTGTATAAATAAATACCTGATTCTCCCCACTAAACAGGAAGGAAAAAAAATTATAATGCCCTCGAAATCTAAGACACTTGCAACTACTAGATGTGACAGCAAGGTCAACGTGCGAGATTTTTTTCAAAATCCCCCGTTCACAACAGAGAGCAGTTGGGCAGGGTCCCCGCTCGCTAGGGTCTTCGCATGTTCACCCACAGGGAGAGGCGGGTCAGTCCGTTTATAACTGAGATGTCCGTGGACAAGGGCGGTCAGGGAGGAAGCCCAGGCGAGGCCCTGGCCAGCCCCCGTGCACGCCCCGGACACCCCGCGAACGGTCTGACCGTCCTCACTTACCAGCACGGCGGCCGCAGAGCACGCGCAGCAGCTCCCAAAACCGCGGTGGCCATGGCTCCCAAGTCCAACCACCGGCTGCTTCCGGGCGCGCACCGCGGCGGTCCGGCCCACGGTGCCTCGCGCTACGGTCCGGCAGTCCCGTCGGTTCACGCGATCGCGTTCCGGCCTACTGTGCGAGCCGTGGAGGAGGACCGGAACACTCCTTGCCCCGCCCCGACGTAGCGACGTCCCGCGGGCACGCCCCCAACGGAGGGCGGGACCACACCTGGCCCCGCCCCAGGCGCCGGTGTGGGTCCTTTCTTCCGCCTCCGCCGGGCGCCGCGATCACACACGTCATTCTTCTCCCTTCCCGCCCTCCCCCCCTTAGTTGGCCTGCACCCTTGGGAGCGCCAAGACTCCGCAGTGCAGCCGGAATGGCCTTTACTCCAGGTCTTAAGTGTCCACATCAGTGAAAACGGTCCCCGATCTTCCAGTAAACGCGCCGCCTCCGCTTCCCGCGTGGCCCTCCTTGAGGCTGGCTCATCCCCCTGCATTCGTTCCAACTCGGCGCCGCGGCCGCCCGCCTGTTGGTGGCCGCACCTGGGCGCCGGCACGTGGCCTGGCGCTCCCGAGATGCCCAATAAGCGCGTGTTGATGAATGACGGAAGCTAGCTAATTAGTCGGACCGGTAACCAGCGATGTAGCGCTGGGGAGGCGGTCCACGCTCCTCCGACCCGGTGTGTGGCACCACCGGCCTGGGCTGCCACTCGGGGCCCCGCTTGCCCGCCGCGGTCCCAGCAGACTCTCCCCTTCACCCAACGCTGCGAGCAGGGCTGGACCCAAAGCGGAGCCTCCCTAACGCTGCCCCTACCCGCAGAGGTGGCAGCCAGGGCGGGCCCCGTCCGCGCAGGGAGCGGTTTCCCGCCGGGGCGATTTGGCAGGTGCGCGCCGTGACTTCCGGCGTTGCCCGGGAGCTGCCGGAGGAGGAGCGGTGCAGGGGATGCGGCTGTGGCGGCAGCGGTGGCGGCCGAGCGCGGGGGGCGGCTGTGGCGGCGGCCTGGGGCGCGAGCCGGCGATGGCGTGGCGGCACTGAGGGCGCGGGGCGGGCGGCGGCTGGAGGGCGGGCGGCGCGGGAGAAAGCGGCGGCGGCGGCGGCCCCATGGCCCGCGCGCGCTGAAGGACGCGGCTCTCGCCTTAGCCCGGCGGCGGCGGCCAAACAATGAAGCTCCTGAAGCCGACCTGGGTCAACCACAATGGTGAGTGAACACGGAGGTCGCCCGAGGCCACGCCTGGCGTCCGATCGGGGATCCGGAGCCGGGTCGGCGCGGCGCGCGGGGCCGTGCCCGCCTCGCCCCGGTCGCCCGGGTGCCCGGTGCCAGAGCCGCGGAGCGGGAGGTAACGGACTTTGTCCTCGGAGCGGGAGACCGGCGAGCCCCGGCACGTGCTCCCGCCCGCCCGGCTGCGGCCAAGTCCGCCTCCGCCCCCAGCGCTTGCGCCGAGCCCTCGGCCACCCACCCTCGGTCCGTGGAGGCGCCGCGGCCTGGCTTTGGGGAGCGGCCCTTGGGCGCCAGCCAGTTCTGCACCAGCCAGGATGTGCTCAGACGGTTCGATGTGTGCGAAACCGGGGCGCAGCCCCTCTTGTAGCTTTTGATTGGCGGGGCGAAGACCTGAAACCTGCACGCCTCTGCCCTGCTGGAGGAGCTGTTCCTGCTCCGGCGGAGGCCTGGGTCTGGCCACTGTGCCCTCAATTGCGGGGAGTGGGGCTATGCCTGAGCGCTGAGGTCCCCCAGCAGAAGGAACCCCGTTTTATTCTGAGCTGGGGCATCATGGTGACTTGGGTTGGGCAGCCCATCCGAGACACAGGTGTGTTCTAGGTGAGGGGAAACTGACTCTTCCAGGCCTCTAGCTGAGAACAGGCGGTGTGTAACCAGCAGCTTTGTCATAGTTCTACCCTGTGGGCACAACTGCAGGAGTTGGTCCTCCTCGCCACCCCTGTCTCCAGGAAGCCCAGGGATCACTCCTCCAGCAATGAGGCCTGTAGCCCCGATCCCAGCCTGCCTCTGACTACTGCTAGGCAAAGGGTCACCCTCTGGTTCCTCATTTCTATTTGCATGCAGCTAGAATGAGTTATCAGTTTTCTTTTAGAGCAAGGCACATGTAGCTTTTCCGTTTTGTACCTGATCTGCGGGTTGCTCTCTGCTCCTGCAACTGAACTGAACATGTATGTTCTTTCAGGCAGAAGTGCTCTGCCTTTCTCTCCTTGTGTGATATCTTTGTCATTTTCCAGAGCCCAGTGGGTCACCTTTTCCTTCTACCGTTCCTCCTGAGTCAGTCCACTAGATGTGCTCTGTCCCAGTGTCCTTTATTTCATATGCCCCCAGGATAGAGACTGCCTCATTCTCCTCCTTATCCCTGCCCCACTCGGCAGTATCTCCCACATAAAGGATGCATGATAAATATTGGCTGGAACAGGTAAGAAAGATGAGGTTTCTGTAATTTTTGAAGACACACTAGGTTTATGTGCATGAAACCAAAAGCTGTGAACTAGAGTTCCATTTCTCCTAAGTTGATTAGTGTGCAGATCTTTCCCCGAAGACCTGGGGAAATGTCCAGTAATTATAAATTAAGGGGCTTGTGAATTAGGAAAGGAAATATTTCATTATGAACTAGTTTGTGGTGTAAGTGAAAGATCTGAAGGAATTTTTTGTTTTAAAATAAAAATTTTGCCTAGATCAGTTTGTGTGTATAGTCAGCCTACCCTTCTCCAGTCTCTCTGACTTTCTGTCATATAATTTCTAACTTTCTGATAAGCTCCTTTGCAGGGCACAAGTTCTGTGCTGTGTAAAAGAATAAGTCAAGGTGCTTAAGTGATTATTTAGGTACAAACAAGTGAGAGTCTACAATCAGGCCAACAGCCAAGCATCCCACCCTGGCAGAGTGGGTGTGGCCTCTCCATAGTCTTAGGATGGAACTTTGTGATATTGCTCCGCCTTATCCACAGCACAATTATGATGTTTGGTTGGGAAGGAAGACACAAAAGGGCACCCCAGATTATAAAATACTTTAGAAACCTAAGACATAATAATAAAATTTAAAAAATTGGCACTCTGGAGTGATGGAATTGAACTTCTTTTAAACTTGTTCTTTGCTAAATTCTCCTGAAATCAACCTTTGTCTTATCAAGTGTCCAGAAGAATCTCCTGAAATCAACCTTTGTCTTATCAAGTGTCCAGAAGAACTGTCATGGTAAATTACCACTATCCTGCAGGAAATACTCATTGCCTGGATTACTGACCAGCCTTACTGATCAGTCCTTTAAAAACTGGTGACTAGGGGGAGCTGGTGGGGGCTGGAGCTGCTCTGCCAGAAGCCAGAGTGGTGGTGGGTGGTGCTTACTTTGGATTAACAAACAAAAAAGACCATGGTGCTTTGGAGAGAGCATCATTTCACTTTCTGGCTTCCTTACTCTGCATTTATGTCTCCTGACTTGTTACGTGGCTTGAACATACTTTTTTGGTGTCTGAGAGTCCAAAGAGGGATGGAGCAAGAGAGCGCAGCCATTCCTCTGAGGTGGTAGGATCCATTCAGACAAGTGGGAAAGGCAGCTAGAATAGGGCCGTTTAAGGCAAAATGAGAAGCATATGTTGGGGTATAGGCATACTCTCAGCCTTCGCCTTCCTGGCTGATAATAGTGGTAAGACCTTTCTTCTAAGATAAGGTGCCTCAGCCTCAGCACAGCTGACATTTCGGGCCATAGAATTGTTCTGTTGTAGGATTTTAGCATCCATGGCCTCTACCACATGTCAGTGGCACACATCTCCCCTACACTCCCAGTTGTAACAATCAAAAATGTCTCCAGAGCTGAAACCGGTTTGGCTCAGTGGATAGAGCGTCGGCCTGCAGACTGAAAGGTCCCGGGTTCGATTCCGGTCCAGGGCATGTACCTTGGCTGCGGGCACATCCCCAGTGGGAGGTGTGCAAGAGGCAGCTGATCTATGTTTCTCTCTCATCGATATTTCTAACTCTCTATCCCTCTCTTCCTCTCTGTGAAAAATCAATAAAATATGTTTAAAAAAAATAAAATAAAATAAAATGTCTCCAGACATTGCCATTGTCCCCTGGTGGCCAGAATCATCCCCAGGTGAGAATCTCTACTCTGTGTTACGTTAATAAATTTTGAAGTTGTCATATCCCAGTGAAATGAGCCTTGAAAATGGAGTCAGACTGGGTTCAAGATGCCATATTTATTGGCTGTAAATTCTTGGTATTGTGATTTCACTCCTGGACCTTGGTAAAATTGAGTAAATATAAAAACTCACCCCTATCATTTCATCCTGTACCCAAAGAGTGCCTTAAGATACAGAATAGCCAATAATATTTATAACTTACATAGAAGTTAGGAGCCAGGCATTGTTCATGCTCACGTTTTACTCCCTGTTCTTAGTTATAGTATTCTTTATATTTCATTTTGTTTTAGGCTTGGCCAAAGGTTCATTTCTTAGTTAGGTTATGACCATATATTGGTCAGAAAGTGAAAGCGATTGGGATTTTGGTTGTAGGAAAATGTAGTCTGTATTTGTGTGTTTAGGAAGTTTTATTGAGATGGGTTCTTCCCATCCCTCGGCTTTTGTTCCTGAGTTTTTCTGGAACTCTCACTCCTGGGCAATGTTCATGCTCAGCTCTTCAGAAGGACCAGGACTGGAAGAACTCTCATCCTCCTTTGGCCTCTGGCTCACACTTCGATGGCAGTGTTATAAAAGGTGTTCGGCAAATTTTCAGTAATGGGATAATTTGTCGGTTAATCACATTGCTTTGTGGTATGTTTTCTCTCCTGTCCTGTAATTGCATTATTTTCCCCCCTACCCTGTCTCATCCCAGAAAGGATTTTGAGACATCCTATTGAGACATCTTCTGCATCTGGGTGAAAGTAAATAAGTCAGCTTGAAGGGGAAATGCGGGGAGGATGGTGCAGAAATGAAGTCAGGCCTGGGTGTGGAGAGGCCTGCACAGCTACTGGAGGGGCCCTGCAGACCTGTCTCTCCGAACAGGCTGGGAGGGGTCCTAATACAGATACTTTATCATTGCAGTAATTGTTAAGGTAAACTTTAGAGTTGCTCTAGATTGGGGGTTCTCAAACAGGCTGGTGTCTGGAGACATTTTTGGTTCTCACAACTGAGGCGGGTGGAGAGCTACTGGTATCTAATGGGTAAGCACAGGACTGCTGCTGAATGCCCTCCAGCGTATAGGACGTGCATCCACAGCAAAAAATCCTCTGGCCCAAATGTCAGTAGCGCCGAGGTTGAGAAACCCTCTAGATAAGAATATCTTCTTCTTCTTCTTCTTCTTCTTCTTCTTCTTATTTTCTTTCTTTCTTTCTTTTTTTTTTTTTGCCTTTTCTTGTATTTGTCTCATCATTCCAATTAAATTGATTCTTGAGGACAAGAGTTTTGCCTTTTATTTTGAAGTCGGTCTTGTTCTTGAGTCTCTGTGCTCTACTGCTCACCAAATGTGTCAGGGAAAGTCCTTTTGATCTCTTTTCCAGATCTGTTAAATGAAGCCAGTAACACCTGCCTCCCCTCTCCCTGTGAAGGCTCAGGAAATGTGAGCTCTCTTTACATTGTCTCTCACTGACTTATACCTGGTGACAATAGGTCGATTTAAGAAAACAACCAGAATACATCGCAAAGAGGGTTCAGAAGAAAACTAGGTGGGATTTTGCCTTGGATAATACACATGTGGGTTTTTGACTGATTTATATACCAAACATTGAACCCCTCTGGAGTGAAGTTCATGGTACATAGGGTTATCCCTATGTATGGAAAGCTGTGCAGTAGGTGGGAGAGGGACCTATACCACATTCTGGAATGCAGGGCAGCGGGAAACCAGCGCTAAATGAGTGAGCCTGGTTGGGGGGCCTGGCTTGTGGTGTGCCTTTGGGCTGAACCTTGACCCCAGGAGGACTGTGATGGTGGAAAAGACCCCCCTGCTGTGAGAGCATCAGGAGGAATGGCCCAGGGAGGGCTGAGAGCACTTAAGAGGAGACAGCATGTTAGGGCATGACTGAGCAGGTGAAGGGAGAATGGGGCTGGTAGGCGGAGCCTTAAGCACCTTGATGGAGACTTAGACTTCCTTCCAGGGGCCCGGGGAGGGGCACATTGAGGTTCTGAGGAGGCTGTCTCCAGAAGACCCCAGAGGAGCTCAGAGGCTGTTCCCTGGGTCTTGGTGAGAGATGATGAGGGAGGTCAGGAGTGGTGGAGGTAAGGAATGGATAGGCACTGAAACAGGGCAAAGGCAGGTGACTGTAGATTTGGGTCACTCTGAGTTTATTCTTTTATTCTAGAGAAAGTAAGAATGAGGACTAAAAAAATGGGGTTTTCTTAAATATTTGTTTTTATCTAAGAAGTTGTTGAAAAGATGTTTCACTTCATGATCAGAATTGTAATTTACAGCTTGGAGGGACCTCTGGGAAGCACTTGGCTTTGGCCACTGAGGGGACCTGCTGCCGTTGCACTGATCGCGAGTCCTGTCTGACCATGGAGAGAGGGCTGTCTCCTTTGCCCCAGAGGTTACTGGGTGTTTGCCTAGAGGCTGCAGAGGTGTCTAGTACATGAAACAGGTCTGGAATGAGCCCTGGACCAAAAATCGATGCAAGCACATTGTATTATTCTACCAAGATGAGCAGCAACTCCTAGAGTGGTGAGTGGGTCCATCTGTAGTGTCCACATTATAAAATAGCAAAAGGCAGTGATGCACATACTGTGAGTTGTCTGCCCCTATTTCTGTCCAGCAGGATCCCAGCGTTTTTCAGGCATTTGCCCTCTGCTGCAGGCCAAGCCGCAGGGGCAAGTTTTGATAGCCCTAAGCTGGAGATTTTTTGAGGATTTGATGCCATTCTAGCCAGTAAGACTGGGCAAGGATGTGTGCTGGGGGCTCCTCTGGAATCAGGTAAGAAGAGCTGTGTGAGAGGCCTTTCTTCTGCTGGACTTCACTAGGTTTGCACGTGGCAGTCAGCCTGTAACCATGAGGATGACAGGACGGGTAGATGGAAGGCCGTGGCTTCTTAAGATGCTAAATTAACACACCCAAAGCTGACCCATTTCAGGATTTGTTATATCAATTCCCCTTGAAATTCTTTGACCTGCAACAGAATTTGCAGGTGGAAACAGGCTGAATATAATGAGGTGACCTACTAAATGTAAAGGGGAAGAGTTAGGGGTCACACCCAGATTCCAGTCAGAGCCCAGGCTTACTCCTTCTAATTACCAAGTGCTGGTCTCTGTGCGGCACCTTGGTCCCAGGGAGATAAGAGTACCCATCTCCTCCTCGCAAAGAGCTTCCAGAAACCGTGTGGTTCAGTGCGGTACCAGGAGTCCCCTTGTGCTTGGATAGTTTTCTATGGCTGCTTCTGTAGCCACCCACAGGGCCTTGAGGTGTGCGTGGCGACTCTTCTGGCATCTGGTTTTTGAGAGCTCTTTGGTCATGGAGTATCAACAGAATGCTTTCAGGGAGAGGCCTGTGTTCCTCTTGCCTTTTCTTTCTTTTTCTTTTTTTAAATATATATATTTCAGAAAGGAAGGGAGAGAAAGAAACATCAATGATGAGAGAGAATCATTGACCAGCTGCCTCCTGATGCCCCCTCCTGGGGACTGAGCCTGCAGCCAGGGCATGTGCCCTTGACTGGAATCGAACCTGAGACCCTATCCACTGAACCAAGCTAGCTAGGGCTCTCTTGCCTTTTCTTACACTAGTCACTATTGCCTGCTGGCTTACATGGGGGTGGCGGAGTGATGCTTGACTAAAGTTGGGGTTAGAGACCTTCCCACCAAAAGTAAGCTCTTGAAGGGTTTGCTAACGCTCTGTTCCCGGGCCTCGGACTGTGTGAGGCACACACCAGAGTGGGCACTCGTCAGTGTCAGGTGAGTGTTGAATACTGGAGAAAGGTTGATGGACAGGCAGCCCCCAGTGTCTGTTACCCTTGGCTGGTAGAGTTGATTTGCTTCAACAAACTCCTTGCTCATTCTGGTTGGCTTTTCTAAAGATCACACTTTGTAGTAGAATTTGCTGGGGATTCCAACAATGAGAGGAATCCTTTTTTTTTTTTTTATAATCCTCACCTACGTTTTTTTTGTGTGTTTTTGTTTGTTTGTTTGTTTTTTGAGAGAGAGTGGAAGGGAAAGAGAGAGACATCGGTGGGTTGCCTTCTGAGGCTGGGAGCCTGCAGTCAAGGTACATGCCTTTTATCAGAATCAAACCCAGGGCCCTTCAGTCCACTGAATCAAACCGGCTAGGGTAAGGGGGGAGCATTCTGCCCAAGTCCTTATCCAAGGAGCCTATTTATATAATTGTGTCTTAGGAAGGGGAGTAGATGGAACACAATATATAACATTTTAGGAAGGGGAGTAGGTGGAACAGAATAGATAACAAGTGGTGTAGGGGTGGGGTGAGGGAAATGTGCTTTGCAGCTGTGGCAATGTGCCTCTTTCCTGGAGGGAGGGACCTGGACAGGGGACCATGGCATCCACTCACAAGAGACCTCATGGAGGTGAGGAAGGCAGCCATCTGAGGGAGGAGCATCCCAGGCAGAGAGAACAGCCCGGTGGGTTTGAGAACTTATGATTTGAGTGAGACTAGAGCAACACAAGGACAAGTACACAGACCTAAGGTGTACAATTTTATGAATTTTTTGACAAATACACTTTGTAATCTATTCCCCACTCAAAATATGGAACCTTTACACCTCCCCAGGGAGTTTGAGTTACAGATGTATTGCTGAGGTAGAGCTGCCAGGGTAGAATATGGGGTATGAGATAAGGGAGGGCTGAAGGGTGGGTGACTCCCGTGCTGTCCACTGAGATCAGTAAGATTGTGAAAGCAGATGGAGAGAGAGCCCAGACTCAATTAGATGGGGGGCCAGGTGAGGCCACCGCACAGGGCCTTCCCCAAGCATCTGTGTGATGAGTGGCCTCTCTGCCTTCTCTCTTTCGAAAAACCCTGGAGCTCCATTCTAGAGTTTTCTTTGTTTGTTTTTTATTTCGTTCTAGAGTTTTTAAGGAACAGGACAAATACCTTTATTTTTGGTGTGACAATTGCCATATGGATAACGAAGCATATTGTGATTTGATATTTTTAATTTGTAAAATGTAGAATTATTTTTCTTATTATAAAAGTAATACCTGTTTAATTTAGAAAAATTTTGAAAATGCAAAAAAGGAAATACATTGTTAAAATTGTCTTTCGGACCATTTAGAAAAAAGTAACTGGTGGCTTGGTGCTAAAAAAAAATAAAAAATAAAAAATTTAGTTTACACACCACATTATGAGTCTCTATTTTTTGTTTGTTTAAAAAGTATCTAAATTTTTAAGAACTTAGCCAAATTTCTGATACCATAGCAAATCCAGTTTTTTAATTGTGTAGCCTCCCTTCAGACCTTGGATTGCACATATAACTGAATAGCTAACATGTTGCTGTGTAGTTTCCATTTAATATGGTAGGCTTGTTATTTTGTTTTTCTTTTTAATTGAAGTATAATTGAAATACATTATATCAGTGTCAGGTGTACAACATAATGATTCAATATATCTATATATTGCAAAATGATCATCAAATTCTAGTTAACATTCCTCACCAAACATAGTTACAGAATTTTTTTTTCACTGATGAAAATGTTTGAGATTTACTCTCTAAGCTTCTTTCAAATATGCAACACAGTATTATAAATTACAGTGTTATTTTCTTGACTATGGTTGTCAATCTAACATATATCTCTGCCCTCCAATGGGAATGTGGTTCTCATGCTCTTAATTTTCTAATAGAACTGGAAGTGATTACTATATTTATAGAAATCCATGTTGCAGATAACTTTTAAGGAGTATCTATGTTCTGCAAAACTAGAGGAGAAAAGAGTATGAAGAAACAAGTAGTGAATGTTACCAAAACTTGATTATATGTTGGCAAATGCTGCAGGAGAAGGGATTAAGGTCTATAAATGGTATACCTGTCACTTTCTCCTACCTTAGTTAGGGAAGGGGGAGGGGTAACGGTTGCATGGTTGCTTCAGCTTCCTTCCTATGCTGTGTTTTGAGTCTCTCGGCCACCTGACACCTATGGATGTCATTGTGGTACTGCTCACTTAAGGCTGGAGGAGTGTTTGTGGTTGAAAGCAGTAGAGATAATAGCAGCAGGTGGCTTTGTGAAGTGGTTGGTGATATCTGTGTCCCCTCTTCAGATGAGAAGCCTACCTTCCAAAGACTGGGATGCTAGTGACACTCTGAAGATGTGTTTGAATTTTGGGCCTTTTCTCCAGCAATTAACAGCAAATATTTATTGAGTGCTTGCTAAGTACCACGCCATAGCTGGGAATGGCTCCATGACTGAAACAGACAAAAATGGCTGAGCTCTTGGAGTTTACATTCTAATGGGCAGGGTGAGCAGAGATACAATAAAGGAAATTATATACTATGTAATAAATGAGTTAAGAAAAAAAAAAGATCATTATTAGCAGGATGGGTTGTGCCTGGTTGAGGAAGTAACACTTTCAAATAGGATAGCTCTTGTAGGCCTCAGTGAGAAGGCAATATTGAGTAAATGCTAGGAGGAGGCAAGGAGGGAGCCGGGGTCTGTACTGTTTGGGAGAAGAGCTTCCAGCTCAGGAAAGCCAGTGCAGGGCGCTGGGTGGGTGGGCGCCTGGTGCAGTCTAGGAACAGAGAGGAGGCCAGACACTGGACCGGTGATGAGGGAAGGGGGCCAGGAGATGAGGCCAGAAAAGTCATAGGCAGTATGGCTGTTGTGCCCAGCCTGTTGGCTTCTTCTGTCTAAGGCATGGCCTTAACCGTGATGGGCAGGCAGCCAGTAGAGCAGGGATGGGTGTGAAGATCAGGAGTTCTGTCTTGGAGAAGTTAAGGATGAGATGTCGGGTAGGCAGCTGGATAGAGGTGTTAACTGCATATTAAGAGCGCTTAGGTGCAAGAGTTTCTCCAGAGAGACTGCTGATTGTCAAGTATGTACATTATCACCTGCACAAAAAAATAATTTGTTTTGTTATGACAATCACAAGTGGTTTGCTGTTTACCTTGATTACCTTCATGTTATTACACACAAGAAAAAAAAAAAAAAATATATATATATATATTTAGTTTTTAAAAAACAGACCATGTGTGTATCTCATTGCGATAATTGTATAATTACGTGCAATTGAATGAAATAATGAGAAATAGATAGATCTTGTGTACACTTTGCCCATTTTCTCCCAGTGGTAACATTTTGCAAAACTATAGTATAATACCACATTGACATTGACACAATCCACCTATCTTATTCAGATTTCCCCACTTTTATTTTACTAATTTGTGTGTAGATGGGTATTTAGTTCTATACAGTATATTCCCTGTCTAGGTTCGTGTATTCACCACGACAGTCAAGACACTGAGCAGTTCCAACAGCTTCTATAACCACACCTATCACCTTTCCATACCCCTCTACCCTATAGATATATGTTTGGTTTGGTTTTGATTCGCATTTTTTAAGTTGTAGTAAAATACATATAACATTTATCATCTTAATCTTTTGAGTGTAAAATTCAGTAATGTTATGTATAGTCACATTGTTGTGTAAAATATCTACAGAACTTTCTCATCTTCCACAACAAAAGTATATGCCTGGTAAGCGACACTCTCCATATTCCCTATCCCCAGCTCCTAGCAACCACTATTCTTCTTCTTTTTTAAAAATTTTTTTTACCCCCTTTCTTCCGCCCCCCCTCCCCTTTCCACTATTCTTTCTGTCTCTATGAATTTAACTACTCTATATAAGTGAATTTATACAGTATTTGTGCTTTTGTGGCTGGTTTATGTCAATTTGCATAATGTCTTTAAGGTTTATCCAGTTGTAGCATATCAAATTTCCCTTTTTAAGACTGAATAATATTCCATTTTATGGATATACTGCAACTTGCTTATCCATTTATCCATCAAAGGACACTGATTGCTTTCCCTCTTGATTATTATGAATAATGTTGCTGTGGCCCTAACCGGTTTATCTCAGCATTGGCCTGTGGACTGAAAGGTCCGTCCCAGGTTTGATTCCGGTCAAGGGCATGTACCTTGGTTGCAGGCACATTCCCAGCAGGAGGTGTACAGGAGGCAGTTGGTGGATGTTTCTCTCTTATCGATGTTTCTTTTTTTTTTCTTTTTTTTTTTTTAATGTTCTAGAAACTTTTTATTAAGCCATAAAATCCCTCAATAAATTTGAAGGAACAGAAAACCTGGGGAACATTTTCTCTAATAAAAAATGTTATTAGCCGGGACCGGTTTGGCTCAATGGATAGAGCGTCGGCTTGGGGACTGAAGGACCCAGGTTCGATTCCGGTCAAGGGCATGTACCTTGGTTGCGGGCATATCCCCAGTAGGGGGTGTGCAAGAGGCAGCTGATCGATGACTCTCTCTCATCGATGTTTCTGACTCTCTATCTCTCTCCCTTCCTCTCTGTACAAAACCAATAAAATATATTAAAAAAAAAAATGTTATTAGTAACAATAAAAGTAAAAAAAAAAAAAACACACTATATAAAATTTGGGATTTAAAAACATCTTTTGAACCACCAAAGAAATAAATGAAGTTGTAACATCAAAAAAGTAACAATAATGAAACTTATATAGCCCAATCTAGAATTGTCTTAATACTGCTCAGAGAAAAACTGTTATCTTTTATACACACATACACAAATTTAAAAAACAAACAAAACAAAAAAAACACAAAAATAAGTAATTTTCAATTGAAGAATTTAGAGGAAAAAATTTCAAAAAAACCAAAGAAATAAATTTATACCCTAACCAGTTTGGCTCAGTGGAGAGTTGGCCTGTGGACTAAAGAGTCCTGGGTTCAACTCTAGTCAAGCACCACGCCTTGGTGGCAGGCTTAAACCCTGGCCTTGGTCTCGGCGGGTACGGGAGGCAACCAATTATCGATGTTTCTAACTCTCTATCCCTTTCCCTTCCTCTCTGTAAAAAGTCAACAAAATATATATTTTTAAAATATGTTAATAATAATAATAATAATGCTGTTATGAACATGGGTATACAAATATGTCTTCAAGGCTCTGCTTTTAATTCTTTTGAAATTCCACCCAGAAGTGGAATTGCTGAATTCTAGGTAATTCTATTTTTAATTTTTTGAGGAACCACCTTTTGAGGAACACTCTTTTCCATAGTGGCTGCACCATTTTACATTTCTACTAGCAATGGATAAGTGTTCCGGTTTCTCTATATCCCACCAGTACTGTTCTTTTCCTTTTTCTTCTTTTGATAGTATCCATCCTCATAAATGAGAAATGATATCTCATTCTGGTTTTCCTTGCATTTCCTTGATAGTTTAATGATATTGAGATTTTTTCATATGCTTGTTGACCATTTTGTATGTCTTCTTTGGAGAAATGTCTATTGAAGTACTTTGCTCATTTTTTAATCAAGTTTTTTCCTATTTTTGCCATTGAATTTTAGGAGTTCTCTCTATGTTCTGGACATTAGTTCCCTATAGAGGCAGCAAACCACAGTATTTAATGCCTAGACTCTTCCAGGCAGCTGTATGGCTTGGGGCAGTGGTCGGCAAACTCATTAGTCAACAGCGGCAAACCGTGCCTCGCGAGGGACAATTTGCTGACCACTAGTTTGGGGCAACTTTTTTTAACCTCTCTGTATGCCTCAGTTTCCCTCTCATGGTAAAATGAGGGTGTCGGAAGTATTTACCTCAGAGGGCCAGGTGAGGTTTATAGAATGGCCTGGCCTGCCTGCAGGTTTTGAGGTACTCAGAGCATGTCATGCGCAGAAGAGGTGAGGGGCTAGCCTTAGAAAGGCAGAGCTCCATAGAACAGCCCCCAGCATGGCTCTGGCTCTCCTAGAAGGAGTGGCTGGCTGGCACCTTAGGTGCCCCAGGAGGCTCCAAGATGGCAGCACTGATGAGGTCTGGGCTCCCGCTGCTGTTCTCATTATACTTAGAGAAGTCTGCTCTTTTGAAGTTCCCAAGGCTCCTACATGCTAATTGGTCACTGTCTCTGGTGTCTGGCCGCCCTCCAAGCCCCAGTCTGAGCACCTCCATGGTCTCAGCATTTCTGACAGCCTTTGGAGCAGTGGCATCTGCGCCACTCAAGGCTGGGCCCACGGCCCCAGTTGTCCTGTCTTGTTTCTTGAGGCTCGCCTGTGAGGCATATCTCACAGCCAGATCGGCAAGAGACCCGCCTTTTCGCAACCGCTTCCCTCCCAGGCCCTCAGCCTATGGGAAAAGCTGGCACATTCTCAGCAGCGGCGTGTGGGACTCTGGCTTATCCCACATGGCAGCCACCAAGCCCAGCGGGTGTGGGTGTGCCAGCAGGGCCTGAGTGCACCTGCATGGAAGGACCAGTTGGAGCACTTTCAGTCCTTACCTGTGTTCTCAGCACCTGCCCTTGTAGCCCACCCTGTATGATAGTTTCTGGAGTCCTTTCTTGAAGATGAAGGTGAAGGTGGGAGTGATCAGGTCTGCCCTGTCCAGGCTGTTGGAGAATAATAACTTGCAGGCTTCCTCTTCAGGTCTGAGTGCACTCCACTGCTGGGGCTGGCTCCTCCAGAGAGTATGCAGTACCAAGCTGTGTCATGGCTTGTCTTGTGAACTCTTGGAATGAAAGCTCAGAGCAGACCAGGCCTGAAATGTCATGTGTGTGGGACCACTTTGAGCACCCTGAGTGCTCCCAGAGTGCAGTCCCCAGCTCCTTGGCTGTCACTGTGGAACCCTGGCTCTTGGGTGTGGGCCTGGAAGTGACTAAGGGGCTCAGAGACCAGGCCAGAGCTGCTGGCATGGCCTGTTGTGGTAGCCTTTGTTGTTCGGGAATTCAATAAATACTAGAGATGAAATAGCATGTGGTGTGATTTTCAAATTTCCCTAGGTTTCTACTTGCTCCCTGAGAGTTTGTACCTGCTTGCTGGTGGCCTTGCACAGCTGTGTCTCCCACTGCCACGTAATGACCAGAGAGAAGGGAGCGCATTTCCCCCGGCCTGGGGCAGCTCCTGCAGGACTGGACTGTGAGACCTGGCTCAGAAGTGAGGGAAGCGGGTGCCACCGGGGCCATCGCTGGCATTGCCTTTTGATTTCCACACATGGCTGTGAGCCCTGGAAAGACCTGCAGCTCCTAAGCAGCCACTGCCCACACTTGCTACCTTGTAATTCTAGAGCCGGTAACTCTTGTCCTAGTGCCCACACCACCTTCCCTTGGATGACAGCCGTAGCGCGTGCTTGACTAATAGACTCTTTGGCAACAGCAATTGCTCGTGCTCAGTCCATTGTCATGCCATCTAAGTTTGTCACTGAACAAATATAACTGAGTGACCACTCACCAGTGAACATCTGTCTGGACATCGGGCACGTACCGTGGAAGGAGGATCAGCAAAAGGAGATGCCGAGAAGGCCGACTCTCCGTGGACATTGATCCAGCACAAATATATGGGGGCGAAGCTTTCTGGAAGCAGAAGCATGATGAGGGAAGCAGTGTGTTGCAGACAACCACTGGCCCTTCCCAGCTCTCAGTCAGCAGAAAAGCCAGGGCATGATGCATCCCGTGTCCAGGCTGATCCATGGGACGGGGAGATGGCTGGATGTACTAGTATATACATAGCCCCTGTGACTCCGAGCCGTTGTCATGAATAGCCTTTGCAAACATGCGTCCCTGAAAGGTGTCTAGCTCCGATCCAGTAGACCCCTGTGTAAATGTCAGGTGAACTCTGGGCTCGGTCATTCTAGGGACAGATTGCTTTTCCCACTTTTATACTTTCATCTAGTTAATGTCAGTTGGAAAGTGTTCCAGCAGTTTATACTTTAAAATTTAGGTCACTCCGCCCTCACTCTCAGGTAAGTGTACATTGATAATATATTATTTTTCCTACGATCAGTGATTAGGGATATTGTTTAAATAACCAATATTTTAAAAGTTTGAGTCTGTTGCTATTCTCCAATGAATAGAAGCCACGTTGATATTGTGTGTGCTTTTTCTTTGTTTCCAGGCAAGCCAATATTTTCGGTTGATATTCACCCTGACGGGACCAAGTTCGCAACTGGAGGGCAAGGTATGTTCATGGAATAACAGGAAAGCTCACAGCCCTGCGCCCAGCTCTGCTTCTCCTGGCCACACATTGAGCCATAGGAAGAATATTTGCTGTTTTCAGTATAGATGTGACTCAGTTTAAGTCTGAACAAGTCACATCAAAATCCCTTTTTTGCACTAGAGTGTGCTCTATATAGATATTTTTATAACAGGTCTATCTTTCTAATTTCTATTTATTGGATTGATATTGAAATCAATTTGCGTATCTGAGCCCAAGCTTGTGGAGCATGAAAAGTGTCAGGTAGTCTCATGGACAAAGCACCAGCCCCAGAGGCAAGGGCTCTTGGTCCTCATCTTGGTTCTGGCAGTGTTTTCTCATCTGTAAAGGGGGAGGAGATGGTTAACCTCTGTAGTCAGTCATGTAGTTATCAGGCCCAATCTCCACGCCCAAAGCAATTCACCTGCAATAGAGGGCAAACGCAGACGTGCAGCACACTCTTTGAAAAGATGACCCATGGTATTGTCAGTGTGTTTCACCCAGTGTCTGCTGCAATATTGCAGTAACAACTCTGGAAAGGCAGTCACTTTTGAGGCCAGGACACCAAGATGTACATGTGGTCACACAAAGGAGCATTCCCGCAGAGCCCAGTCCCCCAGCAGCTTCACTCCAGAGCAGGGTCTCCCTCTGGCTGAGGCCCCCCTGGACAGGACTGGAGAGCGCCCCTGTGAGTGCCAGGTCTGCAGAGCAGGTTGTCTGAAGGCTTCCTGCTGCAGGGCTTACAGGGAAGCCTTGATCTTCCAGCGTGCTGCCGGCCGCACCCGAGAGGTGCCCACAGGCGTCACCTAGGACCGGTGGACTTAGCTGGGGTAACAGATTTCTCCTCATCCACGAGAAGAGGCACACCTTCCTGACCTGCTTGGCATAGTACATTCCAGAAGAGCTGGTTGAAAAATATGTTTACCCCCTAGCTGGTTTGGCTCGGTGGATAGAGCATCGGCCCCTCTATAACAGAAAGTTAAAGGACGGCTGGACTTTTGTTAGCTATCACTAATGGAAATCTTGGAAAGAGAAATCATTACTGAAATGCATAGATATATTTTTTAGCCCAATAATACATCAGCCTATGACCACAGGCCCCCGAAATGCCCTCTTTTGGTTGGTTTCTCATCTGTAGATGGCAAAGAGCCAGTGAGATAACGAGGACTTTTTCCAGTGTTTAAGGCACATTTCAGAGTGGGTCTCTGTGAGAACAGCCATGGACTGCAGACAACTCCTGAACAGGGAGAGAAGCCCATGCAGAGACCTGGAAGGGTGCTGGAGCCTAGGCGTTTCCAGCCTCTTCATTTACAGATGGGGCCGGCGACCTGGAAGCAGTAGGGTTTGGGGGAAGGGTGTGTAAAAGACAA
Organism: Nyctalus aviator; assembly: GCA_036971965.1. Lineage (NCBI taxonomy): Eukaryota > Metazoa > Chordata > Mammalia > Chiroptera > Vespertilionidae > Nyctalus > Nyctalus aviator. Next base: position 9,786,392 of record CM072939.1, on the reverse strand, counting down.
TTTATGAAATGTCTCAGATGGCCCCTGTGTCACTTGGAGGCCCTCTACTAGGACCCTTTTGGTTACTGGGCAGGAATGAGGACCTTCTAAGGGCCTCTGGTGGACCCGAGTTAGAGGCCAGAGCAGAACTTGGTCCTCATTGGATTCTGGTCTAGAATTCTTTTCATGAAGTCAGGGTGGCCTCAGCACAGTACTAAAGCCACACTTTTTGAGTCCCCAGAAGCACTTGTTTTTCTTCTCTTTGCAGTAACTTATATTAGTAATTCAAATTCAGTCTCCCCCAATCTAGTTAGTTGTGATTTACGAAAGCTAAGTGAGGATTGTGTCTCATAGTTAATAGTCTGTTCCTTGTGCATTAAGTTATTTCTGCCCCTTCATTCCAGGACAGGATTCTGGGAAGGTTGTGATCTGGAATATGTCTCCAGTCCTCCAGGAGGATGACGAGAAGGATGAAAATATTCCCAAGATGCTTTGCCAGATGGACAATCACTTAGGTATTACAGAGTGGCCCTTTGCAGGCTTTTCGTGTTGGCAGAGTGCCCAAGGTTAGCACATGTGTTTGTAATTAGAAAGATAAGGCCCCGTGCGGCGGTAACTCCCCTCGGCCTGCTGTCTGAAGGCACAGATGTTGGCTGCACACCTGGGTGAGTTATTCGGCAGAAGACTCGGCCCGCCCACAGAACCACCTTTGGACAGTCTGCAGGTACCTCTGGTGATTTCCTGCTCATGAGTCGTTACTGCCTGATTCCATGGGGCTTTGGGGCCAGCGACCTGGAAGCAGTAGGGTTCTGGGAAGGGTGTGTAAGAGACAGCTTACAAGGTGTCTCAGATTGCCACTGTGTCACTCAGAGAACCGCTACCAGGACCCTTTTGGTTGCTGGACAGTATGTGGTCTTCTTTCCTGCATTAGTGCCTCAGTTTCCTGCCCCTGAGCATCAGGGTGACTGTACTTGGCTCTGGGTTCCTACCTGGCTGCTTCCCCTGAAATGCTCCTTTAACGGTTACATTCCCCTGCCTTTGCTCCGTATGTTCACGTTCTCCCAACATGTCCCTTGGCGTCCTCCAGCTTGGAGCGCAAGTCACTCGTAAGCCTTGTGTGGGCCACAACTTGGATAGTGTCCCTCGTGTTGCTGGGCTCCCAAAGGCTGAGCCGTGAGTGCTCCCAGAGGCTGCCGCATGACAGGATCCAAGAGGGATTCCTGGTCTCAGTGTATGAGAGCAGGATCAATGGACCTGCAGTGCTGAGGAGTCTGGAAAACCCGAATTTAATTGCTGACAGGTGGAATGAAGTCAGAGTTTTATGTTTTACCCAAGCTGCTCCCTGAAAGCTCTGGAGAAGGCATCTTGGCCTCTTTAGCACATGTCTTCCTGTCAAGAGTAATTCCTCTTCAGAAATACATCTCATCATTAGACAGCCCTTTTTAAATAATGAGATGTAGGTATGTACCAGGTTTTCATGGCAGTGAGCCTCCTCCTCCTACTGACTACTTCATCCAGCACTAACACTTCTCAGGTTATGTAGCCTTTCACCCTCCAGGCTCTATTCTGGCCATTTGTTATGATAGCACAAGTAGATTAGTGCTTGAACTGAAATGTTTTTCTAGGGCTCTCACATAGTAGATAACTTGAATAGATTAGATAGATTAGACTTTATAAACCCTTTGCATCTTGCCAAACTCTGCTTAAACAAATGACTATTGGATTTTCATCACCCTATTTTTTTTTCTTCCCAGCATGTGTGAACTGTGTGCGGTGGTCAAACAGTGGGATGTATTTAGCTTCTGGGGGAGATGACAAACTGATTATGGTGTGGAAGCGGGCTACGTAAGCATCATTTTCCTTTCTTCACATTTTATTTTTAGCTTCTTTGCTGGTCTTTATCACAGTCACTTTCTTTACCCTGGCACTGAAGTCCCCAGAGTCCCAACTTCATAAGAAACAGGAAGCACACGTAGGCCAGGAGCAGGGGGCCTGACCAGGGCGTCAGAAGGCCACCAGCCTCCCTAGTGACCTGCTCAACTGTCCCTTGCCAGGCAATAAGGTTTCCACCTAAAAAGAAAAGGCGAATCCCTTCCAATGCTGATGTTGTGGCTTCCTTTGTTTTGTTCTTTAAATGAGATTTCCCAACATGCAATGTGGTGAAAAGTGAAAGTGCTCTGATGGAATCTGGGGAGGGGTCCAGAGCCTGCCCTCTTAGCCATTCACCTCATTTTCTTTCTGCCTCAACCCTGACCTTTAAGGAGTCCTCACTTGAAAGCCCTTTCTCTGCACCAATAGTGAGCTAACCATCACCTAGAAAACTCTTCTTTACATCTAGGCAGCTCCTCAGGGTGGGTCCTGGGACTCTTCCATAACCAGATCCCCAGGTAACTCGGGCCAGTCAAGCTGGGGACTCAGATCTACCCCACTGCTCAGCCAATGGCCCTATGGCCGTGGCTTTGAGACAGAGGCACACTGTCCCACCCAGCTGCCCCAGCAAGGTCTTTCTGAGAGTTTGTGAAGAATTCTACAGGAGTGAAGGCTGTCAACAGAGGCATGTCAGTGGTGTAGGCACCACCGCCACGGGAGCCCACGTGACTGCTTGAGTGCCAGGAGCTAGTACCCAGGATTCAAGTGCTTTCTCTGCCTCAGCTGTTAAGGCCGAGGCCTTCAATTCTTTGTAAGAGGGCTCAAAAACTACTGTTGATTCTGCTTGCTGCTTTAGCCAACATAAATAATATTAAGTATATAATTTGGAAAACTAAAAAATATAAAAGAAAAATATGGTAATTTCATAAAAATATGAAAGCTATGGTTAATATTTTGGTATTATTTACGTGTGTCCTGATCCATTTTCCATGCGTACATGTAATTTTTTCGTTACATAGTGACATATTGTATATGCTGTCCTGTGGCCTCCTTCTTTCGCTTAGTTATATATTGTGAACATTTTCCCAGGCAGTGGCTAGTCTTTCACCACACACTTTGTGATAACTGTGAAGTATTTCATCAAGTGCAAATAATTTACCCATCAGCTCCTGCTGATCAGCAATTCAGTGCTTCCAGCCATTGTTTGTTTTTGCTTTGTTCTGTCTGCCATGATAAGCCATGCTGCAGTGAGCATCTCTGTGCAGTGCCAGAGCCTCCCTGGAGTGCCGTTCTGATTCCTCTCTCACACAGGTACATCGGCCCCAGCACTGTCTTCGGCTCCAGTGGTAAGCTTGCCAACGTGGAGCAGTGGCGATGTGTCTCCATCCTCCGGAGTCACTCAGGCGGTGAGTGGGGCTGCCTGTCGGGTTGGGCGGCCCCAGCAGCTGTCTGAGACCAGCAGCAGTACCTTCAGCAGCTCTGTGTGTGGGTCACCCTTCCCCATCACCATCGGTCATACCCTGCCTGTCCCTCAAGGTCTGTGCAGTCATCGTCCCCACTGCCTGCCTCCAGCTGCATTCAGTGCCCCCACTCCTGCCCTCATGGGGTATATGTTTATATTTTTAATGTAGAACTCCCCACGTTCTGCTGTTTATCCTGGTGAACTGAGTCACTACCTTCATCAGTGGATCACTAAGTCCGTAAGCGCACTTTATTTATTCCACAGAAACTAGAATACAGGGGCCCAATGACGTTTTTTATTTGACCCTGAGTATGTTTGAAAAGTGTTGTAAATAGACTTAGACACATTTTGCCAATTTGGACTGAAAAGGAGGAATGTCAGTCCGTCAGTAGCAGTCTAAAACCATGCGATGTGCACTTTGTTAGGCAGGAGGGCTGCCAGAGCAAATATCACTTAGTCTTACCTCAGAAAGCCTGTGGTCTCGCCCTGGACTATCCTGGAGGGTTTCCCAGGCAGGGAGGACAGCAAAAGTGAGAGGTTTGCAGTGAATGAGTAGGCACCACTGTTGGGTCTTTATATACAAGGCAGGAAACAGCACAGAGTGGGGCTAGCTGAGTGCACAGGGACCAGGTCATGGAAGGCTCATGCTCCCTTTAATGAGTGTGTCCTTCATTGTGGAAGAGGCAGGGAGTCATTAAGAGCTTTGAAGCCAAGAGGGAAATCCTTCTGACAGCTGTGGGGAAAAGAAGGTTGTGTCAGTGGTTCAGATAAAAACTAAGGGCCTGACATAGACCTATGATAAATGGAATAGAGAGGAAGAGACTATTTGGGAAATTGTTAGGATAGAGCAAGGCGAGTGTTGAAGGAAAGTCCTAGCTGGGTGCATGAATAGCCAGTGGTTGTCCTCTACTGAAATCATAAGAATAGTCTTATGGGATGGACACCAGTTCATTGTTGGGTAGGCTACATTTGAGGGAGTTGGGAGAGAATGTCAAGAGACTGTTGGAATGGAGTTTGGAGCTCTGAGGGAAACATGGGGCAGGAGTGAGAGGTTTGGAAAGCATCAGCTATATGTATGCTCGGCAAATATTCTGCAGACACTTTGAAGGTGAACAAACCCACCTCTTGGTGACCAGATTGATTCTAAATTTGTGAAAGCTGACAGTAGCCTTTTGTTATTGTTGATAATAGTAAAAGTCTGTAACCAGCTGCTCACCGTGGAGTCTAGATGGGTTTCTGGAACTTTGGGCACAGATAGCTATGAGGGTGTTCAAGCATGGGGTAGGGCCTCAGGCTTTTATGGGGCTCCTCACCTGAGACTCAGGCTGAGCCATAACCTTGACTTCTCTCCTGGCCTTGCTGAGAAGGTGCCGTCTAAGGAGAGATCAAATGGAGGTGAAGGAACAACTGTGTAGTCTTCCAAAGAGCTTTCCAGGAAAAGGGGACAGCCCTGGAGTGTAGATGTGTGGTTGGTGTGTGCAGGGAAGCACAGAGCTAGAGTAGAGAGAGTGACGGGTAGGGAGCATGGGTTATGATGGAGGCTCTTTCTTTAGTGAGGCGGGGGCTGAGCAGGGTTTTGAGCAGAGGAGTGGGGAGGCCGTGGCAGCTGTATGGAGTTCACATTGTGGGAAAAAGGGCAGCACTGGGGAGGTCATTGAGGAGGCTGCTGACAGTCTAGGTGAGAGACCATGGCAGTTGGGGCCTAGGTCATAATGGTGGAAGTCAGGAGAAGTGGTCAGATGCAGATTTCTTGGTGGATGGGATATGGGGTGTGAGATAAACAGAGGAATTCGGGTGAGATCAGAATGTGGCCTGAACAGTGGAAAAGATGCAGTTGCCATTACTTGAGGTGTGAGTGTGTGTGGGTGGGACAGAAATGTTTGCTGGATTTGGGGCATGTTGTTTGCATTGCCTAGCAGCAGTGTAAGTGGACCTACTGTGTAGGCAGATAGATAGATAGATAGATAGATAGATAGATAGATAGATAGATAGATAAAAGTTTAAGCGACGATTGAACCAGTATACTCAACACACTGGCATGGAAACATGGAACAGACTGATGAATTGGGGGGGGTGGGGGCAGGAAGAGATTAACCAAAGATCTTATATGCATACAAGAGGCCCGGTGCATGGATTTGTGCACCAGTGGGGTCCCTCTGTGGGGTTTGGGCCGAAACCAGCTTCCAATATCCCCCGAGGGGTCCCAGATTGCAGACGTCAGCAGTGACTCTAAAGGGCATCTGAAAGAATAAGTAAACCGCCGAAACCGGTTTGGCTCAGTGGTAAAGCATCGGTCTGCGGACTGAAAGGTCCCGGGTTCAATTCCAGTCAAGGGCATGTACCTTGGTTGCGGGCACATCCCCAGTAGGGGGTGTGCAAGAGGCAGCTGGTGGATGTTACTCTCTCATCAATGTTTCTAGCTCTCTATCTCTCTCCCTTTCTCTCTGTAAAAAATCAATAAAATATATATATTTTTTTAAATCCTTGTTAAAAAAAAAAAAAAAAGAATAAGTAAACCTGTGGAAGCTCCAGTGTTTAACTAACAACATTGGGTAAAACTAAAAATTGAAGTAGGCTAGTGTACCTAAATAGAAAGAATTATTTCCCATTGGGATAAACATTAGCAGTTTGTGGTGAGCTCACTAAATACGGCATACACCAAAATAAACCTCAGATATTAAAGAGAGGAACATTCTAAATAATTAAAACAGAAGAAAAACAATTGAATATGTATCAAACCTCTAGCAGAAGGAATGTTTTTTAAGGTTAACAGGCAGTGAAGGATGTCACAAAGAAGAATAAGAGTTTGCTGCATACATCTACAACCTAGGAAGGTAAACTGATGGAATTTGCAGCTAATGCCTGTAGTATCAATAGTCCATGGAGCCCAGCTGGTGTGGCTCAGTGGTTGAGTGTCAACCTATGAATCAGAAGGTCATGGTTCCGTTCCTGGTCAGGGCACATGCCTGAGTTCCAGACTCAATCCCCAGTAGGGGGACATACAGGAGACAGCTGATCAGTGATTCTCATTGATGTTTCTATCTCTCCTACTCTCTTACTCTCTGAAATCACTAAAAATATATTTTTTAGAAATAGTCCATGGAAATGGCAAAGAAAATCACGTCTCCTTTCTGGATTCCTAGCTAATCATGTCTCTGCTCTTGGACTTGGGCACCACGGTGAAGTCCTGGGTTCACATGTCTGCCCTCCTAGAGGAGGTTCTGGGTCCTTGTATTTGTTAGACCACTGCACAGTCTAACAAATGCGCAAATAATTATGCACATTATGACCTAGACCCGAACTGCACAGGAGCACTCATCAAAACAGGAGCACTAATGGTATATGTACAAAGATAATAATTTAATAAAAAAAATTTAAAAAGCAAGCCGAGACCGGTTTGGCTCAATGGATAGAGCGTCGGCTTGGGGACTGAAGGGTCCCGGGTTCGATTCCGGTCAAGGGCATGTACCTTGGTTGCGGGCATATCCCCAGTAGGGGGTGTGCAAGAGGCAGCTGATCAATGACTCTCTCTCATCAATGTTTCTAACTCTCTATCTCTCTCCCTTCCTCTCTGTACAAAATCAATAAAATATATTAAAAAAAAAATTTAAAAAACAAAAACAGGAGCACTATTGTCTAAGGACAAGACAACTCTAGACAAACAAATGTGAAAAGCCTGCACTTTCACTACTAATCAAAGTAAACTTAAAATATAACAAGTTACAAGGGAAAAGATCAGAATCCTCAAGTTATTAGGGGGCGTCTTGAAATGGACCTTCTGCTTATAGAAGTGTGAAGTCATAGAGGTCTTTGAAAAGCAGTCTGCAGACTTAGGAAAGTTCAGTTTTCTTCCCAGATTCCCACTTTGGGGTAATGGGCTCAAAGGAACAATCCAGGATGTGGAGAGTGACACATACCCACATGCTCATTAGTATGAAAAACGGGAACACAGTCAAAGTTCATTGTTAAATTAGGTCTGTTTGTGGTAGCAAATGCTCTCAACGACATAGAATGCAGAACAAATCAAAATAAGCCCTGAAGATCACATATACTGTTAGAATGTTACAGCAACATTCCAGTGCATGCAGCATGAAATGCAAATGCTAGTACAGTGTGGGCAAATTCATCCAGCTGTCACTGAAGATATTTTTTAACTAGAAAAAAACACAATAGAAATTTTGAATATTTTGCTTACACTTTTTTAAAATCCTATGAGGAAAGGACTCAAAAGCTAATAACCTGCTGCTGTGTTTCTCGTCATATCACCAGCTATTCTGTGTGCCTAGCATGGCATCAGGCAATGAGAGCACGGTCAGTATGACCGAGCCCGTCACACCTGCATGTGAGATGGGCATCGTCACCATCACGTTGACTTTTATAGATGCTTTGGAATGTGCTTGATGCCTTCCTACAGCAATTCTCACATTTAATCCTCACAGCAACCCTCTGAGGAAGTTGCTTGCTTATGTATGTATGTATGTATGTATGTATGTATTTAGGATAGCTCCTATTGTAAATCCTCATTCTACTGATGTGAAAACTGAGTCACAAAGAAATGATCATGATTAATTGTGTTTGGCGGCTCCATAGGGAAGGGATACTCCTGTCAGGATCTTGGAGATGAGAGCTAATTCATGAGGAAAAGGGTCTGAAGATGGCTTCGCTCTCAGTCAGTAGCTATTAAGCTGTGACTGTGTCAAGCACTCCACTGAGTGTAGAACCTGCAATGCTCAAAGGGCTGTGTGAGGTAGGCCCAGTTAGAATGGAGTGAGCATAGCGGGGTTGAGGAGCAAGCCACAGGCCCAATAGGTATCAGAGCCGTGGTTTTAATAGGTGGGTGCAATGCCACAATTGTGCCCCTAGTCGCCTCGTGTATGAAAGGGGTAGGGCAGGATCAGTTAGTCCTTGAAAATTTATGACCAATTGAAAATCATTAGTGGGGAAGTTTTGCAGATTGGTTACAAAAAGAGTCTACTTTGATGGTCCTAGGTCAAGTCTCTTCAAACATGACACCAGCTGGCAGATGGGTGGTACTGCTTGCCTCCCTTGCCGACTGCACTCCAGGTAAGACACTCAACGCCAGCCCTCTGTCTTCCAGATGTGATGGACGTAGCATGGTCTCCTCATGACGCCTGGCTGGCTTCGTGCAGCGTGGATAACACTGTCGTCATCTGGAATGCAGTGAAGTTCCCAGGTCTGGGCCTCCCCTGGCTGGGGGGTGGCAGGAATGGGTTGCTCCTCATCCTGCTGCCTATTGGTGTCTGGAGCAGGATGGCTCTCTCTGGCTGGTGGCAACATGTGTCTCACAGTGGACAGAGACCCATGTGTCTTGTCAGTAATTCAGTTATTTTTCTTCATCAGTTATATTTAAGGTTTTAAAAGAGTTTTATGTTAAAGAAAAATAGTAAACATGTGCCACAAATCATGAGGGTGATACATTGACAATTGGCATTGGGGACCTCGTCCAGTTTGTGCTCAGCTTGCCCTGACACCCCTACCCATGCTGTGCCTTCACGTGCACCCCAGCATCTCCACACACATGCCCTCAAGGGTCGCCGGTCCACCACTGGGCTCTGGCCTCAGCTCAGTTGCCACCTGCTCTGTGACACCCTTGAGCAGATGCAGGCTAGCAAATCTAGTTTTGCAAAAGATTAATTTTTCATATTAATGTGTTTGAAGTCATGACAGATGGCATAACCTGGCATAGCACTGCAGTTTATACCTAGTAAGATATTTCTTATGCTCCTGCTTCATATCTGGATATGTTTTCCTCATGGGCTGAAAAGCATTGGCCAAGTGCACTCCTAAAGTTCCTTCTCTTGGTTGGCCATCCCATAACCCATGGATTGTAGTTCATGTTTCTATACAGAGTCATCGTTTTCCTCTAAGTAACAACTTTCCAATCTCTTATTTTCCTTCACAGAAATTCTAGCTACTCTGAGAGGTCATTCTGGCTTGGTAAAGGGGTTGACTTGGGACCCTGTTGGTAAATATATTGCCTCTCAAGCTGATGACCGCAGCCTGAAGGTGTGGAGGACGCTGGACTGGCAGTTGGAGACCAGCATCACCAAGCCTTTTGATGAGGTAACGAGACAGCCTAGAGAACTCAGCCTGCACCCTTCCTGGCCTCCGTGCACAGAGGAGCTGGCTGGGGTGGGGGCTTGGTGGGTGAATCAGAGTCCGGTGGCTGAGCAGACTGTCCAAGTTCTCTGGGGTGGGCATTTTGGCCCTAAGAGTCAGAAGATGAAAATCTTTCATTTCTCAGATATTATCAAAAGTCTGCCTTTGGAGTGAAAATAATTTAATTTAAAAGTTTTAAAGCTAAGGAGATACCCCACAACCTTGTGCCACATAGCTGGCTGCCACAGACATGGATGAAAGTATTTCTCACCATGTGACGTTTATGTTGCACTGCCCCTGGGATGGATGGGAGGACAGGGGATGGAAGTAGTTCTCTCCTGTATTTTTCCTGACTGCGGGGGCATTGCTCACTGACTTCCACTGCAGGCCAGCTGACTTTCTTGAGTAAGAGTTACAGTACAGTTTGCAAAATGTCTGGAGATCAGACTGCAGTGGCTTGTCTATAGTGTGTTACTGTCTCTTCTATTTGAGTTCTCATTCTATATGGGGTCAACACTCAAATTCACCATTATTCATTAGACATTAAGTGCCTACTATGTACAAGGCAGTACTGTGTACAGAAAATAAGTGGTTTATCCAGACTTTACAAACCTCTTCTCCTTTGCTGATAGCATAACCAGGCCTTGGGTGAGGAGATAGGCTTTGAGAGAACAGGTGATGTGACTCAAGGTCACAGAGACAGGTTTCTGAGGGTCAACAGGGCTCTTTCTCCACTGCAGTGAATGCTCTACAGACCTCATGGAGTGGAATTAAAAGGTGCTGGCAGGAAAAAGGGGGTAAGTGGCCAGATAGATGTGGCCCATTCAGAGTTAATAGTTAAAAGAGTTGTCCATACAAGCGGAAACTCAGAGGGAGGGCTGTGGAGGGTGGGTGGGAGGTAATCAAGCAAAGACCTTGTAAGCATATATGCATAACCTATGGACACAGACAATAGGGTGCTGAAGGCCTGGGGGCAGGGTGTGGGGCCTGGGGAGGCGGTCATTGGGGGGAAAAGGGGATATATGTAATACAATAAAGAATTACTAATTTTTTTTTAAAAGAGAGTTGTCTGTCCTACAGATCCCCTCAGGGCCTACCCCACTGTGCTGTGCTCAGCTCCCATGGTAGTGGAATATGCCGTGGCTCCAACTCTCCTCTGACAGAGCCTTTTAGTTGTGTCATCTGGAGAGGCTGGAGTTACAGCTGTCTGTATAGCCAGAAGCTTGGGTACAGGCTCCACCATCACACATTTATAAATCAGAGTTCAAGTTTATTATTATTATTATTGTTATTATGTATTAATATGTTTTATTTATGAACTGGATTTGGTTCTTAATCTTAGAATTTTTTAAAAATATATTCTATTGATTTTTTACAAAGAGGAAGGGAGAGGGAGAGTCAGAAACATCAGTGAGAGAGAAACATCTATCAGCTGCCTCCTGCACACCTTCCACTGGGGATGTGCCCGCAACCAAGGTGCATGCCTTGACAGGAATCCGATCTAGGACCTTTGAGCCCGCAGGCCAGTGCTCTGTCCACTGAGCCAACCGGCTAGGGCTAGAATGGTTTTTTGTTGTTGTTTTTTAAACTATGGTTCCCATTCTAGCTTCCTTGCTTCTTCATAGTCCAATCTTGGTCAACAGGAGAAAGTAAGACCATTGTTCCACATCTTACTTAAAAAAAGAACATTACTTCAAGGAGAAGAACATGGTCACCTGGTCGCCTTTTGGGGTGGAGTCCTCCAGATGGGGGTGATGCTGCCAGGCGGGCAAGTGGGCACCAGGGAGTGTGCGTGTCCCCGGTAACCTGGGTCTCACTTGTCCTTGTAACCGATTCTCAAATTTATTCTTTTTTTTTTTTTTAATATATTTTTATTGATTTCAGAGAGGAAGGAAGAGGGAAAGAGAGAGAGAAACATCCATGATAAGAGAGAATCATGGATCGGTTGTCTCCTGCAAGTCCCCAAACGGGGGGTCGAGCCCACAACTGGACATGTGCCCTTGACAGGAATCAAACCTGGGACCCTACAGTTCACAGGCCAATGCTCTATCTGCTGAGCCAAACTGGCTAGGGCTCAAATTTATTCTTGAGTCCCTTTTTGGTCACAAGGTTGGCCTTGATTTCCTTTTGAGCACAGATGTTTCTTTCAGTGTGGAGGGACAACCCATGTGTTGCGGCTCAGCTGGTCACCTGATGGACATTACCTGGTGTCTGCCCACGCCATGAACAACTCTGGCCCCACCGCCCAGATCATCGAGCGGGAGGGCTGGAAGACCAACATGGACTTCGTCGGACACCGAAAAGCTGTGACTGTCGTGGTGAGTGTGCTCAGAGTGGTCCCCTCAGAGCCCGGGCAGGGCTGTGTTCAGCAAGGCTGGCTCAGCAAGGCCGAGATTCAGCACATGTCAGGTCCTTGTTTCATTTTAAATACTTATGTTTTGTCATTTAAAAATTAAACTTAAAAAATAGAATACGTACTCATGTGTTTATTGGCAAACTTTACATGATGAATATCACCAAAATCAGCCTTTGATTAGTGACCCTAGCTCTGCACTAGTCTCTTTACACATTCCGGTCTGCTGGTGGGTGCTCACGCATTGTGGTCCTGACAGGTGCCCCACCCACCAGGCTCTGGAGGACACAGGTGCAGTTTGAGCGTCCATGGAGCACGTGCAATTGTCCCAGAGCCTGCTAGTGGTCTGTGTAGCTTCAGGGCTGTGCTTTGGATCACTGGGGTGCTTGTCTGATTCTGGAGCTGTCGGCCCCGTTTTGATGTGGAAGAGGGAAGAGTGCCAGAAGATGTGTTATTCTCTCAGGCTTTTATGCTTTTGGATGACTTTCATTGAAGAATCTCTTGAGAGTACCCAAGGCAAACACTATGAGGACCAGAATTTCCTCAACACTGGGTACCACAACTAAGTCTATAGATTGACAGGTGAAGGATGGTAGAAGTGAAGATCATCCAGGCCCCTGACCTCAGTTTTTTTATTTATCAAAATGGGCTCCTTCTTCCCATTGTTTAAAGTGATAGTATATACCATATAACGTGACTTAAATTTATGCAAATAAGATATCACTTCTTTAATATTTTATGTTGGAGTCCATGTAAGATCTCGTTTGAAACTAGGACCATGTTGCTAAAATGTCTGAAAGTCACTGCTTCATAGTTAGCATAGTGCTTCCACATGACTCTCTCAAGTGAACCTCATGGAGCAACTGTGTGAGGTGGTTGTGAAGACTCAAGCCCAGAATACGTACCTCTGGGTTCCAGGTTCTCCGGTCTCTGGCCATTCTTGCCTGCCCTCTGGAATTAGAATCCTTCTGGACCACCTAGCATATCCTTGCCTTTCAGTTTTCCTGGCTTAGTAGATTTCAACTCTTAGTCTAGAGCTCCTAACACTTTTCAATTCAGGAAAGCAGCAAGGACCTCCATGTGTGCTTCCAACCTTCCCAAAAATGATGCCCTCGTTACACTTAGCCTGACGTAGCCATCATCCCTGTTTGTGAGGTCAAAGCAGGGCTGCTCAGTCTTTGTAAGACAGTATTGACTGAGCAATAAGTAAAGTGAAAGGAAAGGAGCACTGGAACAGCTCCCCTCAGGACCTTGTCCCTAAAGCTCAGGTCCTAGAGCTGGTCCTGCCCAGGCCAGGGGGGATTCAGTAGCTCCCTTGCCATGGATCTGACTCTGGGCCCAGCCTGGGGAGTTGGTAGAGCCTGTTTCAAATACTCCTCTCACCACTTACTCATTTGGTGACTCAGCACATGTGTTTTGGCCTCTCTGAATCTCACTTCAGCCTCAGCAAAATGCCTTCTGGGTAGTTGTAAAGATCAAGTAACATGCTGAGTGCCTGGGCCAGGAAGATGTCTGTGTGGACTGCCCATCCATCGGTGGACTGCAGTTGTGGTATATTTGTAATACTGGGCATGCGGTACATGCTTGATGCTTGATCAATTATTTTAGCATTTGTTATTTGGCTTTAGAAATTCAACCCAAAAATCTTCAAAAAGAAGCAGAAGAATGGGAGTTCTGCGAAGCCCAGCTGCCCGTACTGCTGCTGTGCTGTTGGCAGCAAGGACCGCTCTCTCTCTGTCTGGGTGAGCCCTCCCCCTCCCACCCCCATCCCCTCCCCCCGCCCCCGTCATAAGCTTTTGCGGCTCCTGCAAGGTGACAGGATTCAGGGCTGGTGAAGGTTTGGAAGCCTGCCAGAGAGGGACCCTGCTTCCACCCTGTACCGGAGTCAGGCCCACCCATTACCCTAAGGAAGCACTGAAGACTGGGCCTCAGCCCAGCCAGAGCAGCTCTGGGTCCAGACTCAAGGAACACTTTAGTTGGCATGTTGTGTTTGCTTCACTTAAAAACCCTATGTCAACATACAGCCTAGATGGAGTATCCAGCTCAGAGCATTGCCATAACATGTTTACACATGTAACCATCAGCCCAGAACCCTCTGCCAGAGCAACCATTCTAATGACATGGTTATGTGTGCTATTACGTTTAATGATAGTTTATTCCTTATTAATTTCCCCATAAGCGGAAGATTTGAAGGTTATCCTCTGACTGCATTTATTCTGGTCATTCGGCACAGAAATTGATTGCTGTGTACACTGTGATTTTTTCAGGCCCAGTATTCATGTTACATCCATTCCAGAACCTGAACCCTAGTGCCATCATAGGCAGTGCCAGGCATGTTCTTCCTGGCCTGGGGCTCCATTCATGGTGCTTTGACCAAAACATCACTGATCTTGTGCTCATGTTTCTTAATAAAATTGAGGTCAGTTGCTCACACAGATCCAGATTTCTGAGGGGTCTGTAGACACATTTTTGGGATGAGGGCAGAGTTCTTTTTTCTGGAAGTACAGTTAGGGTAGGGGCAAGATTTTTCTGGTGGATTCCAGGTAGCTCAATCCCAGCCCTCTCCTCAGAATTTGGATAGTTGAAGTAACTCCTTTTCCACAAAAACAGTCCTAGCCTACTGGAAGCTTCCATAGTACTTAGTGGAAGCCCTGCAGAAGGGTGTTCCCACCCAGCCTACCGCTCTGTGGCCCCAGGACCTGTCAACAGGAAGTCAAGACACTATGAGAGGTGGATCTCACTGTAACCGTGGAAGCATGCAGACAGTGCAGGGCCCGACGTTACAATCACCAGATCATGTATATGCACGTGTGAATGTTCTGCGGTCATCTATAACAGATGTTTACAGGATATTTAATGACATGCTCAGTGGATATTAAATGAAAAGGCAGGCATGTGCCTTATTTTGTAGACCAGAAGAAAGTAACTCACCCAACATTAATAGTGGTTAACTTTGGGGTCTGGATTAGGGCAACATAAACTGTTTTTGTGTGTTTATGAACTGTCCGCACACAGTGTAGAATGAGCCTGTGTGACATATGTAGCCGCTTACACCAAGCCTTGTAACAAATGTGTTCCACAATTCCTTGGGCCCAGAAGATATGCTGCGTTTTCTCTGGAACTATTTTCCGGCCTCATTCCTGGCATGCCTTCCCCTGCCTGGCAGCCCTTCCCTGCTCAGGTCTTGGTCCTTCAAGAGTCCCCTACTCCGTCATTGGTTGTCTGTGTATGCAGTCATCTCCCCCGCCAGATCCCTTCAGACAGGGAGCATTCTAGTTTGCATATTTCGGCAAGCTTTGGTTTCTACAGTTTGGAATCTTGGTCATCGATGTTCGAAATTCTGACCAAGTCTTCTAGGTCTGATAACGTTAACTGAGCTGAATGAACAAAATAAGGTTTTCATTCATTTATTAATCTTTGCTGCTGTTTTCTTTCCAGCTCACGTGTCTAAAACGACCTTTGGTTGTCATCCATGAGCTGTTTGACAAATCCATCATGGATATTTCCTGGTAAGGTGGATTCCTGTATTATTAAGCTTAGGAAAGGAGAAGCCACTCATTGGAACACGAGACCCCTTGATGTGATTAGTGTCAGGCAGCCGGAGACCCACTCCAGGTTTGACACCGAAGCAGACACCAGGGTGCTGTTTGTACGTGATTCAAGAAAGGGCAGCGTGGTCCTGCTTGTGGGAGAGCGTAAACTGCTGTGCTCTTTGCTCTGTTAGGATTTGCCCTGGAAAATGCCTTCTCCAACAAACTGCTATTTAGGAAAAGGAGAATGCTGTGATCTTCACTTCACTCTGTCCTTGCATGAACCAGATTAGTATAGTGTGGAGGCACAGTCTGCCTCTCAGTGACCTCGTTTAGATTTGTACTCCCCCACATGGTTTTTTTTAATGGTTTTAAAAATAAGATAAAAAAAATAAAATTCTTACAAAATACATGATGAAGGATACTTTGTGTCTGTGCTTAGAACTAAAGGATGCCAGAACCTTCTGGGACTCTGTTGTCTGACCTATCCGTATCCCCATCCCCGCAAGGCCATAACAGGGACTCAGAGATTCTCATTGTCTACCTAGAGCTCTGCCCTGCTGTCCTCTCCACCAACCACTGAGGCACGCGTGAGCACCACAAGGCTTGCTCCAGGGTGCTAATGGTCTTCTCTTTCAGGACCCTGAACGGGCTGGGCATCCTGGTGTGTTCCATGGATGGCTCTGTGGCATTCCTAGATTTCTCCCAGGATGAGCTCGGAGACCCCCTGAGCGAGGAGGAGAAGGTAGGAGAATAACATATTGCGGGCTAGTGACCTTTGTGCTGCACATGCTCTGAGGTCACCGAAATGGCCATGATAGCTCTTGAGAGGCCCCTTCAATTGGACCCTCATCTTGTGACATACACAGATACATTGTTTCTCTTCTTTTTCTCTTCTTTTTTTTAAATAATTCTTTATTGTTGAATATGTACTTTGTTTCTTAACGTATTAATGGGTGTTCATCTTTTATAAGCCTAATCCTTGTTTTTTTAGAAAGTAGATTAATTTGCCGAAAGCGGTTTGGCTCAATGGATAGAGCGTCGGCTTGGGGACTGAAAGGTCCCGGGTTCGATTCCGGTCAAGGGCATGTACCTTGGTTGCAGGCATATCCCCAGTGGGTGGTGTGCAGGAGGCGGCTGATCGATGCTCTCTCTCATCGATGTTTCTAACTCTCTATCTCTCTCCCTTCCTCTCTACAAAATCAATAAAAACTATTAAAAAAAAAGAAAGTAGATTAATTTAAAAATGAATCTCGGTTCATGTCAGAAATCAGTTCTGGAAGGAAGAATAAAACCATTTTGGGCATCTCTTTCTGAACTGATAATTAGCCACACACTGGGAGGTCTCTCCCTCTGAGAGAGCTTGAGAGAGCTCCCAAGAGTCCTCGTTCACCTCACCTTCCCCATTGTCGTACTAACAAGGCTGCCATGGAGCAGCAACTAAATAGTAATATTGACCATTTTTCAGCACTTACTATATAACAGTCTCTGACCATATGTTTTATTTAAAATACACAAAACCCATGCCGGGACTGGTTTGGCTCAATGGATAGAGCGTTGGCTTGGGGACTCAAGGACCCGGGTTCGATTCCGGTCAAGGGCATGTACCTTGGTTGCGGGCATATTCCCAGTAGGGGGTGTGCAAGAGGCAGCTGATCGATGACTCTCTCTCATCGATGTTTCTAACTCTCTATCTCTCTCCCTTCCTCTCTGTACAAAATCAATAAAATATATTTTAAAATAAATAAATAAATAAATAAAATACACAAAACCCTTTAAGGCAGAACTTACTCGTTTCATCAATGAAGTAACTAAGCCACGGAAGACAGCATGGCTCTTTGCCAAGACCATATGGGACCTTTTGGTACAGAAGCCTGACCCAGGCCCACCGATTTGGGCCAGGCCTCCTCCCTGTGCTCTGCCCAGGACAGTGTGGCCATTGGGCTTCAGGAACGGCTCTGCCCTCACTACCCTAGACTTAGAACCAGTGTTTCTACAAATGGCCTTTGTCTGAAAGGAGCCCTGTGAAAGCTCAGAATACGTGGACAGCTCTCCCCGCAGTGATTCAATTATAGTAGAAGCTTCCTCCTAAGCTACTGTGTGGAACCCCCACTCCCCAACTGTGAGGTCAGGGGTAAGAGTCTGAGTTGTTGACAGCTCCTAGAACAGGGCCTGGCAGCCTCTTGCCAATACGAGGATGAGTGTCTTGGCTTCAGTCTTCTTTTCACCTTTTCACAGTCCTCAGGGGGTCCACTGTGCACTCCCACTTGGAGAGTCGCAGTGGGAGCCTATATAATAACCTGTCTAACTATCACTTCCCAGATGTATGAAGAACACTAGGGAAATACTGGCCAAATTCTGAGGGATTTAGGGGAAAGGGGACAGGAGCCAGGGGGAAGGGAGGGAGGTTCCTGGCCACATACAGGCACAGCAGGCCCTGCAGGAGTGAGTCCCAAGATGCCACTTCCCCCACCAGCATCTTCTGCTGTGAGACAGACGTCCTACTGCCCTCCACATTGGTCAGTGCACGTCCTTATGTGAATCTGTTCTTTATCGCACCAGTCACTCCAGTGTTCTCGGGACATTATCCCTGCCCTTGTGGGGTCCTATCGGACTTGTTTTGGCATGTGACCAGTGAGACTTGGAAAGATGGAGAGAGGGACGTGGCTCAGAAGGATCTAGACAGCAGGGAACGAGAAGGATGTCCCTAGGTCAGCTGTGCTAGGCCTCCCCTTGTTCTTAGAAACACTGTTAGCAGCCCCATGGCGACCTCCAACCAAATGGGGCTAATGGCTGTAAATAAGAGCAATTAAAGCAGACTCTGGTTTCCGTATCTGATTTCCAAAGAGTGTGTGGGGTCCTTGGGTAATTTGAGAGCCTTAAGTTGGCAATTTGAGTGTCTTAACTTCAGTTCAACAAACATACCATTTGTTCTGCATCAGACATGTAGTAGGATTTTTCTGCTTGGTTGCTCATTTACTTTTGTCCCCAGGTATAGCTACACAGAAGACTATAAACATGTAGGAAAGACACAAGACTGCTCCAGAGTCATCTAACTGGCAACAGGCAGAATAGGGTGGAGGCAATAGAGAACTGGCATCTGGCACTCCGGGCCCCCTGCCCAGGGCCTTGCTGCTCCCAGAGCCAGGAGAGCTAGCACACAGTTCACCCATCAGGGAGCAGTATCTACCACTTGGCTGCTCATAACTGGTTTGTTGTACTTTGCTTTCTCTAGAGCCACATCCACCAATCCACCTATGGGAAAAGCTTGGCTATCATGACCGAGGCCCAGCTGTCTACAGCGGTCATTGAGAACCCTGAGATGCTCAAGTACCAGCGGAGGCAGCAACAGCAGCAGCTGGACCAGAAGAGTGCCGTGGCCAGAGAGACGGGCTCAGCTGCCTCAGTCGCTGGGGTCGTCAATGGGGAGAGTCTGGAAGACATCAGGAAGGTGAGGGCTTGGCCCGATGGCACTGAGAACATAGCCCAGGGACAGGCCAAGGGGAACAGGCAGTCTGGACAGGGTACAGACATGAGTGGTGGGGAGGCGGGTGTGTGCTGGATCTGGTGTAGGAGCCAGTTTGGGTGGGACCACTTGGCCCGTTACCCTCAGTTGCGTGAGGAAGTAGTAGTGCTTGATCCACCTTTATCAAAGGCCTTTTTACCCCAAAGAGCTCTAGAAGGGGTCATTTCTTATAGGAATTTGGCCTTTCTAGGGAATTCTATGTACTGTTAGTTCTTGAACAACATCATTTTGTTATTACAGCCTTGATGAGAAAATAAAAAATTGCGTCTTGTGTGGCGTTTGCACATTCTCCCCTGTGTTCTCTCACATCCCAAAGGTGTGCATGATAGGTTTACTGTCCAAGGTACGTCGGAGCTGCCAAGATAGGGCTCCAGCCACCCATGAAATAAGTGGATGGGAAAATAATCACCTTACTTGTTTTTATTAATTTTCTTTCAATGTATGTATAGCTCACATATATTTCAGAGTTTAGTATTAGAAGTATTTTTGGGTCTTTACTTAGAAGTTTGATTGTGTTTTTGTGATCAGAAATATGTCATAGGAACTTAACTCTTGTTTATATCAATTAGCCTCTGGTAAAATTGGTTCCCTTGTATGTTGTTTCACTTTAAGTCATAGTTTCCAAGAACCTATCGATGACATTAAGTGAGGATTTACTGTGCTGAGAACATTCGGTTTCAGTCTCTGCCCTTAGGAAACATCTGTGGGCTCCTCTGTCTTCTCTCTGAGAGGTGGAAGGTAGAGATGGGACGGGAAGGTTAGAATTTCTTAGGGTGCTTAAACCATCTTTAGGAGTTTGTGAAGGGTGGTGAACCTCCACAGGTGATTCAGACACAATGTGCGACCCTTTGTTGTGAGCCCTAGTGGAAGAAAGTTTGCAAACCAGAGCTTAGAGACAAAAGTGTGGCTCGTGGGTGCAAGTCTCATCTGTTAATTCCCTTGTTGACCCCTCCGTGGCCACTCACTTTGCCCTGGAACCTGGCCAGACCTGCATACTGTCATGGAGAGGACGGAGCTGAGCTGGTTCAGCTGGAGCTCTCTGTCCTTTCTATGCCGGAAGTAGAGCATGTACCCTGCTAAAAACATTTATTCTTTGTTTGAATGGCTTAGTTTAGTTGGACCAGAAGTCTGTAGAAAGGGAAGTCAGAATACATTTCCTTAGAAACCTTATTTTTTGATAATGAGATGGTTCACATAAACGTTTCCATTCATGTATATCACTCTACTTTGCCAGAATCTTTTGAAGAAACAAGTTGAGACTCGGACAGCAGATGGTCGGAGAAGAATCACACCTCTCTGCATAGCACAGCTGGATACCGGGTACTCGTTCGTTCGCCGAGCTTTCTGTGGCCTTGTGTGGGAGCTCTCCCTCTCGCCTTTCACCACTTAGCCCTTTCATAATCAGGGTCTTCATGGCTCTTGGGGAGATCTGACCCTTAGAATCTGGAAGTGAGAGAGTTGAGCCCAGCTTCCCACCAGTCTCAGAGTCCAGTGCTCCTCACAGAGTCCTTATGCAAACTGATGCTCAAGGTGGCCTGGGAAGAGCCTGTGACAGGCCAGCAGCCAAGGGCACCTTCACAGGGTCAGTGTGTCTGCACAGCCAACCCTGCTTCATCTTGCCAGGGCATTGAAAGATTCGAGGTGGAGAAGTTGGACTGATTTTCTTTTTTTCCGTTTCTTTTTTCCCTTGTATAGCTTTCTTTTTTAAATTTTATTGTAACTTAATACATATATTTATTATTGAAAATAGTCAAGGCCCAAAGAAGGACATAAACCTTACCCTTAATTCAGTCTCTTAGATATAATCAATGTCAATATTTTGGTATCTGTATCTCCAGTCTTTTCTCGACTTGTTCCTATATCTTGACCTTGCATCCATTTTAATGAATAGTCCTTTGAAGCATTAGCTTGCTGACTGTCCAGGTTTTCAGCCTGTGAATGCACCATGATTTACTTAACCAGCCCCTTCACTGTGGACTTGTAGTGTTTTTTTTGTGTGTGTGTTTTATAAACCAGTTGGACTTACATTCTAATTATTTATATGTAGGTATGTTTCTCTGAGATAGACCGTCTTTTTTTTTTTTTTTAATATTTTATTGATTTTGTACAGAGAGGAAGGGAGAGAGATAGAGAGTTAGAAATATCGATGAGAGAGAGTCATCGATCAGCTGCCTCTTGCACACCCCCCATTGGGGATATGCCCGCAACCAAGGTACATGCCCTTGACCAGAATCGAACCCGGGACCTTTCAGTCCCCAAGCCGACGCTCTATCCATTGAGCCAAACCGGTCCCGGCTGGACTTGTAGTTTTTTTTATTATAAATGAGTAATAGCACATCTGTGACTGTTACTTCAGGGTCTTCCCACAAGTGGAACTGATGGGTGAGAGTGGGGCTGTGAGGCACAGTTCCCTGAGGAGGCAGAGAGGGGGGAAATGAACTCAGTCACCATGTGCTGTGTCTTAGCATCTATTGTTAGGCTTGCTTTTATATGGGCCATTCTGCCCAAAATTATGTATGTCGATTCAAAGAATTATAAAGTCCAATATGAAAGAAATAAATTCTCCCCTCCCCCTATAAAGGTGATTCACTCTTTATAACTCTGGGTTATATTCATGCAGTCTACTCAGAGCAACCACACGCTGTAGCCCTCTGCACATTGCAACTGTTCATCCATGAGCCTGTTCTAAATCTTCTTAGAAGTCTAAAGAGACCTTCAGTCATATGATGTGCTGATTGACTCCTCATGTTAGGTGTTTGGGCACTGAGACCCAGTGGAGCCAGTACCAGTTTCCTGGCTCCTCCCAGAGAGTGGTTTTCCTTTTCCCCGTGCCACCTGCTGCCACCTTTTATTAAACCAAGTCAGACCAAGTATGTGACACTGCAGGAGTTGTGGGAGTGAGGGTCATGGAAGCGGTGGAGGTGATGGTGGTGGTGGCATCCCTCCCTTGTAAGGGGGCAGAGAGAGAAGATTGCTTCCTGCCTACACTTGAGCCAGCTTTCTGCTATAGAACTCATTTCCTGGCACCAGAATTTGATTCTTTTGGTCTCCAAGGCTTCTTTGCCCTCCTGATACCCATATTAAAACAAATAGTAACAAACAAGCAAAACAAAAAAACAAATAGTAACAGAATAGCTAATTATTAACTTAGCTAATCAAGAAAGAAAAAAAACACAAATATTTAACGTAGAAATAAGTGGGAAATAACTACAAATAACCAATAAATTAAAAAGATGAAAACTTCGCTGAACTCTGCAAATAAATTTGAAAATGGCCGAAACCGGCTTGGCTCAATGGATAGAGCGTTGGTCTGCAGACTGAAGGGTCCCGGGTTCGATTCCGGTCAAGGGCATGTACCTTGGTTGCGGGCATATCCCCACTGGGGGGTGTGCAAGAGGCAGTTGATCGATGACTCTCTCATCGATGTTTCTAACTCTCTATCTCTCTCCCTTCCTCTCTGTATAAAATCAATAAAATATATTTTTAAAAATAAAATAAAATAATAAATTTGAAAATGGATGATTTTTGAAGAAAATAAAATTAGCAAACTGAAGAAAATCTGTATAGATTAATTATTACAGAAGAAAGAGAGGACACTATCAAATAATTACATAATCTGCCAAAAGCTACCAGACTAAGAAAGAAAATTCTAACTTTGAAGGAACAAATCATTCTAATAATATTGAAAACATTCTAGTGCATAGAAAAGGAAGGAAAACTTACAAAATCTTTGTCTTTGAAGTGAACACAATATTTATACCAAATCTTGACAGAGGTAGAACATAATAAGTTACTGATCAATCTCATTTCTGAATGTCAATGCAGAATCCTAAATAAATAGTAACAAACAGAACCTTACAGTGTGTTAAAATGTTAATGCCCTATGACCAAGTAAAGTTTATTTTGGGAAAGCAAAGTAGTTCAAATTTGGAAAACTTAATTTACTTCTACATGTTAATATATCCCCAAAAATGATATGATCATTTCTAGAGATGCTTAAAAGACATTTTTATTTAATTCAGCATCATTCTTATTTAAAACTCATTTAAACAGGAATAGATGGGTGCTTCATAAACTATCTTATTCAAATTAAATTAAAGAACTAAAATGTCCACTCTTCTGACTATAATTTAAGAAATTAATTCTAGAGATCCTAGCTCAGTCAAGAGAAACAATAAATTGGGTAGGAAATGGTAAATGTGTTATTATCTAAATATGATATGGTCTCTATAAGAGAATCAACTGGAAAAACTTCCATAGACAATAAAAGAAGAAAATGAGGTGACTATCCACAAACTACATGATGAGATCAAGTAACACCAACTACTTTTAGAAGATAAGAAGAAATGCCCTAGCCGGTTTAGCTCAGAAGATCCTGCGGACTGAAAGATCCCGGGCACATGCCAGGGTTGTGGACTTAATTCCCATTAGAGGATGTGCAGGAGGCAGCCAATCAATGATTCTCTCTCATCATCATTGATGTTTCTCTCTCTCCCCCTCTCCCTTCCTGTCTGAAATCAATAAAAAAAAAATATTTTTTTTTAAAGAAATTTATTAAAATTGTCAGTGAGGGTGTGGGGTTATAGACAATCATAGACAGGTTGTAATTTAAACCTCTAAGGAAGGCACTTTAGAGCTACTTGTCAAAAATCATTAATGAACATTTCTTTGACTGCTGTAATTCCACCTCTAGGGATTTACCTCATGTAAGCTGAAACAGCAGGTGTGATGACAGTTATGCCAGTGGACATCTTTGAGCAGCTACTGTGTGTTCTAAGTGTTTGCTACGCTAACAACTTTAGTCCTGACAGCAACCTCATGGGGAGGGTCCTGTCATTTTCTGTCTTGCAGATAGGAACCTGAAGCACAGAGTGGTTGAAGCACCCAAGGTCCCAGAGCAGAGGAGTGACACCTGGCTGGTTTGGCCCAGGGCCCTCAGTCTTAACACTGCAGTGTCTTGCCTCCTGCTGCAGCAGTGTCTATTTCTGAACAGGCTGGGAGACAGCCCAGCCCAGTTGTTCCTCAGTAAAGACTGGTTAGGTAAATTATGGCACGCGCATATCGTCCATAATAAAAGGGAGGTCCACTCTGTATGCTGTATTGCATTAGTTCCCAGACACGTGTTTTTACATTTTAATACCTCTAAGATCAGGATGCATCTGACTATTATATTTGGTAGCCATTTTTTCTCAGTGGTACACAAAGTATCCGTCCACCGTAGAGTCAGTTAAACAGAGTGTATGGAATGATTTTAGTTTTGTAATTTTGCAAATTTTCTTCTCTGTAAATAAATTACCTTAGGATCCAGAAAAAAAGTGACTTAGAATTATATAAAGTACTTGATGTGGCATCTGAGTTCTGCGGCTGACTCTGTTCTTCCTGACCACAGGGACTTCTCCACGGCGTTCTTTAACAGCATCCCACTCTCAGGCTCCCTGGCAGGCAGCATGCTCTCCTCTCACAGCAGCCCGCAGCTACTGCCGCTGGACGCCAGCACCCCCAACTCCTTCGGCACCTCAAAGCCTTCCACAGAACCTGCAGCAGCAGCCGGCACCAGGCCTGCGGGCAATTCTGTCAATAAGGACAGGTGAGTGGGCACCAAGGCTTCCTCCTGCCCCTGGGGAAAGTTTGGGTTTGGACACAGTTCCAGGGACACTTCAATAAAAAAAAGAGAAAAGAGCCTTAACCAGTTTGGCTCACTGCCTAGAGCGTCAGCCTGCAGACTCAAGGGTCCCAGGTTTGATTCCGGACAGGGGCATGCATCTTGGTTGTGGGCACATCCCCAGTAAGGAGTGTGCAGAAGGCAGCTGATAGATGTTTCTCTCTCATTGATGCTTCTAACTCTCTATCCCTCTCCATTCCTCTCTGTAAAAAAAAATATCAAAAAATATATATTTTAAAAATAAAAAGAAAGAAAGAAAAGAGATGCTGGATTTCAGATGAGGGTCTGCTCGGAAGGGAGGCACAGGGCTGAGAGGATCCACATCCTGGGGGAAGAGCAGTCCCAGGATTGGGCCCTGAGGGTGGGACCGGCCAAGGACACGTCACCTGGCACAGGATCAGCCCCCCTTCTGGCAGGTCTGCGCTGGAGGTGGCTGAGCCTCCGCTGCAGTATTGGTAGCATCACCGCCCCGGCCATCCCAGGCAGAGCGCTAGTGTGCTGGGGCAGAGTCCTCTTTCACTCAGAATTATGTTTGCTCCAGGAGCCTGTGGCTTCACCAACCATTACCTGGTCAGTAAGAACCAGAGGAGCATGAATAAGAGCCAGGAGCCATTCACTCAGGGAACATTTGCCCAGTACCTGCTCTGGGTTACTGCTAGAGTAACGCATGGGGTTGATTGGTGGGTCCTTGACCCCAGAGCATGTACAGGCTGGTGGAGAAAGGGGCAAACACAGAGGCATAAGGATGGCTCCTCGGGTCTCCTGTGTAGAAATGGCTAGCCATCCAAAGCGGGGGAGGGGTTGTTGGGCAGGTCTCAGGAAGACTTATTGGAGGATGCCTACCCAGGGCCCATATAGGCCACCCAGGGGAAGGGTTGGGATACAGCAACAAGAGCAGAACCCCAAGTCCCTGAGGAGTGTCAGTAAAAGGGGGGAAAGCTGAGCTTTGGTACTGAATCAGAGATCCTGGGCTTCTCCTTAGAAGTCCAGAGCCTTCTCCTTACACACAGAAGGCTCTGGACTTAGACAGATCACTCCAGGAGGCCCAAATATAGCTGCCACCTAGCACACGAAACTATTACTGTTAGAGTGATTCTCCAGCGGTGGGGACTG
Source organism: Nyctalus aviator (assembly GCA_036971965.1). Classification (NCBI taxonomy): domain Eukaryota; kingdom Metazoa; phylum Chordata; class Mammalia; order Chiroptera; family Vespertilionidae; genus Nyctalus; species Nyctalus aviator. The sequence goes on along the minus strand of CM072939.1, from coordinate 9,760,778 downwards.
AGTCTTGTGTTTTACAGCCTCCTCCTTCCTCGGCTCTGATGTCATGGTCATGGAGGCATACACCAAGTGTCCAGTGTCCCGTGGCTGAGGGAAGTGTGAGGGTAGATGGGAAGAGGAGATGGAGCAGCTTGACCAGTTAGAAAGCAAAGCATCTGGGGAGGAAGGGTATCTGGGGAAGGACAGAAAGCTCCAGATTTGCAAAATGTTTCGATAGTTGGTCCTAGAGTTCTCTGGAGAGGAGGAGAGGCTGTCTAGGATACCAGCCAGGCATCTGGTGTCGGGTCCGGTCCTGTAGATTTGGTCATTAGGAGGCCCAGTGGTTTTGGGACCCAGTGTGAGGGAGGCAGATGACCGCAGGGTAGCTGGCAGGCTCATGCGTGGGCTCTCCTTTCTCAGAGGAGAAGGCAGGGGCTGTGGGATGGACACTGGGAGGAGAGTGTGAATTTGTCACATGGAGGGGCCACCGGGGCAGGAGGTTGAAGGTCAGGAATAGACAGTAGCTTCAGGACCCCAGATGGGACTTTTCTCATCAGACCCATTGTCAAAGTGGGGAAAGCTGGTGGTTGGAGTGGTTTGGTGGCTGTATTCAGGTTGTGGAGATGGGGCCGTATGGTGAGGAGAAAAGGGTTGCAAGAACCACTTTCTAGCCGAAACCAGTTTGCCTCAGTGGATAGAGCGTCAGCCTGTGGACTGAAGGATCCCGGGTTCAATTCCGGTCAAGGGCATGTACCTCGGTTGCGGGCACATCCCCAATAGGGGGTGTGCAGGAGGCAGCTGGTCAGTGTTTCTCTCTCATCGATGTTTCTAACTCTCTATCCCTCTCCCTTTCTCTCTGTGAAAAGTCAATAAAATATGTTTTTGTTTTTTTTTTTAAATGAACCACTTTCTAGGCCTCGTGCTAACCCCAGAGCTCTCAGAACAATGCAGTGGGCAAATGTGAGTGCATTCTCTGACAGCCAAACTTTGAGAATTTTTTTAGTAAATGTTTACTTTTTCATATTTACCATTTTTGTTTATTGATTTGGTTCAGAGAGAGAAACATTGATTTGTTGTTCCACTTCTTTATGCATTCATTGGTATGTGCCCTGACCGGGTATCAAACCCACAACCTTGGAGCATTGGGACAACGCTCTAGCCACCTGGCCATGGCAAACTTCCAGAATTGTAACTTGTGAAAATATTTTTAACTAGTCAGGAATAGTACATTATACCTCAAAATTTTTGTGTTTTTAGAAGTTTTATGTTTGTGCCCCTTTCACTTGGCTCCAGAACCCCAAATCCCTGACGAATTGTGCTTGACATGCTCTCCCATCTTCTTCCCCACCCCAGCGTGAACGCTACCTCGGCTCCTGCTGCCTCGTCCCCCTCTGTGTTAACAACCCCATCCAAGATCGAACCCATGAAAGCGTTTGACTCCCGGTTCACGGAGCGGTCCAAAGCCACGCCCGGCGCTCCTGTCTTGACAAGTGTGACCCCAACGGCCGTAGAAAGGTAGGCGGTGGCTGTGGGGCTCAGAGAGACCAGGTGAATACAGTCTCTGGCCGGCAGTGCAGCATCCTCTCTCCTACCAAGCAGCTCGCCCTCCCTGCCGGAGCAGACTAGTCTCTCTGCACTCGGGAGCCCGCTTCCAGGAGAGAGGAGCGGCTGCTTCAAGCGGGAAGGTTGCTGGAAGGAGCTGGGGGCGGACAGAGCAGCTCTGCACAAGGACCTGAGGGCAGCAGCATGGCAGGGATGTGCTCAGAATAACTGGGCACGAATGGAGCCAGAGCCTGTGTGAATGTCCCAACAGAAACCAGAATCCTCAGCTACTTTTTTAATGGTTCAGCTTTGGGGAATTTTATTGGTAATTATAATTGTAAGTTAGTAATCATATGAAAAAGCCACGGGTACCTGTGTTTGTGCAGGTTGAAAGAGCAGAATCTTGTGAAAGAGCTGAGGCCCCGGGACCTCCTGGAGAGCAGCAGTGACAGCGACGAGAAGGTTCCTGTGGCCAAGTCCTCCTCCCTCTCAAAGCGGAAACTGGAGCTTGAGGTGGAAACAGTGGAGAAAAAGAAGAAAGGGCGACCTCGGAAGGACTCTCGGCTCATGCCCATGTCTCTGTCTGTCCAGGTGAGGCCAGCGGGTCTGCGCTAGCTTCCCCGGCCCACTTGGTGAGTTCAGAGCTGGAGCTTGCATGTGCCCAGTGGGAGAAGGGAGGCCTTGCACACCACAGTGCGGGAGCAGCTGGCTCAGACATGCCCTCCGCTGGGCGTGGCACGGAGGCACACTCCCCCTCAGACCCGCTCTGGACCCACCCAGAGGCCTGGAGCAGCTCCTTGGCGTCGGCTACCTCATCTGTCAAGTGGGGTCCCTGAAGCATTCATCTGTACTGTCCTCCCAGAGCGGGTGGAATACCCGGGGAACTGGCCTAGCCTTACCGCTAGGTGACTGCCCTCCAGTGCTGGGAGGGCTCAGGGACCTTTCTGCTCTTGCAGTCCCCAGCTGCTCTGACCGCAGAAAAGGACACTGTGTGTTTGTCTGTACCAGCGCCTACACTGAAGCTGCCCATGCCGAGCCCCCAGAGAGCATTCACCCTCCAGGTGAGCCGGCCCCCTGCCTCTCTCTCCCCAGCCCCACTCCTTCCCCAGCCCCCAGTGTAAACCCTGAACTGTCAAAAACAGGGCTGTTTCCCAGTGGCTCTCCACCATCCTCTGAGGGAAGTTGTAGTTGATCATGGCAACTACAGTCTTATTAGCAAGATTACTAGTGTGTTCCCCAGGAGCCCCTTCAGCCCCTACACCCCCCTCCAGCGCCCCCCCCCCCCCCCACACACACACACACACACACACTTCTTTCTCTGTGCCTTTGCCCTCAAAGTCCCTGCTGCCATCTTCTGGATGGCCAGCTCCTTCCAGAATTGTCTCAGGAGTCCCTTCTGGAAGCCTCTTGGTCCCAAACAGCCTCAGCCTCAGACTCAGTGCCCATTGGACTGTGTGGTAATGGTCTCCCTCCCAACCAGCCCACTGGCCCTGTTCACTTTCCAGGGCCCAGCACAGAGTTTCATCAGGGCTATTTTAACCATGTGCTTGTTCAAAACACAGTTTTTAAATATTATCATAAAAAATCCTTTATACGCAGAGGCCCTGTAGTCACTCATTCTAGCACCCATGCCAGACCTTTGCACACCGTCACCTCAAGCCCTTTGTACCTCGGGTGCATGTGTCCAGCTGGCTGTGGCCTCATTTGCAGTGTGCTCTTAGATAAGCCACTTGCCTTTTCTGCATGTTCCCTGTGAGAGGAGATGGTGGGGTAGGAAGGAGGCTCTGGAGTCTCTAGCTCTGACACCGGTTCTCTGCTCTGCTACATGGAAAGAACATTGTGTTTGCTTTCCTCCATCCAGGTGAGCTCTGACCCCTCCATGTACATTGAGGTGGAGAATGAAGTGACAGCCGTTGGAGGAGTGAAGCTGAGTCGCTTGAAGTGTAACCGGGAAGGGAAGGAGTGGGAGACGGTACTCACTAGCCGGATCCTCACTGCTGCCGGTAGCTGGTAAGGGTGAGGGTCTTCACCTGGCCCAGCAGTTCATATAAAGCAAGCACCATGTGTTGTATTGTGTGGTGTGGTGTGGTGCTGATGCTGTTTGAGGGCATGCACTGCCCCCCAGGTGCCAGCTCCCATAAAGACTGCAGGTCTTGCTCCAGGCTAAGTGTGTGCAGCTACCATCTCGGTCCCTGCAACACCTACTGAAGTTGGCGTCGTCATCTCCAGGGTACAGCTGGGAAAACTGAGTCCTAGAGGCTCCCCCATGCCAATATTTTTCACCCAGGTGTTCTGATTCCCTTGTCTGGCCAGACTCCTGAAGCCTCAGGTCCCAGCCTGAGCTCTGCCTGGCTCTAACTTGGGCTGGTTCTTTTTCTGAATCCCAAATTTTAATCCCAGGAAGTCCAGATAGATTTCTGAGTGCCCCTCTGCGTTCCAGACCAGCCATTTTGAGATTCTGCACTTCGATGGGAGACCTTAATTCAGTGTTAGTCACACGTGTCTCACAATGGGCTTCTGGGCCTCTGTCCTTTGAAGCTGTCCCTGTTTTCACCTGCACCCTAGCCTAAAAGGCTTTCTGAGCACACAGTTGGTGTCCCTTATGGAGACACGCTCCATTGTTTCCACACGTCTGGCCTTTCTCGGCAGAGATCTTCTCAGGACTAGTCGAGCTAGTGTAGCCAGCAGGCTGTTGAGTGGGCGCTGTGTGGCCTCATATGACAAGGGAGGTGTGTTTTCTGGGTCACCATCAGTGGTCCTCTGAAGCACCCCATGCCGCAAGTTAGCATTAGGGTGAATTCCGAAAAAGCTTGTGCAGTCTAGTGTGGGGGAGAACACAGTCTCTAATGAGAGATCCCAGTTCTGTCAGCCCTACTGTCCCGCCCTCCCCCAGTCCTTCTGGCCGGCCCTCTCCCTGCCTCTCCTTCTGCTGCACCCACTCGGGCTCAGGCCCAAGAGGGAAGGCTTTGTGCCTCGGGGCTCCTGCCTCTGCCACAGCACCTGATCACCTTGACACCTATCCCCTCTCTGCCTTCTCAGTGATGTGGTCTGTGTGGCCTGTGAAAAGAGGATGCTGTCAGTGTTCTCCACCTGTGGTCGCCGCCTCCTCCCTCCTATCCTCCTGTCATCCCCAATCTCCACGTTGCATTGCACAGGCTCCTACGTCATGGCGCTCACTGCGGCAGCCACGTTATCTGTCTGGTAAGAGACAGGCCTGGGGTGAGGTGGGCTCCAGGCAGGGCAGGCTAGGGCTGTATAGGTTCCTGCAGGAACAGGGGAGGCAGTGGAGGAAGCCACCTGGCAGACATGCCCTTGGGCCCTGCTAGCATGGGGGTTTGGACACGGCTTGTGATGGCCACCACATATATGTGTGTACATGTGGGGTGGGGGCAGGTATGCAAGTGGAAGTGGGGTGGGTGCCTACCCCTGCTACCACTTTTATAGGAGCAAACCACATGGCAAAACACAATGTGCCAGCATCCTTAACGGAGGTTCATCAGAATGGGATCTCAGCTGCCATAGTGCGGCCATGCTTCTCCCAAAGTTGGTAAAGTGGCTCACGGGGAGCAGAAGCCACTTGTGGCCAGAGCTCCTCTCGGGATGCCAGGACAGGGTTTGCACAGAGACCAGAGGAGGGGTCAGCACCGCGGCACACGTCCAGGCGTTTACTCAGATTGGAGAGTAAGCTGCTTCCTATCTCCCTTCTAGGGATGTTCACAGGCAGGTGGTCGTGGTAAAAGAAGAATCTCTGCACTCCATCCTGGCAGGTAATCGCGGTAGGCTGCCCCTGGTGCCCTGATGAGGGAGGGGGACAGGGCACCTCAAGTCCCAGGCTCCACTCAGCCTAGACAGAGCCACAGCCAGTCTCTTGGCTCAGCCCAAGGCACTCAGAGTGACAAGGGATCAGTTATTTTTCAGGAGATGCACCCTCTCTGGGGCACATTTCATTGCCTCCCTGTGTGATGACAAAGAACCTGTGGGTGGTGGTGAAAACAGCACTCACGGGGAAGAAACTCGTAGTTGCTGAGCCAGCATTAGGCACCTGTTTCTGGGGCTGGGCACCAGGTTCAGATTCCCCTCGGTGCATGTACAAGCACTTGCTGATCAGACACACCCAGAATCCATTCTTGTGGTATCTCTCCAGGAAGTGATATGACGGTGTCGCAGATCTTGCTTACACAGCATGGAATCCCCGTGATGAACCTGTCGGATGGAAAGGCCTACTGCTTTAATCCGTCCCTTTCTACATGGTAAGCAAGCCACCCTTCCCTGGCCCGGCCCCCGAGGAGAGTGTCCGCCTCAGCTGGTAACAGGGTATGTGGTGCTTGCTCCTCAGGCCCGCCTGGCTTGGCTTCTCCGGAGGTGGGCCCTGGAGTAGAGGTCACAGTGACAGCGTGGTGTGCCCTCTGCTGGAGGAGACAGAACCCACACGCACCTGTGCAGGCCCTGCTGTCCCTGTGAGGGGCTGGAGGCCCACAGCCTCTGCTCTCAGAGCCCGTGTGTAGGGGTGCTTTGCTTTGTCTGCATTGTTCTCTGAGGTCACTTTGGAATAGGCATTTGGAAATTTTTATGATTGCACATATACACTGAGTGGCCAGATTATTTTGATCTATGAACAACTAATAATCTGGCTACTCAGTGTGCTTCTCTTGAGTATATTATTTATTTGATATCAAAGATACTATAAATTGTGCACCTGGTCAGTTTCCCCCTTTGCACTGGCTGATAGAAAGCTCAGGGCAAATAGATGGTTGATCTCCAGTAAAAGTCTAGAATACTTTTGGTGCCCATTTGGGATCCATATACACTGAGTGGCCAGATTATTATGCATTCAGAGATCATATGTACATAAGATCGGTGTACTTTTTCAGCCTGGCTTCCTTAGCCATCATCAGCATCGGTGGGTGAGTCAGCGCCACAATACCTTTGCCAGCACACAGCGGTTTTTGAAGTCTAGTAGCAGTTTGGACGTTGTAAATTAGTACGGTTGCACCGTCAGCACGTGTGATGTTCTGTACCTTTCCTCCACCCATTTGGATTTTTATATTTGTAAAATCATTTTCTACATCACAGATCTCAACCCCAACATGTAAATTGTGCGCATTGTATACCAGCAACTCAGAAATTCTTCTGCCTGCACTTTTATTTTATTTATTTATTTATTTATTTATTTATTTATTTTAATAAATTTCCTTTATTTTCTTTTTTTTTTAAAATATATTTTATTGATTTTGTACAGAGAGGAAGGGAGAGAGATAGAGAGTTAGAAACATCAATGAGAGAGAGTCATCGATCAGCTGCCTCTTGCACACCCCCTACTGGGGATATGCCCACAACCAAGGTACATGCCCTTGACCGGAATGGAACCCGGGACTCTTCAGTCCCCAAGCGGACGCTCTATCCATTGAGCCAAACCGGTCTCGGCCTGCCTGCACTTTTAAAGTGCGTAAAGAAAGTTTTCCCAGAGATGTGAAGGGTGTGAGGGTACAGAGCTAACTGCCTCGCATGCTGTGGAAGCACATGAAGGCTGGATGCTGGCATTGCTCGAAGCTTCGAAGGGCTGGACCACTTCACACATAGGCCTCCTGGCCGCAGGAGCCTTGTCAGTGACCCTCACTGTCTTTAATGTTCTCTTTAATGAAAGCTGTGTGTGAGAGGCCTGGGTGACCCTCGGCCTTCGCTGGTGTTCTGGTAACAGGTCATATGGTGCTTGATCCTCGGCAGCCTCACTGCCAGCCTACCCTCCTGGCTTTTCTGAGCTCAGCTCCTGCCTTTGCCTCCCCAGGAACCTGGTTTCTGACAAGCAAGACTCCCTGGCCCAGTGTGCGGACTTCAGGAGCAGCCTGCCTCCCCAGGACGCCATGCTGTGCTCGGGACCCTTAGCCATAGTCCAAGGCCGTGCCTCCACGTAGGTGACCGAGTGCCAGGAGAGGTGACTGGGTTGTGCAAGTACAGTCCCACCCAGGCCAGCTCTCTGATTGCTGTCCCCCGTGCTCAGCACAGGCAGACTGGGCGCCAAGAGTTTGGGGTCCACATTAGATGATTTCTCAGGGTGCTGGATGCAAGCCCTGTTATTTCGGGGCCCAGATGCACTTTGATGTGCCACGGGTCATGTATTTTGGTTGGGGTCTTCATCTCGGGTCTAAACGGGAGGTACAGAGTGGGGTAGATCTGGGGTGCCAGAGCATCTAGGAAGTCTGCGGCTGGGATGAGGGGATGGGTGGGCCAGTGTGGAGACTGACGTCTGCCCCCTGCTGGCTTCTTGCTGGTGCCTTGGGGTGCATGGTGGCAGCCTCCTGCCCACACAGTACACACTGCCTCATGATGTGTTTCTGCAGCTCAGGGAGGCAGGCGGCCCGCCTTTTCTCCGTGCCTCACGTGGTGCAGCAGGAGACTACCCTGGCCTACCTAGAAAACCAGGTGGCAGCAGCACTCATCCTGCAGTCCAGCCACGAGTATCGCCATTGGCTCCTCCTCTACGCGCGGTACCTTGTGAACGAAGGTGAGGTCCCTGGTGGTTCCTCCATTCTCCTGGGCCCAGCTCAATCCCTGTCCCAACACAACCCTTCTAAAAGCCTGTGTGTTAGGCCAGAGTTACAGTGGCCTAGGTCTCCCTACATTCTTTTCTCTCAGTCTGCCATGGTCATCCAAGAGGCCCTAGCCTCCAGTTCCCTGTCAACATGATGGACCCTCAGCCTCCCCACCCCCATCTCCTAGCTTGAGCTATGATCAGGCCAGCTCAGCAGGCATCCAGCCCATTACAGGCTCCCAGCCCCTGAATGGAGTGTTCCTGAGGGCCAGCAAGATTGGCAGCAGGAGAGGGTGAGGGCAGAGGATATGTAGAAAGACATGCAAATGTGATGCTCAGACTTCTGTTCTTCCCTCAGTCCCTTGGAGCATCAGTGGTCAGTGACCCCAGGGTGGGTGTCTTGTAGCATCCAATGTGCTTGCGCTCCTCTTCCTTTTCGGAGCCCCCACATGCCCTGGAAGGACTGTCCTGCTGTCCAGCACCTCCCCTTGTCCCTCCGGCCTAGCTTTCCCTGCCAGGGCTCTCAGCACCTGCATCTCCTTCCCAGCATATGCCACCCACACTTGCCCTATTGTTTAGCAGAAAGCAAGGTGTGTTACAGGAGGTGACCGTCCTGTTCTTAGGACCTCCCAAAGCCTCTCATCCTCTCTGCTGGGCAAGCATGGAGTCTGCCTACCAATCTCCCTTCTGCTTGAACATGGCCTCCAGAGATATGGCCTGGGAACTGGCCCTCCCTGAGTTCTCCCTGTGTCACCATGCAGGTTACTGAGCAGCCTCCCCACGGCCTCTCCTGGCCTTGCTTTGCTTTTGACATCACCCTCTCCTTTTTGTTTATGATTTAGAGGTTAAAGTGAAATATAGAAAAGACAGGGGAAATAAGGTCAAACTCCTACAAATGTTACTCCCAGAACTTGTATGTTATGTTTTCTCTAATGCAACTACATGTTCTATACAACTTGCAGTCCTATATAATAAAAGGGTAATATGCAAACTGACGAAACAACAGAATGACCGGTCACTATGATGTGCACTGACCACCAGGGGGCAGATGCTCAATGCAGGAACTGCCCCCTGGTGATCAGGGTATTCCCACAAGGGGAGCACACTCGGCCACAAGCTGGCTGATAGCTGGTTAGTGAGTACAGCGGCAGTGGTTGGAGCCTCTCCTAATTCCATGACAGCGCTAAGGATGTCAGTCGGACATCCCCTGAGGGTCCCCAGACTGCTAAAAGGCACAGGCCGGGCTGAAGGACACCCCCACTCTGAGTGCACGAATGTCATGCACCAGGCCTCTAGTGTGTGTATATATATATATGTATTTATGTGTGTATATGTGTGTGTGTACAGACACACGCACACACACACACACACACACACACACACACACCTCTGAGGACAAGCATGACTGACCAACTCAAAGCCCCTCTCCCTTACCCAGCAGACTCCGGTAATGAGTTTGATCTTTACTCTCCAATCTGTGTGGTCACCCAGCACGTTGGTCACTGGCATTTCTAAATATTCAATCTTTGCAAACCCCTCCCCCCCTTTCTGGGGTGCTCCTCACACCCATTCTGCTGAGGAAATGCCTCCTCTGGCTCCTCCTGTTTCCTTCATCCTGGCTGTTGATCAGGACTCACCCTGATGCCCTGAATAAAGCCACTGCCTCCTCTGGGGTCTGCACCCATTTGTGAAATCACTTCTGCCGCTTGCTCCTCTTCATCTTTCCCGTGTCTGTTCCAGTGTCCTACATAAGCCACCTCCTCTCTTTATCCCTTGCTTCCTAACTGTAAAAGGAGAGCTCAAGTTTTAACAGGAGACCCATTTCCCTAAAATTCCTCAGATTCCAGCTTCATCCTCTTATTTCCACTCTCATCTTTGGGTGATTTCATCCGTTTCCTGTGGCTTTAGCTGCCCCCGGTGCCTACAGACTCCAGACCTGCCTCTAGCATTTCTGGCATGCCAATGGCTGTGCCCATAACCCTTGACTTGATAGGCCCATGCCTGCTTCTCCTATCTCTGCTCAGTCACCACCTCCTCAATCTCAACTCATCCCCTCGCCATCTCTTACCTCCAGACCCTGCTGATCTCCTCACACTGGCTGCCAAGATGTCTTCTCTCAAACAGATCTGACTAACCCTCTCCCCTCCTTCTACCATTTCCCATAACCTTGGGGGTTTCATTCCCAAACTGGCCACATCTCATTTTTTCTCATTGGCCCAGCACACAGAGGGGCCACTGCATGTGTTGTCAAGGGAGTAGGTGAGCGAGTGAGAATCTGTCGTTATGAGTCTCAGTGCCCCAAACTGAGAGGCGTGCAGGAGGCATTCTGCCATCGTAGGCAGCTCAGTAAGCCTTTGTTCAGTCTGTTTTGATATACCCAACAACTTAGCATATTCTTGATTTTTTATTTCTTTTTGTAATGTGTTCCTATTTCTGTTTTGTTTTGTTTTGTTTTTTGTTCTTTTCTTTTTTCCCCCTGTAATTAGGGTTTGAATACCGACTCCGAGAAATATGCAAGGACTTACTGGGTCCGGTTCACTACTCCACTGGAAGCCAGTGGGAGTCAACGGTAGTGGTAGGTGCTTCTTTCATTCTCGCCACAAGAACTCTCTTGAAAAGTGAAGGTGGAAATTTAAAAAGTAAGCTTAAGTGCTTTGAAATTCTTCCTTATTAGGTGTCTATAGCACAATGCCTTGGGTCCCAGCGTCAGTGAGCAGGTGAGATGCCTGCACTGCACAATCTAGCAAGAGCTGGGCCCTCAGCATGAGGCCTCGGATGGGATTCAGCCATGCCCTTGTGCTGAGGAAAGCTGTCTGCACAGGGCGGTGGGTTTGTTCAGTAATGAGGGCGAAAGATCCTTCCTGCCCTCCTGGAGATTGCAGTCTGGTAGGGAGGCAGATAGAAGCCAGTGAGCAACTTAGTCAACAAGATAGCTTTAGACCATGGATTATGCTTAGAAGGAAATAGCAGATCAGTAAGACAAGCATGCCTGGGAAAGAGTGACCGGGGAAGCCCTCAGAAGAGGACTTTGAGGATGAGCCAGCTCTGCAGAGTCCTGGGGAGAATTTCCTGGTGGAGGTGGTAGTGCATGCAAAGAGGGCTTGGCGCATCCAGGCCACTGTGACTAGGACATACTATGCAGAAGAGAGGGTGACATGAGATTAGGCAAAAGAGGTGAGCAGGAAGCAAATCATGGAAAGCTTATAAAGTTCTAGAATTTCAGTCTAGGCAGTGGAAGTTATTGTAGGATTTTACACAGATGTGATACAAATTGACATAGAAGACCAGTCAGCAGAGATAATATGACCTGAAATAGACCAATCAACAGAGATGTTGTGACCTGATATAAGATCAGACAGCAAAGGTGATGTGAACTAACAGAAAACTGGTCAGGTCAGACAGCATAGCTCAGTGGTTAAGCATTGACCTATGAACCAAGAGGTCACAGTTCACACGTGCCCGGGTTGTAGGCTTCATTCCCAATGTGGGGATGTGCAGGAGGCAGCCAATCAGTGGTTCTCTCTCATCATTGATGTTTCTTTCTCTGTCTATCTCCCTCTCCCTCTCTTCCTCTCCCTCCCCCTTTCTCTTCCTCTCTCTCTCCCTCTCCCTCCCCCTTTCTCTTCCTCTCTCTCTCCCTCTCTCTCCCGCTCTCCCTTTCTCTCTCTCTCTCCCTCTCTCTCCCCTTCTTCTCTGAAATCAATAATATGTTTTTTTAAAAAAGAAAAGAAAACTGGTCAGGGCTTGTTGGGTTTTTTCCCAAAAGTCCCGGCAATATATGCAGGTGACTTGGATCAATGTGATGGCTCTCAAGAGGGGGAAGAAAACAGATTCAATATATATTTTGGAGACAGAACAAAAAAAGACTTGGTGTTTTGGGTGGTTGGATATGGAGTAGGTGAAGAAAAGAGAATAATGAACGCATGGTCAGCTCAAGGTTCTTTTGGCTAGAGTATTGATTGAATTGGAAAAGGAGCAGGTTGGTGAGGAATGGGAGAAGTTGTGGGTCCAAGATTTATCTCCAGTGCTTCACTCAGTCACTGAGCAAAGACTGATGGAGCACCTTCTCTGGCCAGGCACAGGGCAGGCAACAGTGACTAAGGCTGACCGGGGCCCCTCGGATCTTCATTCTTGTGGAGAGAGGCAGATTCAAAACAAGTGAACAAGTACATATAAAGTGTTGGGTGGGGATGGGTGCCATGGAAAAAATATATATAGGAAAGGAGATAGGGAATACTGGCAGGAAGCGATTTTATATTGGGTGATCAAGGAAGACCTAATTGATTGAGCGGAGACCAGAAAAGGTGAGAGATGAAGCCCCACAGATATTTGGAGAAAGAATATCCAGGCAGAGGGAACAGCAAGTATAAAGGCCCTGAGGTTGGGGTTGGGCATCTTGCAGCATAAAAGAAACAGCTGCACAGAGTGGCAGCTGGATAGTCAGTCTTACAAGGTTCTCAAGACCTTGGGGTATACTTGGCTTCCTCTACTTTTTATTCCCTTTTTAAAAAAAATATTCTTTTATTGATTTCCGAGAGGAGAGGAGAAGGAGAAATAAAAACCAATAATGAGAAAGAACCATCAATCAGCTGCCTCCTGCATGTCCCCCACTGGAGATCGAGCCCACAACCCGGGCATGTGCCCTTGATTGGATTTGAACCTGGGACCTTTGAGTCCATAGGCGAACACTCTACTCACTGAGCCAAACCAGCTAGGGCTCCCTTTTTATTTTGTTACAATAGCTCTTAATTTGGTTGGCTAATAAAATCTTAGAGCTTTGAATGTATTATGCTATGCCACAGACTTTTAGTATCCACTGTTGTTGCTAAAAACTACCAGGAATCTCATTTCTATTGTTTTGTAAATTCTTTTGGGATTGACCCTTTCTTGGTGTTTTGAAGTTTCACAAAGCTCTAAGTCTATGTCTTTCATTCATTCTGTGTATTTTCCTAGGTTCTTTTTGATTATATTCCATTTTCCCCATCATGAGAAATATAATATCCTCTTTTTGGAATCTGTTATATTATTTTTATAGTTTCAGTTCTCCCCATATTTTCAATTTAGTCTTATTGCCAAAACCGGTTTGGCTCGGTGGATGGAGCGTCAGCCTGCAGACTGGAAGGTCCCAGGCTCGATTCCAGTCAAGGGCATGTACCTTGGTTGTGGGCACATACCCAGTGGGGTTGTTTGGGAGGCAGCTGATCAATGTTTCTCTCTCATCGATGTTTCTAACTCTCTCTTCCTCTCTGTAAGAAAATCAATAAAATATATATTTTTTAAAAATTTAGTCTTATCTACTTGAGCATAGTTCTACTTTGAGGAGCCCTTGTAGATCTTTTTCTATTTCCTATAAATATTTCTGATAGTTCTCATTTATATTGTCTTATCTCCTTAAGTGCCTGGTTGGTTTTGACTGTCTGATAGACATGGTATTTAAATAATTATTTATAGAAATGTTTTGAAGCCTCAGTAATGTTACCTTCTTCAACAGAGCACTGTTGTTTGCTGCTACCAGCTTTTGGCCCTAGCCCTTCAAGGCTCTCTCAACCAATTCAGGGATTGAGGTCTTCTGGGCTACCTGGGAACTCAAAGCTGCATTTCGTTGGAGACTAGCACAAAGGAAAGGGACCCTACTTTTCATGACTGCTATCCCCCTGCGTTGGTCCCCCTAAACCCTCAAATCTAGTAGACGCTCTGCTCAGCCTCTTCCTCATTGATACGTGGTCCCAAGCCCTAGCCAGTTTGGCTCAGTGGATAGAATGTTGGCCTGTGGACTGAAGGGTCCCAGGTTTGATTCCCAGTCAAGGCACATGCCTGGGTTGTGGGCTCCATCCCCAACGTGGGGCATGCAGAAGGCAGCCAATCAATGATTCCCTCTCATCATTGATGTTCCTCTATCTCCCTCTCCCTTCCTCTCTGAAATTAAGAAAAATAAAATAATAATTGTTCCCAAGGCAAAGGTGTTTCTCTGGATTTCTATCTTCTCCACACTCCAGCTCAGTCCTTCTCGCCAGCACTTGAGCTCTCTGAGGTCTGTTTCTCTTTGTCCAGCTTTGTCCCCTTTCTCAGTGGGAAGGGCTTTTCTGAATTCCCCGTAAGAATAGCTCATCTCTAGGCAGCCTGATGGGCCATCTGTTGAGGTGGGAGACAGGTAGGCCAGTACCCAACCAACCACTCCTGTAGGGCTTCACTCTACGTAACAGTTCTCTGTCTCAGCCTGAAGGTAAGCATTCTAGGCTAGTGTGGTGCAGGCAGAAGGGAGCACAGACAGGCCACTAATTCATGGCCATGCACTCTCCCTGCTCCTCCTCCCTGCTGGTTGTTTTTGCTATCTCTAAGTAGGACACTTTATTAAGGATTTACCCAGGAGAGTCTGTGGCTTCCTTCCTAGGAAGCACTTGTCAGTGTGGTCCCACTTGCTTTTCCTGTAAACTGCTTAAAATAGCTGGTCTGCTCATAGTGCGTGAGCAAATCCATGACAAAATTTCTAGAACTTGCTTTGTAGGAATTCTTATATATTGGGGAAATGACTCTTTGTGATATGAGCTGCTAGTATGTCTCCAAAGATCCAGGCTTCTTTCCCTCAAGGATCATGGCTCAGTGTGCATAGGAGGGAGGTGGAAACAGAGGGCTGAGGTACTAAGCAGCCATTCTTCAGGTCCCTGAGCTCTGTGCTCAGAACCTTGACTTTCTTCAGCCAGGAAGCTTTATTGTCGGGTCTGTGTCATTGGCCAGAGAGGGTGATGAGCTGTTTCCAGGCTGCTGCCTGGAACAGGGAGGAACATCACCTATTACTGAGCCCGGGCAGGAGATGGTACTTGATAGCTGTTGGTATTGAAATAGCCTTCAGGCCAGAAGGTAAATCCTCTTGTAGCTTGTCCCTGGTGCCATAGACCAGCTGAAATTTTTACTTTGCTAATAGCATTTTGCTTGATACCCTTTCGTGGTTTTTTTTGTTGTTGTTTTTTTAATAGAGTTTTTTGTTTAAAAAATGTTTTGTTT
Source organism: Nyctalus aviator (assembly GCA_036971965.1). NCBI lineage: Eukaryota > Metazoa > Chordata > Mammalia > Chiroptera > Vespertilionidae > Nyctalus > Nyctalus aviator. Next base: position 9,745,729 of record CM072939.1, on the reverse strand, counting down.
GTTTTTGTGTGGTTTTTTTAATTTCTTGGTAATTTTTTTTTTTTTTTTTTTTTTTTTTTTTTCAGAGAGGAAGAGATAGAAACATTGATGATGAGAGAGAATCGTCAATCAGCTGCCTCCTGAACACCCCACACTGGTGATCGAGCCCTCAACCCAGACATGTGCCATGACCAGGAATTGAACCTTGACTTTCTGGTTCATAGGTTGAAGCTCAACCACAAAGTCATACCAGCCGATTCCATACTTTTTTATTAGAGACCAGAGAATAAAATTTCAGGCTTTGCAAATATGATAGCTTACAACTATCAACCCTGCCATTGTAACATAATATGTAAACAGATAGGTATGTCTGCATTTTGATAAAATTTTTCACTAAATAGGTAGGATGGATTTGGCCCAAGCCAACTCACAATCTACATGAGACTGTTATTTTGTTTAGAGCAATTGTTCATATTTCTGTGTGTGCAAAGAATTGTGTTCTCTAATTCTGGTGCCTTAATGTCCTAATGGTCATGTTTACTAAATGTTCCGTTTGAATTACCTGAACCTGCAGGTTTTTGCCTTTCTGGACACATCCTGATGGAATGTGTATTAAAAGCTCCCTGTAAGCTTGGTTTTGTCCCTCTCTCCTGACTTTCTCCAGTGATGTTTTTGTTTCAAAGTCAATGTACTTTGATGATTGTGAAACACATGCTTTTTTTTATTTACTAACATAATCTTTCTCCATCTTTAACTTTTAACATTTCTGTGTCCATGTTTTTGTGTTTTTTTGCCAACATCACGTGTCTGGTTTCTGTTTAATCTGACAGACTAAGGTGTTGATTTTTTTTATCACAAATTAAAATCATTTACATTTGTTGTTTACTTTCTTAAAGACCAACATAAACTTCGGCAAGAGGTTGATTACATTACTTTTCATACCTCCTTTAGCATCATCTCTATTTCTTCTTATTTTTGAGTACTTTCTAGAACATTTTCAGCGTGGATCTTTATTGTGGTAAACATTCTGAGATCTTACAAGCCTAAGAATATTTTTTATTACATCTTCTTATGTGAATAACAGCTTGGCTGGATGAAAAAATAGGTTATGAGTTTTTTCCCAGTATATTTAAAATACTACTTTAGCCAAAACTGGTTTTGCTCAGTGGTAGAGTGTCGGTCTGTGGACTGAAAGGTCCCGGGTTCGATTCCGGTCAGGGGCATGTACATTGGTTGCGGGCACATCCCCGGTGGGGGGTGTGCAAGAGGCAGTTGGTCGATGTTTCTCTCTCGTCGATGTGTCTAACTCTCTATCCCTCTCCCTTCCTCTCTGTAAAAAACCAATTAAAAAAAATACTACTTTATTGTGCCTCTTGGTATCTCTTCCTTTGTAGGTGATATGCTCTTGTTTTTTAGAACTTTTCAGAATTTTTTTGTGTTTTATATCCATAGATTCTGTATATTTCATTCTGATATATCTAAAATACCTTTTTTTTCATATCTTCATCAGCACTTAATGGAGCCTTTCAACCTAAGGCAGTTCCTTTTTCTTTAATTGTGTGAAACTATCCATGTTATTTCTTCAAATATTTCCTTCTCTCTTTTGTGTCTCTCTCCTGTGGGTCTCATGTAGATGTTGGGCCCATTTCCATACTTCATCTGCCCTTACTTTATCTTCCAGTCTCTTCTCTCACAGTTTCCCCTCTGCATGCCGCCCTGCTCGAGCACTGGCTGCTCCTCCATCTGACCCATTTGACTCGGTCTTCAGCAGGGTCCATTCTCCTGCTAATCCCATCTCCTTTAACCACTGTATTGCTCAAACGTAACACCTACACTTTGTTCTTTTCTGTAATTCTTTGTGTTGTTACCACGCTGATTTAACATTTGGACCTTCTCTTCTAACGGTCAGTATTGTTGGTTAGTGGTTTTCCCTTTGCAGTGGAGACCCTGCCTGGCAGTGCATGTTGCAAAGGGGTCCAGGCAGATCTTGGAGCCAGTGCATCCAGGCATGGAGGAGGTGGGCAAGAGCCAAGGGCACACCCCCCCGGACTGTAAAACTCCCAGGTGCCACCGCACCTCTGGGCTTCACCTCAGACCCCTGGAGAGCATTGCACGAGGGAGCAGCCCCCTCAGGCGGCCATCTACCTATCCCTCTACCCTGATATTCTACTTTCATCCTACTCTGGAAGGCCAAGCTACTATGGTCACTGAATGGTGTAGCTGAAGGCTAGCGGTGTCTGTGCCAGCAGACTTAGGGGGCACAGACCTACCCTGGTTTTCTCTGCAATATCTTTGAATTTGTGTCCTTCCCCTGCACCCTGCCACCCATCCCACACACCCCAGGTGAGCCTTTCAGCTCTCCCAGGGCCTCTTAGCATGCAGAGAACTTTTCTCATCCATCTCTGGTTTCTCCAAGGGGTGCCTAGGGATCAGATGGGCAGACACAAGGGTCTCTGTTAGGCCGGGAAACCACCCACAGTCTAGGTCTCCTCGCTGACACTTGTACTGAGCCGTCATTTCTCTGCCCACAGGGGCTACGGAAGAGGGAGCTACTGAAGGAACTGCTGCCAGTCATCGGGCAGAACCTCCGCTTCCAGCGTCTCTTCACCGAATGCCAGGAACAGCTCGACATCCTAAGGGACAAGTAGCCTGCCCACATCTGCCCCAACTACAGCCCGGGCAGGGCCACCTCTCAGCTTGTCGGGCTACAGTAGGACAAGGAGACACCGGCAGGAGGTGGGCTGTCCTGCACCGGCACCAGCCCCGGTCCCCGGATAGACTTCCCCTGCGTCCTGGGTCTGTTGCTGCTCCCGTGGAAGGGAGCAGCTCTGCTGGCACCTCGTGCCTCTCTCCAGGACCCCCACGCGGAGCAGGGGCTGGGGCTCTGCCCTGCTGCCCCGGGATCGGCGAGGCCCGCCCCGTCCGACCGTCCGCAGCACGGTCCAGAGGTGGACACTAGCGCTGCCCCTGCAGGTGCCGTGCTGCTTCAGCTACGACGAATGAGCCATTTGTGAAGAGAGAGCCCTGAAATGTATTAGTGTATTATGCAGTCAGTAGACTGAGCTGTGTAAAAGGAAAGACTATTCCAACATAAAGACTATTTTTGTACTAGAATTTGCTAACTTGTAATACAGAATTTTCCTTTTGGCCAATAATCAGGATTTCCCTATAAGTCACCTGGACAATGGTTACTTGTAGGAAAAAAATTTAAGCTCTAATGATGACAGCTACATTGAAAAATAATTGTACTGAAATTAACTTGTCTATCTTCATTTGGTTTTAATTTTTAAATGTTTGTAAAAAGAGACTGTTTTGGGGTGGATAGGGCAGAGGGTGGGTGATTTCTTTTGTAAGTGTAAAATAAATGAACACACATTGGATACCAAATCATCCCGATTCCCCCTGCCTCTCCTTCAACTTCCACCTTTCTCCTACAACTGTGGATCCCTCCTGAAATGGAGAATGACAACATCATAGCCAGAAAGGATCTTCGGCGTCATCTGAAGATCCCTTCCGTGTCACCACTACTCCCACCCCAGCCCGTCCTTGTGGAATTTCATTTCTCAAGGGGAGGTCACTTCCCTGGTCATGCAGCGTCTTAGGCAGAGCTGGGGCTAACCACCTCGCTTGGTTCTGGCCGAGCAGTGCCCCAAGTCCCTGATCATGCTGGACACCAAGGACTGTGGCAGACTTGCTGATTTCATGGAAGGATATCAGCAAGTAGACTCACGTTTCTAAAGTATTATCTGGAGAGTTTCTTGGTGGTCTAAGATGCTGACCCACAGGAGAGGAGATAGCTAGAATCACAGAACCTTCAAATATGGAGAGGGCTGAGCACCTTCTCCCCCAGCTCGTGAACCTCATTGTCATCTCCCTGCCTGCTGTGTGTGATCCTGAATCCGAGGAGGAGGCCAGACTTGGGATCAGAAAGCCTCAGTGACTGACCACGGGCCCCTCTCTGACGGCTTCCCTGCCTAGAGGGCATCTCACTGCCTGTCTCACTCATAGTCTGGTGGCTGATGAGACCCCGGCACATATGCATGCCTGACGTGGCCAGCACACAGGCCGAGGTGGGCAGAGACGCCTCAAAAGCCAGGCTGCAAGTGTGAACTTTTCTTTAAGGAATAAGGAACCAAAGACGCTCTGTGGTCAGGCACCTCCCTCAACAGCTCCGCAGTGAGACGTTGAGAACTTCGGGCTGACGAATTACACCCATGGCTGAAGACCTGACAGGCCTGTTGGGGGTCTGGATCAGCAAAAATCTGGGCCTTGCTTTTCAGCTGTCAAATGGAGCTGAGGTTAAGAAAACGGTTGTGAGAACCAACTGGGATCATGTAGGCAACATCCCGGCACGTGGCCATGCTCTTTTGAAGAAAATGTGGGCAGTCCGTGTTTTTACTACACTACTATTTGGACAGGAAGATGAAGTTGGAGACTTCTGCTTTCAGCCAAGATGAGTAAGGGGCCCAATTGACCCTCCCGTCTGAAACCACCGAAGGAACAAAATACATGGGACAAATTGCATGGAACAGGGTCTTAAGACACTGATTACCAGAAAACAAAGGACCGTGATCCCTGGGCGATGGAAAACAAACAAGAGCAGCCCTACGACTGCAAAAATCGACTCTATTGTTAGGTGATGGGCCTACACGGATAAGAGCGGCCTGCAGAGGAACTACAGAGAAAACCATTTTCATTTGAAAGTGAACAGTCTATTCTCTTTAACATTTTTGGCCACTAGACTGTAAAGCTATTGTGCAAATACTCACATATTCGTGGTAGAAAATAACCAGTGGGCAGTCTGAAGCCTTCCCCTTCCCTGACAAACACCTTGTATGCAGCTGGCCCATCTGCATTCCAAACGCACGTTCAAGTGTCCCTCTGAAAACACCTGGCCGCCGGACAAAGGTGTGGCTCCTAGCTATGGCCCTGCTGCTGCTGTGTATTCTTGTGCATCCACAAGCAAGCCAGGTGACTCAGTTGGCCATCTGCGATCTTTGCAGACTTTTCACAGTGTTCTCTAGAAATCCTATCAGCCATGAAGGATGTTTCCTGAAGGAGCAGGTGCTGAGCCTGGGGCAGGAACACTTCGGTCACTCTCACACTTGGAAGCCTCCTTTTAGTTTTGGGGCATATATTTGACTGAATTTTAGAAATTGTCTAAACAGTGTAGACATTCTTTTAAAGACCAACATAAACTTCAGCAAGAGGTTGATCACATTACTTTTCTTTTAGCATCATCTCTATTTCTTCTTCTTTTTGAGTACTTTCTAAAACATTTTCAGCGTGGATCTTTATTGTGGTAAACATTCTGAGATCTTACAAGCCTAAGAATATCTCCCACATTTCCCACTGCCTGTATGGTTTTCCCCACTGCCTGTAATTCCTCACACCGGCCAGTGTGGTTCAGTGGTTGAGCATCGACCTGGGAACCAGGAGATCATGGTTAGATTCAGGTCGAGGGCACATGCTGGGTTGTGGGCTAGATCTCCAGTGTGCAGCATGCAGGAGGCAGCCAGGCAGCCCAACGATGACTCTCTTTTTTAAAATATATTTTTATTGATTTGGGAAAGGGAAGGAAAAAGAAACATCCATGTTTAGAGAGAATCACTGATAGACTTCCTCCTCCACACCCCCTACTGGGTATCCAACCTGCAACCCTGGGTATGTGCCCTCGACCAGAATCGAACCTTGGACCTTCCAGTCTGCAGGCCGACGCTCTATCCACTGAACCAAACCGGCTAGGGCGGCTCTCTATTGATTATCTCCCTCTCCCTTCCTCTCTGAAATCAAAGTATGTTATTTTTTTATAAAGTGTTCTTTGCCAAAACTGGTTTGGCTCAGTGGATAGAGCGTCGGCCTGTGGACTAAAAGGTCCCAGGTTCGATTCCAGTCAAGGGCATGTACATTGGTTGCAGGCACATCCATGGTGGGGGGGGGGGGGGTGCAGGAGGTGCCTGGTCGATGTATCTCTCTCATCGATGTTTCTAGCTCTCTAGCCCTCTTCCTTCCTCTCTGTGAAAAATCAATAAAATATATTTTAAAAAATAAAAAGTGTCCCTGGCCCTGACCGGTTTTGCTCAGTGGATGGAGCATCGGCCTGCGGACTCCAGGGTCCCCGGTTCGATTCCAGTCAAGGGCATGTGCCTTGGTTGCGGCACATTCCATGGGGAATTGTGCAGGAGGCAGCTGATCCATGTTTCTTATCGATGTTTCTAACTCCCTCTCTCTTCCTCTCTGTAAAAAAAAATCAATTAAGATATATATTTTTAAAAATAAAATAAAAAATGAAACGTGTCCCTGACCCCAACTGTCCAGACGTTGAGGTAGAATTTCTATAGAGATGCAAGGCTCTGGGCAAGGGCAGCCAGTGACTCAGTTTACCTCTCCTGAAAGCCCCGTCCCCTCACAGAACTTGCTGAGGGCAGCCCACACCGAGCCTGGTGTCCACGCTCACCCGCAGCCAGAGCGTGGCATGGACTCGCCCAGCCTCAGGGGTCCGGGAAGGGCGACTGCCGCGGACTACTTTGCGCGGACCCTCAGGCGGAGGACGAAGGGGTTCCGCTACCGCCGGCGGAGGGGACGTGCGTGGCGCCCCGAGTCAGTGCGCCTGCGCCGCCGCCCCCGCGCGCGCGCGCGCGCGCGCACACGCCCCCCGCCGGTCCGCGCGTCCGCCCGTCCGCGGGGCCGCTCGCGCGGCAGGGGCCGCCGCCGCCGCAGCCCCGCGCCCGCCCTCCCGCGGGTCCTCCCCTTCGCTCCCGGGAGCGCTTCCAGGTGAGAACCGGGGTTCTGCGGGGACCCGGCGGGCTCCAGGCAGGTCGCGCCCCCCACCCTCACCCCCACCCCCCGGCTCCCTGAAGACCTGGGGGCGCCGTCACCCCCCGGCTCGACCTGACCCCGATGGAGGCGGCGCCGACTCCGGTGGGCTGGGCGGGCGGTTCGGCATCGGGACCAGCCGGCCCGGGACGCGGCCCGCCAGGTGTTCTGGTCGCGGGAACGGTGGTGCCGCCGCGACGGTGCGCGGGGACCGGGGCGTCCGGGCGGCCGCTCCCGAGGCTCCAGGGATGGGACCGAGAACCGCTGGAGTCAGTGCCCAGACCAGCGATTGGCAGCCCTTTCCATCGCTTGGCTCACACAGATTAATTACTAAAGTTCTGCGGCACTTCCAATTTGGCCGGGCAGTCCCGATTTTTAACAATCTGTCCCGCGACCCGCAGCGGTTTTTTGTTTTTTTGTTTTTTTTTTTTAAATCGGGACTTTTTTTAAAAAAAAACGCCGCGGGACGAATTGTTAGAAATCGGGACATCTTTTTTTTAAAGAATCAGGACATCTAGTCACCTTGATACATATATATATATGCCGATCTGACAACAGAATAGGTATCACTTTGATTCATTCACACGGGACCACCGTTGTGTTGGCTGTTATTTTTTTTTTTTATATTGGACAATTTAAGGGAAAAGAGGTCAGTGCCCCTGACTAGTCGGGGATTGCATGTTTTAAAAATTATTGTTGAAAATCGCTGAACTAGACTGACTAGAGATGCACCTACATGTCTGTCCCAAGTGTCATAACTCCAAAATCTGCATCCAATCTTACATATCCTTTTTTGTATCTTGTGATCCTTACACTAGGATAAATTGTGTGGCCAAACATGAAAATCATTACCTTTAGTTATAGAATAATTGCCTGCCCTCGCCGGTCTGGCTCTGTGGATAGAGTGTCCCCCTGCGGACTGAAGGGTCTCAGGTTCGATTCCGGTCAAGGGCACATGCCTGGGTTGCAGGCTCATTCCTCAGTGGGAGGCATGCAGGAGGTAGCCAATCAATGATTCTCTCATCATTGATGTTTCTATCTCTCTCCCCCTCTTTCTTCCTCTCTGAAATCAATAAAAATATATTTTAAAAAAAGAATAATTACATATTCATTAGGGTCAATTTTTTTATTTTTTATTTATTTTTGTTGTTGTTGTTAATCCTCACCCAAAGAAATTTTTCCGTTGATTTTTAGAGAGAGTGGAAGGGAGGGGAAGAGACAGACACATCGATTGGTTGCCTCCCACATGTGCCCTGACAGGGTGGGAACCTGCAACCCAGGTACATGCCCTTGACCTAAATCAAACCCTGGACCCTTCAGTCCAAGGTTCAAACCGGTTAGGGCAAAATTATGATGGTCTGTTATCATAAGATCCTTTCAACACAACAGCACCCCCAAAGTTTAGCCTCCCCGCCCCCCTCCCCCCCCAGACAAAGGTTGTGGGCTCCATCCCAATGTGGAGCATGCATACTCGCTCCCATCATTGATGTTTCTTTCTCTCCCTCTCCCTTCCTCTCTGAAATCTGCCTCCACGCTTGCCTGCCCCTCTCCAGTCCATTCTGTAGCACACAGGCAGAGAGATCTCAAAAGATAAACAGCTGCTCAGTCTGTCAGTGAAATCCCTATGTTAGCTCTCCCCCCCGCCCCCCTTGTCCTCCAGGACCTTCTCTGGACTCCCACCCCCCTGCTCGTGGGCTTTCCAATATGCTGTTGCCTCTTCCCAGAACCCAGTCATCCCCTTGCCCCTCTCATTACCCAACCAAGTCCTGCTTAGCCTTCTGGCTTCTGCTTACGTGACACCCTCTCCAGAAGCTGCCCCTGACTTGTCTGAGCCCTTCCTCCCTGTCCCTGTGGCCCTTGGGACTTCCATTCTGATGGCCCTCATTTCCCCTTCCTGACTGTGAGCTCAGAGGGGTCAGGGTCTCCTCTTGTTTGCGGTTGTTTTCCCACTGCCTGAATGGAATAGGCCCTCCGATCTTAAGCCAGTTTCATAATAAAATGTTTGTGACTGATTAGTTATAATGTAGGTCGTCTGTTGACAAGATTTGTAGGCTTTTGCAGGCTCTCTGTACTGTTCACCCTTTTAAGTATATATATATATATATATATATTTTATTGATTTTTTACAGAGTGGAAGAGAGAGAAATAGAATTAGAAACATCGATGAGAGAGAATCATCAATCAGCTGCCTCTTGCACACCCCCTACGGGGGATGTGTCCGCAACCAAGGTACATGCCCTTGACCGGAATCGAACCTGGGACCTTTCAGTCACATACAGATCACAGCATCTATCTGACAGTATTATTTATTAATATCCTCCTGGGCAATCGCTGTCACCCTGTCCCACATCCTGTTAGTATTTCTTTGCTTCCCCTGGTCTTCCTGTATTTCCGCCCCCTTGCTGCTTCACCTAATGTGCTGCATTCAGTCTCTTCTCTATTTTCTGCTGCTGCTTCTCTTGCTTGAGGCCGGCTGGTGGCCCCCATGCCAGCGAGAGATTACCGTCACTCTTGGCTGCTTCAGTAAGGATGCCACCGAGCTGGGACAGCAAAGTTCATTGACAAAATTAGAACCCGAACAGATCTTCACAGGCTGGAATCCAACCAGTTGGCATTTAACAGGGATAAATATAGGGTCTTATGTATTGGTTTTAAAATACAGAAAACTTACAGTAGTGTAATTTGAGAGAGGTGCTGTAAAGCACTGTAAAAGTGTAGCTTTTAAACTATCCTAAACTAACCTAGACCTAGGATTTGTTTTTGTTTTTAATTCTTCGTTGTTGTAAGTATTCCATATGCCTCCTTTCCCTCCTCCCCCCCATTGATCTCTAGTCCTAGAATTTTAAGTAAGTTCTATAAAAGAACGTGATGTCATCATTCTTCGTTTACAAAGCTCTCTCTTTGAGCTAGATCTGACTTCCTAAAACTAGTAACTTCTTTCCTAGTAAATTATTTAACACGTTAGGCAATCAGGATAAGGTTGTGAATGAGCCTGAGAAGAAGACAGATACAAAAGGAAAGATGACCAGCATCTTCAAAGGCACAGAGGCACGAAAACATGGGGGATGTTCAGCGCACCTAACGTGTTCTAGCTCTTCAATACAGTCAGTTGGTGTTTTCACCAAGAGTCTTGTGTAAACTCAGCTGCAGCTCTCTCAGACTACTTACCCTCCCAAAGCCCCTTTTTAATTTTTTTATTTTATATTTATTTTATTGATTGATTTGGATAATCTTCACCCGAGGATATTTTTCCTATTGATTTTTTAAAAAATATTTTTTTTTGTTGTTGATTTCAGAAAGGAAGGGAGAGGGAGAGATAGAAACATCAATGATGAGAAAGAATCGTTTGTTTGGCTGCCTCCTGCACACCCCTTACTGGGGATCGAGCCCGCAACCCAGGCATGTGCTTTCGACTGGAATTGAACCCAGGACCCTTCAGTCCACAGGCCGACGCTCTATCCACTGAACCAAACGAGTTAGGTTCCACTAATTTTATAGAGAATGGAAGGCAGGGGAAGAGACAGAGAGAGAAACATCCGTGTGACAGAGCCACATCGATTAGTTGCCTCCCCCACATGACATGACCAGGGATCAAGCCTGCAACAGAGGTACGCGCCCTTGACCGGAATCAAACCCAGGAAGGACCTTTCGGTCTGTGAGCCAATGCTGTAACCACTGAGCACAGGGAACCCAGCAGGGATGCGGGGAGGGCCTTCCTGGAGCTTGGCACTGCTCCCGAACCCTGCCAGCCCAGGAAGGCAGGGTGGCCAAGCTGTGCATCTGCCTCGGTTGCAGGACAGGACGCCGTGCCGCGCCCTGCAGAGTCAGCACCGCGATGGCCGAGAAGCTGTTCCCGGAGGAGGGCCAGCAGGAGGGCTGCGCAGCCTCTCCCTTCACCTGCCGCCACCGGCTTCCCCGAAGGTGCTGCCGGAGCCGGCCTGGAGGCCCCGCCTGGTGGGCCTGGCCCTGACCTGCTTCGCCCTGGTGACGAGGGAGGGAGAACCTTCGCGAAGTAAGTGCCTGCCCTTCCGTGGCTCCGTGGCCCCTGGCTGTGACTCTGCCTCTGCTCTGCAGAGGCCCTGCAGCGGCTGGTGCGAGGCCAGCCCCGCTTGCCCAGCCAGCCCAGGCTGCCGTTGGGAGAAGCCTCTTGCCTTCGCACTTGATGGTTTTTCTTCCCGGCGTTATTATTTCTAGAAAATCGCCGCGGGGCGGTGGGGAGCCGGATAGAACTGAGCACCGGCCCTCTCAGCAGCTCCGCACAGCGGAGGGGAGGGTCTGAGGGGGATGCAGTGATTTCACCCACCACCAGAGGGCCCAGGGACAACTGGTGAGGGCCAGCTACCTCTCAGCACCAGCTATTGGCCGTGGGAGGGGCAGTGAATAGGCATGTTAACACGGATGTAAGCCTTTAATGAAGGAAACAGTCATCCCCTCCACAGCTGCAGACACTGGGGCTCAGGCCCAGAGCTGACAGGTGAAGGGGTTGGGGGTTTAGACGCGAGTCTTCCTGGCCCAGAGGTCACACTCCTGTCTTGGCACATCACTCCTGCCACTCCACATCTCTCTGGTGTCCCTCGTGTCCCATCTGGCTTTCTTTGCAGGCTGATGAGCTGTTTAACGAGGTGACAGTGTCTAATTTCAACTTCCTGTGAGTGGAAGCCCTAGGAGTCACTGTCTAAGGCCTAGCTGTAGCCACTCTCCAGAGACACATCATCCAGTCCGATTTGTTCCTAAGTCTGCAGTAAAGCAATCGCTCAGCAGTGCCGACTTGCCCTTCGAGCTACACTCCTAACCTTCTGCCAGCCAGACGGAGGCCCCACAGTGCCAACAAGCCGCGGGCCAAGGCTTCCTTCAGCGTGCATGGAAGCGGGGAGCCTCCCAGGATTAGTAGGAGGGGAAAAAACAGAGAGGATGGGTCTGGTGCTACCGGCTTCGGCCTGCAAAGGGCTTCCTCTGGGCCGTCCCAGGGCCACTCAAGGCCATGGCCCTGCTGCAGGAGGAGGGACCATGAAGTGTGCCTTCTCGCTGGAAGGACCCTGGTCCCTGGCCCAGAGTCCCCAGGCACCTTCCCTAGTCCTGGAACGCAGGAGCAGCCGTGGTGCCTGCCCTCAGTCCTGCCCCACATGCCTCCGCTAGCCCCCAGCCAGATGGCCTGTCACCTGGTGGGGAGAGGAGGGTGCTCACGAGGGATTCCGCTGGCAGTGGGAGAGTTTAGCTGGTTCCTGGGGGCTGGGGCCCAGCAGACTGGACACTGTTGTGAGGCAGATAAGAATGCCACAGCCCCTTCCTGACTAGAGATCCTGGTCCCAGGCCTCTTGACTCACCTGAGAAGCTCAGTGGCCATCCCTCGCTAAGGACCGTCTGCTCCCCAGCGCTCTCCCAGTACAGCCAGCTGAAGGCAGAGGGGACAGGTTGAGAGGGGACAGTTTTCTTGCTCCTTCCTTAGCGCAGGTCCCATGGAGGGAAGAGGAAAGGGAGTGCACAGGGCTGGCATCAGCGCTGTCTCTGCTAGGTTTCCGGTGCCTTGCCTGAGCTCTCCCAGACCTGAGTGCACACAGAGCACGTACTGTTTCTTCTTTCTTACCATGTGCTTGTTTGGGGGGCCCCAGACACACAGTTGCTGTCACTCCTTCTAGATCAGTACATCCCCCATGGCACCACCTCATTCATTCTATTCCCTCTCCGTCTGTCTGTCTGTCCCAGCCTGTGGGCACTGCACCTGGTGAAGCCTCAGAGAAAGGCAAAGTGCATTTGTCTGCAGATGGCCATCACAGCCCCTGCCTCTGAGGGAGCATCCTCCTTGCCAGGTGGAGGGTCCCAGGTGTAAGGTGACCAGTATCCTTAGAAGGGGTGAGCAGCCTGCACTCTAGAAGCAGGAGCTACTGCGTTGTCTCAGCAGCGTCCCTGTGTCCAGAGGAGGGCCAGCCCTGTGAGTCACGGCCCGCTCACAGCTCACTGCTCCAGTGCACCCGGTGGCCACGGTCCACTTGGGAAGTACAGGGATGGAAGAGCACCTGGGCTCATCGGGGCCCCAGTGGGCACTCACTCCCCCTGGTTAGAGAGGCTTCGCTTTGAGGAAGGAAGTGGAGGTCACTGTCAGTGCAGCAGCGTTCTGGGTGCCTGTCCTCAGCTCCAACTCCTGGAGGCTATGTGCTTGCCTCCCAAGTTCACCTCCAGGCCAGGACTGCATGTGGATGTAAGGCAGGCACACACATGCTCTTGCCTCTTGCTCTGCTTAGCAGGGACAGACGAGACACCTCAGAGAGTCTGCACACGTGAAAGAAGCATGTGGTAGAGCCCACCCCCTCCTGTTTAGCAGATGGCATCCCATAGCTCCAGTCCCCTGTCCCTGGCGGGGATTCCCATTGGGTGAGAGTGGACAGGGTGGGGGATGAGGACCACAATGTTACTAGATATAGAAAAGGCAGAAGGGCCGAAGCCGGTTTGGCTCAGTGGTAGAGCGTCGGTCTGCGGACTGAAGGGTCCCGGGTTCGATTCCGGTCAAGGGCATGTATCTTGGTTGCGGGCACATCCCTGGTAGGGGGTGTGCAAGAGGCAGCTGGTCAGTGTTTCTCTCTCATCAATGTTTCTGGCTCTCTATCTCTCTCCCATCCTCTCTGTGAAAAATCAATAAAATATATTTAAAAAAAGAAAAAAGAAAAAGAAAAGAAAAGGCAGAAGGTCAGTGATCCAGGAATGTCAAAGAGGCACCACCACCGTCCTCCCTTCTCTGAGGACAAATACCTTCTGGTGGTGCTGCCCTTGCCTATTCCTTGTGCCTGGCAATTGTGTCCACCTGTCTGGCCCCTGACACTTGAGAACCTGCCTGGATGGCCTGGCCATTCAGCAGACAGTTATTCAGTATCCACTGCAGAGAGGCTGTGGTTCCTAGAATGCATTGCTGGACTAACATAGACCTGAGGGTGTAATGTGAACACGCAATACGTGAGTCTTCCACCAACTGTGTGCTCTTGGGAGGTCATGGTGCCCACCTATCATTAATGTCAAAGTGTTTTGTTTTTTAATCTGTTTTTATTAAATATATTTTATAAATTTTTTTTTTTACAGAGAGGAAGAGAGGGATAGAGAGCTAGAAACATCGATGAGAGAGGATGATATTTGGCTCTGTTGACTAATGAGTTTCCCGACCACTGCCCTAGCCGATTCGGCTTAGTGGATAAAGCGTCAGCCTGTGTGTGGACTGAAAAGTCCCAGGTTTGATTCCAGTCAAGGGCACATGCCCTGGTTGTGGGATCTGATCCCCAGTGAGGGGGCATGCAGAAAGCAGCCTATCAATGATTATCTCTCATCATTGATGTTTTTCTCTCTCTCTCTCCTTCTCCCTCCCTCTCTGAAATCAATAAAAATATATTAAAAAGCAAAACGTGCTGAAGCCGGTTTGGCTCAGTGGTAGTGTCGGTCTGCGGACTGAAAGGTTCCAGGTTCGATTCCGGTCAAGGGCATGTACATTGGTTGCGGGCACAGCCCCGGTTGGGGGTGTGCAAGAGGCAGCTGGTCGATGTTTCTCTCTCATCGATGTTTCTAGCTCTCTATCTCTCTCCCTCTCTATAAAAAAAATCAATAAAATATATTTAATTAAAAAATAATAATAATAAATAAATAAAAAGCAAAACATTTCTTACCGTTATATTGGCTGGGCCCAAAAAATATTCGTTGTGAACCTTGAGTTTGACATGCTTGCTCTGGATGATTAAGACTAGGCTGCAACCCTGCTCCTTGAGGCCCTGGCCACTTGGGGGCAGCAGGAGCCCTGCTCATCTTTGGCTTCTCCCTCTGCAAGCCTGCAGCTGATGCTGGCAGCAGGCCCTCCTACTGGAACAGCCCAGTGGCTCCCCCTCTGGCTGTTCCTGTGTTGCCCAGCCTCCTGTGTATGGCTGCATGGACACACAGTGACAACACTCCCTCTACCAATTCATTAACCTCAGGGAGCACAGAGGACCCGGATACAAGATGGAGACACCTGGATATTATTTGTTTTTTAAATATTTTATTCATTTTTTACAAAAAGGAAGGGAGAAGGATAGAGAGTTAGAAACATCTATCAGCTCCCTCCTGCACACCTCCTACTGGGTATGAGCCCGAAACTAAGGTACATGCCCTTGACCGGAATCAAACCTGGGACCTTTCAGTCCAAAGGCTGACGCTCTATTCATTGAGCCAAACCGGATAGGGCTGGATGCTATTTATTTTTGCTGAGACCCACTGATCCATCCCAGAACCTGGGGGTGTCAAGGTAACCCTTGACTACCTAAGAAGACCAGCTCCGGTGCCAGGCAGGGAGGCCAGCATCCTGAGTTCTTGTCTGCAGTGAGGCCCCAGCACTGGGGGAGGGGCGCCTTCTCCTCATTGGCGCTGGCACTACGAGCTGCCCGCTCCTGGTCACTTTGCAGACACAGCTGATGCAAACCCAGTCCACCCGTCTGATCTGGCCTTGAGCTCCTGCTGATCATGAATATTAAAGTCGGTTTGTCAAGGCAAAGCTTCCCTGCTTAGTGCTGGTGTAGGTAGGAGGGGGCAAGCAATCTGCCGGGCCCTCTGGGGTTGGGGGACCTGCATCCACACAGGGAAGCTGCCCCGGGGGATACAGCCAGGCGTATTTGGGGTCTTTTATGGACCGTGTGCACTGCTTGGAGTTCTAAATCCCGGAAGGGGAGTGGTAACCGCCGAGCCCGCGGGTGTGGGAAGGCCAGACCCTCAAACAGCACGGATGGGGCCGGCCCACGTGTCTGCACCGCCATCCCCGGGGTCCTGGGGGTCCTGCCGCACGCGTCGGGAATGCAGACCCCGAGCGGCTCCTTTGGGCGCCTCGCTGTGCTCAGGGCCCGGCCGGGCCTAGGAGGCTGCACTCGACCCCCAGCTCCTTCCGGCAGCGCCGCCCGCCGAGGACCCCGGCCGCCGAGCGGGTGGTCCAGGGGCCGGGCTCGCCCATTGGCTGGTTCCCGTCCCGCCCCGGCCTCAGTTTCCCGGCCCACGCGGGGCGGGGCGGGGGCGGGGCCCGGCTCGAACCACGCGGGGCGGAGCCCTGAGCTGACGCGGCCGCCCCGCCCCCGGACATAACCAGCGCCGCCACCTCCGCAGGCTGGCTCCGCGGAGCACCGGAGGCTCGGACCCGCGGCCAGCGCCGGGCGCCCCGCCTCTCGCCTGCTGTTCCCCGCAATGGCGGCGCCTCGCGACCTGGCGGCCGCCGCGCCCACGCCCGGAAAGGCCAAACTGACGCACCCTGGGAAGGCCATCCTGGCAGGTGGGCTCCTCGGGGGCGCGAACCCCCGGCCCACGGGCCCCGCCGGCTTCCGGGCGGCCCGGCCGCCGAGGCCCCTCCCCACTTCCGGGTTTGGCGGGGGGCGCGGCGCCGGTCCCCAGCTCACCCCGGTGTCACCCCCGGAGCCTCCTGGGGGGACGCGGTGGGGCTGGGACCTGCCGGACAAAGTCCGGGTGGCGGGGGCGGGGCGCCGGGGGGGGGGGGTCTCAGACCACGAGTCCGTTCCTGCAGGCGGCTTGGCCGGAGGCATCGAGATTTGCATCACCTTCCCCACCGAGTACGTGAAGACGCAGCTGCAGCTGGACGAGCGCGCAAACCCGCCGCGCTACCGGGGCATCGGTGAGCGGGGGCAGCAGCGGGGAGCCCCGAGGGGCGGGCCCCAGGGGCCGGAGTCGCTGACCACCCCCTTCCCCAGGGGACTGTGTGCGGCAGACGGTGCGCAGCCATGGCGTCCTGGGCCTGTACCGAGGCCTCAGCTCCCTGCTCTACGGCTCCATCCCCAAGGCGGCCGTTAGGTGAGGCGGGCCCGGCGTGGGGGCGGTCTCTGGAAGGTGGTGGCGAGGATGGTGGCGGCCCCTCTCACCCCACTGCCTTCCGCCCCAAGGTTCGGGATGTTTGAGTTCCTCAGCAACCACATGCGGGACGCCCAGGGACGGCTGGACAGCACGAGGGGGCTGTTGTGTGGCCTGGGCGCGGGAGTGGCCGAGGCCTTGGTGGTGGTGTGTCCAATGGAGACCGTGAAGGTGGGGAGGTTCCCTGTAGGAACAAAGCATGCAGGGGGAGGAGTGGTGCAGCCCCGGGTGATGCCCTGGCCCCGTGTCCAATGGAGATGTTGAGGTGGGAGGGTCCAGCAGGAGGGACAAGGGGTGAATGGGGAGCCGAGTGCAGGAGGCCTGCAGGATGGGCCTCCTGTGGAGGCTGGACTCTGTTCTCAAAGCAGGAGGAAGACGGTAAGTTTTTTTTTTTTTTAAAAAATACTTTTATAAACAAAACAATGCATGTTTGCTGCCTGAGATACAGGCAACACCACCAACACAACTTAGCGAGGCGGCCCTCCTGTCTCTTTGGCCTCAAGGGGCACAGTGGCCTTACTGGCCCTGTTTGGATCCGTATCTACAACCCCGGCCTGACGGGTGGGCTCTGGACCTGCAAGCCAAGGGCCCAGTGTGCCTCCCATGGCGCCCTGGGAGCCAGCTCCTTTGCTTCCCTCTCTCAGGTGAAGTTCATCCATGACCAGACCTCCCCCAACCCCAAGTACAGAGGATTCTTCCACGGGGTCCGGGAGATTGTGCGGGAACAAGGTGAGCCACTGGGCCTTCCTCCTCGGGTAGGATCAGGGACCGCAGCCAGAATGAAGGGCCCTTCCTCTTTCTGCCTTGGCACTCCTGTGAGCAGCTTCCCCCGGCCCCCACTGGGCCTGTGAGCCAGTGTAACTCCGTTCCCCCAGGGCTGAAGGGGACATACCAGGGCCTCACAGCCACCGTGCTGAAGCAGGGCTCCAACCAGGCCATCCGCTTCTTCGTCATGACCTCCCTGCGCAACTGGTATCGAGGTATGTGTGCCGGCCCAGGACCCCGCCTCACAAGCCCTGTTCACACTCCTCCCAGCCATCAGAGCTGACCCCTTCGCTTCCCATCACTTTCTGATGGCAACCCCTCCCACCTCCAGGGGACGACCCCAACAAGCCCATGAACCCACTGATCACCGGGGTTTTTGGAGCTGTTGCGGGTGCAGCCAGTGTCTTCGGGAACACTCCTCTGGACGTGATCAAAACCCGGATGCAGGTGGGATAGAGCTGAGAAGGGGAGGGGAGTGTGGGGCAGGGGCTGGCTGCTGAGTCCCGTGGGGTGCTGGTGTCTTGCAGGGCCTGGAGGCACACAAATACCGGAACACGTGGGACTGCGGCATGCAGATTCTGAGGAATGAGGGGCTCAAGGCGTGAGTGACAGACGGGCTGTTTCCCCACCCCAGGCCTCACCCCAAAACCCCTGCCTGCCCCAGGCCCTCCCCTAGGTAGTCCTTACCTTTAAGTCCCTGTCCTTGCCCCTCCAATGCCCGGACCCGCCCGCCCTGTCTAGGGGCCGTGTCCTCCTCACCGGGGTTTTCCTCCACCAACCCAGGTTCTACAAGGGCACCATTCCCCGACTGGGCCGCGTCTGTGCGGACGTGGCGATCGTGTTCATCATCTACGATGAAGTGGTGAAGCTGCTCAACAAAGTGTGGCAGACAGACTGAGCCCCGAGGGCACCTCCAGACCAACCCCCCCACCCTCTCTTCTCACGATTCCAGTGCAGTCGTGCCAAAAGGCCCCCTCTCTCGTCCCTCGCATTCCGTGGTCTGGGCCTGTTCCCCCTCAGCCTTTGAGCCCATATGTCCCATAGTACTGTGTCCCTCGACACCACCCTTGTGTCCATGTGTCAGCAGAGGCTGGGTGTCCTCTGGCCTGTAGATCCGTGCCCCCCTGCCCATGTTCTTACTCGCGCGTCTTGTGCCTGTGTTTCATGTTTTGTGTCCTGTGACCCCGTGTCCCACTTCCCAGGGTGCCCGTGTTGCCTGGGCCCACAGCCCTGTCACCACGGCTTGGTCCCAGCCGGTGCCTTCCACCCTGGGCAGCAGGTGCACCCACCCCTGCCTACCACAGCTGCCTCCGGGCCTCAGCCTGGCCTCACTGCATTCCAGGGGCTGCATGCCCCCCGCTTCTCCTGCCACTGGCCTTAACTGGCCCTTGGGCCCTCCCTCCGCCTGGGACAGGGTGGCACCCGCCGCTCTCAGGACCACCCTGCCAGGGCAGAATAAACCGGATACTGTCACAGCCTCCTGTCC
The DNA here is from genome assembly GCA_036971965.1 of Nyctalus aviator. NCBI lineage: Eukaryota > Metazoa > Chordata > Mammalia > Chiroptera > Vespertilionidae > Nyctalus > Nyctalus aviator. The sequence goes on along the minus strand of CM072939.1, from coordinate 9,726,831 downwards.
CTGTGTGGGCCCATTTGTGGGTGGGCAGTGATGGCCAAGCCTCTGTGAAGGTCAGCCCTTCTGAGGATATTGGCAAGGGGCCAGGGCAGCCAGGCAACTGGCAGGCAAGTGGGAAAGCCAGCTGTAGCCAGAGTCAACCCTCAGACCTCACACCAGGCCAGGGAACATCTGGGCTTCATCCAGGCCTTGCCTGTGGCCTGTGGCCAAGATCCTGTGGGGTCACTCTCGTGCACCGGAATCATGAGTGGGCAGAATGGAGAGCTGCCCCCTGCTGCTGGTTGGGCCGGGGGAGACAGTGCTCTCTGGGGCTCTTAGCCTTCAACCTGTGGTTAGGCCCCTCCCTCCCTCCCGGCTTCTCTGTGAAATGGTCTGAGGTAAAGGGTTTTGTGGGGCATGTGGTCCCCTGAGGCTCTGAGCACGGGGCCTTTCTCACTCCACTGGGACTGGGAGGCCTGGAGCAGGAATAAGTGGCGCTCCCTCACCAGGGCCCTAGGGTGCCTCACCCTCAAAGCAAGGTGTGCCTCCTGCTGGAATCCCGGGATCCAGGCACAAGCTGGGGGATACAGAGCTCTTCCCACCCCCCTCATATCAGGAGCTGGAACTGTCACCCATTAGCCACGTGGAGGAGACCCAGAGCAGAATGGGGTAAACCAGGCAGAGGTGCCTCCCAAGGTGGCTCAGGCTGGGGCTGGACAGTAACGCCAGCAGGAGCCTCCCCGTAGGACAGTCCCCTCCCTGGAACTGCTGCTGCTGGGGAGAGTGCCCGCTGTAACCTCCCACAGCACCTGCGTCTGGACATTCTGGGGTGGATTGGGGGCCCAGTGTGGGCTTGGAGAGCAAGGAACAGAGTTTAGAAGCGTTGGGCCATGTGCTCCTGATGCTCACAGGAGACTTGCCCATCTTTACCACGACGGAAAAGGTCCAAGCAGCAAAGCTTGCCTACCCACAGGGGTCAAGGGCTGTCCCTTCACACATATTCACCGGGTGCAGGAACTCGGGGAGCACTAGCGCCGTGTGCGGCAGACACTCTCACTGGGACCTCACCCTCAGGCTACCGGCTCAGCCTCAGAAGCTTTACTGTGGGGATGGAAGCAGGTGATGGGCAGCACTGACGCACAGCACAGACTGCTGAGGCCAGAGGGGCACACACCCCCTTGGCATCTGCTGTTCGGGACACAGCATGTGACCCCTGAGGGGGCAGGACCCTGGCTCCTCGTCTGCTCACTGTGTGACCTTAGGCAAGTCACCTAACTTCAATTTCCTAATCTGTAACATGCGGTGACCCAGGAGCCCACTCCATTGGGCTAGGAGAATGAAATTATATCTGTATAAGGTGCTTAGGTCAGTGCTTAATACAGTAAGCCCACACGTGGTAGCTTTTTCTTTGGGTTGCAAGAGGAAGATTGTAGTCTTTCTGGTTTTCTAAGTAGTTCCTAGAGTTGGCAAAGCCCAGCAGCTCGACCCTGAGGGGCCCTAATGCCCTTGAACACTGATCTCCTGGGATGGTAGCCACTTACTGCTCACCAGCACCCCAGAGACTTCACAGGGACGAAGGGATTAAGACTGCCCATGGGGACCTGTACTCGGGAGGGACAGGAACTCTGCCATAGCTTCAGGGGCCCCTGCTGTGCCTCACAGCTCAGTGTGGACAGAAAGGAGGCAGCCCAGCTAGAAAAGTTGGCTGAGCGGGGCGAGTCTCCTGGGGGCTGTGAGCAGAGTTGCCACCTGCCCTGTTGGAACTCCCTGTTAGGCATTGCCCGAAGTTAGGCAACCTCAGTTCAGGCCTGAGGCCGGAGAGAAGTGGGGGTGGGGGAGGGGCAGGAGAAACTTGTGTCTGGGCTGAGGGCCATAAAGACTGGAGGGAAGTAGCAGAGGGAGAGCAGCTGGAAAGGCAGGTAAGGACCTGCAGAGAGGAGGCCGATGGCAGGGACCGTGTAGACATGGGACCACCGGGACTAGAATCATTGCCTGCCCTTGTGACTATATGGGCAAAGGAGCAGAGATGTGGGCAGACCTTCAAGTTATCAGGAAGCAGAACTAGACTTGCAGTCTGATCACAGGCCAGTGTCAGGGAGGAGGCGCTGTGTCTGACTATCAGAGATGTGAGCTGAGTGTGAAGACCATATTCCTTCCACAACCACCCCCTCGTGCCCATCTGGAAGCCTCAGCCAGCCTCCAGCCAGCCTCGGGCAACCTTCACCATCTGGCAGAGTCTCGCCTGGGATTACAGAATGTGCCCAGGAAGGACAATGGCCTCAGAGACAGGGCAAAGGAATGGGGGGGGGGGGGTGTCCGCTTCTGGGGCAGGGCTTGGCCAACCTCCAGCCCTGTCCTCTCTGTGTGGCTAGCCTCTGTAGGCAAAGGCCTTCAGGCAGCTGCCCTCTAGTCCCCACCCCACCTTCCTGAGCCCTTCCTTTGCTGGGTGATGCTACTGCACCGGTGTGTCCTGGTTTCCCCATATCCCTGTGTGGGCGATGAATGGCAATCAGAACTTAGAATACACACACACACACACACACACACAGTCACTCCTGACAAATGGCCTGTCCACTCTCCGTCAACAGAGAAGTCTGTTTTTCAGGTTGTGCCCTCAGCCTCCACAGCAGACACGATCTCACTTGATGCCAGAGTATTTTCTCTGGACTTTCTATGGGTTCTCACAGATTCCCTGGTAGGAGGTGGGGGAGGTGGGGGTTAAGAGGCACAAAATGAGGGGGCCTCAGGAGTTCCTGCCTCCCCCGGATCTGGAAGGGGACTGGGCACGCCCGGACAAGCATGGAGATGCAGGCACAGTGGAGAACCGGCTGCAAAGGACCATGAGGATCCATGGCGTAGATCCACTACGTAGGTGATTTTCATAGAAAACAAGGTGGTCCCTCGGGTGGCCTTGCAGCTTCCCTCTTCCCACACCCACCTGGCGAATATCCCAGAGAGCCGCCTGCCCTCTGCTCACATGGGGCCAAGCCCTGACCTCCGACCCTCCCTCCCTGCTGTCACTTCGGCTCCGTTGCCAGCCACGCCCACCGCTCACTTAACCCTCCATTGGCCCGAGCCTGACCGGCCAGGCCCCACTGGGCCACAGGAGCTTCCTCGCCTCAGGCGACCTCAGGGGATAACCATGCCACTCCGATGCCCACAGTGGCCTGCCGCCAGCTCCTGAGCCTGGGCACCGGCCGGGTAGGAGCCGCCGAGGCTCTCACGGGCCTGCTGCTGGCTCCCGGAGCCCGCGCCGCCGACCCCCTCCTCCCCGCGGCCGGTGACCCGGCGAGGCGCCCCTGCCCTCGGGGCCTAGGAGACCCCCTTTCCCCCCCAGGGCTGTGATGCGGGGAAGGTAAACCCACTGCCCGCGATCGCGGCCTGCGGCTTATCCCGCGGGCCGGATCAGGTGGCGGGAGAGGGGCTGTGCCCGTCGGGGCGGAGGGGAGGGTCGCCATCCCCCGGCCGGTGCGAGAGGCCACAGGCCGTCAGAGCCTCGCTCAGCGCCCGCTTTTGGGGTCCGTGGGCGCGGGCGGTGCCCAGGAGGCTTCCCGGGGCCACTGCTGAGGAAGGAGCCGGGTTTCCACGGCCTTTTCTCCGGGCCGGTGGCGCTCGGGAGGAGCCTGGGGGAGCTTCCATAGCCCGGAAGTCGGCGCGGCGCGCGCTGATGACGTCACATCGCGGGCGCGCGCTCGGACCCTGGGCTGGGTGGCCGGGTGACAGGCTCTGCCTCCAGCCCTGGTCCTCGTTCTTCACCAACAGAGCCCCCCGCCTCGCCTGCAACCCCCCAACACCCAGCCGTTCTCCGAATCACTGAGGGCGCCGGCCCCGACGACCGACTGCCGGCGCCGGCCTGGCCCCTCCTCTCCGCCAGCCCGAAGGGACCCCTCCGCCCCCGGCCCACCCTGAGGTGCCCGTGTCCCAAGGCCGGCCTGCCTGCTCTTCGCCAGGCCGTTCCCCACCGCCGTTCCCCTCCCTCACCATTTCCCTCACCCACCGTCCCTTTACCTGTAATTAATGCCCTCAGGCCCCGCCCGGCCCCCTGTGTCCTCAGACCTCAGTTCCCAGAGGGCAGAGCCTGCCTGAGGCTCACCTTGTTCCTCCACAGTCCCAACCTTGTCCTTCCCGGGCTCAGTGCGGGAAGGAAGGACTTCCAGCTGTGTCTTTTCCGCCCCCTGTAGCTTCTGCTCCAGGGTCCCCAGCCTCAGCCATGGGAAAGGAGATGGGGCCAGGGGCCAAGAGGGCCCCCTCGGCCTCTCTCCGCTGCTGACCCCTCCCCACGCTGCCCGCCTGGCCAGCTCCAGTCCAGACACCTGTTGACATTATGTAGGGCACCGTGGCCTTGCCACACCCCCATGGAGGAGGAGGTGCAGGGTCACCCCGTTGAGTCCCCCACTGTGGGAATCGGTCATTTCCACCCAAGAGGAGTGGGGGCTGGGTGGGGTCCCTACAGGAGGCAACAGTGAGCACGGGCTGCACAGCTGGACATGGGACCGCCTGGACAGACCTTGCCTCCTCTCTGCCAGCCCCATTTCTCAGATGGGCAAACCCAGGCACACACAAAGCACCCACCTGGGAGCCCAGGCTTGCACAGGCCCACCCAGTCCCACCTGGTGAGAGGTGGATGGAGGTAAGGGGGGAGCGGGGGAGCAGGAAGCATTAATCAGCTGTCAGCTAGTGGATCAAAGAATGTGCCCCTTCAGGGTCCTCAACAAACATGCCCCTTAGGGAAAGATGGAGAGTCTGCAGGCAGTGGCTCTGTGCTGGGGTCTGTCATCTTCCCGCACCCCCAGTCTGAGACCTGCTTCCTGGCCATGTGTGACGGGGAGGGGAGAGGTGTATGCCTTGCCGAGAAGCCACGCTCCGGGGGTAGGCTGACACCGAGTCACAACGGTAGAGTGGGGAGAGGAAGGTGTCCTTCCTCCTGTGACCGGGACAAGGGAGGGGTTACTGGGCAGAGGAAAAAAGGTACCCCTGATTTCCCGGGAAGGCTGGCAGGGTTTGCCAAGGTTGGAGCCAAGAGCCAGGATTCACTCCCACCTGCTGGGCTGGGCCCACATATCAGCGTTGGCCTGACCGACCATGGCGTTCATGCCTCCCTCCGGTCCTCAGGACGACGCTTAGCCTGGTGACAGTGGGGGAAACCGAGGCCAGCCCCAGGGCCTGGACTGCAGAGGCTGCTCCGCTGAGGTGTCTACCTCCCATCCCCTGCGGACAATTGAGCGGCCAAAGTAGATTAACCCGGGGCGCTAATCCCCTCTAATGGCTTCAGAATCCCCAGCGCCCAGCGGCTAAGCCGGCCTTTCTCAGGCCTTTCTCCCAGGCCTGGGCCGGCCTCCCCGGCGGCTCCAGCCCGGTGGCTGGGTGATACTATCTCGCCCTGCGGGCCTGGCCGCTGGTCCGCGCTAATCTCCAGCGCCTGCTCGCTTTCTTCCCAGTCCCGCTGGAGATCGGGCTGATTGGCGTTTGATTAGGGCCGCCATCGAGGGCCTCTTTGTGAAATAGGCCCTAAATCCCCTAATTCCGTGATAAAGGCGGCATTAGCAGGCCGGCCGATTGCTGCAGAGAAAGGCACCGGGATGAAAGAAAGCAATCGGGGATCCTGATGGCATCGCTGGCCACAGGCCGCAGGGGAAGGTGGGAGAGCGGGCCCAGGTGGGGGTGGGAGAAGAAGAAGAGAGGATGTCTCCGAGCACAGAGGGCATCCCTAGCTCCCCACCTCCAGCCCATGTCCTCCTTCCACAGCCCTGAGCTGCACCCAGGACCCCTTCCCCACCTCCATCCTGGCTGCCATCTCAGCTGGGTGCTGAGGGACCACATGCACCCCACTCTCCTCTAGCCTCACTCCTGCATTTGCTGGGACTGAACCCCAAACCCACCTTGGACCTTGCTGGGCCTGCCTTTCTGTCCAAAGCCGGCGATCTTTCAGGACTAATCTGCACACCCATTCCTCCATGGCCCTGAGGGTCCCGCACCCCACCCCTCAAGGCCCCGCCCCTCCCTTTTGGCACTGACCCGCTCTGGCCAGTCCGGGAAGCAGCTGGGCCTGCTCTTCAGTCTGGGAGACAGAAGTGATAGCAGCTAGCACTGTCGGTGAGGGTGTGCGGATGGAGGAAGCCTGGGGTTTCCAGTGGAAGGCAGATGGAGTAAGATGGGGGGGGGCCCTCTCTGGAGGCCACACTGAGCCCCTGGGAGGACCCAAGCTGGCTGCCAGCTGTGCAGGTTGGAGAAGCGGACTTGGAGGCTGGACAGCTGGGGAGAGGAGGCGGAGGCCCAATGGGGCAGGTGGACAGAGGTGGCACTGAGGGGCCTCGGGGATGGACGGCTGATCCTCTTAGCCTGAGAGTTTGAAGCAGGGAGGCATCCTGATTGGATGTGTCTGCAGAGACCACTGCCTCTGTGGCAGGCTCCCTTGGGAGAGGGTGTCGGGAGGGGAAAGTGGCCAGGAGTGGGTCGGACAGGCCATGGTGGGGGCACAGGTGGCAGGCCTCGGTGGCTGGCACAGAGAAGGGGGCCGTGCAGAGGTCCAGATGTGGACAAGAGAACCAATGAGACTTGGGGGTGGGACGCAAGGGAAATAGCCAGCACTGTTGGAGGGCTGGAGCCTTAAGCAGCTCTGGGGCAGGCGAAGGCTTACCAAGGTGCGCGGGCGAGTGGGCGGACCACTTTCCTGGGTAGACAGCTGTGCATTCGCCCAGGTGAACGGGAGTCTGGGTGTGCGTTTACCCAGGCTGGTAGGCGGGAAGGCGGGCCTCCCACGGAAGGGGAGAAGCAGACAATGGTGGACATTGCTTGGGGACTTCGTCCAGACCCCTTCAGTGCTCAGTGCATCCGTCTGCTCCTCTGAGTGTTGGCAGCTACTGGCACAGGGCAGCTGGGTGATGGAGCCGCTCACACAGGGACCCTCCAAAGCTGGAGGCAGAGCTCAGACAAGGACAGCGGAGCATAGGGCATAAAAGGCTGGTTCCACTCTAGCCGGTTTGGCTCAGTGGATAGAGCATTGGCCCAAGGACCAAAAGGTTCCAGGTTCAATTCCCGGTCAGAGCACATGCCCAGGTTGAGGACTTGATCCCCATTTGGGGTTGTGCAAGAGGCAGCTTATTAACGGTTCTCATCATTGATGTTTCTATCTCTCCCTCTCCCTTTCTCTCTGAAATCAATAAACATATGCTTAAAAATTCATGTGGAAATTCAAGAGAACAAGAACAGTAAAACCAGTGTTGAAAAGTAACAAAGTTGGGGAGTGCACACTTCCCTGTCTCAAAACTGACTGCAAGGCTACAGTGATCAAAACTGTAATACTCCCCTAGCCAGTTTGGCTCAGTGGATAGAGCGTCGGCCTATGGACTCAAGGGTCCCGGGTTTGATTCCAGTCAAGGGCATGTACCTTGGTTGCAGGCACATCCCCAGTGGGGAGTGTGCAAGAGGCAGCTGATCGATGTTTCTAACTCTCTATCCCTTTCCCTTCCTCTCTGTAAAATATATATTTTTTTAAAAACAAAAAACTGTAGCACTGCCATAGGGGAGGCATATAGATCAATAATTAAGAATAAAGAAGTCCCTCTCATTTATGGTCAATTGACTTGCAATTCATTTATGGAGTGCAAAAACAATACAAAAGGGAAAAGAATAATCTTTTTTTAAAAAAATATATTTTATTGATATTTTACAGAGAAGAAGGGAGAGAGAGAGCTAGAAACGTCGATGAGAGAGAAACATCAACCAGCTGCCTCTTGCACACCCCCCACTGGGGATGTGCCGGCAACCAATGTACATGCCCTTGACCGGAATCGAACCTAGGACCTTTTAGTCCGCAGACCGACGCTCTACCACTGAGCCAAACTGGTTTCGGCTCTTTTTTTTTTTTTTTTTAACTAGAGGCCCCGGGCACAAATTAGTGCATCAGTTGAGTCCCTTGGCCTGGCCTGCGGGATCGGGCCGAAATCAGTTCTCAGGCATCCCCTGAGGGGTCTCGTATTGCTAAAGGGCACAGGCCAGGCTGAGAGACCCCACCAATGCATGGATCGGGGCTGGGGAGGAACACGGGAGGTTGGCCAGCCTGGGAGGGACCGTGGGAGGGCTCCAGGGCATGTCCAGCCCATCTAGCTCGGTGCTGATCAGTGGACAGATCCCAGCAGCAAGTTCATCTCCTGGTAGGAGCATCTTCCCCCTGGTGGTCAGTGCACAACATAGCAAGCAGTAGAGCAACCTTAGCATATCATTAGCGTATTGAGCTTTGATTGGTTGAACAGCCAACTGGACGACCAGACACTTAGCATATTAGGCTTTCATTATGTAGGATATATTTTATTGATTTTACAGAGAGGAGAGAGGGATAGAGTTAGAAACATTGATGCGAGAGAAACATTGATCAGCTGCCTCCTGCAAGCCCTCTACTGGGGATTGAGCCCACAACCAAGGTACATGCCCTTAACCAGAATTGAACCTGGGACCTTTCAGTCTGAGGCTCTATCCACTGAGCCAAACCGGCCAAGGCAAGGATAATATATATATATAATATATATTTTCTTGATTTTTTACAGAGAGGAAGGGAGAGAGATAGTTAGAAATACTGATTAGAGAGAAACATCCATCAGCTGCCTCCTGCACACCCCCCACTGGGGATGTGCCCGCAACCAAGGCACAGGCCCTTGACGGGAATCGAACCTGGGACCCTTCAGTCCACAAGCTGATTGATGCTCTATCACTGGGCCAAACCGGTTAGGGCCATTAATCTTCTATTTCCTGCTCTCCTGCAAGTCACAAGGTTGCTCAATTCTTGCCACTCTGACAAGGGTCTCCTTCCCTCCATGTTCCAATGGCATTTTCCTCACTTTCCTCTAGGACAGACACACTGTCAGCCTCAGCAGGTTCTCCCAGCTCCCACCCACTGCCCAGCCCCCAAACCAACGCCATGTGGTTCAGGGCTTGCATAGATTCCCCTGACCCAGGACAGAAGGCAGGGAATTTGGGGACATAGCTAGCTCCTGCCCTCACCCCTATTTCCTCCGGGAGGCTAAGACTGGGCTCTGAAGCGGGTGGGAAGGTGGGGCCCAAGAGTGTGGTTGGGATCTTGGCTTTGCCATGGTGCCAGGCCCCATTTGAGGTGGAGGCCCAGTAGCGATGGGGCTAGGAGGCTGTGCAGCTGGGGTGGGAACCCCAGCCTCCTTAGCTACAGGAGGAGGGGACCCAGCCCCGCTGGCGTGACTCCAGGGTTGAGCGTAGACCTATGAACCGGGAGGTCCCGGGTTTGATTCCGGGTCAGGGCACATGCCCTGTTGCAGCTGGATTCCCAGTGGGAGGTGTGCAGGAGGCAGCCCATTAATGATTCTCTCGTGGTGGGTGTTTCTGCCTCTCTCTTCCCCTGCCTTCCTCTCTGAAAACAATAAAAATAAAAAATTTAATAAAGCCGAAACCGGTTTGGCTCAGTGGATAGAGCCTCAGCCTGCGGACTGAAGGGTTCCGGGTTCGATTCTGGTCAAGGGCATGTACATTGGTTGCAGGCACATCCCCGGTAGATGGTGTGCAGGAGGCGGCTGATCGATGTTTCTCTCTCATTGATGTTTCTAGCTCTCTATCCCTCTCCCTTCCTTGGGGATGTGCCCGCTACCAATGCACATGCCCTTGACCGGAATCGAACCTGGGACCCTTCAGTCCGCAGACCGCCGCTCTATCCACTGAGCCAAACAGGTTTTGGCTATATGTGTGTATATATATATATATATATATATATATGTAAAATAAAATAAAACAAAATAAAAAAGGAAGAGGGGACCCAGCGCCAGACTCCGGGGCGGCGGGAGGCAGAGGCTTCCTGCGGGTCCCATCCCCGAGGTTCGGCGGGCCCCCGCGCGCCGTGGTGGCGGGACAGCATCTCCCGCCGCCGCTGTCGGGGATTAGCGAGCTCCGGCCACGCGGCGGGATTAGCCCGCGTGGACGCGGCGCCCGGCCCGGGGATTACCGCGCTCCCCCCGCCCCGACGGATATATACCCCGAGGCGGCGGCGGCGGGCCGGGCGGAGATGGCGGCGGCGGGGGGCGCGGCGAGCCGCGGGGGCCCCGGGCGGCCCTGCCCCTTCTCCATCGAGCACATCCTCTCCAGTCTGCCCGAGCGAAGCCCCCCGGCCCGGGCCGCCCGCCCGCCGCCGCCCGCCGGCCGCCCGAGCCCCGCGGAGCCCGGGGAGCCCGGGGCGCCCGAGGCCGCGCCCTGCGCCTGCTGCTGCTGCTGCGGCGCCCGGCGGCCCCCGGAGCCGGCCGCGCGGCTGGGTGAGTGGCCGGGGGGCGCGGGCGCGGGGGGCCGGGGTGACGGCGAGGTCGGTGCAGAGCGCGCCGGACCCCGCCTCGGCCCCGCGCCCCACCTCGCCCTCGCCCCGCAGGCGCGCGGCTGCCGTGGCCGCTGAGGCTGGGGCCCCCGGCGCCCTCGCCCTTGGCCGCGCCGCCGGGGAGCTCGGGGGTCCCGTCCGCCCCCGGCGGCCCCGGCCCGCAGCGGCGCACGCGGCGCCACCGCACCATCTTCAGCGAGGAGCAGCTGCAGGCGCTGGAGGCGCTCTTCCTGCGGAACCAGTACCCCGACGTGGGCACGCGGGAGCGCCTGGCCGGCCGCATCCGCCTGCGCGAGGAGCGCGTGGAGGTGGGCCCCCTGCGGGGCCGCGGGCGGGTCCCTCCTCCTCCCGGTCCCCGAGAGTCCGCCCCGGTGCAGGGGGCGGGGCGGGAGGAGGGGCGGGGGGCCCGGGACAGCCAGGGATGGGGCGAGGGGCCGGCGGGGACAGGCTCGGGTGGGGAAATCGTCTGGGAACTAGAGGAGGGAGAGGGGAGGCTGGTTTTCCTGTGTTTTAAACTTCGTGTTCCCCTGATGGTGAGGGAGGCGCGCCTTCCAGGTCCAGATTTGGGGAAGCTCGGAAGACCCCCCCGAGCTGCAGGAGGGGCGCCCTGGGCGCCGCGGGGCGGAGGTGGGGGTGGGGAGGGATTGGGGAGGGATGGCTGGTCCGAGTGGGAAAGGGGCTCGGACCCGGCCCGTGGCCGCAGCGGCTACCCCACGCCGGCTCCGCAGCGCCGGTCCGCCCACACGCCCGGCGGGACCCCCACCTGTGGGCTCCTCCTCCCCAGGTTTGGTTCAAGAACCGCCGCGCCAAATGGCGACACCAGAAGCGGGCGTCCGCGGCTGCGAGGCTCCTGCCCGGAGCCAAGAAGCCACCCAAGGAGAGGTGCTGATGCCCGCGAGCTGCTCCTCGGCTTGGCCTCGGGCGGCTCGGAGAGACGGCAGTCCGCCCTGCCCGGAAAGGAGTGGGGGGAGGACCCCTGCCTCTTGCCGTCCGCACAGCGTCCTGGGTCCTGGAGGTAGTGCTCCAGGCGGGAGGATCGAGCCTCCTGGAGAGGACCCCGAGGACCCAGGTGCGCTCTGCAGCCCCCTGGCCCACGGACTAGAGGCCTGGGAGGCAGGGGGCACAGCAGGTCGGCTTCCTCACCCCTCCTCCCAGGTACGAACTATGGATAGAGGACCTAAAATCCTTTCTTTCCTGGGCATGCTGGCCCCCCTCCTCTCTGCACCCTGGAGGTGACCCCGAACCTGGAGGCAGGGTGGGTGGTGTCTGTGCATCCTGGGGGGTTCCATGTTCAGACCTTTCCTGTGAGCCCATTGCAACAACGAAAAACAAACAAGCAACTACAACTCCACAGAACACCCTGGCCAGTTTGGCTCAGTAGCTAGAGCGTTAGCCCTTGGACTGAAGAGGTTCGATGCCGGTGGAGGGCGGTAACCTCGGTTGCAGGCTCCAGACCTGGCCCTGGTCAGGAGGCAACCAATTGGGGTGTCTCTCTCACACCGATATTTCTCTCTCTCTCTCTCTCTCTGTCTTTCCCCCTCCCTTCCACTCTCTAAAAATCCTCCAGTGAGGATAACCAACCAACCAAACAAACAAAAAGCAGTTGAGTCAGAATTCCACCCTGGCTCCACTCCCACACCTGCCGGAACGTGTCCCTTCTCTCTCCTTCCCAGAGAGGGGGTGCCATCTTGTCTTGGGGAGCACAGTGAGTACTCAATCCCTGCACCGGGGTGCCCCCTCAGCAGAGCGCACTGCCCTAGCAGTACTGGTCTGGCGCCCTGGAGGCCTGCACTGTTCTCTCCTGCGGCTTCATGGGGAAGGGGGGTGGGGAGGGTCCTTCGCTTCCTCTCTGGGGGGCAGATTTCCATGTTGGGGTGTCTGCCTCCCTCGCAGCAATCTCTGCCACCCTGGAGGACAAGAGGAGGCTCAGTGGGGGAGACCTACCCCCACACACATTACCTTGAAAACATCTGCTTTCCCTCCCACCATCCTGTGTGGAAATATGACTTCAGCTCCCACGTAGACCCAAACAGTGGGCCCAAGGAACCTAACACCCACTCCTCTGGCTTGAGGACCTTGCTCTGCCCCCTCACAGTTCCTGGGGGGAGTTTGGGAGGAATATCTGGCAGGAGACACGGTTTACTTTCCATTAAAGTCACAGAAGGTTTGGCTCAGTGGATAGAGCGTCGGCCTGCGGACTGAAGGGTCCTGAGTTTGATGCCTTGGTGGCGGGCACATCCCCAGTGGGGGAGGAGGGGGTGTGGGAGGCAGCTGATCGGTGTTTCTCTCATCATTGATGTTTCTGGCTCTCTATCCCTCTCCCTTCCTTTCTGTAAAAAAATCAATAAAAATTTTATTTAAAAAAAAAAAAAAAAAGTCACAGAAGCCAGGGCTGCAGCTCCTGGGACTGTCGAAGGCTGGCCAGCTCAGATGGCTCCCCACAGGCATGGTGTTCCCAGCCAGGGCTGCCCTCAATCTGCCGGTGCCGCCAAGACAGCAGCTGCCGCCTCACCCCCCAGGACGCACACTCTGGCTGTCGCCAGGCTCTTTTCCCGGAGGCCTGGCCTTACGCCTGGCCGCTGCACCGTCGGCCCGCGGAGCTCCCCTGCAGGCTGGGACACTCGCATCTCGCTGGGTTCCTGGACCTTTGCCCTCCTTGGCTGCGTGGTTATTTGTCTTTGTGCGGGGCAGCCAGGATGAGAGCTCCATCTGCAAGGGACGGTGGCTGTGCTGCCCTTTCGGTTTTTCTCCTTTCTCTCTAGCGGCTCTCAGGCAGGCTCACCTCCACAGCTGGCTGTTAACATCCTAGTAGGTATCCTTGTGGCTGCATCTCAGGCACCCCCCTCTCATCTCCATTCCCACCCTGGTCTATCTATGCCCCGTTTACATACCCAGCCCAGGCCCCTCCCCAGAACTAGAGATTTACGGCCAAGTGTCCCTTTGACTCCTTTACGGGGAAGCCCACAGGCCCACCTTGTCCTCAGAAAGGGAGCTCCTCCCCTGAACACACCAGGTGCATGAACCAAAGGGCAGGCGATTACCCTTTGCCTCTGCCTCTCCCTCGCCAACCAGACACAAGCCAACAGCAAGTCAGCATCTCAACTTCCAAAAACAATCCCAGAACCTACCTTCTCCTCGGCATCAGTCGCACCAACCTGAAGAAAACCTCCATCATCGCTCACCTTGACCGATGCAGTCACCTTCAGTCTTGTCACCTCTGTCCACGCTGCTTCCTTTTTAATTTATTCTGCACAAATCTGCAAGTCTCAACCTGCCTCTCCCCTGCCTACAGCGCTCCGAGGGCTTGCCATTGCCCCATGACCCACAAGGTTCCATCGATTGCAGCCTGGCCTGCCTCTCTGGCATCGCCTCACACCTCACTGCTCCTTGTACTCCGCATGTCCAAAGGTCTTCTCCCTCCTGCTGCTCTCTGCCCAGGCTTTTCCCTCTCCGCCTGATTAAAGCCTGTTCGTCATTTGGATCAACCCCTGCCCGGGGAAAACTTCCCCTGACTTGGAGATTCCTCAACTACAAACTCTTTCCTTGCTCCTGTCAACTGCAGTTCTAAACTTGTTTGTGGGGTGTCCTAACCAGTTCCTCATTGAACTGTTAGTTCTGTGAGGGCAGGAGCCATCAACATGGAATCCCCAGTGAATAAAGGAATGACTGCTTATTGTATTAAATCATTTTGGGATAACACTTACTTTCTTTTTTTTTTATTTTTTATTTTTTTTTTAAAATATATTTTATTGATTTTGTACAGAGAGGAAGGGAGAGAGATAGAAAGCCAGAAACATCGATGAGAGAGAGTCATCGATCAGCTGCCTCTTGCACACCCTCCACTGGGGATATGCCCGCAACCAAGGTACATGCCCTTGACCGGAATCGAACCCGGGTCCCTTCAGTCCCCAAGCCGACGCTCTATCCATTGAACCAAACCGGTCTCGGCAACACTTACTTTCTTGACATTAATTCTCAACCTCCTTTTGAGAAGAAGTGATCAGGTCTGCAAAATGCTTAGGCAATTTTCTGGTCCACTTCAGTGAGAATTAACCCTTTTCTGGGGGCATTTAGGGACCTGATATATTTTTTAAAAATTTCGTTTTTTCTTCCCCCATTGTCCTCTCCCCCTACCCCCAAGGACCTGAACACTTTAAACCAGATATTTCTATATTGAACTATCATATTTTGCTTTCTTTTTTCTTTTGTTAGATAGCTATCAAGAAAGAATTGTCTTAGCCAAAACCGGTTTGACTCAGTGGATAGAGCGTTGGCCTGCGGACTGTAGGGTCCCAGGTTCGATTCCGGTCAGGGGCACGTACCTTGGTTGCGGGTGCATCCCCCGTGGGGGGTGTGCAGGAGGCAGCTGATGGATGTGCAGGAGGCAGCTCATCGATGTTTCTAATTCTCTGTCTCTCTCTCTTCCTCTCTGTAAAAAATCAATAAAATATGTTACAAGAAAGAAAGAATTGTCTTGCATAAAAATTTTAATAAAGGCTTTGAAACGTGTATATAACCAAAATTCTTGAAGTATGTATTTTTGTTGATGATATGGAAGCATATGCAGTGATTATTTGCCAAAAATTGGGAAGCCCAAGACCTTACTTAAATGCAGGAACGTCTCACGGTTAGAGTGAATGACACACACACACACAAAAAAATAAAATAAAAAAAAGTGACACACCCCTTAACTCCACCACCACCACAGCGCCGCCTAGTGCCCACCGCTCGGGTACATAATATAGCGAGGGGTAAGGAGAAGACTACAATTCCCATAAGGGCGAGGGCTTGTAGTGACGTCATAGCAGAGCGCGGTCGGCCTCCGAAACGCGAAGCTCTCCCATTGGCCAACTGTGCAGCCAGTACAGCCCCGCCCCTCTGACGCGGTGACGCGCCTTCGGAGCAGCCCTGGGATAGCGATGGAGACGCCCAGCGCGTCTCCCCGGGCCCTGCTGCTTTCCACCGCGTCGGGGCCCGGGAGAAAGCGGGCGGCTGGGGAGGCCGGGGCTGTGGCGAGGAAGCAGAAGGTCTTGGACGAAGAGGAGTACATCGAGGTAAGACCTCGGTGCGGACGCCAGCAACTTCTGGGCCCTCCTGGGTCCTCCCCTGCCACCCTCGCCCCCCTCGCGCGCCTCTGGGGTCCCTCCTCCCGGGCTGAGGCACTCTCCTCCCCTCGCAGAGGCGAAGCAGCCCGAGTCCCTTGGCCTTGGGGTTCGGACGGTACGGGAGCCAAATAAACACAGTGCGGAAGGGGCTGGGTGTCCTTGATGGAGGAAGCAGTTCTGCTCGTATGTGTGGCGGATTCGGGAAACAAGGTTTTCTGTTAAAGCACGAGTGAGAGTTTGGAAAGCTAGTGGCAAAGAGGACTTTTTAGAGAGCGGTAATGGCAAGTGCAAAGGCCGGGAGTCCTGCGATTGAGGAGGCAGCGTCTTGAAATCCTGCCGCAAACAGGCTGGAGGAGGAGATTGGCGGGTGCCGGTTTAGTGTGGGGCCGGTTCAGTTTGGGAGGCTTCTAGGCTGTACCGACAGGGGGCGTCAGTGGACAGCTGGGTGCACAAATATACAGCCAAGGAGCAAGGTCTGGCTGGAGGTGCAGAGTTGGGGGATCACAATTCGTGCTGGTGGTGGGGGGGTAAGAGGCTGAAGTCATCCAGGGAAAGGAAGGCCCAGAAGTCACTGGCGTCTTACATTGGAAATAGGAGTGAAGGTGGCAATCTGCCTTCTCCCCAGCTTCAACTGCACCAACCGGATGAAAACCTCGGTCCAGCAGGTGTGGAAGTGGGGCCAGCAAATGAGAATGAGAAGGACCAGTTAGTAAGGGAGAGAGAGAACGGCTTCATGGGAATCAGAGGAGCGTTTAGTAAGGTTAGATGTTTCAGCAAGGCCCCATGAGATGTTGTTTAAAATGCTTTTTATATATTATTGGTTTTTTACAAAGAGGAAAAGAGAGGGATAGAGAGTTAGAAATATCGATCAGCTGCCTCCTGCACACCCCCCACTGGGATGTGCCCGCAACCAAGGTACATGCCCTTGACCGGAATTGAACCGGGTCCTTTCAGTCCGCAGGCCGACGCTCTATCCACTGAGCCAAACCGGTTTCGGCTTAAAATGCTTTTTTTTTTTTTTTTTTTTAAATATATTTTATTGATTTTGTACAGAGAGGAAGGGAGAGAGATAGAGAGTTAGAAACATCGATGAGAGAGAGTCATCGATCAGCTGCCTCTTGGGCACACCCCCTACCGGGGATCTACCCGCAACCAAGGTACATGCCCTAGACCGGAATCGAACCCGGGACCCTTTAGTCCCCAAGCCGACACTCTGTCCATTGAGCCAAACTGGTCCCGGCTTAAAATGCTTTTTTAAAAAAACTTTTTTATTTATTGAGACAGAGAGAGATAAGAAAACATGGATTTATTGCCCCACCCATTTATATATTCCTTGGTTGACTGCCTAACCAGGAATCAAACCCACAACCCTGGCACATTGGGAGGACGCTCCAACCAACTGAGCTACCCGACCGTGGCAGGGATGTTGTTCTCATCAGAAAATGCCCCTTGCCGAAACCGGTTTGGCTCAGTGGATAGAGCGTCGGCCTGCAGACTGAAGGGTCCCAGGTTCAATTCCGGTCCAGAGCATGTACTTGGTTGTGGGCACATCGCCAGTAGGTAGGGGGTGTGCAGGAGACAGCTGATCGATGTTTCTCTCTCATCAATGTTTCTAACTATCCCTCTCTCTTCCTTTTTGTAAAAAAAATCAATAAAATATAAAAAGAAAAAAAGAAAAAGAAAATGCCCCTAAACTCGGGAGCATTGGGCTGGACAGAGGTTGGGGCGGATGGTCAGCAGTGGCCTTAGCATGTGCGGCCGGTGACAGAGGCAGGGGAGCCCGGATGGCAGCTCTGACTCTTGTTCTGATCTCTCCTGACAGGGCCTCCAGACAGTCATCCAGAGGGACTTCTTTCCTGACGTGGAAAAGCTGCAGGCACAGAAGGAATACCTGGAGGCTGAGGAGAATGGGGACCTGGAACGCATGCGCCAGATTGCCATCAAGTTTGGCTCTGCCCTGGGCAAGATGTCCCGAGAGCCCCCGCCGCCCTGTAAGAGAACGCCTGTGGGTGGCACCGACGGGAACAATCTCTGAACGGCTGCCTCAGGTCCACGCTGATCCCCATTTCCTCCCTTTCCCCAGATGTGACTCCGGCCACGTTTGAAACCCCTGAGGTGCACACAGGGGCTGGCGTGGTGGGCCACAAGCCCCAGGGCCGGGGCCAGGGCCTGGAGGATGGTGATGGTGAGTGCCCTCTGTCTGTCACATGGTCAGTGACCCCCCCGGGAAACTACCCTGGCTCCGCGCTGGGAAGGGGACCTCGCTGACCCAGCCTAGCACCTCTAGGGTGCGCCCCTCCTCCAAGCTGAGCCCCATGGCTGTAGAAGCCTGTGGCTACCTTGGGGTGCAGAGTGGCCTCATTTCCCTCCCAGAGGTCAGATTCCAGGGTTCCAGAATCCTGGGGAAGGATGGAGGGCCAGCTGCCAGCCTTGGTGTTGGTTAGCTGGAACGTACACTGGTTTGGAGGGATGGCTGCTGTGGGTGCGAGGGCCTGGGCTCACCTCCACCGGGGTCACTGAGGGCACCCCCCCCCCCCCGAGGGAAGGGACACTCGGGGGCTTCCAGAGCTGCCGTATCTCCCAGGACCCTGGGCAAACCTGTTCTTTCTCTAACGCGTGGGTGCTCGCCTTCCGGTCCGAGTCAGATCGCACACTGCACTTGGCATCCAGCAGATGAGGGGAGCCCCTGAAGGCTGCCTGGGCACTGGGGGTGGTTGATTCTGCCCCCGGGCGGGGGGGTTGTCCGGGAGGATGGGCTCTCACAACCAGGCCCAGGACCAGGTGTGAGCGTTCTAGCCCTGCTTGTCGGTAAGTGCGGTCCCCAGGACCCACAGGCTGCAAAGTGGTGTTGGTGCCATCTATGGTTCTGCGTCACCCCCGCCCCTTACCCTGAGCAGGAGAGGCTGGAGAGGAGGAGGAGGAGAAGGAGCCCCTGCCCAGCCTGGATGTCTTCCTGAGCCGGTACACAAGCGAGGACAACGCGTCCTTCCAGGAGATCATGGAGGTGGCCAAGGAGAAGAGCCGGGCACGCCATGCCTGGCTCTACCAGGCCGAGGAGGAGTTTGAGAAGGTGTGCCTGGGCACCGGGGCCGGAGCGCCCTCCGTGGGGTGAGGGAGTCGCAGGGCCAGGGCACGGTGCCCAGGGCGCGCTGACCCTCACTTTTCCTTGTGTGACGCAGCGGCAGAAAGATAATCTTGCGCTCCCATCGGCAGAGCACCAAGCCATCGAGAGCAGCCAGGCCGGCGTGGAGACCTGGAAGTACAAGGCCAAGAACTCCCTCATGTACTACCCAGAGGGTGAGCAGGCGGCGTGGGCAGGGCCGGGTGTTAGGATCCGGCCTTCAAAGCGTGTGTCTCTGTCCCCTAGCATTCTGGGCCGCCGAGGGGTCCCGGTCTGCTTGGGGCCGGTGGGTCTGTGTGGGAAGTCAGTGAGGGAGTGAGGCTCTCCCCCGCTTTGTTCCGGTTTTGTGATGTGGGGACTGAAGTCGGCTCCGTGTCTGTTCAGCGGGGAATGACGTGGCCTCTCTCGGGCCCGAGCGCCCCGCTGACACCTGCCGCCATCTCTCCTCGGCCCGCCAGGCGTCCCGGATGAGGAGCAGCTGTTTAAGAAGCCCCGGCAGGTGGTGCATAAGAACACGCGCTTCCTCAGGGACCCCTTCAGCCAGGCCCTGAGCAGGTCGCAGCTGCAGCAGGCCGCTGCCCTCAACGCCCAGGTGAGTGGCGGGAGCCAACAGCTGCGGGCAGACAGGACTTCCTTGACCTTGTCTCTTCCTCTTAAATTAGTTCTCGCGCTCGGCAGAGCGCAGCCGTGCGGAAGTATTTGGGGCCCCTGTGTGGGGGCTCTGTTTTGTCAGACACGTTCTGTGGGTCCAGATCGGTGCCAGCTCCCGTGGGGGGTGGAGCAAGGGCATGAGACAAAGTCAGCTGCTGAGAGCAAGGCCAGTCTGGCCAGACCTGCTTCCCTGCACCAGGCAGGGCTGGGGCGTGGGAGGGGGTCAGTAGGGAGTGGGTGGGCTGCGGTGGGCGGCTTGGTATGGCAAACAGCACAGATTTCCAAGCGTGGGAGTCCCGTGTGACGGCGGTTCTGGTGGTGATGGGGCTGAAGGGTGGGAGACAGGAGGTGGGGAGACGGCTCTGGAGGCTCTTACAGGCACCCAGAGTTAGGGTAGCCCCTGAAAGTATCCCGGTGGGTGAGGTGTGTCCGAGCCTCCCCCCCTGCATGGAGGGGGAGACTGAGGGAGCTTCCTTCATTGGTGCCTGCTCTGACAGGTCCTCAAGGCCTTTGCAGGGGCCAGGGGCCTCCCCACTTTCCCCCAACGGGGTTGCCAGCCACAGGGTCCCGGCTCCGCTCTTCGGGGGGCGGGAAGGGTTTCCGCTGTGTCCTGTGCACCTGCCCCTCTGCCAGTGGGGGAGAGTGGCTTTGGGCCCCCTGACGCCGGTCTCTCTGCTTGTTCCAGCACAAACAGGGCAAGGTAGGCCCCGACGGCAAGGAGCTGATCCCCCAGGAATCCCCTCGAGTGGGCGGATTTGGATTTGTGGCCACCCCTTCTCCCGCGCCTGGTGAGGAACGCGCCCGCCGCCGAGCCGGCCCACCCGTGGGCGGCCTGGGCGGGGGGAGGTGGGCCGCTCGGTTGGTCCTGGCCGCTCGGTGCTCCCCTCGGGTCTGCCCCTCACCCAGTGTGTGAGTCAGGGACCCAGTGTCCTGTCCACAAGGACAGGGCTGGACTGCAAGGCAGACCCGACCTGAGATGTGTGGGACCCGGTTTCTTTAGCCGGGTGGTCTGTCCCTCCCCCAAAGCTGGGCAGGACAGACGGAGTTTGTCAGAACCAGGGGAGTTGGGGCTCTGCTGGACAGACTGGTGTGGTGAGCATGCTGAGGGGCGCAGGGGATGCCTGGGGCCTGCCTTGCAGTGAGGGCAGTGCAGTCCAGTGGGCTGCCAGGCAGACATCTTCCTATGCAGATGTGCGTGGAAGGCAAGTTGTTGTCTGCAGGAGGCTGGTTACACCTGGGGCCCGAGGGGGCCGTGCCTGGCCTGTGGGGGTGAGCAAGATAGGCCTTGGGGAGCTGCAGGAGCCTGTGTCCTTCTCTCAGGCTGCCTACCCCCTGCCACTGGCCTGGGCTGGGGCTGGCTGTCCCCTCCGTCCTGGGGTGACGTTTCTGGGTTCCACGTTAGCACTGTAAGGAGGGGTCTCTGGGCCCCAGCCCTGCATCTCCTCACACAGAGGGTGTGTGAGCCGTGGGGACGGTCTCGCAGTACACACACTGTCCCTCTGTCCTCCCACACACTGGCCCTCGTGCTCTGGGGAGCTGGTGGCCATGGCATAGGCACAGGCATGTGGGGGCTTGCCCAGGGTCCTGGGAGAAACGGCACCTCTGGAAGCCCCTGAGTGTCTCTTTCGCTGGGGTGGCCCTGTGCTAGGAAGGGGACCTCACTGACCAGCCCAGCTTCTCTGGGGAGCGCCCCTCCTCCAAGCTAAGCCCCATGGCTATAGGGGCTTGGGTCTGCCTTGGGCCCACAGTGGCCTTGTGTCCCTCCGAGGGCAGAGAGGCCAGGGTTCCAGAATCCTGGGGAAGGATGGAGGGTCAGCTGCCAGCCTTGGTGTTTGTTAGCTGGAATGTATGCTGAGGGTGGATGGGGGGACTGTATTGGGGGAGGAGGGCCTGGGCTGTGCTCCCACCTGGGCCCCCTAGTCTGAAGTGCCTGTGGGTTCTCCACCTGCAGGTGTGAGCGAGTCCCCGCTGATGACCTGGGGAGAGGTTGAGAACACACCAGTGAGAGTTGAAGGATCAGAAACCCCCTACGTGGACAGGACACCAGGGCCAGCCTTCAAGGTGAGCTGTGGTGAGGGGAGCACAGGTGGGACCCCAGGTGGATGTGTGCTCTTCTGAGCACCCACAGCTCAGTGCACAGAGGATGGCCCGGCTGCCGCTGTCAAAGCAGAACTGACCATGGCCGAGCCACGTGCCAGGCCACACACCCGCTCAGGCGCTGCCCTTCTAAATGGTGCCGGGGCAGCGAAGACAGGTGTGGGTGGATGGATGGTTTTGCCAAGGAGGAACTGGGCCGAGGCATCAAGGCAGGGAACGGCTGTGGCTCCTCTGAGCCTGCGGTCCCAGAGGATGGGGCTGCCCAGAGACGCCTGGGGGTCTCAGAGACAGAGCCGGAGCTCAGGCGATGCTGCAAGCCTTTTGTGGCGTGGAGGGTGTGTCCTCAGAAGGGCTGTGCACTTCCATAGAGAGGCCTCTTGCAGAGATGGGGTGGCCCAGGACGATGTGGGCAAAAGGGCAAGCAGGTGGGGTCCCAGAGAGGTATTGGGGAGATGAAGTTCTCTGGTCTACACGCAGTTTGGTGGGGAAACTGAGGGACTGGCAGTGTGTGAAAGGAGGAGGCGTGCAGTTCTGCTGTCGGGGTGCTGGGCTGCTGCCTATACCAGCTGAGGGGTGTTGGGAGGTGGAGGGGGACAGAGGTTGGCGTCACAGAGACAAAGAGGGCAGGATTACCCCATCTGCTCTGACACCCCAAAGAGATGGGCTTGGAGTCTGGGATTGATGCAGAAGGCCTGCCAAAAGACTGGGTCAGGCCTCTTGAGCCAGTCCCTTATGATCAGTTTGAAACTGGCAATGATAAAATAAAATAAAAATTGATATCACTCACTGTAGCGGCAGAAATTTAGAATAACCAGGAGAACTTAGCTTCCAAAGAAACCCCAGGAGAACACCACTAACTCCCCCCTCCCCAAGAGTGCAGGCTCCCCAGGGTAGCAGCATATGGTAGTTCGGAGAGGTAGTACATCTTTTCTAAAAGATTGTGAGGTTGCTAACCAGCAGTGCTGGCTTTGAGGGCACCGTGCTGGCCGGTTGGAGGCCTTCGGGGGCTCTCAGGAGAGCTGGTGTTGGGTTGTTGAGATCGTGGGGGCCATGGGCAGAGTCCGCCCTTCCAGCCGGGAGGGACTGTCCGGCTCAGGGAGCACCCACACACCCTCTCTGTAGATCTTGGAGCCGGGCCGCAGGGAGCGGCTGGGGCTGAAGATGGCCAACGAGGCTGCTGCCAAGAACCGGGCCAAGAAGCAGGAGGCCTTGCGGAGAGTGACGGAGAACCTGGCCAGGTGAGGGCTGTCTGACCCTCGAGGGGGTTCTCCCTGCCCCCCCTCGGCCCCACCCCCAACAGTGTGGCCGTTCGGTCTTCAGGGCAGTCCCAGCTGTCCTCCGATGGGTCCCGTGGCAGCTCCCCTGGTCCGGAGTGAGGCCCTGTATGAACAGGATGTGGGGGCCCCTTCGTTTTCTTCTTCAGCCTCTTAGGCACCCCCCCCAAAAGGTACCTTAAGGCCTGTTGTCCCACTGTGAGCTCTTGTCAGACCTGCGGCCATGGATGTCATTCCCCTTAAAGAAGAGTGGGGTCCACCCAGCCCCATGGCCAAGGGCGGCACCAGCATCCACCTCAAGTTTGGCCACACAGCTGCATGCCAGGTCACTGGTGTCCTCGGCCCAGAGTGACCATGCGTCTCCCGTGTGTCTTCCTATGGAGCTGCGGCAAGCCCTACTGCTGGCGGTGCCCCATTCAGCCTAACCTGCCCCTCTCGCTCACCCCCTCTATTCCAGCCTCACCCCCAAAGGCCTGAGCCCCGCCATGTCCCCAGCCCTGCAGCGCCTCGTGAGCAGGACGGCCAGCAAGTACACGGACCGGGCCCTGCGGGCCAGCTACACGCCGTCCCCAGCACGCTCAGCCCACCTCAAGACCCCGGCCGGCGGGCCCCAGACCCCGACGAGCACCCCAGCTCCCGGCTCGGCCACACGCACCCCCCTCAGCCAGGACCCGGCCTCCATCACAGACAACCTGCTGCAGCTCCCCGCCCGGCGCAAAGCCTCGGACTTCTTCTAGGGCCGGGCCCGGGCTGGGCTCGCGGGACATTTGTGGAGCCTGCGGGGCAGTTGTCCGTTCAGCAGAGGACTCCGGCCTTTTGGGGACCCAGGCCCGGGCCAAAAGCAGTGACTGTCCCAGAAGCCACCGAGGAAAGGTGCCTTGTCACGGCCAGGCTGGCACCGGACCCACCCCATGGCCCCTTGGGTGCAACCAGGGCTTTGCTGGTACTTTTTTCTATGGAACCCCTGCCCGTTTCTATTTAACAGGAATTAAACAACGCCTAGCGCAGTCTGCAGGGCCGTCCCTTTGCTTGCATCGAGATCTCAGGATTGTGGGCGAAATTGCTGTGAGGGGTGATCCTCGGAGGGCTAGGTGTCTTACCTTTCCCGTCACCGCCGGCATTGCTTTCTGCGGCGCTCCCGGGCTTACAACCTGAGCTGAGCTCACAGCATATTGGTCCCCTAGGCCCCCACCTCAAATCCTGTTCTCTGAGGGAGGGACGCAGCCCTTGGGAATTGAGCCTTTAGGGTTCCCCTGGGGCTCCAGCCATACTCCCGTGTGGGGTCCTTCCCAGTGGCCTTCCCATGACTTCTAAGCCCCTGGTTTCTAGCTCAGGTGGGGCAGAGCGTCTCTGTCTTCCTGTTCCCCCTCCCCCCACCCCTTGTGCTCCAGGCACTGCCAGTCTTAGGATGCCGAGTCACCAATCTCACCTGTCACTGCCACCAGTAGTGGCCCCAGTTAACAGTAACCTGGGCCAGTGTCAAGCAATGGGGCCTGGCTCACGCAGCACCATTCATACCACCAGACAGCGCTTGCTTGACAGCCTGAGTGTATTGGTGCCCAAACCCCCAGAAGGCCTAGGGCCAGCTGCTTCACATGGAGTTGGGGGGTCCAAGACCATGGCTGCTTGCTTGCCAGATGGGTTCTTCTGCCTCAAGTGGGATCAGATGGTGCCCTTGGGGGCTTGCTGCTCAGGGAGGCAACCTGGAACCCCTCAGACCGGAGTCCTGCTTCGAGCACCCCCAGCCCTCGCACTAGGCCATCACCCCCAGGACTCCTGCACTGGTCCTCTTCCGCCCTCCTGAGTGCCAACAGCCTCCGGAGGCCGGTGCGGGGCCTGCCGCCTTCTGGACACCACCAGCCTGCACTCCTCGACGGTGAGTTCCTGCAAACTCCAGGGGCCAAGTCCTGGCTGTGCCCTGTGCCCCCACCAAGGGGCTGGGTGGGCTTAGCAGGTGAGCTTGGGCCAAGGTCTGGGGCGCAGAGTGTGGGTTTTGATACTTTTCCCGCATGGGGAAGCGTGGCCTTGGGCTTGAGGGTGCCCCCAGGAAATGGGAAAGCAGAGGTCTGAGTGGGCGTGAGTGAGATGCAGAGAGAGACGGTCCAGTCAAGGCCACCTAAGGCCAGGTGCTGACCCCTTCCGGTACATGGCTGGCCTGCTGGGAGGGTGCCCCGGGTGACAAAATAGGGCTGCTGTGTGGGGTGACCAGGAATGCAGGGAAGAGGGTGCAGGGGATGAAGGGGATCCTCCAAGGGGCGGGGGGAGGAGAACTCTGAGGAAGAGCTGTCTGAGCAAGTGGCATGGGGTCAGAGCGGGCTGTGCTGCACCTGAGGTGGGAGACACACCCGCCTGACAGCCCTGGAGGCTCTGGGCACTGGCTAGTCGGGGAGACCGGTGGGAGCCTGGCAGGGTGGTCCATGGCTGAGACCGCCTTGTCCACGCCCTCTCTCTGAGCACTTATGCCTGAGCGCCGGTCCCTGGACCCCTGTGCTGGAGACGCCGAGTCCTGGAGAGAAAGACTCCTCGGGGGGCACTCTCGATGCTCGTTCACACGTTGTGGTTTATTTGCTGGTTAGTAATGAACGTCTTTGCCTCCAAGTAGAAGAAAGCTAACAGAACGTAATCAAAATAGCGGTTTAATTGACAGATTTTACTTGTTCCTTGCACCTGTGCCTTCTTCAGCTCCTACCTGCCTACTTCCTTAACGCGGGCGCCACCGTGCGCCACACGCCCTCCCCAGCCGCCCGCCCCCTAGGCCCCTGCCTTCCCCACCTCGGCTCCTCCGGGGACGTGGTGCTCTTTGGCCTTGGAGGTCTCTGCCAGCCTGTCCTCCATCTTGTCCTCGTTCTCGGGCACCACGTGCAGCCGGTGCTGGGTTTTGGCGCCCAGCTTGTGGTCGGGCCGGTGGTCGGGGCACGAGCCCGGCCGCGTGTCCAGTTTGCAGTCGGCCCGGTACTTGCCCTCGCCGTCCTTCTTGAAGGAGGCGGAGGACATGGCTTTGGGCTTGGGGGGCTGCAGCCACGAGTGGCTGAGGATCTCGTCGATGTGCAGCCGCCGGTTGACGTCGGGCTGCAGGATGCGGTAGATGAGGTCCTTGCACTCCCCCGTCAGGTTCTTGGAGCGCGGGAAGTCCACGCGGTGCTCCTTCTGGATGCGCAGCATCTTCTTGATGTCCGAGTCGTCGTAGGGCATGGAGCCGCAGACCATGATGTAGAGGATCACGCCCAGGCTCCAGATGTCGTAGACCTTGGGCTGGTAGGGGATGCCCTGCAGGACCTCGGGGGCCGCGTACGCCGCCGACCCGCAGAAGGTCTTGCTCAGGACGATGCGCCCGCTACAGTCCCGCAGGCAGCGCTTGGAGAAGCCGAAGTCGGACAGCTTGATGTTGAAGTCCTTGTCGAGGAGCAGGTTCTCGCACTTGAGGTCGCGGTGGACCACGTCCAGGTCGTGGCAGTACTTGACGGCGGAGGAGAGCTGGCGGAACATCTTGCGCGCCACGTCCTCGTGCAGGGCCCCCCGGCACTTGATGAACTCGAGGAGGTCGCCCTGGACCCCGAGCTCCATGATGATGTAGATCCGCCCGTCCGAGGTCTCGAAGATCTCGTAGGTCTTGATGATGGAGCGGTGGTTGACGGTTGCCAGGATGTCCATCTCCCGAGGAAGGAATCTCTCCACAAAGTCGGAGGGCGTTTTCTTGCGGTCAATGATCTTGACCGCCACATTGAACTTGAGGCGCTCGGAGTAGGCCGATTTGACTTTTGCGTAGGAGCCCTTGCCAAGGTTGATGCCCACGATGTAACCCTTTTTCCTTAGGACCGCGGCATCATCCATGGTGCCAGGAGTGGCTGGCGCCACTGCCCTCTACATCCCCTCCCCACGTGGGCCAGCAGGTATTGTCCTCATTTACAGCGTGGGGAGCCGTCTGGCTGAGCCTCCCCGGACGTGTGGAATGCTCAGCATTATCTCCACGTGACTTCAGCATGTGAAGTCATAAAGCCCAGGCGGCCGGAAGTGGGACCTGGGCTGGGGGGGAGCAGGGCCCCTGGAACCTTGGAAGCCAGGCTGGCGTGGCAGGAGTGCCTGTTCCCGCCCGCGGTCAGGCAGCCGGCACCTAGGACTGCGGTAACCGTCCCTGCCCCTCCTCGCCACAGCTTCCCCGTCACGAGCCAGGCCTAAGGTGGGGCTACCCAGGAGTGCCAGTCCCATGCTAGTTTTCCTTTCTCGGCCATGGGGACTGACCCTGGGTTAGTTCCTGTCTCCTTAGGGTTAGTTTCCTGCAGCTTCTCAGCCACGTGGAGGAAACGGTGGGAAACTAACCCTGGCTCCATCTGCGGCTAGTGTCCTCGGAACTGGAGGGACTGCTCTGGTCTGGCCAGGCTGGCAGTGGTTCCAAGCTTCTCGTGGACAAGAGCAGCTTCTGCGTGGGGGAGACGGCCGGTGGGATGAGCGCTGTAGTGAGCAGGACGGGTGGGGGTGGAAGGCCAGGCAGGCTCCGGCCGGGGTGCTGCAGGCCCCAGACGGGCAGATGCGCTCTGAGGACGGGCAAGCCTGGTGGCTGGGGAGAGAGTCAGATAGGAGGAGGTGACGGGCATCCAGGTAGGGAAGAGTCAGAGAGAGGAAGGGGCTTGTGCTGAGAATGGCTGAGTCCCCCAGACGGGAGGGAGGTGGGGGGAAAACTAAGTAGGGGCTCTTCCCTGCGGGATGGGCAGCCGCTGCAGGGCGCAGGGATGGAGAGCTGGGGCCCAAGTCCCATTTTGCGATGGCAGCGTCGAGAATGGGCTTTGGGGCGAGTGCAGGCCGGTACCTTTGACCAGGCAACAGGAGGCCGGACTAGGGTGGGCCTGGGGGTTCTGGGCGACGGAGGGAGACCACGGGCTAGTGTGCTGATCAGTGATTGGGCAGGGCCCAAGGGGAGCCCGGGTGCTGGCGGTCCTGGGGGTGCCAAGGGCCAGCGTCCTGTTAGGAGCGAGCACCTGGGTGGATTGTGGCAGTGGGGGCCTCTGTGAGGAGTGGCACGGCGAGCTGTTGGGACCCTGGAAGCATTCTCTGCGTCACTGAAACCGTCTTTTGCGCCTGGAAGCAATGCGAAGTCCTCCCTTCGGGGCGTGTGTGGAGTCTCCTGTACGCTCCTTAGGTAGTTCGGAAGCCCCGCTGGTGGCTTGTTGTCTGTCACCGGCATCCCATGCCCACACGTAGCGAGTTGTCGGGACAGGTGTGCCATGTGCTCTGCAGTCAGGGGAGACGAAGGAAGGCCTGCTCCGGTGTGGGTGGCCAGGGGCTGAGGTGGCGCTGGCATGCAGAAGCGATGCCGCTCCGTCCACCAGGTGACAAGGGGCAGGGCATGGCAGGCGGAGGTAACACGTTGCCCAGAGCGCAGCTCTGTGGAGGCACGTGGAGCGTGTGTCTGGAGGTCCATGTTGAAGACGGCAGTGGCCGGACAGCCAGAGCCCAGGCGCCAGGTGGGAGTGACCCGTCCCAGCGGGGTGAGCCCACAGTCCTCCCTGGGGCCTGCTTACCGTCTGAGGTCCACTTTCTCCTGGGGGGTCTTTTAGGCTTAACGGACCAGTACTCACTCCTTTGTGTTCCTGAAGGGGCTGGTTGTGAGGATTTGCAGGCCGGGACCCAGTTCTTTTTTTTTTTTTTTTTTTAAATATATTTTACTGATTTTGATTTTTTACAGAGAGGAAGAAGAGAGGGATAGAGAGTTAGAAACATCGATGAGAGAGAATCATCCATCAGCTGCCTCTCGCACACCCCTTACTGGGGATGTGCCCGCAAACAAGGTACATGCCCTTGACCGGAATTGAACCTGGGACCTTTCAGTCTGCAGGCCGATGCTCTGTTCACTGAGCCAAACCGGTTTCGGCCAGGACCCAGTTCTGTCCTCACCGCTGGGTGACCCTTTCACAAAGGCTTTAGGATCAAGACCCTCGACATGGACGCTGTGGCCCACGGTGCTCGCTCCCGCCCCTGCACACTCTCGTCACATCATGTGCACCAGCAGACCTTGTCCTCCTCCTCCACGTGGCTAACTCTTTTCTCTCTTTCTACTGTGCCCCCAGTGTTGTATCCGGAGTGTCCCTGGATGTCTTCATTCTTGACCGATCCGCTGACCCACTTGGTGGATTCTCTGCCCCTTACCCTGCTCTTTTCCCGGAGAGTGTGGCTTCTCTGGTTCTTGGAAGACAGGGTGGAGGAGGCAGGTCTCAGCATGGTGCAGGGATGTGGAACAGGCAGCTCTGCCCAGGATGTGCACGCGGAGGAGGCGGGGACTCCTGGTGTGCTGGAGGCGGAGTGTTAGATTGCACCAGAGGACCTCCAGCGAAGTCTCAGCGGGCAGTCCTGGGGGCCAGACACCTGTAGACTCTGGGAAGGCCACTTCTGAGCTGTGGTTTTCTTATAAATTTGGGCACCCATTTGTCCTTACCCCACAGGCATTTGAGGGTCTGTTCCAGGTGCGGGACTATGCTGATGAGCTAGAAAGGACTTAGGGCTTCCTGGAGCCCAGGAGGTTCAGTGTCCCACCAGTGAGTGGGAACGCCCGGGAGTGACTGAGCTTTGACACTGGGAACATGAGCTGTGAAGAAAGAATTGGGAATGGGATTTGAGGAGGTTGGAAAGGCTGAGGTTTTAGAGGAGTTAGCCACGTGGAGGAGGAGGAGGAGGAGAAATGTAGGAGGAGGATAAGGTCTGCTAGTGCACATGATGTGGCGAGAGTGTGCAGGGCGGGAGCGAGCACCGTGGGCCACAGCGTCCATGTTGAGGGTCTTGAGCCTAAAGCCTTAGTGAAAGGGTCACTGAGGGGGTCTATGCCAGGATTGAGCCCAGGGAGGCCACTTGGGGAGATGTGGCTTCAGTCAAGATGTCTCCCCTCTCTCAGCTGTTTCCCCACTTGTAAAGCACACCGTAGGTGCTCCTTCCTGCAGCCCCTCCTACCCAGGCTCACCTCCTCTCGCGGGGCTGCGGTGAGACTCGGGCCCTCTTGCCGCACACTGCCCGCTGCCTCCTTGAGGACCGCAGCAGCTGCGGGGATGGCCGAGAGGAGGGTGCTCAGGAGCCGCTCCTCAGGATGCCCCTATCTCAGTGCCACTCAATTACACTCTGTCTTTCCACTCCACCATCAGCCGTGCTGAGTGACTGGGCCCCTGGGTCCTTCAGTCTTCACTCAAAAATTGGGGGACAGCTCCAGTGTTACTCTAGGCCAGTGGTCGGCAAACTCATTATTCAGCAGAGCCAAATATCAACAGGCTAACAATTGAAATTTCTTTTGAGAGTCAATTTAAAAAAAAAAAAATATATATATATATATATATATATATATATATAGTTTATTGATTTTTTACAGAGAGGAAGGGAGAGAGATAGAGAGCTAGAAACATTGATGAGAAACATCGACCAGCTGCCTCTTGCACACCCCCTACCGGGGATGTGCTCGCAACCAATGTACATGCCCTTGACCGGAATCGAACCTGGGACCTTTCAGTCTGCAGACCGACGCCCTACCACTGAGCCAAACCGGCTTCGGCGAGAGCCAAATTTTTTAAACTTAAACTTCTAACACCACTTCTTCCAAATAGACTCGCCCAATGCCCTGGGTGTGTGGCTCAGTTGGGTGGAACATCGTCCCATATACCAAATAGACTGGCCCAGGCTGTGGTATTTTGTGGAAGAGCCACACTCAAGGGGCCAAAAAGAGCCACAGTTTGCCGACCACGGCTTCAGCCCTGTTCTGTGCCTGGACCGTGGGCACTCACTGGCCTGCCTGGTGGAGCTCAGTGGCTGGCTGCTGAGTGCTGAAGGGGCCCCCAGGAGGCCATGTGGAGGCCATGGCCCCTCATGAGCCTGGAGAGAGAGGCCAGATCTGAAGGGATGATCATAACATGTATGTGGGGGTTGAGCGGCCAGAAAGAGGTCAGACCTGGGAGGACCTCAGAGGTCAAAGGCCAGACACTGGGATCCTTCCCCTCAGCAGAGGGAGCCAGACTGGGTGCTGTGGGAGGCAATAGCAGGGCATATGAGGACACCGTGGGGAGATGGGCTGTGGGGAGGACGGAGCCAGGCAGAGCAGTGGACTAACTGTGGGGAGGGTTGCAGAGGGCAGGTCTCGGACACTCACTGGGTCTCACTTCTCCCAGTGGGCCGGGGTTCAGATTTTCCTAAAACAGGTGTTGGGATGGAGTGAGTCTGAAGGCTCTCGCCCTCTCGGTGTGTTAACCCTGCAGGTGCACAAGAAGCTGTCAGTGAGTGCAGAGCGGGAAGAGAGAGGGCCACCACGGCAGAGGTGAGGACTGCATAGACAAGGCCGAGCAGGGCCCTGCAGAGCACGTGGTTGGTGATATTAACATGCAAGGCTGCACCTGCTGCAGGATACAGACACCGCAGTGGTCAGGCATGCATTGTGAGGACACCTGTCCTGTCTCTGACCACTATCAGCTTGTCTACTCTGGTGGGGAGCATCATCCCTGGGGGCAGACGGGGACCTGAGGGGAACAGGGTGAGGTCAAGGCCACACAGCTGTGGGACATGTGGGCGGGAGTGTGGCTGGGCTGTCCAGTAAAGCCTCCTGGTTCAGGTCTTTTGATGACCACAGAGTGGGGTGACTCGGCACCGTGGAGAACTGGGAGCCTGCTGGACATAAGAGAACCCCTGGCGAACCAAGCAGGAAAACTAAGTTGCTCTTTAAGGAGGGGAGGTCAAGAGAGTCTGAGAAGCTGGCGCATCTGCCCTCAGCAGATCCCTCCTCACCAGTAGGCGTGTAGATCCTCCTCTCCACCCCTCCGTTACAGGCAGCCCTCCTTGGTCCTGTCCCCTCCGTGTCCCGTCTCCCCCAGCACGACACTCATAGCCTCCCTCTTGAAGCCGCATCTTCCTCAGCTCTCTGCTGTGGTCATGGTCATGGCTGGGTACACTGGGACATGTTTTCCAAACTTGGGGTGTGGTGGGGTGGATCCTCTCCTTAGACGACCAGCTGGGGCAAAGACATTCACCTTATAATCTGCACTAATATAGTTATTTATTGCTTTTTTTTTTTTTTTTTTTTTTTTTTTTTTTACAAAGTTCATAGGGAGGGAAAAGAAACTGACGAAAATAATGGCTCATCCCAGATTGTCTTCCTTCAGTGACTTGTCCTTTGGCTTCTCTGGAGCTCAGGCTTGAAGCTGTGAGCTCTGCCTCATCCCCTGCCAGCCCCTGGGCCATGTGAGAGGCTCACGAGGTGTGCGTGTCTGCAGGCTTTGGGGCTCCCCCTTCCTCTGTGTCCCTGCTTGGCCGGCCCTCCATAGGGACTGCGCTTCTGGTATCCAACAGCCTCGACGCCTCTTGCAGAATCTCCTCCTTGGGTTGTGACTCTGGGTTCACCTCAGGCTGGGCCTCCTGGGGCTCCACCTTGGTGGCAGACTTCTTGTCAGAGCCAGGCTCAGGGGCCCATGGGGGTTCCTGGACCGCCGAGGCCTCTAGAGTGGGGGTCGCTGAGGTCTCCCCATCCTTGTTGATGGCTGCAGAGAACAGGAGCCGGGCCTTGGGCTGCAGCCACGAGTGGCTGAGGATCTCGTCGATGTGCAGCCGCCGGTTGACGTCGGGCTGCAGGATGCGGTAGATGAGGTCCTTGCACTCCCCTGTCAGGTTCTTGAAGCGCGGGAAGTTGATGCGGTGCTCCTTCTGGATGCGCAGCATCTTCTTGATATTGGAGTCGTCATAGGGCATGGAGCCGCAGACCATGATGTAGAGGATCACGCCCAGGCTCCAGATGTCGTAGACCTTGGGCTGGTAGGGGATGCCCTGCAGGACCTCGGGGGCCGCGTATGCCGCCGACCCGCAGAAGGTCTTGCTCAGGATCAGCTGGCCGCTGTCATCCCGCAGGCAGCGCTTGGAGAAGCCGAAGTCGGACAGCTTGATGTTGAAGTCCTTGTCAAGGAGAAGGTTCTCGCACTTGAGGTCGCGGTGGACGACGTCCAGGTCGTGGCAGTACTTGATGGCGGAGGAGAGCTGGTGGAACTTCTTGCGAGCATCGTCTTCGTGCAGGGCCCCCCGGGTCTTGATGAACTCGAGAAGGTCGCCCTGGACCCCCAGCTCCATGATGATGTAGACCTTGCCGTCGGACGTCTCGAAGATCTCGTAGGTCTTGACGATGGAGCGGTGGTTCAGCATGGTTAGAATCTCGATTTCCCGGGGAAGGAACTTCTCCAAGAAGTCTATGGGGGCTTTCTTGCGGTCGATGATCTTGACCGCCACGTTGAACTTCAGGCGCTCGGAGTAAGCGGACTTGACTTTGGCGTAGGAGCCCTCTCCCAAGTTTATCCCCATGATATAGCCTCGTCGCTTGAGGATGGCAGCATCATCCATGGTGCCAGGAGCACCCAGTGCCTCGGAGGCTGCCCTCTACATCCCTGCAAGACATGGGCCAGCCGTGTCCTCATTTACACTGTGGACGGGCAGTCCTCTAGGCTGGCCTGGCCTGCTGTCCATGCCTCCCAGAGGCCCAGACTCTGGGGTGGAAAGTTCAGCATCGTCTCCCGGACGACATCAGTGGGTGAAGTCACAAAGGAGGAGTATCTGGGATAATGAGGTTCTGACTGGGCCCTTTGGAATCAGAATCCTGGAAGGCTGGCCAGTAGGCTGCAGAGCAAACGCCGACAGAGAGTGACCTCACTCTTGGCTGGGACTCGATGTAGCAGGGGACTCGGAGGAGGGGGGAGAGGGACATCTTCGTCTACCCATGCCTCTAAACGCGGAACTAGGACTGCTAGACCAGCGGTGCGGCTGATGATTGCAATCCTGGGAATTCAGGGCGGGTGGTTGTATCAGTCCAGGTCTCAGCAGAAACCAGGACTTAACTCCAGTTGGGGCAGCCTGAGGGTATAACAAGGGCATAATTTACAAATTATGGGAGCAGAGCGCAGGAAACCCCAACCGTAGTCCCACACTCCTGGAGAAAGGGAGGGATGGTCATTGGAACCTGGGAAGGATGGCATAGAGAGGGTGACCTTGAGAGAGGCAGTGACCTTAGGTAGAGGCAAGGAGCTGGTGAGAAACATCCCTATTCCCCCCGCTCCCCACCCTCCCTTCAGTCTTGGCAGTCCTTGCCTTTGTCTGCACAGGTGGCCTGCGGGCCATGCAGTAGGGTGAAGAATGGAGGTGAATCAGGTGGGGCAGAAACTCCAGGCCCAGGGTCACTGATTTTAGGAAGTCAGGGCTCTGCCCTCTCCTGAGTGGTTTAGCTGGGCTCTTCACCTCCCTGTGCTTCCTCATCCAAACCTTAGGCAGCCTGCTTCTCTGATGGTGGCTTTGGCAGGGACCACTGGCAGAGGTTTCTGCTCTTGGCTGTGTGTGTTCCTTCTTGGGGGTCTGCCCAGACCATAGCCTGGGCTGGGCTCCTCGGGCAGATCTGGGGCTGGGACAGAAGCTGGACCTTGATCCTGCTTTGAGTGCCATCAGCTGCTCCTGGAATGCTCCCTGAGGATGGTGCAAGGGGAGAGGTCAGCATTGGACAGGGACCAATTTCTGCCAGCACTGGGGCGTCTCTGCCGTGACAGCCCCTTAGACTCTAGCACCAGCTCGAGGCCACACCCTGAGGAGCAGGAGCAGGAGCAGGAGCAGGCAGGTCTGGCCTAGTCTTGGGTTTAACCTTGGTTACATCCATCCTGAGGAAGTGGGTGCCTCTCTCAGACGATCCTGAGTGTCCCAAGATTAAGGGACAGACACTCAGGAGAACCATGCCTTGAGTTAGCTTGAGAGGACTGCTCCTGGAGTGAGTCAGTGGAGCGGAGGTGGGCCAGGTCAGGATGGGTCCTCACTAGCCTTGGCCTTTCCCTATTTCTCTGCTCTCACCTTCACCCTCTTTTCTATTTTTTATAAATATATTTTTATTGATTTCAGAAAAGAAGGGAGAGGGAGAGATTGAAACATCAAGAATGAGAGAGAATCATTGATTGGCTGCCTCCTGCATGCCCCCTACTGGGGATCGAGCCCACAACCTGGCATGTGCCCTTGACCGGAATCAAACCTTAGACCTTTCAGTCCATGGACTGATGCCCTATCCACTGAGCCAAACCGGATAGGGCCTCTTTTTTATTTTTAAAAAAACGTTTTTGTTAATTTTTTTTTTTTTTTTTTTTTTTTTTTTTTAGGAGAGTTAGGGAGAGGGAGAAAAACATTGATGTGAGAGAGAAACATTGATTGGTCACTTCTGGCACACACCCCAACCAGGGATCGAACCTGAAATCAGGCATGTGCTCTGACTGGGAGTCAAACCAGGGACCTTTTGTTGCAACAACCAATGCTCAGCTGAGTCACACTGGCCCTTCACCCTCTCATCCAGCCCTGACACTCTGTGCCAAGTCTTGTGTGCTTGGCTGTTGGGCCTGCCTTTGGACAGCTTGCTCCTCTCTCCTACGGAGAACACCTTATCTGCTGGGTCCTTCCCATAGTCTCCTTGCTCCAGATACGAGATGTGAAGTCAGTACTTAGAGCATTGTCCGCAGTGGCTTTATTCAATGCAGATCTGATCTTATGTGCCCAGTCTTCCTTCCCCTACTCCCCCATGGTGTAGGCAGGGCCCTTCCCCCAGAGACCAACTTTACTACAGGGTCTCTATAGAATGACTCAAAATGACTCATTTTATTTTTTTTTACTCCTTATTTTTATTTTTAAATATTACTAGAGGTCCGGTTGTGCATGGGTGGGGTCCAGTCAGCCAGGGGGAGGAGCTGCGGGCGGTTGGTGGGCTGCCTGGTGGAGGGGACAATTTGCATATTAGCCTTTTATTATATAGGATAGGATTGATTCCAGAATGGAAGGGAGACAGAAACATCGATGATAGAGAATCATTGATTGGTCACCTCCTGCAAGCCTCCTACGGGGATCCAGCCTGCAGCTGAGCGTGTGCCTGACCAGGGATCAAACCATGACCTCCTGGTTCATAGTTCATAGTTCATAGTTCAAAGCTCAATCCCAGAGCCACACCTGGGGGTGGGGGAGGTGGGGGGAGCATGATACTCCTTTAGACTACTTCTTCCTTTTCAGTTGTGTGTGCCAGTGAAGCCACTCCAGCCTGTGCCTGACATCACCCTCCTTTCCTATCTTCTCAAACTTGAGTCCTTCCAGTTTTCTTTATCCCTTTTTTTGCAGGGGTTTTTTTTTTTAACTTTTTTTAATCTTCACTTGATATGTTATTGATTTTAGAAAAGAAGGGAGAGGAGGGAGAGAGAGAGAGAGAAAGAGAAAGATCCCTGGGCTCTGACCAGGGATGGAACGTGCAACCTATATGTGCCCTGACATGGAATCGAACCTGCAGCCATTTTTAAAAAACAAACATATTTTATTGATTTTTTTTTTTTTTTTTTTTACAGAGAGGAAGGAAAAGGGATAGAGAGCTAGAAACATCAATCAGCTGTCTCCTGCACACCTCCTAATGGGGATGAGCCCGAAACCAAGGTACATGCCCTTGACCAGAATTAAACCTGGGACCCTTCAGTCCGATGCTCTATTCACTGAGACAAACTGGTTAGGGCCCTGCAGCCATTCTGATGCACGGCAAGGATGCTCCAACAAACTGAGGCCCTCAGCCAGGGCACAGCCCTTCTGAAAAAGGCCACTTTACAGGCCAAGGACCGGACCTCGGCCTGGCAGATGTGCAAGGTGTGCGACCCTTTGTGTCCCAGCCCTCTTTGGCTCCTTCTCATCCTGCCCCTCTTCTTTCACTGGCTGCCTCCACCTCCCACCCCGGGTCCACTCCCCATTTCTCCGGCTTCACTGGGCCCCGCCCTTTTGGTGTCCGGTCCACTAGGTCCGATCGCCCGTCTCTCCATTGTGCCCTGAGATCCTAGGCCCTTCAGCTCAGGTTACACCCCCAGCCCCACCTCTCTGTCCAGCCAATGGAGCTTCGTTCCTTAAGCCACGCCCCCGCAGGACTGGCCCCTCCCCATCCCGACCTATCGCCTCGCCCCTTCGGGCGCTGCTGCCCAGGCTCCGCCCCCACTCGGCCGAGGGTCCGCCAGCATTGGGAGCGCGCAGGCCCCGCCCCCCTCCTTGACGCTGATTGGCCGACGCCGGCGTCGGGGGTGGGAAGCAGAGGAGTCGCAGAGCCGAACAGGACGGCCGCCATCTTGCGCGGAGCCAAAGTCGGAACCCTAGGTTGCGGCTGAGTGCGCGCGCGAGCCCGCAGTCGGAACCTCGGGCTGCGGTCGGAACCTTCAGGTTGCATCTGAGAGGGCGCGAGGACCCCTGGTCCCGTTCAGCCGCGGCCCAGCCGGAGGCCCCCTCCCGCCACCTCTTCACGCCCGGCCCCGGCCCGGCCCCCCGACCCTCAGCCAGGCCCGGTTCGGCCTCCCCGCGGGGTCACGCGGCCGCCCCGGGGACGATGAACGGAGGATAAATGGTGCCCAAGGCAGACAGCGGTGCCTTCCTGCTGCTCTTTCTGCTCGTGCTCACCGTCACCGAGCCGCTGCGACCAGGTGCGCGGGGCGGGGGTTGGGGGGCGGGGCGGCCGGGGGCGGGGCGAGCAGGGCCGGGGTCGCCCCGGACCTCCCCCCGCTCGGTGGGGCTGTGTCCCGGGCGGACGCCTACGGAGGCCTACCCGCGGTCCGCCGCGTCCCGCTTCCCGGGACCACGCACCGGCGGGACCGTGTCCTGACTTTACCTGGTGGGCTCGAGCGCCTCGTACATCCAGAAACTTTGTTCTCGCCCTAACCGGTTTGGCTCAGTGGATAGAGCGTCGGCCTGCGGACTTAGGGGTTTCAGGTTCGATTCCTATCGGGGCATGTACCTTTGGTTGCGGCACATCCCTGGGGGGCGGGGTGTGTGTGTGTGCAGGAGGCAGCTGATTGATGTTGCTCTCTCATCAATGTTTCAAGCTCTCTATCCCTCTCCCTTCCTCTCTGTAAGAAAATCAATAAATTGTATTTTAAAAAAAAAGAAGAAACTCTGTGGCCTTTGGGTCCAGGTTTGTGGAGCCACTACATGCCCTTTGAGGGGGTGGAAGCGAGAGTGATGGAGTTCCTTCTCTCCAAGGAGCTGCACCCTCATTTCTGGTCCAGCGGCTGGAGTTAGGCTGGGATTAGGTGCAGAGAGCAGCTCGTGGAGGCTCCTGGCTTCCATTGCTTCCTCCCAGCAGTGGGCTGATGCCAGCGTCTCAGGCCGGGAAACCCCTCGGCTGGCAAGCATTAGCCAGTGTGGCTCCATTGCCACTCAGTGAGGTGTTACCCTTGAGAGGGACTCAGCTCAGAGGCTGGACCGGAGGAAGGGTAGGAGGCCGCCCAGCATCCCTCGGGTCTGTCCTGGGGCAGAGGCTGACGCGCTGACCCGCAGGTGTGTCCCAGCCGTGGGAGCCTGGACAGTGCCGGGTACTCAGGACTGCTCTTTGTATGTGATGATTAAATGCCTTGAGGACTCCCCTCGGAACTTGTGTTTCTATGAAAAGCCTGTGGTGGGGGTTCAGATCATGCATGGCAGCTAGAAGGTCCCAGACAATTTTTTTTAATCTCTACCTGTTTCTAGTATACCCATCTGAACTGCAGCAAGAAATCCAAACCCCCAAATTCAGGGCTGATTTACCGAATAGGCACAGGAGAGGCAGTGCTGGGGTCCACAGTGCTGGGGGCCCAGAGTGCTTTTAGGAGTTTGTGAAAATCTTTGATTTCTTCTCAAATCAACAGGAAAATTGAACTTTTAGATCAAAGAGAATATAATGTATACATATAGGCATTCATTTTTTTTAAAATAACAATGCAGTTAAAAAGTATGATTTCCTTTTAACTATAAAATTGTGTGTGTGTTTAATTTTTAACCCTCGTATGTGTGTGTGTGTGTTTAATTTTTAACCCTCACCCGAGGATATGTTTTCATTATTTCAGAGAGAGACAGAAAGAGAGAGAGAAACAGAAACTTTGATCGGTTGCTTCCCATCCTCGCCCCTCCTGGAGATTGAAGCTGCTGTGACCCGGAATCAAACCTGCAACCTTTTGGTATATGGGAGGATGTTCCAACCAGCTGAGCCACCCAGCTGGGATGAAAAGTATGATTCTTAATTGGGGCCAGGTAGCCAGGAGCAGGAAGGGGGGGTCCCATGAAGGTAGGGTTACTTG
The DNA here is from genome assembly GCA_036971965.1 of Nyctalus aviator. NCBI lineage: Eukaryota > Metazoa > Chordata > Mammalia > Chiroptera > Vespertilionidae > Nyctalus > Nyctalus aviator. The sequence continues at coordinate 9,688,207 of CM072939.1, read as the reverse complement.
AGGCTGTCTTCTGTGAGCTGTCAGGCCTCAGTGGGTGAAGGCAGGCTGGGGAGCACAGTGGTATGCAGCTGATCCTCCACCGTGCCCTAGCCAGGCTCCCACCCTAGACACACTGAGCCTCTTGACTATCTTGTGGCCAAGACCCTCAGTTCAGCCTGGAGTCTCTGCAGTGATACTTCTCAGCAGCAGGATGACTGGTTCTGGGACAGCCTTGGTAGGGAAGGAAGCCAGGAAAAGGGCCACCTATCTAGGCGGGTACTGTATGGCCTCTTGGGGACCAGAGCCAATGGATTGTGGGTTGTGATGAGGTGATTTAGAAAACAAGTCCAGCCCTACCTGGTTTGGCCCAGTGGGTAGAGTGTCGGCCTGCAGACTGAAAGGTCCCGGGTTCGATTCCGATCAAGAACTCATTTCCGGGTTATAGGCTCAATCCCTAATATAGGGGGCGTGCAGGAGGTAGCCAGTCAAATGATTCTCATCATTGATATTTCTTTCTCACACTCTCTTTCTCTCTGAAACCAATAAAATATGTATTAAAATAACAACAACAAAACACAAGTCTACACCTGTAGAAAGGTGAGGCGTCATCCTGTTCTGGCTTGTGGCTCCCAGCTTTGCACATTAGGTCACCGGACTGAGTGAAGCCATGTACCAACATGACTTCTTCCTTGGGGTGCCACTGGCTCCAGGTCCAGCATCTCCTACCTGGATGGTGGAGGTGACCAATGTTCCCAACTCCTTTTCTGTCTGTCCACACGTCCTGCTAACTGGCCAGCAGTAATTCAACAAGCGTCTGAGTGTTTGATACCTGCCCGCCTTCCAGGGATGCGCAAATAGAATAAACCCCTTCCTCTGGGAGTGCCCTTGAGGTGTGGAACGAGAGTCCAGGTGTAAACCGGTCCACGAAGTGTGTTGGCCTAGGCAGGTGTCAGGGATGGCCAGCCGTTTGTACCTGTGAAGCAGGGGAGGGCTTCACAGAAGACATTGCTCTTAGGGCTGAGTTGGGGCAGGGAGGCACCTGTGGCAGAGGGGGCAAAGTTACCGTTTTCATTCCATGACACTCCATATTAGAGCTTTGTGGTGGCCCCCAGTGGTATCTCTACCTGCCTTACAATTGGGGGACTCCAGCTGGCTCCCTGACGGTGTTTGGGCAGCAAGGGCAAGTGTCACTCTGGGTCAGATGGTCTGTGTGCTGTGTCTCCTTCCCAGGCCGGGGTCTGCTGGCTGGCATGTTCGAGGGGTTAGTCTGCATTCCTTCTATTGGAATCCTGACTTAGATTCAGGTGAGGAGGGCACCTGTCAGAACCTGTTTCCCAGATGGGAGGGAGGCAGGCAAGTAGGTGTCTTCCAATGTCTGCCAGGGACAACCCCTGAGGACAGGGACCAAGCCATTATTGGCTCCTCTAATGCAGGCCGGGCACGAGGCCTTCCACAAACTGGGGCAATGGGCCACACAGGATTGCTGAACTTGACCTTTGGCCAAGGTTTATTTTAAATGCATGTCTGATGTGGCTTGATTGAGGATGTGTTACATGCCAGAGGCTTTTGTAGTAAGAACATGTGTTAACTCTCAGGTGGTCCCCGTGAGCTAGATACTCTTATTAGCTCCATTTACAGATAGGGAAATTGTAATACAGAGAGCTCATCAAGCCAAGTGGCTGAGAAGAGATTCAATCCTAGAAGTCTGGCCTGATTCCACTGTGCACCTTTCCCAGGGGCTTAGGAGTGTTCTATCTTTAACCCCTGCTGTGGAGCCCTGGGCCGCTTTTCTTCTGAGGACCCCGTGGCTCACAAGGGGGGGATTCTGAAGCTTTTTCCCTCTGAATACCCTGGTTTGAGGGATAGGACCAGCCCTCCCCCCAAATTCCTTCTGTGGTTAGCCATAATGACCTATGAAGATGTGTATTGTCTCCCCGAGATGTTAGAAAGGTTGGGGATCTTTCCTGAGGGGTGACATAAATATATAAAGGGGCATTTAGGGCCACTGACTGCAGTATCGTCTCCCTGACCCTTTATCTGTACAGGGAATGCAATATCAATTGCTGATTTCTAAAACTTTTTTTTTTCTTTTTTTTTCTAAGCAGCAGTTATGAAAGAAAATCATGCCATGGGTTTAGCCATAGCTCCATCCAGGGTGACTTCACCATACTTAGCTGAGAAAATGTTTACCTTTCCTGAGAGAGCATGGTCTTGGCTGAGTTTCCCGGCCCTAGAGGTGATGTAGCAGAACTGGAACCGTGTGCCTTCAGATAAAGAAAGCTGGCTGGGAGAGGCAAGTGACCTGTATAAAGTCACATAGCTGGAGAGCAGAGCAGCTGGGATTCAGACCCACTAGGAGCTGCCTCCTAGGTCAGGGTTCTTCCCAATGGCCATTAGGGACCTGCTGGATATGCTGAACTGATAAATCCTCAGTGGGCTGAGAAGTGGCCACAGCACTGGAGCAGCATACAGGTTAACGAATAGGAAACGTGGATATTTTATAAGCTGAACTGGCTGAAGCTTATAGTAGTAGCTAAAAAGTTGAGCCTGCACTTAGGCTGGCCAAATGCCTTCTGAGTTTGGAGTTCTTTCCTCCACAGCCTACCACCTTGTAACACTATAGAACTTGCCCTACTAGCAGACTGGGCTCTGGTTTTTATAATTTAATTTTTTTAGTTGGAAAATAGTGTAACACTTTTCCAACCTCATTAGCTAATTAATTGTTTTGTTGTTGCTTTTAAAGTAAACATTTGGTAGGAAATGTCTATATAAACTAGGAGTTCTCAGTTGGTGGTTGGCATGTGGGGGCAGCCGATTGGTGATTCTCGAATTATTGATGTTTCTGTCTCTTTCTCCCTCTCCCTTTTTCTCTGAAATCAGTAAAAAATACATTAAGAAATATATTCCTTAAAAAAAAGTAATGTCAAACTTACAGAAAAGTTGCAAGAATACAATTAGTGTAAGAACACTTGCATATCCTGTATTAGATGTACCTATTGTTAGCATTTTATTTTATTTGCCTTATCTCCCCTGGGTGTTTATACTCATGTATAGAAATGTATGCATGCACAAATTTTTTCCCCTGAACCATTTGACAGTAAGTTGCGTATGGCATGGCCCTTTCCCCTGAACACTTCGATCGCTTCAGAGAGCAGGAGGAGGGGCTTGGTAGTTAGCTTCCTTGGAAGATGAAAGGTGATGCTCCCCATCCCATTGCTTGCATTCACCCTGTAACCCTCACTGCCACCTGTGGTGTGCCAGGCACTGTCATCGCAGATGGTGTTGCAGGCACAGGATGTGCTGTGGTTAAAGGTGGCAGCTAGGCAAGGTTAATATTTCAGTTAGTGGTTCTAGTCTTAGGAATGAAGAATGTGCTTTTGTTGCACACTTTGGCTGATGGGTCTGTACATTCTCGCTCTTGTTAGGCTGGTTTTTTTTCCTGTTCCTCTTCCTGGCCAGATTGCTCTCGCCTGCAGCCTTCTGCTCCTGCTTCCCAGACCTAGCTCCTTGGCACTGCTTTCCCCCTGTCCTCTGGCAGTTCCGCAGCACTTACTGCACGCATACACCATGGGAGGTGGCCTGGTTTGTGGGCCCTCCCTGTACTGTACCCATGATATCTCACCTCTGTTCCTCTTCCTCTCGTTGGCATAGGGATAGTAGATTCTTGGCCCGGAGTGGAATGTGTCAATGACAACATTTAGAACCTAGTCCATAGCAACAGACTGATTAAATGTCTTTTCCTTGGTGTGCTTATAGATTGTTCCCTTGTCATATGTGCTTTTGTGTTTGGGTTGCTCAAGAGTTGGTGATCAGTCCTTTCTCCTTCCTGTATGCTGAGTGGGTCAGTAATCCCAAGAGCCTAGTTTTGGGCCAACATTTTGCCAGAGGGAAGAGTGGGATCACAGTGTGGTTTTTATGTAACATCAATATACTTGTTTCTGTGTGATTTACCTATTGACTTGGGATGTTTAGTAAAAGACAGTCCTGCCACTAAAGATGGGCCACAGTCTGGCCAGGGAAGCCAGGGGGGGAATGGTATGTGGGCAGGGGGCAGAGTGCAGCTGGCTGGGGATCTGGGGCTTATGGGCAATGACCTGGGAGGAAGGAAAGCCCAGGCCTGGCATTGCTTTATTATTATTTTTAATCCTTACCCAAATATGTTTATTGGTTTTATTTTACTTTTATTTTTTTATTTCAGAGAGAAAAGGAGAGAGAAATATCAATGATGATAAAATAAAAGTTAAAAAAAAAGAAAAGAAAAAAAAATATCAATGATGAGAGAGAATCATTGACCAGCTGCCTTCTTCATGCCCCCTACTGGAGATTGAGCCTGTAACCCAGCATGTGCCCTTGACCTCAATTGAATCCAGGATCCTTCAGTCTGCAGACCATCGCTCTATTCACTGAGCCAAGCCAGCTAGAGCTATTTATTGATTTTAGAAAGGGAGGGAGGGAGGGAGAGAGAGAGAGAAGCATCGATGTAAGAGAGAGAGACACCATGTACATGCCATGACCAGGGCGGGGAGCAAACCTGCAACCCAGGTACATGCCCTTGATTGGGAATCAAACACACAACCCTTTGATGTGCGGGCCAACGCTCTAACCCTTGCAATAGTGGCAAGGGCATAAGGTCCAAGTTTTCACACCACAACACTGGACTCCCCTTAATCTAACTATAGCTGCTCCTCTACAGATAGCTCATTTAAAGTAATACCAGAGCCTGGCTGGTGTGGCTCAGTGGTTGAGCATCCACCTGTGAATCAGAAGGTCATAGTTCAATTCCCAGTCACAGCATATGCCTGGGATGCAGGCTCTATCCCCAGTGTGAAGTATGCAGGAGGCAGCTGATTGATGATTCAACAACAACAAAAAGGAACTTGGACCCTACAGCCCCACTGCTTGGTGTCAGATCTTGCTCTGCTACCCACTTTGTGACTTCTCTGTGCCTCAGTTTCCTTATCTGTGCCATGGACATAATAGAACTTCATAAAGATGTTGTGAGAATTAAATGGGTTAAGTGTAAAGTTCTAAGAAATGTCTGATACAAAGCAAATGCTTCATAAAGGCCAACGGCAAACGTTATCCATGAATGGACATCGGGGAGTGTAAGGACGGACCTCACCTTAAACTGTAAGCAGGAGGCCTCACACACACACAAGAGAATATTATCTGGAGAGGGTCTGGTTCATGTCCTCCCTCCTTCCCCCTCCACCGGGCAGCAGAGCACAGTGGCTTTCCTCAGTGGCTGATACATACAGCTGAATGAGTAGCCATTTTGGTGGTCGGGGGGCGGGGGTATAGTTTTTGAAAGCCCACCAAACAGCCGCAGCACTTTGGACAGGGCTAGGATTGTTCACATGGACATGTTTTGCTCTTGGTCACGTTCATGCTGTGTCTCCTGAGTCTGGTCTGGCACAGAGTGGGCACTCAGAAATCAGTTATTGAATAAATGCACAAATGGCTATTTATATTTTGACATAAAGAGCCACAGCTCCCTTAGCCAGCAGGCTTTGCAGCTGTCCCTAGGTGGGGGTTGGGGTGAGGACAAGGACCTTGTGGCCGCCTGCCTATGGAAGGCTTGCAGGGGTGGTTGCAGAGCCAGCTGGCCTTGCCTCACACTGGGGGGAGCGTGCTTCTGCAGATACTGGCTGAACTGCGAGGTGAGGGCTTCTCACCTGAAGCTCACCGGCCGCCCAGACGGGTGTAGAGGGGCTGAGGGTCCTGCAGTTTGCAGCCTCGGGGCCTGGATGCCTCTCTGATGGACTTGCTGACAGAGGCTTTAGAACTGGACTGCCCCCGCTGGAGGAGGTGACCTGCCCTTCCGTAGGCCATTGCACAGTTCAAGCCTTTCTTGTGCAAAGGGACTGGGCCTTCTTCCTCTCCTCTCTGCCTGGTGGCAGCCGCTTCAGTGAACCTGGACTGCATCCGTGAACCTAGACTCGTAGTTATCCTTAGTCAGTGTCTCTGATCCCTTCCAGTCCCTCTCTGAAGGCTGACTTCTGGATCCCTGGCAACCAGCCGTCAGTTTGCTCAGCTTCTTGTCTGTCTGGTCTCTGCTGTAGACTGCTCCATGTTGGACAGGACAGAGTGAGAGCAGAGCCTGTGGGGTATGATGGACCAACATGGCCTCCAGGTCCACCCTCACTCCCACTTGTCTCAGAAGCCTTGTTCCCTGGGGGACTTTGCTTTGGAGTTCATTTCTGTGAAGGAAATAGCTTGGTGCTGCCCAGGGTGTTGAACAAGGGTTAGGAACTACCCCAGGGGCCAGGCGTCTCAGAGGGCCAGTTGAGACGTGATCTTCCAGGACCCCCCTAGATTGACTTCAGGCCTCCTGTTGCAGTCCTTTGGAGCCCCGGAACAAGAGGATGAGAAGTACCTGAAAGGAATGGGGCTTGCTTGTGGCCCAGGCGGCTGTTTAGCTTAGTGGTTTGTTGGCCAGCGGTGGGAGGGGAGAGGCTTCAGGTTCCCCTCTACCCTGTTGGTGTGGAGGATGCACACCGCATGGCGACCCATAGTGAAAGCCCAGGACAGTTGGGAAAACATTCATACACAGTATTTTACATAAATGAAATTAGTGCTTTTTACACGGTTTTTTTGACATTTTCATTTGACAGTGTTTGGGGATCTTTGTAAGGTGCCTCATTCTTTTTATTTTTTTCGGGGGGAGACTGTAAAAACTTTATTCATAATATTTTCTCTATCTTTTCTTTAATAAGACTGAAAACTTTCCTCAGCCGTCTTTTGTTTTGTCTCCGGAGTGTGGTTCTGAGAGAGACCTCTTATGAAAATTGTTCATCCTTCTGGCAAGGTGGCGCGGAAAGGTTGCTGAGCCAGAGAATCCCAAGAACCTGAGAGGACTGGGGTGTTGGGGGAGTCTGGAGGCGGTGCTCCATCTCATGAAAGGGCAAGTGGCATTTAGAACCCTTAGAGAAGGTGGGGAGTTTGTAATATCATCACAGTTTTTTCTAGAATGATCTGCGAATTGTTTCAAATGCCCAGTAATGCTTTCCCGCACCTGGTTCTGCCCTCCCAAGTCCATTCTCTGTCCTGCTGCGGTGTTCTGGCGAAGCGCTCCTCCACTGCCAGCGGCATCCCTCCCGGAGCTGTAGCCCGTCCTGAAGCCATCTGGTCCTGCGGTACCTTCTGGTTTTAAATCCTGCCGGGCGCCAGCCGAACAAAGTGCTCCTTTCCTGCTCAGTGGCACTTATCCAGGCTGAGCCCTTGGCCTGCTTGTTTGCTGGTGGTTCAGGTGCTGCCCATCCTACTTGAATTCAAGCCCCTTATTCTCACCTTCTTACCTCAGGACACAGGTACTCTCCCTGAGAAGGCCTGTTTAGCAGGGATGGCCCTCTGTGGTGTGTTTTTAGTGCTCTGTGTTATCACCAGCGATCTCTGTTCCTCTAGAAGGTGTCCAGAGAAGAGACATCTGGCCCACGTTCTGCGCTGCTGTTCCCATGAGAGCTGTTCTCCTAGAACTGTCATGTCACTTGTACAGCAGGCCCTGCCGCCCTTATTTTCAGAGCCTCTCCCTCTGGTTCAGTGTTGTGCCGGATAGATATCTCTGTCCCAGCACTGCCTGTGTAGTGGGCGGAAGGAGAGCCCATGGAAACATCCTGCCTGCTGGGAAGCAGCTGTTAGCGCTTTCCAAGGAAGAATGTTGCAGCAATCTGATGGCGGCTGTACTGCCCACTGGGAAGCTGGATCCTTCTGGTCCTGGGTGGGTGCTCCAGCATGGTGCAGGGGCTGCCTTACTGGTGGAGGCCATGGAGTGGGTTGTGGGCAGTGGGAAGAGATGGGGTAGAATTCTCTCCTGCAGTTGTTGGCAGGGAATTTTTTTTATTTCCTGAGCAACATGCCTGGATGCTTCTGCTATACTAAGTCTTCCTCTATTTCTTTGTGGGCAAATGTTGTGAAATCAATTCCAAACAATTTAGGCAGCATATTAAGTTTCACGCAGTAATTTGAGACAGCTCAGTTTACATAATTCAAAATGAGGCCAAGGCTTGCTGACAAAGAATAAATGGAATGTAGACAAATATTTTATTGCAGAGACTTGTACATTTCTACAGGCATGAGTCCCTTAAACTCACACAATGCATCGTTTACAGCAGTTCTTTCATTGTGGCCAGGGGTCTAAGGGAAGGGACTCAGGAGGTCAAAACTATTTTCATAATAATACCAAGGTATCGTCTGCCTCTCTTGTTCTCTCACAAATGCACTGTGGCATTTCCACAGGCTACTTGACATGTATTGCGGCTAATAGGATTATTAGTGTGCTTGGGATCAGTGTGCTTGGGATTTCTTCTCTCTTTTTTTTTAAAAAAAAAAATAGGATTTTTTAAAAATTGTGGTAAAATACACATAACAAAACTTACCGCTCTAACCATTGTTTAGTGTACGTACATTTAAGTGGCAGTAAGTACAGTGACAGTGTTGTACAACTATCACCCAGTGTTTATTCCAGAACTTCTTCCTTTTCCCAAACTGAAACTGTCTCTTAAACTGTACCTCTCCCCCAGATGTTCTACTTTCTATTTCTGTGAATTTGACTACTCCAGGGAACTCCTATAAGTGGAAGCATTTGTCCTCTGTCTAGCTTAATTCCTTACCATAATGTCCTTAGGTTCATCCATTTTGTGGCATGTGTCAATTTCCTCCCTTTAAAAATATGTATTTTTATTGATTTCAAAGAGGAAGGGAAAGTGGGGGAGAGAGATAGAAACATCAGTGATAAGAGAGAATCACTGAATGGCTGCCTCCTGCACACCCCACACTAGGGATTGAGCCCACAACCCGGGCATGTGACTTGACAGGGAATCGAACTGGCAACTTTCCGGTGCATTGGACGACACCTAACAAAGCCACCCCAGCCAGGGCAAAAAGTTCTCAATTTTAATGAAGTCCAGTTTATCAACTTTTTCTTTTAGGGATTGAACTTCTGGTATATGTATCTAAGAAATCTTTGCCAAGGTCACAAAGATTACTCCTTTGTTTTCTAGATATTTTATAGTTTTAGGTTTTCCTCTCTAAAAATCAATTTAAAAATTTGATATCCAGTTGTCCCAGTACCATTTGTTGAAAGGATGATTCTTTCTCCAGGAAATTGCCTTTGCACCTTTCTCATAAATCAGTTGCTCACATATGTGTGGGCCTATTTTTGGACACGCCGTTCTGGTTCTGTTGGTCTTTAATGTATGTCTTGATGCTTATGCCACGCTGTTTTTGTTGTTTTGTTTTCTAATGCCACGCTGTCTTGGTTATTGTAACTTAGTAAGTGCTTATATCCGGTGGTGTGAATCCTCCTGCTTTGTTCTTACTTTTCAAAGTTGTTTTGAGTATTCTAAGTCTTTTGCATTTCTGTATGAGTTTTAGAATCACTTTGTCAATTTCTACAAAAAGGCCTGCTAGAATATTGATTTGGATCGCATTGACTCTGTAATGAATTTGGGCAGAATTGTTATCTTAACAGTATTGAGCTTACTGATCTATATCACTTCATATATCCCCATAGGTTTAGATCTTTAAAATTTTTCTCTTAGCAATTGTCTGCAATTTTCAGTGTATAGAACTTGTACATCTGTCATTACATTTATCCTTAAGTGTTTCTTGGTCTTGATGCTATTGTTATGGTAATTTTAAATGTTTAAATTTCTGAAAGAGTTTGTATGGAATTGGTGTTATTTCTACCTTAAATATTTAGTAGAACTTTTCAGTGAAGCCATCTAGGCCTGGAGTTTTTTTTGTTGTTTGTTTTTAAAAAAATATATTTTATTGATTTTTTTACAGAGAGGAAGGGAGAGAGATAGAGAGCTAGAAACGTCAATGAGAGAGAAACATCAACCAGCTGCCTCTTGCACACCCCCTACCAGGGATGTGCCCGCAACCAACGTACAGTACATGCCCCTGACCGGAATCGAACCTGGGACCCTTCAGTCCGCAGACCGATGCTCTACCACTGAGCCAAACCCGTTTCTGCTGGAGTTTTCTTTGTGTGAATTTTTTAAACTGAAAATTCAGTTTCTTTTATAGCTATAAGGTTATTCAGGTTATTGATTCTTTTTTGAGTGAGCTTTAGTATTTGTGACTTTCAAGGAATTTTTAAAACATTTTTATTTGATCCATATTTTTTCTTTGATCCATAGGCTCTTTAGAGGTGTGTGAGTTATTGCCATATAGTTGGGGGGATTTTCCAGCTATCTTTCTGCTGTTGATTTTTTTAAGAATGTATTTTTTATTGATTTTAGAAAGAAGAAGGGAGAAGGAATAGAGAGAAACACCAGTGAGAAACATCACCTCCTGCATGTCTTTTACTAGGGATCAAACATGCAACTTGGGCATGTGTCCTGACCAGGAATCAAACCATGACTTCCTGGTTCATGGGCCAATGCTCAACCACGGAGCCACACCAGCGGGGCTGTTGTTGACTTTTAATTTTTTAATTAAATTGTGGTCAGACAATATGCTCCATATGATTTCAGCCATTATAAACTTGAGATTTGTTTTATGGCCATAACATTCTCTATTATGGTCAGTGTTATCTATGCATATGAAAATAGTTATGTCCTGCCGAAACCGGTTTGGCTCAGTGGTAGAGCGTCGGTCTGCGGGCTGAAAGGTCCCGGGTTCGATTCCGGTCAAGGGCATGTACCTGAGTTGCGGGCACATCCCCAGTAGGGGATGTGCAAGAAGCAGCTGGTCGATGTTTCTCTCTCATCGACGTTTCTAGCTCTCTATATATCTCTCCCTTCCTCTCTGTAAAAAAATCAATAAAATATATTTAAAAAAAAAAAGAAAATAGTTATGTCTTCCACTGTTTTGGGGTGGAGAGTTCTATAATTGTTAGTTCAGATCAGTTGGTTGATAGTGTTCAGGTTGTCTGGAGGAGAGTGAAATCTCTGACTATAATTGTGAATTTGTCTATTAGCAGTTATAGCAATTTTTCATCTATTTTAAAGCTCTGCAATAGATTCATAAACATTTAGGATTATTATGTTCTTCATCATTATTAAATGACCTTTATTCCTGGTAATATTAAATTTTACCAGTACTTTGGAGTCTACTTTGTGTAGCATTAATATAGCCACTCCAGCTTTCTTTTGATCAGAGTTAGCATATTTCCACTCTTCTATTTTCACCAATTTGTATCCTTATATAAAGAGGTTTTTTAGGCAATACATAGTAGAGTCTTGTGGTTTGTTTTTTTACCTATCTGCCAAATTCTGTTTGTTTGTTTTTTTTCAGGTGTTTTATTTTTTCAGGTGTTTAGATCACCCCATATATTTACTGACCAGGCAAAATTGATTAGTTTTATTTTTTGTATCATCCATTGTTAATTTCTTTTTCCCTTTCTGCCTTCTTTTCAGTTGACTATTTTTATTTCATTTTGTTGTCTTCATTGGCTTACTTGCTATAACTCTTATGTTAGTTTAGTGATATTTTTCTTTAACTTATGACAGTTTACTTTCACATGATAGACCACTTTACCTGTGACATATAAAAGCATTAAAACAGTATGCTTCCCTTCTTCTTTCCAGCTTTTGTGCTATTGTCACAGTTTTACTGTTACGTGTTATAAACCCTACAATATAGTATACATGTTTTTGCTTTAAATGATTCTAGATTGACAGCTGTTTCTTTTTTTCAGAATTTAAAAATGTTTCTCCACTGTCTTCCAGCTTGTATTGTTTATAAATGAGAAATCTGTTGTCTTTATCTGTTTCCTCTGGCTGCTTTTAATATTTTCTCTGTTGCTCGTTTTAAGCACTTTGATTATGATTACTTTGGAGTAATTTTCTTTTTATGTCTTGTGTTTGGGTTCATTGAACTTGTGGAACTGCAGGTTTATAATTTCCATCAAAGGGTAAGTTGTTCTGCCATTGTCTCTTAAGATATTTTGTCTGATTCCTCCCTCCAAGTACAGGTATGTTAGTGTGCAGTTGTCCCACAGCTCACAGTTCCAAAAAAATTTTATTTAAGAAAAGAACAACGGTGGGAAGGGCAGGAGTTGGCCCATGAGCTGTAATATTTGCCGACCCCTGCCTCAGTTCAAGACCTTACTTGGCTGAGCTATTTAATATTTTTGTCTGGCCTTCTATTTTAATTGCTTCTAGAAATCATTGCTAGTGATATCTGCTTAAAATATGGATCTTACATATTACTTGTTGGTCCCCTACAACATACCAAATAAAGGTCACAATTATCTTACCCTGAAAGCTACCACAGTCTGATTCTCCTTACATTTCCAATCTTATCTCCAGTGATTCTGCATTTGTCAGCTCACACAGTCTAATGGCATGTTTTCCTGCCTTGTGATATTTCCTTAAGCCCTGCTTTTTCTGGATCATTCGTCCCTTCCTATTATGTTATGTACCTCTGAAACCATTGATCTATCTTGGGAACCCTATTTACATCCTACCTTCTTTAAGAAGCATTCCTGAGCCCCCCAGATGGAGGCAGTTTCTCCATCATGTTTCAGCATATTGTTAGAGAGCTTCTGTGGTGGTGACCTCCATTTATGCTTTGTCAGAAACTCAAGTGTGTCTGTTTATCCATATACTAGAGGTCCAGTGCACAAAATTTGTGCACTTGGTGGGGGGCAGGGGGGTGTCCCTCAGCCCTGCCTGCAACTTCTTGCAGTCCAAGAGCCCTCAGGGGATGTCCAGCTGCAGGAAGCGGACCTAAGCCGTCAATCAGACAGCCTTAGTGCTGCTGTGGAGGCAGGAGAGACTCCAGCTACCACTGCTGTGCTCCCCAGCCATGAGCCCAATGGCTGAGTGGCACTCTCCCTGTGGGAGCATACTGACCACCTGGGGGAAGCTCCTGCATTGAGCATCATAGCAACTGGTCATTCCACCGACAGGCCGAAACTGGCTCCCGACATCCTCCAAGGGGTCATGGATTGCGAGAGGGTGCAGGCCAGGCTGAGGGATCCCACCAGTACACAGTTGGGACCTGGGGAGGACATGGGAGATTGGCCAGCAGGGGAGGGACCATGTGAGGGCTCCAGGGCGTGTCCAGCCTGTCTCACTCAATCCTGATCGGCTGGACCCCAGCAGCAAGCTAACCTACTGGTCAGAGCTTTTGTCCCCTGGTAGTCAGTGCACATCATTGCAGCTGGTCAACTGTCTTCTGGTGGTCAGTGCATGTCATAGCAAGTGGTTGAGTGGCCTTAGCATATCATTAGCATATTACACTTTGATTGGTTGAACGGCCGACCAGACGACTGGACACTTAGCATATTAGGCTTGTGTGTTTATCGAGTGTATGTGTGGGTTTTTTTCAGGAGGTGAGAGGTGTACCCTCTTGTTTCTGCCCCCTCTGCAGTGCACTGCATAGCCTGATACATAACAGAAATGCCACACTGTATATTTGAATGGTTGCACATAAAGGTCAACATTCAGGGGGAGGAGGGGTGGTAGGCTGCTCTGGATATTTGCGGCGTTTTGGGCACAGCTCTTGGCTCTTCTTTGGGGTGTGCATGCAAGCCTCCAGGGAGGTGGGCTATAGTCGGGCTGCTTGGCCTATGCACATGGGGACCGGGTGGTGGCAGGGCCATCCAGGTCTCCGCTGCTACTGCCACTTCCTCAATGGCCTCTTGCCCTTTGGTTTCACAGAGCTGCGGTGCAACCCTGGGCAGTTTGCCTGTCGCAGTGGCACCATCCAGTGCATCCCTCTCCCCTGGCAGTGTGACGGCTGGGTGACTTGTGAGGATGAGAGCGACGAAGCCAACTGTCCAGGTGAGTGTTGGGCAGGCAGATGCACGTGGCCCATGCTTCCCATCAGAGGAGATGGTGTCGACTGGTACCCAATGCTAGAAGGTTATTTTGAGCTCCTCCTGTTTTCTCCCTCCATTTCTCTCTCTCTCTCTCTCTCTCTCTCTCTCTCTCTCTCTCTCTCTCTCTCAATAGATGCCTAACACAGGTAGAGTAGATCTCAGAAGTTTTAAGATGGCAGGGTGAGCATTGTGAGGTAAGAGAGGTATCCGTGATGCCACATTTTGGGAGGTGCTGCTGGACTTGAGACCAGCACCTGAGTATGGTGGCTTCTTCCCCTCCCGCTTGCCTGCGTTTGGAAGTAGGTGTCTGTGAGACTTGGCTAGAATCCTGACTGGCCTTGGCTCTGCCTATTTGTCCTGCTCACTCAGTCACTAGCAATCTTTCTCCTGATGATGTGTGTGCTCACAAACACAGAATGCCACAAAGAGTCTAAATTGTTGGTTCTCCACCTGGTTTTTGTTCCAGTACTCTCAAAGGTATAACACCCCATGAGTAATGGTGTTCACCACACCCCGGGTTCTCAGCTGAGTTAGGATGGACAGTGTAGTGTCTTGTGTGTACATCTGCATGCGTATGTGAGAGAGACACACACACATACACATGGTAATATGTTTAAGATCTGGGTGGTTCTTATAAAAGCCCTAAGAGAAAGGAATCTCAGACCTAAGCTCTCGGCTTCACACTCAAATTTCTTCACAACCTGGCTTGTTTTTGTGCCAATCGTTATTTTCTTTCCTATGACTCAGCTAGGCTACTTCTTATGCCCACCCCGTTAAGAATTTTCTAGCCTGGCCAGTGTGACTCAGTGGTTGACTATCAACCTATGAACCAGAAGGTCACGGTTCAATTCCCAGTCAGGTAGTATGCCCAGGTTGCAGGCTCCATCCTCAGTATAGGATATGCAGGAGGCAGTCGGTCAACGTTTCTCTCTCATCATAGATGTTTCTATCTCTCCCTCTCCCTTCTTCTCTGAAATCAATTTTTTAAAAATTAAAAAAAAAAAGAATTTCCTAGCAACATGCTTCATTTATGCCTTTCTTTTTTCCTGGGATCCTCTTGGTTTGTTGCAGTGTGGACAGATCCTGCCTATCCTTCAAGGCTTGGCTAGACGATACTACAATAAGAAGGCATCTGTGGGCTCCGTGGCTATAGGTTGGCTTCTGCTAATACCTGTTCTGTCCCTCTTTGGCAGCACATAGAACCGCTGGTAATTCTTACATCACTTGTGCCCATGCTTGATCTCTCCTTCCACACTGAGTTCCCTGAGGGCAGGAGACCTGTCTTCTTCCTCAGGGGGACGAGGTCCTTTTCAGCAGTCAGTAAATGAAAGGAGTCTTGTCATTCCTATAGGCCAGGTGTTGAAAAAAACTCTAACTAGGGCATCAGGAGGGACATCAGTTAGAATTTGACATTTGAGCTTGGGACAGTTCATTGAGGGATGGTTCCAAAACAAGAAATAAAGGTGGTCTATTTGGACTTTATTTGTCTAAAATGACCCCTGTAAAGGGACCCATTTTAAAAAATAATTCTTTTAAAAATATATACTTTTTTATTATTATTATTGATTTCAGAGAGGAAGGGAGAGAGAGAAACACAATGAGGAGAGAGAATCATGGATCAGTTGCCTCCTGCATGCCCCCTATTGGGGATTGAACCCACATCCCAGCCATGTGTCCTTGACAGGAATCGAACCTAGGACCTTCAGTCCACAAGTCGATGCTCTATCCACTGAGCCAAACTGGCGAGGGTGGTACTCATTTTTAAATCATCCCTTACACCTGTTCTTCCTCCATTAGGTGAGCATGTCTGTGGTTGAGGTGCCTACCTTTCCAAATGAGAGTTTGAATGGTGGTGGCTGGTTTAGGAGCCTCTGGGATAGCTCTCTGTCGGGGAAGACCACCTGGTCATTCCTTGGGTCACAGCCCAGATAGTGTGAACTTCCCAGTGTTTGAGAATTTCCTATGTGCTGAGTCAGCCTGGTGAGGACTGGTGATCGTGCCTGGGAGCTCCTCCTGGAGAGACTTACAGGGTGAGGCTTCACATCTAGCCTTCTAGAGAGTTTTCTGAACAAAGAACCAAATGATTCTTGGCTTGGTTTAAAATGGGAGCATGGCGGAAACTGGTTTGGCTCAGTGGATAGAGCGTCGGCCTGTGGACTGAAAGCTCCTAGGTTCGCTTCCGGTTGCAGGCACATCCCCAACAGGGGGTGTGCAGGAGGTAGCTGATCAATGTTTCTCTCTCATCGATGTTTCTAACTATCTATCCCCCTCTCTGTAAAAAAAAATATATATATATATATTTTTAAAAAATAAATAAATAAAATGGGAACATGTTTTATCTGCTGTTTTCAAAGCACCTTTTGGTTTAGCTTTGAACATTATGTGTAATAACTGCCCTGTTATAGATATTGAAAACAGTGATAGTCACTCTATGGTTCAGCTTCATCTATCGGTGCACTGTGGACTTGCTGTAGGCAGGAACTAGATCTAATTTCTCTTTTGGGTTTTGATTGGCACAGAGGGTTGCAAGTCCACTCAGTATAAGTGTTGACTTGAAGCTACATAGGTTCCTGTATTTTCTCCTCAGATAGAAAAATAAAGTCTATCCTGCAGAGCCCAGAGTTCTGAGTTTGACATGCTTGTTCTAGGCCCAGACCATTGAGTGGGTGATGACAAGTGTGCATGCGCAGACTCACCAAGGACTAACCGGTGGACCACTCCAGCCAGAGCTTAATCAGTTTGCTTTTGAGCATAGACTTCAGGACTCTGGAGTGGCCAAACGAGCTATCCCAGAGGCTCCTAAACCATTTTTTCATTGCCCTATAAAAGCCTGCTAAAATTGCAATAAGATATAAGGCCACAGGGGCAGAGAAAATACAAGATGTAGCAATAAACCATAATTTCACTGTGGTTTTGTCAGATACAAAATGGGTAGTATGCTAGATCTAGGCTGGGCATATAGTATGCTAGTTATAGGCTGCCTTTGGGTTGGAACGCTCAGACCCCCTGCCAGTAGGCTTTTGGGTATCATTTGCCCATGAGGTCCTTTCCCATGGAATTTGGAAAGTGGAAAAGAGGTAGAAGAATCCTCCTTCCTCTGGCCCTGGTGTGGATTGTGGTAGACTGAGGTGAGTGAGCGCAGAGGCTTCCACATCTCTCACGGGCCGGCCATCTGAAGGCCGCAGGGCAGCTGTGGTCTGGCAGCGTTTCCTGCTGTTTCCTCACCGGTGGATGGCAGCAGCAGCTTCCTGGCTCTGGATGCAGCTACAGTGTCACATAGACAGTTAGAAGTGGCCCACTTGACGCAAACCTTTTCAGTTGTTTCCAAAGCACTGCTTCCCTGTATTCAACCTCTTTGTGTTTGAAATAGCTGGCATGGTTCCTGTTCTCCTAACTGAACCATCTTTGATCTAAATGGGAACTAACAGAAGATGTGTAAACTTTCTAATGAAGAAAAATTTACACTTTATTAAGAGTCATTAAAGAAGACTTTTGAGGCAGGATGTTCTTGGCTAGGAAGACTTAATGTGTTAAAGTTGCCTATTATATTGATCTGTGGACTCAGTGCATCTCTAAAGGGTTTTTTGGGGAAATGTGGCAAATCAGTCCTAAAAGGTTTGGAAGAATGTCGTCTGGTATTGTTAGGGCACTTTGAAGAAGAGTAAGGAATGAGCACTTGCCTTACCAGTGCCAAGGCTTACTTTACAGTTGGCCCAGGGTAGCATGAATTGGCCAGTAGGACAGAAGAGCTGCCAGAAACATGATATATGCTGGAGGTGGAATTACATATCACTGGGCAAAGGTTAGATTCTTAAGTATGTAGTGCTATGACAGTCGGAAAAGGAGGAAATTGGATCCCTAATGTACAACATGCAGGAAAATTGGTTTCACGTTAAAGAAAAACTTCTAGAAGATAACAGAGAACACCTAAGATCTTCCCTTTATCACAGGTAGCAATAAAGAATGTGAACAGGGCCTTGGGGACTTACAGGTTCACCCAACAGCAGCAGAATCACAGTTTAGGCTCTCTTATGTTAGAAATCCCGGTTTGGTAAGTTAACTGTTATTTGACATACTGAGTAACGTCTGATTTTTTTTTTTTTTTTTTTACCATGATTTTAAACCTGTTTTGGTGTAAAGTAGGAAAGTGATGTGTGTGCTGAAGAGGCTCCAGTCAGTCTTGCCCTCTCCATTTAGAGGTTATAAGCTCATCTGGACCTAATATATTTGTTCAAGTTCTAGAAACACAAATGAGAATCACTTATATTTGTATTTTATCTATAATAATAAAAGCGTTATATGCTAATTAGACCAGACGACCTTTCAGATGAAGCTGGAGCTGGGAGGGAAGCCCGGGTCCCAGGTGCCAGAAGGAAGCCAGTGCTGGCAGCTGGGGGAAGGAAGGCCTACTCTTGCACAAATTTTGTTCATCAGGCCTCTAGTTTACATATAATACTAATTTCTGGCCAGTACCTGCCCTGACTCAGTTTCCCTGTTGGACTCGAAGCTCTCTAGCGACCGCCCAGCTTTCCCTAGAAACCTTTCTGGGGAAGCAGTAAGCCTGGTGCCAGTGGCTCTGAAAGCCTGGAGAGGAGGCAGCTGCCCAGGGGTCAGGTGGAGACAGGCTTCAGGTGGCCAGGTTGTGAGACAGGGTGACTCAGGTCCTGTGAACTTGGAGGAGGAGGGCCCACCTCCCCTGTGTTCCACTTCTGCTCTGAAGCAAGTCTCATAACACTTCTGAACCTGTTTTCCCATCTGTAAACATTTCCCTTTTCCTTGTGGGTTTTTCCCCCAATAGAAGTCAGCCACGTTGGCTTCTCCTTGTTTCACATCTCCTTCTGGGGGTCCCATTCAGTCTTTGGTGGGCGGAGCTGCTCTGGAGTCCTGGTGAGGACATCGGAGAGAGAAGAGCACAAGGGGCAGCCTGTGGAACAGGGGGCACTCTTCCAGGACTGCAGGCCTGGGCTCGGGCCCCGTCAGTCGCGGTCCCAGCCAGTTGTGGATGGAAAGAAAGAGGAAGGCTGAGGAGGTCTGTCTTATCACAGGATTCCCCATGGTTCGGACAGCGCCTGGCACACTAAGGTAGAGAGAGGACAGAGCGGGGTCTGCATAGCTGCACATGAATCTGTCAGCTGTGAGAGCTGCACACCCTCCAGCTGGCCCTAATAGGGAAGCACTGGGTCTCAGAAGCAAATTCTTTATTGTCAGAGGGGGGCCTGATAGGTTTGTAAGGATGCTGATCCTGTGCTCTGCATCCTCCCCACTGCCCTCACCTCCTTAGCCAAGCCCTTCCCCTTTCTGCTGGCAAAGGCCTATGTCCATGCTGGTAGGTTTCCTTGGCAGCATGTAATGGGCCTGAATAAATGAGTGAGGAGAGGATGGATGTGGGCATTTGGACAGTAAGAGAAATGATAGAAAAGAGAAGGGCTCAAAATTGCCTCCTGAACTTTGGAGAAGCCTGCTCTGCACAAAGTAGCTTCTTCCATCACCACCAGACTTCCTTTCCTTACCTATTTCACTGTTGCCCCTTCACCCCATGCTGCAGATGTCAGCACCCAGGCCACCTGGTGATAACCCAGCAGAACACCGTTACCCTTGCTTTCTCTTCCCCCTCTGTCCTAGATCAGTGTGCTGCAAGAATTCCAAAGCATGCAGTATTTAGTCAGGGGCACTGACCTCTTTACCCTTATATTGTCAAATTGAAAAATGACAGCAATCAACACAACAAGAGCTGTCCGGTGTGAATGAATCAAAATTATATCTTTTATCTTTTTTTTTGTCAGGTGTGTGGGGGAAATATATATATATATATAGATAGATAGATAGATAGATAGATATGCCACAGAATTCCAGTAATTAGTTTATGTGTGGCATGAGATGAAAAGGATTGAAAGTCTCTGTCGTGGATCCATCTGTCTGTGAGCATTGTGGCCTGTCATAGACCAGATGCTGTTCTTGGTCTGGGGAAGAGGCCAAGACGTAAAGTGGAATCACAGGCCTTGCTCGTTTCAGCAGACAGAAGAGAGACGTGAAATTTAGGTGCGGCTTCTACCACACCCAAGCTTGTCCTGAGGCCTGTCCCAGACATGCCTGCCTTTGCCCAAGCTGTGCCCTCTGCTGGGAAGCCCTTCTGTTTGTTCCCTTCCCTCATCTCCCGATCCTAAATCCACCCTCCCTCAGGAGACACTGTGGATCTTCCCTCAGTGTGCCAGGCACTGCCTGGAGAAGGGAGGAGGAGGGCTTCGTAGCCCTGTCCCTGTGCCAGAACCGTCAGCCTCCTCCCGGGAGCAGAGGCGCTCAGGGGGTGTGCACGCAGCGCTCTAGGCCTAGAGAGATGGGCCAGGGGCCCGCAGGGCTGGGTGTTGGAAGAGAGCAGCTGCAGCCTCAGGCCACCTTCCGCTGGGTCAGCAAACGAGGCGGTTGCGTTGGTGATGAGATCACTGCTTGAAGATGCTTTTCCTTCGAGGTCTTTGCTTTATCTCAGACGCTGGTAGCACATTTTATATTTTAGAATGATTGGCAATGAAAGGACACCTGAACCCCATTATATGCCTGAGAAGGAGCTGGAAATACTCTTCTCAATGCTTAGTGGGGGAGAGCCAAATCGGGTAGGGCTCATAACTTCTCAGGGAAAATAATGAGGCACAAACAGATTTATGTACAAGTCATTCAGTGCAACCCTTCTTAGAGTATTGGAAGAATGCAAACAACCTAAATTTTGCACCATAGGAGATGGTGGTAATTAAAGAAATTCATTCACAGAATACCATGCAGCCATTAAAAATGGTCGTCTTAAGTTTATTTCAGAATATGGAAAGCTGTTTATAGTCTTAAGCTTATAAAGCAAATTCTAAAATAGTTTTAAGGATTTATGTAGAAAAAAAGAGACTGAAGGGTGGGCTCTAACATAGTAATGGGTTAATATGCTTTGTCTTTCCAAACATATTTTTCAAATATTTTGCATTGAATATTTATTTTATAATGAGAAAAAAATAGATTATTTACAAAATAAAAATATCAGAGTCTGTAATAATAGCAGAACCGGATGGCTAGCGACACTTTAGTCAGTGAGGCTAATTGCCAGCCAGCCTGGGAAGGTGGGTTTGTGGGACACCACCTCGCCTTCCAACCACTTGCCTAGACCCACCAGGTTCCTCCACCCCCCATGCCATGCCACGCCCCTTGCCAAAGGTTACACACGGTGATTCCCCCTTCATGCTCCCAGGGGAGGCTCCCAGCAGTCTGGGGCAGGAAGGCAGCCTATGCTCTGGAAGAAACCCCAAGGGGCTAGAGCAAGCATGTGGCCCGCTGGCCGCGAGTTTGACATGCTTGGGCTAGAGCTACTGAAGGATTTGCAGCAGAAATGGCTGGCTCTGTGCTGTGCCAGCAGTAGCCTGTTAGAAAATGCAATGAAGGGGAAACATCATTTCACGATAGTAGTAGAAAAATGAAGACTGACTGCTAAGGGATAATTTTAATAAGATGTGCATATAACCCATTTGATACAAACAGCAACCTTTTATAGCGTTCTTAAGAAGACCTGAATAACCCTGGCTGGTTTGGCTCAGTAATAGAGTGTGGGCCTGCTGACTGAGGGATCCTAGGTTCAATTCCGGCCAAGGGCACATGCCCGGGTTGTGAGCTTGATCCCCCTCAGGAGGCAGCCAACCCATGATTCTCTGATCATTGATGTTTCTCTCTATATATCTCTCTCCCTTCCTCTCTGAAATTAATTTTTTTAAAATATATTTTTATTGATTTTGTACAGAGAGGAAGGGAGAGAGATAGAGAGTTAGAAACATCGATGAGAGAGAGTCATCGATCAGCTGCCTCTTGCACACCCCCTACTGGGGATATGCCTGCAACCAAGGTATATGCCCTTGACCGGAATCGAACCCGGGACCTTTCAGTCCCCAAGCCGACGCTCTATCCATTGAGCCAAACCGGTCTCGGCTGAAATTAATTTTTTAAAAAAATGGGTCTTCTGTTAAGAATATTAAAAAACAAAACAAACCCTGAATAAATGGAGAGGGATAGAAAGCCAGAAACATTGTTGAGAGAGAAGCATCGATCAGCTGCCTCCTACACACCCTCCACTGGGAATGTGCCCCAACCAAGGCACATGCCCCTGACCGGAATCGAACCTGGGACCCCTTAGTCCGCAGACCGACGCTCTATCCACTGAGACAAGCTGGTTCTGGCAAAACCCTGAATAAATGGAATATATGCTCACACACGTCTGGTCTCCCAGCCTCAAGTAGTCTGCCCACTGTGCTGTGAGAGCAATGCTTACAGTCCACTTTTCTTTGTGCTTTCAGAAGTGACTGGGGATTCTCGACCTTACCATGGGAAGGAAGCTGTGGATCCGAGGCAGGGGCGGGCCCGAGGTGGTGACCCCACGCATTTCCACGCAGTGAATGTGGCACAGCCTGTTCGCTTCAGCAGTAAGTTGCAGACCTGCCCTGTTTGTAATAAAGCCTCATAACTCTATATGTTCCCTGGCTCTCCCGGTATCATTTGGCTGCGTGAAGGGTACAATGTGTCTTTTAAAACAGCCCTTCAGGGCAGTTTGGCATAATCCTCCTTTGGTAAGAGGCTGCACAGTGACTCAGCCAAGGCCATCTAGGTTGAGAGTGGTGAATCCTTGACACCAACTCAGGCTATGGAACCAGTTGCTTACAAGATGGCTGCCTTTCAGAGCTGGGCTGCAGAAGTCTTCTCACCACACAGACACTCAGGTCCCCTCGGCTTTGAGCTCTGAACCCAGGGGTTGTCACAGGGATGCAGGGCAGGAAACAGCCTCTGAGAGCTCACCCAGCCAGTGGGGCAGCCCCTGGAATTGTGGCTCTCAGCTCCATGCACTGTCTTTTCATCTCTACCTCCTTTCTTTGAATCGGTAATCTACCTAGGGAATAATTCCACAAAGCTCAACAGGTACAGAAAGATGTTCCCTCTCTCTGTTGCCCCCACTCACTGGCTTCTAACCCAGAGGGCTTCCTCATACCATTTGGTATGGAGCCTTGCCACCCTCAGGGTGGGTCCACCTGGCAAGAAGATATCTGGCCCATCTCATCTAGCGGAAACTCTGACTTCAACTGGCTACTTGGCTTTTCCCCACCGTGGAACCACCTGGGCCTCATTTTCTCATCTGCAGAAGGCAGGAGTAGCTCCCACAACCTGTGGCCTTTCCAGCTATGACCTCCTGAGCTTCTATTCTAAGGGAATACCAGCCAGCACCTATGTGAACAGAGATCCAAGGAGTAGAACCAAGAAGTTGTGGACTTGCCGGCAGGGTGACCAGAGAGCCAGCATTTGGGCAGTGAGGGCCAAGTGGGCAGGGAACCTCCTTGCTCACTCCTACCAGGCCTTGCAGTGAGCTGGTGTGGGCAGTTCTGCCATCTTGTCAACCAGACTTATCCAGAAAATGAAATCTGTTTTATCCAAAGAATCCAGCAGTCAGTCTTTACTGCTAAGTAAATTAAAGACCTTATACAAATGGGGAAGACTCACCACTGAACATACTTGTCCTTTAGATGGCATCTATATTGTAGAGAAACTTGAGTATGCGGTCCTTAGGGGACAGAAATTTTCCTCTTGAGCTTCAGTTTGCCCATTTCTCTAGGGTGATTTCTGAGCAACATATGTAATTTTGCTTTGGAGTGCGGATCCTAATTTGGGGGGACAACTCCCCTTCCGTCCTTCATGTTTCCTAGGGAAGTGTCCGACAGGGTGGCACCACTATGAGGGCACGGCCAGCTGCTACAAGGTCTACCTGAGTGGAGAGAACTACTGGGACGCCGCACAGACCTGCCAGCGCGTCAATGGCTCCCTTGCCACCTTCTCCACCGACCAGGAGCTGCGTTTCGTCCTGGCCCAAGAATGGGACCAGCCAGAGCGGAGTTTCGCTTGGCAAGACCAGCACAAGTGAGTCCTGGTGGGAACCCAGGGCTGGGGTTCAGGCCAGTGCCCACCAAGCACATGGCCTTTTGGGGAAGAGCAGCTCCACCCACTGGAAATATTCCGCGCTTTAGAGTGGGCATTGAGATCGGGTGGGGGTCTTGGAAGGACAGAGATGGGGTGCCACCTTGGGTCAGTCTCTTGTTGATCGTCTGTAGGTTCAGCTGCATGTGCTGACCTGTAAAGGGACCTGGCCTGCATTAGGAGGGGCTGCTCAGTGTGGGCTTTTCTGGGCCTAGCACAAGGGGTTCACGGGTGGCTGGTAGTTCCTTTCAAGAAAATGGGCTTTGTCAGGCCCACTGCTCAGTGATTTCAATGGGCTCGATCACTCAGTCCCAGAAACCACAGGAGACCAGTGGGCAAGAAGACTGAGGCCCAGCGGACAAGCATGTGGGCACAGGCACACACTGGCTGGGTGTGTCTGGCTTCCAACCCCTGCAGGCTGACTCCAGAACCTGGCTCTCGACCCCAGGCTCTCTAGCAATGAGGAGAAAGTGTGGAAACTGGCCAGCTGCCAGCATCTCCCAGGCCCTGGGTTGTGGGGCAGGCATGTGCCATGGCTGTGGTGTGTCCTCATGCTGCCCCATCCACACTGCTGGGGCAGGAGTGTGAATTGCAGAGCTGGCCAGGCTGCCAGTACTCCCTCCCAGCAATGGCACAGGCTGCCGTATTAGCAAGAGGACCATGTCAAGTGGATAGAGAGCCTGAGCTGGGTTTTGGGCTCTACCATCATATCCCGTGACATTGGCAAATCATGATACCGCAGCTACCAAATGAGAAAAATAATTCCTAGTTCACAGGGTGGTTGTAAGTTCATGGAAGAGCGAGAAGGCTCAGCTCCGTAGGTAGGGAAACACCCTGTCTCCTTCAGGTGGGCGTGTGCATGGCCGTAGGCTGAAGGGGCAGAGTGGCACAGTGCCCTGGCTCCCCCGGTGGTGGTGGCCTTACTAACCGCTTTCCTTCAAGTTTTGGATTCCCAGCACCTCCAGGCTGGGCTGAAAGGCTTGGATGAGGGGCATACACTCAACAGGTGGCTGTGGCAATCGACCAGGTTCGCTGCACTGCCCCCACAGTGCTGCGACTTGTGTTCTGGGGAGCGGTTGCAGGCCTGGGCGAGCTGGCTCTGAGCGTGAGCATGCTTTTACCGACTCCTGCAGTGTATACTTACAGGTGTTTGGTTTTTATTGGGATTAATTCACAGGCCATAAAACTCACTCCTTTAGAGGGTACTGTTCTGTGCCTTTAGTGCAGCGGTCGCCAACCAGTGGACCACTGATGGTCCATGAGGTCTGAAAGGTTGGTGACCGCTGCTTTAGTGTGTTCACAGGGCAGATAAGGTTGGTCTTGCTTAGAATTTGAAAGCTTTTTTGTGTTTTTGTTTTAAGTGTGTTTTTTTTGTTTTTTTTGTTTTATATTTTATTGGTTTTGTACAGAGAGGAAGGGAGAGAGATAGAGAGCTAGAAACATCAATGAGAGAGAGACATCGACCAGCTGCCTCTTGCACACCCCCTACCGGGGATGTGCTCGCAACCAACGTACATGCCCCTGACCGGAATCGAACCTGGGACCTTTCAGTCCGCAGACCGATGCTCTACCACTGAGCCAAACCGGTTTCGGCTTAAGTGTGTTTTTTATTGATTTCAGAGAGTAAGGGAGAGGGAGAGAGAGATAGGAGCATCAGTGATGAGAGAGAATCATTGATTGGCTGCCCCCTGCACCTGCCCAACACTGGGTCATGACCCTGACCAAGAATCAAACTGTGACCACTGGTTTATAAGTCGACACTCAACCACTAAGGCACACCGGCCGGGCTGAAAGCTTTCCTGGAACAACTAACAAGACAGTCTTGGCAGGAGTCACTCAAGATAAAACTTTTTCTGACCTGTGAATTTATTCTTTAGAATTTTTATGTATTTTATTAAAAGTAAGTATTTTAAAACTTTAAAAAGTCATTAGCATTTTGGAGGCTCAGTACTTTAATGGCAGCGTAACTATTAAAATACACTCATGCACAATCAGTGGCTGCTCTCCTGCTGCCATGCTGAGGTTCCCTGCATTTCTGCCCTCTCGCAGGTTGTGGGTTGGCTACCAGTATGTCGTCACCAACCGGAACAGCTCCTTAGAAGGCCACTGGGAGGTATCATTCAAAGGTAAGCCGTTCTGGGCCCTGACCGGTTAGTTCAGTTGGTTAGTGTTGTCCCAAAATGCCAAGGTTGCAGGTTTGGTCCTCAATCAAAACGTAAGTATCAACCAGTGAATTCTTAAATAAGTAGAACAATTTGATGTTTATCTTCCACTCTATAAATTTAAAGAAAAAGAAAAAAGCGTAAACCTCTTCTGAAAAGAGTTGTTGAGTATGAAATTGAGGTTTACCATCCTGAACAGGATATATTGCTAGGGTCTCCTCTCTTTCCCCCACCCTCCCATCAATGGGGCCTGGCCCGTTAGGGGTACCTGGTGCAGGGGACGTGGGGAGGAATGGGCCCCACATCGCGGGAGGGCTCTGATGACCAGCAGGCCCTCTTCCAGGCTGGGGTCTTTTCTGGAACACATGGTTGCTTCTTACTTGGCCAGATTTTTAGGCTCACTATCCTCCTTTTACTGTTAAGGACTCTAGGGCATAAAAATGAGCATACAAAGTGTGCAGCTGGCATGAGCCAGGGAGGGAAGTTCAAGCTTCCTAGGACAGAGGAGTTCGGAAATCCAAAACTTGAAGGAAAGCGGTCAGGCAGATAGAATTAAAATAGAGGAGTTTGCTGGAGTGAGAGACATAGGGATCTTCTCTGACTCCTCTCATACTTTACTCCCTTTCACACGTGTCCAAAATCTCATCACTTGTTGCCAGATTGCAGCCGCCAAATCTGCCATTAGTCACTTAAGTTATTGCAGCCACCGCTGCCAGCCTGGTCTCCTTGCTCCCATCCCCACCCAGCCCAGTCTCCTCGCATGGCTGCACGAGAGTCCTCTACTCCTCCGCCCAGCTGTTTGTGCCTCTCCTCCCGCAAAGCCGCTGTCCTCACTGAGGCGTGCAGCGCCCTTCCACCCTGCTCCCGGCCCCCTCTTCAGCCACAGGGATGCCTGCTCTTTTCGCCTCTTCCCTTGGGTCACCTTTGTTCCCAATGAACCCTCCCGGGGCCACTGCCTCCTGGCTCAGGCTTATTCCAGTGCAGTGCCGGAGAAGCAGTGGAGCCAGGCTGGCCCTGGCTAGTGTCTGGGACTGGCTTGGGGATTAACTGGAGCCTGTGTGCCAGGCTGCCTGGACGGCACAAACGGATTACGGTGAACACCTGCTTCTCTTGGCAAGTCTGGAATTGCAGTGGGCCGGAGGTCGGCACCCAGGCTGTTGTGGCAGAAATGTATTGCAGGGCTGCTGGCAGCGGCGCACTTCATGGCACCTTCCTGCCTGGAGGATGAGGAAGCCTGGCCTGGATTTTTCCAGACTCCACCTGAGCTCCCTTTTGTTGCTGCTGGCATATCTTGCTGCATCGCTATAGTAATTCTTAGCATGACTGTGGCTGGATGCAGGGTCCCTTGAATCCCAGCGAAACAGTGAGCCTGTGAGTGACGTGAGACCCACCAAACCCAAGCAGTCAGGAATGGGAGTGCAGCCCTCGTCCTCCTCTCTGTTCTGAGGCTGGCCTTCACCTCTGCGCTGCAGCTGTTTGTGCTATAGCAGCCATGACCTTCCGGCATGTATACTTACTCTGTGTTCAGAATCTGTCTTCACCCCCCACCACCACCACTCAGATGTCAGCTCCACAAGGCAAGTTGTCCTTGTACAGTGTCCCCGGAGGGCCTGATTACAGGATTAGGGCTTGCCAATATTTGTTATATCTGAGGGAGAATGATGAGGAGACTGTACTAGATTATGGGACTTAGGAAAGAGGCTTAGAGGTTCATGGCCCCCTCCCCCAACAGCCCTGTACCCCCATCCTGGAGTTCAATGGTAGCGTGGTTTCTGATCACCTGATTTCCAACTTGGAATGCAATAGCCAAGTGGATTAGTCTCACTGGAGCTGGGAGTGGGTCCCAAGGAGCCTTCCAGGAGTTCACCAGGCCAGCTGATGCTCCGAGTGGGCGTAGGGGCCACATTTCTGTCTAAATTATGCGTTCATGGCAGAAGCAATGGGTGTCGTCTTGAGTCCTCTATCAGTCAATGCTCTTGTAAAGGAGAACTTTCCTCTCCCTATTTATTTGTTCATTTTATTCATATGAACTCACACATTTTCATTATTGTGTTATAACCCATTGCTTCACTCTTCATGTCGTTCTGCCTTTAAACAACCCGGCTAAGTATCGTCGTCCTCTGGCTGTGTGTGTGCTTGCCTGCCTGGCCTACGGAGCATGGCCCCATCGCCCAGTGTGAAACCTGCTCTCGGTGGAGCTAAGGGAGGCTGTGAATTAATGCTGTAACTGCAGTGCAGCTCCGTTTGGTGGTCCATGAGCTCTTGGACTGACGGTCCACTTCAGGGTGGCCTCGGTCCCTGTGAAGACTGCACATGGTTCAGATGTTGACATTATGTTGCAATGGCCATCCCTCCCTTTTGTCTCCCCTGTAGGTTCCTCAGAGGTTTTCCTGCCCCCAAACCCCATCTTTGCCTCCGCCATGTCTGAAAGTGAAAATGTGTTCTGCGCCCAGCTCCAGTGCTTCCACTTCCCCACCCTCCGCAACCACGATCTGCACAGCTGGCACGCGGAGAACTGCTACGAGAAGTCTTCGTTTCTTTGTAAAAGAAGTAAGCCACCTTGAACTTGACTCCTTTATGAGCTGGAAGGAATGGTGCTTCTTGTGACAATGTGACTTTCTAATTTCAGAAACTCTCAAAACTAAACTTCTGCCAAGACTGGTTTGGCTCAGTGGATAGAACGTCGGCCTGCGACTGAAAGGTCCCAGGTTCGATTCCGGTCAAGGGCATGTACCCTGGTTGCAGGCACATCCCCAGTGGGGGGTGTGCAAAAGACGGCTGATCGATGTTTCTTTCTCATTGATGTTTCTAACACTCTATTCCTCTCTCTTCCTTTCTGTAAAAAATGAATTTAAAAAATATTTTTTTAAAAAAAACACAAAAACTAAACTGCTTAGGCATCTTTTTATTATTTATTTATTTATTTATTTATTTCAGAGAGGGAGGGAGAGGGAAAGATAAAAACATCAATGATGAAAGAGAGTCATTGATTGGCTGCTTTCTGCACATCCCCTACTAGGAATTGATCCTGCAACCCTGCATGTGCCCTTCACCGGAATCGAACCTTGGACCCTTCAGTCCACAGGTCGACGATCTGTCCACTGAGCCAAACCAGTTAGGGCTTAAGTTTCATAAAAGCAGACACTTCCATGGGCTTTCCCCGGGAACCTGGCACTCTCTGTTCTAGCTTCTAGGTTTGCAGCTAGGTGTGCCCTGGCAGGTGTGCGTTGTCCTCGCAGAGTGTGTAGTGATCTCTCTTGAACAGCACTCACAGGAGGGGGTTCTCAGGTTCATCTTGCCAGCTCCTCTGTTGTTGTTGGTGGGGAGACTCGGGGCTGGTTCTGCTGGTAACATACGTTTGTGTTTGTGTGTGTCTGTTGCAGGTCAGACATGTGTTGACATCAAGGACAATGTGGTGGATGAAGGGCTCTACTTCACCCCCAAAGGAGATGACCCGTGCCTGAGCTGCACCTGCCATGGAGGGGAGCCAGAGATGTGCGTGGCTGCCCTCTGCGAGCGGCCCCAGGGCTGCCAGCAGTACCGCAAGGACCCCAAGGAGTGCTGCAAGTTCATGTGTCTGGACCCAGGTGAGACTGATGCTGGTCACAAGTCAGCCTCCCCGTTCGGGGCCAGAGGCTTCATGGTCCATTGCTTCCTCAGTGGCAGGGGCTTGTGAGAAGTGGAGTCCACAACACATGGCATAGCAGCGGTGGCAGCATTTGCCCACAGAGCTGTCTCAGGCTTTGATCAGCAAATACTCTAATGCACTGGTATCTCTCACACAACCGGCCTCCTCTAACTGCTGTCTCTCAGGTTGGCTCATTTTAGCGGTAGGGTTGCAGGTGTTCACTGATGAACTTGAGTGTGGCTATATGTTCACAAATCAACTGTAATTGATGACTTCAGAACTATCTCCTTTCCTTTTTAAGACTAAGAGCAAGACTTCCAACTTACATACCAGTTTGAGCTCTTCCTGTTTTCTGAGTGTGGTGATGTAGTGGGTAGTGACAATTTTCATTATTTAACAGTAATCAATTTTTGCTATTAGAATCTTTAAGAAAAAGATTAAATCTAAAACTCCTCACTAGGTGGCACTTTGCAGGTGGACACTATGCAACCATGTGGTCTTCTTCCACTTTCAAAAAAGACCAGCAGGTGGGGCTCCTGCTCTGTAGGACACGTCACAGTTCATATGGTGTACTGGATGGTTCACCCCGCCAATGCAGTTGACATCTTTGTGTGAATTCACAATCTCAGGAGAAATGTAAACAAAAAGCATAAATTTGTTTTCTCTCTTGGCTGCCACAGTACGAGAGTGACGTGGGCAGAGACTTGTGAAAGGCCCTGGACTCAGGCCCTGCAGAAAAGCAGCTTGGGTGGGCGTGGTAGTTCTTTCCATCCCTTGGGGCCCCCATGGAGGGAAGCTGGTTTGCCTAGTTAGTGGGAACTGGAGCTGGCACATGAGAGCCACAACAGCAACTGTTCCAGAGAGCTCTTTTGCCGAGCGTTGTCAGGAAGGCTGCTGGCAAGAGGGCAGATCAGTGTCAGAAGCTACTTAAGGCTCAGCAAAAGGGGTGCTGTGGCCCATATCCCGTCAGAGGTGCACAGTTGGCTGTGGAGCGCGCAGAGGCCATGTATGACCAGATGTAGATACACAAGAATGGCCGGTCTGCGGGCTGAGTGGCTTGGGAAGCCCGCCCAGCTCTGAGGACTTCTCAGGAGGCCAGGGCCCTCGGGACATCTGGGTAGTTGCAGGCCACACCTTTCCCTGCCCCTGGCCTCGGCCTTGTTGCTGCAGGCTCCTCACAGCCTTCCAGGTCAGGTGCCTTCTCCTGGGAAGTGTCCCTTTAACAAGGCAAGATTGTCTGCTCTCACTAGTCTGTTCAGGGTTGTACAGGATATCAGGGCACATGCCCAGGAGGCAGCTGGTCAATGATTTTCTCTCATCACTGATGTTTCTTTCTCTACCTCTCCATTCCTCTCTAAAAACAATTTTTGAAAAATATTTTTTAAATAAAATAAGTACATAATAATAATAATAATGATGATGATGCTAGGCTTGCCTGGTCAGTGTGGCTTGGTTGAGTGTCGTACCATGTACCCAGGGGATCGCTAGCTCAATTCCCATTCAAGACATATACCTGGGTTGCTGGCTCGATCCCCAATAAGGGCTGTGCCAAATGACGTTTCTCTTTCACCGATGTTTCTGTCTCACTCTCACTCTCCTTCCCTCTCTCTCTGAAATCAGTAAAAACAAATTTTACAAAAAGAACGCTAGGATGGAGGGAGATGCCAGAGCCCTCCACAGTGATGCCTGCCTGGGCCCTGAGACCCCACTGCCTCTGCCCAAAGATTTTGGGTGCAGTCCAGACTCCAGCTCTGTTGAAACTGTTATGGAACACCAGGTCCTCCACCATGGAGCTGGCCAACAGCAGGGACATGACCTCAGCCTCACTTAAGCAGGGACTATGGCCCAGCGTAGAGATGAGCAGGGTGAGCAGATAAACTGCATCTCAGGTTTAGCCCTGTGTGAGGACTTGCTCCCAGTGTGTCTCTCCTCCCTGTCCTCCAGATCAGCGGTCCCCAGTCAGTGGTCCGTGAGGTCCGAGAGCTTGGTGACTGCTGATTTAAGAAAACGTTTAGAGCAGCGGTTGCCAACTGGTGGTCTACTGACCACTGGTGGTCCATGAGGTCATAAAGGTTGGTGGCTGCTGCTGTGGATTATGAGTGCCAAAATTGAGCCTTTGTCGGTGCTGAACACACTTTGATATATCCAGGGTTTCCACCACCAGAGAGGGTTAGTAGAAGTAGGGTATGGGGAGGTCCAGGATTAGAACAGCCACTGATGGACAAGAGAAGGAGAGGGGTGTAAACAGACTCTGCGGGCCCAGTACAGGCCACATTCTCACACTCCTCCCTGATCACCGGCCTCCATGTGGAGCACTGCTGAGTATTAGGGAGGAGCAAAGGATTCTGGGAGCACCCTGATGGGGTTGGAGCCCAGGTCTGAACTGGGGCCAGGCACATTACCCCACTGAGCCTCAGTTCCCTCTGTATAGGGACTTTCCTCCTCCTCCCCTGTAGGGTTGTGAGAGATCAGAGAGGTGCTGGATGCCGCAGCCTGGTGCACAGTCCCATTCTGTTTGGCACTTCCTATCAAGCTCCTGTTGTGGTTTCCAGGGGCTCACCCAGCAATAGGGATGAGTGGGCACATGGGCCTCTGAGAAAGACTGAGGGAGGGGCAAGCCCCATCATCCATCTCATATTTTAAAACTTCCTGGCCATGAGCTGCTTCTCTCCTGTGGGAGTGGTATAGTACTAGTGACCCAGTGCACAGATTCATGCACCTTGAAAGGATATTAATTAGAAGATGGCTGGTGGGGCAGGACTGGGTGAGACAGGCCGGACATACTCTGGAGCCAACCTCCTGTGGTCCCTCAGCCTGGATTGTGGGAATCGGGCTGAAACCAGCTCTCTGACGCCCCCCAAGGGCTCTCTGTACAGTTGCTGTCGTACAGGGTGTGGAACGCAAGTGTGCAGTAAACCAGATTCGGGGCCGACAGTGCCCCAGCAACAACATAACCCACGGCCGAAGGTGGAATCATGGCCCCACGAGGAATCGGGCTCCCTCCTCTCTGGTTTCGGGGTGCATCACCCAAGAACCGCCGCTGCCAAGTCATTTCAGCTTAGCAGCTCCTGCGTTGAGTGTCTGCCCCTTGGTGGTCACTGAGTGTCATAGCAATCAGTTGGATGGTCAAACAGTGTATTAGCCGGGTGTGTATTCTTTTCAGCTTTCTTGTTTCTATCATCATAAGATTGTGTCGGGAAATAGTTGCCTTGTCCACATAGTTGTGTGTGGAGGGCCATGGCCTTCTCATAGCACTGAGCATCTGGGTCAGGACCTCCTTTCTGAGAGCAGCGGGGTTTTTCCCTTCTCCTCTAACAGATGGGAATAGCCTGTTCGACTCCATGGCCAGTGGGATGCGTCTCATTGTTAGCTGCATCTCCTCCTTTCTCATCCTGTCCCTGCTGCTTTTCATGGTCCACCGGCTACGCCAGAGGCGCCGGGAGCGCATTGAGTCCCTGATCGGAGCAAACCGTGAGTGCCCAGCCCCTGCCGATGATGGCTACAGTGCCGACCTGCCCTTGGCTGTGTCTCCAGGAGAATGGGGACACAGGAAGCAGGAAGGTGCAGGGAGGAAGTGGGGGACATGATGGAGGGTGTCCCACCCGCTCCTGGGCTGAGTGCACACCTGGGGCACTAGGGGAGCTCTCTGCAGGACCGAAATCAGTCCACAGGCACGTGGAAGAAGGGCGTACCTCCAGTGCCTGCTGACGCTGCGCTTTCCCGCCCTTGCTCTCTGAAGCAGTCTGGCCTAGGCCCTCAGTGCGGCCTCCTGCTAGGAGCGGAAGTCAGCAAATGCCCGTGGACGTAAGGCAACTTAGAGAGTGCGGCTCACCCTCAGCCAGCTTGTCTGCAGTGGCCTATGCCCCAGTAGAGCTGAAATCATCCCTGTGTCAGCGAACAAGCCAGGGCTCCGCAGTCCTGTGTGGGCAGGACAGGTGCGGGCAGGCAGGAGAGGATTCGGAATCAAGGTGGCAAGAATGCTGCAGGCCCGCACCAGCTTCCCTTAGGGGCCTCGTGTCCCTGGGGAGCCCGGGTCAGGTCTGAAGTGTGGACCAACCGAGTTTCCCACCTTCTTCAGTTCTCACGAGCTGCAGGGTGAGCAGAACTTCAAGGCAATCATGGGCTAGACACCAGAAACATTTTAGAGCTGGAAAGGTGTGGCGAGGGCTGGAGCACAGCAGGCAAACCTCTTGCATGTGAGTGACGAGCGGGAATGTACTGACCGGGGAAGGAGGCACTGGGTGAGTATCAGGACTGGTGGGCAGCTAGCACCAAAGTGACCGTCGGAAAGTCTGGGCGGGGGTAAGGGGGCAGGGCCTAGGCCTGGGGGAGGCAGGGCTCAGGAGTGACAGGTCTTCCAGTGACATGACCCTGTTGCTTGTTTCTCACTTCCATTGCCCAGTGCACCACTTCAACCTTGGCCGGAGGATCCCCGGCTTTGATTATGGCCCAGACGGGTTCGGCACAGGCCTCACGCCGCTACACCTCTCTGATGATGGAGAAGGCGGGACTTTCCACTTCCATGATCCTCCGCCCCCCTACACTGCGTACAAGTACCCAGACATTGACCAGCCTGATGACCCACCGCCACCCTATGAGGCCTCCATCAACCCTGACAGCGTGTTCTACGACCCTGCAGGTGCTTCCCCCACAGGGAGAGGGCGCGGCCTGTCACCAGCCCCCGGGCCTGCAGGGCCGAGTACAGGGGTCCTCCCCCGCGCACAGGGCTGTGAACTCGGCTTCCTCCAAGCCTTCTGTTGCTGTCTCTGGTTTTCCCTTGAAAGTGGAAATGCCACCTGTGGGTTGTCAGGCTCTTCCCAGGGGTGCAGGTGCAAATGACTGCTGACAGCGGTCACTGACCACCCTGCCTCTTAACCTCCGCCTGGAGCATCCTTAGACACCCAGTCCTAGCTCTCTGGAGACCTGGGGACCGGGCATGGCAGTCATGGGGATAAGGCTGGCGCAGAGCCAGCTGCCGGGCTGCGAAGACACGTGCAGTGCAAGCTGGGGAGGCAGCCCTGTGGCACGGGAGGAAAGCATTGGGCGGTGATGCTGGGCCAGGCACCCGAGCGTGCTCCTCCCAGGGCTGTGCAACAAAGAAGGGCTTGCAGGAGCCTTGCCCGTTGCTTGGCTTGCCCCGTCCCTGGTGTGAGTGCAGATGTCCCGCTCTTCTCCCTGTGTTACCCCCGCCGCACATTGCAGGCAGTGCCCCACCCCGGGCTCCTGGCTCTGCGTACCCACACAGCACAGTAGGATGGCATTGTGAGGCCGGCGCTGCTGTGTGCTGTGTGCTGTGTGTTCATTTGGTCACCTAGTACCTCTCCTGGTTTGTGTGGGCAGGAGAAGTTGGGATTGAACCCCAGCCCTAGGAACGGGTTATCGCCATCTGTTGTCAGGGGGACCCGGGTAGAACAAGCTTCCCACCAGGGATGCTGCTGGGGACCCGGTGCCTCCATGGACCAGGCTGCAGGGGAGCAGGACTGCTGAGCCCATGGGGAGTTGGCCAGGAGAGGGACACAGACTGGGCCCCATGCCCTGAGCTGAGAGAGAGAGCCTGTGGTGATAAGGAGCAGGCACGCCAAAACGAGTGGCGGAGTGGGCTGTGTAGAGCGGCTGTCAGACCAGCTGTCTGCAGGCCCCTGCCCAGGCCCATCTCATGCTCTTGTTCCCATATTCCAGCGGCAGCTTCTGGTCTGGGGGCTGTAAGCACTGTTCCACCTGCCCACCTACAGCCCAGTAATGCCCTAATGCCACATGGGTCCTGGTTCAACCCCCACTGACTCTAAAAGGGTTTCCTCGTCCCCTGCCTTAATTCTCCTAACTCTGTCAAAGCGTGTACCAGCCACACACTGGGGGTTGATCATAACTGTCCCCTGCACCTTGCCCCATGACAGCTGCGAACGTGGCAAGGGTGAGGGGTGAGCAGAGCAGAGCCACAGCTTCCGTGGAGCATTCAGGCAAGATAAGCGTCCCCAGTTCTGTCTCGCTACCTTCTTCTCTCATGCCAGGCCCACCCACCACCCTGCTGACACCCCTCTGTCTCCTCCTATAGATGATGATGCTTTTGAGCCAGCAGAGGCCAGCCTGCCGACCCCAGGGGATGGTGACAGTGAAGGTGTGTCACCCCAGTGCCTGGAGCAGCCTCTGCCCTCCGCAGGGGTCACCCTGGCAGACCTGGAAGACTCAGCCGACAGCAGCAGCATCCTGCTCGTGCCCCCCGACCCTGCCCAGAGTGGGACGCCCCCAGCCACAGAGGCGCTGCCAGGAGTTGGCTGCCACAGCCGCAGTTCCCTCAATACCGTGGTGTAGAGGATGCCCAGCCCGTGGCCCAAGGGGCATGGAGCACCTGTTCGCTGTCAAGGAAACTGATTCCCATGGAGACTTGAAGGGCCCTCTGTGAGCCTGGACTCAGCTGCACTGCTGCACGCCCTCCCCTTAGGTGTGCGCGTGCGTTTAGAGACTGCGCCAGCCTCCCAAGGGAACGAGCACCTGCACCGAGGCTCCTTGAGGGCTTCAAAAACACGCATAGCTTCGGGTCACTGTCTTTTTCTTTTTAAATGACAGGAGAATGACAGGTTGTTCATGCCACACGTTTCAGAAGTAGGGAACAAAGAAGGTACTGTGGGCCTGGGTGGAGGCCAAACCACACCAGACTTCGGTGGGTTTGCTCCTGGCAGCACGCTCAGAGGAGCCTGCTGCCCGGCCACCAAGCCCCAGAGCTGCCACAGTGTGCCTCGCTGGCTGCGGCTCAGGGGGGCACTCCGGGCACCAGTGTGTGTGGACTCAGGACTGTCTGGGCAGTGAGTCGGCTTCAGGGCAGACAGCCTGTAGAGTTGCTCCAGTGGCTGCTCTGAGGATGGCCCCTCACAGGTCTAGCTTGAACATCGAGGTTGACCCTGCCTTAGCTCTGGTGCCCAAGGCCCTAAGAAGGGGAGCTTGGAAGGGGCTTGCACTCCACTCTATCTTTCCAGCGGGGCTCTGCAAAGCCCAGCTCCGTGCCAGAAATCCCTGTCCCTAGCCCGTAGGATTTCTCCCTAGCATTACTGTGCATGGCCCCCAGGAGGCAGCTCTGGAGCCGGGCTGAGGCCCTTAGCCATGCATGAGTGCCCTGGCCCTGGATCCTTCACTGGGCTTGAAGGCTGAGCTAGCTCCTCTGTTACCCTCTGGAGCCCCCGCCTATTGAATTTGCCCTGGACAAGGCCTGCCCCCGCCCTCCTCTTTGTGCCATAAAGGGTTAATTGTGAGGAGGGGTGGCTGAAATTAACATCCTGGGCTGTGTCCACCTCCTGAAAGTCCACTTCTTGCACATCACCACCACCACTAGAGCTGAGTGCCTGGTGGCTGCATGCCACCTTCCTGTCCTTAGCACAGGGTGCTGGGTGCCCTGCTCAGGGGCCTTTTGACTGAGGGGACCCTGTTGCCTACTCCTGAGCAGCGGTCTTGTCTCCTGACACCAGGCTGTTAGTGTTTCTGAGGTTTGGAGATGAAGCGGGTTCTGTGCGATTTTTTAGCACATCCATATCTTTTCTACGTTGAATGTCTAGATCTTTTTTGCGTGCGTGTGTGTGTGTGTGTGTGTGTATACGTACGTGTACGTACATTTATGTCCAAGTGTTTGCAGGTGGTGATGGTACACAGGAACTCAATCTTCAATTTCCTGGGCCAAAATGGCCTCTTGAGGGCACGGAGGCATGGCCGGGTCTGTGCCTCTTCTGAGGCAGGCTCTCTGTCATCTTCCTAACCCAACCACCCAGCTCCCGGTCCTCCTCTCAGCCTTTCTGAGAGGGCCAGCATGCAGCGAGGGGAGAGCTGACTTTCGGTGGGTGCTTCCGTGGCGGTCTGACGGCAGACCTCACAGGCACAGCCCAGTTCTAGGCACATTCTCACACTTTGGTCGGAAACCAGTTTCGTTGAGTTGTTCCACACGGCTGACCAGAGATGTGAGTTTTGTCACTGAACTGCCTGTCCTTGGGCTCGGCCTGCAGAAGCCGGAGTGTGCGCTCCCCCTGCCAGAAGGCTGCCGCTTCGGGAAGGGCATGTGGGCACATGTGCCCCTGCTGGCTGCTGCAAACGGCCTCCAATGTCCGCCGGACACGGCAGCCAGTTCCAGAGCAGCAGCCACAGCCCTGTGGGCGCTGGGTCAGGGTCCTGAGTGGCCTGCTTTGAAATGACCACTCCAGCAGAAGCCTGTAGGGTCTGCCCCCCACAGCACCAGGGCCCCTAATCCCAGTGTCTCTGGCCCAGGCTTCAACTGTGTATGCAGGGCAGTGGCTGGTGGTAGAGGTGGGAGGCTGGGGGACTTTTGCGGACCTAAAGATTGCTGGGGACTGGTGTGCAGGAGGTGCTAAGGAGAGGGTGCTCTGAATCAGATCGTGGGTGCTGCAGAGGGTGGGCCCAGAGTGTTCAGCCTACTGGCATTCTTGGGCTGGGCAGAAGGCTGCCTGCTGCCCACTGTCTCCCAGAGCTGAGCTCTGCTTAAGGGTGGTGGTGAGGGCATCAGGTGGAAAGCTGTGGTTACCCGGCTGACCTGGGCCTCCTGTCCAGTCACCACCCTTTGTAAGGTCTGATGAGCGCCAGGTCCAGTCCTGGCTGAGACTGGTGTTCCTGTGAGAGGAGGGCTCCCCAGCCCATGCACACGGCCTCCGGAGGGACAGGCCAGGGTCTCGGGAGGGCCCCTCCCCCGGGACCCGCCCTGCCTGGTGGAGGTGGGAGCCGAATCTGTACATTGTCTCAATGCCTGTTTTCTATGTTTTCCTTTCACTAAGGGTTTTAGTTTGGGTTTATTTTTGGTTAGGTTGGCACTAATCCTTAAGATGCTGTGAGAACCATTTCATCCAAATGCCAAATAAATTTGAGTTCTGGAAGAGGCGTGGTCAGTCCTAGGTGTGACTCGTTGGGAATGGGAGGCTCTGGCCAAGATGGAGCCAAGGCACAGGGGGAAGATGGGGGAAGTGTCAGGCTGGGGCTCTGAGACCCCTCTGTCCCTTCTTTCCTCAGTGGTCCTTTCTATTAGTTCCTAGTGTGTGATGTGGGACAAGAGGGCACCCAGGGGACTCAGCCTTTGGCAGGGCTTCCTGCTCATCTTCCTAACCAGCCTCCTGGCCAGAGGCCTCAGGCAGGGCTGGGGTCAGGAAAAAAGCCAGCGAGTCCCTGGGAGGCCCCTTTCCAGAGCACTATGTGGGATGGCAGGCTGTCCTGGGCGCCTGGGTGCTGTCAGCACCAAGGACAGCTCCACTGGGTACAACCAAGTGGAAGAGCCCAGCCCTTTGGGATTGGAAAGAGGCGCAGGGTGCAGACCTATCTCCCGCCTCACACACACACCCAGTCATGTTCTCACCTGTGGGCACACCGAGCCCTTTCCAGAAAGTGTTGCCTTCTCTCCTGGCCACCCTGAAAGAAGTCAGCCTCACTTCCCAGGGGAGAGAACTGTGGCTTGGGCCCAGCCTGGGGTCCTGGCCACAGCTGCTGAGGAAGCCCCGCCCCCTCGTTGACCTAGGCTGGTCAGTGGGGCAAGCCGTGGCTTCCTGGAGACCCGTGTTTGGGGTGGTTCTCCGAAGGAAGGAGAGTAAAGCAGAGCTCCATCACACACTGGGTCAGTGGGGAGCTGCTCAGAGGACATCCGGTCTTGGGGTGTCCTAGGCTGCTCCAGTGTAGGAGACCCTCCTCTACCCTCCCCATTCCAGCCCCTCAAGTCAAGGCCACTAGGATCCAGGTGCCTTCTCCCGTGAGTTTCCATCTTGATGGCCTTACCTTGTCATTCCTGGTTCCTGTAAATGGGCATCTTTAGACTCTCACTCCTAGGAGGGTTAATGGGGGGTGAGCTTTTAGCTCCAGGAAATGGCAATTGTTACTGGCACGTATCCCTAGTATCAGAGCCTGGTGAGCCCAGAGCTCCCTCTTCCCTGCTGTTGGCCCTGCCTGGGCACTGGCCCTCTGACCCACATGGAAAGCCTACAGGATGCAGCCACGCCCACCTGGCCGATACATATACAGCCGCCTGGCTGCAGCAGCCTCCACACTCCCGTTCCCGCCAAGTCTCTGCAGCAGCCACACCCTGTTCCCTGGCTTCACGCTCACCTTCCTCACAGTGTTGGAGGTGGTGTGTGCGAACTCAGAGGGTGAGCACCAGGGATTCTGAATCCCCACTCCCCACGCCCTGACCTAAGCCTCACACTGACAGTCACCTGCAGGCAGATGGCCCTCCAGGGAAAGGACAGAAAGATCTCCTGGCACATGGCCACATACCTACAGTGGGGACTCCCACCACAGGCTCACACGTGGGCTGGCCATTCCTTCCCGCTATGCATATGAGAGACCCCTAAGCGACCCTCCACTGCCTCTCCACAGCCGCCAGTGTCAGAGCCCCATCCAGAAACCCCAGAGCTCAGAGGAAGAAGCACCCCACACCCAACCTACACACTGAGTCAGATGAAAGGAGAAACGTTAGCAGGTTCCAAACATACCACCTGCCCTGGCCAGCATCCTGTGCGCCATAAGGTTGTGGGTTCAGTTCCCTGCCAGGGCACATACTTGGGTTCTGGGTTCTATCCCCAGTTGGGGCACATTCAGGAAGCAACCAGATCGATGTTTCCGTCTCACATCGATATTTCTCCCTCTCTAAAAATCAATAAGAACATATCTTTAGGTAAGGAATGAATGAATAAGATAGATTAAAACACCGCCACCTGCTAAAGCCTAAGATTACACATTTTATTTCAAAAATGAGCGGGCTGTGGTTAGAGGAAGACTCCGGGTAACGTTTCCTGGAGGCCAGGAGGGGAGAAGCACTGGTTCCAGGTTCTGCGGGCTGCCCTGGGTGAGTGGGTCCTGGCGACAGGGACAGCTGCACCAGATGACACTCCGGGAGCTTGGCCTGTGGAGTCTGAGTGTACATGACACTTTCTGAAAAGACACCGGCACCCGGGTCACTGTCTGCGGGAGGCCAAATGAGGGGGTAAGTGTCCAGGTGTCACTGTCCAAAGCAAAGCTGAGAGTGCAGGTGTGGCCGCTGACCGGTGCCTCTGTGCCGCCTCGCTGTCCTGCGGGAGGCCGGGTTTGGTGGTCAGTGGAGTGAAGCTGGCCAGTCAGGCTGCTGTGCAGTTGGTGCCTGTGATGTGGTTGTATATCTAGGTGACACTGATCTGAGTGGTACTGTATCCAGCTGACTGTTCCAGCAGCCCATGCGTCCCAAGTGTCTGCTGCTTGGTGTGCGGTCACACTCCATATCCCAGTGCACGCAGACACGGCCTTTCCCCCAAACCCTTAAAGAAAAGGAAAGGAAACCAAAAAAACCTGCAACCCCCTCCTCCTAGCCCGACGGGTCCACTTGCTGCAAGCCCTTGGCTCTCCCTGGAGGCTGACACACCCCAGGACCAACACTGCCCAGCTCAAAGGCCAAAGGGGCTCCGGATCTCCTCCAGCCCCGACTCAGTCTCCAGAAGTTGTCGCCGGCCGCACTGAGCCAGGCCCACCGGGGGCAGATCTGCCCATTCACCCCTCCTGCGCTGCACCCAGCTCACCCTCCTCAGCCCCCACCCCCCTGCGGGCCCCGGGGGGCCCCGGCGTCTTCTTCAGGTTCTTCCGGGCAGGGGCCTGGTTCACGGGGCCGTTCACGGTTCCGTCGGAGGGGTCGTCCGCGAGCCTGGTGATGGCGGCCAGGGCGTTCACGGTGCCGAGCGCCCGCAGCAGGGCCGGGCCGCGGGGCGCGGCGCGGGGCTCGCGGCGGCCGGGCGGCGGCGGCGGCGGCGGCGGCGGCGGCAGCAGCGCGCGCAGGGCCTCCAGCTCGGCCCGCAGCTCCGCGCGCAGCGCCTCGAGCCCCGCGCCCAGCTCGGCGCGCACGGCCGCCAGGCCCTCCTGCAGCCGCCGCTCGCTCACCTCCAGGACGCCCGCCGGGTAGGTGGCCCCGCCGCGCGGCTCCCCGCACACCGAGCACACGGAGCCCCGGCTGCGCGCGTCCTCCCGCGCCCCGGCCCCGGCCCCCTGGTCTCCGGCCCCGGCCGCCGCCCCCGCGCGCTCCACCAGCCGCAGCAGCCGCGGAGCGCCGGCCCGCGCCTCCGCCCCCGCCCGCAGCTGGCCCCGCAGGCGGGCCAGGCGCCCGGGGGCGCGGGCTTCTTCGGGGCCCGGCCCGTTGGGCTGGGGCCCCGGGTCCCGCCGGCGGTCCGCGCCGCGCCGCAGGGCCTGGCCGGCACCGTACGCCCTGCGAGCCTGGGCCCACGGGCGCCCCGACTCTGCCGCCATCCGCCCTGTAGCCGCCAGCGCCAGTGGCACCGGCGCCCGGCTTCCCCGAGCCCCAGGGCGCAGCCTAGCAACCGTGGGGCCCGAGCCGCACACGGCGGAGAGGGCCCCCGGGACCGCTGTGGGGACATCCGAGGCCTCCAGGGATCCTGCCCGGGGCGGGAGATCCCCGGCCAGGCTGAGACCCGTGTGGTGTGGCAGAGCCCCGGGGGGCCTTGGGGGAAGGGCACAGCGCAGGCTTTGTGTGTGTGTTTTTTGTTTTGTTTTGTTTTAAATATATTTTATTGATTTTTGTACAGAGAGGAAGGGAGAGAGATAGAGAGTTAGAAACATAGATGAGAGAGAGCCATCGATCAGCTGCCTCCTGCACACCCCCCACTGGGGATATGCCCGCAACCAAGGTACATGCCCCTGACCGGAATCGAACCCGGGTCCCTTCAGTCCCCAAGCCAACGCTCTATCCATTGAGCCAAACCGGTCCCGGCTGATTTTTTTTTTTTTTACAGAGAGGAAGAGAGAGGGATAGAGAGTTAGAAACATAAATGAGAGAGAATCATCGCTCAGCTGCCTTTTACACACCCCCTACAGGGGATGTGCCCGCAACCAAGGTACATGCTCTTGACCGGAACTGAACCTGGGACCTTTCAGTCCACAGGCTGACGCTCTATCCA
Organism: Nyctalus aviator; assembly: GCA_036971965.1. Lineage (NCBI taxonomy): Eukaryota > Metazoa > Chordata > Mammalia > Chiroptera > Vespertilionidae > Nyctalus > Nyctalus aviator. The sequence continues at coordinate 9,645,778 of CM072939.1, read as the reverse complement.
CTGAGCCAAAAACGGTTTCGGCAGGCTTTGTGTTTTGGCCCCTCCCCATCCCCAGACCGTGGATCCCAACAAAGGGTGTGGGCCAGCCTCTGGGCAGAAGGGACAGGGCTTGGAGCAAGAGTTTGAAAACCCAGGCGTTGACCAGAGTCAGGTTCTATCTCACAACCGCTTCTTCACAGTCAAGGGAAAGCAGGTGTGGTCATGGACCCAGCAGCCCTTCCACTGGCTAGAGCCACCTCCTTCCATAGCTTAGTCCACTATTATCTCCCTACTCTGTCCCCACAGCCCACACACAGCTGCAGGAATCTATCCTTGTCATGGACGCTTCCATTCAAACTTTTTTTTTTTTTAAATATATATTTTATTGATTTTGTACAGAGAGGAAGGGAGAGAGATAGAGAGTTAGAAACATCGATGAGAGAGAGTCATCGATCAGCTGCCTCCTGCACACCCCCTACTGGGGATATGCCCGCAACCAAGGTACATGCCCTTGACCAGAATCGAACCCAGGACCCTTCAGTCCCCAAGCCGACGCTCTATCCATTGAGCCAAACCGGTTTCGGCCATTCAAACTCTTTTTTTAAAAAATTTAAATATATTTTATTAATTTTAGAGAGGAAGGGAACGGGAGAGAGAGAAAGAAACATCAATGATGAGAGAGAATCATTGCTTGACTGCCTCCTGCAATGCCCTTCACTGGGAATCAAGCCTGAAACCCAGGCATGTGCCCTTGGCCAGAATCCAACCTGGGACCCCTCAGTCCACAGGCTGATGCTCTATCCATTGAGCCATACCAGCTAGGGCCCATTCAAACTCTTTAGGGGGTCCCTTTGCTCTGGGGTGTGTCCTGCCCTCCGGAGGCGCTGGAGGTCCCAGCCCATCTCACACTGTTTATGTTCAGCCACACTTTGTAAAATATATATATATATTGATTTTTTACAGAGAAAAAGGGAGAGAAATAGAGTTAGAAACATCCATGAGAGAGTCATTGATCAGATGCCTCTTGCACGCCCCCTACTGGGGATGTACCCACAACCAAGGTGCATGCCCTTGACCGGAATCAAAGCCAACCGGGACCCTTCAGTCCACAGGCTGACGCTCTATCCACTGAGCCAAACCGGCTTCGGCCCAGCCACACTTTTTAAACCTCCTCTAACCCACTAACCTTCACCCCTCTGGGCCTTTGCTTAGGCCAGTTCTCCTGGCAGGAATGTCCTCCCCACCCCCACGTGCCTGGCCAATCTCATTCATCTCCCTTCTGCCTGGCAGCCTTCCCTGGCCACCTCACTGGTAACGCAGGCCCCTTCCCCACAGCATCTGTCCCGTCAGTGTAACTGGCTTTCTGTTCTCTGTCCACCTGGGTCCACAGAAGGGTCCCTGAGCACAGGTCTGGGTCACGTGGTACTCAGTGATGCTAATCGAGGATGGAGGAGTAGCTGGGTGAGGGAGCATAGGGCTGAGGGTCCTCTAGGGGGTGGACCTCCTCCCCTTCCCTCACCCATGCAGGGCAGCCAGTGCACCTCCTCTACCTGGCATTTGAGGCCCTTATGGCCATCCCTGCTGCCTTTCCTGTCCCTGCCATCTCCTATGGGAGCCCTTCACCACTGCCCTCTACCACTTTCTCACCCCACTGCCTGGTGCCTTTACACGTGCAATGCTGCCCAGTGCAGGGCCATGGACAGTGCACTGTGGGTCCCCCTGGGGGACAGTATCCCCACCCAGTGTGTTGTTCTCACTGCACCCTAGGGGCTAGTTAGGACTTTGGGTGCCATGGGGCCTCCCCAGCAAATTGTGGAGAGGGAGGGCCTGGCATGGATCCAGGCTGGACTGGGATCTCAGGGCCTGCAGGGGCCTAGCTCTGTGCAGCTCCGTTGGGGGGTGGGGGGAGAAATGAAGGTGGGGGAGGGGGTGCTATGGACCCTGTTCCAGACCTGGCCCCGCCCACTGTAAAGAGGCCTGGGTCCCTTCAGTGTATTAGTTCATTCATTCACTCATCTGTTCATTGCAGCCTCTTGAAGGTGCAGAGGAGGTGAGAACTTGGCCCTCTGTCAACCAATCCCTCCGGTGGCCCCATTCCTCCTGAGTCCCCTGGCCTGCTGGGCCCTCCGGCATCTGGCTCAGCTGCTCCCCTGAGCCTCATTAACCACCCCCTGGCCTCTGCCCCAGTAATTAAAATACTGCCAACAAGAGTCCTGGGTTCCCTCCTGAGCCCCTGAGCCCCAGGCTGTGACCTGTAGGCTCTGCCCTCCCTGAGCTCAAATTACGTTCTGTTCTGTGAAATGAAGGTGATCCCTAAGATCCCCTGAAGGGACCGGCAAGGAGGCCAGGGGTGTGGGGAGAGGGCTCTGGAGAGACTCCAGATTTGCTGACAGATGTGGCTGTGGGAGGCAACAGGCGTGGCTCTGAGAGCCAGGAGAGGCAAGAGTGGACATAGATGAATGTTGGAAGGGAGCCCCTTTACTTTTTCATCATCAATAAAGCTTTCCACAAGCCGAAACTCGTTTGGCTCAGTGGATAGAGCTTTGGACTGCGGACTGAAAGGTCCCAGGTTGCGGGCACATTCCCAGTGGTGGTGGTGGGGAGGGTGCAGGAGGCAGCTGGTCGATGTTTCTCTATCATCGATGTTTCTAACTATCCTTCTCCCTTCCTCTCTGTAAAAAAATCAATAAAATATATCTTTAAAAAAATAAAAAAGTAGCCGGAACCGGTTTGGCTCAATGGATAGAGCGTCAGCTTGGGGACTGAAGGGTCCCGGGTTCGATTCCGGTCAAGGGCATGTACCTTGGTTGCGGGCATATCCCCACTAGGGGGTGTGCAAGAGGCAACTGACTGATGACTCTCTCTCATTGATGTTTCTAACTCTCTATCTCTCTCCTTCTCTGTACAAAAATCAATAAAATATATTTAAAAAAATAAAAAATAAAAAAGTAAGTGAGTGCAGAAGCCTTCTAGAATAGCAGGGTTAAAATTCAAACAGCTGTTTTTACCTAAGTGTGGTTGCTACCATACTTCAGAGTGTGTGACGGGTTGCGTGGGGCGTGGCGGTGGGGTGTGAGCACAGTCAGGGTGCGAGGCTCTGTGCGGCTCTGCGGGCCTTCCCTGCAGGCCCCGCCCCTCTGCGTCTGGCCTGGGGCCCAGGTGGTTGCAGACATGCCCGTTGCCCAGGTGAACACCACAGCAATGGAGGGCGGTGAGTGGGGCGGGGCCAGGGCGCATGGTTCAATGCCCCAGAACTACATTTCCCAGAAAGCCATGCTACACACTCGTAGGGAGTCCGGACGTCAGGGCTATCCTCTGGTGCCCCGAGGCCCTCTGGGAAACGGAGTGCGCTGTCTCCGTGGTACAGCGGTTCCGGGGAACTGTAGTTCGCGTCCGGTCCGCGCAGGCGCACTCGCCCACGGCGGACGCCGGGCTGCTCCTTTGTGGTGGTCGTTGTCCTTTTGTGGGTGGCAGGTTGGCGCTCTCGCGTGTCCGTCCGTCCGCCGGTCTGTCTGTCCATCTGCCCCGGGGGCCGTCTGCCGGCCCCGCTCCGCGCCCACTGTCTCCGGGTGGCCGAGCCCCAGGCCTGCCTGGCCCCGCGCGCGGTCCCCGGAGGAGCGAGGCGCGGCGATGGGGAGTGAGCGCAGCCCGGGCTGCGGGGCTCCCGCTAAGCCTGCCAGGCCGCGACCTGTGTGACCGTCTGACCGTGCGGCCGGGAGTGCGTGCGCGGCCCCCCGAAGCCCCCTCCAGGCCGCTGTCCCTGAGCCCCCGAAGCAGGACCCGCTCCCCTGGGCCTGGCCTGGGGCCCAGCTGGCTGCAGAGCTGCCCACGCCTCCGGGGGCCGCTACCAAGGGCCGCTATGGAGACCCCGGCCCCGAAGCCCCCGGAGACAGGTACAAGAGGCTCTTGGAGGCAGTGGGTCTGTGGGTTTGCAGCTGAGGAGACTGACAGAGAGGCCAGGCCGGTTTCCCGGAGCGCCAGCCAAGTCGGGCTTCTGCCTCTACCGTGCTGATGACTGGGAGGAAATGGCAATGTTTTCCTTCTTAATATTTTATTGATTTTTTACAAATATTTTATTGATTTTTTACAGAGAGGAAGGGAGAGAGAGAGAAACATCCATGAGAGAGATACATCGATCAGCTGCCTCCTGCACACCCCCCACTGGGGATGTGCCCGCAACTACGGTACATGCCCTTGACCAGAATCGAACCTGGGACCTTTCAGTCCACAGACCGACGCTCTATCCACTGAGCCAAACCGGTCTTGGCAATGTTTTCTTTCTTAATGGGAGCGTCTGACACTGAGTGGCTGGATTAACCCCCATGCTGTGTCAGATTGCGCCGCCTACTGGGGCTCCACCCCCCTGCCCCACCTGCGGGGGTGGGTCCTGACTCCTCTGATTGCCCTGGTGCCGGGTGTGAATGGTTTTTAGCTCACTCAGGGCACCTGGGGGCTGTGGCTGAACAGCCCGTTGCTCATTTCTCCTTCCCAGCTCTGTCCTCTCGGGACCTTGCTCTTCTGAAAGATAATCCAGAGGATAAATGGGGTCAGGGTCCCCTGGAAACCAGGTCCGAGGTGAGTGACCGTCTTTTCTTACTTCTGAACATTCTTGTGTTGTTGTTGTTGTTGTTTTTTTGTTTATTTGTTTTTTTAAATATGTTTTTATTGATCTCAGAGAGGAAGAGAGCGGGAGAGAGAGAAACATTAATGATGAGAAGCATTGATTGCTGCCTCCTGCCTGCCCCGCACCCCACACTGGGGATTGAACCCACAACCCAGGCATGTGCCCTTGAGCCAGACCCTTCAGTCCCAGGGCCCACAATCTATCCATTGAGCTGGTAGTCTTTTTTTTTCTTTTTTTCTTTTTATGTCTTGTTCTTTATGAAGAGGATTGATTGGCAGCTTCCTTCAGGAAGCTCTGGGCTTGGGAACAGTTCTGGGTGATGCCCCAGGGGTGCCCTCAAGATGAGTGTCCCAGCCCAGCCCAGTCCAGTCCGGTGGGTGGGTCAGTGCCCAGGACCTGAGTGGTTTTAGCAGAGCTCCAGCAAGTAGGTCACACGAGATCACTTGGCTCATCTCCACGTGAAGACCAGGCAGGTTTGGTGGTGGTGGGACCTGTTGGGGGGGGTTGCTGGTGTGAAATCGGTGTGGGACAGCTGCAGGAAGGGCTGTGTTGCAGTGGTAGGGTGAGAGTGATGATGGGGGGTCTGTCCCTGTGTGCTTCTCCTCTACACTGGGCCCTTGATAGGGGGCCTTCGTGTAAAACGTGGAGTTTCAGAGGATCTGGGGGCTCAGCACGGAATTGGCTCTGGGGCCACTTCTGCAGCCAAGCAGGACCCGAGTCCTTCTTCAGAGGCTTAAGGTTTTGTTCTACCACCTACACTACCCCTACCCATCATAGTATTTATTTATTTATTTATTTATTTTAATTTTATTTATTTATTTATTTTAATCAATCTTTATTGTTCATAATATTACAAAGGTTCCTCACTTCTTCCCCCCTCCACCAGGTTCCCACCCCACCCTCCACCCGCTCCCCATCCCCCATTGTCCTCATCCATAGGTGCACAGTTTATGTTCAGTCTCTTCCTCCCTCCCTTTCCTCGATAGTAAATCCCTTTTCAGATAGTAAATCAGTTACTTAGCATTTTCTCATATCAATAATACCTCCACATGCCCAATGATACACTTCAGGCAAAAGACATTTCCAATTACGTCAACCAACCTCATCCAGGCCCCACCCAAGGCACTCACAGATCAAAACCCCAGCGCTATACTAACTCAACACATCCAGATCTAAGCCTTCATCACTTGATTCAGCAGACCCTCAAGTTCCCGCAAAAGTTTCCAGCCATGTCTGAGAGGCAGCCTTGGGCGGGGGCAGGCGAGGAGTGAGCTGTTTCGGGCCTGGCTGCACCGGGCCTGGCCTCTGTTACCCATAATATTATTTAGAAGGATACAGTTGATAAAGAGAGTATGGGGTAGTGAAATGGCTAGAGGATTGACTTTTTTAGGATTTTGTGGTTCTGTTAACCCCACTTGAAAGATTACAGACAGCTAGGAATAGCTATCAGCCCTGGCCGGTTTGGCTCAGTGGATAGAGCGTCGGCCTATGGATTGAGGGGTTCTGAGTTCGATTCTGCTCAAGGGCACATACCCGGGTTGCGGGCTCAATTCCCAGTGGGGGGCATGCAGGAGGCAGCCAATCGATGATTCTCTCTCATCATTGATGTTTCTATCTCTCTCTTCCTCTTCCTTCCTCTCTGAAATATATATATATATATGTTAAAAAAGAAAAAAAAGTAGCTGTCAAACTACTTTTTGTGCCCAGCTTCTGTAATGTGCTAGAATGTTCTGTAATTCTGTAAAATACTCAGGAGACATGACAATCAGAGGCAATACATGATTCTCAATGCCTCACAGATCCAAAAATTCCGTCAAAGGCAGTTTGGGACAGTTGAGGAAATTTGAAAATGGATTGCATCTTAGGTCATATTGTGTCAGTATTAAATCTTCGGGGTGTGAGGATGGCACTGTGATTGTGTAAAAGAGTATCCTTAGGAGACGCCAGGCTGATTGGCTCTGTGCTAAGCGTTAACCCATGTACCAGGAGGTCACTGGTTGTTTCCGGTCAGGGCACATGCCTGGGTTGTAGGCTCAGTCCCAGTAGGGGTGTGTACTGGAGGTAGTGAACTGATGGTATCTGCATCTTACCTTCAGATTTAGCAAAGTGCAACGTGTGCGTGTGCGTGTTTGTGTGTGTGTGTGTGACTACCTCGAGGTAATGCCCTTCTTGTGCATAGGAGTGATTTTTTTTTTTTAATATATTTTATTGATTTTACACAGAGGAATTGAGAGGGACAGAGAGTTAGAAACGTCGATGAGAGAGAAACATCGACCAGCTGCCTCTTGCACCCCCCCCAACTGGGGATGTGCCCGAAACCAAGGTACATGCCCTTGACTGAAATCGAACCCAGGACCTTTCATTCCGCAGGCCGACGCTCTATCCACTGAGCCAAACCGGTCCCGGCAGGTGTGATTCTTAATCCACGAGTAACTGGCCCTCTCCTGAGTGCTCCTCTCCAGCAGTCTCACTCACACTCATGATCAAGTGCTCTGCTGTCCTGGGACATCCTCAGGGTCCATCCTGCCTTTCCCGCTAGTTTGGTCCTCACCTGTGCGTTGATTTCCATAGAGGCCCTGGGCTCTTTGTTTCCTGTCCCGCAGAATGAAGGCCACCTGACATGGTCACATGGTCTTCTCCCAGTGGGCTGGGAATACCCCCTCCCAAGAAGGGCTCTGTGAGGCCCAGATTGTACCCCACTCTTGCTCATTGACAACCCCCACTCATCACTGCATTTTATATATATATATATATATATATATATATATATATAATTGATATATATATAATTGATTTTTTACAGAGAGGAAGGGAGAGGGATAGAGTTAGAAACATCAATGGGAGAAAGAGAAACATCCATCAGCTGCCTCCACACTCCCTACTGGGGATGTGCCTGCAACCAAGGTACATGCCCCTGACCGGAATCGAACCTGGGACTCTTTGCGTCCGCAGGCCGACGCTCTATCCTGAGCCAGACCGGTTAGGGCAGCCCTACATTCTGAGGTCTCTGGAGCTGTGTTTCTGCCCGTTTTCTCCTTCCTCTGCTGATGCCACCACCATGTGCCTCATCCTCCCGTGCCTCAGTGATGGATGTGTTCTCAGCGATGGATGTGCTCTCAGCGTCTGTCCTCACACCCACCTTCTCAGTGGGGTTTTTTGCATCAGCTTTATCGAGCTATAATTTATATATAATAAGCTCGTCAATTTTAAGTGGAGGATTTGATGAGTTTGGGCAAGTATATACAGTTGTGTAATCAGCACCACATCATGACATAGAACATTTCCATCAAATAGTAAATATATGTATAATTATCAATGTTAATGATTTTTTCAAAAACCTATCTTTTGGCCCTCACTGGTTTGGCTCAGCGGATGGAGTGTCGGCCTGTGGACTGAAAGGTCCCCGGTTTGATTCCAGTCAAGGGCATGTACCTGGGTTGTGGGCACATCCCCAGTGAGAGGTGTGCGGGAGGTGTTTCTCTCTCATCGATGTTTCTAACTCTCTATTCCTCTCCCTTCCTCTCTGTAAACAAATCAATAAAATATATATTTTTTAAAAAACACAAAAAAAATCTGTTTTTTGGTCTGGCTGGTGTGGCTCAATGATTGAGTGTCAATCCATGCACCAAGAGGTTGACAGCTCAATTCCCCGTCAGGGCTCATGCCTGGAGTTGTGAGCTCTAGCCCCAATAGGGGCATGCAGGAAGCAGCCGATCCATGTTTCTCTCTCATCTCTTTCCGTCTGCCTTCCTGTCCCTCTAAAATCAATAAAAACATGTTTGTTTGTTTTTAAAAATCTAACATTTTGAAAAAAGCTATCTTTGGGAAAAAAGCTATCTTGATTTCTTTTTCTTTTAATCTTTATTGCTGTAGTGTTACAGGTGTCCTCTCCCGAGACACACACACACACACACACACACACACACACACACTCACACTCCCCCTTCTACCCGGTTCCCACCCCAGGCCTTCACCCCTTACTTGTCCATAGATAAAATCTTTGGCTAATCTCTTTCCACTCCCCTTCTCTCTGAGTTTCGTCAATCTGTTCCATGCCCCCATGCCTCTGATTCCGTTTTATTCACCAATTTATTTTGTTCATTAGATTTCTTGTTCGTTTATTTTGATTTTTAGATTAGATTGTTGATAGATATGTTTGTTCCACTTTATTGTTCATATTTTTATCCCTCTTCCTCCTCTATCTCCTCCTCCTCCTCCTCTTCCTCTCTCCTTCAATAATACCCTTCAGCATTTCCTATAATACTGGTTTGGTGGTGATGAGCTCCTTTAGCATTTTGGCTCAGCCTCTCATCTCCTGGGCTGGGCACTCCAGGTGTGTCCCTGTGTGGGCCGTGTGCACTGTCTTATAGTTGAGCCTTGATTGCTGTTGGTGTCTCTGGGAGGAGTTGACCTCCAGGCCAGTTGGCTGGAGGACCAGCTGCAAAGACACTGGGAGAGCTGCTACGCAGGAGACGAGGCCCGGCTGTGAAGCAAGGCAGGCTGGTGCTAGTCTGGTCATGGGCCTTTTATTGATGGGCCTGGGGGCACGCTGTCACCAGTTGCAGCTCGTTTGAGAGATTTTAGCAAAGTCTGAAGCCTGAGCCAGGACAGGCCATTCTTATGGAAAAGCTGCTGCAGACAGCCCTGGGTGGGGCTGCACATTAGATGGGGCAGGATTCAGGAATCCCCTGGGCGGAGCAAACCGTGTGCTCCGGCTGGTTGAGACTCGGCTGGTTGAGACTCGGATATGGTTGCCGGTCAGCCCTGGGACAGGGAGGTCCCAGAACAGGAACAATGACCCCTGTGAGCACCCCTGTCTGGGTGAGAGCCACCCCTGAGTCCCTGCCCTGATAGACAGTTCAGTTCCTCCCTGTATGTGTCCGGGTCCCGGTGCTGGAGCTCGGAAGAAGCAGGGCTGGGTAAGTTTGTGTGCTGTCCCTTTAAGAGGGACACCTGGGATTGTAGTAGCCTCATGTCACTCAGGCATATCCCTGCTGGTTTTTACTGCCTGAAGTTACAGGGATTCTCTTCCCAGCTGGGACCCTGGCCTGGGGGTCTGGGCCCCCTTGCTCCTCACGGGTGGCCTCCACAGATCCCATCTCCCTCCTGATTAAAACACCACACGTGGTGCCGTTCCAGCTCATTCTGGCCTCAGCCTGCCCACCAGACTGTGTGCTGCTGCTTTCCTTCTCTGGCGGTAGGCCCTCCACTCAGCCAGCTCTCAGGCGGTTCTGAGTGATGGTGGTTCTGTATTTTATAGTGTCATTTTTCAAAAATATATTTTTTTTAATTGATTTTTTACAGAGAGGAAGAGAGAGGGATAGAGAGTTAGAAACATTGATGAGAATCATCGATCAGCTGCCTCCTGCACACCTTCTACTGGGGATGTGCCGGCAACCAAGGTACATGCCCTTGACCAGAATCGAACCTGGGACCTTTCAGTCCACAGGCCTACGCTCTATCCACTGAGCCAAACCGGTTAGGGGTATATAAGCCCCTTTTAGAACTAAAGGTCAAACTCCTGTGATCCCAGAGGGGGCCCCCACTTTTGCTGACTACCTGGTAAGCACCGGTAGGTGTGAGGCCTCTTCTCAAGGCTGACAGTCTGCGCCCCTCACTTGGCTTTGGGTGCTGATGTGGGTCCAGAGCTTCTCGAGGAGTCTGGTGGCCCACACCAGACACTCCCCAGCAAAGGCTCACAGTGGGAACCAGACTTCCCTCCTTGGCTTATTCTTCGCTCTTACATTTAACGTGACTACATCCCAGCTGCAGCCAAGCCAGGCGGCCATGGCAACAGCATCTTGAAAAAGAGCAGTTAGTCAGCGGCTGCTTTTTCCCAACCTGCTGCTGAGGGCAGAGCTCTGGCGGCCTGGAGAGCTTATTGTCAGGGGGTGGGGGGTGGAGGGGTAGGTGGGGCATGAGCGTGGAGACTATTAGGGCCACAGCCCGGAGGCTCAGGGGTGAGGAGCCTGGTGGTAGGAGAGCCGAGGATTTGAGGGCATGGGTACTGTAGAGTCGTTAGGGGCATTTGTGACCCTGGGAACTGGATTGACCACATGGGTGGGGGGGTTACCCTGCATTCATGGTGGCTCTGGAGGAGGGACAGGCAGGAGTCAGCCTGGAGGGGCGGGGAGCAGAGCTCAGTAGGAAGGAGGGAGGGGCAGGCAGGAAGGACGTGGAATGGCCCCTTTGGTCTCTCAGGCTCGGAACTTGCTAATAAGCTCAGGGTTTGCTTCCTGAGGGTCCGGGCCTTTGGCGGCGGTGAGATTTGCACAGGGTTTCTGGGCTCTTTGTGTTTTTCTCTCCAGTTCTCTAAGGTTGACATTCTTACCCAGAACTTCAGCGTGGCAGGCACAGGGGCCGCCCAGTTAGCCGGGCCCTTGGGGTGAGAAAGCCAGGCCAGATGGCGATTCCTGGCCCAGCTGTGATGTGCACTGGGCTGTATGACAGACGACGTCTGAGCACAGCCTTCCACGTTGGGAGCAGGTCACCGAGGTTAACCCTGATTCCCTCGGAAGCGTGAACCCAATGGGAGTCAGTCTCTCCCGGTGACTGAGAATGTGTCATCCCAGGAATCGGTGACTTTCAAGGATGTGGCCGTGGACTTCACCCAGGAGGAGTGGGGCCAGCTGGACTCGCCCCAGAGGGCCCTGTACCGGGACGTGATGCTGGAGAACTACCAGAACCTTCTGGCCCTGGGTAAGAGGCTCCCGAGGCTCCGAGGCTGTGGTCTGGGCATGGAGCCACGTGACAGGTGTGACCGAGTCCCCCCAGCGCCAGCCTGGTGGGGGGTGGGCTCTGTGGTGCTGCTGGCATCCTTGCCTGGAGGTGTGGCTGACACAAGGCGAGCCAGAGGGAGAGGGAGAGGGAGGGGGAGGGGGAGGGGGAGGGGGAGGGGGAGGATAGCGTCCTGGAAGCCCGACCTGCCCTGGAGCTTTCCAGGGAGATGGGGAGGGGAGCGGGATACCCATGTCCCATCTGGGACCCCATCCTCGGGGACGGCACACACCTCAGTGCCAGCTCGTGCTGTCCCGGGGGCTCTCCTGCCCATCGCTGGTTCTGGAGGGGAGCTCAGCACAGCCCTGCCACTCCCTCCCACGAGCAGGGCCTCCGGTCCGTAAGCCAGACGTGATCTCCCATCTGGAACGAGGCGAAGAGCCGTGGCAGGTGCCCGGAGAAGCCCTGGGAGGGGCTCGTCCAGGTGAGAGGGGCTGCGAGGGAAGGATGTGGAGCCCCCGTCCCCAGCACCCCTCCTACCACCCCATGTGGCCCTCCATCACAGCCCCAGCTCCATCTGCTCAGGCCCCTTCTGGAACCCCCCCCTCTTCCCTTCCCAGACACGGTGCTGGGAACAGCAAGAAAACAGGCAAGACATCTGCCTTGTGTTGGCAGGAGACAGTAATTTTTAAAAAATGTTTTTATTGATTTCAGAGAGGGAGGGGTGGGGGAGTTCTTTTTCCTCTCTGGAACACGGGACATTTAAATTTTTTATAGGGTATAAAGTAAATGACTCTCTTTTCTTAATTTGTTAACTTGAGAGAAAAACATCAATTCATTGTTCCACTAATTTTTTTAATATATGTATTTTTACTGATTTCAGAGAAGAAGGGAGAGAGATGGAAACATCAATGATGAGAGAGAAATTATTGATCGGCTGCCTCCTGTACGCCCCCTACTGGGGATTGAGCCCGCAACCTGGGCATGTGCCTGACCAGGAATCGAACCATGACCCCCCTGGTTCATAGGTCAATACTCAACCACTGAGCCACACCAGCCGGGCTGTGGTTCCACTTACTGATGCATTCATTGGTTGCTTCTTGTATGTGCCTGACGAGAGATCAAACCCACAGCCTTGGCATGTTGGGATGAGACTCTAACCAGCCGGCCAGGACGGGACATTTTAAATTTATGGTTTTTGGACTTGAATTTATCCCAGCCAGCACTGACCTAGTTCTGACACACAACAGTCTCTCAGTAGATGTTTCAATAAGTGAATCGTAGCCCTAGCTGGTTGGCTCAGTGGATGGAGCGTCAGCCTGTGATCGAAAGGGTCCCCAGTTCGATTCCGGTCAAGGGCACATGCCCGGGTTTGGGGGGGCTACAGGAGGCAGCCGGCCAACGATTCTCATCATTGATGTTTCTCTCTCTTCCTCTCCCTTCCTCTCTGAAATCAACAAAAATATATTTTTTAAAAAGTGAATCTCATCCATGACCCTTGACCCCGGCTCTTTTTGGAATTCCCTTCTGGGGCTCCTTCCCCTGTCTCTCTGTCCTTACCAGCTTGCTTGCCTGTGTCACCCCGCGTGTGGCCCTCCCGCCTCTGCTCCTGAGCGCCCTCTGCCGGCCTCTGCCCCCTTTTCCATGCTCACCTGCACCTGCTGGCCAGACCTCAGGTCTGAGTGCCTGTCCACGCCTCGCCCCGCTCACAGAAACTGCATTTCCTTCCGTTTCCGCTTCTCGCAGAGCGGGAGCCCTGGCCGGAGGCGAAGGCGCCGTGTCAGCAGCAAGGTATCCACGGGGCAGAGACGGCACCGGAGTCGGCGGTGGAGGGGCCGGTGAGGCCCTGTCTCCAGGGCCGCGGCCCAGGCGCTGGCGGGGCCTGGGGGGGCCCGGGGGCTGCTCTGTCCGGAGGGGAGGCTGTGCTCCGGAGGAGCGCGCCCCCTGGCGGCGGGGAGGTCTCCGCGGAGGAGCGCCGGTGGGGACACGAGGCGTCCGCGGGGGCACTGCCCCTCGGGTGCCCTCTCCCCGCCCAGCAGAGCACGGGAACTCTCAGAACCCCGCACAGGCACCTCGAGAAGTGCCGGCCCCCCGAGTCTGTCCCCCAGCACCAGGGGCCGCCCCCCGCCCGCAGGCCCCCTGGGCCCGGGGAGGGCCTCTTCGCGTGCGGCCAGTGCGGCAAGGCCTTCGGCCAGCGCTCCGCCCTCGCCCTGCACCAGCGCTGGCACGGCCGGGAGAAGGCCTACCGCTGCGGCGAGTGCGGCAAGGCCTTCACCTGGAGGACCAACCTGGCCGAGCACCAGCGCATCCACACCGGCGAGAAGCCCTTCCTCTGCGGCGAGTGCGGCAAGGCCTTCAGCTGCCACTCGTCGCTGAACGTGCACCTGCGCACGCACACGGGCGAGCGGCCCTACCAGTGCCCGGGCTGCGACAAGGCCTTCAGCTGCAGCTCGCTGCTCAGCATGCACCGCCGCGTGCACACGGGCGAGAAGCCCTACCGCTGCGGCGAGTGCGGCAAGGCCTTCAACCAGCGGACGCACCTCACCCGCCACCTCCGCGTGCACACGGGCGAGAAGCCCTACAAGTGCGGCGCCTGCGGCAGGGCCTTCGCCTGCCACTCGTCCCTGACGGTGCACGAGAGGACCCACAGCGGCGACAGGCCCTTCAAGTGCGGCGACTGCGCCAAGGCCTTCAACTGCCGCTCGCGCCTTGCGCTGCACCAGCGCGTCCACACCGGCGAGAAGCCCTTCAAGTGCGGCGACTGCGGCAAGGCCTTCATCTGCCACTCGTACCTGGCGGTGCACCAGCGCGTGCACAGCGGCGAGAGGCCCTTCAAGTGCAACGAGTGCGGCAAGGCCTTCGGCTCCCACTCCTACCTCATCGTGCACCGGCGGGTGCACACGGGCGAGAAGCCCTTCGACTGCAGCCGCTGCTGGAAGGCCTTCAGCTGCCAGTCGTCCCTCATCGTGCACCAGCGCGTCCACACCGGGGAGAAGCCCTACAAGTGCGGCCAGTGCGGCCGGGCCTTCAGCCAGAACCACTGCCTCCTCAAGCACCAGAAGACGCACGCCGCCGACAGGCCGGAGTTCAAGTGCGCCGAGTGCGGCCAGGCGTTCGGCTGGAGCAGCCACCTGGCCGCGCACCAGCGGGCGCACCGCGCGGAGCAGCCCTTTGCCGGCCCGTTCGAGCAGCGTCTGCTGGGCACCTACGGTGTGGGCGTGAGCGGCACGGACCCCATAAACCCGCTGGCCATGGCCGAGCTGCTGCGTGTGGTGCAGCCCTCGGCCGGCAGGAGCCTCCCGCTGGGCAGCAAACCCGGAGATTAGCAGGCTGGTCGTCGTCCGGCAGCTCCCCCGGGCGTTGATGTCCCGGGGTCTCCGCTGATGGGTGTGGGGGTACCTGGCCGGGGGTCCATCTTTCCTGCAGATAAAAGGTCTGTCAATCGTGTCCTCCTGGCATGACTTGGAGCAAGAATTTCATCTGTGAACTATAATATTTAGAATAAGATGAAGACTTTTTTAAAACCAGAATTATGAACAGTTTTGCCTCCAAGCAAACCTTATGGTTATGGGTGGCGAGAATGACCTCAGAGGCGGGAGTTTGGGGAAAAACGGATTTGCGGGACTCGCCTCCTGAGGGGCTGCACCGCCGAGTCCGCTGCCGGAGGCCGCACCCATGTCCCAGCCGCACAGGCACCATCGGACGCGCGGCCTCACCCCGGCGCCGGGCCGCGGCGGCAGCGGAGCACAGGCGGCGCCGGAGTGTCCGGGGAGGGTGGGTGAGGATGTGCCTGGAGGTGCACCTTCCCCTGAGGCTGGGGCTGCCTGCGGGGCCTCCCCTCACCATGGAGCCCAGCTAGTCTGTGCAGCCCTGAGGGAGGAGCCCGCCCGGACCGTCCCCGTGCTCCCTGCAGGGACAGGGGGACACGGCTCACCTGGAATTAACGTTCTTCCTGCTCAGCCTAAGCAAGTTCAAGATGCCTTCTCAGTGGTAATACCTGACTTTTGTATAGAGCACTATAGTTTATGAAATGCTTTTTCTTAGACTTTCTAAATTACGGAGGCAAGATGACCACATTTCAGAGAATGTGGAATAAATGAGAGAAAACACCCATAATTCTTAATAAAGCTGCCTTTCGCACTTTGATACATTATTTCTGTCTTCATATTGCATTTTTACATCCCTTTAAACATAGCGGATCTGTCATTTTAATCTTCTTTCCCCACTTGGCTGCATAAACTTTTTCCCAAGCCACTGCACTGTCTGTGGAGTCATCATTCTAAGGGGAAGCATAGTATTCTGTTAGATATTCTCTTGTTGGCTGTTGAGATTATTTTTTTTTCTCACTATTATAAATCATTCTTCATGGAGCATTTTTGGGTTACACTTCTTCAGCATTTTCATAGATTTCCAGAAGTGCAATATTTGTGAAAAAGGAAATGAATAACTTAAGGCAGTGGTCGGCAAACCATGGCTAGCGAGCCAAATGCGGCTCTTTGGCCCCTTGAGTGTGGCTCTTCCACAAAATACCTCGAGTCTATGTTGAAGAAGTGGCGTTAGGAGAGGTTTAAAAAATTTGGCTCTCACATTTCAGTCGTTGTACTGTTGCTATTTGGCTCTGTGGAGGGATGAGGTTGCCGACCACCGGCGTAAGCAATCATCTCGGGAAGTTTTGGGTTGTGTGTGTGCGGAGTGATCCTGTCTCCTTACCGAGGAACGGTCAGCAGCGCCGCCAGGTGGGGACGTCCTTGCACGGCGTCTGGCCACAGGCACCGTTCAGAGTGGGTGCCCGGACTTCTTTGTTCAGACGCGGCGACAACAGCCCTGAGCCCGGGCCCTGGGGCCATGGCTTTCCTCCCGGTGTCTGTGAGCCGGCCTGGCACCGTGCGGCCCCGGGGCACCTGGCGGCACCGGCCCTTCCTCCGGGACCCACAGGAGAAGGTCTGCATCACCTCTGCGCTGGGAAACACACATACAGTCTGGCCTGAGTCACGTTCATCATCCTGATTTTTCTTTTCTTTTTAAAAGAAACAAGACCGCCGAAACTGATTTGGCTCAATGGATAGAGCGTCGGCTTGGGGACTGAAAGGTCCCGGGTTCGATTCCGGTCAAGGGCATGTACTTTGGTTGCGGGCACATCTCCAGCAGGGGGTGTGCAAGAGGCACCTGATCGATGACTCTCTCTCGTCGATGTTTCTAACTCGCTACCTCTCTCCTCTCTGTACAAAATCAATAAAATATATTTTAAAAAATAATAATAAAATAAAATTTAAAAAAAATAAAAAATAAAAGAAACAAGACCATCTCCACGGGCCCTGGGCCCTGTGTCTGCTGTGCGCCTGAAGTGCCCGTTGTTCAGTATGTGGGCACCACAGCGAGCGCACGATCTCCTCACTTGTCATATTTGGCGGGTTTTTTTGTTTTGTTTTTAAGTATATATATATATATTATTGATTTTCTACAGAGAGGAAGAGAGAGGGATAGAGAGTTAAAAACATCGATGAGAGAGAAACATCAATCAACTGCCTCCTGCACACCCCCACTGGGGATGTGCCTGCAACCAAGGTACGTACACTTGACCGGAATCGAACCTGGGACCTTTCAGTCCGCAGACGGACGCTCTATCCACTGAGCCAAACCAGTTTCAGCTATTTGGCGTTTTGATACATCACAGTGTTATTCATTTTTTTCCTACGTTTTCCCCCTTTCCTAGGAATTATCTATTCCTATCTTTTGTCCACTATTCCATTCTTTGTTTTTTAATACGTACATATATATACATATAAATTTATACACACATATATATCATCTTAGCACATACATTCTCTATCGTACTGCATTTTTTTATGTACAGAGATTTTAAAATTCCGTGTAATTAGGTCTGTTAGATTTTTTCCTTCCGTTTCTCTTTGGCTCTTAGAAAGCCTCTCTCGTAACTCTGTTTTTGGTTCGATATTTTATTTATTTTTTTTTTTAATTTAAAAAATATATATATTTTATTGATTTTTTACAGAGAGGAAGGGAGATGGAGAGCTAGAAACGTCGATGAGAGAGAAACATCGACCAGCTGCCTCTTGCACACCCCCTACTGGGGATGTGCCCGCAACCAACGTACATGCCCTTGACCGGAATCGAACCTGGGACCTTTCAGTCCGCAGGCAGACACTCTACCACTGAGCCAAACCGGTTTTGGCTGGTTCGATATTTTATATTTCTCTCTTAAACCCTCTATTTGGGAGATAAAACTGAAGGTCCCTGCATTGTTGAGTTGCATTCCTCACCATCCACAGGCCCGTCTCTCCTTTCCCTGTAGCTCCATACCTCACTTGAACACCCACGTCCTCAGTGGCTTGTGAAAGGTTTTATCGGTTCTTCTGGGGAGCCAAGTTCCACCTTCTCAGCACGTAGCTTCTTCCTTCCCCTGCAGGTGTCATTGGGGTTTTGGTTAGAATTGACTGGTTTGTGAAAAACTAAGTTCCGTGTAATACTGTCTTCACATAAAAGAATGTGGTAGATGATGTCATTCCAATCTACCTGTAACCATCAGAAACTTTCTACATTTTTCTACATCAGTGTTCTCTCATTTATTCTTAAGTTCATTCTGATTTTGTGGAGTTTGTAAATTAGATGTTTTTGTTATATATATAGGACCACTATTGATTACGTATATCTTCTTGTATATTTATTTTATATCTAACAACTTTACTGAGTTATTCTAAGGTCTCTCACAGCTCCTCAGTTTATAGGGTTTTCTAGGTAAACAGTCATAGCAGTTGGAAATAAAAAGCTTGCCTCTCCTTTCCATATAGTAGCCTTTCATTTCACTTCTTTGTTAAGCCCACGATGGGCTGTGGCTGGTGGCTCAGTTGGTTAGAGCGTCAGCCCAATTCACCAAGGTGTGGGCTCCATCCCTGGTCAGGGCACAATCAAGAATTGAACAGTAGCCAAAACCGGTTTGGCTCAGTGGATAGAGCATTGGCCTGCGGACTGAAGGGTCCCGGGTTCGATTCCGAACAAGGGCACGTACCTTGGTTGCGGGCACATCCCCAGTAGGGAGTGAGTGTGCAAGAGGCAGCTGATCGATGACTCTCATCGATGTTTCTAACTATCTCTCTCCCTTCCTCTCTGTACAAAATCAATAAAAATATATATATATTAAAAAAAAAAAAAAAAAAAGAATTGGCCGAATCCAGTTTGGCTCAGTGGATAGAGCACCAGCCTGCATACTGAAGGGTCCTGGGTTCGATTCCAGTCAAAGGCATGTATATTGGTTGGGGGCACATCCCCAGTAGAGGGCGTGCAAGAGGCAGCTGATTGATGACTCATCAATGTTTCTAGCTCTCTATTCCTCTCCCTTTCTCTCTGTAAAAAAATCAATAAAATATATATTTTTTTTAAAGAATTGAACAGTAAATGCATAAAAAAAAGTGGAACAACAAATGCTGTTTCTCTCAAATCAATTAAAAAAAAAAACTTTAAGAAAAAAAAATCACCCACATTGGCCAGCACTTCCAGATCATCACTGTGCTGGGGACAGTGGTCGTTGGAGGCAGCTGTGTGTCCGTCTCAGAACATTTTGGGTCTAAGGCTCGGTTGTGGCTGGGGTGGTCACGGCCCAGTTCTGTCCCACGAGGCTCCAGTGGAGGTCCGCCAGAAATTAGAAAAGGCCTTTGCTTTCCTGATAGAAATACTGTTCCTTCCTCCTTCCTGTCTGGAACTTGGATGCAGTGCCCAGAGGTGCCCAGGCTCTAGCCACTGAGCCAAACCGGTCAGGTAAAATATATATATTTAAAATATATATATATTTTTTAAAATTTTTAAATCCTCAGGTGAGGATTAAACAACAGAAATAAATACGTAAATAAAAATAAATGTGGGGCCCTAGCTGGTTTGGCTCAGCAGATAGAGCGTCGCCTGCAGACTCAAGGGTCCCGGGTTCGATTCCGGTCAGGGGCATGTACCTTGGTTGTGGGCACATCCCCGGTGGAGGATGAACAGGAGGCAGCTGATTCATATTTCTCTCTCATGGATGTTTCCCTCTATCCCTTTCCTTTCCTCTCTGTAAAAAATCAATAAAATATATTTTTAAATGAAAAAAATAAAATAAATAAATGTGGGCGGGGGGGAGCCTTCCCCAGACCATGGCATGGTGGCTGGGAAGATGCCCTGACATGGGCATCAGCAAGGAGATGCACCAGGTGCTGTCGCTTTCTAGATGGGGGTTAGGACGGACTTGTCATCTCTGAATCATGGAAACCACGGGTACTTAGCTCTCGCAGCTGGTACAATGAGCAGCTTCCACTCGGAGCAGTAACGTACAGGGTCCACCACTCCCTCTGACACGGCTCCAGAATGACACTTTCCGGTCCGACCAGAGCCGTGCCTGACAGAAGCAGAGGGAGAGCACGCATCCTGTCCCAGCCAGGCCCCCACGATCCTGGGGCTTGGCAGCAAACCACGTTTCTTGCCAGTTTGCCCCCAGGTGCCAGAGGCAGCCACAGACTGTGAGCCGCTCTCACTTCCCCTCCCCAGCAGCACAGGGGCCTTCGGAGGCGCTTTGCCTGGCCCGGAGGTCAGAGCGTCTGTGTGCTAGTTAGGATCAGGGTCAGGGTTGGAGGTGGGGTTTGGGTTAGGTTTTGGGGGGAATAGGAAAGTGGGCGAAGCCTCGGGTGTTTAGAGGTTGGGTGGGGTAGGAGTTAGGGTTGGGAGAGGGTGGGCTTTTATTTTTATTTTATTTTTAAATATATTTTATTGATTTTTGTACAGAGAGGAAGGGAGAGAGATAGAGAGTTAGAAACATCGATGAGAGAGAGTCATCGATCAGCTGCCTCCTGCACACCCCCTACTGGGGATATGCCCGCAACCAAGGTACATGCCCTTGACCAGAATCGAACCCAGGACCCTTCAGTCCCCAAGCCGACGCTCTATCCATTGAGCCACATCGGTCTCAGCTGGGCTTTTATTTTTTAAAAATTCATTTTTATTGATTTCAGAAAAGAAGGAAGATGGAGAGAGAGATAGAAACATCAATGATGAGAGAGAATCATTGATCGGCTGCCTCCTGCACGCCCTGCACTGGCGATCGAGCCTGCAACCCAGGCATGTGCCCTGTCCGGGAATCGAACCCTGACCTCCTGGTTCAAGTCTCAACCACTGAGCCATGCCAGCTGGGCAAGGGTGGACCTTTTAGAAAATATTCTTATTTGTTTCAGAGAGGAAGGGAGAGAGACAAAAATATCAATGATGAGAATCATTAATTAGCTGCCTTCTGCACACCCCACACTGGGGATCAAGCCCGCATCCTGGGCATGTGCCCTGATCGGGAATTGGATCAACCACTGAGCCACACTGGCCAGGCAGGTGGGCTATTTTTCATGCCTTGAGCACCTGCTGGAGCGAGAGAAAAGGTGGGCATCTCTCCGGTGAGTGCTGGGGCAGGCGGAAACGGCACCTCCACTTCCCTAAGTCCAGCGGCCCCGTGGTTACTTATCCGAGGATCACAGATAGCAGACCCATGTGCACCTCTCAGCAGAACCAAGATCACTTTGGCACCAAACCCATGAGCACCCTTTTCATAGTCTAACTGCATAAGTTCTCCCAGTGACATGCTGACTTTCCAATCGAGTCACGTCAGAGAAGTCTGTTTCAGGCGTGGTTTCCTCCCCTGGTGCAATCTTTGGGGGTGGTTTTGGAGTTGGCTCCGGGGCATGCTCTCCCTGCTCACAATAGCACGCATCTTCCTGCAGGAAGTCCGTCGGTACCATCGGGTTAGGTCACACACACCTCATGGGGATTACTATTACTAGCAGTCCGGTGCACAAAATTCGTGCAGGGGGGAGGGGTGTGTGTGTCGGGGAGTGGAATCCCTTAGCCTGCGCCCTCTCGCAGTCCGGGACCCCTCACGCTTTACCGCCTGCCTGCTCACTGCCCCTTACCACTTGGCTCACTGCTCCTTGGCGCTGCCTCAGAGGTGAGAGAGGCTCCTACCACCACCCTTGCTCTTGCCAGCTGTGAGCCCAGCTTCTGGCTGAGCAGCACTCCCCCTGTGGGAGCTCCTGCGTTGAGTGGTTGAATGTCTGCCCCCTGGTGGTCCGTGCGCATAATAGCTGTAATGGTCACTTAGGCTCTTACTATATAGGCTAGAGCCCCGATGCCGAAAATTCGTGCAAGAGTAGGCCTTCCTGCCGAGACCGGTTTGGCTCAATGGATAGAGCGTCGGCTTGGGGACTGAAGGGTCCCGGGTTCGATTCCAGTCAAGGGCATGTACCTTGGTTGCGGGCATATCCCTGGTGGGGGGTGTGCAAGAGGCAGCTGATCGATGACTCTCTCTCATCGATGTTTCTAACTCTCTTTCTCTCTCCCTTCCTCTCTGTACAAAAATCAATAAAATATATTTTAAAAATAAAAAAAAAGAGTAGGCCTTCCTTCCTCTGGCTACCAGCTCCGGCTTCCCTCTGGCACCTGGGACCCGGCTTCCCTCACAGCCCCAGCTTGGTCTGGAAGGTCGTCTGGAAGGACGTCTGGAAGGATGTTTGGTCTAATTAGCATATTACGCTTTTATGACTATAGATGGCTTTACGGGCCCGGACTGAGGCTGGGAGCAGAGACTCCCTTTAGCATGTTTATCTGCAGCTGCACCGAAGGTGACCCATAGTCACCCGATCGCATCAGCGTGTAGTGTGTATCAGGGTCCCCACACCACCTCGGGCTGGATGATTTACTGGGATCACAAGACTCAGAAACAGCTACAGTTTGTTGCCAGGAAAGGACACAGATCCCATCTGCAGAGGCCTCAGGCACACAAACGGTAAAAGAGTCCAGAGGCTCAGAGATAACTTGGAAACAGGCCCGTCTTGGAAATGTGTGGGCTTGAGCAACCCAGGCCTGCTGAGTCATTCCAGGCCTGCTGAGTCACTTCCTGCCCGTGGACCCTCTGCCCACTAGGAGGGCCCATGGGAAACATTCGGGGCCATTTTCCTAAATATTGGTGCCCTCAGACACCTTGCACATTTTCTCTTATGCTGAGAATGAGAACCTAGAAATAGCAGAGGTCTAGGCCGGGGGCAGCAGCTGCAAAGGCATTTAGACCTAGGAGGGTCCCAGTGAGCCATCTGTTCTTAAGAGTGTGGACCAGAGCCCTGGCCCGTTTGGCTCAGTGGATAGAGCGTCGGCCTGTGGACTCTAGGGTCCCAGTTCAGTTCTGGTCAAGGTCATGTACCTAGGTTGCAGGCGCATCCCCAGTGGGGGTGGGGGTGTGTGTGCAGGAGGCAACTGATCGATGTTTCTAACTATCTCTCTCCCTTCCTCTCTGTAAAAAAATCAATAAAATATATATATATATATATTTTTAAAAAGAGTGTGGACCAACATGTCACCTGGTTACTAGTGACCTTCACCCCACACAGCCACCACCCAGGGTCCCGTGTGGCACAGGAACCAGTTTTCCTGAGTGCTCCACTGAACGGGCATCACTCCTGGTTGAGATACAGAGTAAGAGCCTTTCCCTGACCCCTTAGGCTGATAAGGGGGCCCTAATCTTTTCTTTCTTTCTTTCTTTCTTTCTTTTTTTTTTTTTTACTTCTTCATTTTTTTATTAAGGTATTATGGGGGCCCCCGATCTTGTCCTCTTCCCCCAGAGTGACTCGGGTCACCTATAATAATAGAAGCATACTATGCTAATGAGACCGGACGTCCTTCTGGATGACCTTCCGGACGAAGCCAGGGCTGTGAGGGGTGCCAAAGGGAAGCCGGTGCGGGCGGTCGGGGAAAGGAAGGCCTACATGAATTTCACGCATCGGGCCTCCAGCAAATACACAACAGGCTCAGGAGGGCCCAGCGGGTGGAACACAGCTCAGCGCAACAGGAAAGCTCATCCAGGAAGTGGGGAGCCAATCCATTCACCACAAGCCGAGGTTCAAGAGAAGAAAGACCTCAGGCCCGGCTGGTGTGATTAGTGGTTGAGCACCGACCTATGAGCCAGGAAATACGCCCAGGTGTGGGCTCGATCCGCAGAAGAGGGCATACAGGAGGCAGCCTATCAGTGATCCTCTCTCTCACTGATGTCTCTATCGCTCTCTCCCTCTCAGAAATCAATTATATATATATATATATATTTTTTTTTTTTTATTGACTTTTTACAGAGAGGAAGGGAGAAGGATAAGGATAGAGAGTTAGAAACATCAATGAGAGAGAAACATCGATCAGCTGCCTCCTGCACACCTCCCACTAGGGATGTCCCCACAACCAAGGTACTTGCCCTTGACGGGAATCGAACCTGGGACCCTTCAAGTACACAGGCCAACACTCTATTCACTGAGCCAAACTGGTCAAGAGCAATAAAAATGTATTTTAAAAAAGGATCTCAGAAGTCAGTAGTCCCAGCCTGCACCAGGTGGGCAGCGGTTATCCTGTGGTCACTCCCTGAAAATGTGATGGACTCGCCCCAATGAATAGCTCCGCTGTCCAGGCTGATGACCTCCCACACAACAGGGACATTTGAAAGCCGCTTATGAATCCCACCACAGACTCGGTGGAGAGAGCAGGTGGCACACGCGGCTCCTGCCCAGGGTGTGTCCGGTCTGCAGCCCAGCCTGGGCTGGGATTGGGGCCCGTTCTCCAGTGAGGGCTGGGCCCACAACTGAAGTTTCATGGGCGCCATGGGAGTGCCTTGTGGGGCGGGAGGAAAATAGGGCCTGACCATGGTTAGGGGGCAAACATCAAAACCAAAATCTGGCAGTGCCCTCGGCGGTCCTGGTCTGTCTCCTGCCTCAACAGTGTTTGGACGGAACAGACCCACGGCACCCCTTCTTCCAGCCTCCGACCACCCCCTGGCATCTCATCCAGTCACCGCCTTCAAGACCAGCCAGCACGCCGGGTTCGTATCCACCTTAACTCCTGTTGCCCAACCTTAACTCCTGTTGCCCAACCTTAACTCCTGTTGCCCAGATTTGTCAGAATTATTCTGCCCGGCCAGCCCGCCTCTGCGGGCCCCACACGTACCTCTCTCCGGGCTCCAGTTTCCGCCGCGAAGATGTGGCTCTCCAGGGCGCGGGCCTCGGCTCCCGAGAGATGGCGGCGGCGAAGAAGCACGAGGGCCCTGAGTGTCTCTTAAACATGCAAAGCCAGCGAGGCGGCCACATTCCCTCCCAGGACGTGCTGAGGCCTCCCAGGGCGAGCGGGGTGACCCTCGGGACGCCTCGGCCGTGGAGGGGAGCCTGAGCCAGGCCCCTGAGGAGCTGCAGGCCGGGTTCCGCCTGCGCACCCTCAGCTCTGTGACTTCCGGGAGAACCACTTCCGGGGTGAGCAGGGGAACCGCATCAAGAAGGTGGGCAGCACCTGACTCCCCTCCGCAGGCGGCGGCTCCCGGGCTGGGCTGGGCGAGTGTCTCTTCCAAAGGCTCCCCCCCAACCCCCAAGCACGACCAGGAGCCTGTGGAGCCCAGAGGCCTTTGAGGGGCCCCTCTGCGTCCCCTGGTGTCTGCCTTTTGCCCAGGGTTGCAGGCTTGATCCCCAGTGAGGAGCATGCAGAAGGCAGCTGATTGATGATTCTCTCTCATCATTGATGTCTCTATCTCTCCCCCTCTCCCTTCCTCTCCCTGAAATCAACAAAAATATATTCAAAATAATAAAAAAATAAATAAAAGCAATGTGCCCCTGGTGTTATGACCAAGGGACCTTCCTTTCAAAAAAGAAAAAAGAAAACTTTTGGTGGAGGGAATAGAAAGATTGTTGTGTTCCTCTGGCTTTTTAGTAAGTTCCAAATGCCCACTGATGTGCTAGTGGGAGAGGAACAGCTGGAAGTTGTGCAGTAAAATGAGAAGTGCTTCCCCCAGCGAAGCTCAGCAGGACAGTGTTATGATTCCCCTCAGTGGGCCAAACCGGTTTCGGCTACATACACTTTTGAAGGGGCGCAGCACTCATTACTTGTCTGCCCACGGGTAGCATATTCCTGGGGAGATGCAGCGGTCACTTTTGCACAGAGCATGGAGCGGGGATGGGCGATGGTGAGGCACGAGGCTCTGTGTCTCCGTGAGATGCTCACAGAGCCACTGGTCCACACTACACCATGCTGATCAGGGTCCACTGGTGTCTCAGATGATATACGTAGCACCCACACCAAGGCAGATGCTACCCCTTGGCCTTCTGGTTTTTCTCACCGGGGTAGCCTGCTTTGGGGAATAACATGGGCCTTGGACACTGCACCCCCTTGTACGACACCCCCCCCCCCAGCAGGAGCGCTGTATCACAGCTGTCCTGTCACCCAGGCCTATTTGGGCTCGTCACTATGCTGCCACAGCCAACCGCTAGAGGGCACCATTGTTCCATTCCCACTGTGTTCCCCAGGGTCAGGAGGCAGTCCTATGGGTTGTTCTAAATACACTCCCGGACTCCGTCCCACAGAAGGCAGCACATGCATCCAGAATGCCCACTGTAAGGTCTCCTGACCCGTGCTTGCACCTCTCCTTTCAAAATGCATCTCAGACCATTAATAAAAAACCACGGGAGGCCACCAGGATGTCCTTCAGTAGGTGAGCGGATAGTAAACTGGCACATCAAGGCAATGGAATAGTATTCAGTGCTAAAAAGAAATAAGTGACACGGGTTTGGCTCAGTGGATAGAGCATCGGCCTGCGGACTGAAGGGTCCCAGGTTTGATTCTGGTCAAGAGCACGTATCTTGGTTGCAAGCACATCCCCAGTAGGAGATGGGCCTCGCCTGGGCAACTCCAAGCCCATTACAAATAGCAAATAGAAGCCCCCCCCCCCCGTGCCCCCACACACCATCCACTTGGGATCGAGTCCACAACCTGGACATGTGTCCTGACCGGGAATTGAATCAGTGCCCTTTTGGTGAATCAGTGGTGCATGGGCCGACATTCAACCACTGCACCACATTGGCCAGGCACTAACCAAGTGACCTCAGCCCTGTAACCGGACCTCACCAGAAGATGGACCGTCCCTGATGATGATCCCAGGTGCAGTCACCCCTGATTCATGGCCCACTGTACCCCATCAGATGGCTCCTCCACCTAGACTTCCCCTTCCTCTCCCACTTCCCCTCCTCTTCCTCCTCGTGGGTCCCAACCTCACCTGTCTTTTTTTTTTCTTCTTTTTTTTTTAATATATTTTATTGATTTTTTACAGAGAGGAGGAGAAAGGGATAGAGAGTTAGAAACATCGATGAGAGAGAATCATCGACCAGCTGCCTCTTGCACAGCCCCTACTGGGGATGTGCCCGCAACCAATGTACATGTCCTTGACCGGAATCGAACCTGGGACCTTTCAGTCCACAGGCTGACGCTCTACCACTGAGCCAAATCGGTTTTGGCATTAATTTAAGTCACTTCTTTTATTCCTAGGTATTTTTTTTAAAAAAAATACATTTCATTGATTTTTCACAGAGAGGAAGGGAGAGAGATAGAAAGCCAGAAACGTCAATGAGAGAGAAACATCGACCAGCTGCCTCCTGCACACCCCCCACCGGGGACATGCCGGCAACCAACGCATATGCCCCCGACCAGAATCGAACCCGGGACCTCCCAGTCCGCAGACCGCAGTTCGCTCCACCACTGAACCAGCTTCGGCTTCGGCTATTCCTAGATATTAATTCTGTAGAAACACATTCTCCCAATCCAAGCAATGCTCTAATTTCTAGGAGAATTTTCAAAACTTGGATATTGAACATATTTTACAAAGAGGATTCTTGGCTTAAGAATAACTTGGTTGAATATTAACAACACTAGAGGTCCGGTGTCACCTGTCTTTCAAGTCTGGCTCTCTGCTTCCCAGACCTCTGCTTTCCTAACCCCACCCCCGGACTGCTGTCCTCGAAGGAGGCACTGCCAAGCATCGGGGTGCGCGTCACCCATGTGTACCGATTGCTGGACACGTCAGAGGCACCACTCGCTCACCCGTTCATCACAGCCTCTCCGCTGGACCTCAAGGAAGCTTTTGTGGAAGCACCACTCTTTCCATCCACTGGCCACGTCTCCAACTCGTCTTCCCAGTGGGTATAAACTCTTTTTTCTTTTTTTCTTTCTTTCTTATTTTTTTTTTTAAATAAAAAATTTATTTACAGAGAGGAAGGGAGAGGGACAGAGAGCCAGAAACATCTATGAGAGAGACATCAATCAGCTGCCTTCTGCACACCCCTTACCCGGGATGTGCCCGCAACCAAGGTACATGCCCCCAACTGGAATCGAACCTGGGACCCCTCAGTCCGCAGACCGATACTCTATCCACCCAGCCAAACCGGTTTTGGCTAAACTCTTAATTGATTCAAGCTCAAAACAGACAAACACACAAATAGATAAGACTACCAGAGGAAAAGACCAAGCCGCCAGGTCATGAAATGAAAAGAATCTGGTACCAGAAATCAACTTGTCCTCCAAAAAAAAAAAAAGGAACGAAAATCCACTTCTAACTGTGTAACCATGAACATGGGACCAGAGGGGGCTGCCCGGGGGAGCGGAGGTCCAGGCTAGCCGGTCAGGAGGCCCACTCCCTGGAGGGAATGAGTGGGGACCCAGGGGTAAGGTTCAATCCATACCACTCAGGGCCCCAGGACTGCAGGGGGAACGGGAACGTGGCCTGCGCCCGGGGCGGTGCTGTTATTTGGGCCCCGGCAACAGGAAGAAGGCTCACTAATGAGGAACATCTGCCAGGAGAGGAAGGGCTTGGGTTTCTCAGGAGGCAGGTAAACAAGGAGTGTGAGGAAGAGGGAGGGCAAAGTGGTCCTTCAGGCCCGGCCATTGCTCAGAGCGCAAAATGGGGGCGTCTCCCCACCATCGCTGCCTTTCCTGTGCCCCAATATTCGCGTGGGGCTCAGGAAATCTCAACTCGCCCGTTTCTGAGTGCTTGGTGGATTGTGTGTTTCCACCGCGTGTGTGTGTGTGTGTGGAGGCAGGCTGTGCGTGTGCAGAACGCATCTCTTTGTTTCTCTCCGTGCGCGTGCGTGTTTCAGAGCGAGGGCCTGTCCCAGCATTCAGTTGGGTCTGGTGGGCTGTGTGGCTGTTGCAGGTTGTCTGTCTGTCTGTTCCTGTGTTTCTGTTTGTTGTGGGCTGTGTCTGTTTCTTGGTGTGGCTGTTTACAAGGTATGTGCCTCATGTTCTCTGGATCTGGCGGTGTGTATGGGTGTTGCCTGGAGTTTCTGTTTGTCTTGTGGCATGAGTGTAGGGGTCTCAGCATGTCCACCGGGTGTCTCTGGTGGAGGGTGTATGTGATTGCCTCTCGGTGTTTTTGGGCTGTGTGTGTGCATTGCAACAGGCATCTCTCCTGGTGTCCCTGTATCTACAAAACATAGTGTGTATCGTGAAGCGAGTCTTTTCTGTTCTGCGCATCATCTGGACTGTGTGTGTGTGTGTGTGTGTGTGTGTGTGTTGCGGGGTGATGATGCCTCCTGTGTTCCTGTGGGCAGGCTGTATGTGTATGCTTGTTGTAGTTCATGTCTCTCCCAGTGCTTGATTCATCTGGTGTGTGTGTGTGTGTGTGTGTGTGTATGTGTGCAGAGTACAAAGTTTCATGATGTGTGTGTGTGTGAGTGTGGTAGATTGTGTGTTTGTGTTGGAGAGGCAGTGTTTCTTTAAATCATCTCCGTGTTTTTGTGGGTCTGGTGGTGTGTTTTGTGTTGTGAGTGTCTCAGCATTTCTGTGAGTCTGGCAGTGTATGTGTGTGTGTGTGTGTGTGTAACTCCGTGTGTGTGTGTGTGTGTGTGTGTGCACGCCTGCGTTCCTGTTTGGAACCCGGCTGGGCTCAGGCCTTCTCCAGCCCCACATTCCTCCCGCTCCTTTGTGCTCTGTGCTACAAAAAATATTTGCGTTTTCCACGACTCATAATTTTTCCTCCTCAATCGCTACCAGATGTGGGCCCTGTGGTCCTGGTCCCCATGGCAACGGAGGTTCCAGCAGCCGCGGTTCCTTTTGTGGCGCCTGCCCTGGGAGCTGGCACCGCTGCAGGCCGGAGGGGGGGAGGGAGCGCATGTTGGATTGGGGGGGTGTTCTGAAGGGCCCAGCAGCTCCTTCTCCAGAGGTCCCCCTGGGGGGGGGGGTTCTCAGCCTCGGTCCTGCCGGGCCCCCAGGCCGCAGCCTCTGACCTGCAGGGAGGCAAGGGGCAGGGGCTGGAAGCCGGAAGTTCAGGAAGTGCCCCTCCTCTTCTGGGAGGCAGCCACACAGAGGGGCCCTGAAGGCTGGGGTCTGGAACACCTGGAAGTCTCCCAGGACGGGGGGAGGAGAGACCCCGGGAGGGGCCTGGTTGATGTGACCACTGCTGGTCCAGGCCGGGGGGAGAGGGAGAGGGAGAGGTGGAGCTAACTGGGGGTGAGCGGGTTACAGCAAGTGTGTGGCTTGAACCACTGCACTGTCCACCCCTCTCACCCCCCCAGTCACTGCCCTGCCCTCAGGTTCAGCTGGTCATCTGCTCCCCCTGGCAGATTTTGAACCTGAGTTCTCAGCCCCAGCAGCCGGCATGGCCTGGTGCCCAAAAGGATCAGAGGCCAGCCAGCCGCAGGGCCGGAGCTGGGAGGACACCCAGCTGGCCCGAGGGAAGCAGCGTGTCCCGGAGGTACGGAGCCCATGTGCTGCCTCATCAGGCCAGAAGCAGGGACTGTGTGGATGTCAGCGCTGCCAGACCCCTCACCCCCCATGCCTTTCCCTCACCCCCATCCCCCCGCCCGGCATGAGACTGTCTCCACGCAGGTGGCTGGGTCCCTGTATGGGTCACTGAAGGCGACCCCAATGTGGTATCCAGCCAGAGGCCGGAGAGCTGCCTGGGGAGACCCCTGAGGTGTCAGCGTTGGTCAGACTCCTGTGGAGCTGCGGTCGACGGGGCGAGGGAGTTGGAGGGGGAGGGGAGGAGGCTGGAGAGTCCTGACAGAATCTCCTGATCCAAATGGCTGGGAAAGAGGCCCAATAGGCAGAGGCAGGGAGATAGGAGTCCAGAGCGATGCAGGACAGAGACATGAGGCTCTGTAGCTCTGGAAGGGCCCTTGGGAGGCCAGTGGAGACACTGGGAGACAAGTGGCAAGAGAGGTCAGACCAGAGTGTGCGTGTGCGTGTGCGTGTGCGTGTGCGCGCGTGTGTCAGCGGGGTGGGGGTGGGGGCTGTGTTTGAGGCCCGCCAGGGCTCTGGGCCAGGCCCACTTCCCTCCTTCTACCCCCAACACCCTCGGACCGGCGGGGCGGGCGGTGAGAGTTTCCGGCCGAGGACAAGGAGCCCATTGAGGCGGACAGCGGGGCTCTGTGCAGTGCCTGGCGGCCGTGTTTGTGCCAGATGAGGCCAGGCTGGAGGCTGTGCCCGTGGCCCACTGCCCCCTGCCCCCTGGCCCCGGCCTCTGACCTGACCCAGCCACACCAAACAGCTCGGAGCCACAAGGGTAACAACAGTGGCCAGAGGGGAACACGCAGGTCAGAGGCAGCCCCGCACACCCACTCCTTATCCTCCACCCGATTGGTTCTGACCCACTGGTCATCCCGGGAGGATGGGGAGGGCCAAGGTGGGTAGGTGGGAAATTAACGTGATAAATGAATGATGGGCAGATGCACACGACCTGGCTTCCTCCAACGTGATCCCGGGAGACCCATCCCTGGCCTCCCAAGGCTCTGCTCAGGGTAGGGGCCCTGGGGGTGTGAGTGCCAGCTTGGCGACAGCCTCGTCCTAGGCTCCGCAGACAGGAAGCAGTCAGAGCTCAGAGGGGGGAAAGGCACTTTATTAAGAAAGCTTTGGCCAAGCCCCTGCCGGGAGGAGCCCATCCTGGGGCACCCGGATGAGGCGGGAGCAGCCCTGCTTGGGGCCTATAAATATGTCTCCTCCTCAGGCTACTGGAGCGCCCCTGGGACCCCCACCAGCGGGTGGCGTGGCGGGGAGGCCATCAAAACCAGCTGACGGCCGAGGGGCCCGGGCTGGGAAGGCTGGGGCGGCGGGCGCAGGAGAGGGGAGGGTGGGGAGGATCGGGCCCTGGGTGCCGAGCCTCCAGAGGAGCAGAGGCCAGCCCTCCTCCCCGGGCTCAGGCCCACCAGAGACCCTGATGCCCCCCAGGGGAAAGGGCCTGGGGCTACGGGGCAGGAAAGGGGATTCCAGCCAGAGGCGCCAGGCCCTGGCGGTGAGAGGCGGACCGGGCAGAGTGCTCTGGCCGCGGCCTAGGAGCAGGCAGGCCCGGCCCGGTGAGAGGCGGTCTCCGGGCAGAACCCTCCCGTCCGGGCCTTTGAGACCCCGGCGGGCCTGACCCTACAAAGCTCGGCCAATGCGAAGGGAGCTCAGCTAAGCGCCAGGCAGGCCTGGACCAATGGGAGCGAGCCGCCGTGGGGCCTGAGCCAATGAGACGCGCGATCCCTTCAGGACTCGGGGGCGGGGCCCCGCACCCCCGCGAGGCCTGTGCGCCTAGGAGGTCGCGGAGCACAGGGCGGGCGGCGAGCGGCGCTGCGAAGCCGCCGGGCGAAGCTGCGGGCGCGGCCGCCGGCTACAGGGTGGGCGCGCCCGCCCTGCCCAGCTCGCCCGCCGCTTCCCGGCTCTTCTTGCGCGGCGGCTTCTGGATGGGGGTCCTCTTCCGGGGGGTGTCGGGCAGGGGTGCACCGGCCGCCGCCGCCGCCTTCTCGGGCCCCGGGGCCTCGGGCGCGGGGGGCGCGAGGGCCGGCGGCGAGGCCGGCAGCACCGAGCGCTTGGCCTTCTGCGGCGGCGCCGGCTTCTCGCGGGGGCCGGGCGTGCCCGGGGCGCCCTCGGCGCGGCCCAGGCTGCGAGTCTTGTCGCGCAGCTCGGCGGCCAGCATGGAGGCGGCCTCGGGCGCGCTGCGCGGGGGGCCACCGGCGTCCGTGGGCTCGGCGAGGCCAGGCCCGCGGCCCCGCGCCCGGGCCCGGGGCGGGGAGGGCGCGGCGGCGGCGGCGGCGGCCAGAGCCGGCTCCTCTTCGGCCAGCCCCGGGGGCCGCGGCGCCGCCGGGTCCTGGGTCCGGGAGCTGCCCGGCTCTTCGGGCCGCGCCGCCGAGGTGTCGCTGGGTGTCCGTTTCCGCTTGCTGGGGCTGGGCGCCACCTCGAGGCCCAGGGATGGCGGCGAAGGCGCGCGGGCAGCGCCGGGCTTGCCGCCGTGAATCCAGGACACCTTGGGCTTGGTGGCGGGGTCGGGCGGCGGCGGCTTCCTGCGCTCCGGCGACGGCGAGAGCGACAGGCCCCCCGCCTCGCCCCGGGCCCGGGCCGGCCGGGCCTCGCGCCGGGCCACGCACGCGTACAGCGCCCCGCCCGGCCCCTCCGCGCTGGACGCGGACCGCTCGCTGTCGGAGGACGCGGGCAGGGGCGCCTCCTCCGCCGGCGCCGCCGGGGTGGTCGCGGGCGCGGGGGCCTCCGCTGGGGCGGCGGGGACTTCCCGGTCTCGGCTCTCGGTTGCGGCCTCTGACAGAGAAGGAGCGGGGCGGTCACCGCAAACAGAAACAGTGCCCGAGCCATCCAGCCTCCAGGCCCTCCCTGGGGCATCGTCCTGGCATCCAAAACGCTAACCTCAAATCTAGTTCTTAGCCCCCCCGAGCTGTGGCTGAGTGCTCTGGGGGTGGGTGCGTGGGTGTGAAGAGCACTTTCCCAGCTAAAGCTCCATCCAACCTCAGCCTGGCCTTGGCCTCCACCCCGCCCCACCCCGCCCCAT
The DNA here is from genome assembly GCA_036971965.1 of Nyctalus aviator. Lineage (NCBI taxonomy): Eukaryota > Metazoa > Chordata > Mammalia > Chiroptera > Vespertilionidae > Nyctalus > Nyctalus aviator. The sequence goes on along the minus strand of CM072939.1, from coordinate 9,612,842 downwards.
CCCGTCCCCATACCCCCAGCCTGGAGGCCACCCACCAGCATCAAATGTAACCCTTTAACACCTGCAAAGGGATTACGTCTCCTTTAAAAGAGAACCGGTTTGGCTCAGAGGATAGAGCGTCGGCCTGCGGACTGAAAGGTCCCAGGTTTGATTCCGGTCAAGGGCATGTACCTTGGTTGCAGGCACATCCCCAGTGGGGGGGTGTGCAGGAGGCAGCTGGTCTATGTTTCTAACTCTCTCTTTCTCTCCCTCTCTGTAAAAAAATCAAAATATTTTTACTTTTTCTAAAAAAAGAGAGAAGGCTTCTAAGGCTCAGATTAGTCACCTGCCCAAGGTCACCCAGGTGGGTGGTCAGGGTAGGAAAGAAGCCAGAATCTCAGCCAGTCGGGCTCCTTCCTGCTGCTTGTGGGCAAAGGTGTGTGCCCATATTTTGTAGACCTGCCCTCCTTCAACTCCTCCTACTCAGGCGCAGAACCTTCTTTCTACCTGGCCCCTCCCCCAGAAGTGAATCTGGGTGCGGTTAGAGAAGAGAGAGCTACCCCCCCCCATCTCCCCAGACCCCGCCTCAGCTCAATGCAGGGCAGCACGGAGTCCGCTCTGCGGCCTCCGCTGTGAGTGCAGCCCCCAGTGAACAGCGTCCCCACTCCTCCCCATGCCGCCTGCGCCCAGAGCACAGCGCTCTTCTAAGCTGGGACATTCCCTGGGCTGAGGGCGGCGTAGGCAGCGCGGGGCTCACCCTCGTGGGGCACGCAGTACACGGGGCCTTCGTCAGTGGTGTCGAAGGAGGAGAAGGAGGCCCGGGAAGACCAGGACGGGGAGGGCTGCTCCAGCCCGGAGGGTGGCTCCAGGAAGCTGCAGTTGAGCGTGTTATCCAGGTCGTGGTGGGCCACTAGGGAGAGAGGGAGGCACGGACGGCTGCCAGGGGGCCTGCCCTGCCCGTGAGCCTGTGCCCTCCGCAGCCCTCTGGCCACAAATGATGGAGCACCAGCCCTATCCTCCTGTGGGTGGCGCAGGCGATTCAACCGGCAGAGTGATAATAGAAGCAGAACCCCATCACCCAGGGCCCTTTGGCAGGGCGGAGGGTTCCAGAAAGGACCCAGGGCACTGCAGGGGGTCCAAGTAGGACCCCCCTCCTGCCAACTGGTGCCAGCAATTCCCTTGCACAGGTGCCCCAACTCCAGGTGAACACACCAACTTATGCTCCTACAAACTGGGGAGTGGGAGGAGGTGCTGTCCCACCCAGATGTCCACCCACCCTCACGGCGCCCCAGATGCAAGCACTCAGAGTCAGAGCCCAAAGCCTCCCACAGCCGCCTGCACACCGAGGCCTCCTGCCTTCTGCCTCCCCGGGGCTCGCGCACATCATCATCCCCTTTTCCTTCCCTTCGGCCGCACCTCCCCCACGCCCACCCACATCCACAACACTGGGGCCCAGCATTTCCCCAGGCCGACACCTTCACACCCATTTCCCAGCAGCCTCTTGCGCAAGCAGGCGTTCCCCCAGAGACCCCGTGCGGGCGTCTTTACCTACGACCTTGGGCAGCTTCTGCCTGCGGAGCGGGATCCGGGGCAGCTTCATGCTGATGCGGCTGAAGCGCCCGCACAGTCGTTTTGGCGGCTTCTTCCTCCCCAGCGACAGCTCCCTGCGGGGCGGGGCGGGGGCGGGGCCTGAATGAGGGGCGGGTCTGGGGGCGGGGTCTGGAGGGAGGCTCGTTCTCCGAGGGACATAAGGGGTGGGGCCTGAGCCAAGGAGGGGGCGGGGCCAGGGCGGGGGCGGGGCTAGGGCCGGGCTGGGGACTGGTGCATAGGGAAAGGTCCCGCAGCGCAACCGACAGGGTGGGTGCGTCCGCGGTCCAGGAGAGCCTAGCCGCACGGGGCCTCCCCTGTGCGCGGGGCTCACCTGTGCGCGGGGTCCTTGCCACGGCAGGCGCAGCAACAGCCCAGCAGCGAGAGCAGCAGACCCAGGAGCAGGGCGAGCAGCGCGCCCGCGCCCATCACTCCCTTGCGCTGGTTGGTCTCTGTCGGGTGTTAGGATCAGGAGGGTGCCAGCCACCTACCCGCCCCGCCCCGCCCGCCAGCACTCCTCACGACCTGATGCCCCGCTCATCCACTCACCCAGGCGGCAGGCACCAGTGACTGGGTCGCACGAGTCCTCATGGCAGCTGCAGGCCTGGGCGCAATCCACCCCGTGCAGCCCGGGTGGGCACGTCAGGTTACAGCTGGGACGGAGGCGCAGGCTCAGAGAGGGGCCGCTGCGACCCTCCGCGATGCCTCCCGCCCTGGTTCCTGCGGCAAGCTAAGCCCTGTCCTGGAGGCCTGTTCTCTAGGAAACGATGCCCACCGCCAACTTCCGGGCACATAGTCCGCGGCCCGTGTTTTATAAATGAAGGTGTGTGCACACCAGTGGGAAGGGGCCTGGCGGACCGGCCAGTGGCCACCGGGCCGCAGCGCCCATCCCTGACACTGACTCCTGTGTGGATGGGAAAGGGGCTACCCCATCAGGCCCTTGGCGGTAAGTGGGGGTCCCTGCTCGCTCTACACCAGCTCAGGTTCACCTGAGGAGCCCACTGGCCACAGGCCGAACTGGACGTCGGATTCAAAGCGCCTGTGGGCATTCCTTAGCTGAGGTAAGGGGGCCAACGTTGAAGGGTCAAGCCTTGGTCCCCTGGGCGTCTGGCTGGAGCCCTGTGGGGGGCTCACACCCCACCCCCTTCGGGTCCCGGGACTCACTGGGGCCCGTGGACACCGGGGCTACACAGGCAGCGCCCGGACTGGAAGTCGCAGTGGCCGCTGCCGCAGTCCACGCACACGAACGCGCAGTCCTCGCCGTACGTGCCATTGCTGCACTTGTTCTCGCACCTCCAAACGCGGGGAGGAGGGAGGGTTAGTGGAAATGGGGGCGAACGAACCCAAGCCCCCCATCCTCCCACAAAGGGCCTCAGGGGAGGCGGGGCTGTGGGGCCGTGGGACCGGGACCCGTTAGGGCACCGGGTGCTCACCGGTCGCCGATCCAGCCCGCGTTGCAGCGCGTGCACTTGCCGGTGACATGGTTGCAGGCGTGGCCGTCACGGCACGGCGGGCAGCGGTGGCTGCAGCCCTCGCCGTAGAAGCCGGCGGCGCAAGGCTGGTCGCACTTGGTGCCGTTCCAGCCGGGCTCGCAGGTCACGCAGCGGCCGTCCGTCACCGTGCACGGCTGCTGGTCCTTGCACTGCCCGCATCTAGGGGAGGGGCAGGAAGGGGCGGGAGGCTAGGCGGGGCCCTGAGCCATCCAACCCCGCCTCCTATGGCGGCCTGCCCTCCTTTCCCTCCTCCCCATCCCCTCCCCTCCCCTTCCTTCCCCTTCCCTCCCCCTCCTCCTTCCCTCCCGGCCGGGCCCGCGCCCACCTGCGGCGGCAGCCCAGGCCGTAGGAGCCGGCGGGGCACGTCTCCCGGCAGTACTTGCCGCGGAAGCCCGGCTCGCAGGCGCACGTGCCGTCCACGGGGCTGCAGCGGCCGCGGAAGCACTGGCAGTAGCGCTCGCAGCGCGCGCCGAACGTCCGCTCGCGGCACTGGCAGCGGCCGCTCTGCTGCTCGCAGGGGGACGCGTTGCAGGCGCACTGGTTGTTGCAGCTGCGGCCCCACCAGCCGGCGTGGCACAGGCACGCGCCCGTCTGCGGGTCGCAGCGCGACGTGGCGCTGCAGTAGCAGGCGCTGGAGCACTGCGCGCCCCACCAGCCCGGCTCGCAGCGGCACGCGCCGCTCCGCGGGTGGCACGCGCCGTGCTGGCACTGGCACGCGTGCTCGCAGCGCGCCCCCCAGCGCCGCGCGTGGCACGTGCACTGGCCGGTCACGTCCTCGCACTGCCCGTGCGGGTGGCAGACGCACAGCTCCTTGCAGTCGGGCCCCCAGAACTGGCGCGGGCACTCTGCGGGGAGGAGCGGGGAGAGTGGCAAGGCCCCGGGCACTCTGGAGGGGGCCTGGGGCCCTCCCCGAACCTGCCAAAGTCCCCCTCCTCCCGCCCCCAACCCCGACTCCCCACCCCTGCGGCTTCGGGGAACCCGCTCTCACGCTGGATCGGTTCCCGGATCAGGCCCCACCCCACTCGCAGGCCACGCCCCCTCCTAGACTCCCGCCCCACGGCCCCCCGCGCTCACTGGTGTCGCAGTTGGCACCGAAGTAGCCATGGCGGCAGCGGCACTCGCCCGGCCGCACGCACACCTCGTTCTCCGAACACGTGGAGTTGCCTTCGCACACCGCTGCGGACAAGAGGGGGCCCTGAGCTCAGCTCTGCGTCCAGCCCCCACACTATCTCTCCGCTGCTCCGTACCCCCACCCAGGGACCTTACCCGCCACCGCCCAGGTCCCCAGGATGTCCCACTCACCGATCCCACACTCGTCCCCCTGCTGCTTCCAGCCGGCACAGCATACAGGCTCCTGGGAGCTGCGGGCAGAGAGAGGAGCCTGAGCCCCAGTCCCCATCCTGGCAGGGGCTTCCCTGCGACCTCCGCTCTGCCGTGGGGGGAGGGGGGCGGGCCGGTGTATGGCCTGCTGTGTACTGGGGCCAGGGACTAGTGTAGGTTTGGGAGAGCAGCAGCGAATGAGACGCACAAATTCCAGCCCTCCAAGCATGTGACGCCAGGAGGTGCAGAGGGCAGACCACCCATAGACCTAGCTTCTACTGTGTTTCCCCGAAAATAAGACATCCTCTGAAAATAAGACCTAGCGCATGGAAAGATAAGACATTCCCTGAAAATAAGACCTAGAGCAACTTGGGAGAAAAAAATTAATATAAGACACTGTCTTATTTTCGGGGAAACAGGGTAACGACTTCCCAGTTCTCTCTACCACCCACAGGTTGAGAACCGCTAGCAGGGTTGCCTAAGACCATCGGAAAACACAGATATTGACATTATGATTCATAACGATAGATCCTTCCTTTCTCCAGCTGATGGACAGAGAATGATGTAAGCTCCACCTGCAGCCGGACATTCCTGAGCGCCTAACCAGGCACCTTATACGGACTGTACATTGAGCCGCCAATCAGCACCTGCCAAATACCCTAAGACCCTATTCCTAAGTCCCTAGGTCTCTAATCATGTGCCTTCCATGAAACGACCAATCAGCGTGTGCTGAGTGCCCTAAGCCCGGCCCCTTCTCTTTCCTCCCCTCAAAAGGCGTGTTCACCCCGGCACATGCGCTCTCTCCTTGGAAGGTAGCCAGGCGGGGGTATTCTCCACCAATAAAGTTTGTGTCCTGGCATCCCGGTCTCCGGCCCCTCTGCTTCATCTTTCACAGAACAGTAGCCAAATTACAGTTATGAAGTAGCAACGAAAATAATTTTATGGTTGGGGGGGGGTCACCACAACATGAGGAACTGTATTAAAAGGTCTTGGCAATCGAAAGGTTGAGAATCGCCGAAACCGGTTTAGATCAGTGGATAGAGCGTCTGCCTGAGGATTGAAGGAGATAGTAAAGCACCTACTTACATGTTTTTAAAATCCTGTTTAATTTTATTTGGCTTTACAAGGTACAAGTCACCTCAGTGGGAGGCAAATACTTTAGAATTGTCACGTTTCAAAGTAGCACAGCGTCCAAAACTCTGGGCTGATGGGGTGTGTCGGCATGAAGGTTTGGAGGCTGAGATGTGGTGTGCCCACATTTGGGGGGCAAAGGAGGCTGAGAAGGAACAGACGCTCAGACGCAGGTTCATTGGGCCCCCTGGAACCTAGAAGAATTTCATCCGAATCCTAAAGGCACACAGCAGCCATTCAACATGTTATAGAGAAAAGGAGTGCGTTTCTCCGAAGGATATGAACCCGGATGGGAAGAGGTTGGAGGGGCCCCAGGACCCTGGGTGAGGGGTCCAGGCTGGGAAGGGAAAGGCTGCCCCACAGCACACCCCTCAGAAGATGCCCCACGTCCCCAGGATGTTCTAGGACACCTGGAGCGGACCTTGGACATCCCCCCACAAAATAACTCCATTCTCCCTCAGGCCCAAGACGTAGGACCTGGGAACAGGATCCATAAAAACTTAAAAATTGCCATAACCGGTTTGGCTCAGTGGATAGAGCGTCAGCCTGCGGACTGAAAGGTCCCAGGTTCGATTCCGGTCAAGGGCATGTACCTTGGTTGCGGGCACATCCCCAGTAGGGGGTGTGCAGGAAGCAGCTGATGGATGTTTCTAAGTCTCTATCCCTCTCTCTTCCACTCTGTAAAAAAAAAAAAAATCAATAAAATATATTTTTTTAAAAAAACCTCAAAGTGGAGGAAGGGGGCTCGGCTTATTTTCCACAAATTGAACCCGGTACCTGACACAGGGAATACAAAGGCCTGGCTTCTCCTGCCCCCATTCCCTGCCCCCCCCCCGGCCTGCTCCGGGGCTCCCAGAGCCCATCTAAAGGTAGGCCCATCACCATCTGCCTTTCCTGCCAGTGCGGAACCCAAGTCCCTGGGAGGAGAGCCACTACAGGTGTCTGTCCTCCTGCAGGCAGCCTTGCCAGAGGGCCTGCTGGAATGGTCCTGGGAGCGCCAACCACCTTCTGCCTGCCCGCATGATTCTGTGGGTAAGAGCCCGTTTTAGGCTCTAACCGGTTTGGCTCAGTGGATAGAGCGTTGATCTGTGGACTGAAGGGTCCCAGGTTCGATTCTGCTCAAGGGCATGTACCTTGGTTGCGGGTACATCCCTAGTGGGGAGTGTGGAGGAGGCAGCTGATCGAAGTCAGTGTTTCTAACTCTCTTTCCCTCTCCTATCTTCTCTGGAAAAAAAATCAATAAAACATACTTAACATTTTAAATATATATTTTATTGATTTTTAACAGAGAGAGGAAGGGAGAAGGATAGAGCCAGAAACATCAATGAGAGAGAAACATCGACCAGCTTCCTCCTGCACACACACACACACACACACACACATACCTTGGATGTGCCCTAAACCAAGGCACATGCCCTTGATCAGAATTGAACATGGGACCCCTCAGTCTGCAGGCCAATGCTCTATCTACTGAGCCAAACCCGTTTTGGCTTAATTTTTTTTTTTTTTTTTTTTTAATAAAAGAGCCCGTTTTAGGGCCCCAGTAAGCTGGATTTGGTGCCTGCATCTGCCACTTGCTATGTGACCTTGGACACAGAACTTAACCTCTCTGAGCTTCAGGCTCCTTATCCGGAGCCCATGGCTTTGGCAGGAAGATTAAACCAAGATGTCTCAAGCACAAACTAAGAGCTCAGCCAAAACTGCAGCTCGCTCCCAGCCAATGCTGAACGGGCTTCAAGCTCCCATACCAGTTGCCTCTCCCCGGCCCCCTGGGACACCCTCCTCTGGCTTCCCCGCCCCCAGACTCTCTCCTCTCTGGAGGCTCCCCCCACCCCCGCCCACCACAGGGGAGCCCTGTCCTTGCAGGCTGGGAGGCGGAGTCCCCAGCTGTCCCTGACTCCGGCCCTCCCAGCGCACATCCCATCCACTGGCTCTATCCCTCAAACTGGTCTAGGATGGCCCAGGCCACTGCTCCCCTGCTCTGTCCCAGCCCTGGAAGGACCAACCTGGCTCTCCCTGATTTTTCTCCCCCATTTATTTTTTATAATAAATCTTTATTGTTCAGGTTATTACAGGTGTTCCTCTCCGCGCCCCCTGATAGCTCACCTCCACCTGATTCCCCACCCCACCCCATGCCCTTACCCCTGCTGCTGTCTTCATCCATAGGGGTAAGATTTTTGTCCGATCTCTTCCCGCAGCCCTCACACCCCTTTCCCCGTGAGGATCGTCATAGAAAGGGAGTGGACTGACAATCCTGATTTTTCCTGATCCCCTAAATGGCCCTTCTTTCTGCCCCCCGCCCCGCCCCTAGTTCCTCTGCCACCTGAGAGTCAAACCTTGTCAGATGCGAGCCCTCCTCTGTACAAAGCCCCAGGGGAGCTCCCATGGCCCTCAAAACACTCACGTCCTTAGAGCAGTGGACAGACCCGCTGTGGGCAGACCGTGCTGCGGGCAGACCCCACGTGGTCGGCCACCCTTACTCCGGCCTCTCCACCACCGTCCCCCTCCCAGGCTCTGCCCAGCCCCCAGGGTCCTCCAGCAGGCGCTCTGCAGGCAGAGCCTCGCCCTGGACACCACAAGGCACTGCCTCCTCTTCCGCGGGCCTCTGGGGGCTCCCAGATCACCCCCAGGGAAACAGCACTCCCCAGCGGAACACCGCCTAGCGCTTGCGAGATGGCCCAGGATTTGCTGTAAGTTCCCTCCACCACCGGGGCAAGGGTGTGTGTCTCCCCTGCGGCGTCCCTGCGCCAACCACAGGCCTGGCACACAGGGGGGACGTGGGCTTTACCGGCTGTTTGCTCCCCGCCCTGGTTCTCGGACCCCTGGGGAAAGGGACCTGCTGGTGGGAGAGTAACAGAAAAAGAGCCCGGTGCAGGGTGGGCAGCCCCACCCATGACTGGAGTCACCCCTCCCCTCAGGAGGAGGCCCGGAGAGGTGAAGGGATTTGCCCAGGGCCACGCAGCGGGAGAGAGGGAGCAACAGGATTCGAAGCCCAAACCCGAGCTCTTCGCTAGTAGAAAAGGCCGGTTTGGCTCAGTGGATAGAGCGCCTGCCTGAGGACTGAAGGGTCCCAGGTTCGATTCCGGTTAAGGGCATGTAACTTGGTTGCGGGCACATCCCCAGTGCGGGGTGTGCAGGAGGCAGCTAAGTGATGTTTCTAACTCTCTATCCCTTTTCCATCCTCTCTGTAAAAAATCAATAAAATATATTCAAAGGGAAAAAAAAAAGGCCGCCCAATGGGTAAGTCTCCGGGCTGTGGGCTGCGGGGAGTGGGGGCGAAGGGCTCAGGCTTCTGACAGCTCCAGTGGCCACCGGCTCCCCAGCACCGACCCCCGGGGAGGAACAGCTGAGGCCGGGAGGCAGCGACCCGCCCTCCCCCCTCCAGGCGGGCCCCGCCCGCCGCCGCCGCCGCCGCCGCCGCATTCCTGGGGCCGGGAAGGCCCGGGAGGCTGTGTCGGCGTCGATGCGAAGCAGATGGCGGGCCCGGCGGCCCCCGCCCCGGAGGCGGGGCTCGCGGCGGGGAGGGGTCTGCGCGCCCCGGGATCCGAGCTCGGAAACCCCGCGCGGCCCCTCGCAGCCCCTTGTCTGGGGCGCCGGCCGAGCCCCCGGACGCGGCCTCCCAGCGCGCTGCGGCCCGGGCGCCCCGACGGGACCCGCTGGGAGCCCCGCCGCGGCCCCTGCAGCTGCCCGCCCGCCGGCTCCTCCCCGCCCGCCGGCTCCTGGCCCCGGAGCGGAGATGCCCTGACCTCGCCTTGGCCTCCGGCGGGCCGACCAGGTCCTCCGACTCTGGCGCCCGGGCCCAGCAGCCCTCCGGGACGGCCCCACACCGGCTTCCCCTCCCGGGAGTTTCACGTCCTCGGACCCGGTGCCGTCATTGTCCTTTCCACTCCCGCGTCGGGTTCACAGGCTCCTCGGCGCCCACCTCCATCCCCGCCCTCCCCCGCCGCGCCCGCTCTTTCCAAGAAACACACCGGACCGGTCCTTCCCCCCCCCCCCCAGGCCCCCGGCCCCAGCGGCCCGACCCCCATCCTCCCTCCTAACCCGACTCACACATCCCGCCGCCGCGGGCCTTTGCACACACCAGTCCGTCCGCCCGGAATGCCTTTCCCAGGCTTCTCCCTCCGGCCTCAGACCCCGCCCAAGGCTCCCTTTCCCCGGGCCTGAGAGCTCGGACCCCGGGGTCCCCGCTCCCGGCGCCCACGGCACCCCGGTCTCCCCTCCGCCGGCTTCTCGCCGCGGGCAGGGGGGGGGGTCCCCTCGGATGCTCGGTCGTGGCGCGGCGCCCAGGCTCGGCCTGGAGCGGAGCCGGCGTCGGCGGGGTGGCTGGCCGGAGGGGCCGGCGCAGGGAGGTCCCGGATGCCACCCTCCCCCAGGCCGGGCAGCCCCTCTCCCTGGCCCCGCGCGTCCTCCGCGGCCTCCCTCCCCCGCCAGACCGGCTCCTACCCGGGCGCACGGCACACGTTGCGGCCGCGCGGGTTCAGCTCCTCGGGCGCCGCGGGGCCGGGCAGCAGCCAGAGCAGCAGCAGCAGCGGCAGCAGCGGCGGCGGCAGCGGCGGCGGCGGCAGCGGCCCCCCGGCTCCGCGGCGCCGCGCCGGCCCGGCCCCCCGGGACCCTGCGCCCTCCATGCGGCGCGGGGCAGGCGCGGGCGCGGGTGCGGCCGCAGCGAGAGCGGCCGGAAGCGGAGTGCGTGGCCGGGCGGGGGGCGGCAGGAGGGGCGCCGGGCCGGGCAGGAAATTCCACATCGGCTCCCTGATCCCGGGCCAGCCGCGGCCGGCCAGGCGGCAGCGCCCGCCCCGCGCGCCAGACCCCACCCTCCGGCCGCGCCCCCGCCCCTGCGCGCGGCCCCCGCCCCCACGCGGCCGCTCTCAAACTTGGGGCGAACTTGGAGGCCAGCCGAGCGTCGGTGGGGGGAGAGCGGGGGCCACGGGGGCCCACCCGAGGAGCCTTCGGTCGCCCCGGTATGTCCCTTTCCTCCCCAGACCTTGTGGAGAAGACACCGCTGCGAACTCACTGCGCGGCCGGCCCGGGGCAGGAAGGGAGCTGGGGGATGAGAGCGCGACGCAGCACCACCGAAGTGCCCCTTGTCCCCAGCGTCTCGAATAGGCCATGGGAGGGTGTCCCACAGACAGCCCAGGTCAAGGCTGCAAGCCCGCCTCTGCTACACTGCCCCCTCACTTCCCCAGCCCTGGGGTGTCCAGCTGGGTGGTCAGCTTCTTCTGCACACTCCATGCAAAACTGCAGTGAACGGAGCAGGATGCTGGAGGCCTGTGGATAGACTTGGTCTGGACCAGAGGCCTGGGGTGGGGGTAGGGGTGGGGCTGGACGTTCTCGTAGGGGTGAATTGGAGAGATGGCAGGGAGATAGAATGGCTCAGCCACGGGCTCCCACAGAATGTGGGGGAAAGGCAGAGGAAGCAGGTGGAAGGGCTCCGGGACAGAGACCCTGCAATCCTTGTCAGGGGCTGAAAGGGTCTAGGGAACCTGGGAGGATGATTCTGCTTGCGAAGGCTGCTGGATTGGAGGGAAAAGTGCAGGGGTGGCCAGGGCTGGAGAGGACTCCTGCATCAGGAGAGCAGGGGTGACAGCACAGAGCAGAGCAGGGGCAGCAAGTAAGGAAGAAGGGGAACAAGATTAAGAGGAACAGGGCCTTTAGAAAGGAACTCACTACAGACTGATTCATTTGCCTCTCAGCATAACCATTATGGCTTGTCTCATTTTCCGTTCTTATAAGAGTATTTCTTGGATCCCATGATCTCAAGCATCTAGAGGAAATAATGGACAACATAAACTGATGGACAAAAACAGACCCAGAGACAGGGAAGCATTGATCAGATGTCCAACCTCAGAGGGGAGGTAGGGGAGGGAGGGGTAAAGAGGCAGAGATCAACCAAAGGACTTGTGTGCGTGCATATAAGCCTAACCAGTGGTCATGGACAACAGGGAGGTGGGAGCATAGGTGGGGAGGGGTTTGGGATGGGAATGGGGGGATGAGGACAATTATGTGATACCATAATCAATAAAGAAATTAAAAAAAAAAGAGGAACAGGGCCTAGGGTGACTGCAAGGAAGAGAAACTGGGTCTGGGAAGTAGAGGGGTGCCTGGTGCTTTGGGGATGACGGGTCCATGCCCAGGGCCCATAGAGCAGGGTAGGCAGGCAGGTCTGGGGATGGAACAAGGGCAGCAGCCAGGTCCCAGTAAAGGTGATCATGTGTGCTGAAACCAGTTTGGCTCAGTGGATAGAGCGTCGGCCTGCGGACTGAAAGGTCCCAGGTTCGATTCCGGTCAAGGGCATGTACCTTGGTTGTGGGCACATCCCTGGTAGAGGGTGTGCAGGAGGCAGCTGGTCAATGTTTCTCTCTCATTGACATTTCTAGCTCTCTATCCCTCTCCCTTTCTGTGGAAAATCAATAAAATATATTAAAAAAAAAAAAAAGGTAATCATGTGTTCTGAGGACTTAGGAGTTGGCAGGAGGCCCTGAGCAGGGAGAGAGAGCTGCCTTCTCTTGGGAAGTAGGCTGATGCAGGCCCCTGAGGGAGGGGTGGTGTCTTTCCTCAGCTATGTATGTGGACGCCTGTCAAGGTGGCAGGTGGGACTGGAGGAGGAGGCCACCAAAAGGCCCAAGCCCGAGGACACACCAGGCTGGCTGAGCCAGGGGCCTGTCTGGGACAGGCTGGCAGAGGGCAGAATGGAAAGCACCAGGGGAGAGGGCTTCTGAGGTCCGGGCCCCTCACTCGGTCATGCTGGGAACAGCCAGGCAGACTGGAAAGGGAAGTCCACTGCGATCACAAATGCAAACACTTCTTGGGAGGGAGACAAGTACACCGGCCAAACCAGTTCTGGGCAGTCCCTCCTGGACATGACCCTCACCTCAGCAGTGTCCTCCCAGTACCAGGGCCCCTCCCAGGGAGATCCTCATTGGCTGCCACCAATAGAGCCAGCACAGGTGCGTGTGGTGGTAGTGACGCCTCCTGCAGCCTGTGGCAGCCCCGCCCCCTTCCCAGCTTTAGAGGCACAGACCCCAGGGCTGGAAGCACTCACCCCAGCTGGATGGAAGTCACGAACAGGCACCTCAGACTCCATCACCTTCCTTCCCTTCCCCCACAACTGCTCCTCACCGCCCAATTCCCACCTGTGAAGACCACCACTGGACAATCCCTCCACTCCTGAGTGTCTCAGATCTCTCCTCACCCACCTATATACCAGCCATGTAGTTTTCCTAATCTCCTATCTGGCTGCTCCCTGCTGCCTGCGGGACACGGACCATCCCAGCCTTGTCTCATTCAGACCCACAGCCCCCCGCGTGTGTGCCGTGGCGGCGAAATCTGGTGTTGAAGGCAGGGTCTGTATCTGTCCTGGGTGGAATGAATGATGGTCCATGTGCCTGGTCTGGTGGCTGGTGAATGCCAGGAATGAGAAAGTTGTGGTACCCTGGTACCCACAGAGCATCACATGGGCAAACTGTGGGCACCTAGAGCCCAAGCTGACCTGTTCTGGCCAGGATGGCTTCCTGAAGGTGGCCAGCTTTGAAGGGTGAGGATTTTATAGGCAGAAAGGGATGAGCAAGAAACCAAATGAAGGCATGGATGTAGGGCCCGTGAGGCTGGGCTGCTGAGACCCATGGGCAGAAGGCGAGGGAGGTGTTGCCACAAATGCCAGGGTGGGCCCCAAGGCTGCAGTGGCAGGGCCAGGCTGCTGCCCAGCTTTCAGGATCCCTTGCCCCAGCCCATGCTCACAGCATCAAAGACTCCCCTCACCTCCCTTGTGACCAGAGATCTCTTGTAAAGTTATGGCCAAGCCTTGTGGCTCTGGGTGGGGAGACAGCACCACGCTTGGGACATACTGAAGATAACGGGTGGGAAAAGCTCTCCTTTCCAGAAACCTCTGGGGTCTGCAGAAACCGCTAGCCTGGCCGGTAAGGTGGAGGCAGAAAGGATGTGCTGGGTCCTTCCTCTGACGCCATGTTCTCATATTCACCCTCAGGACCAGGGGAGAAGACACTGGAGAATGTGGCCAGCCTGTCCCATTGGATGTGACCTACCAGGGTCACACTGAGCTTGCCACCCTGAAGTGGGGGTGTATGATGTCACATGTGGTTAGGGAGTGGGGCATGTTTCCTCAGGAGTACCCAGCCCCCAGGAGACCAAGGAAGGTCACTTGCATGGCCCTGCGGAGCAGGCAGCAACCCCCAAAGTTCTTAAGGAATCAAAAAGGAGAACCCGCCGAGACCGGTTTGGCTCAATGGATAGAGCGTCGGCTTGGGGACTGAAGGGTCCCAGGTTCGATTCTGATCAAAGGCATGTACCTTGGTTGCGGGCATATCCCCAGTAGGGGGTGTGCAAGAGGCAGCTGATCGATGACTCTCTCTCATTGATGTTTCTAACTCTCTATCTCTCTCCCTTCCTCTCTGTAGAAAATCAATAAAATATATTTAAAAAAAAGAGAGAACCCAAAGCAACTGATTTCCTGTCCCTCTCTACATGCCTTCCTCCCATTAAGTAGCTCACTCTGCCTCTCTGCTCCCCTCCCATCCATGACATGGTGCTAGTCACAGCAGGCTCTGGGCAAGGCACCAAGTAACAGAGAAGGCTCAGTGGTCTCTGAGAGACAGAGCCTTCGGAAGCCACAGATTCCGCAGGGCAGTGCGGGTTTGCTGGTGCGGAACCTGCGGCAGGCAGGAGGTGGTTCAGGTGGAAGCTCTGATGAGCAGAGGCAAAGCTGGTGGCCCACTGCACCGGGAGCCGCTGTGCTAAGCCACCTGGCGAACCTGTAGAAGTGCAGCTCCCCACTCCCGCCACACACTGGCACCCAGGAAGTGGGAAGGAGCCCATCCTGGCAGGGCCTCCCTCCCCTGGCGCTGGAGCCCCTTCCTGAGCCTCAGGATGAGCTTTATTTGGGGCCCAAGTATTGCCAACTGTCCCAAGAGCGCCTCCTCGGAGAAGGCACTCCAGCAGACCAGGTGAGCACCTGCCGCGGACGGACGAGGTGGGTTTCTAGGCGGCAGCTTCTACTGGTGAGTGTACTGTGCTCTCGCCTTTGAGACAGGATTTTGGCCTTCCACCGCCAAAGCCCACCCCAGAGCGGCATTCCCAGCAGTGACTTTCAGCCAGAGGGAACCTCTGCTTCCCAGTGCTGCAGCCTCGGACAGGCTGTGAAAGAAATTGAGGCCATGGCTGTAAGAACAATTCATACCTTTTCCAAGATGATTTATTTCATTTATCAACAACATGGGGTCAGAAAAGCCCAGGTGGAGGGGGATCTTCTTATCACTAGAACCAGTCTCAAGCAACCTTATGCATCTCTGCTCCCTCTCCAGTCCTTGGGAGCTCTCAATTGCTCTCTCGGCTGCTGGGTAGGTGAGGGGCCCACAGAAGGGGACTCAATATACCTCAGCCGCCTCACCGGGTGCCAGGGCACAGATCCCTTTGGCGGACACCTTCTCAGCCCAGCAGGGATCAGAACCAGGGAGGCCCAGACAGCTGGTGATGGCACACCCTGTGGGAACGGAGGAGCAGCAGGCCTGGTAAACCCCTTCAGGGGACCAGAGCCTTCTCGAACACTTCTCCCTGCATGGTGATCCACAGCCAGGATCTACAGAGCCCCACAAAGACCTGCTGCAAGCAGGCAGATAGGCTGGTGTGAAGGGAGGGTGGCAAGAGCCAGCTGGCTGGGGTACAGGGTGCAGAAGGAAGGGCCTCAATGCCCTGGGGTAAAGTGCTCTGGCCTGGGCGGCCCTCGGAGCTCCTGCCACCCTTCCCTTCCTGCTGACACCAGCCCCAGAGCCCTAATCTTCGCTGGAGTTGTCAAACTCCTCCCAGTCAGATACACTCATCGCCTCCGAGGCGAAGTCCGGGTCGGCCTGGCGGTCAGGGGTCCCGTGGGACGGCTCCAGGAGCAGAGAGCGGGGCAGGGTGAGCACGCAGGCCGCCAGGCCCGAGATGGAGTTGTCCAGCTGGGGCCCCTCCTCCCAGCAGTCCTTCTCCACGTCGTAGATGTGCACGTAGCCCGTGCGGCTGCCGCGGTTGTGAGAGCGGCCGCCCAGCACATAGATCCTGTTGTCCAGAACAGCGATGCCGGGCTCACCGTGCCCCACTGGCAGTGGGCAGACAGATGACCACTGCCCGGATGTGCAGCTGTAGCAGGCCACCTGCAAAGTCAAGGCCGGAGTAAAGCCGGGGCACCGGCTGGGACGGGGCTGCCAGCCTGGCCTAGACCAGCTGGGCGGGACAGCACCCTCAGCCAGGCCCTGGACTCGAACCAAAGCTGAGGGACATGCAGGGCTGTGCAGGAAGGGTCAGGGCCCGTGTTAAAACATCCTGTCCAAGGGCCAGACTGACACTCTGTCCCATCTCCAGGCCATCAGCCAGCCTGTGGAGATGGCTGTTCCAGTTGGTGGCTGCTATTTCCATGGTCTGGTGGTACTGGTTCTCTCCCCTCCGTAAGACTGAAGATGACTAAGGTCCCATGTGATATCTTTACTCCCACCCTCCAGCCCCCCTCCAACAGCACCCCGCACCAGGTGGAAGTGCAAATAAAATATGGAAATAGCTACTGCTAACGACCCTCAATGTTCTCTTTTCTCAAAATGCCCCAAACAATAAACAAATACATGGAAAAATGTTCAACCTACTAGTAACTAAAAAAATGCAAAATAGCCTGGTTGGTGTGGCTCAGTGGTTAAGCATCAACCCATGAACCAGGAGGTCAGGGTTCAATTCTCAGTCAGGGCATATGCCCGGGGTTGCAAGCTCGACCCCCAGGGTGGGGCATGCAGGAGGCAGCCGATCAATAATTCTCTCTCAGCACTGATGTTTCTGTCTCTTTCTCCCTCTTCCTTCCTCTCTGAAATCAACAAAAATGTTTTTAAAAAATGTAAAATAGCCAAAACCGGTTTGGCTCAGTGGATAGAACGTCGGCCTGCGGATTGAAGGGTCCTGGGTTCGATTCCGGTCAGGGGCATGTGCCTTTGTTGCAGGCACATCCCTTCTAGGGGGTGTGCAGGAGGCAGCTAATCGATGTTTCTCTCTCATCGACGTTTCTAACTTTCTATTCCTCTCCCTTTATCTCTGTAAAAAATCAATAAAAATATATTTTTAAAAAAATGTAAAATAGCCCTGGCTGTCAGTGGATAGAGCATCGACCTGTGGACCGAGGAGTCCCAGGTTCGATTCTGGTTAAGGGCATGTACCTTGGTTGTGGTCACATCCCATGTGCAAGAGGCAGCTGATCGATGTTTCTAGCTCTCTACCCTTCTCCCTTCCTCTCTGTAAAAAAATCAATAAAATATTTTTAAAATGTAAAATAAATGGTCAGGAAAAATTGTCAACTGTTAATCAGCAACCATAACCAAAATCCATAAAACCAAATGCTAGTGAAGATGTTCTGATGCTCTACTGCTAGGCACTTGTCTGACAAAGCCAGGAAAGTAGCAATTTGGCAATGCGTATTAAGAGCTATACAAATCTTACCTTTTTGACTTAATAACCAGCTTTGGTTCTCCAGCTAGGATATGCAGAATACTGGCCCTCCAAAGGCCATGTCCTCATTTCTAGAACTTGTGTTACTGAACATAGCAGAAGGTACTCTGCAGATGTGATGAAGGGTGTGAACTTGGATAAGGGAGGTTATCCTGGTGGAACCACTTAGTTTCACAAGCCCTTGAAAGCGGAAGGGAAGGTGTGACAGGAGATGAGAAGGACGACCTGCCCTTGTTGGCTCTGAAGATGAAGTGGCCCCATGCCAGGGAATGCAGCGGTCTCTAGAAGCCATAAAGGGCCTTTAGCTGACAGCCCGAAAGGAAACAGGGACCTCAGTCCTACAACCATAAAGAACTGAATCTGCCCAAACCCTGAGCAAACAAGGACATGGAATACAGGCATGTTGCTTTAAGTTGTGAAATTTGTAGTGAACTGTCATGGCAGCAATAGGAAACAAATACACTAGAATCCAGTTGGTCTCAATACTGGAGGAAAGAGATTGCTGAGCCCACCCCCAGAGCTTCCTCAGTGCATCATGGGTTGGGCCTGAGAATCTGCATTTCTAGTGCATTCTAATATAATGTGAATGCTACTGGTCTGGGAACTATACTTTGAGAAGCATTGCTCTAGCCTTAGGAAATAACCCAATATACCGGAAAAGCTCTATAAAGCAAATGTTACTTATGATGTTATTGGAACAGTTAAAGCTTAGATCAACCCACATGATACACTAGTCTGACAGAATTCTGCACAGCAGTGAGGAAGGGGTAAGTAGCGGCTATGGAGATCAAATATTAACTGGAAGACACCCTCCATGAACTTCAGCCAGAGCAGAAGGGGAGGTTCTTTAACTATAACTGGGTGGAAACCATGCATAGGTAGAAGGACAAAAAAATAGTGGCACAAGGCTAGATTATGCATGTTTTTCTTCACCCTTCTCCATTATTTAAAGGTTCTGCAATACGGTTATATTAACTTTATAATTAAGGTTTTTAATAATAGTAAAAATAAGTGAAACTATTCCATATGATTATAATGGTAGACACATATCAGTAGACATTTGTCCAAACCCACAGAATGTGCACCAAGAGTGAACCCTGATGTAAACTGTGGATTCTTCAATTGTAACAAATGTGTCACATGATGGGGCTGTTGATACTGAGGGGAGCTGTGCATGTGTGGGAGCAGAGCATATACAGGAAATCTCTATACCTTCTCTTTTCTTTCTTTCTTTCTTTCTTTCTTTCTTTCTTTCTTTCTTTCTTTCTTTTTTTTTTACAGAGAGGAAGGGAGAGGGATAGAGAGCTAGAAGCATCAATGAGAAACATTGATCAGCTGCCTCTTGCACACCATCCACGGGGAATGTGCCCGCAACCAAGGTACACGTCTTTGACTGGAAGTGAACCTGGGACCTTTCAGTCCGCAGGACGACGCTCTATCCACTGAGCCAAACTGGTCAGGTCTATACCTTCTTAATTTTGTAGCAAACCTAAAACTACTCTTAAAAAAAGTTTATATTTGTTTTAATTAACAGAAAGTACAGAGATTTTCCATATACCCCCATTCTCACACACACTCACTGTCAACATTCCCTACAAGAGTGGGGCATTTGTTATAAATGATGAATTTATACTGACATGTAATCACCCAAAATCCATAGTTAGGGCTCACTCTTGGGGGTGTACATTCTATGGGTCTGGACAAATGTATACTGACATATTATATCATACAAAGTATTTTTATACTTTCAAAAATCCTGTGCTCTATCTAGTTTCTGTTCAATTTTGCTGTGAACCAAACTGCAAAATAAAATCATTAAAATTTTTTTTTACTAGAACCTGAAACTGCTTTAAAAAATAAGTAAGTAGCCGAAACTGGTTTGGCTCAATGGATAGAGTGTCGGTCTATGGACTGGAAGGTCCCAGGTTCAATTCTGGTCAAGGGCATGTACATTGGTTGCGGGCACTGGTAGGGGATGTGCAGGAGGTGGCTGGTTGATGTTTCTCTCTCATCGATGTTTCTAGCTCTCTATCCCTCTCCCTTCCTCTGTAAAAAATCAATAAAATATAAAATAAACAAACAAACAAATAAATAAATAAGTAAACAGCCCTAGCTTGTTTGGCTCAGTGGATAGAACATCAGTCTGTGGACTGAAGGGTCCCGGATTCAATTCTGGTCAAGGGCATATGCTCAGTCTTGCAGGAGGCAGCCGATCAATGATTCTCATCATTGATGTTTCTATTTCTCTCTTCCTCTCTGAAATCACTAAAAATACAAATAAATGAAAAGGAGGCACATGTCACAAATAATTTTTCATCCATAACCATAGGG
Source organism: Nyctalus aviator (assembly GCA_036971965.1). Classification (NCBI taxonomy): domain Eukaryota; kingdom Metazoa; phylum Chordata; class Mammalia; order Chiroptera; family Vespertilionidae; genus Nyctalus; species Nyctalus aviator. The sequence continues at coordinate 9,593,526 of CM072939.1, read as the reverse complement.
AGGGGCAGAACAATGGGTGTGTAAGGCAGCCCAGCCGCACTTACCTGGTGCACATCCCTCCTGGAGCCAATATCGTTGTTGCTGCCCCCGATCACATACAGCTTGTCCAGGAGGGTGGCCATGCCGTGCCAGGCCCTCCGCACAGGCCCATCGGCCAGAGCTTGCCAGGTGTTGCTGTCTGGGTCGTAGCAGTGTGTCTCCCTTAGGTAGTCCTCCCCTCTGCGGCCGCAGGTAACGTACATCTTCCCCTCCAGGGTGGCGCCAGCATGAGCATACACCTACACGGGCCACCAAGAGAACAGGGGCAGATGGGGAGGGGCAAGAGAGCAGTGAGGGAGGGCGGCCAGCGGCCTTTGCCAAGGCTGCTCCTACCCCTCAACTGCCTGACACTTCCCTTTTTGGTACTGTTTTTGACAGTTTTGGTATCAGGGTAATATTAATTTTATAAGATGAATTTGGTTATCAGTGTAATATTAACTGTATAAGATGAATTCCCTCCTCCTCTTTTCTGGGGAGAAAATCACGCAGAACTGGTGCCAACTTTTCTTTAAATGTTTGTGAGAATAAGAATTCTCCAGTGAGCCTAAACCCATCTAGCTTAGTGAATAGAGCATCAGCCTGCAGACTGAAAGGTCCCAGGTTCAATTCCAGTCAAGGGCATGTACATTAGTTGCATGTAGGGGGTGTGCAAGAGGCAGCTGATCCATGTTTCTAGCTCTCTATCCCTCTCCCTTCTTCTCTGTAAAAACATCAATAATATATATATATAAAAAGATTTTCCAGTGAAATCACCTGCGCCTACACATTCCTCAACAGGTATAGAGCTATTCAATTTATCTGTTTTATGCTGAGCAAGGTATGGAGATTGTAGTCTTTTTTTGTTTGTTTTGTTTTTTAAAAATATATTTTATTGATTTTTTACAGAGAGGAAGAGAGAGGAGAGGGATAGAGAGTTAGAAACATCGATGAGAGAGAAACATCGATCAGTTGCCTCTTGCATCCCCCCCCCACTGGGGATGTGCCCGCAACCAAGTACATGCCCTTGACGGGAATCGAACCTGGGACCCCTTAGTCCACAGGCTGACACTCTATCCACTGAGCCAAACCGGTTTTGGCGAGACTGTAGTTTTTTTTGAGGAATTGGCCCATGTCATCTAAGTTGTTAAATTTACATGTGTAGAGTTGTTTGTATTATTCTCTTTTGACGTCTACAGGATTTACAGGAAAGCCCAATTTCATCCTTAATATTTTAAATTCTGTCTTCTCTCTCTCTCTCTTTTTTTTGGGTCAGTCTTGATTGAAGTTTGTCAATTTTATTGATCTTGTGGGGAAAGAAAAACACAGTTCTTTGGTTGATTTTCCCTACCTTTTATCTGCTTTTAATTTCCTTGGTCTCTGCTCTTTTTATTACTTCCCCTCTTCTGTTTGATTTGGATATACTTAGCTCTTCTTTTTTCAGGTCTTTGAGGTAGGAGTTAGATTATTGATTTGAGACACACACACCCCTCTCATGGATGCTCTTAGTGCCACAAAACTTCCTGGTAGAACAACTGTAGCTAGGTACAATCAATCTTTGCGTTGCTTACTAGTTTCAACAGCCTGGTCAGTTTACCTCCAAACTATAGCTCAAATGCATCCACCTTCTTCCTTCTCCAATAGCCTCCACCCTCGCACAGAACTTCTGTCCTTGTTCCCCGCTCCTCTAAATCCTCTTCTCTTCACAAGCACTTTCCCTTTCTCAGAATAAACTATGAAGTCCCCTCCTGGCCTACAAGGTCCTTCCTCCCTCAGTCTGACACATCCTCAATGAACCTTCCCCAAATAGTCTATCTAGATCTGTCCTGCCAAAGCCCCCACCCCAACTCCCCACCCCAGCTGTTTAGCTCAACCTCCTCTTAATTTCCTCATCGCACTTACCACAATTGGCAATTACTTTACAGATTTGTAGGCTATAAAGACCAGGGGGGAACCTTTGTCATTTCTTGTCCTCAATGCATCCCCAGGTATTAGAAAAAGGGTAGGTGAAAAAGAAAAAACAAAAAGGGTGCTTAATAAATAGTTGCTGAATAAATGAATGTATGAAGTAAGGAACATTGGCAGTCAGGAAGACGTTATCTAAACTGGTGGTCTGCGAGGTCCGACAGGTTAGCGATGGATGGACTAAAGGATAAGGCTGCCCCTCTGTGGCCACACGGGAGAATGGCAGCTTCCCAAACAAAGATCCCTCAGGCCCCTCCCCCATCTAGCACCTTTGCAGGGAGGAATTCAGTTCATCCTCATCCCCCAGGGGTCAAGGAGTCCTGACATTTTCCAAGCAAAATATGCTCCTTTCTCCAGATTAGGGGTAGAGAGTATGCTTCTAGAGGGGATCTCTTCCCAAAAAAAGCTGAGGAGCAAAGAGCATGCCAGCTTTCCCTGCCTGAAAGGAATCGTGGGGAGGAGACCCTGACCTTGGAGAGGAGCTGGACTCATCAGGGAGTCCCCTAGCTCCAAAGAGTCAAAGTCTAAGGGTGAGAGACAAAGAGGAGATGTGTGGAAGGAGGTTCAGAAAGGCAGGAGCTCGTTTCTGCCAAGGTCCCAGGGCTAGTTCAGTAGAGCCCAAGGAAGAGCCCCGTCTACCCCCATGCCACCTCTTGCTTCTGAGGTGCTCAGGGATCCCCAAAGGTGTGTAACAGATGCTCTGAAAATTACAGTGCCAGCACCAACAGGGTGCACATCCTGCTCTCAGAGGCTGAAACCTGGGACATGGGGGATCAGCTAGCCTCCTCCTTGCCCTGGGACCTCATGTCTGGTTTTGGGGACAGGCTCCAAGTACCTCACAATCATAGAACGAAAGAGGGACCTCCCTAAAGTAAACATCTCCAGATTGGAACAAACCAAGGTTCTGTGTAGGAGGCACATGATCTAAAAAACACACACAAACCTTAAAAAATAAAAATTCTCATGCGTTTTTGGCGTTTTAAAGGCCCCACCCTCCAAAGGACCTTTAGGGGAGAAGTGTGAGGCTTCTGAGCCTTCATCTCTCTTGTCTACCATCTTCGGACACATCCTAGCTCCTCTCAGCTGTGCTAAAGGACAGATGAGGGGAAGGTTTCTACATCTGAACTTCAGGATTAAAGTAGCTTCCAGGGCCATGGCGGAAGACAAGAAGGGTGGAATTCTGGGGATGCGGTTTGATGCTTGATCAGCGGTCCCCCTCCTGCTCTCAGGGCAGGGTCTCTGGAGGGATGTGGACTCGGCTCACCGGCCCTGATTTCCTGGCTGGGACTCTGGCTCATTCTACACCCCAGAAAGGAGAGCGAGCGGGGAAAGCCCCTCTTGGAAGGGCTTCTTTACCTCCCTCTTGAGCGGGGCCACATAGGCCCAGGTGTTGGTGGTAGGGTCATAGCGCTCCACAGCGTTCAGGTCAGTGTGGTAGTCACGGCCCGCCACTGCGTAGATGTACCCGCCCACGACACACACACACAGGTCGGCGTGCTCCTGCTGCAGGGACTGGATCTGGAACCAGCGGTTGTGCCGCGGGTCATACCTTTTGAGGGGACATGAGGACAGCATATCACTGAACAGCACCTCCTGTTCTGCCCATGTCCCCTGAACCCTCCCATCATCTGCTTCCACACACTAGCACACACCCACTCACCGCCATGGCAGCGGGCTGATACACACCTGGGAGATGTGGCCAGAAGCCTCCTGGGTTTCTGCCCACAAAGCTGGTCCCTTCCAGCGTAGCCTCTGGCATGGTTTTTAGCCCACTCTACTACCCACCCCAGGCTGACCGAGGGCTGTTCTGTCAGCCACCTCCATCTCACCTCACGGCCCCCGCAGCCCTGCCCCCATTCATTCAGGATGACCATGAGCTGTGGATGGACACCACAGCCTCCTAGCCTCTGGCTACACTAACACTCCCTCAGGGGTAGTCTGCTCGAGCCTGCCATGGGCACAGTGCCCACCCATGCTCATCACAGCCCACCTCTTCAGCTCTTCATGCGCCTCATGCTTCCCTCTCCACTTCTCCGGGTCTCCCTCTCTGTGGGAGTCAAGGCGCTATCTCCCACACCGGACTGTGAGTATGAAGAGGGTGGCGTCCTCTGGGATGCCAGGCGTTCCCATGACGCTGGAGGGGTCGGCCTGGCCTGTGGGAGCACTGCTGGACCAACTGGGAGAAAAGCTGACCGCTGCTGAGTTACCGCTGAGCCCCAGCACCAGGTGAGCGGTTAGCCGTTACCATAAGCTGCTCTCCAGACATGGAGGCCACTGTCACTCCCTTTTCACTGGAGATGCAGTTGTCCCCAAGTCACAGCCCTTCGCTCTCCTCCCTTCTCATCAGCCTTTATAAAAAAGTCTAATCCCCACGCAGCGTCATCCTGCACTCATGGCAAAGCCCACCCTACCCCTCTTCTGCCTTCAAAGGGCTTTGAATTCTCAACCCAGGTGTTCCCAGACACTCCAGATCAACTAGCTATAGTCCTTGCTTTCTCCTGCACTTTAGACCTACACTGCACCTGCCTCCCACCCATCTCCAGCTGGCTACTCACCTGTCCAAAATGGAACCCCGTGCTCCCTCTATCCATTGACCCTATCCACACCAGCAAAGTTCCAGGTCACACTCCAAAATCCTAACACTGTAGCTCGGGCCTTCAAAGCCCTAGTCCATACCCCACTTTCCAGCCCCCTCAGCCTGCCCCAGGCTTGCCCCACTTCCAGAGAGCCTCCTATTGCCTCTACCCCTTCTGTCTGTGCCCCAGGCCTGGTGCTCTGCAGGGCCTATGTGGTGTGTTGTTTGGTTGAACCCAGATGATCACAAAGCCTTAAGGGCCCAGGGCCCTGTGAGCCTGAGGCCCAAAGCCCACTCTTTCCCTGACCAGCATCTGGCCCTTTTCCTGGGCATCCACCCACCCAGGGGTCTGCACTTGAGCTCCTACATCTGGAGCCTCCTTGCTCAATGGCCAATGCATAGACATAGCACCTTTCAGGTAAGTGTTTTTATTTTTACACAGGAAGACAAATTCCAAAGAGAATAGGTCAAACTTCAAGTAGTTCTGAAGAGAGTGAATGAGTTCTCTTTGGCCTGTGTCATATGCTGTTTGGTGAGGAAATCAGATGCATCCTTTGCCCCAAAGCACAAGTTAGGCACATCCTGCAGCTGATTCTTCCTACCCTCCACCCAGGAATTCCAGGAAACAAGCTGTCTCAGGAGTAAGGGCTACAGGAGACAGAACATGCACTTGGGCCACACACAGACGCAGGCCTGAATCCCAGTCTGCCCGTTTCTTTGGGTGCATCTGGACATTCACTCAGTCTCTGCACCTGTCCAATAAGGTGATGCCATCTGCCTAGAAAAGCTATCATGAAGGATCAGAAAGGACAACATACATAAAAAGGATCCTTGTTAACCTGAGGGAAGTCTGTAAAGGACCAAGGTCACACCTCTATTTCTAGACCTTGTAGCACCCGATCAGCATAGCATCTGATCAAGGTACATCATGCTTAATACATTAACTGTCTGCTTAATAAATTAATGAAGGAGTAAAATTACTAGCAGTGAAATCATTCCTTCACTCTACAGATATGTACTGGCCACCCAACATGGGTCAGGCATTGCTCAGTGCTGGGGATCCAGAGGGAAACTCAAGACAAGGGCCCTGCTTTCTATCAGAATTGGAAACAAGCTAAAGAGAACGGAGTGAACAAGTGCTCAGTATAATGCAGGTACCACAAATATAATGATGATAATGATGATGATGATCATCATCATCATCATCATCATGATGTTGTTGTAAGGAAAGTGATCCACCTGGCAGCAAGGTCTGGGGAGAGCAAAGCTCTCACAGAGATGAAGGGCCTCCTGAGAAGGTGACATTTGAGACCTGAATGACCAGAGGCACAGCCAGGTGAAGGTGAGGCTGGGACCAGATAGCCGGTTCAGTCCAGAGTGCACCATTCAGAGGCCATTAACCAGCTAGGATGGTGCCTTCTACTGCCTTTCCTGTGCACGACACTCATTCATGTACATGTCTCTTTTTCCTTATTTAAAAATATTTATTTACTTTTCCTCTTCGACTGAGGGCATAAGCTTCCAGAGAGATGCACATAGAGCACTGAGGGAGGAAGGAGACACCAGCCAGATCAGCCAAGTCAATCCTAGCGATTAATGAGGTGACAGATGTCACAGCCAGATCGCCCTCACATCCCCTTCGTCCCTATTCTGAGCCAAGCATAAGTCAGCATCTTCCACTAGAGGGACACAATACCCTTTAGATCAGTGATTCTCAACCTTTTTAATGCCACTACCCTTTAACACAGTTCCTCATGTTGTGGTGACCCCCGACCATAAAATTATTTTCGTTGCTACTTCATAACTGTAATTTTGCTAATTAGGCTCTACAGCAGTGATCCCAAAGGTTGAGAACCGCTAGCAGGGTAGCCTAAGACCATCAGAAAACACAGATATTTACATTACGATTCATTAACAGTAGTAAAATTACAGTTATGAAGTAGCAACGAAAATAATTTTATGGTTGGGGGTCACCACAACATGAGGAACTCTATTAAAGGGTCGCATGCGGCATTAGAAAGGTTGAGAACCACTGCTCTAGATGCTTCCGTCTGGTCTCCTGCCCTCACAGCTTCCAGAGTTCCCTTGGATTTGTGGCTTCAGATTTAAGGACACACACACACACACCAATAATTTAAAGGCACCAAAGAAAAAGTCTACTAAACTTAATAAGAACCACAGTTTCACTGATTTCTTATCTCCCGACTGTGTCCTAAATTCCACATTTTCCTCTTTAATGGATTAATTTTCCACTTTGTTAGAATAAATCCCCAAGTAATATTCTTTTTCTAATAAAAAGTAAGCTTTATTATTGCATATAAGGATATGATCAGTTTTTAATCATTTTAATGCAGACTGTGGATCTTCCAATTGCAAACTCAGAAGTGAAATCTAGAGTTGGTACAAATATGTTCTGGGCTCTTGTTAAATTTAGTAGACTATTTCTTCGAAATTTCCATGACTCAAGCATTCCCATAACTAATAATGAAGTTCATTACAATTATAACATTATTTGAAATATACTATAAGTCATGGGAATGCCTAAGGGGGAAAAAGTTATTATTCTAAGTAGGGTCAGAACATGTGGCAACATGAGACCAGCTACTACCAGGTAAGGCAGGTAGTTAGTTTTCAGAAGGCCAGAGCTATGAAAAAGGTGCAAACATAGAAGGTAGATACTAAAGATGCAATCAAAGAAAGAAACAGTGGTATCTTGGAGGCAAATACAATTTGCTCCAAAAGAGGTAACTTTTTAAAAAATATTTTTTTATTGAATTTTTTAGAGAGAGGAAGGGAGAGGGAGAGCCAGAAACACTGATGAGAGAGAAACATCAATCAGCTGCCTCCTGCACACCCCCACTGGGAATGCACCCACAACCAAGGTACATGCCCCTGACTTGAATCAAACCTGGGACCCTTGAGTCCACAGGCTGACACTCTATCCACTGAGCCAAATGGCATAGGGCAAAAGAGATAATTTTTTATATAGTTTCTGTACCAATGCTTTAAAATATAACCTGGTAAGTCCCTAGCTCCTTAATGTGTAAACCCTAATTTACTGCAAAATCTTGTGTTCTTATATTCTGAAAGTCTATAGGTTCAAAGGCTGGTGAAATAATGGACTGACAGCTAAAGCCTCCTACAGAGCATGGCAGTCCTCCAAACCCCCTCAGAAAACTTCCTTCTCTGGAGACGGCTCTGCTGACAGCATACACCTCCTCAGACACCTCGGTCTCGCAGGAGACTCCAGGCAGTTGTTGCTGAGGACGGAGTAGACCCCAGGGGAAGGGTGGGGATTTGGCAAGAAACTCAGTGGTGCATCCCAGAGCTGAGGACTGCACACGCAGGGGAGCAATAGCAATAGGAAGTCATTATCCATTATATCCATTACTGGCTTGTGGTCAGAAGAGCAAAGCAGACAAAGGGAAGCTAGGACGAGTTGTGTCAAAATTCAAGAGAAGGCAAAATGGAAGGGGCAACTGCCTGTCCATGCTCCCAACTCCTAAATCCCCTCCTTCTGAGGCCTAACCACTCTTCCTGCCACGGACTTCCCTCCCCTGCGCAAAGCCAAGTGCAGAGTGACAACTCAGCCCCCTCACCGACAAGACAGCAGGGTGTGATCCAGGGTGAGTGTGCTACTGAGAAGGGGACAAAGAGCGAAAGATAGCAATCCAGGTCCCCTTCTTATGTCACCACCATCTACATTCTCCAATTAACCTGCAATTTGTTCCACAAAACGGGTACCCCAACAAGCACAAGATTAATATAAAAGGCTGATCACCTTGGTCCATGGTGGTGTGCCCATGCAGAACCCCTCCCTAACCAGCTCTGTGAGCCCATGATTCCTACACTACAGCATCACCCACAGAAATATGGCCAAGGGTCCCTCCTTACCTCCAGCATCGGGACTCAGCGCGGAATCCCTGGACATTGTTGTCCCCTCCAATCAGATACACAAAGTTGTTGAGCACCGCGATGCCCTGGTTGGACATCCGGGGGGCCAGGGAGGCGGTGAAGTGCTTCCACTCTCCCAGCAGGGGGTTCAGGTACTTGGCCTGGTCACTGAGGACAGTGGATGGTGTGGAGTGAATGCCTCCAAAGCCCACAACGCACTGGAAGTCTGACCGCAGCTCTGTCTGTGGGCTCTGTAGGCTGGGCTGCAGGCTCTCGTTCTGGTGGTACATGAGAGCATTGGCCACTGTGTCCCTCAGCGGGCTGGGGTCCAGCTTGTCATGCAGCCGCTGAAGGACCTCGGGTTCCATTAGGGGAAACCGCACTGTCTCAAGGAGCTTGGGGGGCTCTTGCAATGAGATCTGGTCTGCCTGCACCTGCTCCAGGGTGTAATGGTAGAGCAGGGCACCCTTGTACACCTCGGTCTCGCAGGAGACCTCCAGGCGGTTGCTGCTGAGGAGGGAGTAGACCTTCTCCAGAGGAAGCTGGCGGTACTTGTCAGTCCTCGAGAAGGCCACAAAGTTTTTGAGGATGTAGGTGTCCAGCTGCTTGGTCAGACGGTTCAAGTCAAATAGCTCTGCCAGCCGGTAGACATCAAGGATGTTCTCCTCGTCCACCCAGGACATGAGGAAATCACAGCAGAAATGGATGATTTCTGGGATCTGTGAAGAAAACAAGACTCATTCAAGCTGGGAAATGGTGTCTGGGTGCAGAAGGCAGTGATAGCAGTTACATGCCTCACGTGGCTGTCCTCTGAAGCAGGTTCCGCTCCCCCAGACCCCCTCACCATCCCAACCTTTCCTGGAGCAGAGGCTGGTGCAGCCACTTTCCCCAACACTAGAGACAAATGGGGTTCGCCGCAGAGGGATTGGGTTTAAATCCTGGCTCAGAAGTGATTTGCAGAATGCTCTTAACCTCGCTGAGCCTCAGTTTGCTTATCTATAACATAGGGATAAAGTAGAAAGGAATAATTTCAAGTGACATCATGCCTAGGAACTCCCTGGCACAGAATGGGTCCCTGATATATGTCGGTTGCCTTTTAGATCAAAAGTACTGGATCTCGCCCTAACTGGTTTGGCTCAATGGACAGAGCCTTGGCCTGTGGACCAAAGGTTACGAGTTCGATTCGTTAAGGGCATGTACCTTGGTTGTGGGCACATCCCCAGTAGGGGGTGTACAGGAGGCATCTGATCCATGTTTCTCTCTCATCGATGTTTCTAACTATCCCCTTTCTTTCCCCTCTGTAAAAATCAATAATAAACAAACAAACAAACAAACAAAGTACTGGATCTCCAGAGCTGCACATGGCCACGGTGTCCACTGTCCCTGGTGTGGAATGCATCTGGGACCTCCACCCTAACCCCCAGTTCCTTTCTCCTGCTACAACCCCCACAACTGGAGGCCCAGCCAAAGCTTCAGGCCCAGGAAACCTGCCCACTCCCCCAAGAGAAAGGCCCTAAGCTACCCATATACTATGTTTCTCTCTTCCTTTCCCTTCCTCTCTCTAAAAAAATTAATAGGAAACCACCAGCAGGGCATTCCCAAACATCCACCCAGCACTCAATCTGACCCAGAGTTCCGGAAAAGCTGAAAGCCACGCTGCCAGGGCAGAGGCCTGCTCAACTCATCAAGAGGGCTCCCAGGTGACCTGCACCTTCCCTTCCCCAACTGTTCAGAAGGCCCAGTGGAGTGGAAGGAGGGCAAGGGAGGGCATGACACTAAGGTGGGAGCTGAGAATTGGGCCACAGAGTTAAAGGACACCAAACCCTTTAACCAAAGGGTTATTACTAGTAGATAACCAGAGCATGGGAGAATAAAGGAGACAGAGAGGAGAGCTCTAGGGAAAGCTGCCCTGGTATTGCTAAATTCTTTAGGAAAACAGGATTTGGGAATTTCTCTAAAAACAGGACCACCTCACTTTTTCAGTATCATTAACAAATTGACTAGTGCACATAGAGCAATTCTGCTGGCATCTGAAAGCTTAAAATAAACATTTGTAATGGTTTTACTTTTATTTTCCAGGTGATATGTTAAGGGCTGAATAAAAACCCGTGAAGTTCCAGGCATGTATTTCCCCAAAGGGAATGTCACCAGAGGGCATTGTCAGGTCATGAAAGTCTTTACTCAACCACACTTCTCTCTTGGCCCGAACTTCTGCTTTGCTGCTTCTTCCCAAAATACTACTTCTGATTTGTCATGGGCAGGACACCGAGGGCTAGGCGGAAGGTGAGAGCAAACTGCCCTCAGAGGGCCTGAGGAGCGGCTCCCAAAGAACCAAAGCCTCCTACACCAGGATTGTGTTGCCGCTCATTGCCACGCGGGGTCAGAGGATGACTCACTGTGGGTGATCTTGCTGGAATTCAGACCCAGGGCACAGCATGTGGGGAGGGGGCAAGTCACCAACAGCTAGTAGCTACACAAACAAACATGATCTGATGGGCCTATGGACTTGGAACTGTTATGCCAAGTAAAACTTGCTTTAAAAATATCATTGCATATCCTTACCTGGCTTGGCTCAGTGGACAGAACATTGGCCTGCAGACTGATGGGTCCTGGGTTCGATTCCAGCTGATCAATGATTCTCTCTCATTATTGACACTCTCTCATCAATGACATTTCTCTCTCTCTCTAACTCTCCCTTCCTCTCTGAAATCAATTAAAAAATTTTTTAGAGAGAGATTGAAATCAATTAAAAAAATTTTTAATTGAGACATCTCTTCCCATATTTTTAATTGAGACATCTCTTCCCATATATTTTTTTTTTAAAATATATTTTATTGATTTTTCACAGAGAGGAAGAGAGAGGGATAGAGAGTTAGAAACACTGATGAGAGAGAATCATCAATCAGCTGCCTCTTGCACACCCCCTACTGGGGATGTGCCCGCAACCAAGGTACATGCCCTTGCCCGGAATCAAACCTGGGACCCTTCAGTCCGCAGGCCGACGCTCTATCCACTGAGCCAAACCGGTCCCGGCTCTTCCCATATTTCTTGAAAGTAAATTCATTATCCTGTGAGGATAATGAATTTACTTTCTTTATATTTTATTGATTTTGTACAGAGAGGAAGTGAGAGAGATAGAGAGTTAGAAACATCGATGAGAGAGAGTCATCGATCAGCTGCCTCTTGCACACTCCCTACTGGGGATATGCCCGCAACCAAGGTACATGCCCTTGACCGGAATCGAACCCGGGTCCTTCAGTCCCCAAGCCGACGCTCTATCCTTTGAGCCAAACCGGTTTCGGCATTTTTTTTTTTTTTAAATATATATATTTTATTGATTTTTTTACAGAGAGGAAGGGAGAGAGATAGAGAGTTAGAAACATCGATGAGAGAGAAACATCGATCAGCTGCCTCCTGTACACTCCCCACTGGGGATGTGCCCGCAACCAAGGTACATGCCATTGGCCGGAATCGAACCCGGGACCCTTCAGTCTGCAGGCCGATGCTCTATCCACTGAGCCAAACTGGTTAGGGCTTTTTTTTTTTTTTTTAAATATATATTTTATTGATTTTGTACAGAGAGGAAGGGAGAGAGATAGAGAGTTAGAAACATCGATGAGAGAGAGTCATCGATCAGCTGCCTCTTGCACACCCCCTACTGGGGATATGCCCTCAACCGAGGTACATGCCCTTGACCGGAATCGAACCCGGGACCTTTCAGTCCCCAAGCCGACGCTCTATCCATTGAGCCAAACCGGTCTCGGCTTACTTTCAAGAAATATGGGAAGAGATGTCTCTCAAGCCCAATCAGGCTGTCTGATGGACAGCTCTTCATAAGAGTAAAGGCATGTGCAGGCCCAGCCTGTGTAAGCGCACATACACTGCTAAGAGTCAATGCAGTTTTCTAAAATGTATATTACATTGTCAAAGCCTCAGAAGACTTTTTTTTTTTTTAACTCTGCAGGAAAATAAGTACTTAAAGTTCAATAAAAAGGGGAAAGCAGCTTCAGAGATCAACAAGGCCAAGTGGAGAGGATGGGCAGAAAGGGCCGAGGCAGCAACACTGGGGGAAGCTCAGCTTCGCCAGATGCCAGCATCCACAGGATGTCATAGGCTCGGTTTCCGCCATTTATTTACGTGCAGCACCTTTCCAGGGGCAGGGAGACCCAGGAAGACGTAAAGGAACGAGGAGAAAAGCAAAGGCCAAACGCAGAGGAGGAACCTGGACCTGACAACCTGTAGGGCAGCTCTGCTCTGTGCCCAGAGCTGGCCACGCCAAGCACTTCCTGGGGGCTTCCACACTCTTACTGCCTCCTGTCCTCACCTGCCTGACCCACCCCATGCCTGCGCCTGGCAGGCACCCAGGGAAACCACACCGATGGATGGTGTCTGCCTTGCTCCAACGAGGTGAGCCTCACCTGAAGCTGGCAGGCGGCCACCAGCGTCTCCTGGACATTGCTCAGGCTGAGCTCCAGCTCGGAAGTGTATATGAAATGCAGGATTTGGCACATGGCATTGTAGGACACACCGTGGATTAGGACCTCTTCCTGTTCCATTTCCTTCAATCCCCCAGCAAACATTCCTCTGCAAAGTGAAGACACGAGACAGTGGAGTTATACTAATTGGGCCACCAGCCCAGGCTGCAAAGAGCATGAGCAGCCAGACCGAGGAGCGGGCTGATCCAGCACCACTGTGCAACAGGACATTGGCTCAATCTGAGCACTGAGTCATCCCACAAAAGGCATTCACAAGCTCCTGACCAAGTTTGAGCAACCATCCTAAAAATTGCCCTGTGTCCCCTTTCATGGGCCCTAGGGAGTTACACGTGAGCCTCCTGGGGGTAGAGACCATGTCTGGCTTGCTTTCTGCTGCCTCCACTAAGTATACTTCCTGAATCACAGCAGCAGCCCAGAGCATGTTAGAAAGAATGAATGAATGGGAGTCATCCCGTTCAGTACATACTTACTGAGCACCTACTACATTCCAGTACTACCCCAAGAGCAGAAGAGAAGCAGTAACAGTTAAGTACTGTGGCAAGATTCCTACATACAAAAAACTTAATGCTAGGAAGAATGATAAACAACAAAGAAACAAGGTATTTCAGACTGTGGGAATACTGCGAAGAAACTCAATAGGACATCTGATTGAGGAGAGCATGCCTGGGAGAGCAGAGCAGGTGGAGAACAATGGGGCAAGGAAGGCCCACTCTGAGAAACTGAAGTGAGACTAGGCAGCACCTCCCCAGCCAGGGTACAGTGTTCTAGGAGGAAATAAACACCCGTGTGCAGGGCAAGGACAAGCTTTGCACACAGGCAGCCAGGGCAAAGGGGAAGTGAGCTGGAGATAAGATCCTTGGCCAAGTCCTGCTACCCCCAGGGCAGGGTAGAGTCTAGATTTAAATGCAAGCATAATAAGATGCTATCAGGGAATTTTATGCAAGAGCATGGCATGAGCTGACTGACTCTTCAAATTCAGGTCCTGTTGATCATAGTGGAAGGGCTGGGAAGGACCACATGGCTGGAGAACTATAGTTGAAACTACCCTGGAGAGGACTGGAGAGAACATGCTGTCAGAATGGATCTAGCAGAGCATAGGAAGAATCAGGCCTTTGAGTGGGGTCATGGTGCAGCCAGCTGGGCAGATGGGGACTTGAGAGGAACAGGGGCAGAGAAGGCAGTGGGAGTCCTATTGTGGCCCCATCAGTGTGATATGCTCATGAGGCCTCCCAATTGAGAGTCGATTCAGCGGGAAGAGGCTGGTGGTCAGGGACTGAAATATGACAATGTAAAGATGATAGAGAAACTATTTTTATATTTTATATTTTTAAAAATTTTCAACGAGGTTAGAACACATATGTAGTACAAGACTTAAAATATATGGAAGGGTGACAGCCTCTCCCTCCTCTGCTCCAGGCCATCAGTTCCCCTTCCCAGAGCAGCTCTAGCACTAGAGGCAGTCCACATATCTACACTATTTTGATTCAATACACCTTGAAAATGGTTCTTATTGGAATACAGAGCACTGAAAAGGCTATCATAATTGATTTAACCCTTTCCTGTTGGGGTGCGCTTGGTTTACTTCTATTCTCCTTTTCTTTTTCTTTTTTTAAGTATTTTTTATTGATTTATTACAGAGAGGAAGGGAGAGGGAGAGAGAGTTAGAAACATCGATGAGAGAAAAACATCAATCAGCTGCCTCTTGCACACACCTCCCACTGGGGATGTGCCTGCAACCAAGGTACATGCCCTTGACCGGAATCGAACCCGGGACCCTTCAGTCCGCAGGCCAATGCTCTATCCACTGAACTAAATCGCTTAAGGCTAATCTCCCTGTTTTTCATCCAATGGATGGCCCTATTCCCACATTTTGCACATGTGACTAGGATTAATTCCTACAGAAGCAATTGTTGGAACAAAGGCTTTATATATATTAACACATTGATAGGACTGTCCATATGCTATAAATGAGACAAGTAATCTCACCAAATGTTTAAGGGATGTGGCACTGAAAGACTGAGACGTAAACTGTCACAATGCCTTTTTAAAAAGACTGAGTGGCCAAAACCGGTTTGGCTCAGTGGATAGAGCTTTGGCCTATGGACTGAAGGGTCCCGGGTTCGATTCCGGTCAAAGGAATGTACCTTGGTTGCAGGCATATCCCCAGTGAGGGGTGTGCAAGAGGCAGCTGATCGATGTTTCTCTCTCATCGATGTTTCTACTCTTCCTCTCTGTAAAAAGTAATAAAAACATATTAAAAAAAAAAAAAAAAGAAGTGTGTGTGGCCCTAGCCGGTCTGGCTCAGTGAACAGAGCATCAGCCTATGGACTGAGGTGTCCTGGGTCCGATTCAGGTCAAGGGCACATGCCCAGGTTGTTGGCTCAATCGAGTAGGGGGCATGCAGGAGGCAGCTGATTAATGATTCTCTCTCATCATTGATGTTTTTATCTCTCTGTCCTTCTCCCTTCATCTCTGAAATCAATAAAAATAAATAAATACATAAACAAACAAATAAATAAATAGTGTGTGTGTGTCACCCTAGTAGGTTTGGCTCAATGACAGAGCATCAGCCTGTGGACTGAAAGGTACTGAGTTCGATTCTAGTCAGGGGCATATGCCCAGGTTGTGGGCTCAATCCCCAGTAGAGGGAGTTCAGGAGGCAGCTGACCAATGATTCTCTCTCATCATTGATGTTTCAATCTCTCTCTCCTTCTCTCTTCCTCTCTGAAATCAATAAAAAACATATTTTTAAAAGTGTGTGTGCGTACATGCAGAGAGAAAGCAAATATGGCAAAGTGTTAACAACTAGTATTCAAGTATTCATAATAATATTCTTTCAACTTTCCCACAGATTGGAAATTTTTCAAAATAAAATGTTGGGAAGCCAGAGTAAAGTAGAAAGAAAATCTGTTTTATACCAAGATACTGTACTTAGAGAAGAAATTTGATTTTATAAAGTATAGTATTACAAGTAAAGCCAAATTTATCAAGCACATCATCTTC
Source organism: Nyctalus aviator (assembly GCA_036971965.1). Lineage (NCBI taxonomy): Eukaryota > Metazoa > Chordata > Mammalia > Chiroptera > Vespertilionidae > Nyctalus > Nyctalus aviator. Next base: position 9,577,578 of record CM072939.1, on the reverse strand, counting down.
AAAAGAGAACATACCTTAGAGACAGATGAACAGTTGAAAGAAAAATAAACCCTAACACCCCTTCTCTCTCTTCTGCTGCTCAGCAAGTCACCAAACAAGCAGTTAGAGTAGCTAAGGATGAAGAGGGTACCTGCCAGCTTCTGGCGGGCCCCTCATGCCCAATCATGTCAGTGCCAACACATCTGCCCAGTGGAGCCCGGATTACCCTATGATTTTACTTGCGAGCAGAGGTGTATGAGACTCACCTAAAGTAATCACAGGACGCAGCCAGCAGGATGCGATGGGCTTCGATGTGTCTCCCCTCCACCACCAGGACCACATCGAAGAGGATGCCGCTGTCCCGAAGAGCCAGGAGCCCCCGGAGCAGGGCCTGGGAGTGCTGTGAGCTTCGGTAGGTGTTGTTGACACAGTGTGGGTGTGAGGGCTGCGTGGGCAACTTGCACAGCTGGGTGAACTCCTGCTCCTCTGCCATTCTGACCACCACAGCAGACCTCGCCACCTTGGCCGTCAGCTGACAAGAGAGAGGGGATCGGGAATGAGTAACAGAGGCAACACCACACCGTAGACGACTGGCCAGCTCTGCTCCCAGCAGCCCCTGTTTCTCCCTCCAGCTTCCCTGTGCTTCCCCTGTGGTCTCAAACACTCTAATTCTCTCTCCCCTCCCACCACTTGTCCAAACTTGGGACCTTCTTTCTGATGACCTGTGTTCCTTCATTGCCAAGAGTCTTTATCCCCTGTCTCCTTTAGCATCACTGTAAAACAAGGGTTCTGGGACATGTAATGAAATTCCCACCCACCTTGGACCCACCGTACCATCACCCTGAGTCTCAGGTTCCTCAACTGAAAAAGGGGCAAACAGCCCGGCTGGCGTGGCTCAGTGGCTGAGCGTCGACCTATGCACTTGGAGTAGATGGTTCAATTCCCGGTCAGGGCATATGCCCGGGTTGCGGGCTCAATCCCCTGTGTGGGCCGTGCAGGAGGTAGCCGGGCAATGATTCTCATCATTGATGTTTGTATCTCTCTCTCCCTTCCTCTCTGAAATCATTAAAAAAAAAAAATAATATATATATATATATATATACACATATATATTAAAGGGAAATAGTAAAAGAGGAACATAAAGCATCAGCACAGACCAGTCTCAAGAGCCCTTTCTCTCTCCCTGAGAAAGAGCAAAGCAGGGTTTCTCCACGCAAGAATGAATCATAAGAATGACAACAGGCACTTGGTTCTCTAGTGAGGCACTCTCTCCAAATTTATCCCAGGACTGTTCAAGTGGCTGATATCACTTTTAATGAGTGGGGTCTTTGCCAAGAATAGCTAGTGTGACTGATGCTCTGTCTTTTCTAGTAATCCTGGGAGCTTAAAGGTAGTAACTGTCACATCAATCTCTCTCACACTCTGCTTACTAAGTATGTGGCCTCAGATAAGTGACTTATTTTTAAGCCTATCTGCAATTCTAGAAAATGGGGATAACCATAGAATCTACCTCACTGAGATGCTATATGGAGGCGGATTATATAAAACACACATGTACAAGGCCTTAGCCTTGATGTTTCTCTCTCTGTCTCTCCCCCACCCCTACACTCTCTTTAACTATAATGGGGAAAAATATTCTTGGATAAGGATTCACAGGTTCTCTCTCTCTCTCTCTCTCACACACACACACACACACACAGGACCTGCCTTTTGAACCGACATTCGGAGATTCAAGATCATCTGCATCATGTTTTAAATTCAAGGTTACCGCCAGGCCGATGTTGCGACCTGTGAACCAGGAGGTCATGGTTCAATTCCTGATCAGGGCACATGCCCAGGTTGCAGACTTGATCCCCAGTAGGGGGCATGCAGAAGGCAGCCTATCAATGATTCTTTTTTTTTTTTTTTAAATATATTTTATTGATTTTGTACAGAGAGGAAGGGAGAGAGATACAGAGTTAGAAACATCGATGAGAGAGAGTCATCGATCAGCTGCCTCTTGCACACCCCCTACTGGGGATATGCCCGCAACCAAGGTACATGCCCTTGACCGGAATCGAACCCGGGACCTCTCAGTCCCCAAGCCGACGCTCTATCCATTGAGCCAAACCGGTTTCGGCCTATCAATGATTCTTATCATTGATGTTTCTATCTTTCTCTCCTCTCCCTTCTACTGAAATCAATAAAAATATTTTAAAAATAAATAAAGTCAAGGTTACCTTCTAATACTTGAGTCAGTATGTTTTTTTTAAAAAGTGATTTAAATATTAAAAAAAAAAAAAAAGGTTTGAACAGGAGGCTCAAAAACTAATCAGTAAAACCAACACACTTTGGCCACACACTCCAAACCAACCAGAAGTGACCATGGACAGCTGGCTGCTCTGGATCAGGGGGCGGCAGTCCTGCCCCACAGTGTAGTCAAGCGTCACACTCTCAGAGCAGCGGACCACCGCTCCAGAGCACAGCCAGCCAGCTGGCGGCGCAGAGGGGCCGCCTGCCACAGGGCCTTGAACATCTACCTGCCTTCCCCACCTCTAGCTACTACTATCCCCTCCTGTAAATGTTTCTTCTCCAATTCCCTAACGCAGTGGGCAGCAAACTCATTAGCCAAAAGAGCCAAATATCAACAGTACAATGATTGAAATTTCTTTGGAGAGCCACATTTTTTTAAACTTAAATTTCTTCTAATGCCACTTCTTCAAAATAGACTCGCCCAGGCCATGGTGTTTTGTGGAAGAGCCACACTCAAGGGGCCAAAGAGCCGCATGTGGCTCACGAGCTGCAGTTGGCTGACCACGGACCTACTGTATTTTATCAGAGAAAATGGAAAACAAAACTTGCCTCTGACTACTACTGGGGTTTAGGAGCACCACTGCCTCCTCCTCCTCTCCCAGGACCTGCTTCCTTGGGACGCTACATAGCTTCCCGTCCAACACACTCTCCTCTGTGCTGGCCCCTCTGTAGGCTTCTGCCCACCTACTCCTTCCCCACCCTCTTGTGAAGCCAAGGCCCTCATGCTGACCAACGTCTTGCCTGGAAACTGCCCTGGACAATTCTCTTTTCTGACTTCTTCCCTTCAGCCAACACACACTGCCCAAGCCCACCCCTCTTTCCCAAGAGCCTCCCCTGCATTCCCAATCACACCTGCAGCTAGATTCCTAATCCAGCCAGAAGCCCTCCCAATTGGTCTAGTTTTGTTACTGAGACAGCCACCATTTCCATGTCAGAAACCTTCATGGTCTCAGTGGTCTCTTGTCCTGACATTAGACTCTGTAATGCCATTCCACCATCTCCGATGACCACCCTATTCCTCCACAGCCACCACTTCGGATCAAACCGCGGCAATAGCATCCCAACTGGTTTCCCACCGAACGTGACGTCCTCCACAGCTCCCCCAAACGCCCCATGAGTGTGCCACCTGACTTCTCACATGCTGGCTCCATACTGCCTCCTACTTGGGGCTCCGGTGATGTGGCTCAAAACACTCCTCAGTACTCTGTCACAACTCTAGACAACCGTGAAAATGAGCAAACTAGAACTCAAGCATGTCAACACGAAGAAATCTCAAAGCCACACAGAAAAAGAATAGCACATTGCAGAATGTGTGAAGTACAATTTTCTTTACAAAAACTTTGGGGGGGAAAAACTTTGAAAACAGACAAAACAATATTGTCCAATGCTTCTTACAGATAGGTGTTATGGTATGAAATAATAGAGACACATAGGTGTCATGATTATCTCCAGGAAGAAAAAAGGGAATGTTTTTTTTCTGGGGGGCTGGGGGGGGAGACACACAATCAAAACAACAAAATATTAGGATCTGGTAGGGAGAAGTGGTATGTTATTCTCTGTACTTTTTCTGTCACTGTGAAATATTTAATAACTGAATTCTCAAACTTTTTTTGAGTATGTAATACATTCACTTGATTCATATTCAAAACGCACAACCGGGCACACTGTTTTGAAACCTAAATTTCCTTCCCACCTACAGCCTAACCAGAAGAAAGTACAATTATTTCCCCAACCCTTCCAGATGGTACCTATGGAGTCACAGGAGAATGTCTCCATCCACGTCCTCCCCTCTTTTACTAGTCTTGTATATAATTTCGTGTACCTCCCACATCCCATTGCATGGACAACCATTCTTTTCTCAACATCTGGGTTTCCTCCATTTGCTATTGCAAACAATTTTGCACTGAAAATCATGATGATGTGCCATCTATGCAGCAGGAAAATTCCCTAGCTACAGAACTGAAATCCTTCCAACTTCAGTGTATGTCATTTAAATGGCTATTGCCATACTGCCCTCCTGTGAAATTGTACCAATTTATTTTCCCACCGGCAAAGGCGTGAGAACCCGATTCCAACCACTGACTAGATCACAAGTCTTTCTTTTTTATCTTTGCTGACTTAGTTGAAAAACAGTATCTGACAGTGTAACTACTTTTGGTAGTTGGTAGTTGACAAAATCATTAAAACTGGCAGGTGTTGCTCACTGGGTAGAGTGTGCCCGGGACACCGAGGGGTCCCAGGTTGGAATCCTGGTCAAGGGCAGGTACCTGGGTTGCAGGTTCGATCCCCCACCCCAGTTGGAGCTTGTGTGGGAGGCAACCAACCAATGTGTCTCTCTCACAACCATGTTTTTTATTTCTTTCTCCCCCTTCACTCTCTCTAAAAAGCAAGAGAAAACTATTTAAATAAATAAATACACCTAAAACCAAAAGTCGATTGCAGTACATCCTTTGTGATTCCTTCGCCATGCCTGTTCTTCTGAAATAAAAGAATGTTCTTAGGAGCTTACAGGGTGTACCCTCCTTTCTCCTATCTGCAGAAGAGAACAGGAAGCTTATGTCCCAAGTAGATAGAAACCGAAGGGCAACACAACAAAGTTTCATGAACTCATGCATGATAAGAGTCAAAGCATTTCTGATGCCGTTTCCACTCAAACCGTCGACTGAACAGGCACCTAACTGTTCTGTAGGGCCAAGTCCCTCAAGGAACCTCAATCCTGGGCAGCATGAAGCCGGGTCTGCAACAAAGGGAGAGAGGGACAGCTCGGGAAGGGAGGGATCAGTGGGTCCTTCTTCCCAGGCGGAGAAGCCTTCGCAGGGGTGCCAGGAAGCAGATTTGGAGCATCTCGGCGGCCAACCCTGCGGCCCCGGCCAGCCCCGCGGAGGCCGGGCGCGAGGACGGCCTGGGGGAGGAGCCGCGGGCGGAGGCGGTGGTGGTGGCGATAGTGGCGGCTCCGAGGTCTGGCGCGCCCGGGGTTGGAAGTAGCACCGGCGGCCGCAGCTTCAGGACCCGCGGTTTTGCACTGACAGCGCGACCCCTGGCTCCTAGGCGCGGGCTGCCGAGGCTGGGGGCTCTCCTGGCTGCAGCCCCCGGGGCCCAGATCCTCGGCCCGGGCGCGCACCTGAGGAAACTGAGGCTCGCAGGCTGAGGTCCAAGGTCACCCCCGGGGCAGCGCCAGCCCAGCCCGGACCCGCCCGCCCGCCCGCCTGTTGCAGGAGCCGCCCGCCCGCGCAGCGTGGAGGGTCGCCGCCGGGAAGGCCGCGCTCGGACCCGCGGAGGGTCCCCGGGCCGCCAGGGGGCTGGGAGGCCCCAGGGCCCCACTGCCCCGCGGGGGCGCCAGCTCCCGGCCCCGCCGCAGCCGGGTCCCGCCCGCCGAGCCCCCCGCGCCCCCCGCCACGTCAGGCCCCTGGCCCTCCTCAGGCCGCAGCCCCGCGCCCCCCGCCGGCGTCCGCCCCCGCGTCGCCGGGCCCCCCGGGCTGCTCGCCCGCGCCCCGCGCCCTCGCCCGGAGCCGGCCCCTCCGCCGCCCGCGCTCCCCGCCGCCCTGCCCGCCCGCCCGGCCGGCCGGCCCGCGCCTCCGCTCACCTGGCGCCGCCGGAGCCGAGGCCGCTCTCGCGGGAGGCGGGGCGGGCGCGCGCGGGGGGCGGGGCCTCGGGGGCGTCAGGTGGTCGGGCCGCGCAGGCGCGGGGCTTACGGGGGGGGAGATGGGGGGGACCCTGAGGCCTGAGGGCGGGGGCGGGCTGGCGCCGTGGGGGCCCCGGACGGGGGCAGGGGCGCCGTGAGGGCGGCTCGGTTCCCCTCAGAGGAGAAGGGCGACCGTTGACCATGCGTCTCCGCACCTGACACGGCTCCAGGCACACGGCGGGGCCGAACGAGTGCCTTCACATCCATCCCAAAATATATATATTTTATTGATTTTTTTTTTTACAGAGAGGAAGGGAGAGGGATAGAGAGAAACATCGACGAGAAAGAATCATCGATCAGCTGCCTCCTGCACAATCCCTACCGGGGATGTGCCCGCAACCAAGGTACATGCCCTTGACCGGAGTCAAACCTGGAACCTTCCAGTCCGCAGGCCGGCGCTCTATCACTGAGCCAAACCGGTTTTGGCTCACCAACTTATTCATTTCTTCTCTCCCTCCTTATTCCCTCCCTCATCCCCTTCTCTCATTCACTCACTCATTCATTCATTCATTCATTCATTCATTCATTGATTTCTCCCTCTCGTTCTCTCACTGGCACATTCATTCTCTGCTTCCCTTCCGATTTTCCCCTTCCTACTCCCCTCACTCTCTTCTTCTCTCCTTCTGAGCCCTTCCAGGCCACTGTGCTGGCTGGTGGCCTGCCCCCTGCTGGACGATAAGGAGAGGCGTTAAGGGCAGCCCGTGTGAACAGGTGTTTTCCTGTTTACCGAGATTCTGGAGTAAATCCAATTCCCCGTCCAAAAGCTTGGTCCCAACAAGTCTGCCAGGAGGTTCTTGGCGTTCATTTTTCTCCTTCGCCTTGACTCAGGCCTATCCGTCACAGGCGTGTCCCGAAGTTAGAGCCAGCAAAACCTCCTGTTAGATAGGATCAGGGTGCCCCTGCTCTGCCTGGATGGCCTGTGGTTAAAAAAATAAAAATAAAAAAGCCGAAACCAGTGTGGCTCAGTGGATAGAGCGTTGGCCTGCGGACTGAAGGGTCCCAGGTTGGATTCCAGTCAAGGGCATGTGCCTTGGTTGCGGGCACATTCTCTGTAAAAAATAAATAAATAAATAAATAAATAAATAAATAAAAAAGTTGGGAGGACTGTGGAAGAGGAAGGCAATAGGTGAAAGAGGAGCACTGTCCTGGCTGAGTCCGGAGAACTGCCTGAGGGTCCAGACAAGGACCAGAAGAGTAGGATCAGCCTCCAGGAGCCCAGGTTCCGGTGGGAGTGGGCTCCTGTGAAGGCTCTTTGGAAAAGGGGACTCCCTCACGCGGGGTGGTGTAACAGATGAGGACTTTTGGGAAACAGGAAAGGCATTCCAGGATTGGGACAGTGTCAGCAAGGTCACAGGTGAGATGCAGGGAAGTGAGTGGTCGGGAGGCTGCCAGGAGTTTCTACGTCTGGAAGGAAATTTGAGGACCAGACCCTGCCTTCTGGAGGTGGATGTGGCCCCGAGAGCAGCCTTGAGCCAGGGCAGGCGGCCACCACGGTGGGTTGCAGAGCCTGGAAGGGAGAGGGAGAGTGAAGACAGAGGGTAATGCTGTTTGGAGGTCTAGAAAGGAGGCAGGTTCCTCAGGACACACGAGTGATGGATGAGGAGGGATGAGCCCAAGAGATGGAGTGAGGCAGTAGGACCACCCCCTTCACAAGGAGGCTGTGGCAAGAGCAGGTTTAAGGGAAGACAAGGCTCACGTTGGCCCCAGGCAGGGTAGGGAGTGTGCAGATATCCAACTAACGGCCTTTCTGGGGGAGTCAGGCTAGAGGTGAGGTTATGGGCTGGAGAAGATGCACCAAGCCAAAACAAGTATGGGGAAAGGAGAGTAGACTGAGAGCAGAGTAAAAGGCACGCTGGTTTTCTTTTTTATGTAAATACTAGAGGCCCAGTGCACAGATTTGTGCACTGGTGGGGTCCCTCAGCCTTTCCTGTGCCCTCTCACAATTCAGGACCTCTTGGGGAGTGTTGGATAACCGGTTTTGGCCTGATCCCCACAGGCCGGATCTGACAGGAGGGAGCCCAATCCTCACAGGCCAGATCCAGAGAGAAGAGAGCTTGATCCTATGCACTGAGCATCTGTCCCCTAGTGGTCAGTGCGCATCATAACTATATATATTTCTTTATTGTGAAAGTATTACATATGTCCCCTTACACACTGATTTTCCAAGGGGCACCCAGAGGGTAGGAACTTAGAGAAGGAATGGGAGGAGCAATCGCTAAGGCCCAATGGGGTCAGTTGTGAGGGTGGCCTTGGGTAGAGGAGGCAAAGTCCTGCAGGAGGGAGGTTTTTAATGGGTTCACAGGAGCTCTTTCCTTGGAGCAGCAGAAGCCAGCCTACCAGCCTCATGTGAAACGAGGCGAAGACAGGAAGACTACAGGGGGTGTCTGGTCTCGGAGATGTGGACAGATGGGACCATGGTTTTAGGGGAGAGAGAGTACCTTCAGGGGAGCAGGGAGGAGCTAGTGGGTGGAGAGAGCAAGGATGAGTGAGGGGGAGGAGGCCAGAAGTGGTAAGTTCAGTGGTTTTAATTACATTCTTTCTTTTTTTTTTCTTTCCTATTTATTATATTGATTGGAGTGACATTGGTTTCAACATGAACTTATAGGTTTCAGGGGTGGGTTTCTATGTGACAAGATCGTGTGCCCTCCACCCAAAGCCAAATCTTCTCCTGCCACCTTATATTAGGACCCTCTTCTCCCCCATCCCCCACCCCCTTCCCTCCGGCAACCACTACACTCCTGTTTGTGTTCACAAGTTTCAGTTTCATGTCCCACACATGAGTGAAATCACATCCTTCTTAGCTTCTCCTGGCTGCCTTATTTCACAATGTTCTCCAGTCCGTCCACATTGTGGCAAATGGCTCTATTTCATGCTTCCTTACGGCTGATTAGCCTTCCACTGTGTGTATGTACCGCATCTTCCGAAGTGAGCCACCATGTCATGGAGACACTAAAGCAGCCCTAAGGAGAGGACTCCCTAGTACTGAGATCCCTGTCAAAACCAGCACCAAGCCTTAACCGGTTTGGCTCAATGGATAGAGCATAGGCCTGTGGACTGAAGGGTCCCAGGTTTGATTCCAGTCAAGGCATGTACCTTGGTTGTGGGCACATCCCCAGTGGGGGGGGGGAGGGTGTGCAGAAGCCCACTGAGCCAAACCAGTCAGGGCTATACATACTTTTTTTTTTTAATATATTTTATTGATTTTTTTTTACAGAGAGGAAGAGAGAGAGAGAGAGCTAGAAACATCGATGAGAGAGGAACATCTACCAGCTGCTTCCTGCACACCCCCCACTGGGGAAGCGCCCACAACCAATGCACATGCTCTTAACCAGAATCAAACCCGGAACCCCTCAGTCCGACGCTCTATCCACTGAGCCAAACCGATTTTGGCTGTACATACTTTCTTTATCTCCTTTGGAGAGGCACCTTCTGGTAAGGGGCTGTTTTTGTAAAACTCAAGCTTCAAGCAGAATTCCTCTAATGATTACCATGTTTATATGCCAGACTAAGCAGAAGCTATTAACCTGAAAGCCATGGGAACAAAGCATGATGGGACATGACGGGTGAGGCCGACCATCTTACTCCTTTACAGTAGTATATATGGGGTTCACTACTATGCCTGGTTTGGTTTCAGGCAGCCGCTGATAAGGGGAACTACTATAATTTGTTATGCAACAACATTAGATAACTAATACCTACAGCAATTGGCAGTACCTATTAGCATTTAAATAACATGCAAAACAGCTCTAAAAGCAACAATTCCACTCTGGGTATCTATTTTATTATTATTATAATTCAAAAAGAGCTGTAAGCACTTGGGTATCTATATTGAAGGAAAAAAAAAAAACAAAAACAGATGGAATCAAGCCAGCATAACAGAGGATATGTATTTGTAATGTTAACGTTAAAAAAAAACACATAGAGCCGCAACCGGTTTGGCTCAATGGATAGAGCGTCGGCTTGGGGACTGAAAGGTCCCGGGTTCGATTCTGGTCAAGGGCATGTACCTTGGTTGCGGGCATATCCCAGGTAGGGGGTGTGCAGGAGGCAGCTGATCGATGACTCTCTCTCATCGATGTTTCTAACTCTCTATCTCTCTCCCTTCCTCTCTGTACAAAATCAATAAAATATATTAAAAAAATGGATAAAATTAAAAAACAAACAAACACACACACACACATAGAAACCTGTAAAGAATTTTTTGAGTTTATTTGAGCCCAACTGTGGACATGTGCAGGGAAGCAGAACCTCAAGGAATTGAGGTAATGCTCCAGAGAATGGCGGGTTACATTTGTATTTATTTATACATTGCAATCAAAGGAAAGGGATGTTGGGTGGGTTACATGAAATCCATTGGTGACAGACTAGAGAAGTGGGAGAAAGCAAAGTAGAGAAACTCCTGGGATTGGATAAGAAGTAAAAGGATAGACACCTCAGGAACAATGAACATGATAAGGAAGGAATTTGTGGTATCTGTCCTGGCGCTGGTGCCCAGCACATTAAGTTGTGCCCTGGGGTCCAGAAAAAGGGAAGTTACAAGTTACCCAGACATTTCAAAGGATATGTTCTTATAGATGCAAAAAGACAGATAGCCTCAGTTAAGGTAAAGGTTGACCTTGTCCGTGAGGACACCAGCCTAGGATATAACTACCCACCATAACTGCTTTTAGTGAAAGTTTCATTTCAGACCAGCCTTTGCGGTGACTTTAGGTCTGAGTTTGCAGGACTGCCATGCAGGCCTCCCCTGAGTTTGTCAGGTCAGCATGTGGTCCATTTCGTCCACAACAGCATATTTTCAACTCTGAAAAAAGTGAATGTCCACAAATAAACTATTGTGCATTGCTGCTGTGGAAGGACCTGCAGTGGATGATCTAGGAGCTGTGATGTAGCAATAACTTTTTTAAAAATATATATTTTATTGATTTTTCCACAGAGAGGAAGGAAAAGGGATAGAGAGCTAGAAACATCGATGAGAGAGAAACATCGACCAGCTGCTTCCTGCACACCCCCTCCCTGCCAGGGATGTGCTTGCAACCAACATATATACCCCTGACCGGAATCGAACCTGGGACCTTTCTGTCCACAGACCGACGCTCTATCCACTGAGCCAAACAGGTTTCGGCAGCAATAACTCTTTTTTTTTTTTTTAATATGTTTTATTGATTTTTCACAGAGAGGAAGAGAGAGGGATAGAGAGTTAGAAACATTGATGAGAGAGAGTCATCGATCAGCTGCCTCTTGCACACCCCCTACTGGGGATATGCCCGCAACCAAGGTACATGCTCTTGCCCAGAATCGAACCCGGGACCCTTCAGTCCGCAGGCGACGCTCTATCCACTGAGCCAAACAGGTCCTGGCCAGCAATAACTCTTTAAAAATATATATTTTTTACTGATTTCAGAGAGAGAAAGAGGGATAGAAGCATCAATGATGAGAGAGAAATATTGACCTGCTGTCTCCTGCATGCCCTCCTGTGAATCGAGCCCATAACCCAGGCATATGTCCTGACCGGAAATCAAACCATGACCTACCAGTTCATGGGTGGCCACTCAACCACTGAGCCACACTGGCCAAAATAACTCTTATTAAGTGACGAGACAATGTTGTTTAGTAGTTAGAGGGTCAGTCCGTGCACCAAAGGGTGGTGGGTTTGATTCCTGGTCAAGGATATACACCTGGATTGCAGGTTTGATCTCCAGCCCTGGTTCAGCATGTGCAGATATGTCTCTCACACAAATGTTTCTCTCTCTCTCTCCTCTCTCTTTCTCCTTCCCTCCTCCTTCCTTCCCCTCCCTCCTTTCCACTCACTCTGAAAATTAATGGAAAAAAATAGCTTGGGAGAGGGTTAACAACACAAGATAAAAAAGTGACAAGATACATAGTATTTATGTAAGAAACAACCAGAGCTTTGAGGATTGAAATCATCCCCAGCTCACTGTCTCCATCAAGATAACTTCTTAGGATGCCATGCTGTTCCAACAGGACTTTATTTGGGAGGATAAAGTTGCAAATAACTGTATTGTTTCTTTTAAGAACTTTCTGGAGAGAATCTATTTATCTGAACAATAAGCCTATTGTTCAACTAGTCATATCAGAGGGAATAAGTCTCATCTCAGAGCAACAGAGGTCAACTAAACACGTTCAGGGTCTGTTTACTCTTCAGGGGCTTCCAATCCCTCAGCTAGAAGTGTCCTTCAGCTGAAACCGGTTTGGCTCAGTGAATAGAGAGTCGGCCTGTGGACTGAAAGGTCCCAGATTCGATTCCGGTCAAGAGCATGTACCTTGGTTGTGGGCACATTCCCCAGTAGGGGGTGTGCAAGAGGCAGCTGATTAATGATTCTCTCTCATTGATGTTTCTAATTCTTTATCTCTCTCCTTTCCACTCTGTAAAAAAAAAAAATCAATAAAACATATTTAAAAATAAGAAGTGTCCTATCAGGAGCTCTGCCCCATAATAATCAGGTTCCCATATTGAAAGACCCACCCCAAAAGCCTTATCAGTACAGGGTGAGGCAAAAGTAGGTTTACAGTTGTTCATATGGAAGATAATATGTATATGTGTATGAGGCCAATATGCAAAGTGTCCCCTCGGGAATTCAACCCGGAGACTGGGTGTTTTTATCCCAATAATCTCATAAGGGACGTATGCACAGGTGACCTAGGGTGCCTCAGCCAGAAATCTGACACGTATTAATAATCCACCGAGCATAAATTACACAGGAGACAAATGTTCAATGCACGAATCACTCACGGTTTATTTACCAGAATCCTGGTGGATTCCAGAATTCTAGGCAGGCCACCCCGGGGATCCACACTGATAAGACACACACACACACACACACACACACACACGGTTCACAGAGGACTTTGCAGCTGCAGCTCAGCTTGAGTTGAGGCCTCTCACAACGGCTCACGGTCCGCGGCTCAGGGTTCAGGGCTCATTGACGGATGCAGGCAGGCGAAGTGGAGAGCGACCCTTTGTGGAGGAGCAGAAGGAATGTCTCTGATCTTCTGTGGAGCTTTCTCTTTTTATGTGTCTTCAGTGGTCAGATATGTCTTCCGTGTGTCTTATCAGCAGGTCCCAGGAGCCTTGCTATCCGGTCAGATCACTTTATCTATTTCCTACATACAGGTCACTCAAGGGTGCTTATCAGTTTGTTTACATTCCATTCCATACTTTTATTTATTTATTTATTTTAATTTTTTTAAAAAAATATATTTTATTGATTTATTCACGGAGAGGAAGAGAGAGGGATAGAGAGTTAGAAACATCGATGAGAAAGAATCATTGATCAGCTGCCTCTTGCACACCCCCTACTGGGGATGTGCCCGCAACCAGGTACATGCCCTTGCCCGGAATCGAACCCGGGACCTTTCAGTCCGCAGGCCGACGCTCTATCCACTGAGCCAAACTGGTCCCGGCCCATTTCATACTTTTAAATATCATACTTCAATTCCACACTTTAATACTTATTCAATATTATATTTATCCTTATTACTATTACTATAACAGTTTGACTGCTCGCTATGACGTGCACTGACCACCAAGGGGTGGCGCAGAACAAAGGAAGGCCCCAGCTGGCAGCCAGCAGTGAGGGGGTGGGGGTGCAGCAGAGGGTGCGGGAAGGAAGGCCCAGCCAGAAGACCCTGGTTGGCCCTGATCACTAGCCAGGCCTAGGGACCATACCCATTTATGAATTTCGTGCACCAGATGTCCAGTAAATAAATAATAATACTAGAGCTGAAACTCTAAAGTCTAAAGTCTCTTAATCTTTGGGTTCTCCTCCGTGTTGCATTTCTCTTTGGTTGAAGAAACTGGGCCCTTTGTTCTGTAGCCTCACCTGGGCTAAATTTGTTTATCATATGACTATAGGTCCAGTGCACAAATTCCTGCATGGTTGGGGTCTGACCAGCCTGCACTGATTGGGGTGGGGGGACTGATCAGGGGTGGGGCTGGCTGGGAGGAGGGGCTACAGGTTGTTGGCGGGCCGGCCCCACCCCCTGGTTGAACTCCCCCCAGGGGACAATTTGCATATTACCTTTTTTTTTTTTATAATACTAAAGGCCCAGCACACAAATGTATTTATTTATTTATTTATTTATTTATTTCAATGCACGAATTTATGCACTTGTGGGATCCCTTGGCCTGGCCTGTGGGATCAGGCCGAAACTGGCACTCCAACATCCCCTGAGAGGTCCTGCATTGGGAGGAGGAGCAGGCCAGGTTGAGGGACCCCACTGGTGCACCGTCAGGGTTAGAGAGGGACGTGGGAGGTTGGACAGCCAGGGAGGGACCAAGGGAGAGCTCCAGGGTGTGTCTGGTCCATCTTGCTCAGTCCAAATTGACCAGACCCAGCAGCAAGCTAACCTACTGGTTGGAGCGTTTGCCTCCTGATGGTCAGTGCATGTCATAGCGAGTGGTTGAGCCACCTTAGCATATCATTAGCATATTACACTTTGATTGGTTGAATGGCCGACCAGTCAACTGGACTCTTAGCATATTAGGCTTTTGTTATATAGGATGATGATGATGATGATGATGATGATGATAACCACTGGTGGGTATGCAAACTGCTCTGAATGACAGCATTTATAATGTTCGGTCCTTTCTTAAGTTTCTATCATGTATTCCTTTTTTTGTTGTAATTGTTGTGCCGTTAATCCTCCTCCAAGGATATTTTTTCCACTGATTTTTTAGAGAGTGGAGATGGAGAGACAGAGAAACACATATATACCCTTGACCACAATTGAACATGGGACGATTCAGTCCGCAGGCCAATGCTCTATCCACTGAGCCAAACCAGCTAGGACCCAAAGATACAGAGTTTTAAAAAAATTATTCTTGGGAGAATGAGAGCAAATAAAGTTTGAAGAGGTGAACAGCTCTAGTAGCATGAGACCTGAAACCTCTTAGGCAAGAGGGTCGCTGGGAGAGGTGCCAGTGGCTACAGCGACCCTGGAGGCGCCGAGGACGCCCTCATGTGGCCGGAACTCCATTTCCCACAGGCCCGCACGTGCGACTTCATTTCCCACAATTCCCGCTCCGCTTCCGGTGTGGCCAGGGCGCTGTGGACGGCTTCCGGGTTTGGGCCTGGCGCTGCTCTGGTGGCGGCGGCGGCGGCGGCGGCGGCGGCGGCGGCCGAGAGGGACACGGGAGGTGGGAGCAGGGGGTCCGGTATGGACGTTTCGGGGCAGGAGACGGACTGGCGGAGCGCCGCCTTCCGGCAGAAGCTGGTCAGTCAAATGTGAGTAGGGGCCGGGGCGGCGGGCGGGGTCACCGGACCTTCCCCCCGCAGCCCCCCCATGCGCGGCGGGCAAGGCCCGGGCTGGACCCCGGGAGTCTTGGGGCCACCGGGACCCTCGGGGGCTCGAGGGCGCTGGGAGGCCAAAAGCATCGGGGACCCGCGTGTGTCCGAGGGCGCGGTCCTCCTCCGGCGATCCTCCTCCTCCGGCGGTCCTCTCGTTCGTTCTCGGCCGACACGGACTGCTGGTTAGCTTTCCTTGGGGCCGAACTATGAAAACCACCGAGCCTTGGCTTATGAGTCATCGTCCTGGGCTTTCTTATTCGTCATTTGTGTGCTTTGGGTGCAGACTTTCCCCTGCTTTGAATCACACTGAATAAGAAAAAGGAAGGGGACAGCCCACAGTGGCTTTAGCGGGTCTGGGTGCTTTGTAAAAGATTCCTCTTCCAGGAAAGCGTATCAGGATGGGAGAAAGATTGGGAGGAGGTAGGTGGAAGGGTGGTGAGGTTGGGAGGCTAGCTACTTGCGCTGTGGGCGGTTGGCTGCGGGCGCCGCGCCCCCTTCCTGTCCCTCCCCTTCCCCCATCTCATTCCCCTGCTGCCCCCCAGAATGGACCTTCTGGAAGGGTGACAGGAGGAAGCTGTCAGGAAGCTGATGTGGATTGGGAGGAGGGAGTGAAGGGCTGGGGTTGGTGCCTTCTCCTTAGTGTCAGTTATGGAACCCCTCAGTGCACGGCTGCCAGGGCACCCCTAGGCTTCACCCTAGGAACTCCAGCTCCTCACCGCCCACAAGCTTGCTCCGTTTAGCAGTCTTCTCCTGAGCTTACTGGCATGTTGTGGTAGCCACAGATTTGCCTGAGACAGCCCCTGCCTTCAGGGAACATACTGTACTGCTACCATAAAGGAGCAGTTACAGTCTGCTTGAACAGGCCAGGGGCAGCTGAATAAACCGAGTTCTCAAGAGACAAGTTAGGAGTGTGACGGGGCCATCGTTTCAAGCTCAGGAGCGTGGAAGTGTGAGCACGCAGTGCATGGCGGATATTGCTGTAGGCTGAGAGTTCTGGGATTTGGGGAATTAGGAGGTTCAGGAGATGATAATGGAATGAGGGTGAGCAGGTGCTGACACGTTAATGCAGCGCGAAGGAATTGAGCCTGTATTGGCACGTGGCCTGCTTTGAAGTAGGGAAAAGCCAGACTTGGGGAAGATCCCCCGAGTCCCAGGAGATGGATGGATCGAGAACAGAGGAGAGAGGCTAGTGCGGCCATTATGAGAGTTTTGAGCTCTTGGGGTTCGGGGACCTGCCGTTTTTTCATCTTTGCATTTCCATTGTTCGATCACAGCCTGTCACATTGGTCCAAAAAAATGGTTGTGGAATGACCTAGTCAGGCTAAGGATGATAAAGGCTTGCATTATACACTGGTAGGAACTGAAAGAGGAAGATGATGCCAGAGAAAGGGGAGCGTGAGCATTGACAGCCATCCTTGATGACTAAGTTGGATGGAGGGGGTGGGTGCAGCCCTGTGGAAGGAACGAAGTGGGGCGGAATGCAGGGAAACCTCCTAGTCCATTGGAAGGAGTGGGCATTGCAGAGTATTGCAGAATCAGAGGACATTGTTTTTTTGATGCACTGGAGTTATCGATAGGTGAATTCTTGAGAGATGAAATCACTTCAGGGCTCTAGCCAGAAACCCACCTCCCAACCCTGGAGGAAAGATTCCTTTTTGGGGAGTCTAGAATTTAAGAACAGGAAGAATGAGTTGCAACCAAAGATAATGGGGAAGGTGGGGGAAGGTCAGACGGCTGGGAGGGCAATTGAAGTTTCTGGGTGCCAGGGACTGACTGGATACCTCATAATTCGGCTTCTTTTTGCTTCCAGGGAAAGTAGGTTCCTTTTTCTTTTCTTTTTGTTGCCAGATTGCTGCTTGTGTGTTTGCTTTCTATTGCTGCGGTAACAATTTACCACAAATAGCTTATATAGTAAAAGCCTACTATGCAAATCGTCCCCTCTGGTGGATTCCATCCGGAGACAACTGGGAGTTCAGCCACTTGCTATGAAGTGTGCTGACCAGCAGGGTGACAGGTTGAGACCTCTTGCCAGTTAGCTGGGGGCAGGGTGAAGGGCTGGAGGTGCTCTCACTCCCCCTGCTACCACCCCCCCCCTCCCCATGCCAGAGTTCATGCGCTGGGGAACTAGGAGGCTGAAAGTGTCGGGTACCTATGAGACCTCTTTTCTGGTGGCTGAGCTGCAGCTGCAGGGACCACAGGAGCCTGTTGGGTTCCCCTTGGTTTCCCGCAGGAGTTGGTCTGCAAGGCCTCTGCCCGCTTGGCATCACTGGGCGGCCCAGAGGCCCACGCTGCAACCCAGCCTGGGTGTCCAGCCACGCTCAGTGCATCTTCATGTGGGGATTCGGGCGCCGTGACTCAGGCAGAGGAGGTGCACGGGGACCCGGGGCCCAGGTGCTGCCCAGAGCCCAGAGGTCAGCTGGGACCTGCCCTTTCACACCAGATGCCTGTGCTTCCATCACCAGCCAGGCCTAGGGACCACACCTGTGCAGGAATGTCTTGCACCAGGCCTCTAGCATCATAAAACAATATAAATTTATCTTACAGTTTCTTTAGATCAGAGTTCTAGGTAGGCTCAGCTGAAGGGTCTTATAGGGCTGAAATCCAGATGTTGGCACAGGTGCATTTCTTCCTGGAGGCTCTGGGGTAGAATTTGCTCTTAAGCTCACTTGGGTTGTTGATGAAATTCAGTTCCATGCAGTTGTCATACTGAAGTGTCCTCATTCCTTGCTGTATGTTAGCCAGGGGTCAGTCTTGGTTCCTAGTGGCTGCCTGCATTCCTCATGCCTTTATGTAGCCCCCTCCAGCAAGGACGGGTTCTTTAGCCAAAAAAATTCTCTACCAAGGGCTCACATAGATGGGGCCCTCTGGGATAAATCAGGATGATATCCCTATTTTGAAGTCTGTAACCTTAATTACATCTGGAAAAGCCCCTTCTGCCATATAATGTAGCGTATTCACAGGTTCCTGGGACAGACGTGGACATCTTTGGGGAATCCTTCTGTTTACCACTGCTGGCATGAGCAGCTTCAAAGGCTGTCTTCCTAACCTGAGTTCTCAGATGTGTTCTCTCCAGGGTTCACTTTGAAAGTTGTGATTCTTGGTGCCTTAATTTATTGTGTTCACAGGGTTAAAAATAAGAATTTGGGTTAGGATACTTGACATATTGTCAATTGTAATTTTCTTTGGTGTTTATGCTGTTGTTTAAAAGTTGCCCATCTGCCGAAACCAGTTTGGCTCAGTGGATGGAGCGTTGGTCTGCAGACTGAAGGGTCCCAGGTTCCATTCCGGTCCAAGGGCATGTGCATCGGTTGTGGGTACGTCCCCCGGGGGGTGTGTGTGTGTGCAGGAGGCAGCTGATCGATGATTCTCTTTCATCGATGTTTCTAACTCTCTATCCCTCTATCTCTTCCTATCTGTAAAAAAATCAATAAAAAAAAGAAAAAGTTGGCCGTCTTGGGAAATGTTTTAAACCCAAGTAATTTATAGTTGAGCGAGGGAATAAAGAAAACATAATGAAGAACCGAGAAGTTCCGATGGAAGGGAAAGCATCTGATAACTAGTTCACTGTCTCTGCCCAGCTCTTGAGCATCTAACGAGCAAACAGTGCTGCCGAGTGCTGGCTAAATAGTCTCCCAGCTCCCATGGAGAAAAGCCCCAGGGCTCCTGATGGCAACTAGGAAGTGATTGTTGAGATACTGATTTCAGAGTCCTGACCCTTGGCTTTCTCCTGCCTCTCGACTAGGAGTGAGTGACCTGGGGGATGAAAGTCCTCAGTCATCCAGCTGCTCAGGAGGCCGGGGCTTTCTCAACAGCAACAACAACAGCACCTGCCACGTAATGGCCGCGCTGTGCCAAGCCCCGCTGCAGGAACTGACATGTCAGCTCTGTGACTCTTCTTGCTTGCTCTTCCAGTGGGACGTACTTATTACTCTCATCTTTAAGATGAGGAAACAGGCGTGGAAGGGAGGCCCCTGCTGTGTATGAAAGTTATACTCTGCGCGTTATAAATGAATGCTTGCGGAACTGTAGCAGGACAGGGGCGGCCAACTGCTTTTTAACCTTTGGAAGAGAGATCCCGCCTTTTTGGGGTAGAGCGGCAATGGCAGCTGGAAGTTAACCTGAGCCCAGAGCGTTGGAAGAGATGGCTAGAGAAACCCGCTGCTGGTGGGCATCCTGTTGGCAATTTTAGCAACTCCCCCTTGGGTTGGTCGTTGGACTTCCAATAGTGACTGGCCCTGCTGTAACTGGTTGGCACAGCACTGTTGGAGCACAGCAAGCCCCTACGGATGTTTGGCCTCTGCAGAGGCTGCGGCCAGTCCCAAACCCCACCAGCTCCCTTTTGTAGGTGACCCAACCCAAATAGATGTCCTTAGCTGCAGCCCTTACATCTATTTCTGACCAGACTCTTTCAACCGTTTCTGCCATTCCTGATGAGGTGGCTGTGGCTAGGGAAGGACTTTATTATCTGTCACAAAGGACAAGGGGGTACCTGCTCTCTTTAAAACATTCCTCTGGGCAATAATATTGGTCACATACCCAGAGGGTACATTTTATTTATTTATTTATTTATTTTATTTTTTTTAAATCAGAGGGTACATTTTAAAAGGAATTCCAATGACTTTAAAAATTCAAATTGGAGCCGAAATCGGTTTGGCTCAATGGACAGAGCATTGGCCTGCGGACTCAAGGGTCCCAGGTTCGATTCCGGTCAAGGACATGTGCCTTGGTTGCAGGCATGTTCCCAGTATCGGGTGTGCAAGAGGCAGCTGATCCATGTTTCTCTCTCATCCATGTTTCTAACTCTCTGTCCCTCTCCCTTCCTCTCTGTAAAAAAAATCAATAAAATACATTAAAAAAAATTCACATTGGAAAATTCAAAATCCTAAAACCAAGTAGTATGGTTAAAGACTCCGTGCTTAGGTACCCACCACTCAGCTTCAAATGATCAGCTGTTGCTCCATGGATTCTGCCATCTGCCCCCAATTATTTTGATACTTGGGGTGTTTTGGCCACCCAGTGCCTGTGGATTCAGCTCTAGGCCTGGCTTCCTTCTGCTGGCTCTGCCCTGCCCGTCCCTCCCTCCACACTGTGTTGCCCATGGAGCCTCACAGGAGCTCAGCTCTTTGTCATCCTGGCTTGTTTCCCTGCTTGAGACAGCCTTCCTGTGGCTGAGCACCTCAGTCCCATCCTGCTCGCCTTCCCAGGACACTGGCCCACAGTTGCCCTCTGCTTTTTAGTCTGAATCTCTCAGGTCCTGAGCGTTTGTGAATCAGTTGATCCCTGTCTCACCAGGAGTGCTGACTCTGGGGTGATAGTGGGCTAACCTGAAGGGCATTCACCTTGGAGTTGAAGGAAGTGGTAACAGCACACAAGTGCTGACACAGCCGTCCTCACAAGCTGCTGCGGGGGCACAGACATTAGGACATTTTTCTGGAAGGTCGTTTGGCAATCTGTTGATTCCAGTAATATGTTCCTTTCCTTAGGTGTTCCCTCGAAGGCTATAAGCAGGAGAGTGTTCAAAAAAGTCGGGTGGTGATGAGGCCTGTCTCACATCATGTCAGGAGTGGGAGCTGGGTTAGGGTTGTTATTGTAGCCGCAGATGGCAGGCTCGGTGCTGCTGTTAAAATTGACGTGGGAGATACTCCATAACACGTTGCTATCGAGAAGAGCAGGTTAGCAAGCGGCACATCTTGGTATAGGCTGAGTTTTTTAAAAATAGATGTCCTTAGCTGATTGAGTGATTTTAATTTTCTTTGTAATTTTTAGTACATATACGTATGTGTGTTTTTCTGTTAATAATAAACATACATCCTTTGTAATCAGAAGTCCTTTGAAGATGAGGTAGACCTGTCTGCCAGTGAGGAGGAGGTGGCTGTGGCCACCTGCAGGGTAGTGTCCTCTCTCACCTGGGCCCTGAGTGCTAGCACAGCCTTCTTAAGATGATTCCATCCTTTCCACCTCTGCTAAAAAGCATTCCCCGTTCTGTCTGAAAATGTCCATCCTGCTGACACTCCTCTGTGCTGGTGTGAGAGCCCCCGCCAGAATGCTCCCTGCTCCATGCATTGCCCTCTGGTCACCATCATGACTGGCTCTTCCTCTCATTCTCTCTCTTCCCTATTGGAGGTTGACATGCTCTTTACCCTCTGCATGGATGATGGCTCAGCCCACTGCAGTTCTTCCTCTTGAGAGTGTAGAGCCTTCATTGGCTGCATCGTGGCATGAAATGAAAAGATGAACTCTTTTCTGCTATTTTTACACTCATTATTATTTTAATATTTTTATTGATTTCAGAGAGGAAGGGAAAGGGAGAGAAAGATAGAAACATCAATGATGAGAGAGAATCATTGATGGGCTGCCTCCTGCATGCCCCCCACTGGGGATTGAGCCTGTAACGTGGGCATGTGCCCTTGGCCGGAATCAAGCCTGGGACCCTATCCACTGAGTCAAACCGGCTAGGACTGCACTCATCATTATTGTTATTATTTTGGTTTGTGAACAACATTATAAATTCCTTGAGTGTAGAAACTGTTTTATACCTCCGCATCTCATTTAACTAATGCCTTGGCTCAGACAAGCAGTGCATATAGTAATTGAAGATAGAGTTGTGGAAAGCAGTGCTGTCTTCTATTCTTACAGCCTGTCAGGGTTTTCTCCATTAATGCTACCTAAATACTGAATCCCTTCTCTTCTGAGCCTTTCCTTTTTTTTTTCTTTTTCTTTTTTTAATTGAGACATTTATTTAAAGACAAAAGGGAGACCAGATGGTTCTGTTTAGTAGATAAGCAGATGAGTACCCAGAGAACAAAGGCGGATGCACTAGAACGCAGGCGGAATCATCTTGAAACCCACAATGAGGGAGACGTTCTCTCCACTTTAATAATTATCTTCTTCCTGACTTATGTGGGGGGCCTGGTAATAAAAGTCTGCGATTTAACGAGTTAAGTATCCCAAGGTGGATTAGGGTATTGAGTCTGGAAAATACATTTGACCTCTCTAAGTCCCAGTTTTTTTACTTTGAGCTTTTTATTTTGAACATAACAGTTGCAAGGATAGTAGAGAGCACCTGGTCATACCCTTCCCTCAGATTCTCCGGTTCTCTCACAAATGTCTTCCTGGTGCTCATGCTTGATGAATGGCAGCCGCGTCCTGTCTCACTCCTTTCTCCTTCTGGAACCTTTGGCCCCACAGGCTCTCTGCATGGGAAGCTGCTAGAGGGATGGGAGCAGGTGGGAATGGGTGAGGTGTGATCTGGCTGCTGGGCAGCCTTTGAGCTGAGTCACTTATGTCCAGTCTGGGAGAGGTGAGTGGCTTTGGCCAAGGGTCCTGGACCAGAAAGGCTCCTAGCCTCCGGAGCTCCAGCACTTCCCAGCCTGTGTACTCCTACTCCTTCCTGTACAGGTTCCAGTGGTGTGGGAAGGCCGTGCTTGTTGGTTAAAAAATGGCTTATTCCTGTCCCCACTGTTTTGCTCTGTTTCCCTTTTCCAACTTCTTTTCAGTCCTCACCAGAGGTGACGTTAGAAGAAGTGATCTGGCTGCTGTGGATGGGATGAGGCCCTGTTATAAAGGTAGAAAGAATGCTGGACTTTCCCTGAGAATCCCTGGTGAGTCACCCGGCTCCTTCAATCACCATCGCTCTGATCTGAGCCATGCCAGGGAGGACTCAGCCTGTGCAGGTGCTCCTGTGGAAGTGCTGCCGAGGCCCTGCCAGGTGCTCTGTAACAGGAATTCAGGCTGGAGGCCGTTCAGGTCCAAACCCAAAGATGGGGCATGGGCAGGATCCTGGGGCCGGGGCTAAAAAGCTCTTGCTTATCTCACAGGTAATTCTTACATATTTTTAAAAATATATATTTTATTGATTTTTTACAGAGAGGAAGGGAGAGAGATAGAGAGCCAGAAACATCGATGAGAGAGAAACATCGACCAGCCGCCTCCTGCACATCCTCCACCGGGGATGTGCCCGCAACCAACGTACATGCCCTTGACCGGAAAATTAGAGGCTCAGTGTATGAATTCGTGCACCAATGGGGTCCCTTAGCCTGGCCTATGGGATCAGGTCAAATCTGGCTCTCCAACAATCCCCCGAGGGGTCCTGGATTGCGAGAGAGCACAGGCCAGGCTGAGGGATCCCCCTGGTGCACGATCGGGTCCAGAGAGGGACCACGGGAGGACTTTAGGGTGTGTCTGAAGCTATAAATTTGGTGGTGTGTGTGTGTGTGTTTAATCTCTTTATTGTTGAAAATATTACATATATCTCCTTTTTCTCCCATTTACCTCTCCCCGCCCACTCCTGTCCCCAGCACCATGGTCGGCAAACTGAGGCTCAAGAGCCACATGCAGCTCTTTGGCCCCTTGAGTGTGGCTCTTCCACAAAATACCACAGCCTGGGCGAGTCTATTTTGAAAAAGTGGTGTTAGAAGAAGTTTAAGTTTAAAAAATTAGGCTCTCAAAAGAAATTTCAGTCGTTGTACTATCAATATTTGGCTCTATTGACGAATGAGTTTGCTGACCACTGCCCCAGCACATGCCCTTACCCCTTACACCACCTAAGGCCAGTGGTGTCTTCCATGTTTGTACATACATGCAGGAAGAAGGGAGGAGAAAGATACATCCTTAGCTAAGGATGTTTTTCCATTGATTTTATTTTATTTTATTTATTTATTTTTTTAAAATATATTTTATTGATTTTGTACAGAGAGGAAGGGAGAGAGATTGAGAGTTAGAAACATCGATGAGAATCATCGATCAGCTGCCTCTTGCACACCCCTACTGGGGATATGCCCGCAACCAAGGTACATGCCCTTGACCGGAATCGAACCCAGGACCCCTCAGTCCCCAAGCCGACGCTCTATCCATTGAGCCAAACCGGTTTCCGCTTTCCATTGATTTTATTATTATTTTTTTAATTCTCACCTGAGGATATTTTCCCATTAATTTTTAGACAGAGTGGAAGAGAGAGGGAAAGACAGAGAGAAATATCCTTGTGGATGTGAGAAACACATGGATTAGTTGCCTCTCGCACATGCCCTGGACAGGGCCTGTCCAGGAGGAGCCTGCAACCGAGGTATGTGCCCTTGACCAGAATCGGACTCAGGACCTTTCAGTCTACAGGCTGATGCTCTTTCCATTGAGCCAAATCTGCTAGGGCCTGAGGAGTTTTTTTTTAAAAAAAATGATTTAAGAGAGAGAGAAAGGGAGAGTGAGAAAGATGTGAGAGAGAAACATCAATTGGCTGCCTCTCATACTTGCCCTGCCTGGGGATAGAACCCATAACCTAGGTATGTGCTCTGACCAGGAGTCAAACCCACAACCTTTTGGTATACAGGACAGTGCTCCCACCCACTGAATCATCCAGCCAGGGTGACTGGGGAGCACTCTTGAAGATATGCCTCCTCTAGTCTCCTCTTCACAGTCATCCTGCATGTTTGACGTGAGCATTTCACTTACTGTTTGTTAAAAGCTCCATTACGTGCTTTTCCAAACATTCACAGCAGTAGAGATAATAGAAAAATGTCTCTCGTTTACTTCCAGAGTTAACAACACATGATCATTGTTTTACCTCTCCCTCCCCACCCCTTCCTGACTGTTTGAAATCACACCCCAGACACTGTGTGATCTCAAATGCCAATACTTGTGTGCAGATCTTTAAAAGACAGGCTTTCACCGAAACCGGTTTGGCTCAGTGGTAGAGCGTCGGTCTGCGGACTGAAAGGTCCCGGGTTCGATTCCGGGCAAGAGCATGTGCCTTGGTTACGAGCACATCCCCAGTGGGGTGTGTGCGAGAGGCAGCTGATCGATTCTCATCGATGTTTCTAACTCTCTATCTCTCTCTCTTCCTCTCTGTAAAAAATCAATAAAATATATATATAAAAAAATAAATAAAAGACAGGGCTTTCTGTCTACTCCCAAATACCACAAAATCACGTGAGACAAGCATTTTAATAAATCGTTGGTTTGGCAGAGTGTCAGCCATTCTACGTGGTTGTTGGATAGTGAGTGGGACACGCTTGGGGCTGGAAGTGGGAGCCAGAGTGGTTCCAGGCCTGGAGCCCAGAGGCCAGTGCTGGACAGGGATCAAGAGGCCTCCTGGTTCTTCTGAGGCCAAACCTTAGAGAAGTTTGGGTAGTCTTCTGAACTGGCTCAATCAAGTACCTAACAACATGCCCTTTTAAGGCCAGTGGTGTCTTCTACGGTTTTTTGTGTTTTTTGTTTTGTTTTGTTTTGTTTTGTTTTGTTTTGAGAGAGAGAGGAAGGGGGAGGGCTAGAGAGACAAATATTTTTTTTAAATTTTTTTATTGATATTTTACAGAGAGGAAGGGAGGGGGATAGAGAGTTAGAAACGTCGATGAGAGAACCATCGATCAGCTGCCTCTTGCACACCCTCTACTGGGGATGTGCCTGCAGCCAAGGTACATGCCCTTGACTGGAATCGAACCTGGGACCTTTCAGTCAGCAGGCCAACGCTCTATCCACTGAGCCAAACCGGTTTCGGCTCTCTCTCTCTATTCCTCTCCCTTACTCTCTTTAAAAAAAAAAATATATATATATATATATATATATATATATATATTTTTTTTTTTTTTTTTAAATCATGGTGGTTCCCTACTCAGGAAGTCCCTCCCCTGTGACTCTTCTTTCTTCTGGTGTATTCCTGTGACTCTAAGTAATGTGCATGTGCTGCTTCCTCTCTCTTGAGTTATCCCGTTTATGAGTTTTATGAATTATCTATTGACTTTCTGTATAGCTTCCATTACATGGCGTTATCCCTTATTCTCTCTTGGCCTGCCAGTGTTTTACCTTCTGGCTAAAAGGATAATGACTGCATATGTTGTTTGCCTACACAAATGATACTCATAGCTGAGCATATTGGCATACTGTGATGTTTGGGTTTTTTCTCCCAGAAAATAATTGCCTTCTTAAAATGTGCCTGGTTTTCTGTGTACCTGCGGTTGACGCTTCTCGTATCTTCTAGTTGTGTTTCGGTCAGTTACCCCTGTGCTCAGAGCTGGCAGGCTGTTAGCTCCTGCTTTCCCCCTGGACTTCCCTTCCGGAGCCCTCACCCGCAGCGGCCAGAGGAGCGGTGAGGATGGCCATCAGTGTGCTTGTGTCTCAAGCTGCATGGCTGCATGACTCTGGTGTTGGGTCTCCTTTTTAAAAAAAAAAAAAAAATTATTTTATGTACAGAGATACCATTCTGTCATAAGGTAGATGTCTTGAATGACCCATTCACGGAAGTTCACTTAGTCCAACTTACTGAAACCTACGTCCTTTGCGTACTGACGGAAACACTGGCGGCACATGTCGGGGCCGTACTTCCGGATCAGACCTTGGCGGTTTGAGCAGACGAAGCAAGAACGAGAACCCTGGCCGAGTTTCCTCGGATGGCTCCAGGAGAGTCGCTGGTGACCCATCTTGCTCACTCTGTAGCAACAAGGCAAATAGGAAAGGGTGGGTCTCCTTTTATGTATCCTGTGCCTTGTTCTTTTTGGTCCCCTTATTTGTTCTGGAGAAAGTGCTCACGGGAATTCAGTTTCTGAAGGCTGTGGCAGTTTGCATGCATCTGGACTTCTAGGTTGGACGTACTTCCTCAGGGATTGAAAAGCATGTCCCATTCCACTGCTTTCCTGTTTCCAGTGCTGCTGTGGTGATGGCTAGTGCCTCCTGGTGACTTGCCTTGGAAGGTTCCTTTGAGTCATTTCATGGGAATCTAATTCCCTCCATTCCCTATGCTCACTCTGTCCAGTGTTTGAATGAGTGTTTGAATGTTGGCCCTTTGGACCATTTTCTTTTTTAAATATGTTTTTATTGATTTCAGAGAGAGGGAAGAAAGAGAAACATCAATGATGAGAGAGATCATCGAATGGTAGTCTTCTGCATGTGCCCTGACTGGGAATCAACCTCCTGGTTCAACCAGGTCAACCACTGACCCATTACCATCCAGAACCATTTTCTTTTTAAAAAAAATATATTTTATTGATTTTTTACAGAGAGGAAGGAAGAGGGATAGAAAGCTAGAAACATCGATGAGAGAGAAACATCGACCAGCTGCCTCCTGCACACCCCCTGTGCATAATTCTTTTAAAAAAATCTTTATTGAAATGTTGCATATTTTTCTCTCTCATTGACCCCTCTAGCCCACCCCCACCCCGGGTCTCTCATGGCGTCTACTTTGGGTAATGTGCTTAGGAAAGCCTTCCTCATCTCACTGTTGTATAACTATTCTCTTGTTGTCATCTGCTACATTTTCTTTTTATATGCTACTTTTCTGATTGGGGTTTTTACACAGACAGGGTCAGGGGCTACAATACGAGCTTCGAGCTCCTGTCCCACGAGTAGGCAGGTGGCAGTTCACCAGGAGGCTTCTCTTGGAGGGCGGGTGGGGTGGCAAAAACTCCTGGCCCATGAGAAGTCCGTGGGTTGATAGATATTGTGATTCTCAAATCAGGAGAAGTTTCTGGGCAGAATGAAAGTCCGTCACATGGATGGGTGGGCCAACGGTGTCCTGTGCACCTGAGGTCAGGAGGGTAGACACCAGCAGGAGACCAGAGGAGCTCACTCTCCTGGGAATTCAAGCATTCTGTAGGCAATCAGAAAAGAAGTTTGAACCCTAACTGGTTTGGCTCAGTGAATAGAGTGTTGGCCTGCGGTCTGAAAGGTCCCAGGTTCCATTCCGGTCAAGGGCATGTACCTTGGTTGCGGGCACATCTCCAATAGGAGGTGTGCAAGAGGCAGCTGATTGATGTTTCTCTCCCATCGATGCTTCTAGTTCTCTATTCCAATCCCTTCCTCTCTATAAAAAATCATATATATATATATATATATATATATAAAGAAAAGAAGTTAGACCTCGGCTAGAGGGCAGCATTGAAGAGGATGACCTCATGAGAGGCCAGAGGGTTCATGCGTGTGAACCAGCGCTGTCAGGAATGGAGTGTGGACAGGGGAGGGTGTAGCAGCTAGAGGGCAGGGAAGGGTATGTGAAGGCCCTTCTTAAGAAATGGGCAGCCACAGGGCCATGGAGCATGGCGCCCAATATGCTCATTTCCAAGTGGTTCAGGGTTCCAGTGGGAATGTCCGCACACATTCACTGCTGTCATCTTCTAGGAAGGAGGAGACACAAATGTCATCACTTATTGGAGGTTCTTTGAGGCGGCGGACTGTTCTCTGATTTATTCAGCACACATTAGTGCTTCTTTATGGAGAGGACGCACTTGGGGAATGGAGCGCCTCTCCCAAGACTGAGAGCTGGCGAGTGGCCAGCTTGGAATCTGAGCCCTGATCTGTATATTTCTATAGCTCAGGCCCTTCCTCCTCTTCCTACTTCCTGCAGGTCCAGCTGGCCAGCACTTCCACCTGCCCCAGCGTATGCTTTCTTCAGTCTACCCTGGCCTCTGCAGCCTGGCTGTGCTTGTTCGAGGTTTCGTTTCCCTAGTGCCTACCACACTGAATCTCAGCTTCTGCACGCCACGCTCCATCGAAATGCGTGCTGTTAACCACTCCTTCCGTTACACAGAGCTGATTACTGCCCGCTAGCACAGAGGTGGCTGCCACCGCTCTACGCTCAAGGTGTTCGTAGGACAGTGGGGCTGATGGGAAGCTAGAGGAGGTGCCACGGGTGTGGTTGAAGTGACCACCATGAAGTAGGGAATGAGGATACTCCAGTGGGAGAAATTGGAGGTCCAGCACACATGTCTGGTGGCATAGTTGGGCAGCGCACTAGGCAGCAGAACCTTGGGATATTTTTTAAAAAAATGTATTTTATTGATTTTTTTCTACAGAGAGGAAGAGTGAGGGAAAGAGAGAAACATCGATGAGAGAGAATCATCGATCAGCTGCCTCTTGCACACCCCCTGCTGGGGATGTGCCCGCAACCAAAGTACATGCTCTTGATCGGAATTGAACCCGGGACCTTTCAGTCCACAGGCCGATTCTCCATCCACTGAGCCAAACCGGTTTCAGCAGGACCTCGGGATGTTGAGCAGAGTGGGCGAGGAAGCAGACTCCTCAACTGAGGGGCTGCCTGCCTTGAGGGAGGCGTGGCCATAGCCTGAGTTGCTCCCCACACACACTGCCATGAGTGTGGTTGGAGAGCTGGCAGAGGTGGCAGGAGGGAGGGGAGAATGGAACCTGGGGACAAGCTTGTGTGGGGGAACCACCACAGGTTCAGGGAGAGATGGGGTGAGGATTTGAACTTTAGGGAATGGAGGTCAGAGTTGGGAACTGAAGAAGGGGTTCCCAGGTTTTTGGTCTGGGCGGTTCTGAGATTGCAGCGTGTTTTCTTGGTGTGTCACTGCCTCCTGCTCCGGCAGGATCTAGACAGTAAGGGCCTCCCCCAGTCCCTGGTGGAGGAGCTCATGGGGCCTGTGTGATGGATTTGGTCCTCCCTCAGCAGGCTCTGGTTTAAACCAGATAACTAGCCGGGACCGGTTTGGCTCAGTGGATAGAGCGTCAGCCTGTGGACTGAAAGGTCCCGGGTTCGATTCCGGTCAAGGGCATGTACCTTGGTTGCGGGCACATCCCCAGTAGGGGGTGTGCAAGAGGCGGCTGATCGATGATTCTCTCTCATCGATGTTTCTAATTCTCTATCCCTCTCTCGTCCTCTCTGTGAAAAATCAATAAAATATATATTTTTAAAAAACCAAAAAACAGATACCAGTGGAACCCTGACTGGGCAGACAGGTATAGCGGTGGTAACTAGGAGGAAGCTAGACTGAGGGAGCTGTGGAGCCCAGGTTGTAAGATACTAGCAGAGAGTATAACTGTCTGGTTTATTTTTTGCCTTCTGTGTTATCATCTTCTGTGTTATGGAGCATGATCTGCAAGCTAGAAACAGGAGCAGACACATTTTTTAAAATATGGTTTGCAGAAATGAAAACAGTGCTCAGGGCACCTGTTTATTCTTCAGCCGCCGAACATGCACAACCTGTTGGGACAGGCTCTGCGTGTAGCAGTGGAGGGGACAAGTGTATGACACAGGCATGGTGCTGCCTCGCAGGGCCCTGGTGCTGGCCAAGGAGCAGCCTTTCTCCTCAACTCTGGACTGGTACAGCCGCTTTCATATTCACGGGCAGAACTGGCCGTGTATCCCAGTTTCATTTCCTGTTGTTAAGATGTGTGTTCCAGCTTGTCAAGATATGCCTGCGTCTGGCCTCTCATATTGTCAGGGCTCCTCGGTCTCTAAGTCACTGACAGCGGCGCCCATGCTGTCCGTGTCACCGGTGATGTTGCCCTAACAGGGCGGGCTAGGGCTCCTCCAGCAGATCCCTTTGGGCCTGGTGAGCTCCCCCACCTAAAAGCTGTTACCGTAAGCTGGCGTCCGGGTCTTATTTCTGTGGATGTGCCGGGTGTCTTTGCTGCAGTTAAGATGCACAGTGTTGCCCTGACCGGTTTGGCTCAGTGGATAGAGCATCGGTCTGCAGACTCAAGGATCCCAGGTTTGAGTCCAGTCAAGGGCATGTACCCCGTGGGGAATGTGCAGGAGGCAGCTGATTGATGTTTCTCTCTCATCAATGTTTCTAACTCTCTCCCCCTCTTTCTTCCTTTCAGTAGAAACATCAATAAAACATATTAAAAAAAAAAAAAAAAGATGCAGTGTCGGTGGGCCTGTGAGTCTGCTGACCCTATAAAAGATGGCCAGCCAGCGGTTCAGGAGGACAGCTTTTAGCCTGCCAGGAGCCTGGCTAAGCCCTTGGGGATAGCTGCTCTTGGGCACTGAGCCCATTTGTGTAACCAGTCTCATCTTCAGAGACCTCGGCACCCCTCTGCCTCTCTGTGCTTACGCCGTGGCTCCTGCCTTCACTTTCTACCCCAAACCTCCCCACTCCGGACCCGGTCAGCTGACCAGCAAATGCCCCTTTGCTGTGTCCACTGCTCTGCTCTGGGTCACTTGTTAGCTCCAGGCTGTGGCAGGGCTTGCCACACGCTGTTGTCGGAAGGTGGCAAGGGGAACACGCATTGTCCTGGGGGGGGGGGGGGAGGCGCCCTTGGGAAGACCGGTCTGCTCAGGCACTTCTCTCGCTGGAAATGCTCCAGAGCCTAATGCCAGGGGACATCTCAGCAGGTGAGTGCCGGGGCCTCCTGGCCCACCAGCGTCACTTCCCTCTGAGCGGGCTCTTGTGTTGTCCTCCTGCATTATTTTTCTCACCTTTTTCTCGTGGTCCTGGTCTTACGTTCCCTTGTGCGTGCATCTGCTCCACTTCGGGTGCTTTGCTGGAGGAACCTTTTGCCGCCTCCTCTGTGGGCTTAATGAAGCAGACGGGGCACAGGCCCCAGACTCACACGTGTTAAACAAATTATCTAGTGGTATGGTTGATCAGCGTCATTTTATCTTTATATATTAGCACAGACTTAGCCATCTCTAAGCATTTAGCCTCTCTTCTGGGATTTCTTTAAGGATCACAAATCTGTTTCTGCAGCCCCAGGTGCACACTCTTTCAGCAGCCCGGGGTTTCTTTGTTTGATGTGGTCAGGAAGCTTTCCTGCACCAGCTGGACTGGGCCTGTTTAATGCACTTGGGTGAGGCAGCAGAGCCCTGACAGGCTTGTTCATTTGTTTATCAGCAGGTCAGTGCTGGGAGGGAGGCAGGGGAGAAGGCAGTCTGTGAGCAGAGGGGCCAGGCCTTGGAACTCAAGCCTGACATGCCCGTTCCTTTCTAACAAATGCACATGTGTTCGTGTGTGTGTGTGTGTGTGTGTGTGTGTGTGTGTGTATGCATATGCATGTGTGTGCTCATGCTGCCATCCAAAGGGAGCATATGCTTAGCTAATGTCCATAGCTCTGTCCCAGCAGAGCATCGGCATGATGAATATGTGTGATAGGATCTCATCTTTCATTGTATGTGTTGGCAAATGTGCTTTCAAGATGCTTTCCTCGTGTGTGTGGTCTGTCTCTTCCGTCCCCAGCCTCCAGCTGTTGGAAGTGGGGGCTTATCTCCTGGGTGCCACCTGGGGAAGCTGCATATCCCACATGGGAACTTCTGCATGGGAAGGACTGAAAGATGATTTGTTGTGGCCCCTTTGTTTGCAGAGGAGAGTGAGCTGGGATCCCACTTCTCTTAAGGCCAGAGTGAGGCGGGGGCCCAGGCCATTCAGAAGGCGGGAAGTAGAGGCTGGCCGGCCACCCAGCCGTCTAATGTGCGCTGTGTTTTGTGCTGATTGTGCGTTACCCCTAGGGCCTGGCCCCTCTGCTCCCTCATTCCAGCGGTGCCTCATTTGCTTTGTGGGGCCACCTTTCCTGTTCTTCCCGTCTTGTGCCCCTGCCCTCTTCCTCCCTTTCTCAGCTGCCTTTCAGTGCTCTGCTGAGCACACCTCCCTGGTTGCCTTCCTGGCCTCAGTGAGGCCGGTGCACTGGGGGGCAGGCCCCAGCCACCCGGGGGCAGTGTGTGCAGGGCTTCTGGCCAGGGACCTTGAGCAGCAGACTCACACGGATGTCAGCATCTCTTCTCTTTTTGTCTTTCAGCGAAGATGCCATGAGAAAAGCTGGTGTGGCCCACAGTAAATCCAGCAAGGATATGGAGAGCCATGTATTCCTGAAGGCCAAGACCCGGGTAAGGCCCAGGCGGACGGAGCCCACGGCTGAGAGGCTCAGGAAGGGGAGGGTGTGATGCAGACCCTGGAAGCTCCTCTGCTTGGGGAGTGGGAAAGTGCCCGATTGGTCATGGGCACTGTCAGCTTTGCCTGCAGCTCTCTGTGGGTCTTCCCGTGTGTCCATGGCGCAGGTACAGGGAGGTTACTGGGTGGACTCCCAGCATGCAGTCCCAGAGTCTGACCCTAGACCTCACTCCCAGCATCCTCCAGTTGTGGTTAGCACCTATGAGTCCTGTAGGGCATTCACGCAGGCCCCAGCCTCTCAGTGTCAGTCCTAGCCTAAGCCCCACATGGTCCTGACATGTGGGCCCAGAAGAATTCTGTCCCCTCTTGTTAAGTGATGGAGGTGGTGCTAGTGGAGATAGAGGAACCAGCCACAGGAATATTACCGGTGGAGTAGTTGGGGAGGACTTCCAGTGTGTGAGCTCTCATCCTGGCTTCCTGTGACCACCTCCCTCCATGTGTGCGCGCTCCCTGGGGCAGAGCTGTTCCAGTACAAACGGAGCAGAACAGGCACAAAGGAGCCAAGGGCTCGCCTAATGCCAGCCAGTTTGTGCAAGGTGGGGCTGCCGCCCAGGGCTTTTGTTCTGCATCACACCCGCCCGTTCTCCATACAGATCCTGAGCCAGTCCCTCCTCTGACGCATCGGGTGTGCTCTGAGCACCGTGTGCCTGAGCTCTAAGACGTGCTGTGTCACAAATTAAAAGCAGATGCTATGGCCCTTGACTGGATACTGGTTTGATAAACCGTCAAGACACCTAGAGGTCAATTGGGGAAATTTGAGCACAGTCTGAATGTTTAGATGAGGTGAACACTTTGTGAAATGGAAAGGTAAAGATGACTGGCTAGAAAAGGCAGGTTCCAGAACAAACACCATCTATATAGTTTGGTCTTAAAGGTCAGCACCTGAGTGTGTGTTGGTGAGCACACATAAGCGCAAGGAAGAGCTCTTGCGGCAGGGCAGGGAGGGTTCTGTGCCCTGGGTATATGTGATAAGCATTTTCTTTCGTTTTTATAATAACTTTATTGAGATCTTTATATACTATGCAATTTACCATTTAAAGTGTACAATTCAGTGATCTTTAGGATATTCACAGAGTTGTTGCACCATCACCAGAATCTAAGTTTTATAACATTTTCTAAAAGAAACTCCATTTCCATTCTGTTACTCTCCATTTGCCCTGGACCTTTAGACCTGGGCAACCACTTATCTGCTCACCATTGCATGGATTTGCCTTTTTTGAACTTTTCATGTAAATGCAATTACATATGTTTTTGTGACTGACTTCTTTGATTAGCATAGTATTTTCAGGGTTTATCCAGCAACCATGTTGTAGCATGTACTTTATTTCTTTTAATTGCCAAATAGTATTTCACTGTATAGAGATGCCACATTTTATGTACTCATTATTTGATAGACATTGTTTTCACCTTTTGGCTATTATGAATAATTCTGCTATGAACATCTGAGTACAAATTTTTTATTTCTTTTGGACATATACCTAGGAGTGGAATTGCTGGATCATGTGACAGTGATGTTTAACCTTTTGAGAAATTGCAGATTGTTTTCCAAAGCAGCTGTGTCATTTTTCATTTACATCAACAGTGTATTCGTTCCGATTTCTTCACTCCTCATCAATACTTGTTACTGGTTTTGATTTGCATTTCTCTGGTGAACAATGATTTGAGGCATCTATTCATGTGGTTTTGGCCATTTGTGTACTTTCTTTGGAGAAATGTTTATTCCAATCCGTTGCCTATTTTTAAAATATATATATTTGTATTGATTTCAGAGAGGAAGGGAGAGACAGAGACAGAGACAGAGACAGAGACAGATATATCAATGATGAGAGAGAATCATTGATATCATTGATTGGCTCCTGCATGCGCCACACTACAAATCGAGTCCACAACCCTGGCATGTGCCTTGACTGGGAATTGAACCATGACTTCCTGGTTCATAGATGGACACTCATCCATTGAGCCACACAGGCCAGTTCCTTTGCCCATTTTAAATTGGGTTCATGGTCTTTTTATTTTTAGACTGTTAAGAGTTCTTTATTTATTTTGGATACAGTCTCTTATTAGATATATAATTTGCAAATATATGGGGGATGGGATGTTTTAATTGTTTTTAATTTGTATTATAATTGAAAAAGCTTTGTTGAGGGCTTTTTGAACTATTTCAGCTTTTGAAATGCGGAAGTTGTTGGTTCAGTATTTTTATTTTATTTTTATTTTTTTATTTTTTTTTATTTTTTTTTGGTTCAGTATTTTTATCTATCGTTTCATACTGAACTACCCCCAAATTGGTGGCCTCCTAAACAGTGAGTTCCTTCTGATTCTGTGGGTCGGGAATTGGGGCAGTTGGAATTGCCTGTCTGGAATTCCAGTGCTCTCACGCGTGACCTGTCATGTAGCTGCATGTAGCTGGCAGCTTTGCTGGGCCGGATGGGCCATAAGGGTTCACTCCCGCGTCTGCACGCTGGTTTTCCCTCCATGCAGTGTCTCTGGCAGCAGAGCCTGGGCTTCTTACTGCATGGCAGCTGGCTTCCGAGAAGTAGGAAGTGGAAGCTTCTGTCCTTGGAAGTCCTGGGACGTTGCATAGATGGAGACTGACTAGCCTGAGACTGTGCAGGTTCAGGGGAGTTAGAATTGCCTCCACCATTTGATGCGAGCAGCAGCGTGTGTGTGTGTGTGTGTGTGTGTGTGTGTCTGTGTGTACAGGGAGGCCAAAGATTGTCAGCAGCTTTCTTGGAGACTAACTACACAGAGACTAACTACACAGAGACTAACAGCAGCTGGGGAATAAGCTTCTGTCCCCAGTGGGCATCTGGCAGGCAGCAGCCCCTCACTGTCTTAGCTTTGCCTTTCTACAGCCCACATACCAGACCTTAACGGTTTGAGTCCCACATCTTCTTGGTGTGAGCGGGTTCTACATCCCTAACTCTAAGATGAAGCTCTGTTTGGAAGAGAGACGTTTAGTAGAAGTGTTGGAAATGTCCTGTCTTTTTTACAAAGTCAGACATATTGTTGTCTGGTTCCCAGCTTTGTACTACAGCTTAAGTTCCTCATGGAACCAGATTCTGCCAGTGTGGCCCTTCCTCACGAGTGGGAATTGGGGGTGGGGTGGGAGGGAGGCTCTCTAGGTCAGATGGCACCCAGCATGTTTGCTACCTGCCTCTCCCTCCTAGAACCCCATTAGAATGACTGTGAAGGGATTTAAAAGGTGGGAGGGACCGCAGAGGAGGGGAAAGGATGGGGAAGAGTGATTTCTCTGTTTTTCTAAAGTGGAAGGTGGAAGGGGACAAGGAGACAAAGAAAGGGGGTGACCTAACCTCGGAACCTGGGGCAGTCCTGGAGCGGTTGGTGCCTTGGAGTAGAAGGTGTGCTGTGTCCTGTCCTGGGCGGGGGCTGGGAATTCTCACACCTGGGGAGGTCGGCCAGGACCTCAGTGCCCTGCAGATAGAGATTTAGGGATGGAGATATGACAGCCCCAGCCTGGGAGAGATCGGAGGTGGTGGTTCAGATCCGGGGTCTCCTGGGGGAAAGAATGTTTGCAGCCGACCTGCAGCAAACCCCAGTGGTACCCGAGTAACCAGGCCTTTGCAAGAATTTGGAGATGTGTTTAACCCATACGAAAGCAAAGCCCCTTGGTAGCAGTGTGACTTAACTATGTCCTGTGCCCGTTTCTCCTGGCAAGTGGTCCCATCCCTTCCTCTCCCCCCTCAGGCCTCCTCACACTGCTCTAGTCCCGAGAGTCTCCACTCCACCAGGGAGCAGCTCAGCCAGGAGCAGACCACGCTGGTGTGTCTGCCCTGGGCCAGGGGATGTGCGGGGAATGTGTGCAGTGGGATCTGCCCGCCTGGGTCTGAGCCCTCAGTCCTGGTTCTGGGTGAAGGGCTTGGGGACCTGCTCCTGAGCCCCGCTCACTGTATCTTATGTCTTAGTAAAAGACTCCGGTTGCTTTTTGCTTTTTTTTTTTTTTTTTTTTAATTTTTACCCAAGAATATGTTTATTGATCTTAGGGGAAGTGGGGAGGAGAAAGAGAAACATTGATGTGAGAGAGAAACATCAATGTACCTCAGCTGGGCATCGAACCCGCAACTTAGGTATGTGCCCTGATCAGGAATGGAGACCGCAACCTTTTTTAAGATACTGCTCACCTTGCCTGGCCAATGTGGCTCAGTGGTGAGGATTGACCTATGAGCCAGGAGATCAAGGTTCCTTTCCCCATAAGGCACATGCCTGGGTTGCAGGCTTGGTCCTCAGTAGGGAGCTGCGGGAAGCAGCCGATCAATGATACTCTCTCACCATTGATGTTTCTCTCTCCCTCTCCCTTCTTCTCTAAAATCAATAAAAATATTTTTTAAAACTTAAAAAAAAAAAGATATCTCCCCCTTTGCCCTGGCTGGTTTTTCTCAGGGGTTAGAGCATTGGCCTGTGGACGGAGGGGTCTCAGGTTCAATTTCCAGTCAAGGGCTCGTACCTGGGTTGCAGGTTCAATCCCCAGGCCCAGTTGGGGCATGTGTGGAGGCAACCAATGTGTTTCTCTCGCATCAGTGTTTTTTTCTCTCTCCCTCCCTTCTCCTTTCCTTCCATTCTCTCTAAAAATCAGTGGACAAAATATCCTCGGGTGAGGATTAAAAAACAAACAAACCACAGATATTGCTCACCTAAAAGATGGTCCAAGGTCCGAACGAGTCATCAGATATTGACCTGGCAAGCTCCCAGTCCCAGTCCTTCATACCTGGCCACTTGTTTCCTGAGCTCCTTTAGCCTCTTCCACACACACATCGTGGCTATCCACGCCCCATACTGCTCCCTTCAAGGCGCAGGTGGGCCATGCAGGAGCCCTGACACCAGTGACCCCTTCACTCCCAGCACAGTCTTTCCACCGGAAATGGGTGGGGCAGTGGGACATTAGTGGCGTGACAGCCTCCTAAGTGCCCGTTGCTCCAATAGAGACTCACTTTCTCAGTGCCTGCCCCCTTAGGTGTGCTTATGTATGACCACACCCCCACCCCAGCCTTTCCCCCCCTCGTAGTTTCCTCTGTTGATTTCCCCTGGCTGAAAAAAGTGGTGGGGTGAAGTTTGAAGACAGATGAAGGGATAATAAAGGTTTACAAAGTGAGCTTACAGTTTTACATTCATCTTGAGACCACTTTCATTTTATTATTATTTTTTTTAATTCTTTAATTGATTTATTAATTATGGTATCACATAATTGTTCTCATCCCCCCATTCCCAACCCAAACCCCTCCCCACGCATGCCCCCCCCCCTGTTGTCCATAGCCACTGGCTAGGCCCATATGCATGCACACAAATCCTTTGGTTGATCTCCCCCCCTTATCCCACCCTCCCCTACCTTCCCTCTGAGGTTTGATAGTCTGATCCCTGCTTCTCTGTCTCTGGGTCTGTTTTTGTTCATCAGTTTTTGTTGTTCATTATTCCCCCTAGATGCGTGAGGTCATGTGATCCAAGAAATACCCTTATAAGAATCGAAACTGAGACAAGCCATAATGGTTATGCTGAGAGTCTATATATATATATATATATATATATATATATATATAATTGATTTTTTTACAGAGGAAGGGAGTGGGATAGAGAGTTAGAAACATCCATGAGAGAGAAACATCGATCAGTTGCTTCCTGCACACCTCCTATTGGGGATGTGCCCGCAAGCAAGGTCCATGCTCTTGACCGGAATCGAACCTGGGACCCTTCAGTCTGAGGCTCTATCCACTGAGCCAAACCGGTTATGGCAAGACCGTTTTCATTTTCTTTTTCCTGGAAGTAGTCTTAGGACAGGCCCACTGTCTGTCCCTGGGCTCACAGGTGTGTGTTCTGGGGCAGTGCCACCACAGGTGCTGTGTCTGGTCCTAATTACCACCTCGCCAGTCTGCTGCCCAGTGCTGCTCTCCGGTGACTTAGGAGAGGAGGTCATGTGAGCACCACAGGGCGTGGTGCAGGCTTTGCCCTTTTGGGGCCGCCTCGATGGGAGGATGGGTGTTTTGAGAAGGGAAGGATGCACAGCTTATGGGAAATAAGAGTCTAACTCAGGCATCCCCTTGTTCACTTCAGGACAAGCTCACATTAGCGATTTCCGAGGAACACCCGGTAGTCAGTGTCCTTGGTTGCACAGAGTACAATTGGTGGAAGGCAGGCCCGGCCTAGCAGTTCCAGAAGCACGGCAGCTGGGACAAAGAGGGCCCTCGGCCGCGGCCCCGCCTGCCGCCCTGAGTGCCCTGTGCCCTCTCCCCTGCCTGTGCAGCAAATCAGATTAACAGGGATCTCCGAAAGCACAGCTGGGGCAAACATCCCGATTTGCATGTCAGTGTGACGTCAGCAGTGAAAAAGCAACAGGCTGGGTATTAAAAGCGAAAGTACTTCGATACAAACAGCGCAGACAAAGGCGGCGGCCCGCCCATGGCTGCCTCTGATGAGCCTTGTGACCTTAGCACAGCCCCTCGCCCGCACCGGCCCGCTCTCCCCGCCGCCTGAGCTGGCGCTCGGCCCCCTCGGTGAAGTGTTTACCGCAGGGGGGAGGGAGCTTGTTTTTCTGTGTCTCGGTGCCTGCGACGGCCTCCCAGCTGAGCACTGACAGCCTCTGAGCCGGATTCCAGGGGAGGCCCAGCTGGGCAGAGCTGGGTGGGCCTCAGCCAGCAGCCTTTCTGCTTGGTGGCACAGGAATGCCAGGGGGAGGGGAGGGGAGCACACGGCTTCACTCCTTCACCTGGGATTAAACTGCTTCCTGTTTTTACTTTTAGGACGAATACCTTTCTCTTGTGGCCAGGCTCATTATCCATTTTCGAGACATCCGTAAGTAAAATTTTACATTTCTGGGTGTGATCGCTGGGAGAGGCTGACCCTGTCATTGGCCACAGGGCCTGAGTCAGAGTGGCTGTGTACCAGTGCCTGCTTTCTGGAAAGTTCTTCATTGCTTTGCATTTGATTCCATGTTTCTCATCTCCCCAGAGCCTCAGCCTCAAAAATGCTGATTTGGGCATAATGAAGATGTTGGCCTCTAAGTGTTTTAAACTGGACTGCTGTTTTTGCTTGTCCATTTAATCTTTTTTAAAAGGATTGTTGGCCCTGATCGGGGCTCAGTCTGTTGGAATGTTGTCCAGACACTAAAAGGTTACAGGTTTGATTTTTGGTCAGAGCACAGACCTAGGTTCCGGGTTCAATCCCAAGTCTGGGTGTGTATGGGGAGCAGCCAATCTCTCTCTCTCTCTCATTCTCCCTCCCTCCCTTTTCCTTTCTTCCCCTCTCCTTCTCTCCCTCCCTCTCCCTCTCTCCCTTTCTCCCTCTCTCTCCCTCTCTCTCTCAAATCAATAAACATCCTCAGGTGAGGTTTAAAAAAAGAAACGATTCTTTAAAAAAAAGAAAAGGACTGTTGCTTTTATCTCCAGGCAGCTCTTCTTAAATAAGCAGTTTACTCTGGAACAGAAACTTCTTTCCCAAATAGTGGTTTTATCGACCCATGGAGGCCTGACCTAATTGTGTGTGTTCCTATTGGGCTGGAAGCTTCTGAGCCCGACTTCCTGCCTCCAGCTCCCTGCGTAGTGAGGGACACCCAGGTCCTGCCACATCCCACCTCCCCTGGTTCCCAGGGTCCTCTGTGGTCCCTCAGCCAGGCCTGGCAGCAGCAGTGGCACTTCAGCAATGAAGGTCATTGCATCCCAGGGTCGGGGTTTTCTGTGTAGACACTGAGTGTTCCTGGATGGCTGGTGGGGGGTGGGGGCACCCTGTGGTTTTAGCCAACAGCACCTCTTGCCTGCCTGCAGTTGTGTTTCCACGGGAGAGGGGCTGCTGACATAGCCTGTCCTTGGGGTGTGCGCTTGGCAAGTCCAGTCGCTGTTCCCCGTGGTGGTAGAGGCAGCTACAGATTCAGTCTCAGTGATCCCGGGCTAAGGAAGAACCCCAGAGGTTTTGCTTCTTTCCACACCAACTAGCTTTTTACCGGGACAGCCAACAAGGTGAACTTCACTTGATTTCATTTTCATGCTCAGTTAGGGAAGGTTCTGTGGAGCTAGAATAAGAGGAGGTGGAAGTAGGAGCCTGGAGAACGAGCAGCCTGGATGAACTGTCCTGGTTTGTCCTGGCAAGAGACTCTGCTTGTCGGGGCTGGGCTGGGCTGGCCAGGAGATGGCCCTCGCACAGTGGCACACCCAGGCCTGTGGGCTAGGGTGCCCACAGCTGACGCGCTGGCGCTCAGGAGAGGGTAGAACTGGTGCAGCAGTTCCCCACCTGATTCTGGGGCAGGTAGGTCTGCCTTCCAGCCTTCGGCCGGCCTCAGTTTCTTCAGGAAATGGAGATGCTGCCTGACCAGCATAGGTTGAACATGGAAGTGTCATGGGCTTCTCAGCAACATTCTGGACCCATCATGGACCCTATAGCTTTCTTGTTTGTCGCTCAGGGCAGGAGCTGAGACTATGGACCTAGAAAGGAAGGAGAGCTGGAGTAGGCCCACACTGAGCCTCTGCCTGGGCAGTTCCTTAAGGCCCCAGGCTGACCCTGGGTGGTTCTGCACCCTCTTCTCCCAGACCCCCTTGTGCATCGGTGCTGCCAGGAAGGGGGCACATACACACAAACACACACTGAAGCTCGGAGGTATGTTTTATCTAGTTTCTAGGTAGGTGAGCTCAGTTTTAGCAAATGACTTCTAGACAAATGCATTTAAACTGACTTAACTGTGAAAATATGTGGTTATATAAAACTTTATTTATTTTCTTTTTGTTTTTTTAAATATAGATAACAAGAAATCTCAAGCTTCTGTCAGTGGTAAGAATTTTTTTATTTTTGAATTCAAATCCTTCCCACCCTTGGATATGGAACAGCAGGAAATATATTGTGGGTGCCCCGTTTGCCTGGCGCTAAGCTGCTACTAGAGGACAGAGTTCAGAGAGACCTCTGGCTGTTCCTGAGAATTGTGGAGCGGTGCCCCATACTCCCCATCCTTCCTTTTCCTGTGCATAAGCTGCTGCCCCACTGCATTTCACTTGGATACAGTTTTGCCCAGCAAAAAGATTATAAAAACTCACATAGTTATTGAGACATTATCTAAAATTTTGCTCTGGGAGAGAACTATCTATTTATATAAAAGCCTAAGTGATTGTCCGACAGTTAACTATGATGTGCACTGACCACCAGGCAGTCAATGCAGAAACCACAGGATTGGAAACATGGAATGGACTGATAAATCTCAGAGGCAAGGGGGGAAGGTGGGAAGACATTAACCAAAGATCTTATATGCATCCTATTGGCTCGGTGCATGGATTCATGCACCAGTGAGGTCCCTCAGCCTGGCCTGCACCCTCTCACAATCCAGGACCCCTTGGGGGGTGTCAGAGGGGCGGTTTCAGCCCCATCCCTGCAGGCCAGGCCAAGGGACCCCACCAGTGCATAAATCTGTGCACCAGGCCTCTAGTTATTATATATTTAGTATAACAGCATGTAGTAGTTCTTAGAGAGTAGCTGTGAATTATCTTTAAGTTACAAAGTTTCTTTGTAAGTTAAAAAATATC
Source organism: Nyctalus aviator (assembly GCA_036971965.1). Lineage (NCBI taxonomy): Eukaryota > Metazoa > Chordata > Mammalia > Chiroptera > Vespertilionidae > Nyctalus > Nyctalus aviator. The sequence goes on along the minus strand of CM072939.1, from coordinate 9,535,202 downwards.
ATTTTTTTTAAAATTTCAAGGCTTTATCACATAAGGGAGATCCTGTCTGACAATTCAGCCTTAATTTTACTGACCGAGCTGAGCTGCCAGTGAAGGAGTTGAGATCCAACATGGCCGACTAGACTCCCACCTGTCAGGAAGAGAGCTAGTCTCCCATGCTGTTTGTCCTACCACAGGCAGCAGAGCTATAAATGCCAGATGCCCATGCCTGCCTCATGAGCTAGTGGCACCTGTCCATGCAGGCCCTAGCTCCCCTCGGGGTGTCTCCACGTAGCTTGATCCTCAGCTTGTGGGGCGGTGGGATCAGAGAACATGGCCAGGAGAACCTCTGGGCTCTTGGTACTGATGCATAGGGTCTGTGGCACCCAGGTCTGTGGCAGGGTGCCCAGGCCAGGCCACACCTGTATTCAGCTAGGCACTTGCCATAGCCTACACTCATAACTGTGTGTGACGAGAGCATCAGGTTCCTTCTCTTGCTTCAGCATTGCTCACTGAGCTGAGTATGGAGACCTGGTGGGCTTAGTGAGTGTCACAATGCTCCTTTGCGCTTTGTGGACCTGTCCCTCACTTAGCTTGTTCTGGTGTGATGGCCCAGGTACAGGAGGAGTGTCCTGAGAATGCCTCTCTGTGGGGGCTCTGGTGGACCAGGAGACTTTTAATCTCCCTGGAGAGCATCTGTCTTCACGTCTCCTCCGCCTGAGGCTTTTCTGTGCGCCCCACCCCCACCCTTGTGCCCTTGTTTACTTGAAGAAGGGCCTTGTGTACTCACCAATCAGGAAAGGATCCACAGCCAGGAGGGGTGGGGCTGCTACCTTCCCTGAGGGCAAATTTGGCCTTCAATCTTAGGACCCCAGTACAGGCCCGACTAGGAGGGTGGGGCATGCTCCAGAAGCAATAATAAACACACAAGGCGCCCTGCGCTGGGGTTGTGACAGGCAGTTAGGGCAGCATGTGGGAGGCTTCCAGGACTCTGACCAGCTGGGGCCTTGAGGAAGTAGAGCCTGGAGGCAGCAAGAAGGGGGTGCTCCATGACGCCTCACAGCCCTCAGAGCCTCTCCTGGTTCCCGCGGGCCCCTCCCTGAGATGCTGTGCCTTTGTGTCCCCACAGACCCTATGAATGCACTGCAGAGCCTGACGGGTGGACCCGCCGCAGGAGCAGCCGGAATTGGCATGCCTTCTCGGGGCCCAGGACAGTCCCTAGGTGGGATGGGAGGCCTTGGTGCCATGGGGCAGCCGATGCCTCTCTCTGGACAGCCGCCCCCCGGCACCTCAGGGATGGCCCCCCATGGCATGGCTGTTGTGTCCACGGCGACTCCACAGAGTGAGTACCACCATTTTCAGAGAACCTGCCGTTGTCTTTGGAAGCGGCAAGCATTTTATTCCTTTGCTTAAGATGGTTGGAGAAGCTCCAGGGAGCTGTCTCTTTATGTTTGTGGTGTGGGGAGAAAAGGTCCACGCCTTCTGTGGGCTCCCAGAAGAGTTAAGTGACACTGAACTTAACACTGAACTTAAGAGTTAAGTGACACTGAACTTAAGCCCACCTCCTACCCGTTGTGAGAGTGGAGGACTTGTAGGAGGCTGCAGTGCTCTGGGGCTCCTCCATCCAAGGGCTTGTATTTTGTAGCTGTGAGAGAAATAGTTATGTCCCAGAGAGTTCTTGGTCAGGAAGGAGTGCTCTTAGCATCTCACAACCACTAGGCTGCCCGCTCACAGGAGCTGCCTCTTCCAGTGCTGCCCTCGCCCTCTCTGTACTTCCCGCAGCTCCCGCCCCTGACTTCGGTTCTCAGCTGCCCTTCAGGAGCCGGACTGTAGTGCAGGTTTTCCTTTTCCTTCCAGGACCCCTCTTGGTGGACCTTTGATAAACATTTACTTAGTCCCTGGAATGTACTTCAGGACTTCAAAGTGCTTCAATGCTTCTTTTCTTTAATAGAACATTTTATTTTTGAAATACCCTGAGTCACAGGAAGTTGCAGAGTAGTGCAGAGTTCCCATGTACCCTTCACCCAGCTTCCCCAATGATAATATCTTGGTACATCATCAAAACAGAAATGAGCATGGGGACAGTGCTCAACTCAGGGAGACCATTCAGACATCAACAGTTCCTAAACGCATTCTTGTGCATGCACTTACATGTGTGTAGTTCTATGATATTTTATCACATGTGGAATTGAGTAACCATCACCATGTCAGCATGCAGAACTCTTCCATTACCACCAATAAGCTGTTGTACATCTCTCTTTTTTTTTTTTTTTTTTAAATATTTTATTGATTTTCCACAGAGGAAGGGAGAGGGATAGAGAGCTAGAAACGTCGATGAGAGAGCAACATCGACCAGCTGCCTCTTGCACACCCCCTACAACCAAGGTACATGCCCTTGACCAGAATCGAACCTGGGACCCTTCAGTCCACAGACCGACGCTCTATCCACTGAGCCAAACCTGTTCGGCTGTACATCTCTTTTTTAAAAATTATTTTTTATTGATTTTTAGGGTGAGAGGAAGTGAGAGGGATAGAGCGATAGAAACTTCCATGAGAGAGACATCCATCAGCTGCATCTTGCACACCCCCTACTGGGGATCAGGCACACAGCTTGCCATGTGTCCTGACTGGGAATCAAACCGTGACTTCCTGCTTCATAGGTCGTTGTTTAACCTATGTCTCTCAGTTGGGCTATCACATACCTTTATATATATAATTGATTTCAGAAAGGAAGGGAGAGGAGTAGAGAGAGAGAAACATCAATAATGGGAGAAAATCACTGATGGGCTGCCTCCTGTATGCCCCCTATTGGGTATCAAGCATATGCCCTTGACTAGAATTGAACCCGGTACCCTTCAGTCTGCAGTCTGATGCTCTTATCTGCTGGGCCAACCTGGCTTGGGCTGTTGTCACATGCCCTCCAACCCTAAGCCCTGGCAGTCATTGATCTGTTCTCTGTCTATAATTGTGTCACCTCGCCAATGTTTTTTCAGTGGCATCATATAATGTCTGATTTTTTCAGATTGGCTCTTTTTACTCAGCATAATGCCCTTGAGATCCTCCACGTTGTATTACTCATTCACTCCTCTTCATTGCTGAGTAGTAGTCCATGCGTGTACCACGGACTGAGTGTACTAAGTTGACTGATGCATTCACCCTAGCATGGCATTTGGGTTGTTTCCAGTTTGGGGCTGTTATATATAAAGCTGCTGTGAACACCTGTGTATGGGTTGTGGTGTTTCAATGTATTTTTCTCATGTATCCCTCATAGTAACCTACAAAGAGGGCAGTGTCATTGCCTCTGCTTTGCCCCGAAGGTAGCGTGACCTATAGCTGGGGTCAAACCCAGGCTGCCTGACCTGAGCACCCTGTTCTTTGTTGGGTTTACTGTATTAGCATTGCCTTGCTCTTCTCAGTTGGCACATGTGTCCTCATTCTCACCTCTCCTGCACTGGAATCTTCCATCCCCAGCCATCCTCTTCCTTCTCAGGTCTTCTGATATCTTGCCATCAGACTCTTAGCTCTTCACTTGGTTCTTCATCTTGAGCTCCTTTGTCCCCCTCTGTCATATCAGCACACCTGATACACACACGGGATAGCTTATGGAAGAATGTCTAAGAGAGGTACCGGCCCTGGCTCCTTTTTACATTATACTCTGGTGTACTGGTTGAGTTTCTTTTATCACAAGCTTGTATTTTATAATTAAAAAATAGTTATTATTTTGAGCCCAGCCGGGTGTAGCTCAGCAGTTACAGGAACGATCCAGGAACCAAGAGGTCACCAATTCGACTCCCGGTCAGGGCATATGCCCAGGTCGCTGGCTCCACGCCCAGTGGGGGGCATGCAGGAGGCAGCCAGTCAGTGGTTCACTTTCATCATTGATGTTTTTCTCTCTCTCTCCCTCGCCCTTCCTCTCTGAAATCAATAAAAAAAATATATATATATATATATTTTAAAAATTATGAGTTGAGCCCTGGCTGGTTTGGCTCAGTGGATGGAGCGTCAGCCTGTGGACTGAGGGGTCCCAGGTTCGGTTCAGGTCAAGGGCATGTATGTTGGTTGCGGGCATATCCCCAGTGGCGTGCGTGCGGGAGGCAGCTGATCGATGTTTCTCTCTCATCGATGTTTCTAGCTCTCTCCCTCTCCCTTCCTCTCTGTGAAAAATCAATAAAATATATTTTTTAAAAATTTATGAGTTGACAATGCTCCTATCTATGATTTGTCCTACTTACAGTTTCACACCTAAGAGTTTGTCAGAAGTTCAGTGGTAAAAGCTTTCATATCTTCCCCCATCTGACCTTGACCCACATCCTGTTTTCAGTTTCAGAGGGACCTGGTCTCCTGCGTGGCACTAGAGGAAGTTTGAAGTGGGCTCTACTTTCATGTCCTGCTGCTGCCCCTGCCAGAGACCTTCCCTCCCTGCCTCTGCCCTCTTGCCTGTCTGGTCTACCCAAAAGACGTGTTATGGCCCAGTGGGCATTCGCTCTCTCTAACATTTTTTCCAAATGCCACTGTGTGATTAAGGCTACTTCAAGCCATAATCCCAGAGGACAGGGCCTTAGAGGTTTTGCCAGAGTTCTCAAAGGGCAGTCCAGGGCACACTGTGATAGTCTCCACGTGACCCAGGTTAGTCATAAGAAACACACTGACTGTGGGTGAGGCTGGGGGCTGGGATACAGAGTTTAGTGAGACTTACTTATCCCTCTGAACATTATTGTTCCTCAGTGAATTTTATATCATGTGCATGTAAAAACTGACTTTAAAAATAAGCCCTATTTCTGGCTGTTTGACAGACGGGGTGCTGAGCACCCCTCCTTCTGGATAACTAGAAACCGGGTAGGCTGCATTTTGGATTGCCCGGCCGGCAGAAGTAGGGGATGCTCTTTCCCTTGCTCTGTCCTAGCTCACTGCAAGATGGGAAAAGCAAGTTTGGGGTCCCTCCATTTAGCAGGATTTGTGCTCTGGCCCTTGGCATCCCTAGCACCCCCAGAAGCAAGGGAAGATTGGAGGAGAATGCTTCCAAGATCAGGACTGTTGGAATTGCAGTTAAAGTCAAGCATTGAGCACACAATCCAAGATCAGTAGGTATGAAAGGAAGCAAAGGCTCCATGAGGAAGAACAGAGACAGTAAACAGATGTGGAAATTTCCAGGGACCACACACATAGCAGTTGTTAGGTATGGGCTTGGCATGCTAAAGAAAATAAAGGACGGAAACCCAAATGAGCAAGCACTGTGATGCTATCTGGGATGACCAAGCAGATTTGAAAAGGAACCAACTAGAACTTTTAGAAGCTGAGAAATAAAATTCAGGAAAGGAAAAAAACCTATGGATGAATAAACATTGCATTAGATATAACTGAAGAAAGGATTTGTGAACTAGAGCTACATTTGAAGAAATTCTGTAGACTGTAGCCCAGAGAAGCAGACATGGAAAATATGAGGCTAAGAAATGTAGAGGCTAAAATCACAAAGTCTCATATCTAAGAAAAGGACCAAGTGGAGAACATGGAAGCACAGTAGTTTGTGAGGAGATGAAGGCTTAGAAAAGCTCAGCACACCCACGCCGGTTAAATAAAGCATCCATGTTTTAGCCTGTTGTGAAATGGCAGAATACCAAAGGCCAAAAGAATATCTTAAAAATGGCCAATTTCTGTAAGGAGCAAGAGGTCCACTCAGCAGACTTAGTGATGGAGTCAAGAAGATGGGTGGGCCGAAACCGGTTTGGCTCAGTGGAGAGAGCGTCGGCCTATGGATTGAAAGGTCCCAGGTTCGATTCTGGTCCGGGGCATGTACCTTAGTTGCAGGCACATCCCTAGTAGGGGGTATGCAAGAGGCAGCTGATCGATGATTCTCTCATTGATGTTTCTAACTCCTTATCCCTCTCTCTTCCTCTCTGTAAAAAAATCAATAAAATATATATATTTTTTTTAATTAAAAAAAAAAAAAAGAAGATGGGAGGTGGTGAGAGTGCCGAGAATAGAGCTGCCAACCACAGTTATGTGCCAGTAAAACATCCAAGGAATAGGAGGAAACTGAGACATTTTTAGATAAATAAAGCCTAAGAAGCCTTCATTAAAAGGTTTTTAAGGACACACTTTTATTTGTCCTCACATTTCCTCTTCCCAGACCATCCTTTTCAACAAGCCAGGTGTAAGATGGGAGAAGAAATATTTTTCATATAAGGTAGTGAATCTAAACCAATAATTCCCAATGATTTTGTACTGTAGGGAACATTTGGCAATGTCTAGAGACCATTTAAAAAATATATATATATGTTTTATTGATTTTTTACAGAGAGGATGAGAGAGGGATAGAAAGTTAGAAACATCAATGAGAGAGAATCATCAATCAGCTGCCTCTTGCACACCCCCTACTGGGGATTGCCCGCAACCAAGATACATGCCCTTGACCGGAATCGAACTTGGGACCTTTTAGTCCGCAGGCCGATGCTCTATCCACTGAGCCAGACCAGTTTTGGCTCTAGAGACCATTTTGATGTCACAGCTGTGGGGGTGCTATTGGCATCCAGTTGGTAGAAGCCAGAGATGCTGCTAAACATCTTATATGCACAGGACAGCCTCCCCCACCCCCCAAAACATAGAATTATTTGGTCCAAATTTCAGTAAGGACAAGGTTGAGAATTCTTGGTGTGAACAAATATTACCTCTGTAAAATAATAATATTCATATGGACCTGCTATATTACAAGCACTATTTTGAGTATTCTATAAGTCATTAGTCCAGTGTAGGAAACTGAGGCATAGAATAGTGACAAAGTTGGGATTTGAGTCAGGGTAGTCTGGGTCAGAGGCTATATCCCTAGTCATTATTCTATCCTGATTTTTTTTTAATTTAATAAATTTTTATTGTTCAGATTATTACAATTGTTCCTCTTTTTTCCCTCCATAGCTCCCCTCCACCAGGTTCCTACCCCATCCTCTGCCCTTAGCCTCCCCCCGTCCTCATCCATAGGTGTACGATTTTTGTTCAGTCTCTTCCCGCACCCTCACTCCCCTTTTCCCTGAGAATCGTCAGTCCACTCCCTTTCTATATCCCTGATTCTATTATATTCACCAGTTCATCAGATTTTTTTATTCCCTTAGTTTTTAGATTCACTTGTTGATAGTTACACATTTGTTGTTTATAATTTTTACCTTTATCTTCTTCCTCTTCTTAAAGAATACCTTTCAGCATTTCATATAATTCTGGTTTGGCAGTAATGAACTCCTTTAGCTTCTTTTTTATTTGTGAAGCTCTTTATCTGGCCTTCAATTCTGAATGATAGCTTTGCTGGGTAGAGTAATCTTGGTTGTAGGTTCTTGTTATTCGTCCCTTTGAATATTTCTTGCCATTCCCATCTGGCCTGCAGTTTCTTTTGAGAAATCAACTGACAATCATATGGGTGCTTATCCTGATTCTTATAAGTCTGCAGTGTGGCCACAAGTTGATAAACAGGGACCAAAATAAATGGAAGTCAGAGAGGGGAACATATCAAGGAAATCAGGTCTGTTATGTGCACATAAAACCTAGTTTAAAAAATTGAAAGGGTTTTCCCTGGCCAGTGTGGTTCAGTTGGTTGAGCTGCGTCCTGTGTACCGAAAAGCTGTTCTTTCGATTCCTGGTGAGGCACATGCCCGGTTGTGGGCTCAATCCCCCGTAGGGGGCATGCAGGAGGCAGATAATCGCTGCCTCACTCTCACATCAATGTTTCTATCTCTTCTCCCTCTTCCTACCTCTCTCTCTCTTAAAAAAAAGAGAGGTTTCCCCCCCCCCCAGGTCCTTGTATTTGGAAAAGAGATTAAAATATGCCTAAACTTTATACTTTATTTGAGTATATATGAACAGCCCTGGCTGGGTACTTCAGTTGGTTGGAATGTCATCCCAGTAATGCCAAGGTTGCAGGTTCAGTTACCAGTCAAGGCATATACAAGAAGCAACCAATAAATGCACAAATAAGGGAACAACTAATGGACCCCCCCCTTCTCTTCTCTCTTCCTCCCTTTCTCTTCTCCTTTCCCCTCCCTCCCCCTTTCTCTCTTTAAAGTCAATTTTAAAGTTATTACAGCCTGGATGATATTCAGAGAATTATGCTGAATGATAAAAACTAACCATATTGTATAGTCCCACTTACGTAACATTTTTAAAATGGCAACATTTCGGAAATGGAGGACACCTTGGTTGTTGCCACGGGTGGAAGGATGGGGCTGCGGGAGCAGGTGGCACTAGTAGGGATCCCTGTGGTGTTGGACTTGTTCAATATTTTGACTGTAATCTACTCAGGCGAGAAAATTGTATAGAACTTAATATTCACACCTGCACAGATGAGCACATAGTCTGGCTGTGTTATTCTGTTATAATTTCACAAAGTGGTACCATAGGTAGAAACTGGTCAAAGTATACAAAGGACCTTTCTCCGTATTCTTTTTCTTTTTTAATATATTTTATTGATTTTTTACAGAGAGGACAGGAGATGGATAGAGAGTTAGAAACATTGATGAAAGAAACATCAATCAGCTGCGTCCTGCACACTCCCTCCTGGGATATGAAAGAAAAAAAACAACCACCAAACGGGCTGTGGGTGGTTAGCAGGCCAGTCAGGGGCGGGGCTGGCCACGGTGGGGGCCGAGGGTGTTGGTCGGCTAGCCCCACTCTCTGGTTGAACTCCTGATTGAGGGGACAATTTGCATATTAGCCTTTTATTATATAGGATAATAAGAAGCCTGACCAGTGTGGCACAGTGGTTGAGCATTGACCTATGAACCAGGAGGTCATGGTTTGATTCCCGGTCGAGGCAAATGCTCGGATTATGGGCTTGATCCCCAGTGTGGGGCGTGGGCGCATGCCCAGGTTGTGTGCTCGATCCCCAGTGTGGGTGTGCAGGAAGCAGCTGATTTATGATTCTTTCTCACCATTGATGCTTCTGTCTCTCTCTCCCTTTCCCTCTGAAATTAATAAAAATCTTTTAAAAATAATAATAATATGAAGTGATATGAAAAAATAGCAAATAAAGTTTCAAAACATATCATAGAGAACTGAAATGCATAAACGTCACAATACATATTTATATACTGTATATGAGGCCCCTAGAACCATAAGAAATGCAAAAAAAAAAATTCACTGTTAATTACTCATTCTCGAATTGTCCTCCTTAAAAATCAAATTTCCCCCCCGTGGGCATGTGCCCCACATTGGGAACCACTGGTATAGTGGAATCCTAATTGGCAATAAAAAGAGATGAAATACTGATACATGCTACAGCATGGGTGAACCTTGTAAATATTATGCTAAGCGAAAGAAGCCCATCATAAAATACCACATATTGTGAGATTCCATTAATTTGAAATGTCCAGAATAGGCGAAGCCATAAAGACAGAAAGTAGATTAGTAGTCACCAGAGGCTGGGCTTCTTGGCTATCCAAAAGACCTAGCCCTTTTCTTTTTGCTTTGTTATTATAGAACAATTCGTAATAGTAATCCACACAAACGTTGCAGCCATAACATCTGTTCAATCCGAGCAGCAGGCGGGGCAGCAGACGGTCTTACCACCCTCCCTGTGTGCGCAGCGCTGGGCAGCGGGCTCTGCTTGCCTGTGCAGCTGGGCCTGATTCCGGTCTGTCTCCAGCCCAGCTGCAGCTCCAGCAGGTGGCATTGCAGCAGCAGCAGCAGCAGCAGCAGCAGCAGTTCCAGCAGCAGCAGGCGGCACTGCAGCAGCAGCAGCAGCAGCAGTTCCAGGCTCAGCAGAACGCCATGCAGCAGCAGTTCCAGGCGGTGGTGCAGCAGCAGCAGCAGCAGCTACAGCAGCAGCAGCAGCAACAGCAGCACCTGCTCAAATTGCACCATCAAAACCAGCAACAGGTACCAGGCGCTCTCGTTCCCGTACCTGGCCTCCCTCCGGTGGTACTGGCTCTGGCCACGCACCAGCCATCGGGATGGGTGTAGGGACCCAGGGCCAGCAGTGGATCCTCCTGACACCGGTGCCTCAGCTTCCTTCTTCATGGGCTTCCCACAGAACCTAGAACACGGAGGAAAAATAGGCCCTGACTTGCTAGGAGATAATCTGATCTCACAAGACTGGCCTCTCTGCCAGACTTGGGTATCTAGCTGCAGACAGACCTACTATGTGCTGGGGGCTGACTCAGTGGAGGCTCTGGGTGCAAGCGATTCATGTAAGAGTGTTAACTGAATCAAGAAGTGAGTCAAACTCTTCAAGATGCATGAAGGCTTGAGCCATCACGTGGGCTTGTTTGGTGCACTAATCAACCTACATCTGGTGTCCTGCAGGGTCATGGCAATGTCACATTAGAGGCCCTGCTCCTAAGAAAACAGTCCCCCACTCCCCATGGTGTACACTCAGCACCAGACGTGTTGAGCATCTATTGCTAGGTCGGCTCCTGGCTGAGGGAGGAAATCCCTGAGGGGATCTCCACTTTTCTGCCTCCTCCAGGCCTTGGCTCGCTGACTCCTCTTCCCAGCGGCCACCCTCTCAGAACCGACAGTCAATCTTCAGTCCCTCCTTTCATCTTCATCCTGAAAATCAGACATGGCCATCTTCGTGAGGCTTGGACTATTGACCAGTGTAGGGACCTCGGAGATTTGAGTCACCTGAGCGTTTACCCCAGCTTCCATAGGGCTGCACCCATATGTTACTCTCACTAAACTCTCCCAATATTTCCCTTGAATCTTGCATTCTCTCGGGTCTAGGGGTGGACCAGCCAGCGTCTGATGGCCAGGGCACAAGCGCACTCTTGGTGTTTCCTCAGTGGGAAGTGCTCCCTCTGCCCCGTGTGAGGACAGCCCAGGCAGGCTTCCTGGGGCAAGGCTGGCACAGGGCCCAGAGGCCGATGGGGTGACTGAGTGCTCCTTGTTCTGCCCCTAGATACAGCAGCAGCAGCAGCAGCAGCTGCAGAGGATGGCACAGTTGCAGCTGCAGCAACAGCAGCAGCAGGCGGCTTTGCAGGCCCAGCCGCCAATGCAGCAGCCGCCAATGCAGCAGCCACAGCCTCCCCCCTCCCAGGCCCTGCCCCAGCAGCTGCAGCAGATGCATCACCCACAGCACCACCAGCCACAGCCCCAGCCTCAGCAGCCACCAGTGGCTCAGAACCAGCCGTCACCGCTCCAGCCGCCACAGTCACAGACCCAGCCTTTGGTGTCGCAGGCTCCGGCCCTCCCTGGGCAGATGCTCTACCCGCAGCCGCCGCTGAAGCTTGTGAGTACCCATGACACGCGGTAGGCTGTGGCCCTTCTCCGGCATCACACGTGGTAGGCTGTGGCTCTTCTCCGGCATCACACGGAGCTCGTGGCCATCAGCAGTTTCTCGAGCTCTCTGGCTATCGAAGGCATGTCCTCTCTTCAAGCAATGGGACCCGGGTGGCCCTGTCCCATGTTGGCCTTCACGTCTGGCTCAGCGGGGTGTGTGTGTGTGTGCATTCCAAGAGCTGCTGCACCCTGCACTGGGGTCCCCGCCGCTGGGGTAGCCGCTGGTCTTCCAAGCAGCATGGCTGATTTTGGTGGTGGCCGTGGCCATTTCAAAATTGTGGGTGATTTTAGGATTGTTGATGACTAGGTCGGTGACCGCATGTGTAGTCTCACTGTGGGAAGGACATGTCACCTCCATTAAGCATCCATGGTGGTTTGCTACTTGCTCAGAGTTTCTGTTCAAAGACCCCTGTCATGACCATATTTGTGAGGAGGGTATGGATATAAAATGTTACTTTCAGTCTTGTTACACATCTCTGTACAAAGCAAATCCAGTCAGTGACAGTTGACTCAGAGGACAGAATATTGCCACCAAGTTAAGGGTAGCTACATCAAGGGGCCGCTTTTATGTGCGGGGTTTATTGCTCGTTTTCTTGCTTTTCATGGCCTTTTCTATGTGTGACTCATTGAATGGAGTAAGGGTAGGCCATGCCTGCACTGAGTGGCAAGTGGATAGAGGCTCACAGGCGCAGGCTGGAAGGCTGGGGATAGTTGGGAGGAGCAGGTATCAGTAGATCTGTCACCTAGGAGCCATCCTTCTGCTGGCTGGCCAGCCACTCTGGTTTCTTTTGAGGCATCAGGGCTCTGAGTGGGACCCTTACAGACTGGCCGTGCGCTGGGCCCGAGGTTGAGAAGCCTGGGCTGTGCAGTTGGAGCCATTGCTTTGTTTGCAGTGATGGATGGTGATGGCATCTCAGTGGGAAGGCTGTACTTCTCACCAGAGTTAGAGAAAGTGGGACTCCACTGTGCGACTCGAAGACAGGCTGGTGTGGGACATTGCTCATGAGCTAAAGGATAGAGAACGGCCGTGAAGGTGACATAAGAACCAGTGAAGACGTAATGATCCCATCCTCCTCCTCATGAAAAGCTTCGAACTTCAAAGCTCCCCCGGAAGTAGCAGGTGCTCTGCCCTCCGTGGCTCCAAATCGAATTCTCCCTTCCTCCACCAGGTCCGAGCTCCGATGGTGGTGCAGCAGCCCCAGCAGCCACCGGTGCAGCAGCAGACCGCGCCGACAGCTCAGGCCCCCCAGATAGTGGGTTCTGGAGTCCAGGTGAGGGCCGTCAGAGCCAAGGCCTCTGTGGCTAGCAGGTGCATGTCCCCTTGCGAATGGAGCTGGATTTCCAGCGTTCTGTGGCGAGGATCCTGGTTGGATCAGGGCCAGGCCAGTGGAGATGGGTCTTCTCTTTCCTGGCACTTTGTGACATGATGGCTTTCCTGGAGCCGGCCCCTGGGGCCACGAGGTAGCAGCTCTGCTTGATTATATCTGGTCCCCAGCTGCATAGTGCACGTGCCATTCCCACCTCCCCCGATGGCCTTCATCTCACCTTTCTCCTCCTTAGACCACTCAGTGGCGAGGAGTGTCGTAGCTCATGCTTGCCTCATCTCTGAGTACGGGCTGGCAGGGGGTGGACAGCAGCTCTCTGGAAACTGGGAAGAGCATGGGAATGGTGGCATCTGGCTCCAGCTGACAGTGCAGGCTTGTGCCGTGGTCCCTGCCAGACTGACTTCGGGTGGTGACTCCTGTGCTGGGAGGTGTCGCGAGGCCCACACGTTCGCCCTCTGGGTACTGGACATTGACAGGTAGAGGAGGCCTTGCCCCACCTTTTCGTAGGAGAGAGCAGGTGCTTGTTGGCTCCTGGGGGTTGGAAGTTGGCCCTGTGACTTCATGGATACCCTCTCTTTCCCTCATGCTGGGGCTGAGGTGGGGAGACACATCCAGTGCGGGGCCTCGGTCCTTCCTGTCTCCACCCAGTGGTAAGAGCACAATAGTCCAGCTCAGAAGTGTGGGCTTTAGATGGGCAGGCTCGCTAGTTGATGCGGTGAGACCACAGCCATTCGGTGCCACCCTGCATCCTGCCGCGTGTCAGCCTCCCGGGTCTCGGTGTTCCTTTAGTGTCAGGTGACACTTCACTGCGGGCGAGGCTCGGGAACGGTCCTTCCTGGTCCCAGCTGCGTGGCTGGAGTTGTGGGGAGCAGCCTGGCGGGAGGAACCTGAGGTGTTTCCAGGCAGCCGAGCCAGTCTAGCAGCCTCTGGGGTCACTGCACCAAATGACCTGGGCCCAGAGCTCCCCACGGCGCCCACGTGCCCGGACATGATCTTGTGCGAAACACACAATGGACTTCATATCTGTGGCGGGGACGGGGCTGGAGGCCGTGTCTGCTGCCCCTGCTGCGTGTCCTGTGCTTGTCCGCGGGCTGCCCAGGGCTCCTCTTTCTTGGCGTCTCCTGCAGGGAAGGAGGCGATGCGTGGTTAGAACCCCGGCCCACCCAGTCCACGGAAGCCACTCCCCTGTCACACAGTGGCCCTCCCTCCTCTGTCCCAGGACCGTTCTGAATGGAAACTTGCAGTTCTCGGGTCCAGTCTAGCAGGAAAGGGGGAGGCTTGGCATTTTTCACCGTGCGCCGGGCCGTTCTGAAGCAGAACTTCTCTCTCCATCCCATTTATCGGACTTCGGGAATGAGCTGCCATGGAAACGTCGATGTCTTCCCACTGAGGTCTGGCCCCGTCCTGCTGGCTTATTCCTAGGCTTCTCGCTCAAGGAAGTGTACTCCCTGTCGCTTCCTGGCACCTCAGCCCCTTCCAGAAGCAGGCACAGTTTGTGCTCAGTACCCTGCATGAGCCTGTGTGCAGCGCTGCCTACCCCAGCAGTTACTCTGCCCTTCGCTTCTGCTGGAGGTGCCCGTCCAGCCAGCTCCGGAGCGTGGCTGTGGGCTGGGCCGTGGGCTCAGTCACCTCTAGAGTAACCTTGATTTGTCACCTTCTTTCCCTCCAGGTGGAGGCACAAGGTTGCTGGCAGGCCACACTCAGAGGGCATTTTCAGGAGGGGACTTGTAGCTGGGGTGGGCGAAGTGTCTGAGTGCTTGTGGGTGGGTTGGTTTTATTAAGAAGGAGCCTTCTGTCCACCTCATTCCTGAGGGTCACAGACCAGCGTTGGGGAAAGTAGTGGGAGGCCTCGTCCCGCGCTGTGTGGCCCGGGCGGGATTCCCGGGAGCTGGCGGCAGAGGAAGCGTTCTTGAAGCCCAGGTGTGCGAGTGCCAGTTGGTGCCGGGCCTCAGCCCAGGCGCAGAGCCGTGGCAGCCCTCTGCTGGCTCACCCTGGGCTCCTGGCAGGCAGGGCTGTTCTGGGATCCCAGTGGCTGGCACCCTGTGTTCTGGGAGCAGCTGTGTCCCCAGGTGGACCAGCCTTCCTGGGAGAATCTCTGGATTCACAGCCTTCCTTTGCAGCCCGGACAAGACAAGGCTAGAGATCCTAGGGCCCAGACACGTTTACATATGTGTGGTGACTGTGGAATGTGGGTAGTTAGGGAACTGTAAATAAGGGAAACGTTCCAGGCTAGAGGAAACAGTTTGATCTTTTCTTTCCAGTTCTCACATAGTGGAGGTTATAGGATATACATAGGATTTTGTATATTGCTATTACATTGCATTAGAAGTAAAATGTTTTATAATTAAAATATCTCAGTCAACATTATTCTATAGGTAGTGTTCCTTTTATGAATATATCCTGCTGTCCTTATTTATGTCCTGTTCTTGGAGTCTGAGGTTATTTTCAATTTTTGCTGTTACCAGGGATGCGTGTCTAATGCATGGCTGGGTTTTAGATTGTTTCCTGATGCTTCCCAGCAGTGAGTCACTGGGTCACGTTGGTGCCCTGAATTGTATCACCAGTCATCTGCCAGCCAGTACTCCTATGCGGTGCCCATGCATTTGACATCAGGACATGGTGACCACATGTCGCAGCTTTACATATGTGAATTGCTGCACGCAGGGGAAAGAAGTGCTGAGACTGGGCTTGTGTAGCCCTCCACGCCTTGTCTCTCAGCTCTGTCCCCTCGGCACAGAAAAGAGGTGCCTCGTGGTGTGGCCTGATGAGTGGCCAGGGCTCACCCAGGGGCTACGTTTGGTGTGTGGTGTACCACGGAAATTGGTGTGCCTGTTACGTTTATGCTTGGTTCTCGTATCTAATGTTACTTGTGTACACGAGCAAGTTGATGTCATTGTCACTACAGTGGGACTTATTAGGTTACCCACAGTAGCTGCACTAACTTCTGACTCTTTTATAAATGTTATCGGTGACTGCAGATAAAACCAGAATAGAATGTGTCTCCATTTCCAAGCAGTCCCTATGTTTTTATCTTTCAACGTTCTATTTTTTGGCATATGGTAACTTAATTTTAAATTTTAAAAATCTTCGTTGAAAGTATTACATAGGTCCTCCTTTTTCCCTCCTTCACCTCTTCCAGCCTCTCCCATCCTCCCCTAGGCCCT
Source organism: Nyctalus aviator (assembly GCA_036971965.1). Lineage (NCBI taxonomy): Eukaryota > Metazoa > Chordata > Mammalia > Chiroptera > Vespertilionidae > Nyctalus > Nyctalus aviator. The sequence goes on along the minus strand of CM072939.1, from coordinate 9,519,478 downwards.
CACCACCCCATTGTCTGTCCATGGGTTCTGCACATTTGCATACGAGTTCATTCCCACTCACCCCTCCCCTGCCTTTCCTCTGAGTTCAACACTCTTAATTATAACTTTCAAGTTACAAAAGAAATATCATCAAAGATACTTCCCTTTCCTGGCCAGTTTTTCTCAGAGGATAGGACATCGGCCTGGACCGAAGGATCCCAGGTTTGATTTTGGTCAAGGGCACGTACCTTGGTTGCAGTCTTGATCCCTGCCCCACTTGGGACAGGTGCGGGAGGCAACCAATTGATGTGTCCCTCACATTGATGTTTCTCTCTGTCTCTTCCTTCTCTTCCACTCTCTCTAAAAATCAATGGAAAAAATATTCTCGGGTGAAGATTAGAAAAAAAAGATATTTCCCTGATGTGCCTCCCTGTATGGACACTCTACTCTCTGTCCTCCTTCCAGGCCCTCCTGCCCGGTGACCATGGAGGAGCCAGGCCCGCAGCCCTGAGGATGGAGCTTGAATTCCTTTCTGGGTGGCTGTGTGTTGGGAGGGAAAGAAATGTAGTCACGCGGGAGAATGGGAGAATGAGTAGCTGGGTGTTTGCAGCCTGGGTCATCTGATCTAGTAAACACTACTGCTGTGTTTTCATTAGAATTTGTGGTTAAAAGAAAATGTGCTTTTCCTCCCAGGATTTCTCAATTACAAGAAAACCAGTCAGCAGCAAATTAGATTTAAGCATTCATTCCTTACTGCTTTTGTTTCTTCATGGGGGAAAAAAAAAATTGCAACTCTCTTGGACCACCTGACTGACCTCCAGATCTTTCTCCCTCTGGAAAGAGCACTTTTTAGTGGCCACTGGCCCTGACGGGCAATGCATTGGTGGTTGGAAATGGACACTGTTTACCGTCACCGCCATCTGCCCACGGGCTGAGAGCCGAACCCAGGAGACAGCTGCTTTCGGCCTCCCCCTGGGTTTGGGGGGTAGGCCTTGGGGTAGGAGTCATGTCCTCACACCCTCCCCAGCGTCCCACTTGGCGTCCAAACTGGGCGGCGCGTGGTGGGCTCTTCAGGACCGGAATGCCTTCCTCGTCCCCTCCCCCAAGACTTTCTTTGGTCGTTCTTTGGTCGGGGTGGCTGCAGGCATGTCTTCTCCCAGCCTGTGTGAGGGCCACCATCCCATCGCCATGGGAAGGTTCAGGTTGGAATCCGCTGCAGCCTGTGTCACCTCTAGCTTGCGGTGCCTGCTGCATGTGACCCGTGACTGTGGGGGTGGAACACAGTTGTGAGGCCAGAGACCCCCCTCATTCCTCTGCCCTGCTTCTGAGCGCTGTCCCGGCACCCCCTCGCCGCCTGGACGGAGTCCCATCAGTGCCGCTTCATCAGTCTCTGGACTGGCTCACACCCTCGTGGGACAGACGCTTTGTTCCCCATGGATCATCCCTCTTCCTTTCCTTTCTGAGGGCTGAGTGGGTTGCACCTGAAAAGTTGTGAGTGCATACAGGCCTGTTCTCCATCCCCAGCTCCGAGCCCAGAGTGAGAATGACCGGGCCTCGGGAGACTGGTTCCTGACAGTGCAGGCCAGGCCTGGGCCCACCACAGTGCCGCCCTGATCTTCTCAGAAGTATCGGTTGGTGAGGAGAGTGGTCCCAGGGCAGGCTGGAATTCTGGAATTTGGAATCATCTTGTATGTTTAAGGACAGACCTGAGCCACGTCCCTGGGGGAGGCATACCTCCTCGTGAGCTCGAGGCTTTGGGCGAAGTCCCAGCCTCCCTTGCCCACCTCTCCCTGGTTCCAGTTATGAACTGGTTCCCTCGCAGAGACTTAGCCCCGGTGGAGAGGGCAGGGAGTGCAGGCCCTGGAGGCGGTTTCACAGGCGGCGTCCTGTTGGGAAGGAAAGGTGAGCGGTTTCCTGTCTTCTTCCCCCGTTGGAATGGCAGCGGCTTCTGACCAGCTTTGTGGAGGGTGCTCTTCCGGAGTCTGTCCCAGGAGCTCGGTCTCCTAGAAACGCCACCTTCGGCCATTGAGGTCTGGCCTTGAAGGCCTGTGGGCGCATCAGCAGATGAGAGGCTTGTGGGAGGAGTGCATCCAACAGAACAGAAAGGTCTGGGGGCAGCATTCTCGGCGGCTCCTCTGGATTCCTGATGGGCCTCCGCGCTGTGGGCTTGAACGCGGAGGCCGGCCTGCCCAGCCCTGCAGCCCCTCCTCCTGTCACGGAGCTGCTTGTCCCGGAGGCCGCACAGCCCTCCCCGCCTTCCCCTGCACTGCGTTTCTTTGTTGCGATCACCTTGTCTGTTGTCCCTCTGTCCTCAAGATGGTCGCTGAAGCCTTGGCCCAAGGCGGGATGCAAGTAAGAGCCCGGTTCCCGCCCACCACTGCCGTGTCTGCCGTCCAGCCAAGCTCCATCCCTTTGGGCAGAGAGCCCTCGGCACAGGTATTTACGGGCGGCGCCCAGGGCTCCTGGGAAGCTTGGGGTCCGCTGAGCGCCGTGGTGAGACACCCTGTAATCTCTGTGGCTTCCTTCACAGTGGCTCTCAGAGTGCCTAACCAAGCTTACATGAGGCCAAACCCGGCTTGTTTCTTGAGGGGATGTGAGTAAATATCTGGGCTTATTTTCATTTTAATATTTTGGATAATTCTGATGTTTTCATTTCCTAGAGAATGTGGGAGTAAAATATCTGTTAAAAATGTTAGTGTTGCCCTCGCTGGCGTGGCTCAGTGGGTAGTGTTGGCCTGTGGACTGAAGGGTCCCGGGTTTGGTTCCAGTCAAAGGCCATGCCTGGATTGTGGGCTCGATTCTCCATTAGGGGGCGTGCAGGAGGCAGCGATCATTAATTCTCTCTCCTCACTGATGTTTCTTTCTCTCCCTCTTCTTTCCTCTCTGAAATCAATAAAAAAATATATATTTTTAAATGTTAGTGTTGCCCAGCCAGTGTGTCTCAGTAGTTGAGCGTCATCCTATGAACCAGGAGATCATGGTTCAGTTTCCAGTCAGGGCACATGCCCAGGTTATAGGCTCGATCCCCAATGGGGGGCGTATAGGAGGCAGCCAATCAATGATTCTCTCTCATCATCGATGTTTCCATTTCTCTCTTCCTCTCCCTTCCTCTCTGAAATCAATAGAAATAGATTAAAAAATGTTAGTGTTTTAGCCTTGGCAGTGTGGCTCACCCCATGCACTGAGAGATCACCAGTTCGATTCCTGGTTTTGGGCTCCCCAGTAGGGGGCATGCAGAAGGTAGCTGATTGATGTTTCTCTCTCCTTCTCCCTTCCTTTCTCTCTAAAATCAATAAAAACATTGTTTTTAAGTTAGTGTCTTAGGTAGTTATGTTGTTGTCATTTTCATGGTAAAATAAAACAGAAGCTAAGCAAGTAGTTTGGCTTTCTGGGGCTGTGTGTGCTGTCTCATGCGGTAATAGCTATTAGCCATACGTAGCTATTTACATTTAAACTAATTAAGTTGAATAAAACTAAAAATTGAGTTCCTCAAGTTACAGTCAGTTGAAATTTAATTACATTTCAAGGGCCCAGCAGCCCCATGGGGAAGTCAGTGACGTCATACTGGACGCCACAGGCCGTCAGACACGCCAGTCCCTGGAAGCTAAAAGCCGTCAGACCGGGCTGCTGCAGGGTCTGCTGTGTAGGGCATCAAACTCACCACACACACACACACACCTCTTTCTAGGTGGCTAGAAGCTTCTGTGTGCATTACATGTGTTCAGGGATACACATTTCTGGCTCTCGCGTGGTAGGAAATTTGGAATTCTTCTATGGCATGTTTGTTTACCAAATAGCCATGTGCATTCCACCCCCAGCCACCGGCACGTAGCTCACAGCAGAATGTGCTTCAGCATCTGGAGTGCCTGTCTGGTTTTGTTAACCTTTGGCAACAAATTGGGTTCAAGAAAGCGCAGATTAGAGTGGCAGATCTTCTTTTATCAGTCTTTCTTGAGCCGAGGCTCCAGCGTCTCTGCCTCCTCCACCCCGTCCCCTGGCTGCATCTTCCTGTTGTGCTGCGGACGCTTCAGGGACATGGATGGGCGTAGCCAAGCCTAAGTCTGTGCCAGACACATGGAGGACACAGTGCCCCCACCGTGGGGTCCAGGGGTGACATGGGCTCCCGTCTCCGCTCTCCCTTGGTGGGTGTAGGCAGGCGGCTCCACACAGGGACTCGCTTTGCTCTAGAGAGTGACTCTGGGGACACATCCCATGCAGGAGCCCAGTAACACGGGCAGCTCCAGGGATGTCCAGTGGATGCGGGTGGTTCCAAGAAGGCTGAGGGCACGGTGCTGCCAGTCTCCCCTGAGGTTTCTTTGCAGCACGAGGCTCCCCGCCCCACCTTGATGCCCTCCGGCCCCGCCGCCTGCCTCTGGTTTCTTGCTCTTTGCCTGCTGTGTGCATCTACCCGGCCCTCCATCCTGCTGCTCAGGCCCCTTTCCACTGGTCCTGCTCCCCCGGAAGCAGACGGCGCTGAGGGGCTTGGGCTCCCCTGCTAGACGTGGAGCCTTGAGTAGGTCACTTCCACCTGAGCTTTCACTTCCTGTGAGTGACGTGCACGTGATGGGTGGCAGCATCCTATGGCTTTGCCAGTGGCTGTGATGGACATGCCCATGTTTGTGGCAGAATGTGCCAGAAGAGAAGGATTCAGAGCTGGAATGCAGTTCGCCCCTATGAGCCCGGCTCGGACTGAGGCAGCACAGGTAGCTGTCCTGGTCTCTGTCCTAGAGGCCTGAGGACCAGGGCTCGCTGTCTTGTTAGCTGCCTCACTAGACCAGCTTTTTCTTGACACGGGCCTCCGGGTGGCTGCTTCCCGTCTCAGGTGTGTGGTTGGCGACTCAGGATTCAGGGTCCTGAGAGCCATGGGCCTCCCAGCAGAGGCCGGAGGGGCGTCCTGAAGGCCTCCGAGGGGGCATGTTTGCTGCCAGCAGGAGGTGTGCGTTTTCCCAGAGGAGCTGTCAATGCAGAGATGGGGTGTCGGAGGCCAAGGGTTTCCCTTAGCAGCCCTAGAGCCTGACTAAGGGGCCAGAGGAGCCAGAGCCGGGGCTGGACATGAGAGGGGCCTGGGGGAGAGGCAGAGCCACTGAGCTCACGCCCAGCTCCCGGGGCTGTTCTTCCCGGGTCTCAGACCCTCGGTCAGGTGCTGGGGGAGCTGTGTGTGTCAGAGGCTCCGTGGAACCCAAAGCAGAAGATGTGAGCACAGTGCGCCCTGTTTCCACGCTCTCAGTGCTGGAGGTGCCTCTTAAGATACAGGGCAGAGCAAAAGCAGGTTGACAGTTCATAGGAAAAACAACACAATAAATAATAATACAGAAATAAACGGTTTTGTGTACTCATAATTGTAAACCTATTTTTGCCCCGTTCTGTACAATTTCAGACACTTAGGCGGGAAGTGGCCTGTGAAGTGGCCTCGTTCCCTTCAGAGCAGCACTAGCTTTAGGCAGCAGACAGAAGCCAAACCTCGTCTAGAGGGACAGCTGCTGGCAGAGGCGGGAGCACCTGGGGCAGGTGGGGCGCCTGCCGGGCCAGGGGCTCAGGGTTTGACCTGTGGCAGGAAGAGGGGGAGGAGGATGCACTCAGGGGCTGTCAGACAGGGAGTGGCAGCAGGCTGGTCAGGGGAAGGTCGGGGCTCAGGGGGCAGGTGGGGAGCGGCCTTCCCAGGGCGGGCCCAGACCTCGGTAGGGCCCCAGGCCTTTGCGCCCCCTCCTTGGCACCGTATGTGATTCTCTGAATGGACTTTCCTGAGGCGACCTCACCTTCCTCGTCCTGGGAGTTGGCTGGCACCTGAGTAGATTCTAGAGCACATTTTCTAGTGCAGGGCCTAGGACTCGGTGCATCCAGGCAGTGAGGGCGAGTCCTACCCGGGGCGGGGGTGGGCGTGGGGATGGGGTGGGGGTGGGGTGGGGATGGGGCACTAAGCTGCTCCAGGCCCTGTTTGTGCCCCTGCTGATGTCAACATGAAGCACCTGGAACCACGTTGCTCCCCTCAAGCGCCCTCACTCCAGCCCCTCCACTTCCGGCTTGAGTTTGTGCCTCTGACCCCGCCATGTGGGAAGTGCTGGGATGTGGCCTCTGTGCCCCTGCAGCTCCGTCCCACACGCGGTGGGTGGGGGAGCCAGAGAGCCGAGCAGAGGCCATTCTCTCCCGGAGCTTGTTCCCGGCAGCCTGGTGGGGTATGGGGAGAGGGGAGGTGGCATCCTGTGTTCCTGGTGGATCTGGGCTCTTTCAAATGTCCCTTCCTGCTCCCTGACAGGAGGATGGAATGCAGCGGCCACCCCGAGTGACCCAGCCCTGCACTCCGATGCCGGGTGCAGGAGTGTGGGAAAGGGCAGGGGTCTGAGGACTGGCTGATGGCTCAGGAGGCGGGTGTGGGCTGGGCTCTGCAGGGCGGGCTCTGAGGTGGTGCTAGGAGTGCGAGGAGGCTGACTAGGCTGTGGGAGAAGTCACTGCCAGCCCTCCGGCGTGCTCGGGCTGGCAGGGCCTTGCGGCGATCCCGCTGTGTGGAGGGGCTGGGCCATGGTGCCCCCATCATCAGCACTGGGCGAGGCAGCTCTCCTCAGGGCTTATTCCAGGAGAGGCCAGTAACCGGGGCTGGCGGGAGGCGTCTCCACAGCTGTCCTCACCGCCTGGAACTGCCGTCCTGACCTTCGCTGTGGAAAGTGGCTGCTTCACACTTCCTTGTCCCAGAGTCCTAGGGCTGTGGCTCCGTCCGGTGGAGGTCACAGGGGACCCGGCACTTTCCCGGTGAGGACAGCGTGTGCTGACTGTTGTGCTCCTCAATGAGCATGCAGGGAGTAGGGTGAGCCCTGCTCCGCGCACAAGGCGGCAGCTTCTGGGAATGACGCTGAGCCACTCACGTGACAGTGGGACCTGCAGGTCCAGGCCCAGAGCCAGGTGAGGCATGCTGGTGAGGGCTGGCCTGAGCGGGTTTGCAGAGGAGAAGCCTTCCCTGGCCGCCTGTTCCACAGTCTCCTCACGGAGGCAGCCCCGGGGATGCTGGGCTCTGCGCGAAGGCCCGTTCTCCATGGCTCTCCCCATGGAGCAAGGGCCGCCCAGCCAGGGCTTGGGCACCGTGGGTTTGTGCCCAAGAGGTGGGGCACGTGCCATGTTGGCATGTGAGAAGCAGGGCATCAGAGAGAGACAAGGGTGCGCAGTGAGGCTGTGAGAGACAGAAGGGGCTGTGCGTGCAGCCACGGGGGTCCCCAGTCTGAGCGGTGGGAACGAGGGGACAGTGGGAGTGAGTGGCAGGCGAGCAGGCTGAGCCCCCTCCACTTCCAGGTCAGCCAGAACAGCCTCACCATGCTGTCCTCGCCGTCGCCGGGCCAGCAGGTGCAGACCCCGCAGTCGATGCCCCCTCCCCCACAGCCGTCCCCGCAGCCCGGCCAGCCCAGCTCTCAGCCCAACTCCAACGTCAGGTAGGCCTGGCCAGGGCGCCCCTCCCCACCTGGCCCCCAGGGAGGCCCTGCTGGTGCCCACAGCTCACAGACACGCTCCCTTTCCCTTTGCTGCAGCTCCGGCCCTGCCCCATCCCCCAGTAGCTTCCTGCCCAGCCCCTCACCACAGCCCTCCCAGAGTCCAGTGACAGCGCGCACCCCGCAGAACTTCAGTGTCCCCTCCCCGGGACCTTTAAACACCCCTGGTAAGTCGGGTTGGGGGTGGGCATAGCCCGAGGCCCAGGGCCAGTCGTGGCACCCACATTAGCCCTGGGAGCTGAGATGCTGAGGGCAGCCCCGAGCCCTCGGGCCCCGAGCACTCCACCTTGAGGGTTTGCAGTCGGGCCCGTGGACTGGCCGGGCTCATGGGCTTCTGTCCCGCAGTGAACCCCAGCTCAGTCATGAGCCCGGCGGGCTCCAGCCAGGCCGAGGAGCAGCAGTACCTGGACAAGCTGAAGCAGCTGTCCAAGTACATCGAGCCCCTCCGCCGCATGATCAACAAGATCGACAAGAACGAAGGTGAGGGCGGCCTGCACGGGGCTGGGGTGGGAGCGGCCGACTCCAGGCTGAGTCTTACTGTCCCCACTTCTGCTCCAGACAGGAAAAAGGACCTGAGTAAGATGAAGAGCCTCCTGGACATCCTGACTGACCCCTCCAAGAGGTGAGCATGACCTCAGGCCCCCGGGGGGTCATGGGGGGGAACCCCAGGCTGCTGCTTGGCCAGGCCAGGACCCCGCAGAGTTCAGAGCCTTAGTTGTGTCCGGAGGCTCTAAGCCCCTACCCCACCTTCGCCGGCTGTGGGCCAGCCCAGCTCACAGCCCCACTCCAGCGCCAGCTTCTGGGGCCTCATAAAACGGAGCCTTAAGAAGCGCCCGGGAGGCGAGGAGTGCCTGGTCCTCACCACAGCGCCACCGGCCTGCGTGTGGACTGGCCCTCAGGTTACTTCCCTCGGTTCACACTGTGTCTCCTTCCTGGTTTGCTTCTCGGGACAGAGAGCTGGACACTGCAGGGCTGGCCTGTTAGAGTGGGAAGGCCCACAGGCCTTCTTGGTTTGACCTCATTTGGGCCCTGGCCTGCCTGGGCCTTGTTCTGCTGATCAGGACCGAGCGGCTCCTGGGGTGGGACCACAGGCCTTACGCTCTGGGTTCCTGTGGACGGCTCCCGGTCTGACGTCCAGGGGAGGGCAGGTGTGTGCGGCTGGGACTAGCACACGAGAGCTGCCGGTTCCCTCCCTCTAGCACAGAGGGTCACCACGTACGCCCTCCCCACAGGTGCCCCCTGAAAACTCTGCAGAAGTGCGAGATTGCCCTGGAGAAACTCAAGAATGACATGGCGGTGGTGAGTGGGGGGCTGTGTCTGGTGAGGTTCTGAAGGCAGCGGGGATGTCAGGGCGCCCGACAGCGACTCGGAACCACAGGCTGAGAGCGGCCCTCACTGACCAGGGTGGGCAGAGGGGCTCACAGCTCAGCCTGGGCACCTGCTGGGGGTTTTCTTCCAGGTGGGTCTGCCGTGGGTGGCGGGGAGGTGGGAGAAATTGCCCCCCAGCTGTGATCTGTGGGTGCTTCCTCCAACCCCAAGCTGTGGGTTTTCCTTTAAGCTGCCTCCACTTGCCAAGTAATAGGCCAGGCCCTGGTGGGAGGGGACTCGAGAGAATGTGTCCAGGATTGGCCATCTCTGTCTGCAGGGGGTGGAGGGGACAGGGGGCGGAGGGGACAGGGGGCCTCGGGAGTCTGGCTGTAAGTAAGGATGAGGGCCCTGGACTCAGGAGAGCCTTCCCAAGAGGAGGCTGCTGACCCCACCCTTCCTGTACCAGCCCACGCCCCCGCCACCCCCGGTCCCACCAACCAAGCAGCAGTACCTGTGCCAGCCGCTCCTGGACGCCGTCCTGGCCAACATCCGCTCGCCCGTCTTCAACCATTCCCTGTACCGCACATTCGTGCCAGCCATGACGGCCATCCATGGCCCGCCCATTACGTATGTACAGCCCGGGGCCTAGCCGGGTGGGCGCAGGTGGGGGACCTCGGGCCACAGCCTCGCCCGGCGTGGTCACCACGATCGCCTCCCCAGGGCCCCGGTGGTGTGCACCCGGAAGCGGAAGCTTGAAGAGGACGAGCGGCAGAGCATCCCCAACGTGCTCCAGGGGGAGGTGGCCAGATTAGACCCCAAGTTCCTGGTGAACTTGGACCCCTCTCACTGCAGCAACAACGGCACCGTCCACCTGATATGCAAGCTGGGTGAGCACCGGGGAGGGCGGGCTCCACCGTTTCTCCGGGCCACGGGGGTGCTACGAGCTCAGCTTCCAGGCTTCGCCTCAGGTCTGGCCCAACCCGCCTGTGCTCTGTGCTCAGCCTCCTGCAGACACCCCGGCCCCCAGCACAGCCCAGGCCCACAGAAGCCTGCTGCGTGGTCTTCCTTGTCCTTACACGCCTGGCCCAGGACATCTTCCGAGGGCTGGACCGTGTGCCGGGGAAGTCCAGCCCCTGTCCAGGCCAGCTCTGCTGCCCGAGGCCCCGGAGCCAGTGTCCTCCAGCTTTGCAGTCCCCAGAAGCAGGGCTGGGCGCGGGGGGGGGCGGGAATAGGCACGGCCTCTTGTGTTGCAGATGACAAGGACCTCCCGAGCGTGCCGCCGCTGGAGCTCAGCGTGCCCGCCGACTACCCCGCCCAGAGCCCGCTGTGGATCGACCGGCAGTGGCAGTACGGTGGGTGAGCCGGGAGGACGGCGGTGAGGGGTCTCTGCCTGGGACTCAGGGCAGGCGGGGTCAGCTCTGAGCAGCCAGGGTTTCCTCCATGAGCCGCCGAGCGGAGGTCCCGCCCTCCTCCTCCTCGGCTCCCCTTGGTGAAGAGCAGGTTGCGCAGCAGCCACTGGAGAAAGCAGGGTCTCTGCCCCCATTGTGTCCCTTTGTCCTGCAGCTTCAGGGCCTCGTGTCCAATAGTGAGGAGTGAGCGGCCCCTGGGGGCCTCTGCAGGGCTGGCCTCGGGGACAGGCAGGAGCTTGGGCTCAGGGGACCCGTCTGGGTGACGGGCTCTCAGACAGAGGCCCCGTGAGGGCTCAGGCCTGGCACCCATGGGACCAGGCCCAGGGCCCTGAGGCTGTCCCTGAGGGAAAGCCCTGGGCTCCAGGTCCATTCAGGTTGCAGTTCTCGGTGACAGGGCCTGGGAGAGCCTGGCGGCCCCCAGCGATGCGTGGGCCATGGCATCCCAGGTGGCCGTGGCCGAACGTGCCCCAGACGCCAGCCCTGCGCCTTTAGGGCGGGTCCCGTCCAGGAGTTGCACAGCGATGCCGCTTGTCCTGGAGGAGGGCACAGCGCTCAGACGCCCTGCTCTGTTGCAGACGCCAACCCCTTCCTGCAGTCGGTGCACCGATGCATGACCTCCAGGCTGCTGCAGCTCCCCGACAAGCACTCAGTGACAGCCCTGCTCAACACCTGGGCGGAGAGCATCCACCAGGCCTGCCTCTCGGCCGCCTAGCAGCCGCCACTGCTGCGTCTCGGGCCGCCAGCCCACCAGGGACCACGGGTCAGCTGGCAGCCTCGTTGGGGCCACAGAGGATACACACCTTGTGTCGGACCTTTCTAGGTGTTGGCTCCCCTAGAGAGCCTGGGCTTAGGTTAGCTTTCCTGCTTTTATCTTCTGCCTTGGGGACCCACCGAGCGGTTCCCCACACTTGAACCGGACTGGGCGGGGCTCTGGAGGCCGCTGAGGCAGGAGCGGCAGACGCCCCGGGCCTGCGCTCCTCGGGCTGCTGTCCCTTTGGCACCTGCAGGGCCCCGTCCTCCGACTCCCAGGGAGGAGTCAGGGCCTTGACCGCCGCCCCTTGTGTGTGTGTGCCAGAAAACACTCTACCCGTTTCTGTAGGGAATCCTTAAGACACACGGAATCCTCTGCTCATAGTGTTGGGTTCATACGGGGCCTGCCGCTGGGAGGCCCCCCACCAGGGGCGCCAGTGTGTCTCAGGAGGAAGTCTGGCCTGGGGATGGTTGCAAGTCGCCACTACCAGCTGGACCTCACACCTCACGGCATGCTCCCTTCAAGCCCTGGGCCCGCTCAGCTCGGGGGGTCCTGGGAAGCAGAAGATTCTGGGGGAACCGTGTCCCTGGCACCATGTGCACTAGCTGGGCTCACTTTGGGGCCAGGGTGCCATCCTCTGGACCTGGGATCCTCAGAGCCACTCCAGAGAGGGAGCATCAGCCAGCCTCTGGTGTCAGAGGTTCCCTCTTTTGTATGTGCACTACTCTATCTCTGTGGTTCTTATAATAAATTTATTATTCCTGTGTTCGTCATGAATGTGTCGCCGTGCCCCACCCCTGTGAGTCCAGAGCCTGCTGTTCAGTGGGGGGTGTTGTCAGGGCCGAGCCAAGTCCCCCACCTTGGAGATGGCCCTCATCTGACTGTCGATGCCTCATCCTGGTTCACCTCCAGGTGTCTGGAAGCTGGAAGAGGCAGAGGTTAGCCTGAGGAACCCAGGAGACATAAGAGGAAGCTGCTGTTCTGGCGACTGAGGGGTTGATGCGAGGCCCTCACAGGGTGGGGACGTCACGGGTTAGGGCCCAGCACCCTGCAGAGGACCATTCTCCTGGGGCCTTGACCGTGGCCTCCAGAGGGGGCCGCTGGGCTCAGCAGTGTGGCTCGCGGCTGGTGTCGGTGCAGACACAGAGGTCACTGAGGTAGGTGGACATTGTCTTGCCCTGAGGATGTCTGGTCAAGAGGAGACCGAGTGCTGTGCCCGGAAGGCAGCCCAGGCAGGAAGGGCCGAGTCCCGGAAGGGGGTGCACGTAAGTGCTCTCTCCCCACCCCCATTTCAGGGCGCAGAGCTGGGGCCTCCCGGGGCAGCAGCGCCTGGCAGCCAGCGAGGGACTAGACTCAGGCCTGGGAGAAACAAGCTTTATTCTTCAACAGGTGAAGTAATACTAACACTTTCTTGTGTAAATGCAGGATAGCAAAATGCTGAGCAAGAAAATAAACATTTTCAGTTCTCAGACCAAGGACTTTATGTGCCGCGAGTTTGGTTCATGTGGAGTTTTTTGGGAATGCTGCCTAGGGAGGGTGTGTCCCCAGCTGTGACCTGGGCCTGGCCGGGACCACCGTGCGCACTGCTGGGGGCGGCTCTCAGAGCACCGAGCGGTGCAGCCGCCGGTTCTGCACCACCTGCAGCCTCTTCTGCCGCTCGGCGAAGTTATTCTTCAGGGTCTGCTTCAGGGCGGGCAGGATGGCGCGCTCCGACACGGGAATGGGGCTCAGGATCAGGCTGGCAGGGGCAGAGGGCAGGGCGGGCAGCGGAGCCAGGGCTTCCTTTCTGCTGTGCCCCACCCCTTCCTCCTCGCAGGTGCCCCACCCGTTCTGCGCCCCCGGACTCACCATTTCCTAGAGACACCCTTGCTGGTGACCTTGGGGAGCTGCGTAGCCTCCTGGTCACTGGGGAAGGAGGAGGGAGCAGTGAGCCCTGCACAACCAAGCCCCTGCTGCGTGGGGGCAAGAGCCACACCGGGCACTCACTTAGAACTCGGGTCAGCCTCCAGGCCAGCCTGGGATGGCCTCTGGGTCCTTTCCAGGAGAGACTTGAGGTGCTGCAGCTGGAAGACAGGGAGGAGGCGTGGCGGCCACGGCTGCAGAGCCCGCCGCCAGGGCCGCGCCCCACCCCCGAGCCTCACCTCTTGGGCCTGCAGGAGGTTGGCGTTCCACAGCTGGCGGATGACCACCTCACACTGCTGGAGTGAGCTGGGTTTGCGCAAGTGGGGGGGCAGGTTCATCAGGCGGGGCACCCCCGTCACCTGCTTGCTCTTGTGCTGGCTGCCTGCCCCGGAGATGGCCTCTGGATTCAAAGTCTCCACTTCTTCTCTGAAACGGTCAGTGCAGCAGCCCAGAGGTGGCCTGCCAGAACTGGTCTGGCCACCCAGCAGCTCTTGGGACAGGGGCCTGGCTGCCTTCTGCTGACCAGGGTGCAGTGTGGTGGGGGCTCTCTGGGGCCAGGGATCTGGGCCCATCTCTTCCTCCCCTCACAAGGTGCGTATGCGTGCGTGGTTCAAGCTGTCCTGGCCCCAAACTTGGTAGGACTGGCCAGGAGGGAATCTAAGGACTGTGCAGAGAGAAGCAGGAGCCTATCCTGCCGGTTGTACTCCCTGGGGGACAATGGGGTCCCTTTTCTGGTGCCAAGTACAGACTCCCTGCTGCTTCCCAGGGAAGTTCCAAAACCTGGGTGTCCTGCTGACTGTGCCTTCCAATGGCCAAGTGAGCTTCCCAGGTGGAGCCTGCCAACCTGACCCTCTGCCTGGTGAAAGGCAAGCTTGTTTGGAGGCCAAATTCTTTTGAGAAAATGGCTAGGGCTGCTGCTGGCCCCTCCTTGGGCTCAGGTCAGCACAGGGGCCCTGTAGGACCCCCAGCTTAGTTCATGCTGGAGGCCAGCCCATTGGGAAGGCAAAGCAGTGGGCTGGTTCCAGGTTGTGGGCCTCCCGAACGCCTTACTTGGAGGGCCTCTGTGCCCCGAGGGCTTTGTCCAGCTTGCTGCCCTGAAGCAGGGGAGCAGCTGGAGTCTTCTCTTCCAGATCCGTCTTCTGGGGACCGTCAGGTTTCGAGTCTTGCTTCTTGGAGTTGAGCTGAGGCTTGGCCTTGGTTTGAGAGGCCACTACAGGTCAGACCCAGACAGGGCCAATTACTGCGGGCATCGAGCATTTGTGCCCAAGGCCTCCAGGGTCGGCTGTGTGTGTGCCCAAGGAGCCCCCGCCCCCTGCCTCAGTTTCCTCCTGGTAAAGGGTAGATGGTAGCAGAGCCTCCTGCTGGAAAACAGGAAGGAGGGTCTGAGGATGAAGCCTGTGGGCGGAGCCTCCTGAGTGCGCTGACACCTGGGACAGGACCAGTGTCCTCCCCGGCTCCCCAAACTGCCGGGGCTGGGGCGGCCCTGCCGCTGGCCCCTGACTAAAGCAGAACCCCATTTGGGACAAAACGAAACTGGGTGAGAGGCCCCGGTCCAGCCGCACAGATTTACTTTCCCAGAACAAGACCCGTGGCCTGCCTGGTTCCTGCTGAGAGCCAGGCCGCTCCCGACAAGCAGGCCTGGCCTCTCGGGAGGCGGCGTGGGGAGGAGGCTCTCCATGCTGCAGAGGACGCCGGGGCCCTCGGACCTGCACCCTGCCTGCTCTGCGGGACGCTACAAGCGGGCAGCCAGCCCCCCCGTCCCTGGGAGACCCCACAGCGAGGCTGTCGGTGAGTCTGCCCACACCCGCTCCCGGGGGGCTGCTGTGCGCCTCCTTGACATGTTTCTGCAGCCTCCCTCTCCCTGGCTCACCCACAGCCCGTCCCACCCACCTCAGCCCCCTTCTGGTGGCTTCAGCTCACCACACCCTCCTTGGCTCCCTTTAGCTGCTCCTTAACCCTCCAGTCCGTGGGGCCTGGCAAAGGCACCATCTCCCCACCCCCAGGGCTGCCTCACCGCGGGCACTTGCCCTCCCCCAGGCGCACGGAGGTGCTGGCAGGCTCACCTGCCGTCACTGAGGTTGGAATGGGCTTGGTGGGCTGAAAGCTGGAGTTGGTGATGGTGCCTGTGGACAAACATGCAGGGCTCAACCCGCGATGGCAGCAAGGACGCTTACGTTCCTCCACTCTCCCCAGCAGCTTCTGCACAGCAAGAGGCCGGCCCTCCTGCGCCTGCCTCCCGGCTTTGCAGGCTCTGGGCCCATGCAGAGCCCTCCCCGATGCTCTGGAGAGGCAGCCCCAGAGCGAGCCGGTGCCTGAGGGAGCCAAGGCCACAAAGAAGGGGGCTTGGGGCCTTAGAAGTAGGCAGGTCCTGAAGGCATACAACCTCCCCTGCTGTCCCTTCAGGGACCCCCCCCCCCCAAACACACACACTGCAGGCCTGGGGCCCCTAAATGGGCGTCACTGTGTGTCTAGGACAGCTCACTGGAGCTGCTCTGCCCCACTAAAGTTGGGTCCCCGCAACCCATTCTCTGTGTGTCCCAGGAAGAAAGCCTTGGCAGGCACCCCCAGAATGAATCACCACTCCAGGCTGGCACCACTAACCACTCAGTGTCAGGCCTGGCCCCAAATATTAGGGGGGAGAACAAGCCCAGAGCAGGCTGGGCTGGGCAGGGAGACAGAGTGAATGGGCCACAGGTGAGAGAGGACTTTGGACAAGTGGCTGCAGGTCTCTGTGTCCTGCACTTTCTTCTCCCAGCCCCACAGCTGCTTCTGAGATGAAAGGGAGAATATCTGCCATCCCAGGGATGAGAGACCAGAGCCACAGGACTGGGCTCGGCTCCCCGGCATTCCAGAGGGACACAGGAGTAGGGCTGGAGCAGCAGCCAAGTGAAAGAGCTCACCGAGGCAGTGAGGTGGGGAAGGCAGGAGCAGGCCTGGGCACCCCCACCGGCAGCTGTTCTGCCCACTGACCTTACTGTTCAGACCTCAGGCCTTGGGCTCCCTGAGAGTGGCACCTTCTGTGCTTGTCACCCAGACCATGGCTGGGTGCGGTGGTGTCTGTCCGTCCAGATCCTCCCTCCAGGACCCCTCACCACTAGGACAGTGTGTGGGCCCCAGCAGCTGGGTGGGCAGGGACAGTCTAGAGGGGCTGCTCTTGCAGTGGTGACTTCCCCTCAGGCCCCGTGGGCCTCAGCCTTACCTCTCCTATGTGACTTCTGGTTCATTATCAGCTTGTAATGGAGATCTGGAAGCAAGCAAATGTTCTCGTCATTTCCACAGCCGCAGCCATTTGAGAGACGCTTGGTTTGCCCTGCCCACCTCCCTCCGCCGAGTCCCCAAGGGGCCTCAGGGACCCTGCCCTGGGACCAAGCCTTTGCCTCGGGCACCTTAGGGTGGGAATGCCTCTGGCTGCTCCCTGAGCCAAAGCCCAAATCCCACCCTTCATCCAAAGATGTCTACAGGCACCCTCTGCCGGGTGTGTGTGTGTGTGTGTGTGTGTGTTCCTGGGGTAGAGGGATGAGTCAGGATGACCCAGCTCTCTGGGAGGCCCTGGCCATGGGTGAGCAGATGTAGTCAGTGCTGCAACCAAGTGCCCAAGACACCGCTGATATCAGGGAGGGACGGGAGTGAGACTCAGGAAGGCCAGAGAGAGGGGCAGGGTCCCATGGTGGAGGCCTCAAGTTCTGCTTCAGGCCTAGCCCAGGGGGCCGAGGAGCCTCGAGGGGTGTAAAACTAGGAAGTGGGCCTGCCCCGAGGAGACACAGGGCACAGGGTCCCAGATGTCTGGGGAGAGGCGGGATGGAGTCAGAGTCCAGGGATCCTTCTGGGCCAACATGTCTGCCCTTGAGCTGGGTGTGCTTAATGTGTGCAAGTTCACTGAGCTACTCTTGAGGGTATGTTTTACTTCTCTAAAGAGTTTTTAAAATGGGGTGGGCCTGGCCCTGCCTACAGAAAAGAGGGCTGACCCGGTGACTGTGGGAAATGATGCAGCCAGACCCTCTCCGCCAGGTGGGCAGTTGACCCATAGCTGGAGGGGAGGACTGGGGGGCTGGGCTGGGGTAGGGAACCTAAGCTCTTACTTGGTAGGACCCGGGGTGGGCTTGCTGCCCTGAGGCCTCCCTAAACCTTTCGTGTTCCAGACTCCACGTACCGCTTTGGCGCTGAGGACAGGTACCAGGGAGGCAGGTCTCCCTGTCTCTCCGGTCCCACCGCGGGGGCGGGGATGGGGATGGGTGGGGGGGAGGGGGGCGCGGTGACCGGCCGCCCCCTGGGCTCACCCTTGTTCTCCCGCTTCAGGTGATCAATCTCCTCGTGGAGTTTGACCAGCGTCTCCGAGTGCTGCTGCTGCAGGAACTGCAGGCTCTTCTCCAGGTCCACCACCCGCTTCTGCGCCTCGTTGAGCCCGAGCTGCGCCACCTGCTGCCCCAGGAGGTGGAAGATCCCGGACGAGCGCTGGCGCTGGCGCTGGGCGCCCCGGGAGCCCGGGGCCTCCGAGCTGGGGGGCGGCTGCCCGACCGCCACCCCTGTGGAGCTCATGTCGCCGCCGCCGCCGCCGCCGCTCCTCCCCTCGGTGGCCGGGCAGCCCCGGCCTACTGCCGCGTCGCCATGGAAACGGGCGCGACCTACGAGGGGGCGTGGCGTCGGTGGGCGTGGCGAGGAGCGCGGTGGGCGGGGCCTGGGTTCTCATTCTGCCGGGGGCGTGGAACGCAGCTTAAAAGGAACCCGCCGGCGGCCGGCGCGGCGCAGTGGGCGGAGCCTGGGCCTGCGGGCTGCAGGGCCCCGGGTTCGAACGTGCCTCAGGTGCAGGCTACATCCCCAGCCGCCCTGGTTCTGGTCGGGGTGCCTACGGGAGATGTTTCTCTCTCCGTCTCTCTCCCTCCCCTTCCATTCTTATCCTGGGGTGAAGATTAATAAAAGAAAGGAGCCGAGCCTAAACCGGTTTGGCTCAGTGGATAGAGCGTCGGCTTGGGGACTGAAGGGCCCCAGGTTCGATTCCGCTCAAGGGCATGTACCTTGGTTGCGGGCATATCCCCAGTAGGGGGTGTGAAAGAGGCAGCTGATCGATGACTCTCTCTCATTGATGTTTCTGTCTCTCTCTCCCTTCCTCTCTGTACAAAATATATTAAAAAAAAAAAAAAAAAAAAAAAGGAATTCTCAGGCCTGGCCAGTGTGGCTCAGTGGCTGACATCTACCTATGAACCAGGAGGTCACGGTTGGATTCCTGGTCTGGATTGGACCCCTAGCAGGAGGCAGTCAATCCGGTGTGGCTCAGGAAGGAGGACCCCCGAAACAGTTACCCAGAAGATCTTAATAGAATGCTGGTCAGCAGTTTTCCAGGTGTGTCCTGTCAGGGTTGTGGTCTGCACTTGATTGGCTGGTGTCAGGGCGGGGGTGGGGTGGGTCATTATTCAATGCAGCTGGTCAGCCCCGGATCCTGAGGTCAACCTGGGGTGGTTTTGTTGCTTCTCTGGAACTGAAACACAGCGGCGGGACAGTCTGAGTCACAGTAAGAAGCCGGGTCCTGGGTCGGGGAGTCATGTTGAAGGCCGCGGGAACGGCAGCAGGTGTTTGACCGGTGGAGTCAGACCAGACCTGGTTCAGCAACCTCGGCACTTGGGTTCTGGCTAGGAAAGAATTCAGAGCCAAGAGCCCAACTGTAAGAGTAAATTGGGTCAGTTACAGAAGTAGAAAAAGTAATTCCTTGAAGAAATGGGTTTAGGCAATATGTTACAGAGGTAAAGCAAGGGCCCTTGGAGCTGGGGAGTGAGGAAGCTGACGGTGAAGTGCCTGGGGGTAGGGGTGGGGGCGGAAGAGAGAGGGAATGGAAAGGGAAGGTGCCCTCCTTGACTTTACCATTCTTAGTTCTTTATGGCTTCTAGGCCCTTAGCAATGGGTGATCCTGCCTATTGTATCCCCAGTACAGCTGAGAGTGCACATAGTAGGTGGATATTTCACAGTTGATGGATGTGTGGGCAAAATAGAGCACTTCATTTTTGCTTTAAAAAATATATTTTTAGCCGAGACCGGTTTGGCTCAATGGATAGAGCGTCGGCTTGGGGACTGAAAGGTCCCGGGTTCGATTCCGGTCAAGGGCATGTACCTTGGTTGCGGGCATATCCCCAGTAGGGGGTGTGCAAGAGGCAGCTGATCGATGACTTTCTCTCATCGATGTTTCTAACTCTCTATCTCTCTCCCTTCCTCTCTGTACAAAATCAATAAAATATATTAAAAATATATATATATTTTTTTTTTTATTGCCAAAACCAGTTTGGCTCAGTGGATAGAGCGTTGGTCTGCGGACTGAAAGGTCGCAGGTTTGATTCCGGTCAAGGCATGTACATTGGTTGCAGGCACATTCCTGGTGGGGGGTGTGTGTGCAGGAGGCTGCTGGTCAATGATTCTCTCTCATCGATGTTTCTAGCTCTCTATCCCTCTCCCTTCCTCTCTGTGAAAAATCAATAAAATATATTAAAAAATATGTATGTATGTATATATATATACACACATATATATAATATAATATATATATATATATATATTATTGATTTCAGAGAGGAAGGGAGAGAGAGAGATAATAAACATCAGTGATGAAAGAGAATAATTGGTTGCCTCTGGGCGCCCCACACTAGGGATCAAGCCTGCAACCCAGGCACGTGCCCTGACTGGGAATTGAACCGTGACCTCTTGGCTCATAGGTTGACACTCAACCACGAGCCACACCAGCTGGGCTCATTTGTGCTTTTGAGCGTGCTGGAGAGTGTTTTCAGGTGAAGAAAACAGAGCGAGAGAGAAATGTGGACAGGAGGGTTGTGCATGGAGATGGTCAAGGGGAGGAGACCCCATCCTTGTGGGTAGGGATGGACTTCCGTCCCGGGGAGCAGAAGAGGGGGTGTAGTGGGGAAATGGTGCCACTGACACCTGGCCCCAGGCCATCATCATCTGGTCTGGTCGGCAAACTGCGGTTTGTGAGCCACATGCGGCTCTTTAGTTCCTTGAGTGTGTCTCTTCCACAAAATACCACGTGTGGGAGCGCACATAAATTGCGACTGAAACTTCTGGCCCACGCCCAGAAGTCAGTTTTCCGGCCTCAAAAGAAATTTCAATCGTTGTACTGTGGCTATTTGGCCCTGTTGACTAATGAGTTTGCTCACCACTGTCCTGGGATGTTAGGATCTCTTCTCTTGACTTAATGAGTCTGGTAATAAAAACTAGTAATCTGCCGAAACCGGTTTGGCTCAGTGGATAGAGCGTTGGCCTGCGGCCTGAAGGGTCCCAGGTTCGATTCTGGTCAAGGGCATGTACATTGGTTGCGGGCACATCCCCAGTAGGGGGTGTGCAGGAGGCAGCTGGTCAATGTTTCTCTCTCATTGATGTTTCTAGCTCTCTATCCCTCTCTTCCTCTCTGTAAGAAATCAATAAAATATATTTTAAAAGAAACAAAAAAAACCCCACAGTAATCTGTCAATGCTCAAGCCAGCCTGACGAGATGCTCCTGTGGGGCTAAGTGCACAGTTTAGTTCCCAGCTGCATGTGATCCTCAGCTTCCAGAAGGCACAGAAAGTACACCTGTTCCAAAATCACAGGTTTTTGTGTTTTGTTTTTGGTGTTTGTCTTCTTCTTCTTCTTCTTCTTTTTTTTTCTATTAAAGGAGACTGACGTATTGAAGAACAGAAAGCAAAGTTCTCACAACTTAGACCAGGTGTGGGGAACATCTGGCCCATGGGCTGTATGAGGCTCTTGAAGTCATGTGACCTGGCCCTGGCAAGGTATTAGGGATGAATTACTAAAATGTTTGACCAAATATAGCAGGCTAATTTATTATGATCTTTTACGTCTTTATTGTTGAGAGTATTACAGTTGTCCCCCTTCTTCCTCCCTTTGCCCCCCTCCACCCGGTTTCCACCCCAGGCCTTCACCACCCTATTGTCTGTGTTCATAGGTTAATCTTTGATTAATCTCTTCCCACCACCCTCCTCCCCCTTCCCTCTGAGATTCCTCAGTCTGTTCCAATGCTTCTATGCCTCTGGTTCTATTTTATTCACCAGTTTATTTTGTTCATTAGATTTCTTGTTCATTTATTTTGATATTTTGATTTTTTAGATTTTTCGATTATTGATATTTGTTGCCATTTTATTTATATATTATTTAAAATGTTATTTTTATTGATTTCAGAGAGGAAAGGAGAAGAGGGAAATATAGAAACATCAATGATGAGAATCATTGATCGGCTGCCTCCTGCATGCCTCCCACTGGGGATCGAGCCAGTAACCCTGGCAGGTGCCCTTGACTGGAATCGAACCCAGGACCCTTCAGTCTGACGTTCTATCCACTGAGCCAAACTGGCTAGGGGGTGTTACCATTTTATTGTTCATGTTTTTTACCTCCTCCTTTCCCCTCCTCCCCCTTTCAACATTTCATATACTGTTTTTGTGGTGATGAACTCCTTTAGCTTATTACTCAGCCTATCATCTGAGCTGGGCACTCTAGGTTAGTGGTCACCAACTGGTGGTCTGTGAGGTCTGAAACGTTGGCAACCGCTGCTCTATGGTGCCTCTGTGTGGGCTGTGTGCACAGTCTTGTAGTTGAGCCTTGATTGCTGTTGGTGTCTCTAGGAGTTGACCTACAGGCCAATTGGCTTTGAGGATCAGCTGCAAAGATAGTGGGAAGTTGCTATGCAGGAGGCGAGGCCCGGCTGTGAAGCAAGGCAGGCTGGTGATAATGCTGATCCTTTTATTTTTTAAAATATATTTTATTAATTTTTTACAGAGAGGAAGAGAGAGGGATAGAGAGCTAGAAATGTCAATTAGCTGCCTCCTGCACACCTCCTACTGGGGATGTGCCTGCTAACCAAGGTACATGCCCTTGACCAGAATTGAACCTGGAACCGCTCAGTCTGCAGGCTAACACTCTATCCACTGAGCCAAACTGGTTTTGGCTTGGGCTTTTTTTTTTTTTTTTTTTTAAATATATTTTATTGATTTTATACAGAGAGGAAGGGAGAGAGATAGAGAGTTAGAAACATCGATGAGAGAGAGTCATCGATCAGCTGCCTCTTGCACACCCCCAACTGGGGATATGCCCGCAACCAAGGTATATGCCCTTGACCGGAATCGAACCAGGGACCCTTCAGTCCCCAAGCCGACGCTCTATCCATTGAGCCAAACTGGTCCCGGCTGGCTTGGGCCTTTTATTGATGGGTTTGGGGCACACTGTCACCAGCTGCAGCTTGAGAGATTTTAGCAAAGTCTGAAACCTGAGC
Source organism: Nyctalus aviator (assembly GCA_036971965.1). Classification (NCBI taxonomy): domain Eukaryota; kingdom Metazoa; phylum Chordata; class Mammalia; order Chiroptera; family Vespertilionidae; genus Nyctalus; species Nyctalus aviator. The sequence continues at coordinate 9,497,398 of CM072939.1, read as the reverse complement.
CAGAACAGGCCATTCTTATGGAAAAGCTGCTGCAAACAGCTTGGGTGGGGCTACACATTGGATGGGGCAGGATTCAGGGAATCCCCAGGGTGGAGCAGACAGTGTTCCAGACTGATTGAGACTCAGATGTGGCTGCCAGTCAGCCCTGGGACAGGGGAGGTCCCAGCACAGGAACAATGACCCCCTGTGAGCACCCCTGTCTGGGTGAGAGCCACCCCCGAGTTCCTGCCCTGATGCCAGACAATCCAGTTCCTCCCTGTATGTGCCTGGGAGGGCAGGGAGCAGAGCTCAGTAGGAAGGAGGGAGGGGCAGGCAGGAAGGACATGGAATGGCTCCCTTGGTCTCTTAGGCTCGGAACTTGCTAATAAGCTCAGGGTTTGCTTCCTGAGGGTCCCGGCCTTTGGCAGCGGCGAGATTTGCACAGGGTTTCTGGGCTCTTTGTGTTTTTCTCTCCAGTTCTCTAAGGTTGACATTCTTACCCAGAACTTCACAGCAGCTTTCTGTCCAGCGACAGGACACCTAGCAGGCTGAGCCCAGGCACCGGAGGACTTGAGGTTAAGATGGGCTACAAGCCGAAACCGGTTTGGCTCAGTGGTAGAGCGTTGGTCTGTGGACTGAAAGGTCCCGGGTTTGATTCCGGTCAAGGGCATGTACCTTGGTTGCGGGCACATCCCCGGTAGGGGGTGTGCAAGAGGCAGCTGGTCGATGTTTCTCATCGATGTTTCTAGCTCTCTCTCTCCCTTCCTCTCTGTAAAAAATCAAAAAAAAAAAAAAAAAAAAAAAAGGGCTACAAGCCTGTTGGATTTTTGGTCACAGGCTACCAAATACACTGTATGGATTCACATAAAAACACAAAGCTCAACGTTTAGTCTGAACACTCCCCACCCACCACAAGATGGCTGGTTTAAATCCCTCTTCAGAGCTGTTCTCTGGTGTCATCTGTGTAATGAAAGGTGTGTGAGACCCCGTGGGGAGTTTTGACAATGAACACGTAATTGTGTAACTTCAGTATTTAAGTGGTACCAAAAGATTATGTCTTTGCACACTTGATTTATTGCAGGTACAGACAATGCTTGATCATCTTTGGTTGCAGACCAGAAGCTGGTGGAGGGACCAGTGGTCCTGCCAGATCCCCGATGCCTGCGGGGACGAGAGCCGGGCTGAAGGACAAGGTGGTGACACGGCCACCACTGAGTGAGGTGCTTGCTGACTTGGGGCTGAAGGAAGCCAGGGCAGGACTGTATGGCCCAGACTTCCAGTCGCTGGGAGAACATTTGTCAAGTGTGGTGGCAAATGCAGTTTTAAAATGAGGCTTCGAGAATCGTCCTTTAATTTTCTCAGGCGCCTCTTTTCGGGTCTTTGATTCTTCTCTGGAGCCAGAGGCCGAGCTGCTGTCCTGGTGTCACCAGGGGAGGAGACCACTCTGCCACCTCAGGCAGTGCGGCTGCGGCCATGGCCTTCCCGGGGAAGCTCTGACTCCCTGGCTTCACATGGCTGAGCCCTGAAACAGCTGTAAAAGAGAGAAGCCAAGAGCCATCTTCTTGCGGAGCCTCCGGCTGAGGAAGGCCGGGCCGGCCCTGGACTGTCCTGATCCGACGCTGCTCGTTCCCCGGCAAAGGCTGACCGTGCGCCCTTCTCTTCCAGGTTCTCTCCCACACGGTTCGGAGGCGACAGGAAATGTTCCCTGAAGCTGATGGTGACCGGGCTCAGGTCCGGGGGTGCCTCCCAGGCAAAGGAGGGCGGTGTGGGGAGGCGGCTGTGGTCAGGGCTGGTGCAGCTTGCCCTGCTCTGTCAGCAGTGTCATGGCCGCGGCGTAGAGGAAGTAGCCCAGCACGAGGAGCAGGGTGCAGGGCAGGGGCCCAACGCGGAACAGAGAGGCCACAAAGAAGGCCAGCAGCAGCGTCAGCAGCGTCCGGTAGCTGCCCAGGAAACGAAGGCTGAGCCTGGGCCCTCGGGCACGGCTGGCCACACGGCCCTGCCCCACGGGGCTCAGCAGGTGTTTGTCAGTCAGCCCAGGCTCCATGAGGTGGTATCTGCAGAACCTGCCGAGGAAGTCAGCCCGGGAGCACAGGGCTCGCATCTGGTCTGCAAACTAGAGCACAGACAGAGGCGGGGGAGTGGGCAACAGGCAGGGCCACTCTTCCCACCAGCCCCTCCCGGAAGCTCCAGGATGGAAGGGACACTGAGCTGAGGATGTGGCTTCCCACCCACTCACCCTCTGGTTGATGGTGGAGGAGAGCCGGAAGAGCAAGCGGACCAGGCTAGCAATCTCGTAGCTCCGGATGGGCTGTAGCTCCGAGTCCCCCTGGTACTCGATGTCAAACTTCCGTAGCCCGTTGATGATCTAGAAGCAGCAGGAGGTGAGCCGCAGGGAAAGGGGGCCACAGGAGCGGTCCAGAGAACACACCTTTGCAAACAACTCAGCGAGTTGTCTGATTATGGGGACAGGTCAGGCTGGTGGGACCGCCGGCGTGCTGCCTGGAGAGCCAGGCCCCTCTGGGACGTGGGCCTTACCTGGTACCGGCCCAGGGGTGTGAGGATGAGTCCGTCCTCCCCCACGATGCAGTCCGGGAGCTGCTTCTTCCCATTCTCATCCTGAGCTGTCCCCAAGGCGAGTGTGAGCTGGGCGAGCTGGGCCTCACTGAGCTGTCAGGGAGAAACTACGGCTTCAGTTTCCGGTGAAGGGAGCAAATTGGCCTTCAACCCCTCGGCCTCTAACAGTGACAACGATGTGACCCAGACACGACACTGCAGGCCCAGGCCTGCATCTCCCGCGGAGCCCAGCCCCCGTGGCACAACCCAGGCCGGGTCCTGGTCTGTGGCTGGTCTGGGCTCCGCAGTGGGGTGAGGGCACGGGGCCAGATGTGGGGAGGGGACAGCCTCAGGGCTCATACTCGGAACATCTGGCACAGGTACTCCAGGGCCTTCTCCAGGTACTCGTCCGTCTTGCGGATGCTGTCCTGCCCCATGTCGTCCAGGTCGTTGGCTGGGTAGGAGCTGCTTGTGTCCGAAAGGTAGAAGCCCAGCCACGACAGGAAAGGGCGGCTGGCTGTGCTCTCCCCGCACTGGTCAGAGATGGACTTGGCTGTCTGTTTGGCCTGCGTGATGAGCTGAGCCAGGCGCAGGACCTGCGGGCAGACGGGAGGTCAGTGAGCTCTGGCGGGGCCGCCTCACGGCACCCAGTCCCCAACAGGTGGTCCCGGGGAAGCCCAGCGAGGGCCAGGAGGGTGGCTTCCACATGACAAAGATTTAAAAAAACTAAGGGGCATATTCTAAATGTGGGAAAATCCCAACAAACACTGCCTCTATTATTAGAAAAACATTAGCCTTCACTGAACCTGAAAGGGGAGGAGCGAGTCTGGTGTCTATTCAACCCCCGTCTTCCTCCTTCCCCCAGAGGAGTGTGCCCGTCTCGGCTCTCTGCCCCAGGGGTTCAGGACGGCCCGGGCCTGGCTGAGCCCAGACTCACTCACCAGCGTCCGGACCTCTGGCCCAAACATCGGGGTGTATTTGCAGTCCTGGCCTTCCAGGCTGTAGACATGGCTCTTCACCTTGAAGGAGGTGTCGGTGACGGCCGGCGGCCATGACGACAGGATGCTGCCGGTGACTGTGGGAGCCGTGAAGAGCCGGTGCTGGCGGTGGGGGATGACGAGTTCCGGCTCCAGGAACAGCTGCTCGCCTGGAAAGCCGGACAAGAGCCTGGCCTTGGCCTCAAGGACACAAATGCCCAGGTGCTGCTGCAGGCCCCTAAGCGCCTCCCGAGGATCCGAATGGCAGTGAACACGCAGCGAGGGAGCCCGGTGATGCTCAGAGCCCCTGCCGGTCTCCACACGAAGCCCTCACTCGCCAAGAGGCAGCGTAAGAAGATAAGGCCCAACAAAGCTGGCTCTGACGAAAGCAGGACAGGGACCCGACTGCCACAGTCCCCAGGGAGATAGCTCAGAGACCTGCTCCCCTTCTGCCAGGCGCACTGAGCTGCCAGGAAGACGGGGTTCTGCCAGGCTGACCTTCATCTTGCTCTGGGCACCAGGATCCCCTACACTACCTTTGCCAGGCCCCCCACGAGCCTGTGAGGCACAGACAGGGTCTGAGGGTCCCTGGGTGAGGGCTTACCTTTCTGGATCATCTCGGCCAGGCTGGGCTGGGCGAAGACTTTGGCCACGCGGAACACCATCAGCGCGTTCTTGGGGCTGACCAGGTCGGTGCGCAGCGCGCGGCTCAGGAAGCCCACGAAGAGCTTGGTGTACAGCAGCAGGTTCTCCTGCACGAAGGGCGCCCTGCGGGCCGGGCGGCTACTCAGGGGCCATCTCCCACCCAGAGGGGTCAAACGGCAGCTGAGAGGGTCTGGGGGTGTCCGGGAGGAGGCAGGACAGACTGGCAAGGCCTGGGCCCCCCGAGGACAATGGACTATCCCCAGAACGAGGCCCTTTCTGAGGTGACCAGGCCAGGGCACCAGAGGGGTGCGCAGGAGGAGGCAATCAGAGGTGCCGGTGGAAGCTTGGGGGCCAGCTGGGAGGTTTGGGGGTGAGCGTGAACATAGATCTGAGTGAGATGATAATGGCGAGGGGACAGGGGAAGAGGGTGACCTGCCATTTCCACAGGAAACCAATCCCAGGCCCAGACGAGAGACAGCGATGTCGGGAGGTGTGCGGGCGGCCTGTGCTCCCCTCCGAGAAGAGCCCGGGGAGGGCAGGGGGCAGGCTCACCATCTCTCGGACACGCAGCGGGCCTGGCCATCACTGCTCTGAGGCTGCTTCTCAGGCGCGTACCGCCAGGGCTGCAGGTAGCTTAGCCACATCTCCAGGACCTGGTGAGACACGTGGCACAGTGGGCTGTGGTCCAGGAGGCAGCTCGGGGGCAGGGGCATGGTTCCAGCTGCAGGGCTCTGCTCTGTGGGGTGGGCAGGGGTGCCACTAGGTCTGCCTTCTCCCTGAGAGGACACGGAGGGACTCGGTGCATCCCTAGGACCGTCCTCTCAGTGTCCCTTCAGAAGTGGGCCAGCTGCAGCTCAGTGAGGCTAACGGGCTGACACTCACAGCTCTGAAGGACGCGTCCAGGGGCCAGTGGCCGAAGCAGTGCTGCAGGAAGAGGTAGAGCTTCTGCTGGACGAACCTCGGGACAGCAGCCCTACGGAGAGGAATCGGGTCACCTCACAGGGAGCCCAGCGGCTCTGCTCTAAGGACCAGCTCTGCCAGGAACGCACCGGGTTCCCTCTGGGGCTGAGACTTCCTGTTTTTAGGAAGTAAGGGAACATTCTTCAGAGGAAGCAGCCATGGCTCGGAGAGGTAAGGGAACATTCCAAGGACACACAGCACACCTGTGGCCAATCCAGTGTGGCTCCTGGACACTTGTCAGCTTGGCTCACCACCCCAGCCCTTTCCCAGCCTGAGGAGGGGGAGGGGGCAGCATGGAGCCCACTCTGCTGAGAAGGCCCTCCCAGCCCGGTCACTTGGAAGAAGGGAGAGGAGCATGAGACAAGGCCTTTCCCTGGCCAGCCTGGCTCTCGGCATATCAGCATGATGCTCTAACCCAGTGGTCAGCAAACTGCGGCTCGAGAGCCATATGCGGCTCTTTGGCCCCTTGAGTGTGGCTCTTCCACAAAATACCATGGCCTGGGCGAGTCTATTTTGAAGAAGTGGTGTTAGAAGAAGTTTAAGTTTAAAAAATGTGGCTCTCAAAGGAAATTTCAATTGTTGAACTGTTGATATTTAGCTCTGTTGACTAATGAGTTTGCTGAGCACGGCTCTAACCAATTGCAACCTGGCTCTTTCTACTGAAGAGGGCAGACCTGGAGGGACAGGCCATAGCAGCCAGAAAAGCAGCTCGACCCCACCCACCTTTGGGGCCAGGGTGGGGATGGGGAGACAGAGCCAGGAGGGGACAAGGTGAGTCCCACACGCCCCGGGGAAGTCTGCGGGCAGCAGAGGACGTGTGCAGAGGAGGCAGGCTGAGCACAGCAGCCCTGCTTGTAGCCCCATACCCACCGTTTGAATTCCTCCAGGGGGCTGGTGGCATGGGAGTGGGCGGAGGGCGAGACCTGCTCGGGCTTCAGGCTGTTGGAAAAGGCGTGCAGGTGTTTGATCAGCAGGCGCACCACCAGCACGTGCTCCTCGGTGGGCGTGAATGACTCCTAAGGTTGAGAGCGGTGTATGTCAGGATCCAGGTTTTTCTGAGCTTGAACCCCCAGGTCTGACCACATCCCACCAGGGGCCCCACCCATACCTGCACCTGCTGAGGACCCTGGCACTGCAGGGTCTGGACAAGTGGGGAAGCCTGCACAGTGTGCCTCAGGGCGGCTGCTACAGAACCAAGCTGGCCAATGCTTCTCTACAGGCTTCAAACCCTACGGGGGTGACCTGTCATTGCTGCCCACCTGGGCTGTCAGGGGTCCTCACCTCCTGGCCAGCCAGAGGATGAGGGGGAGCAGGGACGGGCAGGCTGGCATCCCACCGGGGGTCTGGCCTCGGTACTCCCCTGCCGCCAGGTGTGTGCAGACAGGCTGCTGTGGCCCACGGCTTCCCTTTCCAGGCGAACCACTCTCCAGCCCCTCTTCCTGCCACAACCCACCCTCTACCTGCTCCCCCTCTGGACACAGTCCTCCCTCTGCTGCTGATGGACCTACTGGTCAGCACAACCCCAAAGACAAGAACACTGTCAACCTTGTGAGCCGAACTTTTGATTCAGAGCCCTGGAGGATCTTTGAGAACCAGGCCCGGAGCAAAGCCTGTTTGCCAGCTGTTCAGGGATGGACTGTAGGTGAAGCCCCGAGTGGCGGAGGCCACATGGGAAGGCAGACCCACTGCCCGTGCCCCACATTCTGGCTGTCCAGACCGATACCCTCCTCTCCTCACACTCACCCGAGCTCTTTAGGGCTCAGCAGACTCAGAAGAGCTCTTAGCAGCCTCATCCCAACCCAGAGCAGTGCTGAGGCTGGGGCGAGCCACGACTCCTGGCACAGCCCAGACACAGACCTCAGAGGCCGAGGAAGCCAGCCTATTGGGCCCTGCCCACAGCACCATCCGTGCCCCTCTCCGTCATGGAAATGCCCTCACAGGCCCAGGTGACACTCCTCCCCCTTCCCCCCCCACACACATCTAGGGATGACACTATGGTACTAAGGTAGCTTCCTTCTGCTCATCTGCATTTTAAAGTCTTTATGCAATGAACCTGCTTTGTTCTGAAGCAAAAAGCATGGGCTATTTTAATAAAAGATTAGAAGGGCATCAATATCAGACCTGAGAACCTCCTGCTTGGAGCCCTCCCCCTTCTCATTCCTGACCCAGGGACAGGGGAACCGGGACCCCGAGTCCCATCTCAACCCATCCTCCCGGGTCTTTCTGGAGAGCGGGGCTCCCTGCACAGGCCCCCAGCAATCACTGCAACCCACTGGCTATGCTCCCTCTAGGCTTGTCAGGCCAGTCTCCCAACTCCACAGCTTCCCGAGCCAGAGCCCCTCAGGAATCTCTGGTTGCAGCTGCAAGTGGCCTCCTTTTAAGGACACTTTTCCAAAGCCCATTCCAGGGCTGGTGGCTCTCCTGCTGCGGAGTGAACGCAGCCAGATGTTTCTTCAGAGACCCTCCCCATAGAGGCTGGAGTGGCACCAACTTCTGTGTCCACCTGGTCCATTCAGAACCTTCTGGAACATGCTCTTCCCTCCTCACTGCAGATGCTGCTTCTGAGCAGAAACCCCAATATGTGCTGCGCACTGAAAACCTATTCCAGCAAAACAGAACTTTTCACCTTGTGCTCAAATTCAGTGTGTGCTCCCACGGACAGTGAAAGGGACAGGCTCTGAGCACGGCTCCAGATACACCCCGACTTCCGTCCTCATCTCACAAACAATGAACTATGAGGCTGTCAGTCCCGAAACACCCTACAGGCCGAACTCCTCTTTGCTGACCTCAACTCTGTCACACTCTTCATTTCTGCCTAAGCAGACCAGTCTCCATGGGGTCACAAGAGCCTGGGCTTGCAGAAGCCGGGCCTGGTCTCCCGAGAACGGACAGCATTTCCAGGCTGGAGAACCAAGCCCCAAGTTCTCCTGCCTCTGCCTCACACAGGCTCCGCTCAGCAGAACTGCACCACCCACAAGCCCCTGGGCCTCGTGTACTCAGTCACTTCAAGTGCAGGCTATACCACAAAAGCAGAAATATTTCGCTTCCTCAAACCAGGGCCAAGCACAGAGCCCCCACAACACAGAACAGCTTGTGATACCTCCACTGGCTGGAGGCCTGACAGGAGGATCTGATGACCCCATGGCCAGCAGGGATCATGTGCCTCACTTCCTGCCACACGACTGCACATCCCAAACCCTGGCTAGTCTACAAACCTGGAGGCTGGGCCAGGCTGAAGGGCCAGGCCGCCCTCAACCCCCAGGGCCTGGCTGTGTGTGGAACGGTCTCTGCATCGCCCCCAGAGGCCCCAGCCATGCCCTCGCGTTACCACTGCACTGACACGAGCTCTGTGGCTTACACCACAGGGCTGGGGTGGAACGGAACAGATCAAGAGCAGCCAGTACTTGGTAGGCGTGGAGGGCCTGGAGGCTGGGTTGGGCAGGGCTGTGAAGGGCGCTGGAGACACTGAGTCGGTAGTGCAGAACCTCCAGCTGAGACAACAAAACAGAAGCCAGAGAAGGCGGAGGGAGGGGAGGAAGGGAAGGGGAGAGTGGGGAGAAAGAAAAAAGTGAGAGCCCAGAAGAGAAAAAAACAAAACAAAAAACAAAAACAAAAGCATGTCAGTGACAATCCTGATAACCATGGCCCAGCAATGTCGGGCCAGTGAGACCACCCTCACAGCAACCCAGACCACACCCCTCCTGCAGCACCGCCAGGCAGGGGGATGGACAGACCCTCCAGGCCATCGGGAGGCCCTCCATGCCATTGGGGCCTGAGGCCTCTCCAGCTCTCTGAGGTCGGCCTGTCTCACTTTCCCTCCTGAGTGTCCCTGATGGCCCTGTGCACGCACAGCGTAGCCCACTAGGAGCCTGGGTGCCAACAACCACGGCCCTGAAGGCCGGAGCCTCAGGAGAGAAACTTTAGGATCCAGTTCTAGATGGAGGCCACTCTGCCAAGAAAACAAAGCTACGTAACTGACTGGACTCCCCTGGGTTGTCCTGAGGAAACACTGACCAGCACAATTCCTGTGTCTCAGATCCGGTCAGTGTTGGGTCCTGGTGGGGGCTGGTTCCTGAAGGCAGCACACAGTGTGCTCAGCTCAGCCCACCAGGCCCCACCAAACATCCTCCACACCCAACATCTGGAAATGGTTAAAGGAGACACAAACACTCCTTGGATCTAATTCTGGGAAGACCTAGCTCTCTCTAGCTCACTGGGACCCCAACTCTCCAGATACACAGAGCCTTTCCTTCGTCCCAATGGCAAGAATCAGGCCATGGTCACACACTCCCTGAGCCTGGGATGCTGGAGATGACAGCTGAGCTCCAATGCTGCCTGGCCCCACCCCAGGACCTTCCACCCTACCTCCCTGCAGCATCAAAGCCTGCAAAAGCTGCCCTCCCTCAGCCAAGCACAGCCAGAGCCAGTCCGGCACACAGCCTGCCCCGCGAGGGCCATGCCTTGGGCTGAGCAGCATGCTTCACTCAGGAGAGTTGTGAACGAGTGTGCCAAACTCCAAGGAGACAGGCACAGCCAGAGACACGTGGAGCAGGGTGAGAAGGAGCACAGCAAGAAGGTGTAGGCCATTCACAGCCTTCCTCCAGGCCAGACCGTGGGCTCAGCTGCAGCCCTCAGGAGGAATCGGAGCACAGTTTTCCTGCTGGGTTCCGGGCCTGGCCTGCGGGGACACAGGGCAGCCCCACACCAGCCGGCAGGGCTATGGCCATCATTACTGTGCTTCCAGAAGCCCCGCTCAGCAAGCTGGGTGGAGGCCAGGCCTCCAGGGAGCGAGCATGCACTCTGCACCCAGCCCAGCCACGGACACACAGGGATTTCTAGGAGCTACACTCCCTGCCTCCCTAGAACCAAGACTCACACGGGTTTCCGTACGGTGCAGTGCAGCACGGGCCTGCGTAAACGCTAAGGGGCTCAGACGAAGCAGACCTCCTCAGCTGTCTCCCAGCTTCCTACACACCTAGATTTTTCAGGTTTTGCTTTTCTGCCTCAATAGGAAGGAAAGGGCAGAACTTCTCTGATGACTGGTGAGAACAATCTCCCCGCCCCCACCACCCTGAAAAGCTCTCACCCACCTTGTGGTCTGGCCAGGAGGAGGAAGCAAATGTGGGAGAAGGGGAAGGCCCTCCTGCCTGGCAAGGACAGGCACTGCCCCTTCCCCATGTGGACTCAGACCAGAAGGCCTTTCAGCCTCACACATCTGCTAAAAACAAAAGCGGCATGCTTCCACGGCTTGGACGACAGGACAAGCAGACAAGGAAGGCAATGCAGCGGAGTGGCTTCTGCCTCTGCAGGACTAAGCCACGTGCACAGGGGCGACGCGAGCCTCAGGACCCTGACCACGTGCACCAGCCAGGCACATGCAGAGCCAGCTCTGGGAGGTGGGAGAGCAGCGCACGAGCTTTGTGACATGAGGCCCAGGATGGAGTCCCCTGTCTCCTCCTCCTCCTCCTATGTGACACCAAGGAAGCAGGTTTGGGGCGCTTTAAAAGAGCAGCAGTGGGAGAGCTGCACCCCAACCCTCCACTCGGCAGAACACTGGGACCACAGAACTGGTTGCTTAGACTCTGCAGCCGGAACAGAACCCCCACTTCTCCCCAGAATCACAGAGCAAAAGCTACAGACAGCCATTTTCCATTTTTATAAAAACCACAGATCCTTCATTCTCGAGGAAGCTTATGAGAATTTTGTCTGGCAGTGACAGAAGCAAACGGGTACAGAGAAGCCAGGCACTGCCGTCTCACGGAGTTAGTGCCCAGCTTACTAACTGAACAGAACTGTTCTACCCTGACTAGTCCCGTGGGCTATGGGCCTGGGGACAGCAACCCCCGAGGGTGCCAGGGTCTCAGCCACCTCACATCCTTACACACCAGTAGCCCAGCGAGAGAAGGGGGAGAGGTGAGGAGGAGGAGGAAACAGACCAGGCCACCTGCAGGAGGGCGCAGGACTCCACCCAACACACAGCCTGCGGATGTGCAGAAGGCGGAGCGCCGGGGTGGCCGAGGTCTGTCAGGCACCCCCTCAGCAGGAAAGCAGGAAGTGCTGTGACGATAGACGTGACAGACCAGACATGTCTCCCAGAAGCATCAGCAGCTCCCCTGCCCGCAGAGCACAAGCACCACCACCTTATCTGTTCCTGCTGCCACCAAGGGGGCTCTGGACGTAGCTCAGGAGGACCCCAGACCACAGACCTCCAGCACTCAGGGTGCAAGCACACCACCCAGAAAACTGACATCAAGGACAAAAAGTAGCTGGCTGGCCAGGCACACCAGGACAAGAGCAGGGGATGGAAAGAAACTATGGCAACATACCTTGGCATGAGGGGACTGCATTTTCTGATACATCTCCAAGGAATAATGATGAAGCCACATTTCAACAAAAACCTGCAAAGGAGCATTAGCTGGTTAAATGAACTAGCAACAGCGTCAAGACTATTTTATGGAGGAAAGGAGTGTTTTCAACAAATGCTGCTGGGAAACAGGATACCCACATGCAAATGAATGAATTTGGACCCTCACCTAACACCATAAACAAAAAATAACTCAAAATGGATCCGAGACCTAAATGAAAGAGCTAAAATGATAAAATGCTTAGAAGCCCCGGGAAAAATCTTCATGATATAGAATTCGGCAATGATTTCTTAGACATGATTTCAAAAGCACAGGCAATAAAGGAAAACTAGATAAAATGGACTTCATGAAAACGAAAACTTTTCTGTCAGAAAATATTATCGACAGTCCAGCCAATGTCGCTCAGTGGTTGAGGGTTGACCTATGGACCAGGAGGTTATGCTCGATACTTGGTCAGGGCACATGCTCGGTTTGCGGGCTCAATCCCCAGTGGAGGGCATGCAGAAGGCAGCTGAGCAATGATTCTTTCTGATCATTGATGTTTCTATCTGTTTCCCTTTCTTCCTCTCTGAAATCAATAAAAATATATTTTAAAAAGTAATAAATAAATAAATAAAAAGATATCATAGGCAGAGTAAAAAAGCAACTCAAAGAATGGAGGAAAATATTTGCAATTCATGTATCTGATAAAACACTTAATATATACAGAGAATGCCTAAAAGTCAACAACATAAAAAGAAACAGTACAAATAAAAATGGGTAAAGGACTTAAATAGGCATTTCTCCAAAGATAGACAAATATCCAATAGGACATGAAAAGGTGTTCCATACCACTAATCATTAGAGCAACAAATCAAAATCACAAGAAGATACTACCTCATATCCATTAGAATGGGTATCATAAAAAACAAACAAAGCCGAAACCGGTTTGGCTCAGTGGATAGAGCATCGGCCTGCGGACAAAAGGGTCCCAGGTTCGATTCCTTGGTTGCGGGCACATCCCCAGAGGGGGTTGTACAGGAGGCAGTTGATCGATGTTTCTCTCTCATTGATGTTCCTAACTCTCTATCCCTCTCTCCTTCCTTTCTGTAAAAAAATCACTAAAGCCCTAACTGGTTTGGCTCAGTGGATAGAGCGTTGGCCTGCAGACTGAAGGGTCCTAGGTTCGATTCCAGACAAGGACATGTACCTTGGTTGTGGGCACATTCCTAGTAGGAGGTGTGCAAGAGGCAGCTGATCCATGTTTCTCTCTTATCGATGTTTCTAACATTCTATCCCTCTCCCTTCCTCTCTGTAAAAAATCAAAATATATTTTTTAAATATATAAAAATAAAATAAATCAATAAAATATATATATATTTTAAAAACAGCCATTCTGTTTCCACAGTGACTGCACCATTTTGCATTCCCACCAGCAGTGCACAAAGGCTCCAATTATTTCACATCCTCTCCAACACTCATTATTTTCTAGGGTTTTTTTGTTTTTGTTATATATATATAATGATTTCATTTATATAGGCACCCAGAGTAGGCCAAATTTATAGAAATAAAGTAGGATGGTGGTTGCCAGGGGCTGGGGAGAAGAAGAATGAGGAATTATTGATTAGTGGGTACAGAGTTTCAATTTTTCACGATAAAATTTTGAGATCAATTATAACAATGTAAATATACTTTAAAGTGGTTAAGATAATAAAATTTATATCATGTGTATTTTACCATAATTCAAAATATATTTTAAAAATGCACTGGGAAACAACCCTCCCGGTTCTGTCCTATAAGCCCATGCCTTGGTCACCTGCCCCCTCACGGCTGGCAGAAGCCAGAGCCCGCTCAGCTGGGAGCCAATGGAAGCACTGGACCCCTTGGTGAACAGGGAAGATGATCCCAGATGCCCCTCATTCCAGCGCTGCTGGCAATAACCTGGAAGCCTCTAAAAACACAGCAACCCCCACGCCAAGGGTTATGTACCCAGGTGGGAGGGACAGAACTCCATCTTACCACTCCAGGTTGTCGACAAGCAATGTTTGTGGTTGCCGTCTCAGCCCCAGAATCCTGAGTCAGAACCAGCCTAACCTCACTCTCCAAGAGGAGACAGCAAGGCCCGGAAGGCGGTCAGTGCTGCACCGAAGGAGTGAGCCAGACCAAGCCTGGAGGAGAGGGATAGCAAGCCAGCTCCCCTGTGGGTCCCTCGTACAGAAGGCTGGGGCTGCCTGCTGACCAAGTGAAGGCTTCAAAGGCCCTCTCTACTAAGCATCACAAAAACGTAGCTGGTGCAGGGTTAATACCCACACGACAGAGGTCACAGGAAACCTTCCGAACCACATAGGAGTGTGTCGGAGTGGTGGGTGGTGGGAGCATTTACACAGATCTACCGGAAACTATAGGACCGGACAGTGATTACATCACCACGAGAAAAACAAAACCCTGCACAGGAAATCCTTGAATGAAAAACACTGGAATGAGATACAGGTTAGACAGGTGGGTAAATTTCTTCTAAATGTCACAGAAGGGAAATACTGGTAATTTAGAAGCACCTTCCAGCTCAGGGGCAGTCTTTAGGCCTCTGGCCCATGGGGTGGAAAGTGGTGAGCAGTTTACTTTGAAATGGAAGCAGAGCGGAGTTGTTAGTTCTCACCTGGAGTAGAGTTTCCGACCTCCAGATCTCATGGGAGGCAGGGTCTGCGTTCACAGATGTCTGATGAGAGAGATGTCGCTTCAGAAGACTGGTGTGGTGGAGGCCATAGGAAGCAAAAGGCATGGCTGGAGTCCTGAGGAAGGCACGGAAACAGGCCTTCATTAGGGGCTCCCTCTGCCAGACCCAGGGGCAACCTGGACATCAAAACCAACTACCACAATAACAACTACAGCCTGTTGAATCATACAATGACTCTCCAGTCTACGTGGATTTACACAAACAAATGGGAAGAGACTGTTCCCTAGGAAACAAAGAAGTGATGAAATGTAAAAACTCATCACTTGACACCATTCCATTAATAACTGATTTGGCCAAGGACCACCAAGGGATGCTAACATTAAGTGTTAAGTGAACAGTTTCAGAATATCTTCCCATTAAATTCCCCTTGCTAATTAATTTAGGCACAAAAAACTTCACAGCAGGAAAACTCCCCCTTAGCCCAGTGATCAAGCCAATGTTGCCTCTAATGGGGCACATGGACACCATGGGTCATCGCTGCACAACTCCTACCAAACCATGTCCAACCTGGGCCCAATCACAAGAAAATACCTGAGAACCCAGGTCAGGGGCATTCTGCACACACCTAGACTGCATGCTACAAAGGTGTCAAGGGCAGGAAAGATTGAGATCCAGTTGCAGACAGAAGGGAATTAGAGAGACAACCATATGTAGTAAGTGATCCTGAGCTGAATCCTAGCCAGGTAGCTGCCACTGATGGGATAGCTGGTGAAGCCCAATGGGGTCTGAGGATCAGACACTGGCCTTGTAGCAATCCCTGCTCCCTGACTGGGAGAGAAGTGCTGTGGTTATGAAGGAGTATGCACTCACTATGAGGAGATACACTCTGAAATATTAAGAGATAATGGGCATCATATCTATAACTTACTTAAAGGACCCAGAAAAAGCATTTAGAGGATAAAAACCATTTAGAAACCTGGCTGAAGGGTCTGTAATTCTTTACGTTACGCATAGCAACTTTGTCAGTCTTAAATATGTAAAAACAAGCAGACAAAATCAGGCCCAGAAAACCATTTGGCAGCTGCAGTCTGCCTGTGAGAAGGCGTGATTCTGATCCACACCCAAGACACCCCTCCCCTCCTTTCAATCCCCTTTCCTTGGGCTTCTGTCCATATATGTGCCAGATGTGGGGTGGACTAGCATGTGCATGAAAGAGCCTGCCTGGACTCTCCCAGGGAAGGAGTTGGGCTAGTGAGGTGGAGGAGGGTGAGAGGAGCACAGGCAGTGGCTGTTAGGCAGGAGGATCTCCTGGGGAGAGCCAGCAAAGGCCCCGTCACCTCCAGGCTGCGACAGGCGGCACACACTCCTTCTGCACAGTAATAGCCTGCTCACTGACATAAAAGGCTCTTCATCCCAGGAACTCTGGCTCCGGCCAACACCTGGTTCTCCAGTCACATTGATTCCCACCACTTCATGGATCACATAACAAATACTTTGGTCAACAACACTGCTGCTTCAGCAGCATACATACTAAAATTGGCACCATACAGAGAACACTAGCACCTCAGTGTAGGGAATGGATGTTGCATGGGGGGAGGGATGCTATGGGCAGAACACAGCCCGTTTTCACAGCAGGGCCATGTGGCCACAGGAACTGACCACTTCAGGGATGGTCACTGAAAGCCAAAACAGACACTCTCCTTACCCTGCACTTTATTTTTATTTTTAAAAATATTTTATTGATTTTTTTACAGAGAGGAAGGGAGAGGGATAGAGGGTTAGAAACATCGATGAGAGAGAAACGTGGATCAGCTGCCTCCTACACACCCCCTACTGGGGATGTGCCCACAACCAAGATACATGTCCTTGACGGGAATCGAACCTGGGACCTTTCAGTCCACAGACCGACGCTCTATCCACTGAGCCAAACCAGTTTCCGTCTTACTCTGCACTTTAGTCTGTGCTATGGCAGCTGGGCATCTCAGGCATAAGAAAAGCTGGGGAGCCCTGGACAGAGTGGGCACCATTGTTGCATGAGCAGTGCTCACTGACCAGGCTACTCTTTTGTAGAATAGCTAGTGGCAGGCACGGGACACCTCAGGTACTGGCCAAAGGCCAGGGTCAATGGAGAGCCTTACCTGGGAGCTGGTGAGGGGCTGGGCCCCCCCGGACTGGAGGAGAGCAGGGGGAGCACGCTGCCTTCTGTGGGCAGGAACCACGACAGGTACCTGTCCACCAGGATGAAATACGCGCAGTCTGAAGTACGAACATGGAGGGCCCCGGGGAGTGGCTGAAAACAAAACTCGAGTTAGTGGGTGGCTCAGGGCACCGCCCCAGGCTGCTGACCCCAGCAATCACATGAAAGCCTTGGATGTGGGTGCTTCCTGAGGCCAGCCCACGCACACTGAGGGCGGTGCCAGGAGAAAAGCTGCCATCACAGACAGCCTGACTCAGTCCTACCCGCCTGTGACCCTCCACTCTGCCCCACTGTCCGGTAAGCACCTCCTGTGGGAAGCCCCTGACTGCCACATCACCTGTCAAGTCTGCCCACAGTCTATTGCCCTAAGGGAGAATGGCCTGAAGGACAAACACTGGAGGAGGAAGGAAAGGAAGACCCGGGGAAATGAGGCAGGAAGGGAAACAGAGAAATGGAAAAGAAAGGCTGGCAGCTGGCCCCCAGGCAAATCCCAGGCTCCCTTGCTGTGTGAAAACAAGAGCCCAGGGCCACGACCCCCCTCAGGGGTTTCCAGTGAAGCAAACTCTGTTCAGAGGAATCCCTTCTGTACCTTTTGAGTGATGAGGCTCAGAGCGAAAAAGAACATGTAATATTCGAACGGATCTGAAGGCAGGATCAGGGGACAAACGGCAGGGATGTTGGGCCACCGCACCCCCACCAACCCACACTGTGCTGGCCACCCCAGCCTCCCTACCCGTGGGGTCAGCAAAGGATACTGAGGGCCAGGTTCAGGCCGAGGCCCCCGGTGGGGGGGAACTGGACCTTGTTGTGGTACAGAGGACTGTCAGGGACCATGTGCTCCTGGATGGACGCCTTCACGGGGCCCTGTGGAGAGAGGGGGCAGGTCGCAGGCAGGCTCTGGTTCAGTGCCCCACATGTGGTGCAGCCCTTTGGGAAGGCTGCTGAGATGGCCAGCACCTGGACCCTGTTCATGGGGACAGCACTATCCTCTGCATAACCCTTGAGCAAGCTTTCACTTAGAATCTCTCATCTATCTATCTGTGATGCGCACTGACCACTAGGGGGCAGATGCTAAATGCAGGAGCAGCCAAGCAATAGCATCTTTGCAGTGCACACTCTGGGATCCTTCAGGGTATACTGGACTGCTGGTTTCGGCCGGATCCCCACAGGCCAGGCTGAGGGTCCCCACCAGTGCACAAATCCATGCACTGGGCCACTATTATCATCACAAAACCTGCAAACAGCAAAGGCAGCAGCTGTGCACATTTATAAGCTTGATGAATCCCATTTCCTCTGCTTTTCAACCTGCCAGCAAATCCCTGTTGTAACCAGTCACATGGCCCTTCTATCATCTAGCCAGTAGCAAACCGGCAGCATGGTGCCTTCCCCATTGGCAGAATTTGTGATCTTAAAAATTCCAATTTGTGATGTCTCCTTGACCCTGACCAGACACCATGGCATTCTCCTGTCCACTGTGACAGCCCCTCTGAGCCCCTGCCCACCTCCCACCACTGCAGTCACTGTCTGGGGTCACAGCTTTCACCGCCAGGGCTTACTTACAGGCAAGTAGGAGACAGGAAAGTCAAACTTATAGTCTTCAGCTTGAAGTTTATATACCAACTTCATCATTGGGCCACTGAACATGAAATTAAAACAAGAAAAGCAGGCAAATGAACTGCAAACCATCTTGCTTGGATGTGTTTCTAACTTTGAAAAATACAATGATTTAAAAATGGGATCACCAGAGGAAACATCCAGCTCCTCAGGTGACAAACCTACCTACCCAGGGTCTAGAAATTCCATCGCAATGCTGAATTCTACAGGGCTCACACGTCCCTGTAAGGAGCGGAGGTTCCAGCCGATGAGAAGACCATCCAAGCTGCCGAAAATGCTCTCTACCAGCCATGGGAAGATGGCATGCAGCTCCTGAAACAGTGAGAGGGTGAGGCTTTGGGCAGGCTTGCTGAGGACCAGTGCTCACTGCTGGGCTGTGTGCCAGTGCCAGTCCTGCACCTCACGCTGCCCACTTCCCTAGCTGAACCTGAGCTCTGAGCATGTTACTCCCTGGTTCAAAAGCCCACAGGACCAGCCTGGCACCCCCAGGAACCCTGGCACAAGAGTGCCAACAGGAGAGCAGCAGCCTTGGAGCCTTTCATCGTGGTTATAGAGCATGTCTAGCAGTACTGTTATATCTGGGCCAGTTAAATTAGTCACTATATTTAAAGAGAGCTTTACTAAGGGTGGCAATGTTCTTCTCAAAGTGAGCCCTTGAAACTGAGACTTGCTGTCATTTGGTAGTAACTCCTTGTCCAGCCGGCTTCTTAAACTTACCTCATTTACTACTAATGGACAAATCTGGGTGTGATGGGAGTACATATTTTCAGTATTTATACCAGTTTTTCGACTTTGGTACTGTTGACATTTTAGGCTGAATACTTCTTTATTGTGGGGCTGCCCTGTGCATTATGAGATGGCTTACCAGCATGGCTGGTCTCTACTACTTGATACTAGTAGCACCACTCCTGTGTGATCATTAAAAATATCCCTGGACATTGCCAAGCATCCATTTTGTTTGTGGACAAAAACATGCATGGTAGAAAATCCTGGCTTACATGTTCACATGCTTAAATGTGTCCACAAATGTGACAGCCACAATGCCAGGTCAGGACTCTGTGTAGGGCAGGGCTTAGAGGTGGAAACCAGGGACTGTAAGAACATTTTTCAAGGACAGAATGAGACATGCTCCAAAGAGATGCTAGCGAACTGTACCTTTGCTGGAAAATCCTCTATGACTTTAACCAAGTCTTGGCACCGCTGTGCAAAGGGTTTATTTATCGTGTCAGCTTTCAGGCTAGCCTATAAGAAACCGAAAAGAATAAAATAAAAATACCATGAACATATTCATTTTTCAGCTTTTGATGATATTCTGGTTCAAGTCAAAAAAGAAATCCACATGACAGGCAGGAGTGAGATACACACCACCGACCTGATTCCCCAGCACCTCATACATTAGGTCAGGCATATGTCAGTGACCTAAAGGATGCTACTAGAGGTACCATGCCTTCTAGACAAGTAACTATCAGGCTTGCTTCCCAGCAGCCTCTGTTAGGCTACCCCAATTACCTCAAAGAATTGCATGTTACCAATATAAAATTGACTTCTGCCTGACCCTCAAGCAGGGGGTCAGCCCCACATTCAAGAGAGACCCCTACGGAGTAGGGCTCCCCCATAGACCACAGAGTGCTTACAAAGTGTGTATGCAATGAACTGTAAAATCCTTATAAGACTGCCCACCCATGATTTACACCACTGTGACCACCAGTAAAAATGACCAATAAAATGAGGGTGTTATTTGTTGCTATTTAAGCCCTTAACTAAAATGTCTTTTATTCAGTGACGATGAACCTACTAAATCTTCATAACCTTAAGAAACAGGCAGGGATCCCAAAAAATCAGAAACATCAATAAGAATAAATGCACCCTGTTCACAGCAGCACAATTTATAATAGCTAAGATTTGGAAACAGCTTAAGTGCCCATCAGTAGACGGGTGGATTAAAAAACTGGTACAGCCGAGACCGGTTTGGCTCAATGGATAGAGCGTCGGCTTGGGGACTGAAGGGTCCCTGGTTCGATTCCGGTCAAGGGCATGTACCTTGGTTGCGGGCATGTCCCCAGTAGGGGGTGTGCAAGAGGCAGCTGATCGATGACTCTCTCTCATCGATGTTTCTAACTCTCTATCTCTCTCCCTTCCTCTCTGTACAAAATCAATAAAATATATTTTTAAGAAAAAAATAAAAAATAAAAAAATAAAAAATAAAAAACTGGTACAACTACATAATGGAATATTATGCTGCTACAAAAATAATAAAAAGAACTCTTACCATTTGCAATAGCATGGATAGACCTGGAGAGCATTACGCTAAGCGAAATAAGCCAGATAAATATCACATGATCTCACTCATTGGTAGAATATAATGAACAACATAAACTGATAAACTAAAATAGATTCAGAGACATAGAAGGATCAAACAGACAATGGAACCTCAGAGGGAAGGCAAGCGAGAGCAGGGAATGGGGGTGGGTAGGAGATCAACCAAAGGACTTGTATGCATGCATGTAAGCATAATCAAAGGACACAGACAGTAGGGGGGGCGGGGACATGTGCTGGGAAGAAGGGGGGAGTGGAGAGCAGCCAGGAGAGGTCAATGGGGGGAAAAGGAGACATATGTAATACTTTAAACAATAAAGAATTTAAATTAGAAAAAAATAAAAGAAGTAATAAAGACAAACAGGAAGGTAAAAAAAAAAAAGAAGAAAGAAAAAGAAACAGGCAGGGACCTTGCAAGATGTAAATGCCTGCACTTGCCACCTCCCATAACCACATCGAAATTACAACTAAAAATACAGAACCACTATCATTTAGAACCGCCCGAAAGAAGGTTGAATGGAAGTCCTCCATTAAAGAAAGAAAGAAAGCACATTGAGATTGGTAGGAGGGGAAGAGTGCAGACCTGGATGATCCGATACCCACCTGTGTCGATTTTTTTAATTGGGAGGCAGGTTGTCTTTGTGGAAGCTGCCCAAGGGGAGCAAGGGTTCCCAGCCCCTCAACAGACCCCCAGCTCAGGGTTCCAGAACCAGGAAGAGAAGTCCCCATAACTATGGGCTGTAAAAACCAATGGGCTTGTGGCTAAGAGACACAGAGGCTGCTGGAGACCCAGCTGTTCCTTTTAAAGGGCTGGCACACAAACACACTTAGATTCAATACCTCTGAGCTCCAGCACCAGGCAGCTCTGGAGGACTCAGACACATCGGAGGAGGAACTGAACTGTCTGGCAACGGGACAGGAACCCAGGGGCGGCTTTCTCTGAGACAGAGGTGCTTGCAAGGATCATTGTTCCTGCGCTGGGACCTCCCCTTTTATAGGGCTGACTGTTTGCTCTGCCCTGGGGATTCCCTAACCACGCCCCATCCAATGTGCAGCCCCATCTAAGCTGTTTGCAGCAGCTTTTCCATATGAATGGCCTGTCCTGGCTCAGGCTTCAGACTTTGCTAACATCCCTCAAACAAGCTGCAGCTGGTGAGAGTGTGCCCCAATCCTAGCAATAAAAGGCTCTAGTCCAGCTGTAGCATAAGCCTGCCTTGCTTCACAGCCGGGCCTCGCCTCCTGCAAAGCAGTTCTCCCACTGTCTTGCAGCTGGTCCTCACAGCCAATTGGCTTGGAGGTCAACTCCTCCTAGAGATGCCAACAGCAATCAAGGCTCAATTATAAGACAGTGCATACGGCTCACACAGGGACACACCTAGAATGTCCAGCTCAGGTAACTAGGGAGGTTGAGCCACTGGGCCCTACAGGACACTGACTACACAAGGCCACTCTACCAATTCCAGGAGACACAGTAGCTCTCCGTAATACATAGAAACACAAGTAAGCAGCAAAAATTCTGAGACAAAGAAACACATCACAAATGAAAGAAATGGAAGCAAGCAAACTAGAAACCAAGTTCAAAACCATGATTATAATGTTACTCAAGGATCTTCATGAGAGCTTCAAGGGACTAGTGAGACTTTCAAGGATCTTAGTGAGAATTTCAATGTCATGAAAAATGACCAGTCAGAAATAAAGCATACACTAACTGAAGTAAAGAACCATTTATAGGGATTCAACAGTAGAGTAGAGGATTCCAAGAATCAAGTCAATGATTTGGAATATGAGGAAGCAAAAAAACACCCAATCAAAAGAGCAAAAAGAAAAAAGAATAAAAAATATATATATATGAAGAAAGCATAAGGAATCTCTGGGACAACTTTTTAGTGTACCAACATTAACATTACAGGGGTGCCAAAAGATGAGAGCAAGAAATTGAAAACCTATTTGAAGAAACAATGAGTGAAAACTTCCCCTACTTGGTGAAAGAAATAGACTTACAAGTCCAGGAAGTGCAGATAGTCCCAAACAAGAGGAACTCAAAGAGGCCCAAGGTCCTGCAGAGGCAGAGTCAAGCCTAAGGATTTCAATCCCGAGTCCAGTGTTATTCCCATCACACGCACCCTAAAACAACCACTGGGGAGTTCGAGTTGGTGGAAGGAACTCCCAGGTCCCTCAGCTTTGAACTGACACTCACACGGGCGGCTGATATTTACCAGTAGGAAGCTGGGCTGCTGCAGGTGAGGGAATGCCATAGTAGCCTCTGGTGGAGTTGAAAATGGTCGTCTTAGGAAACCACTGTGGAAAAGCAAATATGAAATCTCAACATCTGCCAAGCAGAATACTGTTATCGTTTCACAATGCCCAGGAGAACATTTGTATAACTCATCACACACATGCCATTCTCCTGCGGTCTACATTGGCCAGCTTCAAAGACACGTTTGTGGTGGCAAATCCTTGCTAATACGTGGTAACGCTTGTATGACACTTGATATGTGCCAGGCTTGGTTCTAGGGGCTCTCCATGTATTTCTCATTTACATATAGGCAGAATTCTAAAGATAGCCCTCCAAGCGCCAGTCCCTGGTTACGCAATCACAATCATCTAGATATTGCTGTGAAAGAATTTTGCAGATACAATTCCAAGTCTCAAGTCGGTGGGCCATAAAATACAGTGCTGTCTTGGCTGACAGCCAGCAAGGGAACGGGGACCTTAGTTCTACAACGCCCAAGAACTAGATTCTGACAGCAACCTGAGTAAGTTTGAAAGCAGCTTCTTCTCCAGAGCATCTAGAGAAGAGCAAAGCTGGCCAGCACCTTGATTTCAGCCTTGGACTGAGCAGAGAGGAAGCATGCCTAGTTCCAATGATGGGTTACTGCTGGCTTTTCCTTGCACAGTTTTGCCTACTGGCCTGAGTAAGGGGCCTGAGGCAGCAACTGACAACTTCATGTGGATGGAGAGGTTGGGTGCAAGGAGATTGTGTAGGCAGCGGAGAAGTTGATAGGAGATGCACATATCTGTCATTTGGTAATAAAAACACCTCCAAACTCCCCCTCCCCCCTTAAGCTAGCTATTAGTTTCAATTAAAAAACAAAACAAATTTAAAACACCTCAGTCCTGAATCAAGTGGTCAAGGGAACTATTCCAAAATTATCAAAGCAGCATAAAATCCTGAATTGTTTGCAAAGGGCAGAGCTTTAGGATGAGGTGAAAGCACCTCCTTGCTCAGAGGAAGTGTGTACCAGGCGGAGGCTGATGGAACGAGGCCAGAGATGCCAAACTAGGGGTCTTCCCAAAGCTGGCAGTGACCTATACACAGTTCTCTGACCCTGACTTGGTCTTGCCCCCTCGCCCCCATCCCGCCTCATCCCTTCTGTGCTGTGCACCAAGCGTCTGCTTCATCCTACCACTTCCACAACCACTTTCCTCAGGAGCTGCTCCGGATCTAGTTTTCGGGTCTCTTCTGAGAGCGGCCGTCCTCAGTCATCGCTGAATATGCCAAGCAAATCACGCTATGGCCAACCACTCCCTCCAGCTGCTCTGAGATGCCGAGCAGGCTCCCTTGTGTTGCTCACAACTGCCCCGTGGAGTAGGCGTTGGGCAATATCCCCACACCAGAGGGGGAAACCGGCTCGGACAACGGGAGGACAGCTCGGGCCGGGACCCACACCCGGCTCTTCCTCCTAACACGGTTTGTTGAGTCCAAAGCTCAAGTTTAACTCGAAGCTTTCCTTCCTCCAACCCGTCCAACGAACATTAACAGAGCACCCACCTGGACTGGATGTGTGAGCCGCGCGGGAAGGCGGCATGAGGGCGGAGCCCAGGCCCTAGGCTCCCCCGCCGGCCCGGCCGGGGCAGAGACGCGGAGGCCCGGCCGGGGCTCGCGGAGGAACGAACACCGCTTCAGCGGAAGTTCAGAGAGGATGCCGGGACCGTCGGGCGCGCGCCGCTCCCGCTACTCACCAGTGGAGTCTGGAGCGTCTCTCATCCTCGGGGGGGCCCGCGGCTACCATTCGGCTTTCCGGCGCCGAGATGTCGTCATCAAGCTGCGCGTTGCGCCACGCCCCCTGGCCTGGCGGGAAACACGCAGCTGCTAGTACCTCAAAAGGCGCGTGCGCAAAGCGAAGGCTGGCGGGGCTTATGGGTTTCAAGTGTGTAGGCGCGTGCGCAGTGGAGGCCTGAGCTCAAGCACTGTACGCGAGACGAGGAGGGCGCGTGCGCATGAGGAGAGGCTGTTAGTGGGCCCTCGGGGCGCGCCCCCAATGGAGCATCCGGGTCAGGAACAACTACCGTATACACTGTGCATTGACTGCCCTTCGTCCCACAGGCACTTATTGAGCGCCCACTGTATGTCAGGCACTGCGCTGGATGTTGCTACTTAAGCGAGAACGACTAATGCAACCTAGCAGGGAAGGCCTGATGGCCAAGGAGCGGGTCTCTTTGGTCTGCCACGGTCTCCACCACGCCTAACACAATGCCCGGCACGTAAATGTGGGTCGAATGAAAGAGGGAAGACAGTCCGATCCCTGCCCTCCAGTGTAGGGGTGTCCGGAGGCAACACGGTGACGCTGCAGGGAGAGGAACAGCCGGCCGGGCCAGTAGAGGGCGCCGTGGGAGCGCCCGGCGGGGCGGGACGGAGTGGGGCGCGCACCTTCCCGCAGGCCCCGCAGATGGCGACGCCGGGCGCCGGGCCCGGGCCGGGGCCACCTCCGGGGCTGGAGGCAGCGCTACAGAAGCTCGCGCTGCGGCGAAAGAAGGTGCTGAGTGCCGAGGAGATGGAGCTGTACGAGCTGGCGCAGGCGGCGGGCGGCGCCATGGATCCCGACGTGTTCAAGTGAGCGGGCGCGGGTGGAAGCTGCGCGCTGGTCCGACCCCCAGACAACCCGGCTATTAGACCCCGCCAGGCCACTGATGTGTATATTAGAGCCTCCCATCTTTGTCGTGACCCTCTGAGAGCTCAGAATAGAGTCGGGACCTTGACAAAGGTGGCCCTGCTGGACCTAGTGTCAGTCTGGTAGTCGTGCCTGCCCCGTTCCCGCCCCAGCAGACGGGCCGGGGACCAGTAGGGCTCACTGCGCACCGCATCTTTTCTCACCAGGATCCTGGTGGACCTGCTGAAGCTGAACGTCGCGCCCCTCGCAGTCTTCCAGATGCTCAAATCCATGTGTGCCGGGCAGAGGCTGGCGAGCGAGCCCCAGGATCCTGCTGGAGTATCCCTGCCCACATCGAGTGTGCCTGAGACTAGAGGTCAGCTGGGATGTTCCCTGCCCGTGACCCAGGCTGTGGTGGGGGCCCAGGAGGTGGGCAGTGCCAGGCACAGCGGGCTAAACCCTCAGTGGCCAGGCCTTTCTGTAGGTCTTCTCCCATGATCCACTGGACCCACCCAGGGGCGCTCCCATTTGGTGCAGTCCCCAGCTTTGGCTTCAATGCTAGCCTTGAGAGAGCAGGTTTGGATCATCAGATGGAGGCAGAATGGGTGCCCCAAGCAGGCTAGGCCTCATCTGTCCCAGCCTCTTCTCACTTCATAACTCATGCCTTCATGCCACAAACACAGGGACGAAACTGCTTTGGTTCCTCTTCTCATGGTGTGTATACTCTCTGGGGAAGTGCTCAGGGAGTGGGCAAGCAGAGAGGCTTTCCTACAACCGCCTGCCCTGAACCCACCTCACCCGGCTCCAGATCCTGCCCAGGAGTCAGTGTGGCAGTCCTGGCTGCCCTGGGCACTCAGGGTGCAGAGGCTTGAGTGGCAGAGCCCCTGGGCTCAGGCTTGAGGGGCCTCCTCACGCTCAAGGATTACGAACAGGTGCTGGTGACGAGAATGTCACGGCAGAGCTCCCCGCCTGTCACTTCTGCCCCTGATGACTGTCAGAAACCCTCTGTAATGCAGCAGAATCTCCTGGGCTGGCTCCTGGGCCAGAACGCTCAGGCACTTACAGGCATCCTGAGCAGCAGCTGCCATTGGAGTGGAGGGCAGGCTGGCCCCTTTGGGTGGGAGTGCCAGGGCCCTAGGCACTCAGCCCCCTTTCCTGAGAGGCGCTGGGCTTCCTCACTGACCCATGCTCCGTCTGCTCTCTTTGTGTCTCTCTCTGACCTGCAGAGGCCTCCTTTCTCTCTGCCAAGAACTGTAGCCCCCCTGCAAGGGCCTCCTTTTCCTCAGCCCCGCGGCCTGCGGCCTCTCCGGTTCTGCACCACAGCCCGGCTGCCACGCACTCGCCTCTCTCTCCTGGGCCCCCCGGTTCCCTCCGGTACTCTTGCTGCCTGTTCTCTCCTTTTGCAGGTTGCATTTATTGGTTTATCTCTGGGGGTTGTTGTTTCCATGGAAACTGCTGTGGCCCAAGAAAGCCAGAACAGCTTCTGGCTGCAAGGGCAGGATCCTGCTGGCCATCTCTGCCACGCAGCATAGAGACTGAAGGCACAATTTCGTGGTTTATTAAAAGACAACCTGTAGTACCCCTAACCCCCCCGTCCCCCCAAAGACTAACTCTGCTGGGTGAGACTTGTGCTCTACAGAGGTGCCCCTGCCCCAGAGGAGAAGAGGCTGAGGGGCAGGGAAGATGCCACAGAACACCTAATTCTGCTTGGCCCGGCCTGGGAGGTGCTATGGCACCCGAGCTGGGCACTGGCATGCTGGGAGATGCTGCGGGTGGCGCGGCTCATAGGGATAGTTGCACTGACAGCATATTGGCATTTGTA
Source organism: Nyctalus aviator (assembly GCA_036971965.1). Lineage (NCBI taxonomy): Eukaryota > Metazoa > Chordata > Mammalia > Chiroptera > Vespertilionidae > Nyctalus > Nyctalus aviator. The sequence goes on along the minus strand of CM072939.1, from coordinate 9,470,446 downwards.
CCAAAGAAAATGTGGATGACAGTTCTCTTTGTATCTGTTTTTTTGTGAGTCACTGACCTTGTCAGATTTAAAGGCAGGCGGAGTTGACTCAGCTTTACCCCCACAACATGCTCCTGTCTGTTCCACCTCGGCCCTGGGTAACCTGTTATTACATTTCTGTCGAATCAAGTGCACATGAGCACTTGAGTGTGAAGACCAGGGAGGTGAGGCAGAGGAAACTGGAGCTGTCCCAAGTTCCAGAGCTAGAACCACTGTGACCCTCCCCGCCACACAGGGATGCAAAGACCCCGCTCTCTGAGGAAGTAATTTCCAGAAATTATCTTAAGAAGGGATGTCATAGCCCTGCAGGAATCCTGGGAAGAACTTAGCTGTCCGTCCTGGAGAGCATGGAAAGTGAGCCCGATGTTCTATAAAGCCAGGGTCTGCAGTTTCAAAGGCAGGTGCCTCGGCTTGCTCAAGGAGACAAATGATAAAAACAGAAATGACTTAACAGGCCCCTAAGAAACTTGGTTGCATCTTTTCTCCAACAACTCATAATTTCCCTGAGGCAGGCTATTTGACCCTGAACCCTGGAGGAGACTAGGGGTCAAGCAGGAGACAGGAATCCTGGTCAAAGCCCACAGGGCAGACGTTGGCTGAGCTGGCCCAGAGGGGGAGGGACTGTGCGCTGGTGAGTGAGCCTGGTCCACCAGTCCATTTTGTCCCCCCGGGGGGTCCTCTTAGCCTTGCTGATGCTGTCAACACTCGGAGCCCAGGGAAGTCAACCATTTAAAATAAAACTCTAGTCCAGGTGTGGTTCAGGTATGCCTGTCGTCTACACACTCACACACACACAAACGAGAGAGAATAAAGTAAACAAATCACAAATCAAGGAACAGACCAGTGGTCTCCATCTGAGTGTGACTACCTAGTGGTCAGGGCAAGTCTTGAGCAGTCAAGCCTCTGCAGGACCCAACCATGGGATCTGGGAGTGAACCTGAGAGTAAGAAGCTTGACCACTGAACGTTTGCAGGACACTGAGGGAGGGAGGGAGGAAAACGGAGCTTCCAAGATCCAAGTTCAAAAGCCTGACTTCATCATCTGTTGATGACTCCTGTGCTTCTGTGTTGTCTGATGGGCTGAGACATGGGTAATCCAGAGAAGAGCAGAGTGCCTTGTGGGGACAATGAGATAGCAGCTCTCCTGATATGAGCCCTCCTGTGCTGCTGGCAGTTGTAGCTAACCACAAAAGCTTCCTAGGGCAGGAGTCAAGAAGCTGAGCTGCCCCTAAACTCACCATCGACACTCCCACCCCCACGCCTTCATTCTAAGACACTCTCCCGGGCCTCCTGCACCTGCCAAGGACTGCTCTTGGATATGCCATCTGTAGGCAGTGTTTGAGCATCAGAACCCTGGGCTGATACAGGGTCCCCGGCTGAAAGTACTGTGTTAGAAACATATCAGATGTAAATGTTGCTCAAGAAACACAGATGCACTGTGATGGTGGAGTTGTGCTGGTTCCTAATGATGGTTTTCTGTGTCCGCTCAGGGAGAAACAAAAGCAGCACTGCTCTTGGTGGAGGCCCCACCCTGGCAGAACGAAGCTGCCGGGAAGGATCCAGCCAGAGGATGCCCCGACAGCCCAGTGCTACCAGGCTGCCCAAGGGGGCAGGGCCTGGGAAGAGCCCCACTCGGAGCAGTACCTGAGCCAAGCAAACCACGTGCTGTGGGCTCCACCAGCCTCCTAGCAGAGGTTATGCATGATCCCCCCAGTTGGTAATAAACCTTTTGTAAAAAAAAAAAAAATTCATGGTCTATTCAAGATGTTTTCTATCATATTTTCAATATATTAAAGCAAAAATATTTAGAATTAGTTCTGTTGCTCATCCTGGTTATGCTAAGCTGAACTAACCAAGTGACTTAAACTAGTGACGTCACCCTCATGGACCTCGTTTCAACATGTTTTGCTTGAGACCATTAGGGTGCTCAGGTGCAGTGGGAGCAGGGTTTTATTTATTATGATTTTTCACAGAGAGGAAGGGAGAGGGATAGATAGCTAAAAACATCGATGAGAGAGAATCATCTACCAGCTGCCTCCTGCACACCCCCTACTGGGGATGTGCCCGCAACCAAGGTACATGCCCTTAACTGGAATCGAACCTGGGACCTTTCAGTCCGCAGACCGACACTCTATCCACTGAGCCAAACCGGTTTCGGCAGGGAGCAGGGGTTTAAAGTATGGAGGCGGGGGAAACACTGTCAAGTTACCACAGACAGGACAGGGATGAATTTTTAGAGCTTCTAACCTCTGTGGGTCATGCATGCCATTGAAGACTCCAATAAAACTGCTGACCTTACACATGTAAGCCAGAGTTTTAGGAATTCTGTGGACACCCTCCCCATTTCCATGTGCTTCAGATTTTAAAACTCCAGTTCTGCCCGGCTGGTGTTGCTCAGTGGTTGAGCATCAAGCTATGAACCAGAAGGTCCCAGTTCAGTTTTCAGTTAGAGCACATGCCCGGGTTGTGGGCTCAGTCCCCAGTGGGAGGCGTGCAGAAGGCAGCCTATCAATGATTCTCTCTCATCACTGTTGTTTCTATCCCTCCCTCTCCCTGCCTCTCTGTATATTTAAAACTCCAATTCCAAGCTTTTTACTTTAGTCCACATATCCCATCAATGGTCAGGCCTGAAAAATGGCAAATTCAATGGAAAAATCTAACTCAACTTCCCTAGAATTGAGTAAATGTTAATGCTTTGAAGTCTTGGATTGGGAATGTTGACTGTTCCTCTCGGGTTATACCATGTAAGCAATAGCTCCTTACAGGTGTGGGTAGTGCCACATCCACTCTGAAGCACAGCACCGTGTAGCCCAGACCAGGCCTGGCAGGCTATCCACTCCTGTGAGCAGACAGGTTTGATACAGAAACTTTAATAACCAACAACTTGAAACCAGGAGATTTGAGGGAACAGAAGAGAGGTACACCCGCCAGCTGCACTCTCCCATTCAGTATTCTTCCCCTTCTTCAGCCTCAGCTTCCACGGAATCCACGCCCACCTCTTCATAATCTTTCTCCAGAGCTGCCAGGTCCTCCCGGGCCTCGGAGAACTCCCCTTCCTCCATGCCCTCCCCCACATACCAGTGCACAAAGGCTCGCTTTGCATACATGAGGTCGAACTTATGGTCCAGGCGGGCCCAGGCCTCGGCGATGGCGGTGGTGTTGCTTAGCATGCACACAGCCCGCTGCACCTTGGCCAGGTCTCCTCCAGGGACGACGGTGGGGGGCTGGTAGTTGATGCCCACCTGCCAGAGAAGAGGAAAATAGAGTGAAGTTTGTATTGTGGTCTCAGAAATGGTGGCATGTAGGCGCCCTCTGGTGACCTGACAGAAAGCTTAGTTCAATCTGCAGTCTCTGAGCCAGGCAAGAAGGGTGATGGTTTCCAGACAAGGAGAGACAAGTGTCCAGAGCTGCCTGAGAGGCTGTGTCCCAGCAACTATGACATGTGATAGGCACCCTGGTGATTAAACTGTCTTCCTTCTGAGGAAGGACACGGTCCTGGATTCTTTTTTTCTTTCTTTTTTTAAAATATATTTTATTGACTTTTTTACAGAGAGGGATAGAGAGTTGGAAACATGGATGAGAGAGAATCATTGATCAGCTGCCTCCTGCACACCCCCTACTGGGGATGTGCCTGCAACCAAGGTACATGCCCTTGACCGAATCGAACCCAGGACCCTTCAGTCCACAGGCCGACGCTCTATCCACTGAGCCAAACTGGTTTCGGCCAGGTACATGCTCTTGACTGGTATAGAACCTGGGACCTGTCAGTCCACAGGCTGACGCTCTATCCACTGAGCCAAACCGGCTAGAGCCATCCTGGATTCTTCCTAGGTTACTTTCTCCATAGGCTTCAACAAGAGGGGAACTGATCTCCATAGGGGAAGCCTTCTTTACCAAGTACACAGCTGTGATGGTGTTGCAAGGGAAGATCATACTCCCGCTTTCCCACCAAATAATCAGTGTGTATATAGCAGTGTGACAGGTACACCGCAGGAGAAGCTAGACCACAGCAGGTGGTCTCTGTGTGTGCTAAATAGGAGGGAGGGGTGACATTCCAGGGCTCAAAACAAGGGGAAGCATTCCAGGCTTCAGGGGGAGGGAGGGCCAGAGGTCTTGACAGCAGAATACAAATAGGGTCAGCCAGAGTTAGGGTCAGCAAACTTTGTCTATAAAGGTGAGACAGTATTTATTCTATGCTGGGTGGGCCATGCACTCTGTCACAGCCACTCAATTATCTTTGTAGCACAAAAGCAGCCACAACAATAGGCCACTGAATGAGTGTGGCTGTGTTCTGGTTAAACTTGACATAATCAGGCACTGGTCCATTAACCACTGATCCCTGAACTCGAGGAAAAGAGCCCAGTGTAGGAAGTCCTAGTTAAGAACACAGCACAGGCTCTGGCTGGGTGGCTCAATTGTTTGGAACGTCATTCCCTACACCAAAAGGTGGTGGGTTCGATTCCCAGTCAGGGCACGTGTCCGGGTTGCAGATTCAAAGACTGGTTGGAGAATGTGCGGGAGGCAATCTCACATTGGTGTTTCTCACATCGATGTTTCACTCACTCTAAAATCCCCCCTTACCCTCTGCAAAAGAACAACCCAGCACAACAGGCCCAGCAGAAGCAATTGAGGGTCTGAGCCAGAGGAGGCAGCATGAAAAAGCAAGATAAACACATACCCCAGAGGGAAAGAATAGACAGGGTTCGGTAATCAAGGACAGAACAAAGCTGAAACACATCAGCACGCTTTCTTCTCTGTATCAAAAGAAAGGCTGGTACAAACTGGGGGTTTGAGGCAAACTCAGGCTGGAATTTCTAGGCTTACTGAAAGAAAGAACAGGATGTTGCCTTTTTTTCCCCCCCGCACGAAGATATTCATAACTATTTTTCCCTAAGTCAAACACTTCCCCGGACATTTAAATTGGGTTTAATTTCTACATACCTATGGAATCAAGTGGGATTTAATGACACCAATAGTAAATATCCCAATTTCAAATACCAACAGGAAATACCAAAATGCCCAGAGACTTCCTATTATAAGAAGAAGAAAAAAATCTTATTTCTGCCGGGACCGGTTTGGCTCGATGGATGGAGCGTCGGCTTGGGGACCTAAGGGTCCTGAGTTCAATTCCTGTCAAGGGCATGTGCCTTGGTTGCGGGCATATCCCCAGTGGGGGGTGTGCAGGAGGCAGCTGATCGGTGACTCTCTCTCATCGATGTTTCTAGCTCTCTATCTCTCTCCCTTCCTCTCTGTAAAAAATCAATAAAATATATATTTTTAAAAATCTTATTTCTAAGGCTAATAAACATTCCCATACTAATTCCACCACCTGAACAGGGGAACATAGATCCTTCAAAAAATTTCTTGCTAAAACCGGTTTGGCTCAGCGAATAGAGCAACGGTCTACAGACTGTAAGGTCCCAGGTTCGATTCCAGTCAAGGGCATGTACATTGGTTGCGGGCACATCCCCTGTAGGGGGTGTGCAGGAGGCAGCTGGTCGAAGTTTCTCTCTCATCGATGTTTCTAGCTCTCTGTCCCTCTCTCTTCCTCTCTGTAAAAAATCAATAAAATATATATTTTTAAAATTCCTTGTTCTGTTAAGAAATACTCTTGCACCACAGATAAACAGTGTGATGACTCAGGAGGGAAGTTCAAAAGACACCACTGGGTAAATTATCACTCTGGTACACTAACTGATGACCAAGAGCGTAGCTGCCACGGAACAGGGTCTTCTCCACAAGGGCGGCGTCCTGTCCTATCGCAGGGCCTACAGCATGCTAACAGGTAAAACCACGCGTCATCACCCATCCTACCTTAAACCCCGTCGGGCACCAATCCACAAACTGGATGGTGCGCTTGGTCTTGATGGTGGCAATGGCCGCGTTGACATCTTTCGGGACCACGTCCCCCCGGTACAACATGCAGCAGGCCATGTACTTGCCGTGGCGAGGGTCACACTTGACCATCTGGTTGGCAGGCTCAAAGCAGGCATTGGTGATCTCGGCCACGGACAGCTGCTCGTGGTAGGCCTTCTCAGCCGAGATGACCGGGGCGTAGGTGGCCAGGGGGAAGTGGATGCGGGGGTACGGGACCAGGTTGGTCTGGAATTCCGTCAAGTCCACGTTCAGGGCCCCGTCAAAGCGCAGGGAGGCCGTGATGGAGGACACGATCTGCCCGATCAGGCGATTGAGGTTGGTGTACGTGGGCCGCTCGATGTCCAGGTTGCGCCGACATATGTCATAGATGGCCTCGTTGTCCACCATGAAGGCGCAGTCGGAATGTTCCAGGGTCGTGTGGGTGGTGAGGATGGAGTTGTAGGGCTCCACCACGGCCGTGGACACCTGGGGGGCTGGGTAAATGGCAAACTCGAGCTTGGACTTCTTGCCGTAGTCCACCGACAGCCGTTCCATGAGCAGAGAGGCAAACCCGGAGCCGGTGCCGCCCCCGAAGCTGTGGAAGATGAGGAAGCCCTGCAGCCCCGTGCACAGGTCCGCCTGGGAGAGAGCAGAGGCGTGAGCAGAGCAGTGCCGTGTGAAGCCACAGCGCCAACTCCAACGAGCCTAGGTCACTTCTCTTTGGCTCCACGATTTTAAATGGATCCCAGTCACCCCAGGTAACACGCATTCCACTGGGGGGAAGGCAAAGCAGACACCGGAGGTGTATGTATGGACGCACTGCAGCCAGACCAGAAAGGAGGACCATGGTTCATGCCTCTGCCTTGGGTTTTCCCCAAATGGCTCTGGAAGGCTTCCCAGCACCCTGCTTACCAGTTTGCGGATCCGGTCCAGGACCAGGTCAACAATCTCCTTGCCGATGGTGTAATGGCCTCTGGCATAATTATTGGCTGCATCTTCCTTCCCGGTGATCAGCTGCTCAGGGTGGAAGAGCTGCCTGTAGGTCCCTGTGCGCACTTCATCTACAGAGAGGACACGTGCCTTTAAGGACGATTGTTAACTCACCAGCACGGACAGACTGGGGAATGTTCAGTTCTACCAGCACGTGCTGTTCCTTGGAGGTGAACAGCATCCGTGTGTCACAGGGAGGCTCTATGTCACACACAGAGCACATCTGCAATCTATGGCTCTAGGCAGGTAAACTCAACTCATGGCAAATACCAGCCTGACTGGAACCACTGCACACAGGCAATTCTCCATTTTATTTCACACCAAACGGTACAATTTTAAAAATGGTTCACACCGGACAGTCACTAGGTCAGTGTGGTTTTTGCCAGGCAGTCCTATCAGGGCACCTGTGTGGCCTGGTCTCAGACTTGAGGGTGGGGTGACATTCTGTCATCTCTGGGTGACCACTGACAGGTGCTCTCTCTGCAGCTCTCCTCAGGTCACTACTCTGGAGGGACCCAATGACTGTTCTCCAATTTCTATTTCTGAGCTGCAGGTCAAGGCTCATGCACCGGCTGAGAGTGCACAGCATGAAGGTGACGCCTGCCTGGGGCTGAGGCAGTCATGAATGAATCTGTCATAAGCCTAGCTTACTCCTGGCACAGCAGCTTTTTGCTCTATGTTATGTTTTCCTAAATCAGGAGCCCAAGCCCCACATTTCAAGCACTAACCTTTCAGTTTCTCAGCTGACACGGTCACGGCTTACCTGTGTGTCCATCCATCCTTTCTGCAGAGGAATTCCAAGAAGAACCCTGGGGGATTAACGAGGCCCTCCCAGCAGCCCCGCCTGCCCCAGTACTTACCAACCACGGTGGGCTCCAGGTCCACAAACACTGCTCTGGGCACATGCTTGCCAGCCCCAGTCTCGCTGAAGAACGTGTTGAAGGAGTCATCCCCTCCACCAATGGTTTTGTCACTTGGCATCTGCCCGTCAGGCTGAATGCCATGTTCAAGGCAGTATAATTCCCAGCAGGCATTGCCGATCTGGACACCGGCCTGTCCCACGTGGATAGAAATGCACTCTCGCTGCGAAACAGAACCTAAACGTGAGACCCCTGCCCCATCACCTTTAAGGCCGTTGTCACTATATGGCAGGGAAATAAAACCTGACCTGTAAATTAGGAGTCATATGTCCCTTAATGACAGGAATGCATTCTGAGGAATGCATCATTAGGCCATTTCTTGTCACCGTCTGAACATCATAGAGTGCACTTACACAAACCTAGATGGTACAGCCTAATTACATGGCACAGCCTACTGTTCCTAGGCTACAAACCTGTTCAGCATGTTACTGTATTGAATCCTGTAGGTCATTATAACACAATGGTAACTATTTGTGTATCTAAATATGTCTAAACATAAAAAAGTACAGTAAAATACAATATAAAATATTTTAAAAATGGTACACCTGGCCGAAACCTGTGTGCCTCAGTGGATAGAGCATTGGCCTGCGGACTGAAAGGTCCCAGGTTCGATTCCAGTCAAGGGCATGTAGCTTGGTTGTGGGCACATCCCCAGCAGGGGGTGTGCAAGAGGCAGCTGATAGATGTCTCTAACTCTCTATCCCTCTCTCCTTCCACTCTGTAAAAAATCAATAAAATATATATTTTAAAAAAATGGTACACCTGTATAGGGCACTTGTCCTGAATGAAGCTTGCAGTACTGGAAGAGAGTTAAGTGGTGAGTGAATGTGAAGGCCTAGGACCGTGGTCGGCAAACTGCGGCTCAAGCCACATGCGGCTCTTTGGCCCCTTGAGTGTGGCTCTTCCACAAAACACCATGGCCTGGGCGAGTCTATTTGGAAGAAGTGGCGTTAGAAGAAGTTTAAGTTTTAAAAATTTGGCTCTCCAAAGAAATTTCAATCATTGTACTGTTGATCTTTGGCCCTGTGGACCAATGAGTTTACCGACCACTGGCCCAGGACATCACTGTACACTACTGCAGACTTTATGAACACTGTCCCACCAGACAGCCGTCTCCCGCTTCCTCCCGACAGGGTCAGAAATAGAACACTGAAGCTGTCAGTGCCGCTCCATGCATAGGGATGTGGGTGGAATGGAAATATCAAGGAGAAAATTGCTGGGTAAGGCATAGAACACTGTAACAGTGACTGTCAGGAGGAAGTAAAACATGGCTGGAGGATCAGCAAGCAGGAATAAGAAATCAATATCGAGACATAAAGGAACACAGGGGATTGTCATGGCAACGTGGTTTCATTATTGCGTGTTGGAGCTGTGGTCAGATTAAGGGGCTTTCTGGTATTTGTGAAAAGAGAGGGTATTTAACGTGGAGAGGGTGTGAAACTGAGCACTCAGTTTTCATTTGTAAATTTGATGTCGGTTCCATTGACCCTATTTGGCACAAAATGCCCTCTCTGGCACTGAATTGGTGGAAGAAATAACACTTATCTAAGCTTTACAGCATTACTCTGAAAATATGTCCCAATGAGAGGGACAGGCTGCACTACCACAGGAAGTGGTAAACCCTCGATTTTGAGGACCTCCGTTTGCCACATGTGAAAATGAGCATTGTGTTAATTTTAAAATGCTTTTAACCAAGATTTGCTTATAACTAAATTAACAGGGATTTTTTGGATATGAGTTCACCAACATTTTTAACATGTTGAAAAGAAAAACCACTGCAGTAATTTTGCTGACATAAACATTACATATCTAACAATATGGTGGTGAAGGGGGACGAAGAGCGAGAAGGGATTAATGTAATACTTTCAACAAGAAAGATTAAAAAATATATTACATATCTACAACTGCAGTCTACATGTTTATATCCAAGAGTGGTCGCTGGTAAATGTGATCACACCATAAATCCCACAGTCATTGGTTCTGTAGCCTCCTGGCATGACTTACTACAGCAGTTTTTAAAAAATAATAATTTTTAACTTAAAAAAATATATACACTTTATTGATTTTTTTTTTACAGAGAGGAAGGAAGAGAGCTAGAGTTAGAAACATCGATGAGAGAGAGACATCGACCAGCTGCCTCCTGCACACCTCCTACTAGGGATGTGCCTGCAACCAAGGTACATGCCCTTGACCAGAATCGAACCTGGGACCTTTCAGTCCGCAGGCTGACGCTCTATCCACTGAGCCAAACCGCTTCCGGCTACTACAGCAGTTTTAAGGGGTGCCCCACGACCTTCCCACTTGCGGGGGGGGGGGGGGAGGTGGCGGAGCGTGACTGTACCCGGAGTGTGTCTGGCGCCCAACCTTGACCAACATGCTCGGGACAGGACCCTGGGTAGTGCTCCAGTCCCAGCGGGGTCAGGAATGACACCCTCCTGCCCTGCTGCCACCGAGGCATAACCTCCCCGCTCCCCGCCACCACACGGCCCGTCATACCATGGTGCTCACTGCCTGGCCTCAGCCGTGCGTGCTCCCGCCTCCTCCGTCCAACGCCGCGTGCCCAACTGCCCGCCCTCCACGCTGCGCCGAGTCCTGATTGACACGCCATCCGCACAATTGCCATTGGCTCTGGCTGCTCTGGGGGAGGGGCCTTAGGCGGGAACTCCAATGGCGATTGGCTTTCTTGAAACAAACTCTTTTTTGATTGGTCGCCAGTTTGGGCGGGAAGTGGTGACTCCGTGGCGCCATGAGGGGGCGGAGGCCTCCTGAGCCGCTAGGAGGGATGGTGGCGGGGGGGTGGTAGGGAGAAGAGCCCCTGTTTTCGGTGGAGACCTCTCTATGGTAGCTCACGCCTCCCGAGCTCTATGTGTTTATGGGTAAAAATGTAGTCTTTGTACAGGGCTGTCAGAAGTTATGAGGGCTGCTAACGTGTCAGGCCTTGACAGACTTAAGCCAGAGCAAATCCCTGCAAGGGCTATTCAGTTAGCATCCTTTTACTGGTGCTATTAGCACCGTAGGCTGGTAAAATGTATTGTTTTTTATTGACTGATTTTAGTGAGAGAGAAATGTCGATTTGTTGTTCCACTTATTTATGCACTCATTGATAATTGGGGAGGATAGCAGACTAGGGGTGGGGCTGGGGTGGGGGTGTCCAGAGAGGACAGAAGCTATAGGAGACAAAGGCAGAGGAAAAGATAGCAATGAGTACTGACATGGGACCAGCTGCATGGAATAATGACACCTGCTGTGGCCCTGACTAATCAGTGGAGACCACCATCTGGAAAGCCGATGTGTATTCTATTGGGATCCCCTCCTGAGATCTCCAGATAAATTCCCGCAAGATGGAGGACCCAATGTAGCTATCTCTATAGGGCATGCCCAGACCTTCCCCCACCCCCTTCTCTCTCTCTCTGTCTCTCTCTTTCTCTGTCTCTCTCTCTCTCATCTTCTATACACCAAGGGCCCTTCTTTTGCCTCTGTAACTTGTTTCCTGAGTCCATTTCTTCTACCTCAGTGACTTTCTAAGTAAATTTATCTTAATAGTTTGAGTGTTGACTCTGAATTCTCTTAGCCAGAACTCAAGTTCCGATGTTGCTGAACCAAGGTCCAGTCTGACGCCACCGGCCTAAGACCTAATGCCTTTTCGCCGCCATTTCCACTTATTAGGTCATTCCCTCTCCACCCCCCCAACGAAATTAAGTAGTTCTCAGAATACAAATCTTGCATTTGTTTTGTTAAGTTTATTCTTTTTCTCAGCTTTATTGAGATATAATTGACATTATTCTAAGTATCTTTATAAATTTATTCTTTTTGATGCTATGTAAACAGAATTGTTTTTCTTAATTTCATTCTCCATAGTTCTTTGCTAGTGTAGAGAAATACAATTGATTTTTCTATTTTTCAGCTCTACTGAGGTATGACTGGCAAACTGTAAGATATTTAAAGTGTACCTCATGAGGATTTGATATTTGTATGCATTTTGAAAGGAGTCTTCCCATCTAGCTAATTAACACCCCACACATTTCTCTATTTTAAGATTTTTCATCAGAACATTTAAGCTCCACTCTTTAACAAATTTCAACTACTATACAATCCAGTGTTATAGTCATCATGTTATACATTAGGTCCTCTGGTTTTTGTCTGTTTATCTTGTAGCCTGCACCTTTGCTGAACTTGTTGGTTTCAATGTGTTTGGTATGAATTCCTTAGTATTTTCTATACATAAGATCATGTCACCTGTGACTAGAGATAGTTTACTTCTTCCTCTCCAATGTGCTTCATCACATCTTCATGGGTTTGCTCTGTGTAATTGCCTTGTTCAATGGAGTCCAAGCATTGGCCCATCCATATCCCTGAAAGCTTACAATTCATTATATCATCCATGAGAGGCCTCGTATATCCACTGTAGCTGCCTGTGAGGGAGAACCCTTCTTCTGCTAATGAAAAGTCAGCACTCCAGCCGAAACCGGTTTGGCTCAGTGGTGGAGCGTCGGTCTGCGGACTGAGGGGTCCTGGGTTCGATTCTGGTCAAGGGCATGTACCTTGGTTGCGGGCACATCCCCGGTGGGGGGTGTGCAGGAGGCAGCTGGTCGATGTTTCTCTCTCATTGACGTTTCTGGCTCTCTGTCTCTCTCCCTTCCTCTCTGTAAAAAATCAATTAAAAAAAAAAAGTCAGCACTCCAGAACACTGCACACCCGCACTAAGGTGGTCATCGGTTAGGCTTTAGAGGAGGAGCTCCTGTTACAAAACCGCCCTTCTCTTGGCTTGAAATGCATTTTTCTAGATTTTTGTGAAGGCATTTCAGAACAAGGGACATTTTATGTTTAGGCCACATGGGAGCAGGTTAAGGGAATTGTCATTCCTGCAGAAAGTGGGATTTCTCCATTTAAGAAGTTCCTCAAGGCAACATCAGGCAAATATCAGAAGGGACCAAGGGGCTGGCCAAGGCACAGTGTTCCAAGTGGCACCATCTTGTCTGGGAGACCACTAATCTATCATATTATCAGCATCCCATTGAGCCAGACAGGCTGCAGGTGCCCCTAAATGCCATTCCACAAACCACCTATAAACCTGAAGGCAATTATAAAGTTCTGGGGGAAGAGGACATGTGTTTTGGTTTTGCTTTGTTTGGATGGGTTGTCATCATTTTTCTGTGAACAAGTTAACACATTGTCACACCAACTTTTTCACTTTCAATTCAGTGGGAAGAGCGGAAGGACAAAGACGCCTCAGCACCGCAATAAATAAGCTTGAGGGGAGGTTGGGAAAGCCATGGGATGGGGCACAAGGACTGACATGGAGTGGGTGCTCAGGACGTGGTACCTCTCACTGATTACCCATGAATGGAAGGCTGCTGCTGTGGTTCCCAGGATCCTCCAGGCCTGACGGATACTCCTAGGCTAGGAGGGGCTGCCACTGGCATCTGAGGGGCCCTAGTAGGTTGTCCCCAAGAGTCTGCTTGCCTCCTTTCAGAACACTGACTGCAGCTACCAGCTCAGAACAGCCAGCATGAGTTTTGCCAATTCACAGAACATTCCCAAAAGCTATGCACTCACTCGCCAATGTAGGAGGATGGTTCCAGAGCACAGGAGAGATTGCCCAGGGCCACTGCAGCACCGCTGAGTGGGTGGGGGCTCTACCTGTGATGGGGGTGCTGGCAAGGGGAGGAGGGTTAGAAGCCAGGCAGGGCTGGAGTTGGCTACAGTCTGTGAGAGGGTCAGTGCTGGCAGCTGGGAGTACTGGGACAGAGCCTGGGAGAAAGTTCTCTAGACACAGACATGGCAGGAGCCCCACTGGACCAGCGCCCTGCCATGCGTGCCCAGGGCTCTCCCCTTCTCCACGGCTCCTGTTCCACTGCAGATCTCTGTGCAAGACTGGCTCTGCCACTCCCCAGGCAGCACTGTTCCAGAGCTGGAGTCAGGGGAAGGACAGTCTGCCTGGGAGTTGAAGGTAGAATTCTCCCCACACGCCACAGTTTGGTTCTGCATGGGCCTCATCCGTGAGGTCTCCCAGGTGGGACCCACCTTTCCAGCCACAGGGAATGGTTACAGACTTCAAGAATGGGCCAGCGAGTGGGGGCCAGAGCCCGGGCAGGGCCATCCTTGCCTCAGCGTCTGGCTCTTAGCAGCAGCAGTGGCCATTGGGGCAGGAGCAGGGGCGCCTCTAAGCCACGGGGGCAGCCTAGTTGGGAGGTGAAGAGGCCGGCTCTGTTTGCTCAGGGTTGGAGGTCACCTTCTTCGGGGCCTTTGCCTGCAGATGATGACATTAGGTCAGGGCTCTGGCCAACAGCCTCCACGTGCGGCAGCACCTGGTGGCAGAGTGGGCCCCGCGCTCACCTCCTCATACTTGGTTGTCCAGTAGAAATAGCCTTCTCCGTCCACGTACAGCAGCAGCAGGTCACAGAAGAAGGTGATCTGGGAGAGTCAGGGGAGACCCATGTCCCGGCCCCAGCCTGCCCTCCTGCCACACCCCCGCCAACCCTCACTCTGAGTCTCAACAGCAGGCAAAGGGGGCTCAGTGTACACGCAGGCGGGTCTGGGCACGCGCAGTCTGCGACCAGCGGGAGCCCACATTGGCCACACTCACCACGCCCAGCCACGCTGCTCCGGTGCCCAAAGTGATGGTCGTGGGGACGAGCCCGAACTTCCCTGCCTGAGAGACACCTGGGCTGAGTCTGTCAGACCATGACTGTTGCCTCCTTCCAGCCCAGCTCTGCCCATCCCACCTGGCCCCTCCTACCTGGCCAGTGACGATGACGTCGAAGCGAATCCCATAGAGTTTAAGCAGGCTCCGGGCCTCCACCCCTGAGGCTTCCCACCAGTGAGTGGCTGTCCTGCGGGCAAGAGAAAGTCTGGCGGCCTGCTCTGCCCACTCCCAGGCTGGCTGGCCCTCCCAAGCCTCCATCATGCTCATCCATTGACTCCATCAACCTCCGGCACAGCCCAAATCCTGGGTCTCAGCTCTGTGTCATTGCTGAGGACAAGGGGAAAGCAAAACAGAACCTGCCTTTCAGAAGCTCCCTGAACTCGGAGGGGACAGGGACGAGACAGAAGAGTTTCTAAATAGACACTGGCAGTGGGGGTGGGTGCGGGGATGAGTGGGGTCAGGTCAGGGTTGTGAGCATCCAGAGGGTGGTACTCAGTCTCCCCTAGGAAGTGGGGAAGGCTTCCTGTAGGGGAGACTTTCAGGCTGGGTTTTCAGGGTTCAGGAAGGAGTTCTAGGCAGAGACAGGAGGGCCAGTGAGAGCACAGAGATGAGGGGAGGAGGGTGTGGGCAGGGAGCCAGCCCCATAGAGTTGCATAGGGATAGGGAGGTCAGTGAAGCTAAGTATGTACCCTTGACTGGGAATCAAACCCACAACCCTTCGGTGTGTAGACCAATGCTCTAACCATTGAGCCACTGGCCAGAGCCTGCCATTGCTAAAGTTTTTGAGTGTGACAACAAAGAGCCTCCCATAGGAAATGCCCTCATTCTCAGCACAGTGTTGAGAGGGGTGAGTATCTAGATGTCTGCCACTTACTTTTCAACGGTTGCATCTGAAATCTATCTAATTTTACCTGGCTCATTCTAGAAATGAAGAGAGAAGCAAACGTGGCAAATGGTAAAACAATAATAAACAAATAAAAAACTCAGGTGAACTCAGATGGAGATTATATACATGTTTGTGATATTAATCTTCAAACTTTTTCTATAGATTTAAGAAATTTAAAAAATAAAACCTTAAGAAAAAAGTAAAAAAGGACCCCCCTGTGCTGTGGAGGGGAGCTGCTGAGGCAGGGCGGGGTGGAGGAGGGGCTGGAGGTGAGGGGTCCCAGTTATAACCCAGGTGTGAGGACAGATGGGGTGAAGGGGGAAGAGCACAGGAGGGCAATGGGCAGGGCCTGTCCTGGGGGACCTGGGGCTGAAAATACCCGCTCCTGCTCCTGGGACCGCCCTCTTATGTAGAGCGAAGCATCCAGGGGGCTCGGCAGAGGTGGGGTCTGTCCTGACCGCCACAGGAGGACAGGTGAAGGTGCACCTGGCTGAGGGGGGAGTGGCAGGTGGGTGCTGGGGGCGGGGGCAGTGGCACCTGAAATTGTAGCTCCTCTGCTGCAGCTGGAAGGAGTAGTGGGGGTGGCAGTCAGAGCCCCCAATGTCCAGGTTGCAATCCCAGAGGACACGGATGCTTATAGCACCGCCCTGCACACGGCACATCAATGTTCACCGTCACATGGGCTGGAACGGTCTCCCTGAGTCCTCCCGGAACCCAGCCCGCCACAGACCCACCAGCAGCGCCAGGTCCTCAAAGACCCCTCCAGCTGCGGCCACGAGGTCCCCGATGCGGAACACCGGACAGTAGGGGCTGGAGCGGGGATCGTATCGGCAGCGCTTGAAATAGGTGCTGTCCCGGGTCTCCAAGGCATTGGATCTGAGCAGGCGGGGGAGGGGAGGTTAGGCCAGGATGGTGATTAAGGAGAGTCTGGGGCCCGTTGGACTCACCCATACTTACTTGGAGAAGTTGAACTTGCTGAAGGTGACAGTGTTTTTGATGAACAGTGTAAAGTTCTCGGCCTGGACCAGCAGGGGCTCCCTGTGGGGTGTGGGAGGTGAGGGGTGGGCTCTGCCGGTCCTGGCACCTTGCCTTGGGATTTGGGGGAGACTTACATGGGCACGATGTTGCTCTCCACCGGGCACCAACCCTGGATCTCACAGGTCCTGTGGGTCTCATTGAACACCACACACTGGCCTGTTTTTATGCCTTGAAAACACAAGACAGACTCAAGAACTGCGGTGGGGGGTGAGTGGACAAAGGGCTACTGACAAAAAGGAGAGACACAGAGGCACCACCAGGCCTGTACCCAGGAGCCACCCATGGTCACAGACCAAACCCCCACCTCAGCCCCATTCCCAGTAGAGGCACCGGAAGACTGGGCCCACGGTTACCATGGCTGTGTGTCCCCGTCTCCCCTTCAGGACAGTCTTCGTGGGCCCAGCAGCTAGCCAGCGGGATGGAGGGGTGCTGAGGTGGGTGAGAGCAGAGTTGTCAAGGACCCAGTGGGCGATCCAACCCTGCAGTCCACAGGGACCTGTCCCACCCACCTTAGCCCCCCAGGGTTCTGAGTTTGGGGGGCACATGGAAAAGCTAGAGGGTGCAACTAAAAGGAAGTGGTCAGAGCGGGGTGGGTGAGCAGCCCCCAACCAGAGGGGTGCAGGTGCTGTATTCCAAAGCAAGGCAAGACTCCTTTCCTCCTGGTAGTTCTGTCCCTGGTGCGGACAGAAGTGGTTTATCGAGGCCCAACTTCCTCTGATCCCAATTCAGATCACACAACAGAGAAGGTGGAGGGACCCTGGGAAGGTAAGTGCATGCTAGAGTCACTGGGAGTGGCAGACAAAGGACAGGACCCTAATCCAAGGGCCTGGGTAGGGAAGTAGGACCTCACAGGCTAGCCCTCCCCTGCTGTTCTTCAGTAACACGGGGACATTAATGCAGGCACACTGTCACAGAGCTGTGATCAGCCAGGAAGAAGAAGTGGTGAGCTTTCTCGGGGTCCCAGACCCTGGAGAGGAAGGTACCCTTGAGCATCAGGCACTTGTACAAACACGTTCTGCTGGGGCAGACGGTGGACATCACTGTCCAAGGCACCCAGCTCAGGGGCAGCAGGAGGAACACAGTGTCAAGGAAGGGTTTGGGGATTCTGAGAAGCCAAATGAGATGATGGGACTTTTGGGGGGTGGGACTGTGTGGGGCCACTTGTTCTGCCCCATTGTTTCTACCTGTGTCCTGAGTCTCCCCTCCTCTCCACCCTGGCTGGGCCACCATGTCCTCCAATTGGACCCCATGGTGACCACCACAAGGTCTTGCCTCTGACCTCATCCACCTGCACCCAGCAACTGGAGTGGTCCATGCCATGTACAGAAGATGGAGTACCCCTCTCCAAGCCCATCTGTGGCTGCCTGCTGCTCCTGTGATTGAATTCACCTCCTGGGTTCACAGGGCCCATGAGATCTGGGGTCACCCCCTTCCCTCCCCAGTCCAAATCTAGGCTGCAGACCCATTCAGCAGCAAATGACTCTGGAGCTGTCTCACCTCACACAGCTCAGGTCCTTGCCCACACAGCCCTCTGCCCGGACATCTTTAAGATCCCACTGGAGTCTCCAGTCCCACGGAAAACCCCTCTTGAGGCCTCAGGCAGAAGCCTCCCCTGGTCACCCAGGTGCACCATCTGTCCCCACCACAGGACAGCCACTTTGGCTGGGCGTCTGTGCAGGAGTTTCTTGAAGTACAGGGGACAGAGTTTTTCAAGACCAGCACAGGGCCTGGCCTAGGGGAGTACATATGCTAGGAGGGGCCAGATGGCCAGGACTCCCGAGGAGTTCAGGCTGGTCTTAGGAAGCTGGGTTTTCAGATCAAATGAATGATCTGCCCTGGCAGTTTCTTAGGAAGGGCTAAATGTCAGGGCATTGGGCAAAGAGGAATCACACGGATTCCAGAAAACACAGAACCATGGCCCCAGCAAAAATAAGAATGGGCCAAAACCGGTTTGGCTCAATGGATAGAACATCAGCCTGCGGACTGAAGGGTCCCAGGTTCGATTCCGGTCAAGGGCATGTATCTTGGTTTCGGGCACATCCCCAGTGGGGGTGTGTGTGTGTGTGGGTGCAAGAGGCAACTGATCGATTTTCTCTCTCATCGATGTTTCTTTTTTCTTTTTTTTAAAATATATTTTATTGATTTTGTACAGAGAGGAAGGGAGAGAGATAGAGAATTAGAAACATCGATGAGAGAGAGTCATCGATCAGCTGCCTCTTGCACACCCCCTACTGGGATATGCCCGCAACCAGGGTACATGCCCTTGACCGGAATCGAACCCGGGACCTTTCAGTCCCCAAGCCGACGCTCTATCCATTGAGCCAAACCGGTTTCGGCTCATCGATGTTTCTAATTCTATCCCTCTTCCTTCCTCTCTGTAAAAAAATCAATAAAATATATTATATAAAAAAATCAGAATGGGCTATAAACTGAACATTAAATAGATGTCTTCTGAGCATCAGAGAGGGACATTGTGTGTGTTTGAGCACGTGACTCCCCTTCTTTGAGAGCAGGGCCAACCAAAGGCATGTGGTACCCTCAGCAACTGTGGTGGGACCAGCAACCAGGGATCAAGGGACCGATGACCACACAGTCCAGCAAGCAATTCAACGTTGGGCTCAATTAAAGAAAGTTGTCACCATGGAGGTAGGTTTCCCAAGTTATATTCTGGGTCCCAATTGTTCAAACAAAATTTATAGCTGGGAAAGCATACACTTAAAAATGGTTAAGATAAGCCCTGGCCGGTGTAGCTCAGCTGGCTGGGCATTATCATGTATACTGAAGGACTGCAGATTCAATTTCTGGTCAGAGCATGTGTCTGGGTTCAGGCTCGATCCCAGGCACATGGGCATTGATGTTGCTCTCACATTGATGATTCTCTCTCAAAATCAATTTTAAAATCTCTTATTTTTGAAAATATGTTTTTATTGATTTCAGAGAGAGAGAGAGAGCGGGAGAGAGAAAAACATAGATTGGCTGCCTCCTGCATGCCCCCAATCAAGGACTAAGCCCACAACCTGGGTATGTGCCTCAACCAGAAATTGAACTGGTGACCTTTTGGTAGATGGGACAATGCTCAATCAACTGAGCCACACCAGCCAAGCAATAAAAAAAAATCTTGAAAATACGGTTAAGATAATAAATCTTACACTGTGTGTATTTTGTTGCAATCCAAAACACTGCGGGGGAAATCCACAGCTGGGGAGGAGAGCGAGTGTGCTGTGACGCACACGGGATCCCCGGGACATGCCTCCACTGCAGAACTGGCTCAAACTGGCCCCGTTTCTAACAAGACCCAGAGCCAAAGTTTAAACCTTGGAACAGCATTCACCAGTAACACCTGTGAGCTCTAACTGCTCCCCCGGATGGAACCAAAGGACCAGGACATGACCAGAACCTGAACGCAGGAGACCCTTTACAAGCGAAGGCTCTGCTGCGCAGGAAGAGCCAATGCATCCTGAACCCTGGATCAGGGAGACAGAATTGCCTCCTGTCTCCTTGCTGGCCAAACTCCCCAAAAAGCTCTTCACCCCGCCCCCAAAAGCCTGCGCCAGCCCTAACTGGTTTGGCTCAGTGAATAGAGTGTCAGCCTTCGGACTGAAGGGACCCAGGTTCAATTCCAGTCAAGGGCATGTACCTTGGTTGCAGGCACATTCCCAGTGGGGAGTGTGCCAGGAGGCAGCTGATCGATGTTTCTAACTCTCTATCCCTTCCTCTCTGTAAAAAATCAATAAAATGTACTAAAAAAAAAAAAAAAATAAAGCCTGCTCCATAGCGTTAGTTCCTATGTGCATTGGGCAGCGAGCCCTTGCTTGGCAATATGTCCAGGTGAGAGGGAAGATGAGATTTTAGGGGGAGAATCTGCTTCAGGAATGAACAGAGAGGGGGACTCTTGCTCGATCACAGTCATAGCAAAAAATACCCAGACATCAGTGAGCAGGAGTATGCTGTTTGCCCACAACAACGAAAACTGCCTGAGGACACGCCAATAGGGGCTGGGCATAGGGAAGAGGAGGTGATCTCCCAGCCTGGCTCTTGCTATTAGAGCCCACCTACGCCTGGTGCCCAGCTCCTGGTGATCCACTGACAGCAGGGAAGTGCCCAGAGGCAGAATCAGGATGGGGAGGGGCCTGGATATCCCACAGAGGATAGTGGAAGGTTCTGGAAGCATATTTCTCAGAAGTCCAGAGTCCTGTCACCCACAGGCTGGAAGGAATTGCAGTAATTCCTACCAGGCAGGGTGCTTGGGAAAACTAAGTGAAATAATTCACAGAAAATTGTTATCCCAGTGCCTGGAATACAGTAATACATACTGAGCCCTCAGGCACCCTGGGAAGGAGAAGGGAGGACATGGTTGGGGACGCAGGGCTGGAAGAGGAGCTGGGAACAGCTGGAAGTCTCCTGGGCAAACTTACCTCTGGGCACCGGCCCTGAACTTGTTCTGGCGTCACAAGGAAGTTGGTCACCAAGAAGAACACATTCTCTCCCTACGAGGCAAATGTCAGGGTTTGCGACATGGCTCCCTCAACGGGAGGGGACAGAAGCTGGCAGGTGGTGTGTGAGGGAAGGAGCCCTGGCCTCATTGAGTCAACCCTGTGCCCAGGACAATGCCTCCAGTGAGATGGGGGGCTAGCTGGGCTTCTGGCCATTTCTGAGCCCATGGCTGCCTCTTGGAGACAAGTCTATTTTTCATGTTCACTCTCATTCCCTGAACCAGAATTTTCTAGGAGCTCTTGTTTCTTGGCACTAAAGATCTAGAACTGAGTCGGGTCCGGCACATGCACAGCTGGTCAGACGGTAGACCCCTCATTGCAGGAATGGCCAAGGGCCAGGGTAGCAGGTGGTGAGTTCTGCCTGGGCAGATGGTGGCCAAAGGTAGGAAGAGTGGCTGGCACCCGTGTGCTGAGCATAAGAGCTCTGGGAATTCGGGGGAGTGTACACCCAGGAAGGGGAGGCAAGGGCTGGGCAGAGGGCAGAGGTCTATGACATCAGTCAGGAACTGGAGGGACTTGGTGGCTCCCATCATGTACAGGGAGACTCCCAAGGGTAGAAAGCAAGGGCTGGCAGGCTCTGATGATGTCACACGGGGAAGCTCAGCCTGACTGCTGCATGGGTGCACCTGGGACCCACTAGCAAATCCCAGCCTCATCCAGGTGTGGCCTGAGAAGCAGTGAAAATGGTTCAGAGATGGAGAGGATGGGGTGGGGGCGGGAAGGGGTCAAGCTGTGTCCAGCTTTTGCACTGGGGGATGAAAAGAGGCCACTGGGGAGAGGGTGATGATTTTTCTTTGGATGTGGTGGGTGTTCACTGTGCTCAGGGCTGGTGTCACTGCGGGTACAATTTGGGCATCAGCAGGACAGAGGTGGAAATGGACTGTGGACAATCTGGGTAGAAAAAGCAGCCAGAAATGTAGGAGGGGCAGCGGAGGAGGGCCTGACAGCAGCCCCCCAGGTCAGGGAGGCAGGCATACAGGGCCTGGCCCCCCATGCTCCTCCTACCCCACCCTCAAGCTCAAGCTCAGTGTCAAGTTCCCAGACATTCCACTCTTCCAGATGCAGCCTTTGTAAATGTACTGCCCCTGGCCTGGCTTCCTGACCCCTCCTCTCAGTCACCTGGAAGCCTCTTACACATCCCCATAGCTCTGTCCAGGTGCCTCTCCTCTGTAAGGCCCTTCCCTAGCCCAGCCCTGTGACAGCACCAGCGGTCATCACCCCGACTGGCATCACATGCGTCTCTTGCACACGGGTGCTGCAACGGTGGTCTCAGAGGTGTCAGCACCTGGCGACAGCGCTGAGGCACCCACCTGTGCCGGCTTCACGAAGTCAGCCACATCCCACAGCCGATGCCCCAGCTCCTTGATCTGGGTCACGGAAACGCCTTTGAGTTTGGTGATAACGGAAATCTGGGGGTCCAGGTCCTGTTCCTGGTAACCTTTCTTGACGAGGAGGGCCCACCTGGGGAGGAGCAATGGTCAGGATGGTGTGTCCCTGGCGCACTGTGAGCAGTGGCCGAGCTGGGCCCTACTTCCTCAGCCTCCTCCCTCACACCCTGTAGGCTCCCAGAACACCACTCAAGTCCCCAACTTCCTCTCCATGCTCATCCCTGTCGTCTCCCCCTGCCCCCCAACACCCTGCACAGGCCAGAAGCACAGGCCATGCCTCAGAGAGCCAGTGCCACATGGTGTCTCCTATTAGGCACTCATGGGCTTGGAGATGCCCCCTACCAATTCCTTCACCAGCCAAAACCCTCCCCCTGTCCCAGCTTTCTCCTTAAAGATTCTCCTGATTCGGCCAGAACTGGTGAGTCGGGGAATCTTGTATTCTATTGGGGGCCTTAGTATTATAGTTCACACAAGTGTCAGGGGCTACATACTGCCCTGCCCATGGCCTCTTGGGCAAGTAGTGGAGCCCAACCTTCTCTGTGCCCAGAGCCCAACATGGGGCTGGGACAAGGCTCAGGAAAAGAGGCAGGTGGGCACACGGTTTATTCTTCACCCACTGGCCCCTATACAGACAGAAAACCTTCCCGCTGCCTACCCACTACCCTGTCCCAACCTGCCCCGGCCTCCACTTACCACCAGCCCGGCCCCTGAAGAATCCAACCCCCAACCCTGAGCCCAGCAGGACAGTCATGGTCCCTCAGCCAACGTGGCCAGGAGCCGTTCTCTTACCCTACCACGTAGACCACAGCCCCAAGCTGCAGGAGCCTCTGCAGGACGCCCACCCACCAGTTCTTGGTCATCACATACTTCGCGGTCTTGTAATCCAGAAGCCCCCAGGCTGCCAAGGCCACTGGGGAGCCCATGCTCCCAGCTCCTGCTGGCTGCTGGGGCACATGAGTCAGCAGAGCAGCTGCAGTCACAGCTGAACAGGAGATAAAGCAGGAGTCCAAGAAGGACCTGGCCAGCAGCTATTAAAGGGACAGGATCCACTTGGGGCAGCATCCAGCCTTCCCTCTCACCTCCCAATCATGAGTTCAGTCCCAACCTCCCAACCTCCAGCTGCCCTGGGCCTCTCCAGACTCCCTCGGCCGGACCCTGGGCACACAGAGAGGAGCAGCACCTGTCCCCGGCCCTCAGGCCTCACTTCCTTGGGTGATGCGGGGATGAGTGATAGGCGGTATAGGCACTATGAGATGTACTAGAGTTGCAGGGGTCCAGCAGAAGGGCCAAGGAAAGCTTCAGAAAAAAGTGACCTCTGAGCCCACACTTGAAGATTCTGAAGTTCAACAAAGTTGGGGAGGAACGTTCCTGGTGAAGGAAGCTGCATATACAACCTAGAGCAGCGGTCAACAAACTGCAGCTCTCGAGCCACATGCGGCTCTTTGGCCCCTTGAGTGTGGCTCTTCCACAGAATATCACGGCCTGGGCGAGTCTATTTTGAAGACGTGGCGTTAGAAGACGTTTACATTTAAAAATTTGGCTCTTGCCGAAACTGGTTTGGCTCAGTGGATAGAGTGTGGGCCGGCAGACTGAAAGGTCCCAGGTTCGATTCCGATCAAGGGCATGTACCTTGGTTGCCAGCACATCCCCAGTAGGGGGTTTGCAAGAGGCAGCTGATCGATGTTTCTCTCATTGATGTTTCTAACTCTCTATCCCTCTCTCTTCTCTCTCTCAAAAATCAATAAAATATATATATATATATATATATATTTTTTTTTTTTTTAATTTGGCTCTCCAAAGAAATTTCAATTGTACTGTTGATATTTGGCTCTGTTGACAAATGAGTTTATCGACCACTGACCTAGAGTATGAAAGAACTGGGACCCACAGAGAGCACGACTGGCTCCAGAGAGGAGGGTGGCCAGGCTCTGCAAGGTTCCCCAGCCTTCCTGTGTAATGCCCTCCTCACAAACTGCTCACATCCCCCAAGCACAGGAACTAAAAGCCCAGAGTCAGGTATCTCCTCCAGCCCTGGGAAGGGGGCGATGCTGGAACCGCACGAGATGGCTGGGAGAATAAGCACCTGCAAAGCG
Organism: Nyctalus aviator; assembly: GCA_036971965.1. Taxonomy (NCBI): domain Eukaryota; kingdom Metazoa; phylum Chordata; class Mammalia; order Chiroptera; family Vespertilionidae; genus Nyctalus; species Nyctalus aviator. Next base: position 9,446,098 of record CM072939.1, on the reverse strand, counting down.
CCCACCCTTGCGCTCAAGGTCTTGTCCGCCTAGCTAAGAGCAGACTCAAGTTCAGAGCAGACTAGAGGCGGTTTCTACAGCAACCAACAACACCAGGTTGCTCCAGTGACTGCGTCTCTATTTGCTGTAAGGAAAGCCTGGTCGCTGCAATTGGTTGTTGAAGCCGGAGGGTCCGCCCAAATTCCCTGGCTGGTGATGTGGTGCGTAGTCCCTACATCGGTGACCGCAAATGCAAAATGGACGTAACCATGAGGGGTCCCTGCGAGAAGTCTGGGGAGAGTGAAGAGCAGGAGAAAGAGGTGGCAGCGGAGGCTACGGCAGCTGGGCGCTCTGCAGGGGTCCCGGAGGCTGAGGATTCAGACACAGATTCGGATTCTAACCTGGAGACAGAAGGTGCCTCCGGGCAGGTCATGCCTGGGTGATCTCACCTTTGGGGCTTCTTTGGCAGGAGTGAAAGGGACAGGCTGGGATCAAGTGGGCAGGGCCCCTTGTCCAGCAGAGCAGGGAGCTCAAGTGGGCACGGAGCTCTCCTTGGGACACCGTCAGCACAGCCGGTGGCGGCAACTCCCTGTGCCTTCCCTGCAATGCTCCTGGGGCATCAGACGCTCCATTGTTAGAACACTCTGCTGCGGAGTGAAATGCCTGGTAGTGACAGAGCACAGGGGAACCCTTGGAAGATGACTGGCTGTGCCTGAAGAGGGACCCACATTCTTCTCTCTGTCTCCTGTTAGGCACCCAAGAGCTCAGAGAACCGGTCAAGGATACCCTCTACCTGAGGTCTTGCCGGGCCCACGGTGTTGTGCCCGTTTCCCGCTTTCTGCGCCAAGGGAGAGCCCCAGAGCTGAACCTGCGGCACCGTGGCCTGGGGCCCCAGGTACCCCTGGAGGGACCTTGGGGCCAGGCTTGTAGGGACGGGACCTGGGAGGCAGCAGCCATGGGTGTAGCCCCTTCCTGAGCCTGTCCCACACACTCCCTGGCTTTGCTCTGGGCTAGGCATAGCCCACCCTCACACCTGGGTGACAGGTGGGACCAGGGCTTTGAAAAAATTCAAAAAGGCCCGGGGAGCCTGCACTGGGCACCTCACCTGCTGGAGGGAGGGATCAGGAAAGGCTCCAGGAGGTGGGAGCCTAGAACAAGAAGCAGGTGTCCCCTGGGCATGGGGAAAGGGAGGGCCTGCCAGCTGGAAGGCACCAAGTGGGCTGAGCCCTGGAAACATGAGCCAAGGTAGTAGCTATCTATGTCTGGGGCGTTCAGCCCGGGAAGGATCAGGCCTTTCAGGCCCCTCTCTGTCCTAGGGGGCCCGGGCTCTGGCTCCTGCGCTATCCTCCAACCCCTACGTCAAGCGGCTGGACCTCCGGGACAACGAGCTCTGTGGGGCCGGCGCAAAGGCCCTGGCGCGTGCTCTGAGCAAAAGCAGCAGCATCTGTGGTAGGCGGGCCTGTCCCTACCAGCCATGGGTGCTTGCGCCCTCCCTTTTCTGAGGGGTGTACCCTGCCCCCAGAGCTTCTTACCTGCTGGTGTTGCTGGGGAGGGGACCTCATCACAAGGGTGGAGTTAGACCTTCTGCGGTACACCCAAAGCTGATGCCACCCTTTCCTGTCCAACCCCGTGGCACCCACTCACCTCCCCCGCTGGCCGGCACATTCTTCATATGGTGCCTCCCAGTGCCTGAGTGCAGGCGGGAGAGTCCTTTGACACACAGGAAGGGGCGAGGCAGGGTGAGAGGAGGGAAGGAGGGGTGGGTGTTTGGTGGGACTGGATTCAAATGCTGCCTCTGCCATTAATAAGAAGGGGGACCCTGCGCAAGAAGCTCAACCTTGATGAGCCTCAACTTCCAATCTGTGAAATGGCACAACAATACCACTTAGACTTTGGAGATGGGGAGAGAATCAGTGAAACTGCATGTGGCCCACATAAGGGATGAGTGTCTGGCCCACATAGGTGCTCACTTAGACTATAATTGTAGGTTCCCAGCAGTGAGAGCTTCTGTGGGGGGCTTGTATTACTACCAGGCCCAAAAGATCAACAGGGTGGCTGCATCTCCATCATGGGCATTCTCATAGCAACAGGAAGTGGGTGGTCTTAGCTCCTTGACAAAGAAGCTCATGGACACATGGGGTGGGAATGGGCATAGGGGAAGTTACCTGGAGCCTGAGGAAAACCACCTGATAGGTGCCAGAGTCGCCATGCACCCCTGGACAGTACGGCTACAAAGCCCCTTTTGCCAGCTCAGGCCTGGAGGCTTAGGGGATGAAGTAGGGTGGAGGAGGATGGTGCCTGGCTTTGAATGCCACTGACAGGAGTGGTGTCAATCCCCAGACGTGGACCTGTCAGAGAACCAGCTGGGAGCGGTGGGAGCTCAGGCTGTCTGCACTGCCCTCATGGCAAACCCCGCCATACAGAAGGTACAGCTGGCAGGGAACAGCCTGGAGGAGCAGGCAGCCCGGTACCTTGCTGAACTCCTGCTGGCCCACACGGGCCTGAAGTCCCTGGACCTCAGCTATAACCAGCTAAATGACCAAGCAGGTAATACCCGGCCAAGGCCACCAGGAGACACTTGAGCTCACCTTCCTGGGGCAGAGATGGGTGGTGGCTGGCGGGACCCATCTGAGCATCCATGCTCTGGCTCCTGCTCCCCAGGTTCCACAGAGACCTGCACCTTTCCCACTCCTTCCACACAAGACTCTTAATCCGCTCCACAAATATCTCACTGCTTGCTGCTACATGTGTTGGGAGCCGATTGGGCCTCTAAGAATCTAGCCATGAACAAAGCAAAGGCCCTAGCCTCAAGGAACACATACTAACAAGATAACTCTCCATAATTACTACTGCTACAAAAGAAACAAACAGGACACAATTCTAGAGAAGAATGGGAACAACCCATTAGAGGGGTGGCAGAGGTGGCCTCTGTGCAGAGATGACATTTAAACTGAAATGAGCAGGGTTGGGAGGAAGCAGCCATGGAAAAATCAGAGGAAGAGCATTTCAAGCAGAAGGACAATAAACATGCAGGCCTATTACCCAGACTGGCAGACGTCAGAGAGCCAGGGGAGAGCGGCTAGGCCGTGGGGTAGAGAGGCAACGGGGGCTGAAGGGCTATAAAACATGGCAAAAGGTATGAAGGTTTTATTCTAAGTGCCGTGGAAGGCATCAGTGATATTCCTTGGCCTTACTACTTTCTCTCATGCTCCAGGGCCTTTGCCTGAGCAGTCTGCTTTGCCAAGAACATGGCATTTTACCTGCCTGGTCCCAACCACTCCAATAGATTATAAGAATCACCTGGGTCCTAGCTGGTCTGGCTCAGTGGATAGAGCGTTGGCCTGCTACTGAAGGGTCCCAGGTTTGATTTCTGCCAAGGGCACATGCCTGGTTTCGGGCTCAATCCCCAGTGGGGGATGTGCTAGAGGCAGCCAATCAATGATTCTAGCTCATTATTGATGTTTCTCTCTCTCTCTCTCTCCCTTCCTCTCTGAAATCAATATATATATATATATATATATATATATATATAATTTTTTTTTTAAAGAATCACCTTGGACCCTGGGTTAGGAATACAGATTCCTGGGCACCTGCTGAACCAGACTTGGGGGGAGGGGATGCATCAGTATCGTTTTTTGAAGGAATGTACAGAGTGAATAAGAAGGTCTGTCTTGGTGTTTCGGAAGGAGAGACGCTTGGACCAGCCCTGGCAGAAAACACAGGACTCACCGAGCTTAACATAAGCTGGAATCATCTTCGAGGCCCAGGAGCCGTCTCCTTTGCCAGAGGACTGGGGGTATGAGGCCCCCCCGCCCCCCAGCCTGTCCTTTGATGGCAGGTCTCCCAGGGAGCAGCTCCCCATCATTACAGCTCTTCAGAAAAGAGGCTTGGACCTTTTAAGCAGAGCGTAAGGGATAGTTTGTTAGGGGCCTTTTATTTTCCCAGACCCATTTTATGACTTCAAAGCACTGTAACCCATCTCATGTCATTTACTGAGGAATCCGCAGCTGATTACTACACACCTTCCCCAGACATCGTAGATGCCACGGTGAGGGACAGCGTGCAGTCTGGTGACATGCTCCCTCTGGGGCATGCACGGGTGCTCCTTTGAGTGACACGCTTAGATCCCAGTACACATTCTAACAAGCCACGTGCTCCCATGGTTGTGGTCCAAAGGCCTCAGGGATGGGTGGCTGCAGTCCCTTCCAGGGTGGCACAAAATGCCTGTCATGCCCTCTGTGTCAGCTATCTTTTCTGGGTCCTCTTCAGGGAATGGCAGCTGCTGCCTTGCGCTCCTATAGGGGCTGAGCTGGGGTCCTGCCCCACAAGGTGACAGGTCTGTCTTCACAGCATACCCACAACCTCCTGTCCTCCTCCCCATCACAGTCCCCTGGGCAGGTTTCACCCAACTCTAGGCCCCTGAGCTGCTCTGTGCCTTGGGGTACCCCCCTTCAAGAGGTCCCCAAGCAAGCATGGGGCCTGCTCATTGCGTCTCTGGGGTCTGCATTCATGCCCACACCCACCCTCTATGCTGTGCTTCTGGTTGTTCTGCTCTACTGGTCACCATCATCCAAGCCCCGAGACTCCCCTGGAACCTCTGCCCTGCCCTCAGTCTGTGCTCTGCACCGCGGGTGTCCTGGGCTTGAAGGCTGTGGCTCTGGCTTTCTCCACTGTCACCTGTGGTCCATGGCTTTGCTCTTTTGTATCCCAGGCGAACATCTTCCTGAGAGTCCTGGACATCTCATTCAATGGCTTTGGAGACCCTGGAGCCTCCGCAGTGGGTGAGGCACTTCGGACCAACAATGTGTTGGAGGAACTCAACATGAGGTGAGGAGCACAGGGTGCCCCCCATGTCACAGTGTCTGGGCTCAGAGCCACCCCAGGGACCAGGGGCTCTGTGATCCTGCTGCTGTTCACCACTTCAATTCCCAGACTGATCGGTCTATGATGGGCTTGAGCCACAACCCAGGAGCACCTAAGCTACGTCCTCTCATTCAAGGCCATCGCTTACACATGGCTCATAATTCCTACCACACAGGCCGGGGCTGGGTATTGCCAGTGTATGTGAAGTCTCTTCAGCAGAGCCTGGTGTGGGCTGGATGCTCTGTGTGAGCCTTCCTCCCTTTCAGAAGAGGAGCTGACTCTGATAAGTGGGTCCATGTGCATGCTCCCCTCAGCATGTGGCTGCTGGGGGGCGGGGGGGGGGCTGCTGTGTGTGCTGTTCCTCCCGGCCCGGGCAGAATCTCAGCCCTCGGTAGGTAACCAGAGGAGGGGCCGCAAGTCCAGGGGGAAAGAGAGGGACAGAAGACTGTCAGGTCATGCTTGGGCTGCCAGGGCTGAGCCCCTCCCAGGAGCTGCAGAGTGAGCAGGGCCTGTCTGCTGTAGTCCTCCCCTCCTCCCCTCCCCGTGTAAGGAGCCAAGGCCAGAGGATTCCATGAGAGATGCTGACATTTGAGGCCAGAGCTGGGGTCTGAGACAGTCTGGCGCTGTGCCGCTACACGGAAGATAGCACAATGCATGTGTTTTTCTGTTGCAGCAATAATCGCATCTCTGCGGTGGGAGCCCGGAGCCTGGGCCTGGGCCTCCGGGTCAACAAGACACTGAGGATTCTTGCTGTGAGTGCTAGACTGATGGGGAGACCCCAGCAGACCTGCCTGAGTCTGTCCACACAGATGCTTCCCCTGTCACATAAGTCCACCCCAGGGGCAGCAAGGAACACAGGTTCCAGAGCCCAGGTGGGGGAGGGGCCTTCCTGGATTCCTCTTTTACCACGTCTTCCCCTTGCCACTCACTCACCCATCTCTAGCCTGGTGCATGCACTTCTTCAGGCTCCTCCCTGCTCCATCCTTCCCTCCCAGTGATATCACCACATCTCCCAGCTGTCCTTTCTCCTCCTCAGCCCCCCGGAGTGCTGCTCTGCTGCTGCTGATTGAGGCACCCTTGCTTCCCCTCCATCTTCGCCCCTGCTCTTCCTCTGGCCTTGCTAGAACCCAGGATCAGCCCAGATGCACTGTTGGCCACTGCTCAGACTTACCTGAGGCCCTGTGTGCACAGCAGGAGTTTCCTTCCTCCAGGATTGCCAGTGGGGATGGAGCAGCTGAGGAGAAGACAGAGAAGCGAGGGTGCAATGAGGATAGAGCAGCTCCCTGAGAACCACTGTGCCAACAGCATGTGCTCAGAGGATAGTACCACCAGCTGGCGCGGGGTGGGGGTAATCCAGTCCTGCCCGGCCCTCAACTCGCTCAACTGGCAAGGAGGCCCCTGCAGCACTCCCATCCCCAGCCTGAGGCTCACTCCTCTCCCATCCCCTACCCCATCTATCCCATGCCTCTTCCCACTTCCTGCTCTAGAACCCAGACCTCTCTCTTAAGCTCTGGATCCAAATTTCCACCTGCTGGATGGTCCCCCAGATGTCTCATAGGCAGGTAGGGTTCTCAGAATCCATTCTGAATGCATTATCTTCCTCTGAAGGCTGCCTCGTGGTGTGTGTAGGGGCAGGGCTCCTTCTCATCCAGGCAGAAGCTTGTCCCTCCCTCTTTTTTTTAATATATTTTTTATTGATTTTTAACAGAGAGAAAGGGAGAGAGATAGAGAGCTAGAAATGTCGATGAGAGAGAAACATCGGCCAACTGCCTCTTGCACACCCCTTACCGGGGATGTGCCCGCAGCCAATGTACATGCCCTTGACCGGAATCGAACCTGGGACCTTTCAGTCTGCAGACCGACGCTCTACCACTGAGCCAAACCGGCTTGGGCTGTCCCTCCCTCTTTCCCACATCTTCCTTTCTCCTGAAGAGCTCTTAGGCTACCTGCTCCTCCTTCTCACTTTCCCTCCTGAAGTTTTGTTGACCTGCTGGTTTCTCATCACCAGCCCTTTCTTCCCACCTGCTACCGGGCGATCTTTCTAAACCAGAAATATGCCTCTCTCCCTCCCTGCTTTAAACCCATCAGTGGCTCCCTGGCGGATAGAGTCAAGCTTAGTATTGTGTCATTTGCAGCCAGGATATGGGCTCTGCCAACCTGCCTCTCCCTCCTGCCTTGAAATGTACTTATCTCACCCAAACTCCTTAGAACTCTCCAAACATGCTGTGCATTTTCTTATTTCTCTTTGCCCCTGTTGCTCTTCTTGCTGAAATGCTCAGCTTCAACCACCTCGTCTGTAAAGCTCAGTGCAGTTATTTGATCACCCACCCAACCTTTACCTCCCAGGTAGAATTGGCTCACACTCTCACTGTACTTATCACACTGCGTTTTTATGTTTCTTTTCCCTCTTCTCCTCCAGTGAGTGAGCTCTTTGAGGGCAGGAGTATGTCTTGTGTGTCTGCATCTTGGCGTGGGACAGAGCCAGGCACTGGGGAAGTGCTCAGTGTCTACTTCCCCTCTCCCCTGGCCCCGAAGCCTCACCCAGGGCGTTCTGTCTGATGGAGACACCTTGTGCGTTGAGACAGTAGGGCTATCCTGAGGCACATCATCAGAGACAAGGAATCCCCAATCTTCCCTTTTGGGGTGCCCTCCCGGCCTCCCTAGGATCAGCTTTTCTCAGTTTTGTGTGTGTGTGTGTTTCTTAGATGTCCAGGAATCCCATGCGAAGTGAAGGCTGCTTGGGTGTCCTCAAGTCTGTCCGGGATAATCCAGTGTCTGCCCTGGAACTGCTGGATTTCTCTGTAAGAACTTTTCATTCCCCTCTGAGCTTCCCCACAGCCCTGAGGTCTACATATGGAGAGGAAGAAAGTAAGGCTTAGAGAAACAGAGTGCCCTGCCCAGATACATGGTGTGGCGGAGTCTGAGTTCCACACCAGGCCTGAGAGTAGATCATAATGCCCACTCTGGTTCCACTCCCAGGTCTGACTGGGGTACTGCTGTGGTCTCACCTCAGACCCCTGCCTGGGCTCTTCATGGGCTGAGAGAGAATAAGTGGCTCAAGAGGAACAATGCTTACTGTTCACTAATATTTGGATTTGCAGGTTCAGCACTTGCAAGGCAACCCCCCCCCCCCAACTTTCCTGTACTGCCTTCAGGCAAATCATGGTGCTGGAAGACTCATTTGTGTGGCTGAGGGAAATGGGGACCCATTTTCATTCAATTTTGTCTTTCTAATATAAAAACAAGTGTCACTCTTTTCTGAGGCAATTAACATTAAGGAGAGAATCCCCAAATATGAATTATTAAGAGAAATTTGTCACAAATCACTGCTTATTCCACCCTGATTTATTTAAGCCCAGACTTGAGTCAAAGTCTTTCCAGAGATGTGTTTTTACAGTCTCAGTCCTTCAGGCTTGGGACAACTGGTCTGAACATCCTTCTTCTTTCCTTCTGCCCCTAAATGCCTGGTCTCTTCAGCAGAAAAGAGCTGGCCATGACCATGTTCCCTCTTCTGTGAGAATTCCTGTCAGCACTGGATTCTAGCACTCTAAAAAATGGAACGATATATAAAGCTGCCCTGCCAAAGTACATGCTTATTTAATGCAATGTATGGTTATTTTCAAAAGCCTTTATATAATGAAAATAGAACAGGACGTGCCATCAGACAAATGGATCCATCAGGCCTGCAGCCAAGTCCTGAGCCCATCATATGGGATCTTGAATCCTGAATCTAGATGCAGTGTTCTATTTTCCTGTTCCTTAACTCTTACCATCAGTCTAATCCGACTCAGATTTTATCCTCGGCTTTAAGGGAAATACTTCTGAATCCTTACAGCTCTCATAAAGCCCCTCCCAGAACTCAGTCTCATCTTTATGTGCAATGGGGCTGATATCTATCGGCCGGGATCATTGTGACAATAGAATGAGATGACAGACCCTATGGAACGGGCTCTTACAGAGAAGACAGTTCTCTTTTCCCCAGCCCCTTTGTCTTTCTTTCTCTTTCTTTCTTTCTTTCTTTCTTTCTTTCTTACTTTCTTTCTTTCTTTCTTTTTTTAAAATATTTATGCTGAAAAGTGGACACAGATTAAGGGCAGAGGTCAGTGAATTTTCAAATAGGGTATCTATAATAATAAAAGGGTAATATGCTAATTAGACAGAGAGACCTTCTGGATGTCCTTCTGAACAAAGCCATGGTGGCAGGGCCGAGGCAAAATCAAGTTAGGGGCAATCAGGCCAGCGAGGGGCGGGGGGGAGGCAGTTGGGGGCAAGAAGGTCGGCAGGCAGGTGAGCAGTTAGGTGCCAGTGATCCCAGATTGCGCAAGGGATGTCCCAGATTGGAGAGGGTGCAAGCCAGGTTGAGTTTCATACACCAGGTCACTAGTATCTAATGCATGAGTTTCATACACCAGGTCACTAGTATCTAATAATCAGCCTCCAGCTTAACAAATAGAGCAGGTCCTTAGAAGCCTCCCTTGAGCCCCTTCTCTTCTTGATTTTAATAGTTTGGGGAGTGATACCATTGTCATCCATAGGAAAGAAGCTGTCCTAAGGACCTTCTTCAAGACCTCGTGTGTGTAAGTAAAAAAGTCAAGTTCTCAGAAAGTGATTGTTGGTTTCTCCTCAGGATATCCAGGTGAACAGAGAGTTTGATGACCTCGCTAGCTCAGTAAAGGTAACTCTTCCAGGGCTTTGCATAAAGACTGATGTCGGCAGAGTGGAGTACAAAAAAGAGTTACTGGCGGTCTTGAGACCATCCCTACCAGAGTCTGCCCCTAAATGACTGTGGAGTGTAGCCTCACAATGTGTTCTTATTATCTGGGTCTGCATTGAATCACCATGACAACCAGGTGGTCTCATGGAGCCAATCTTCACGCTGACTCAAGACACCTGCATCCTCCTTTCCACCCAACCACTGCACTCACCTGGGCCTTCCTTCATTCTCATTCATTCCTGTAACACGAAGTTGTACCATGTGTTGCACGCTGAGCTGGGCATGGGGTCAAAACTGCCCACACAAGTCTCTGCTCTGGTGATTTACCTTGGAAGACAATTAAAATAGAAGGCGGTATGCAACTGGCATTCCCAAACTCAACTTGCCATGATGCAGACTGACAGCTTTTTTGGAAGGCAATTTATCAGTAGGCACCGAGAGCCTTAAAACTGCCTGTGTCCTTTGATCCAGTGGTCTGACCAATCTGCTCTATAGAAGTAATGCTATTTATAATAATGAAAATTGTAAATAACTTAAATGCCAAATAAGAGGGGATTGGTTACTAAAATTTGGAACTTTGCTAACATTGAAAGCCAAGTGCTCAAAGTACAGTGAGCAATTTCTGAAAATGCGCAAGGTTAATGTTAAGAAAATCAGGATAAAAAAATTACGTGTTTTTTTTTTTAGCAGTTCCTCAAAAGGTTAAACATGGAGTTACCATATGACCCAGCAAATCCACTCCTAGAGAAATAAAAACGTATGTCCACACAAAAACTTGTACACACATGTTCACAGCAGCATTATTAATATCTGCAAAGTGCAAATGCTCACCAACTGAAGAATGAATGGGTAAATAAAATGTGGTATACCCATACAAGGGCAATTAAAAAAGGATGAAATTTGGGGTGATAAAATGTTTTGAAATTGCCCTGTCCAGTGTGGCTCAATTGGTTGGAGCATTGTTTTGTATTCCAAAAAGTTCCCGGGTTCAATTACGAGTCAGGGCACATACCAAAGATATGGGTTCAATACTGGGTTGGGTGTGTGCAGGAGGCAATGGATTGGTGTTTCCCTCTTTCCCTTCCTCTCTCTAAAAAATGTATTTTAATGTTCTAAAATTATGATAATAGTTGCATAATTACATGACTATACTAAAAATTGGAGGCCTGAAGGTTTATGGATTTTTATGTTTTTAATATTTTCCTGAATTTCTACACTTTCTACTCTAAGTATGTGTTCTTTTCATAATCAGAAAAATAAATAGTACTTAAAAACACAACCTGACACAGGCTACAATTCAGTTGTGTGCATGGTGTGGTTGAAGTCCTGAGTAAAGTGAGTGCTACATCCTGAATTATGACCCTCCCCACAATTCTTATCTTAAAAGCCGTAACCCCCAAGGTGACTGTATTTGGAGATAGGAGGTAATTAAGGTTAAATGAGGTCATAATGGTGGGACTATGATCCAATGGGATTAGTGTCCTTTTAAGAAGAGACATCAGGCCCTAGCTGGTTTGGCTCAGTGGATAGAGCGTCGGCTGGTGGACTGAAGGGTCCCGGGTTCGATTCCGGTCAGGGGCATGTGCCTTGGTTACGGGCACATCCCCAGTGGGGAGTGTGTAGGAGGCAGCTGATCAATGTTTCTCTCTCATCGATATTTCTGGCTCTCTGTCCCTCTTCCTTCCTCTCTGTAAAAAAGTCAATAAAATACATTAAAAAATTTTATATATATATATATATATATATATATATATATATATATATATCAGAAAGCTTGTTCTCTTCCCTGTCCTCTGGTGTGAAGACACAGTAAAACACTGTAAGCCAGAAAGCAAGCCCTCCCAATGCTCCCCGACCTTGATCTGGGACTTCCAGCATCCAGAACTGTGAGAAAATAATTTGTTGTTTCAGCCACTTAGTTTGCGATATTTTGTTTTGGGTTTTATTTTTTAAATATATTTTTATTGATTTCAGGGAAAAAGGGAGAGGGAGAGATAGAAACATCAATGATGAGAATAATTGATCTGCTGCCTCCCGCACACCCCACACTGGGGAATCAGAGATTGCAACCCGGGCATGTGCCCTGACCCAGAATCGAACCGTGACCTTCTGGTTCATAGGCCGATACTCCACCACGGAGCAGCGCTGGCCGGACAGTGTGTGTACTTTGTTATGGCAGCCCAAGCTGAACAAGACAGAAAGATTCACTTTCATGGGGAGAAAAGGCAGGGCGGGTTCCTCCTGATTTCCTTGGTTCTCTCTGACTCTCCTACATTCTCTTCCTCCCTATCACCAATGCCATCTTCCCAAGGGCAGACCTGATGGCACTATTCAGAGGCTCCTCAAGTCCCAATTCCTTAACCTGGCATGTCCATGTCAGGGGGCGGGTTCCCCACTCTCCTTATCAGGGAAGTTAAGGGTATGGCTGGCACCCCAGAACAGAGTGCTGCATAATGAGCCTGGATCCTTCTGCCCCCAAGTTTCCCTAAGTTTTTTTTTAAAAAAATTGGATTCTAAAGAAAATTTAGTCGATCTTTACGGAATGGGCGAATCAAGTTAATTGTCCCAAAGTCCTCCCAAATGGCACCGCCCCCACCCCCTTGTCCCAGGACACCCATTCCTCATTAAAGAAGTAATAAAATCCTGCCCAATTTCAGGGTGCTGGCTTGAACAGGCCTTTCTGCACCGGAAAGAGGTGGGGAAGTGAGAGGGTGCAGACTTAGGGTGGATGTCTGTCATACCTCCATGAGGTGGCCATGTTTGCAAAAGGCCTCGCATACGAAGCAGGGAGGCAAGGGCTTGAGGTGCCTGGAGAGGGGGTGACCGCACAAGGCGGACATCGAGTCATTCGCATGCCGCCAGGTGCTCACAGGCATGGAAACCTCCTGTGCCCCAGCCGGGCGGCGCCACAGCTGCTCCAATCTCCAGTCGGAGAATGCTCCGGAAACACCTGAATGTGCGCTCAGCCTTCCTCGACCTCCGCAGCCTTCCCGCCAAACCCGCAGCCAATCAGAACGTGCCGCACTACAGGAGTCGAGCGACAGCCAATCAGAAGCTGGGTTCTAGGCCCTGGCCCGCCTGAGGCGCCCCGGACCAATGGCCGCCTGGGCGTTGGCGGGCCTATAAGGGGCAGCGTGCGCGGGTGCGGAGGAAGCCGTTGGGCGCGTGGAGCTTCGCTACCGGTTCTTTTTGGTCGAGGAGCAGAGTCCGGCAGCGGCAGCGCTCACCATGGTAAGGCCTTGGGGCTGGGTGGGCGCGGTAGGCCCGGGCACATTGGAAGGACCGTGGAGACAGGCAGGCCTGCACACTCCCAGGCGGGAGGGTGGACGAAGCCCGCCACGTGAGGCCGCAGCCCACGGAGAGAGCCGGGGTGCGGCGGGAGCGGGCCTAGGTGGGGAGACGGGGCCGGGAGGGCTAGCGAAGAGCCAGCCCAGAGGCACCACGAGGCCCGAGGCACCCTGGACGGGCGCACACACACGAGGACTCGGGCTCATTCTGAGTTTGTGGGCCCAGAGGGCGGTGGCGACCTCCATCATGGGAGGGGGGTCGGCAAGGGCAGACAGGAAATTGCCCCTTAAAGAGCCAGAGCGGCCGAAACCGGTTTAGCTCAGTGGTAGAGTGTCGGTCTGCGGACTGAAAGGTCCCAGGTTCGATTCCGGTCAGGGGCATGTACATCGGTTGCGAGCACATCCCCGGTAGGGGGTGTGCAAGAGGCAGCTGGTCGATGTTTCTCTCTCATTGACGTTTCTAGCTCTCTGTCTCCCTTCCTCTCTGTAAGAAATCAATAAAATATATTTTAAAAAAAAAAACAAAAAAAACCAGGGCGGCCCTAACCGGTTTGGCTCAGTGGATAGAGCATCTGGCTGCGGACTGAAAGGTCCCGGGTTCCATTCCGGTCTAGGGCATGTACCTTGGTTGCAGGCACATCCCCAGTGGGGGAGGGAAGGGGGGAAGGTGCAGGAGACGGCTGACCCATGTTTCTGACTCTCTATCCCTCTTCATCTCTGTAAAAATTCAATAAAATATATATATATATATATATATATATATTTTTTTTTTTAAAGTCAGGGTGGCAGCTGGCCTGTGAGATGGCCTTGACTGTCTCTGAGAGGACAAACCACAGTGTTGAGTTCCTGGAGACTGGAGGGCGATTCTCAAACATTCTGGTCTCAGAACCTCCCTACACTTGTTCCATTAGGAATTAAAACTAAGAACTGTAAAAATACTTTTTATTACTTTACAGCAAAGATGGTAACATAAATAACAAATACCCAAGTCTGAACAGCCAGTTTGTCATTTCTTTCAAATACAAACAGCATGCCTTGAAAAAAGCAGCTAGTTCACAGTTGAAAACTCAAATACACAAGTGCTTTTTCTCAGTACAGCTGTACTGCAGTTTGTACACAAGTATTTTATGGTACACAAGTGTACCATTTTGTCATGGTACACAGGGTAGAGATTTAATAAAATGAATTAATCTTGATAATTAGGTTCTGAGACTAACCATAGCACTTAGCTAAGTGGTTTAGCGCCTCCGTTTTTACAGGGATAACTGGATCACACAAACCTCATAGAAAATAACATTTGAGAAAGCCTTAGACACTGGGATGCGTATATATAGCATGCCATATAGTGACAGTTGTGGAAAATGAATGGGTCTCATATTTATGTTCTGTTTCCCAGCGAGAGTGCATTTCTATCCACGTGGGACAGGCCGGTGTCCAGATCGGCAATGCCTGCTGGGAATTATACTGCCTTGAACATGGCATTCAGCCTGACGGACAGATGCCAAGTGACAAAACCATTGGTGGAGGGGATGACTCCTTCAACACGTTCTTCAGCGAGACTGGGGCTGGCAAGCATGTGCCCAGAGCAGTGTTTGTGGACCTGGAGCCCACCGTGGTTGGTAGGTACTGGGGCAAACAGGGCGGAGTCAGGCAGGTGTCGCCTTCATGCTGTGCACTCTCTCAGCTGGTTCATGAGCCTTGACCTGCAGCTCAGAAATAGAAATTGGAGAACAGTCATTGGGTCCCTCCAGAGTAGTTGCCTGAGGAGAGCTGCAGAGAGAGCACCTGTCAGTGGTCACCCAGAGATGACAGAATGTCACCCTCAAGTCTGAGACCAGGCCACACAGGTGCCCTGATAGGACTGCCTGGCAAAAACCACACTGACCTAGTGACTGTCCGGTGTGACATTTTTAAAATTGTACCGTTTGGTGTGAAATAAAATGGAGAATTGCCTGTGTGCAGGGGTTCCAGTCAGGCTGGCATTTGCCATGAGTTGAGTTTACCTGCCTAGAGCCATAGATTGCAGATGTGCTCTGTGTGTGACATAGAGCCTCCCTGTGACACACGGATGCTGTTCACATCCAAGGAATAGCACGTGCTGGTAGAACTGAACATTCCCCAGTCTGTCCGTGCTGGTGAGTTAACAATCGTCCTTAAAGGCGTGTCCTCTCTGTAGATGAAGTGCGCACAGGGACCTACAGGCAGCTCTTCCACCC
Organism: Nyctalus aviator; assembly: GCA_036971965.1. NCBI lineage: Eukaryota > Metazoa > Chordata > Mammalia > Chiroptera > Vespertilionidae > Nyctalus > Nyctalus aviator. Next base: position 9,431,039 of record CM072939.1, on the reverse strand, counting down.
TGAGCAGCTGATCACCGGGAAGGAAGATGCAGCCAATAATTATGCCAGAGGCCATTACACCATCGGCAAGGAGATTGTTGACCTGGTCCTGGACCGGATCCGCAAACTGGTAAGCAGGGTGCTGGGAAGCCTTCCAGGGCATTTGGGGGAAAACCCAAGGCAGAGGCATGAACCATGGTCCTCCTTTCTGGTCTGGCTGCAGTGCGTCCATACATACACCTCCGGTGTCTGCTTTGCCTTCCCCCCAGTGGAATGCGTGTTACCTGGGGTGACTGGGATCCATTTAAACTTGTGGAGCCAAAGAGAAGTGACCTAGGCTCGTTGGAGTTGGCGCTGTGGCTTCACACGGCACTGCTCTGCTCACGCCTCTGCTCTCTCCCAGGCGGACCTGTGCACGGGGCTGCAGGGCTTCCTCATCTTCCACAGCTTCGGGGGCGGCACCGGCTCCGGGTTTGCCTCTCTGCTCATGGAACGGCTGTCGGTGGACTACGGCAAGAAGTCCAAGCTCGAGTTTGCCATTTACCCAGCCCCCCAGGTGTCCACGGCCGTGGTGGAGCCCTACAACTCCATCCTCACCACCCACACGACCCTGGAACATTCCGACTGCGCCTTCATGGTGGACAACGAGGCCATCTATGACATATGTCGGCGCAACCTGGACATCGAGCGGCCCACGTACACCAACCTCAATCGCCTGATCGGGCAGATCGTGTCCTCCATCACGGCCTCCCTGCGCTTTGACGGGGCCCTGAACGTGGACTTGACGGAATTCCAGACCAACCTGGTCCCGTACCCCCGCATCCACTTCCCCCTGGCCACCTACGCCCCGGTCATCTCGGCTGAGAAGGCCTACCACGAGCAGCTGTCCGTGGCCGAGATCACCAATGCCTGCTTTGAGCCTGCCAACCAGATGGTCAAGTGTGACCCTCGCCACGGCAAGTACATGGCCTGCTGCATGTTGTACCGGGGGGACGTGGTCCCGAAAGATGTCAACGCGGCCATCGCCACCATCAAGACCAAGCGCACCATCCAGTTTGTGGATTGGTGCCCGACGGGGTTTAAGGTAGGATGGGTGATGACGCGTGGTTTTACCTGTTAGCATGCTGCAGGCCCTGCGATAGGCAGGCCGCCGCCCTTGTGGAGAAGACCCCGTTCCATGGCAGCTATGCTCTTGGTCATCAGTTAGTGTACCTTTTAACAGAAGAGAAAATTTCTGAAGGATCGTTGTTCCCATTAGGATGGTGGATTAGTATGGGAAATGTAAATTGACCTTGAAATTATTTTTAAAAATTTGAAATAGTAAAATTTACATAATAGAAATGTAGATATTTTCTTTAAGTCCTTGTTCACAATTGGTCTTCTGCATTAGATACATCTGTAGACCCCCCACATTTGTAAAACGTCATTTTGGGAATTGCATGTGATTCATGCAAAAGAAAAAGTCATTAAATCTTACATAGGTTTGGATCATAGAGCTTTTAGGTAGGAGTTGAAACCTTCCATTCCAAGTTCTTGAGTGGGAGAAAGTTTGTTTCAGTCCTGTGACCTTTGGAAATTAAGACCATCTAAGCCAGCCTCAGCTGGGAGGCATTGTGGGAGCTGCTGTGCCCCGTGCCCAGGTTCACCTCCTTGCTGAGTCTCTGGCTCCTGTGAACCAGTAGGGAGGCTGGTCTGGGAGGAGGTGCAGGAAGTCAAAGCTTCTATTGTACCCAGGGAACAGTCCAACCTCAGATGGGATCATGTGAATTCCTGCTCCTTTAAAAATTCTTTTTCGTGTCTGAGTGGATTTCACCATGTTCTTTAACAACCATTTGTTTAGGGATATGGTGTTTTCAAGGAATCATCCATGTTTAAATATTTTGTTTTTTTAATTATAGAAATGCACATAAGTGGCAAAATATTAAAACATGAATGAGAATGCTGAAAGACTCATGTCTTCTCTTTCCCCAGGGCTCTGTTTGTCCTTACAAAGATGTTCTGTGCATATTAATGTCTTATGCCTCTTGCTATATGGGTGAGGTTCACAGAAAGAGCCTAGCAATATGGGCAAAGAATGCACATTCTCTTCACATAGGTGACAGACTCAACTTGCTGTACACAGGTGGCCAGAGAATGGGAAGCTGGCAGCACTCCCACTAGGAGGGGCTGGTTGGCCTAGCTTTGAGCCATGGGGCCCCTTGATCAGGGTCAGAACCCTCTGTGCCCTTTACCCTGCCCTTCCAACTCTTCTGGAGAATTGTGTGCCTGGCTGCTGCCTACTATTGACTACTCGCCAGGACAGAGATAGGTGCCTCAGCACATTCCCAGGCATTTGTCTTCCTCCAGCATGATGCTCCTTAAGTTGTCCAAACCACTACTCTATGGGCATTTCTAAGCCTAAATACATAGAATTCAACTTGTTTTTCTGCTTACCAAATATACAATATACCTTGGATATAAATATATGCCAGGACAGATTTATCATTCTTTTTCATAATCATATATAGTGTTTTACTGAATGGGCATGTAATAAATGATGGGCATTTGCTTCCAGTTTTGCCATTACAAACAGCACTTTAAATTAAATACAGAGAAGTCTTTATACATGTAGCTTTATGTTCTTATGTGAGTAAATCCAAACTGTGGAAGTATATGATCGGCCTTTGCTAGATAGCTAAGTAGGCTAGAGCAGCCCCCCCTATATGCCAGGGTTGCAGGTTCAATCCCCAGTCAGGGCACACCCCAAAAAAACAATGAAATACATAGATAAATGGAAAGGTAAATTGATGTTTCTCAAGCCCTGAAACCAATTAATCAAAAGAAACAAAGATGTAAGCAGTTAAAGGATATTAAATGTTGACAAATACTGCCAAAAACTAATGTACCAGTTTCTATAGGGCTTAATTTAAACTGGGCCCACAGCTCCAATTTTCAAAAACAAGCTACCATTTCTGAGGCCACAATACAAACTTCACTCTATTTTCCTCTTCTCTGGCAGGTGGGCATCAACTACCAGCCCCCCACCGTCGTCCCTGGAGGAGACCTGGCCAAGGTGCAGCGGGCTGTGTGCATGCTAAGCAACACCACCGCCATCGCCGAGGCCTGGGCCCGCCTGGACCATAAGTTCGACCTCATGTATGCAAAGCGAGCCTTTGTGCACTGGTACGTGGGGGAGGGCATGGAGGAAGGGGAGTTCTCCGAGGCCCGGGAGGACCTGGCAGCTCTGGAGAAAGATTATGAAGAGGTGGGCGTGGATTCCGTGGAAGCTGAGGCTGAAGAAGGGGAAGAATACTGAATGGGAGAGTTGTGCTGGCACCCATCCCTTTGTATTCCCCCCCACACACACTGTAACATTACAAGATATGTTTACCTATTAAAGTTTCTGTATTAAAGCATCATCCGTCTCTTGTGCTGCACTTTGACAGAATTCCCCATCCAAATACCTGCCTTTTTCCAAGTGGATTTGTAGGGGGAAAGCATTTCCTTTCAAACTGAAAAATTGTACGTTTAATTACCTGTTACTCCCTGAAAGGGTTTCAAAAGGCACTGCTGAGGAAATTAAGAAAAGGTGCTTCAATTATTTTAAACGTAAACATTCTTAAGTCCTTCGTTCCATACTTAAGGTTCTTGGGGAAAATGGAACAGTAACCTGCTTTTTTCTAAGCTGCCGAGTGGCCGTTTTTTTACCATCTAGTGGGAGGGGCCAGGGAGGCAGCCCCACCTGCACAAACCCAATTTCTGGCCTCCCTTTCTAGGAAGGCCCTTAGCTTTCCCCTTTTGGGTACCTGACGGAAATCGCTAGCACAGAGCCTGTGCCCATCACATTTCCCAAAACGTAATCACTCGCCACTACCCACCCTTCCAATTAGAGGCACCGCTCCAGAAGTGAGCACTGGTTTTTGTCAGGTTTGAACTCGAGTCCAGGCCCCTTTTCTTGCTGTTGAAGTTTCTTCTCTTGCAATCGGGACCGCCGAGAATGCATGGTCCGGGCCAAGGGCACTACCGGTCGACAGCCAATTGCCACAAAGGGCAAGGCAAGGGGCTTACTTTGCGAAGACGAAAGCGTACGGGGAGCTTAGAACGAAGCGTTCACCGTTGCGACCCCATGCTCCCATCACTTCCGGGTCCAGACCCGCCCTTCAGGCCAGCGTCCCGTACTTCCCAGTCTCTATGGTTTCAACTTCCGCCACTCGCCACATCTCGCGAGAGTCCGGCGGCTCAGCAATGGCGAGACCGTGAGTGCCGCGGACGGGGGCCCGAGAAAGGGCTGGGAAGGGGCTTGGGCGAATTCGGGCAGAGGGAGACTCGGCAAGCCAGGGCTGCCTGAACCGGAGCGGCGGCTGGGGGCTCGAGGCCCCTACGGGCCGGCCAGCCGCCCGCGACCAAGCTTCCGCCTCTTCCCCAGATGCCGCGTCACTGCTCCGCCGCCGGCTGCTGCACTCGGGATACGCGCGAGACGCGCAATCGCGGCATCTCCTTCCACAGGTCAGCGCGCGTGCGTGCTGGCTCACGCAGGTTGACCTGCGCATGTGCGCATTTTGCTGGCGTGAAGCCACAATTGCACGCACCCGTTCTCTGTTTGGGGCGAAGCTTGAACTTGTGGGTGGGTGGGTGGGTGGGAGGGGGCAAAGCGGGCGATCTAGGAGGAATTGAGTCCGGATGGGAAAGGAAGGATGCACCTCCACCACCCTTGAATTTTCTGCTCTGCGCTCTTACCTACTAGATGACGCTGAGCAAATTGTGCCTCTTTTTGAGGCCTAGATTCCGCGCCTGTGCTGTGGAGGACGGTGCTTCCCTGTTAGGGTTGAAGGGGTCTTCTGGCAGCATGTGCAGGGCCAGCTCTTCCCATCTTGGGAACATAGGCAGCATAGCCCCAGGGCTTCAGGAAGCCCGGGATTCACAGGTTTGTGGCTCCACAGACTCCCCAAAAAGGACAACCCAAGGCGAGGCTTGTGGCTGGCCAATTGCCAGAGGCTGGACCCCAGCGGCCAGGGCCTATGGGACCCATCATCCGAGTACATCTACTTCTGCTCCAAACACTTCGAGGAGAACTGCTTTGAGCTGGTGGGAATCAGGTGAGCCTCCTTGCCAGCCAGCATTGGGGTATCTGTAGGGCCCGAATCTGTATCCGGAATCACCTGGCACGAAGACAGGCAGACCTAGTTTCAGGGATGGCTGTCTCTTCCCAGCTCTGTACCTCAGTTTCCTCTTGCAGCAGATGAGATCAGTAAGACCCAGCCCCTCGGGATGGCTATGCCAGTGACACAAGAGGAAAACATTAGCTTTTCCAGCAGGTATTCCTTAGAACTCCAGTCCTCCCACCAAGTCCGCAAATGAAATAATTCCTTTTGCTGGTCAACCCAGTTCTGGTGGAGCCTTTCCACACACCTTAACTTTGAGGAGTCCTGCAGGGAAGAGATTGGTGTAACTCTGCCCGATCTGGCATTCTCCAAACTAATTGTTTGCTAGAATGGGGAGAGCCTGCTCCAGGGTGCTGGAGGGCATGCTCATTCTGATCCCCTGCAGGTCAGCTGGGGGTGGCAGTGCTCATTCTCTATCTCATCCAGGTTGCTTTCCCCAACAGTGGGTATCACAGGCTGAAGGAGGGGGCAGTTCCCACGATATTTGAGTCTTTCACCAAGTTGCGCCGGACAACCAAGACCAAGGGGCACCATTACCCACCTGGTCCCCCCGATGTCAGCCGGCTCCGGCGATGCAGGAAGCGGTATGTGCTGTGGGTGAGGGTTGCTCCACTCACCCCAATTTTGAGGGACTGGGCTTTAGAGTGTCTACCAGCAGCGGTGATGGACAGGGTCCTGAGCCTATGGAGCGAGCTGCTGCTCCTGTTCAGCGGGGCTGGTGAAGCGGGGCCTGGCAAGCCCTTAGCCTGACCTGTCGGTCTCTCTCCCCCACAGCTGCCCTGATGGCCGAGGACCCACAACTCCTTTTTCTCCACCTCCACCTGCCGAGGTCACCTGCTTTCCCGTGGAAGAGGCCTCGGCACCTGCTGCTTTGCCCGCCTCCCCTGCGGGGAGGCTGGAGCCTGGCCTCAGCAGTCCCTTCTCAGACCTCCTGGGGCCTCTGGGTGCCCAAGCAGATGAAGCAGGCTGCAGCGCCCAGCCCTCGCCGGAGCGGGAGCCAGAGCGGCAGCCGTCCCCTCTCGAGCCTCGGCCTGTCTCACCCTCAGCCTACATGCTGCGCCTCCCACCGCCCGCTGGAGCCTACATCCAGAATGAGCACAGCTACCAGGTGGGCAGTGCCCTGCTCTGGAAACGGAGGGCTGAGGCTGCACTCGATGCCCTGGACAAGGCCCAGCGCCAGCTGCAGGCCTGCAAGCGACGGGAACAGCGACTGCGGCTGCGGCTAACCAAGCTACAGCAGGAGAGGGCGCGGGAGAAGCGGGCACAGGCAGATGCCCGCCAGACTCTGAAGGAACATGTGCAGGACTTTGCCATGCAGCTGAGCAACAGCATGACCTGAGTGAAGGGCCACTGGACCCACGGCTGATGAGGGGGTGCCTGTCAGGGCTCCAGCCTCTTCCTCAGAATCCACCTGGAAAGGGACTTGCTTTGAGTTGCATCCACCAGACCTATCAGCTGCCCCAATAAAGTGGGTTCTAGGAAGCCCTATATCTGGTTCAGCTGAGGGCTGGGGCCCTTCCCTCAGTACCGGGCTTGTTCCCTCAGTCAATGGCTGCAGCCCCCAGAAGGCTCAGACCCTGGAGTCCAAACTCTGGGCTGCAGATAATAAGAGTACAGCTCTTGCCTACGCCTCCCCATGCAGCTCCGTACCCCACGGGTTCTCTGAGGGTGGGGATGGTATAAGTAGAGGCTGGGGCAGCAGTAGGCACCCTTCCTTTGGCACCTGAAACAGGTGCCAACACAAACTGGTTTTTTGGGAAATGCTCCTAAAACCCAAGCCAGAGAGTTCCTTTCCAGGGACCCATCAGGCTTCCAGCCTGAGTCCTGGCCTGAAGGCCAGCCCCCACTCGGATGGGCCTATCTCATCTGAAAATCAGGACAGAAATAGTAATTCCTGACCTCCTGGGGCTGCTGTGGTTGGCAAGTAGTAAGGCTCAACATTTCTGGTCCCTGGACGTCTGGAGAAGTGGGGGAAGCACACAACAGCAGTTCTGGTTACCATCTGTGTCCCCATTTTAATTCAACTTGACTGAAATCTAGAAGGCTTCCCTGTAATCATAGCAGCTTCGTGCACGGGGCGACTGGAACCGCACAGGTGATACCTCCCTGCTGGGCCTTGGCCACAACAGCCCCAAGAGCACAGCTGAATTCTTTCTAGTCCTGTGAATCGCCACACCGTTCTGAAGTTTGCTTTTTATGTGGCTTCATTTATTTACAGCATGTCTAGAAAAGACAGGTGACCAGTTACAAGGGTCCCAAGTCGTCCACTGTAAAGCAGGATCTGCACATGGTCCCCCAGGGCCCCTAAGCTCATTTTGCTCTATGGATGGGCTCCCTTGCCTAAGGGTGCTCACCTGCCACAGCGGCTCCCCATCCGCCTACATCCAGGCTCTTCGAGGGCTGAGTGGCAGGTGCGTTTGCACGAGGCACAGCCAGAGGAAGGTGAACCCTGAGGCAGGGGAGAAAGATCATTTCCCCCAAAGTGGCTTCCTAGAAGCTGAGGCAGCAGGGTCCCCGGGATTCTTGTTCCCAGGAGAGGCTGAACGGTGCCTTCTGCATTGGGGTGGAATCGCAGGGCCTGCTGTGGGGGACAGGAAAGGCTGCATTTCCGCCCCAGGCAGGAGCCCCAGGCTTAGGCTCGGGAGGGAGAAGCCAGCCTGGATTCCTGCCAGCCCCTTCCTCCGTGGGTCTGGTTGCCTCAGGGGCGGGTGAGAAGTTGCTGACAGAGAACCAGGCAAGACTGACCAATCCCAAGCAATTGGGCCACATGGCCCATCCACAGCTGTGCGAGGGCCAAAGGCCAAGGCCAGAGCCCACCGGTGGGGACCATACCAGCAAGGTGTGTGTAGTAGGTAGCACTGCTGTAGCTTCAATGGAGGCGTGCCTATGACAGAACACAGGGATACACGGGGACTGGGGGCATCTTTACTGGTTTCTCCTCGGCACAGCCCAGGGGGATGGACACACAGATAACGTGGGATCCTGAAGTCCCTCTGGAATCCAGACCCAGTCGAGAGTGGTTGGCCCTGTGGGCTAAGAACTGGCCCCAGGACCCTTCACACTCCAAAACTCATTTTGAAGGGCACCAAAATTCATCTTGAATCAGATTCCATCTGCCCATCACAGGTGCCCACGCATAAGCTCCAGGGAGCCCTTATACCATCCTTGGTGAGTGGGGGGGCCTGTGTGACCCCACATTGGAGACCAACATGACTGTAGCCAGATGCACAACCATGCTGGGTCCCTGTCATATGGGGACCCCAAAATTGGCTCCCTGATGGACCCAGGCCGGGAATCTTGCCTCTTCCTATCATCACTGAGCCCCAGCTTCCTACCCACGCCCCATCGCAGGAGAGGATGCCACCTGGGGGGCCTGTTTCACCATCCACTTCCTGTGTGACCTGTGTCGTCAACTGTGAAATGGGGCATTTGGAGCCCCCTGTGTCCCCTCAGCTCTCTTTTGCGGCTCGGGGCACCCTGCCTTTTGGCCAGCAGGTCTGGTTGCTGTCACAGGCCTGAGGATTGCCAACACAGTTTTTGCAGGGGGCAGGGCAGGCACAGTCATTCTCCATCTGTGGCTGGCACTGCCTGGGCCTCATATGTCTGCGCCCAGCTCGGCACACTGCTTGTCGGAGATGTGGGAGGCCAGGGAGTCTATGATGTCGAGCAGTAGCTGTTGGCTCAGCGAGCGCAGCGTAGGCAGCTTGGAGACCTGTGGGGGTGGACCAGAACAGGATGGAACTGGGTTCATGTGAGGGCTGAGTGGCTCCTAGATGGGGCGAGTAGTGGCCAGAGGGTGAGTGGCTCTGCTTGGTTATCCCCAGGGCCTATGGCTGCAGAAGATGGCAAGATTCCGGCCCCCCCTTCCCCCCTCCCCTGCCTGGCCACGGCTGCTGCCATGGAGAGAGGGTCCTGAAGGTGAGGGGTGAGCAGTGAGTGCTGAGCCAGGAGGGCCTCACCTTAGTGAACTGGTGCACGATGATGTGCAGGCAGTGCCGTTTCATGTCCAGCGCCTGCGTCTTGTCAGCCGCCTCCAGGATCTGGAATGGCAGGATCGTTGAGGGGTTGCCCCCACCTCTCACCCACCTGCCCAGGTGCGGGGAGGCCAGCAGGCACCAGGTGCACTACCTGCAGCACGTTCTGCACCGTCACGTTCATCTCCAGGTTCTGCTTGCAGTATGCCTGCAGCCGGTTGTTGTAAAAGCCGTAGTAGTACGGGGCCGCGAACAGGTAGCTGGGGGAGCTGGTTAAGGAGCTGTCGCCAAAGGAGCAGTCCTCCCACCCACCACCCTCCTCCCAGGGGCAGTGCCTCTGGAGTCCTGGTCGTCCAGGAGCAGAGAAAATCCGAGACTGCACATGCTCAGAGCCAGGGGACCTGCCCCACCAGGAGAGTCTGGCGTGGCCTCCAATCCAGGCAGATCACTGGCTTGATCTCTACACAGACTCTGACCACTTAGGGGTCAAAAGCCCCATCAAGATTCCAAAAACACCACAGCATCCTCTCCCCAGGAGAACACTCCTATGCATCTTTGCAGAACTGGCCACAGTCTGCCAGAGCCCTAAAGGGGATCCTTGCACCCCACGTTCAGACCCCCCCACTGAAGTGCCGTGACCAGGAATCGCTCTGTGTCCATCTGCTCCCCTGTCACACAGCAATGACCACCCCCTCACTCCAAACAGCCATGAGATCAAGAACCCACTGTCCCGCCTGGTTACAAAGCCCTCGGTACCACATGACCAACTACCTGAGAGAGCCCTAGGAGAGCACCAGCCACTAAAAGTCCTCGGGAGATCACCCAGCCAAGACCAGCCGGCCAGGCTGCCCGAGGTGGATGCTGGGAACCCGCTGTGGAAAGCCCGGGGAGCAACCTTGGGGGTGAGGATGCAGCGAGTCCTCAGGAGGCATGTTGACCTCCCCGTAGTAGATGTAGCGCAGCATGGACTCGAAGGCCTGCCTGCTGGGCACCATCTCCCCGATGGAGATGTTTACCTGCCCGTCCTCGGGCATGAAGGACCGGAACATGGCCTCAAAGTAGCTGCAGACAGGGGGCGGCAGAGGCCTGGCTCTTAGCGGGTGCAGCCGGCGCCTTGCCTGGGCCCCGCCTGCCTGGCAGCTACACCTCTACCCACCTGGAGCGGGCAGCCAGAATCGCCTTGTGGGCTGGCCGAGGGTGCCCATCCAGCAGCAGCGTGATGTCACAGAACTCTGCGCCGGCCCCTTCCAGGTATGCCTTCATGTCCTGGATCAGAGATGTGCCTGGAGGGGCATGGCGGGACCCTGAGCAGGCACCTCCTGCCCCTTAGTAGACCCCGCCCCTCACTCGGGCCTCAGGGCCCTCGGGCACTTCCTCCTGCACATCTGCCCATTTGCCACCCTGAGTGAACCTCCTCCAGGCAAGAGGCCCCATTTGGGTCCACGAGGCACCATCAGGCCATGTCCTCAGCTCCACACACAGCCCTCAGGCATGCCCACCCCCGGAGTCTAATCTCCCAAACTCAGCTCACTGAGCCCTCCTCCGGGCCTGGCACACCGTGTGCCTGCTGTGTGTTGCCCGGGGCAGTGACCAGGGTCAGCACAGGCCCCAGAGAGAGATGAGGATGAGGTAAAGGGCACAGGAAGGCAGCGGGAGCATCTGAGGTCTGCGGGCTGTGCTCCCCCGGCACTGGGCCCCAGGCATGGGCACGCCTAGAAGAGAAGCTTGGTGACTAATTGCTGAGCACATCGCCCACTTGGGAGGCTCTCGGACCGGATGTCATGCAGCGCAGCACCCTCACCAGAGAGGTGTCCTGTGTCTGGTGAGGGTGGTTCCGGGCTCCAGAGGTTCCCTACCCGCAGGCACACGCCCACCGTGGAAAGCCCGGGGAGTGGGCCCTTGTTCCTTTAACTGAGCCTGACCTGCCTCCCTCTTTGCCCCTGCCCTGCACCAGGGGGACACACTAGGGTCCTCTGCGCCCACCCCTCCCCGCTGCCTGAGAGCCTGGCAGGTGTCCCATGGCTCCCAGTCTTGACCACGATGAAGGCTACCTGGCCGGCCCCTGGCAGGGAGAGGACTAGGCTTCCTACCGATGTCCACGGGCTGGTCCGAGGGGGCGCGGGACGGCGGCTGCTGCTTCCGCCGGACGATCTCCACGATCAGCGGCGATGAGAGGTGCTCGAACTCCTTCATCATGATCACCTGGTTGAAGTGGGACTCCTTCACCACGAAGTTCAGGCAGTGCTCCTGGGACAGACGGGCCGGACAGACGGGCGGGGTCAGGCCTCGGCCCCAACCGGGCGGCGGACCGGGCGAGGGGCTGGCGGCAGTGGGCGGGGTGGGCCACGATGCACCTTCAGCTGGCCCAGCTGCAGCCTGGCGGCGCTCTCGCACACGACCAGCACGTTCTGCAGGTCCACGGAGGCCTCGATGTACTGCCGGCACAGCTGCTCCAGGCGGCACAGCTGGAAGCTCAGCGCCAGCTTGTACACGTCCATGATGAGCAGCACGTCCTCCACGTGGCCTGCGCCGAGAGCTCCCTGAGCCTGGGGGCCCTTGGGCAGGGGCGCGGGGAGGACGGGGCCCGGGCTCCCTCCGTAGACAAGTGCGGGCTGGGGCCACTAGGCAGCGGCTCAGTCACTGAACCGCACGTGGGTAACCTCGGCCTCCGGGCCTCAGGCTGCCCACCTGCACGTAGGGTTCCTGGCACCACCACCCCCAGCCCCGTCCCGGCTGCCCCGGCCCCGGCGGACCTTTCCTCGGGTACTTGATCTTGTCGGTGTAGAGGAACTGCATGAGCACCTCGAAGGGCCGGGCCTCGGCCTCGCGGATGGCCACGTGCAGCAGGGGTGGCCGAGCCCCGCCCGCGGGCACGGCAGGGGCCTCCCTGGGAGCCAGAGCTGCCTCCTCCTCCAGCTTCTGCGGGAAGAGGAAGGGGAGCTTCAGGGCACTCCAGGGATGCTGCCGCCCCGGCAGGGCCAGGCAGGGCCGCACCTCACCTGGGCCAGCCGCTCCTTGGCCTGCGTGATCTTCCTGCGGAGCCAGCGGCTGCGCGCTGTGACAATGGCCACGTGGCCCTGGACACACTCCTCCTTCTGTGGCAAAAACGACAGGTGGGGGGGTGGGGGGGGCACAGAGTCTCTCCCCCCGGGGCACGGGCCCAGCCGGCGCGGGGGACAGCCGGCGGGACCCTGGGTGCGAAGCCCCCCCCACTCCGCTCACAGAGGGCACCCACCTCGCCCAGCACAAACTCCACGTCGCAGAACTGGCGGCTCTCCCACAGCCGCCCGTAGTCTTCGTGGAGCGTGCACTTGGGGTAACAGGAGAACTGGCGGAGGAGACAGGTGTTACCAAGTACAGACGCTCCTCCTGGCTTTGCCCCGCTCCGAGGCCCCAATGCCAGGCTCACTCCACTGACCCAGGTGCTCCCGGACCTCTCCTGGCTCTGCTCTGAGCCCCCGCCGGCCCCACCAGCGGCACCCTGCACTGAGGTTCCTGACTGCCTCAGCCTGGGGTCCCCTCTCCTCCCGGCTGCCTTCCCACCGGGGGCAGCCCTGGCTCCGGGCACCCCCACCCACTGCCCTCCCACCGGGGGCAGCCCTGGCTCCGGGCACCCCCACCCGCTGCCCTCCTACCGGGTGCAGCCCTAGCTCCGGGCACCCCCACCCGCTGCCCTCCCACCGGGGGCAGCCCTGGCTCCGGGCACCCCCACCCGCTGGGCCCATTTCCATCGCCGGGGCCCGCTCGCCCCGGAGCCGGCGCACAGGGAGCCGGCGTGGCCGTGAGCCGCACCTGGAACCTGTACATCTCCCCGCTGCGGATGTTGTTGTCCACGGTGCCCCCGAAGATGTACATGGCGTCCGAGATCACAGCCGCCGCGTGGAAGAGCCTTCCGCTGGGCAGCTGGATGTGGGCGGGGGGCAAGTCAGCAAGGGGGGCAGGGCAGGGCTGGGTCTCCAGCAAGGGGGCTGGCTGAGGCCGAGAGTGGTCATCTGGTGGCTAAGGACATGGCACCACTGGCCTTGGGGGAGGGGCTGGAGCAGGGCCCGGGGCACAGCTGTGGGCACAGGGCCGGGGCAGGGCCCGTGTAGGTGAGCAGGCAGGATGGGGCCCCTGGGGCCCAGAGCGGACACAGCCGGTGCTCGGTCTCACATGCTGCACTGATATGGCCCAGCCAGCGGGGCATGGGCTCTGGCCCGCAACTCACCTACTCTGAGCCTCAGTCTCCCCACCTTTGAGATGGGCTGATCACAGGTGCGGCTTCAGAGGGCGAGGAAGCGGTCACAAGGGCAACTGGCCCTCACCTCTGAGGCCGGTGGGGGAGGCTGCTTGGCATTGGTGGTGCCGAAGTCCAGGCCAAACACATCTCGGGACTTCTTGAAGCCACCCCGGTCCTCGCAGGGCAGGGCCGGCATCTCCTCAGAAGCAGCTGCTCGCTCTGGTACCTCGGCCCCACCAACCTGATGGGAGGCACGCGGGGAGCAACCCGTCAGCAAAAGCCAGGCAGCACTAGAGACCACTCACCACCCTCACCCAGAGCTACAGGGACGGGGAGGGGGGTCACAGGAGGAGGGCTGAGTTGGGAGCCAGGAGAACATCCTCCGCACACGCAAACGTGGCGGGAAGTGGAATCGTACAAGCCCACAGGCTGCAAGTGCAGAGCAGTCAGAGGCCCAGGCCCCAGAGTCAGGCCAGGGTGGGTCCAGGCTACGGGCATCCTGGCCTTGCTCCTGCTGGCTGCCTGGAGCCCCAGGAACACCTTGAGGTGTGAGGAGGTGGGAGCAGGTGGGAGCAGGTGTGAGCAGGTGGGAGTAGGTGTGAGGAGGTGGAGCAGGTGTGAGGAGGTGGGAGCAGGTGGGAGCAGGTGGGAGCAGGTGGGAGGAGGTGGAGCAGGTGGGAGGAGGTGTGAGGAGGTGGAGCAGGTGTGAGCAGGTGGGAGTAGGTGTGAGGAGGTGGAGCAGGTGTGAGGAGGTGGGAGCAGGTAGGAGCAGGTGGGAGCAGGTGGGAGGAGGTGTGAGCAGGTGTGAGCAGGTGGGAGGAGGTGGAGCAGGTGGGAGGAGGTGTGAGGAGATGTGAGCAGGTGTGAGGAGGTGGAGCAGGTGGGAGGAGGTGTGAGGAGGTGTGAGCAGGTGGGAGGAAGTGGGAGGAGATATGAGGAGGTGTAAGCAGGTGAGAGCAGGTGTAAGCAGGTGGGAGCAGGTGTGAGGAGGTGTGAGCAGGTGGGAGGAGGTGTGAGGAGGTGGGAGCAGGTGGGAGAAGGTGGGAGCAGGTGTGAGGAGGTGAGAGCAGGTGTGAGGAGGTGAGAGCAGGTGTGAGGAGATGGAGCAGGTGTGAGGAGGTGGTAGCAGGTGTGAGGAGGTGAGAGCAGGTGTGAGGAGATGGAGCAGGTGTGAGGAGGTGGAGCAGGTGTGAGCAGGTGTGAGGAGGTGGAGCAGGTGTGAGCAGGTGTGAGGAGGTGGAGCAGGTGTAAGCAGGTGTGAGGAGGTGGAGCAGGTGTGAGGAGGTGGAACAGGTGTGAGCAGGTGTGAGGAGGTGGAGCAGGTGTGAGCAGGTGAGAGCAGGTGTGAGGAGATGGAGCAGGTGTGAGGAGGTGGTAGCAGGTGTGAGGAGGTGGAGCAGGTGTGAGCAGGTGTGAGGAGGTGGAGCAGGTGTAAGCAGGTGTGAGGAGGTGGAGCAGGTGTGAGCAGGTGTGAGGAAGTGTGAGCAGGTGTGAGGAGGTGAGAGCAGGTGTGAGGAGATGGAGCAGGTGTGAGGAGGTGGAGCAGGTGTGAGCAGGTGTGAGGAGGTGGAGCAGGTGTGAGCAGGTGTGAGGAGGTGGAGCAGGTGTGAGCAGGTGTGAGGAGGTGGAGCAGGTGTGAGCAGGTGTGAGGAGGTGGAGCAGGTGTGAGGAGGTGGAGCAGGTGTGAGCAGGTGTGAGGAGGTGGAGCAGGTGTGAGCAGGTGTGAGGAGGTGGAGCAGGTGTGAGCAGGTGTGAGGAGGTGTGAGGAGGTGGGAGCAGGTGGGTCAGGAACACAGCCCAGGCCACAGGCCATGGATCCTCCCCCCCACCCCCCGCCCCCGGCAACACCCGGCAGTGCTCACCTCGCTGTCCGAACTGGGCTGCACCACCTCCCAGGTCTGGAAGTCCACGTCGTAGCAGTGCAGCTCGTTGGGCAGAGTGTTGTCGGCTGCGCCCCCAAACACGTAGAGGTGGCGGTCAAAGGCCACCATCGTGTGCCCGTAGCGCCGCTGAGGGGGCGGCGGGGAGCCCCGGAGCAGGTGCTCGGTGGGGATGCGTGTCCACCTGGGCGCACACAACGAGGAACCAGTGCCAGGCAGGAGGGATCCTGCTCCCCTGGGACCTGCACCTGGGCTGCGAGGCCCCCACCACAGGCCCAGGCGTCCGAGTGCCCTGCACCCTGGGGAGACCTTTCCCCGGCCGAGGGAGGGCCTGCGGTGCATTTGCCTAGTGTCCCTGGTCGAATTTCACTCTGGAACCAGCTGTGCACACGTCTTTGGGGGCGGGGAGGGGGCAAGCATGAGGCAGGAAGGAAACTGCCTGGGGGCTGGCCTGCGAGGAAGGTGGCACGACACAGGCGCAGCCCAATCGGGTCCCAGAGTCACCCACTACCCACCTGGCTGCTGCCGGTGGCCGCGTCTCCGTGGTTTTCTTCCTACCCCGTCCCCGTCCCCCCTGGGCTCCTCGTCCTGCAGCCCCCTCGATGCGCCTTCCCCAGCCTGCTCCACAGGTACCCCAGGCCCTTGTGCAGCCCTCAGACCCCAATACTGACACCTCCCTGAGGACCCCAGCCACCTGTCCACCTGGCCAGAGTCTGCATGTCTGCCCCACACCCTCCCAGTCTGGCTGTACCTGGCTCTGCCCATGCCCTCACTTCTCCAGGTCTGCCTGTCTGCTCTGAGCCACGTGTGATACCCAGGCCTGAGGGCCCAGGCCAGGGCGGAGCAGCGAGCCAGGGTGCATGTGACTCTCCCCCAGGCCTGGCCACCCCGGGACAGGCATCAGCGGGGTCGCCCCTGCCCAGGACACCCAGCCTTTCTCCTCCCCAGCTGCTACCCTGGCATCTAGGGCAGCTCCAAGTCCCCTCCGGAGCCTCCCTGACCTGCAGCCCAAACTCCTCTCTTCTCCTCTCGCTGAGCTGCAGCCACACCCAAGGGCCCTGCAGGGGACCTCGGGCTCAGTCTGTTTAGACACCCCACACCTCCCTGCTGCGGGGGGAGGGCGGCTGGCCCTGCCTCACGGGGAGCTCACACGGATGGCCCCGGAGGCGGGCGGGGGGTGCCGAGGCCCCACCACCAGGGCACTCACATCTTGTCCTTGAACTCAAACTGGAAGAGGTTGTTGGTTATCTTGGCTCCACTCTGCCCTGAGAACACAAACATCTTGTCCCTGCACACGGCCACCGGGAAGTTGCAGCAGGACGGGGGGATCTCGCCGCTCTGCACCACCTGCGGGGGCGGAGGCAGCTCAGCCAGGGCCCTCGCGGGACCCGGCACGCACAACGCACGACGCACGTCCAGGCGCACGCTGCTGAGCGGGGCCTGCTTTTACTCCCGGAGTTTCTTCTGTGAATGAGGGCTCGCTTATCATTTTCTTATAGAACAACCTAAAGCCCCACCGTCCCCTCCTACATGGGGGCTAAAGTCTTCCGTAAAGGAGAAAGATACCCCCAGCCATCTGGAAACAGACAGCAGGGGGCGTGCTGTCCTCGCTATTCGGGTAAGGGTGGGTTTAGTGACCAGAGGTCAGCAAACTCATTAGTCAACAGAGCCAAATATCAACAGTACAACGATTGAAATTTCTTTGGAGAGCCACATTTTTAAAACTTAAACTATATAGGTAGGTGTAGGTACATTGTTATTACCTTAATTAGGGTACTCCTAAGCTGGCCTTTGCTAAAAACTCAAGGGGCCAAAGAGCCGCATGTGGCTCGCGAGCCGCAGTTCGCCGACCACTGGTTTTGTCACTAGGCCACTGCCACTGGGATTGGCAGGCAGGTCAGCGGGAAGGGCACGGCAGAGGTCAAGGCTGGGCTGTGGCAGAGGGAGCAAAGCAGCCTCCACCCCAGCCTTCCCCGTCCCCGAGCCCCTCAGCTCCCTGCCGCCTGTGCCCGCCCTGTTCCCCTGTACCTCTCACCTGCTTTCCCACAACCCACCCCCAAACCCTCCAGCCCCGTACCTCCTCCCAGCACGTGAGCTCGCGGTCCTGAAGGCCAATGGTCCACATGTCATTCAACCTGCACAAGGACAAAGGGGTCAGAATGCCCCCATGGGGGCTGACTGGCGGGGTGGGCCAGGGCGTGGCCGGGGGATGGCTCTATGAAAGTCCTGTCACTTGGGACTCTGACCGGGGGACTCTGGGGAGCCTCAGTGGAGGGAGTGTGGGGGCTACACTGAGTCCCTGCTGTGCCAGGCCCTGGCCAGTCCAGGCAGGAAGAGAGGCCTCACTCGAAGGAAGGCCTCATTCCCAATCTCTAGGGCAGGGCACAGGGTCAGCCCTCGGCTGGTCTCTGGGGTAAGACGGCAGAGGGGCCGCGCTCACAGAAATTGCACTGTTTAGAGTGTCTGTTATGCTGAAGTGCTGGGGAATGAGCACATGCTGCTTTGTAATCAGAAACACACAGCAAAGCCCATTTGCTGAAAGGAGGAGGGAATGCCGTGACACAGGCAAGCACTCTGCTGTTCTCTGCAGGGAAGGGCCGGGTCTGAGCCCGGCTGCTGCCACCCACCCGTTCACTCGCCCTTAGGGCAGTGTTTCCCAAACTTTTGACATATAGGTACCCCTTCTATAGTTTTCGTAACGCTGAGTACCCCTCGTACTCATGAGAACGTAGAATTAGGCGCAGCTAAGCACGGTGCAGTGCATATCCCCACCAACCTCCGGTGCCACGCGTACCCCCACCAAACTCTTCCCGTATCCCTGGGGGCGCGCGTACCACACTTTGGGAAACACTGCCTTAGGGTCATTCCTTGCTGTGGGCCTGAGTGTCTCCACCCCAGCCATGCCAGGGGCCACCTCTCCCACCCCCAGCTCTGAGGACCCCAGCTATTTGCTCTGGAGACATGCAGGACAGCTGTACAAACAGGGGCCTGGCTTGAGGCTCCTCAGATGCTCAGGGGCCTCAGGGGCGCCAGTCCTTTTAAGCTTTGTGGGGGTAGGAAAGGGGCTCCCATCAGTGGCCATCACCCTCATCCTGCGCCCCCCTCGCCCCGCCGCCCACATACCCACCCTCACGAGAAACCCCCAGGGTGAGCCGTCCAAGACCAAGGAAGCCCACTTTGTGCCTACGGGCCGGGCCACCCCCTACCTGGCATTGCCATCATAGCCAGCAAAGATCCACAGCTTGTCACTGTACACCGTGGCACCGTGGGCCGACCTGGCGACCGGCAACCTGGAGCAGGGGGTGGGGGAGGAATGAGGCCACTGGGTGCAGACCGGAGCCTCACAGCCCCAAAAGTCCCGCCAGGCCCCGAGCGCCGTGCCCACATCTGCTGGTGCCGGGACTCCGGTCAGGATCCAATCAACAGCAGGAGGAGCCGGGCTCCCGTGGCGCCAGGTCCCTGGCGATGCATTCCGACATCACCGGGCAGAGACCTCTCCCAGGTGCTACCAAAGACCAAAGGGGTGCTCGCACGGCAGGACCATGGACGCGCTCATCGCCGGACACCCGGGTCCCCTCCACCCACGCCTCAGGCTCGTCCGTAACGCCGCGGGGCCGGAGCCCGCAGAACGGCCCCGAAGGCCTCAGCAGGCTCTCACCGTCCTTCAATCTTCCACTCCGTCCACTGGCCCGTCGCGAACTTGTATTCGAAGAGGTCGTTTTTGTTCTTCAAGTTAGAATTGGAGTAGATGTCCCCGGTGTAACCCCCTGAGTGAAGAGAGGGCAATCGTCACACCCAAAGGCAGCTTCTCAGAGTGCTCAAACCCCAGGAGGAGAGGGCAGAACCCGGCCCCATTAAAAATGCATTCCAGCCAGGACCAGTTTGGCTCAGTGGATAGAGCGTCGGCCTGTGGACTGAGGGGTCCCGGGTTCGATTCCGGTCAAAGGCATGTACCTTGGTTGCGGGCACATCCCCAGTAGGGGGTTTGCAAGAGGCAGCTGATCGATGATTCTCTCTCATCAATGTTTCTAGCTCTCTATCCCTCACCCTTCCTCTCTATAAAAAATCAATAAAATATTCTTTTTAAAAAATGCATTCCAGGATTTTCTCCGCACACCTCGGGAACGCCTACTGGGTGCCTGCCTCAGTCCGTGCTGGGCTCGGGGGACACAGAGATCGGCAGGATGCCATTCCCTGTCTCTGGCGGGGAGGGAGGGAAAGCCTCCTTCCAGCCCAGTCACGGAGGCAGGCCGTTCCCGCCCCAGGAGACCAGGCTGAGGGTCAGGGTGGACGGAGAGGGGCCAGCACGTGGGCCTGAGGCTTGACGGGGGGCGGGACCCCTGGCCTAGGAGGGGAGCGGCAGCTCACCGAAGACGAACATGCTGCTCCCGTAGACCACGGCGGAGTGGTGATAGCGGGGGGCTGGCGGGGTCCCCGTGGTGAAGGCCCTGCAGGAGAACGAGAGGCAATGGTGTCAGTAGAATGTTGAAGGTAATAACTGTATCACTAGAGCAACTTTTTAGAAAACTGCCAATAAGGAAAGAACACACACAGCACTAGCATTTATATGTAACCCTTTGCTGGAAACCACTGTCCACATCTGGAAGTCACCCCCATACCTGCGTATTGTGCCTCGGGAAGCAGTATAAATGGGTTTTTAATTTGATAAGTAAAATTTGTGATATTTTAAAATGGAGTCATCTGGCCGAAACCGGTTTGGCTCAGTGGTAGAGCGTCGGTCTGCAGACTGAAGGGTCCCGGGTTCGATTCCAGTCAAGGGCATGTACATTGGTTGCGGGCACATCCCTGGTGGGGGGTGTGCAGGAGGCAGCTTGTCGGTGCTTCTCTCTCATCGACGTTTCTAGCTCTCTATCCCTCTCTTCTCCTCTCTGTAAAAAAAATCAATAAAATATATATTTTTTAAAAATCAATAAAATATTTAAAATAAATAAATAAATAAATAAAATGGAGTCATCTGGTAGATATTTTGCAGTGTGCTTTTTCAGCTTAATAGTAGACTGTGAGCTGAAACCGGTTTGGCTCAGTGGATAGAGCGTCAGCCTGGGGACTGAAAGGTCCCGGGTTCGATTCTGGTCAAGGGTAACCTTGGTTGCGGGCACATCCCCAGTAGGGGGTGAGCAAGAGGCAGCTGGGAAAGAAACCCAAGAGATAGAGGGAACACTGGGTATGGCATGGGGGGCGGGGGGGTGTTCTTATCTCCTCCTCAAAGCTTCTGTCTACCTTCCCAGGAATCTGACTCCACTGGCAATCCGGGCCCCAAACAGTGCGACCCAGTCCAAGGAGAAAGAGCAGGGACGGGGGACCCACCTGCACCAGGAGCAATCCTTCACGTCGAACCGCAGCAGGTCGTTGAGCATCGTCTTCCTGAAACACAGGCAGGGAGAGCCGGCTTGGCTCCGGTCGGCTCCGCAGGGCACTGCCCAGCCAAGACCTACAGGATGGACTGCGCAGCCCAGGAGGCGGGGAGTTGTCCTGGGAGACTCAGCCAGGGCCAGACACTGGCTGGTGCCCGAGGGACCAGAGAGAACCACAAAGGAAGCTCCTGAGATGGTGCAGGCACAGGGGCCGCCTACGGGGAGTCAGGACGGAAGTGTGACCCCGGCCAGCCACAGCCTGTGGCCGCCCACATCTCAGAGAAGGCCCCGTCCCTTCCCTCTGACCTTCCTGCTGCCTCTTTAACACAAAGCCAATGTAGCAACTACATTTTAAAGATACAATAAAATGATGGTGGCAGACATAAAAAAGAAGGAATTCTCATCTTTTGCAGCAACCTGGATAGAATTGGAGAACATCATGCTGAGTGAAATAAGCCAATCAATGAAAGAGAAACACTACATGACCTCACTCATTTGTGGATAATAAAGATCATTATAAATTGATGAACCAAAAGATAGATATAGAGACAGTAAAGCAACAAGCAGATTGTCAAATTTCAGCAGGGAGGGGAGGAGGATCTGGGGGAGATAATAGATCAACCGAAGGACTTGTATACATGCATATAAGTACAACCAATGGGCATAAAACTCTGGGGAGGGAGAGGATGTGTGGGAGGGAGGAGGGGGGCAAAAAAAAACAATCAATAAAATATGTAAAAAATAAAAAATAAAAATAAAAAAAATGATGGTGGCCAAAACCAGTTTGGCTCAGTGGATAGAGCATCGGCCTGCGGACTGGAAGGTCCCAGGTTCGATTCCATTCAAGCGCATGTGCCTTGGTTGCGGGCACATCCCAGTAGGGGATGTGCAAGAGGCGGCTGATCGATGATTCTCTCTCATCGATGTTTCTAACTCTCTATCCCTCTCTCTTCCTCTCTATAAAAAAAATCAATAAAATATATTAAAAATAAAATGTTGGTGAATATACAATATATAGATGATGTATTTTAGAATTGTACACCTGAAACCTATATAACTTTGTTAACCAATGTCACTGCAATACATTCAATTAAAAACAAGTAATAAACAACCAAAAAAGTTACAATAAAACAGAAAACAGACCCACTGGCCATGACACCACCTGTTAACACCACCTGCATGTTACCACCCAGCCCGTCACTAAGAGGGAAGAAGGGTGTCAACCCAACAGGAGTCCAGCACCCCCTGCCCACCAGGCCAGATGAGGCCTGTGCTGGGTGCCCCTGCACTGCCTAGCTCAGTCTGCACCAGATGGCTGAGCTCTCACTTCCATTTACAGAAGAGGAAACAGCCTGGGCGATAAAAGGACCTGTCTGAGGCCATGCAGCCAGAAAGCCAGGAGCTGGGAAGCAGAATGTGACAGTAATTCCTCCCCTCTCCCATTTGCTCCTCCTCCCTAACCTCCCCACCCTCACCCCCACCCAGGGCTACAGGGTGCCCAGTCCTTCTACAAAGTTACAGCTATATTGAGACAAATTTGTATCCTGCTTCTTAGTGTCACATTGTAGCAATAATACTTCGGCTTGTTGCTCCACAGTTCCTGCTACAGATCACTTCTGGGATGTTCCCACCCACCGCTCTGTGCTGGACATCAGGCATTTTCCAGTTTGGGGGATTCTCATGAAATGTCTTTCATTCCTTCATGGGACAAACATCTGTTAAACTGTCTGGGTGCGCCCTAGCTGGTTTGGCTCAGTGGGTAGAGTGTCGGCCTGCGGATTAAAGGGTCCCAGGTTCGATTCCGGCCAAAGGCACGGATGTGGATGTGGGGGCAGCAGCCAATCAATGATTCTCTCCTATCATTGATGTTTCTATCTATTTCTCCCTCTCCCTTCCTCTCTAAAATCAATAAAGAAATTTTAAAAAATCATCTGGGTGCTGGGATACAGGCCCTGCTCTGGAGAACTCAAAGCACCTGTAGGCTCCGGGGCTAATGGAGCCTCAAAGAGGCGCAGATGGTCCAGGTGGGCGGGGAAGGCCTCACTCACAGGTGATTCAGAGGAAGCGCAGGAGGGTGAGCAGAAGGCCAAGTGCCTGGCAGGGTAGCAGCGAGGGCCGCTGTGTTTCTTTCAATGCTCTGTTCACTCAATCAGAACAAGAGTGAAATTTTTGTGTCCTGAGCATATGCTACCCACTGGATGCTATGCTGAGGGCCTTGAGGGCAAGGGAACCATAAAGACTGGGAACTCGAGGTTGAATGCGTGGCTAACATTTGTAAAAATTGTAGTGAAGATGCAGAAGCCTCCTCCAAACCTCCATGTGTGTCCCTCCCTGGTCCCAACACCCTGACGCTCAGACTCACTCACCCATTGTCTCCACCAAATACGTAGATGGCATCTTTATAGGCCACAACTGTGTGCTTGCTGCGCCTGGAAAGAAAAGAGGGGTGGGTAGGAATGAGACCAGGCCCCTCCCAGGGGCACCCAAGAAATGAGACCAAACGCCGGGGCTGCCCCAGAAGTTGGGTAACACCTCTGAAATTGAACAGAAACCCCTAAATTCCACCAGTACCCCCAAAAAACCCTGCATGTGGAGACTCTGTCATTGTCCTAGACTCTCTGGCCTCCTCATCCCACTGCAGAGCAGCAGGGAACTCAGCGGGAGATCCACAAGATGACTCTATACCTTGACCCTGGCCACCCCGCTTCGGGACTCCCTCAAAATCCCCACCAGTGCCCTGGGCATCTCCTGGACACCACCGCCCCTCCCTCCATTACCAGGTCCCGCTCCAGGACACCATGCCCCGGCCTTGCCCCTGGAACCCACCACGAAACCCTCTCAGGCATCTCCTCTCCCCACCCCGCCAAGATCCTTGAACCACGCCGTACCGAGCCCCCACGAACTCGTCGCAGGGCGGGAGGCGCCGCCAGCGATGCACAGTCTCGAAGGGCCCGAAGTTGAGCGTCAGGTACTCGACACTGTCCGAGCAGCTGTGGTCAAAGTCCACGCTCGGGGCTACCTTGGACCGCGCGCCGCCTGCCAGGGCCCCGGCCCCGATCGGGCCCCCGGAGCCGCCAGTCCCAGCCATCCCGGGTCCACACCAGATCGGTCACCCGGTCCGCGGGACTCGCGGCCACCGCCCTGGGCCGCCCGGGGGGACTACATTTCCCGGCGTGCACCGGGACGACGGCACAGCACATCCGGCTGGCGCCACACTTTGGTCCGTCAGCGTTTCCGGACAAGCTTAAAGCTCACCGAGGCCCTGCTGGCGGGCGCAGCACCTGGTACCCGAGGTTGTGGGGAAACTCCCCACCGAGTGCCGGCACGGGATCCCCAACCCCGTCCGGCTGCACTTCCCCGACGCCTGCCCTGCCACACGCCGTCCGGAGAGCGGCCGCTGTTCCCGGCATGCCTTGTCTGCGCGGGGCACAGCCGGGATCGTCCACCGCTCCCGGGATCCCTGGTGGAAGGTTCCGAGCTCGCAGCGCCCCCCCCACCCAACAGCCTACTCTTCCCCTTCCAGCTTGGGACCCCAGCCTGAACCCGCCGCGTCTACCTTCCTTGTTCTTATTGTCTGAGAGGCTGCATAACGCAGAGGCTCTGGATTCTTATTTCTAATAGCAGAGCCTCAGTTTCTTCACTTGCGAAATGCGGGTTTGGGAAGCTCTGGCTGCCTTGAGAAGCTTTGAGGTCTGTCTCAGGACCCAGCTCCTACAGCCCTAAGTGGGCAAGTGCCCCCAGACTGCCAAACGCGTGCTGCCTCTGAGCTCTGAGAAAGCACGGCCCGTCTCAAACCCTTTGCACCTGCAGTCTCTTCTACCTGGAATGCCCTTCCTTCAATATCCAAAACCAAGACACTGGATAGAGAGGCCCTTGCTAACCCCTGGGGCAGAATCAGTGGCTCCCTCTTCTGGGCACCCACAGGCCAAACTTCCTTGGTGTGGCACTGAGCAATGTATGGTTGTGCCCGTCTCCCCGTCATGTGCTTTCTCCCTCATAAGTGTTTGCCCAATTACAGTGGAAGTCACGCAGATCTGCAAATGTGTGCGTTTTAATTTTGAGATAACATCTACTATGTTGCAGGGTCTTACAAGGGGTTCGATCCCAATAGAGGGAGACGAGGCAGGGCCTGTCCCACCTCCACTGCCAGCCATTGGTGGCAGTCGAGACCTTGGGTGGTGAGCAGCTCTTGGAAACGGTGGAGGCCTCTTTGGAGGTGAGCCAGGCGGCTGATGGCAAGCACTGGGAGGGCTCAGGTTCTGCCCTGGGGGACCCTGGGAAATTGGAGGTTGGCACCTGCCCCCAGGGCTTGGTCTCTGTCCCTGGTGCCCGAGCATGGCCTGCCCAAGTCTGCTGCATGCAAGATCAGGATCCTTTCCCTGTGAGCCAGGACATGTCGCCGGTCCTGCAGGAAGGAGGGGAGGAGGGGTCAGGGCGGAAGAAGAGCGCGGGCTCCCCACTCAGCACCATGAGCAGCTGGCCCGTGAGGACAGCGGGGATGGACACGGGTAAAGGGGAAAGCCCATGAGGTGCAGACTCTGGGCTGAGTGGGGGGACGGCTCGGAAGAGTCGACAGGAAGGCCAGGACACACGTACTTGCTGTGCAGCAGAAACAGCCTTTGCGAGTGCGAGAGGGAGAGACAGAGAAGGCCAGGGAAGAGCATGTCATTTATGTCCCCACGTGGGTCTCCGTTGTTGCTAGCCTGAAGCCTGCCCCCCACCCCCGTGGCCTCCAGGCTTTCCCCTGTCCCTGAGGCTCTTTGTAGGCAGGTCGAACCCACAGGAGGACTCCCACGAATGCCATGCTGGGATGAGGGTAGTGACGGGTGTCCAGTGTCTTCCAAACCCCGAACCACCACCCACATCTGTGCAGGGCCTCCCCAGGGGCAACACTCGCTGCATTTCCCCACCCGACTCCCGCCAGGCTGAGCACAGCCATGTCCACCAGATGTCCCAGTCTCTGAGATTGCCCAAGCACTGACCCTGCCCTGGGTCACGGCCCTTTTCCTTGTCTCCCGAGAGCACATATAACCAGCCCACTCCCAGCTCACAACCTATGCCCTACACGGCCCCGTAGCACTAGGAGCCACAGACTGATGGGGACCAGGAGTGGGGGGACGTCCTGGGGGGCTATGGTGTGGCTGCTTGCCACAGGAAGGTTGAGCCAGCCCTTCGGTAGAATTCCTGTCCCCTTCCCCAGGCCTCCGATGCCCACACTCACTCCACTTCCCGCTTCCGGATGGCACGGCCCGAGGCCAGCACCTCAGCCACCTTGGACACAATAGGGTCGTAGTTCATGCTGGCCACGGCGATCACCTCGTCGCCTCTGTGGGGAGAGGGAGGCTGAGCCTGACAACTACCCCAGCAGGGGCCCCCCCTCTTCTGGGACAAGATCCTGACACACTCCTGTCGACCTGGGACTCAGGAAGGGATCTTACCCAGGGCAACAGGGGTGTCCTGAGCACCCAACCCTCGCTGCTTTGCACTCTAGCCCAACGTGGGCTTTGGGCTGCCGTGGAACTCCCACGGAGGTCCCAGCCGTACTCCTCCGTGGGGCTCAGGGCTGGGCTCCTGTCCTGGGATTACCACAGTCTCTACCTGTGTGACTCTGCTCAGTGTGAACACGGGATATGCACACCCACCTCAATGAGCAGTGCTAAAGAGAAAATGTCCTGTCAATGAATGGCAGGTGGACCTATCACCCCACCTCCTCAACCTCTCCTCAGCGGTGCCTCCTGCCTCGCCCCCCTCCTCCCTTCGCCCCTCCGTCCACCCACCCCACTTCTCTGGAGCAAGGCTTCTCTGGAATGATTCCCCGCCCCCTTCCTCGCCCCCGACCGACTAAGTCCTGCTGCTTCGTGCCCCTCTCCGCCCCGCTGCTCTCTCACTTGGTGTAAAAAGCCACGAACTTCAGCTCCTCCAGATCCCCCTGGATGATGACGTCGTCGAAGCCTTCTCCGTACCCTGTGGGCCGGGCAGGCGGGTGGTGTCCACGTGAGCTCAGCAGAGGCGATGGGCTCCACCGGGCCAGGGCCCTGTGCCCTATCTGCCCCTCCTGTGCCCGCCTTCAGGGAGTGTGCTTCACCACTTTCTCTAGTTGCCCTGGCCCCGCCCTCAGGATGCTCGTGGCCCCGCCCCCAGGATGCTCCTGGCCTCGGCCCAACTCCAAGCCCCACCCCCGCACTCCGCTATCACCTTAGCCCCGCCCCAAAGGCTCATGGTCCCCCCCCCTCACCCCGAGGTTCCCGTTACCCGCGTAGCGCAGGCTCTTGCCGAACATGGCTGTCCACAGGTAGGGCACCGTGCAGATCTCCGCCTCCTGCGCCAGCATGTTCTGGGCCGCCACGCGTCCTGCGGGACCCGGAGGAGGGAAAGCCCGACGCTAGCCCCCTCCACCCCGGCGCTGCCTGCCCTTGCTCTCTGGGGACCCCTCATATATGGGACGACTCCTTCTCCCCTCCCCAGCGGTCCAGAGGCACATCATCGTGCAGCCCACTGTGAACCTGTGTTATTGAGTGCAAAAGAAAAGGAGAGGGTGGCCGAAACCGGTACGGCTCAGCAGATAGAGCGTCGGCCTGCGGACTGAAGGGTCCTTCAGTCCCGGGTTCAATTCAGGTCAAGGGCATGTACCTTGGTTGCCGGCACATCCCCAGTAGGGGGTGTGCAGGAAGCAGCTGATCGATGTTTCTCTCTCATCGATGTTTCTAGCTTTCTATCCCTCTCCCTTCCTGTCTGTAAAAACTCAATAAAATATATTAAAAAGAAAAAAAAAAAAAAAGAAAAGGAGAGGGTGTTGGCTCAGTGGTTGAGTATCAACCTATGAACCAGGTCACACACCTAGGCTGTGGGCTCGCTCCCCAGCATGGGGCATGCAGGAGGCAAGGGGGGTTGACCACTTAGATGGCGTCTCTGGAGAATTGGAATGAAAGGTCCTGGGTCTGGAAGGGGGGTTTCCTGGGGGTGAGGGGCTGCCCCCGCCACCTCAGGAGTGCACACAGGCCACTCATCAGACATACGGGGTCTGAAGAGGGAGGCAGGAAGAATCACACGGTGGATTCCCGGTGCACGAAGCCCCGCGGAGCCCTGTGGTTGGAGGTCCGCGAGAGTCCCCTGGACCCTCCCATTAAACTCCAGTTACACTGATGAGCAGCCTTCGGCTCCTTAAAACCTGGCACTGCCCAGCCGGCGAGGCTCCGTGGTTGAGCATCCACCTGTGAACCAGGACGTCACGGTTCCATTCCTCCTAAGGCACATGGCCGGGTTTCAGGCTCAATCCCGGGTGTGGGGCATGAAGGAGGCAGCCGATTAATGGTTCTCTCTCTACCTCTCCCTTCCTCTCTGAAATCACTTTAAAAATATATTTAAGCCGAAACCGGTTTGGCTCAGTGGATAGAGTGTCAGCCTGTGACTGAAAGGTCTCAGGTTCGATTCCGGTCAAGGGTATGTACCTTGGTTGCGGGCACCCCAGTAGGGGGTGTGCAGGAGGCAGCTGATGGATGTTTCTAATTCTCTATCCCTCTCTCTTCCTCTCTGTAAAAAATCAAATATATATATATATATATATATATATATATATATATATCAACAACCACCACTTAGCACCAACTTCAGACCTTGGATCTGAACAGAAATTAGTACCAGAAGTGGGGTTTCAGGGAGCAGAGGCCAGACCAGGTGTGTGCAGTGAGTACATCTTCAGAGGCTTGGTGAGGGGGAAGTCCATTCCTCAGAGAGCACAACAGTTCCCCCTGAGCCCCAGGCTTCCAGGCCCGGATGGCCACTTCACAGGGGGGGTCTGCATGAGACAGCTGGGTTCCCAGTCAGTCCAGTGACCCAAAGGAGACTGAGCGGGAAGCTGGCCCACGTCCTACTAAATCCCTTTCTCTCTCCCTGGAGAATGTGTGTCTTGAGTGCAAAGGAAAAGGAGAGGGTATTGGCCCAGCCGGTGTGGCTCAGTCAACCTATGAACCAGGAGGTCATGGTTCAATTCCCGGTCCGGGCACATGCACAGGCTGTGGGCTGGCTCCCCAGCGGGCATGCAGGAGGCAGGCAATCAATGTTTCTCTCTCATCATTGATGTCTCTCTCTCTCTCTCTCTCTCTCTCTCTCTTTCTCTCCCTCCCTTCCTCTCTGAAATCAATAAAAATATATTTTTTTAAGAGGCGAGTTTGCCGAAACCGGTTTGGCTCAGTGGATAGAGCATCGGCCTGCGGACTGAAAGGTCCCAGGTTCGATTCCAGTCAGGGGCATGTACAACCCCCAGGAGGCATCTGATCGATGTTTCTCTCTCATCAATGTTTCTAACTCTCTATTCCTCTCTCTTCCTCTCTGTAAAAAATCAATAAAAAAATATTTTTTTAAAAAAATGAGAAATTGTGGGAAGGACAAGTGGGGTGGGTGCTGTGGCTGGCTGAAAGGGGTGTCCAGTTAGCACAGGAGGGAGGTCTCACAGGGCTTGCTCGGGGAGCCGCTTGACCACCTGGGGGAGGCTGGGCCCAGACAGGCCACCACAGAGCTTTGAATGGCTTGGCAACCCGCACTCAGGGCCCAAGGTCAGAAACGGAGGGATGGGCCTGGGGGAGGCTGAGGGCCCCCCTCAACTTCATCCTGCTGTGGGGCTGGCCATACCCTGGGCATGAGCCATCTGCCAGTGTGGGATGTTCACTTTCCGGTTGTTCCTCCAGGCCAGGGGGAAGGTGACAGCGTCTCCGGCCGCAAACACGCCGGGGACATTGGTCTGCATCATCTGTGGGCAGAGGGCCCGGGACTCTGTGCGTGGGAAAGGAGCCCTGGCCTGGGCCTCCCCTGCCCCCAGCCCAGCAGCCTTCCCACCCTCCCCGGCCCCACCTTGTTGACAGGGATGAAGCCTCTGGAATCCAGACCGATGCCGCTCTGCCTCAGGAAGCCCGTGGAGGGCACCGCACCTGCCAGGATGGGGCCTCTGTGTCCACTTCCCTTGTCTCACTGCTCTGCATGACCCACCCCCTTCACCTCCACAGCCTAGCCCGAGGCTGCCCATCCAATGCAGCCTCTGTGTGTCCTGTCCCTTCTGCCTGGACCCCCCTAGACCTCTGTGCTTCCCGCTAGGCCTGGGGCATCAGACCCCTGACAGGGGTGGGCATACCACGCCACCCAGCCCTGTGCCGCCACCCCCAGCTTTGTCCCTTCCCAAGCTGGCATCTCGCTGGGTCAGGGACCAGCTAGAGGCATGTTGGTGTCCTACAGCCCCCCCGGGGCAGGCCGTGGCAAAGGCCAAGCTGAGCGTGCCCATTCCCCAGCCGCCCTTTGAAGAGGGTGTAGTGGTGGTTCCCATTTTACAGCTGTGAAAACTGAGGCGCAGGATGCCCAGCCAGCGTGGCTCAAGGGTTGAGTGTCGACCTATGAACCAGGAGGACACGGTTCGATTCCCAGGCAGGGCACATGCCTGGGTTGCGCGGGCTTCATCCCCAGTGTGGGGCGTGCAGGAGGCAGCCGAGGAACGATTCTCTCTCATCATTGATGTTTCTAGCTCTCTTTCCCTCTCCCTCTCCCTTCCTCTCTAAAATCAATAAAAATCTTTAAAAACAAAACAAAACAAACAAACAAACAAAAAATCCACTGAGCTGAGGCCGGTTTGGCTCAGTGGATGGAGCGTCAGCCCGCAGACTGAGGGGTCCCGGGTTCAATTCTGATCAAGGGCATATGCATTGGTTGCAGGCACATCACTGGTGTGGGGTGTGCAGGAGGCAGCTGGTCTATGTTTCTCTCTCATCGATGTTTCTGACTCTCTGTCCCTCTCCCTTCCTCTCTGTAAAAAAATCAATTTAAAAATATATTTTTAGCCGAAACCGGTTTGGCTCAGCAGGAGAGCGTCGGTCTGCAGACTGAAAGGTCCCAGGTTCGATTCCGGTCAGGGGCATGTACATTGGTTGCGGGCACATCCCCGGTAGAGGGTGTGCAAGAGGCAGCTGGTCGATGTTTCTCTGTCATCGATGTTTCTAGCTCTCTATCTCTCTCTCTTCCTCTCTGTAAGAAAATCAATAAAATATATATATTTTTAAAAAATAATAAAAATAAAAATATTTATATTTTTAAAAGCCCCCCTGTGGCTCAGGGAGGGAAGGGACTGGCCCAAGGCTCACCCACTCACCGATGCCCACCACACAGACGTCCGCCCGCACCACCTTGCTGCTCTTCAGCACGACCTCCTTCAGCTGTGGGGAGAAGGTGGGTGAGCAGGTGTGCCCGGCCCCCGGGGGGGCATGAGGGAGAGGAGACGGCGTGGCAGGGGGTGGGGGTGGGGAGGAGGGCCCACCTTCCCCTCCTGGGCCCGCAGCTCCGACACCTCCGTCTGCATGTAGAACTTGACCCGGTTGTTCTCAAACATCTGTCAGGGCAGGCGGGCCGTGGGCGGGAGGTGAGAGCCCGCCCGGGGCTGGGCTGGGCGTCCAGGCTTCCGAGGGGCCGGGGGACCAGGGGGCCAGGGGGCGGGCTCACCTTCATGAGGGCACGACCCACGCGCTCCCCCAGGAACCTCCTGAATGGCGTCTCCTCCAGCTCCACCACGGACACTGAGTGGGCCTTCTCTGTCAGATAGGCGGCCACCTCCATCCCTGGGCCGGGGGGGGGGGGAGGGGGGCAGTGGCTGGCACCCTGCAGCTCCCTGTCCTGTGCCCTCCGCCCGCCCCCCGATCCACAGCCGCTCACCTAGGAAGCCCGCGCCCACCACCACGGTGTTGCGGCCCCGGGCCAGCCTCACCACGCGGTTGGCGTCCTCCGGCGTCCGGATGGTGAACACGTTCTCCACCTCTTTGCCTTTGCAGCTCAGGGTCTTGGGGCTGAGACACGGCCAGGGTCAGCGAGGGGCTCCGTCCGGCACCCTGAGCCCGCCCGCCCGTCCTGGCCGGTGCCCCGCCCGGTGGCCGGCGGGGGGCCCGCAGGGCACACGCTCCCACCTGCTCCCGGGAGCCAGCAGAAGCTTGCTGTACTCCAGCTTGAAGCCGTCCTTGAACACGACCTTCTTGTTTCTCACGTCCACCGTGACCACCTGCAACCCCCGCCCCCACCCCCGGGGACAGAGCATGGACCTGGCCTGGCTCCTGCAGCACCGGGGCCTGGCCAGTCCCTCTCCACAGGTCCAGGAGGGGGGGGGGGGAGGTTTTTCCTGCCCCCTGGGTTGTCCTTCCTCCTTCCCCTGGCAGCTCCTCCCCACTCTTTTTATCTATTTTTTGGTAATCCTCACCCAAGGATTTTTATTTATTTATTTATTTTTAGAGAGAGTGGAAAGAAGGGTGAGAGAGACACATTGATGTGAGAGAAGCACACTGGTCGGTTGCCTTCCATACTCACCCCCACCGGGGCCAGGGATTGAGCCTACAACCCAGGTACCTGCTCTTGACTGGAATCCGACCCCTGACCCTTCAGTCCGAGGACTGGTGCTCTAACCATTGAGCCAACTGGCCAGGGCCCTCCTCACGCTTTAAGCTTCAGGTATCACCTTTCCCTCAAAGCCCGTCTTATCCTCCCAAGTCCCACCAGGTTCTTCTATCCCAGCCCCGAGCAAATCATCGATGTCCCCACACTGGGGACCTGGGACATGTGTCCAGGACCCTACCAAACGGGAGATCCAGTGCAGCCTTCTGGGCCTGGAGATTCCCCCTCTCCCCTACCCCCCACCCCCGGGTGCCTGGGCAGCAAGGCAGAGCACACCCACATCTCTAGGAGCCTACACGACCTCAGGGCCTTCAGGGCTGCCCAGCGTGGTCCCCACCTGCGCCTCTGTGAGCACCTCGATGCCATAGGCTCGGAAGAACTCCTTGGGCCTCAGGGCCAGCTGCTCCGGCTGGGCGTCCAGGGACTGCAGGAGAGAGCCAGCCTGAGACGGAGCCAAGCAGCCAGCCTTCCGTTTTGCAACAGAGGACCTGGGACCCGAGAGGGAGGGGCCGGCCCCAGGTCACACAGGGGCTGGAGGACCAAACTCAGCAAACCCAGATCTAGCCGAAACCGGTTTGGCTCAGTGGAGATAGAGCACCAGCCTGCGGACTGAAGGGTCCCAGGTTCGATTCCGGTAGGGGACATACACCTTGGTTGTAGAGGCACATCCCCAGTAGGGGGTGTGCAGGAGGCAGCTGGTCGATGTTTCTCTCTCATCGATGTTTCTGACTCTCTATCCCTCTCCCTTTCTGTAAAAGAATCAATAATTTAAAAAACAAAAAACAAAAAACAACAATGCAGATCTTCAAACTCTGGGGCCTGGCATGAGGGGAGGGCAGCGGGCCGGACCCCCAATGGGCAGCAAGCATCCAGAGGGATAGAGCCCCCACCCCTCACACTCACCCCACCCCACCTTGCTGAGCTTGGGCCGGTCATAGGGGAGGTGCCTGTCCAGCGTGCACAGGACGATCCTGTCCGAGAAGCCCTCCTGCCGCAGGGTCTCTGCACACACCAAGCCGGCAGCACCTTGAGGGGAGGAGGGGGTGTGGGTCAGGAGCCACCTCTCCCCACCCCACCCTGCCTCTCCCGGTCCCAGCACCCACCTGCGCCCACGATGAGCACGTTGGTGCTGCCGCTGTGGCCAGCGCTGGGAGAGATGCACTTGGCCATCATCTTGGTCCTTCGCTGCAGCTGCAAGGCCTAGGATCCGCCGCCAGAGAGGGGGAGGCAGCTGGGAGCTGGGGCCACGCCCGCCGATCTCCCTGCCGTAACCCCAGCGGTCCAGCCTCATCCCCTCCCTGCACCCCTCACTCTGCTCCCCGGCCACACTCACCGGGCTCCCTCCCGCCACAGGGCTTCACACAAGCTGCTCCCTGGGCCCAGACGCCCAAGCCACACCCCCGGGCCACACCCTCACCTGCTTGCTGGCCCGGACATACACCTTCTCCTTCTCAATCTTCACCTGCAAGCGGAGGGGCTCAGAACCAGGCTCTGGGTGCTTCGGTCCCTGGCCCTGCGCCCCCAGGCTCCCACCCACCGCACACCCAGCCCCACCTGGAACTTGTGCAGACTGTCCAGGCCGGGGAAGTCCTCCAGGTCCCCGGTGCTGATGTTGAAGCAGGCGCCATGCCAGGGGCAGCGCACTCGGCCCCGGGACAGCACGCCTGGGGGGAGGCAGCGCTGAGCCGCGGTCACCCGCAGGAGCCCCTCTCCGAGATCTCCTGTGTCCCAGCACCTGCTGGGCCTCCTTCCACACCGCCCCAGAGACCCCCCAGCAGGTGGGGAGCTGGAGGCCGGGGAGGAGCCACGCTGGACCGGGCCGGGTGGCACTGGGGCTTCAGGGGGCAGTGGCCACGCCCACGTCAGGGACCCAGCCGACTCACCCTTCACCAGGGGGGCGCCGTAGTGCGGACACTTGTGGCCCAGGGCGTGGAACTCCCCGTTGTCCTTCACCAGCAGCACCTTCCCCCAGCCCAGCTCCACTTCCCGCATCCTGGGGAGGGGCTGCGCTCAGGATTCAGCCTTCTGGGGAGCACGGGCCCAGACCAGCAGAAGCCACAAGGCGCTGGCCAGGCTGGGAGCTAGCCCCGGGCCCCCTCCAGGCCGCCCCGTCCACCTTACCCAGGGCTTGTGTCTGCCCTCCCCACCTGGGGCCCTCTGCCCCCGGCCCCAGGCCCTGCACCCACTGGCCATTCTCCAGGTCCTTGACGTGACAGACGGCGGCCTCCACGCAGTCCTGAGCCCCGGGATAGGGGTGCGGGGCGGGCAGGCGCTCCTCCGCGTGGAAGTGGCGGGCGGTGCCGTTGCCCTGGTAGGCCCGGGGGCTGCCCTTCCCGCCGGCTGACAGCTCCTCCTTGCCCCGCTCCTTCTCAGGCAGCACCACCTCGATCTTGAGCTCCACTGTGGGGAGGGAGGGGCACGGTGAGCCCCCCTCCCCCCGCCGCCCACCTCCCCACCCACTCCACCAGCAAGGAGCCTCACAACAGGCATGAAGCAGTCAGGGGCCGCAGGGTGGGCCTGAACTGATCTCTGCATGATTTCTTTCTTTCTTTCTTTTTGAAATATATTTTTATTGATTTTTTTTTTTCCCACAGAGAGGAAGGGAGAGGGATAGAGAGCTAGAAACATCAATGAGAAACATCGACCAGCCGTCTCCTGCACACCCCCCACCGGGGGATGTGCCCGCAACCAAGGTACGTGCCCTTGACCGGAATCGAACCTGGGACCCCTCAGTCCGCAGACCGATGCTCTATCCATTGAGCCAAACCGGTTTCAGCTGCATGCCTTCTTTTCAATAACAGAATTAGTGAGCGGGGTACAAACCAAACTCCTTCCACCCTGAAATGGCCCTTCCTCCGGGGATCTGTGTGGAGGAAAAGCCCTGGGGCCCCGAGACTTGCTCAGACTCCCAGGACACGGTCCCCGATGGAGGACAACGCCACCGCTGAGGGATCAGGGGCAGGTTCAGGGACTGACTCCAGTGAGAACAGGGCATCCCAAATCTCCTGTAGCTCAGGTCCTGGCCTGTGAATCTGAGTGATGGGAAATCGAGGGTTTGTTGTCCTAGGCTTGCAACTTCCCCATAAGTTTGAAAATTTATTTATTTTTTTTCAAAATTCAGAAAAAGTGTACACGACATAATGTCAACTTTAAAAAAAAATAGCTATTCTCACCAGTTTGAGAATCCTTCAGCATTTACCAAGCCCAGCCCTGGTTTTTCAACATCTTCCTGTGCAGGGGTCTGGGGCCTTGAGGGTACACGTGGATAGAGCAGAGAGGGCCCTGTGCGCGCACACACACACACACACACATACACACACCAGCCTCAACACAGAAGATCCCTCCACAGCCTGCCCTCGGGGCCAGCTCCAGGGGAGAGTGGCCAGAGACTGTTGTTTTCTTCTTGATACTTTTCTGCATTTTCCAAATTCCCTACCATGCGCCTGGGGTATTTTTCCAATTAGAAGGGAACAATAAACAGAATTTTGAGCTGCGATAATCTGGCCTCCTGGGCTGCTGGCAGCGGGGAGGAAGGCTGAGGGAAAGCTAAGCCCCCGGCACAGCGTGGGCCACGGAGGGAGCAAAAGGCTCCTCTCCCGACTCCCAAGGCACCAGAGCTTCCTTCCAGGCATCTCGGGGTTCCCCCCTCATCCTCTCCACACCCTCAAGCCAGACGTTCCCGAAGCAAAGGACCCAGAGGCACACGCCTCCCAACCTTTAATTCCCTTGGCCTGTGGCCCTGGCTAACTCCTGCCCAGCCGCCTGGACACAGCTCAGGGGTTGCCTCCCCTGCATGTCCCTCATCTCATGCTGTGCTAATCCCCTCCTTGGGCCTGGCCTGGCCTGGCCTGGCCCGGGAGACTGGGGGGCAGCCCCCATCCTCAAGTTCCAGCCCCCAGCGCAGGCCTGACACTGCAGGAGGGAAGGTCCACTCTATGTTTCCAGCTGGGCAGGGGGCGGGCACCTGGGCACAGCACGAGCTGAAGCTGTTGTGTCAGGTGGGGGTGGTCATGGGTGGAGTGGGCTTCCCCTCCGTCGCCCATACTTTACATAAGAGCGTTAGAATGTTTTCAGAAGAATTAAGGGGAAGAATACTTTGAACCCAGCGGACACCAGCTGTGTGAGCTTCAGAGCGGGAGCCCACGAGAGCAGCTCTTGGCCAGGGCCCAGTAAGAGTCCAGCCAGGCCGAAACCGGTTTGGCTCAGTGGATAGAGCGTCGGCCTGCGGACTGAAGGGTCCCAGGTTCGATTCCGGTCAAGGACATGTACCTTGGTTGCGGGCACATCCCCAGTAAGGGGTGTGCAGGAGGTGGCTGATTGATGTTTCTTTCTCATTAATGTTTCTAACTCTCTATCCCTCTCCCTTCCTCTCTGTAAAAAAATCAATAAAATACATATTAATGAAATAAAAATAAAAAAAGAGCCCAGCCAGGCTGTTTTCATCCTCCACCTCCTTCCAGAAGGCTTTGAGGCGCGGCCTGGAGCAATCGAACCAAAAGCCATTAAGGCAGGAGCCGTGGCGGGGAAGGGAGGAGCATCTCTGCTCCCTCAGGAGCCAAAGCAACCCCAACTCCATGGTTCCCAGCTGCCTGCTGGCGAGTGGGTGCTGAAGGAGAATAACAGAGGCAACATGTAAACCAGAGCAGAAGCTCAACAGAGGCACTTGGGTAACAGTGGTTCACTGGCTAGCTCCGAGCTCCCTGGCAGCCGTGAAGAAAAGGGAAAGCCTTTCCGTAGCATTTGTGGCCCAATGAAAGGCAGGCAACCAAGATACCAAGAGAGGTGCACCTCCCCCTGGTTCTGAGCTTAGCAAGAGTCTGGCCTGGAACTCTTCCTACAAGAAGCACAGTGCCCCTGAAGCCCGGGGCGGAAGGAAAGTGTGCCTACGTGCAGTGAGCAAGGTAGAAAATGAAGAATGTGCACAGATACACTTATCTGATTTCCCTGCGGTCCCTTCTGATCTCGGCCGAAACCCTCCTGGCCAAATGCTCTCACTCCCACTCCCTGAAACTCCCGGAGTCTCACCCTATGATCTGCACAGGGTATGCGCCTGGGGCCTGAGCTCCTGCCCTCCCCCCAGAGTCCCACAGGGGAGTCCTGGCTGCAGCCAGTCTGGCCCCAAATTAGGACATCGTAACCTTTTGCAAGGGCTGCCTAGGTGCCAGACCCTGCAGAGGGTACAGAATTATTCGCCCCATTTCACAGGTGAGAGCACAAGGACTCAGAGAACTGACGTCCTCTGCCCGAGACCACACACACTCAGGGAGGGAGGCTGGACTTGGACCCGAGAGGCCAAGTTCTCAGCCCTGTTTCTGGGCTGGTAAGTGTGACCGGCTCCTAGGCTAACCAGGAGTCCTGGCGCCAGGGGTCCCAGGCAGGCCGGCCTTTGTGTTTCGTTAAAGGAAACTACAGCCGAAACCGGTTTGGCTCAGTGGATAGAGCGTCGGCCTGCGGACTGAAGGGTCCCAGGTTCTGGTCAAGGGCATCTACCTTGTGGTTGTGCGTAGGAGGCAGCTGGTCGATGTTTCTCTCTCATTCATGTTTCTAACTCTCTATCCCTCTCCCTTCCTCTCTGTTAAAAAAAAAAAAAAAAATCAATAAAATATATTTTAAAAAAATAAAGGAAACTACAGGTGGCACCTTCTGCCCAGGGCCTGCTGCTAGGGCTAGCCAGCATCCTCCCGCCCCGATTCTGACGGGGGAAGGCTGAGGCGGGGGCAGGGTGGTGGGATCGGAGTGTCCACAGCTCGGGAGTGAGGGGAGGGCAGGCGTGGGGAGGAGTCCCTCCCCTCCCCTGTGGGCAGGGCGTCACACTTCTCCTCTTGCCCCAAGTCCCCCTCAGACCCAGGAAAGGAGAAAGGGCTCAGGCGTTCCAAGGTAACGGAGCCGATGGGTATCAGGTAAGGGGAGATGGGGTGAGCCATGCTGGGCAGCGTGGCCCGGACAGGCTGGGCGGGGCTCAGGAGGCCCCGTGGCCTCAGTGCTCTGTGGCATGCCTGCACTCCGTGCCTTCCTGGGCATTGTGAGGATCGAGCAGGGGACGTGGGGCCCGAGGGAGAGCCCAGCAGAGGAGAGCCTCCATCAGAGAGCACACCGGGCCTGCCCAGCAGCACCCGGGGCTGGCACTCCGTGGGCCAGGCAGGGTGGGGATCCCCTGTGCCCACGGGAAAGTGGGCCCTGAGAGACTGAGAGCGTGGTTCACGGTCACACGAAGGGCAGAAGAGGTGAGGAGAGGCCTGGGACCTGTCCACTCCGCGCCCACAGCAACTCTGAGAGGCCGGGTCCGTTTTGCAGAGAGGGAAAGTGAGGCTCAGAGAGGTCAGGTGCATACCTGGGCCCCACAGAGGCTGAGGATGTCTGTCCCCTGACCCCCCCCTCCCCACCTTCCCTGGCCCTGGGGGACACCGCCATCCTCCCCCACCCCTCCCCTTTCCAAGAAAGAATCGGATATGATTCCCACCACCAGCTCCCGAATCCTGGAATAAAGAGGAAGGGTCACTGGAGGAGGGGGGGGCCAGAAGGATGGGTCCTCCGGCCTGCAGCGCATTAACATTCGGCTGCCACCCGGCCTGACCTACTTCTGAGGCAGAGAGGGCGGGGGAGGAGGAAGGTGGCCCGGAGGAGGGAGGGAGGAGAGATGGAGAGAGGAAAGGAGGAGGGTAGGAAGTGGAGGGGAGAGGGTAAGCAAGAAGAGAGGTACCTGGCTTGGGCTTGGAGAAGCAGCCGCCCATGGCGAGGGGCCCTCACTGGGTAGGGGGCGGGGGCGCGGATGGCGGGCGGTGGGAGGCTAGGGTGCCCCCAGTGGGGCTGGACCCCCCACGGCCCTTAGAAACGCTGATGTTGCCATCCCAACTGGAGTTGCCTTCAGGACCTGCAGGGGTAGAGAGAGGGGAAGGGCTTCGGTGGGGATGTGAGCAGAAACACAGAGAGACAGACCCCTAGAAGAGGCCCACACTGGAGCTGGGGAACATTTCAAACAGGGAGCCAGGCCCCAGAGGAACAATGGGACCCCGGAGGACACCTCCCCTCTGACGCCCTCCAGGCTCAGCACCCTCACTCCCCACTCCCACCTGTGCCCGGGCTGTGCCCACGGCCAGAGGAATCTGCCAGACTGTTTTTTGTTTTTGTTTTTTAAATATATTTTATTGATTTTTTTTTTTTACAGAGAGGAAGGGAGAGAGATAGAGAGCTAGAAACGTCGATGAGAGAGAAACATCGACCAGCTGCCTCTTGCACACCCCCTACCAAGAATGTGCCCGCAACCAATGTACATGCCCTTGACGGGAATCGAACCAGGGACCTTTCAGTCCGCAGACCCACGCTCTACCACTAAGCCAAACCGGTTTTGGCCAGACTTTTAAGTCCAGCCCCACAGCTGCCTTGTCCTGGAACTCCCCTGTTTCTGCTGCCCCCTCAAAATCCTGCAGCCTGGCCCTAACCGGTTTGGCTCAGCGGATAGAGCGTCTGCCTGCAGACTCAAGGGTCCCAGGTTCAATTCCAGTCAGGGGCATGTACCTTGGTTGCGGACATATCCCCAGTGGGGAGTTTGTAGGAGGCAGCTGATCGATGTTTCTCTCTCATCGATGTTTCTAACTCTCTATCCCTCTCCTTTCCTCTCTGTAAAAAAATCAATAAAATATATACTTTTTTAAAATCTTGCAGCCTGGGAGCCCTGCAACCCTCCTTTCTCCAGGGAGGCCACCATGGCCGGGGTCAAACACCAGATCCCCTGGGGCCGATGAGGGCCTTCCTGGTCCTCCGGCTTCCTCTTCCTACAGTGGGATGCCATTCAGTTCTCCCTGGTCCCTGCACCCACCCTCCCTGGACACCCACCTCCTTTAAGGGCAGCCACCGCTTCTTGCTCCCGGCCCAGACGCAGACCCAGGCTGCCAGGCCTTGGAAGCCAGGCAAGGGGTGCAGGAGGCAGCCCGGCCTCTGCCCCTCCTCCCAGGGCTGCTGGGCATAGTCTGTGGCAGGACTGTGTGCCTGGGCTTGCCGCCCACTTCTGCTCACCATGGAGCTGGGTTTCCCTGGGGACCAGTGGCCTGGCCCAGCCCCTCCCGCCCCTACCCCTGCAGCGTGAGCTCCCACCCCCACCTTCACTCTTCACAAATGCCCACCAGGCCCACGACACCGAGGCCATGCCCCACAGCAGATGGATTAAACAGAGGAGCCAAGGACTCGCTGAAGTCAAGCAGCGGGTAGGAGCGTCTGGGTGGCCTCCCATCTCCCTCCCCTCTTAGTTCCAGGATGGGCAGGGACCCAAGAAGCCAACATATCACCTTGCAAGCCGCAGAGCCTGGGGGTAGGGTCACCAGGTCAACCAAGAGATCCCTGCAGCCAAGGCCACGGGATGGACCATCCCAAAGACTGGACTTTGCAAGACTCAGGAGAAGAGTTCAGCTGCCCTGTTTACAACGGACTGCCGCACGGGCTGTCCCACAGCCATCGATCGCATTTGCTTTCCCCGGAAGTTCTTCCTGAAGTCTAACTCGAGGTGCAGCTGAAGCCTGCTAGGTCCAGCGAGGACCCTGGGAAAAGGTGGGGGGAGGACCACCCCCTGCCTGGCACCTGATCTGGCCTGCCCCGGTGGCACTCCTTACAGTCCAGGAGGCAGTGGCACCGAGGCTACCTGGGCACACCCATGCCCTCTCCCCCCCCGCCCCGCTCATCACCAAGGTGGGTTTGCAAAGTGTGGCCACCACCTGCCCTGCCTGCACCCTCCCTGGGCACAAGGAGGCCTCTCCCGGGTCCTGGCTTCACCTCCAGCTCAGCTCTGCCCACCTCCTTCCTGCCGGACCACAGGCCCCAGAGAAGGTGGGACCTCACCTGGACACCAGGTGCCTGGCGAGGCTGTTCCCTCCCTTCCCAGGTGCTCAGGTGTCTGGAGCCCCCCTTCCCCCCAGAGCCGTGGGCCTGGAAACAGATTTGCTGGGGCTGGAACCTTCTCCAGGCCTACTGTGTGCTAAGCCAGCTCGGCGTCCTCCTGCTTCCTGCAGGCTCAGGCACCCTCACGCAAAGGCACAGATCTTTGCCACGGACATGGCAGGAGGGAACCCCAAGTTTGTTTTTAAATCCTCACCTGAGGATATGTCTTTTTTTTTATTCATTATTTGAGAGGAGAGAGAGAGAGACAGAGAGAGACAGAGAGAGAGAGAGAGAGAGAGAGAGAGAGACAGAGAGAGAGAGAGCGCCGAAACTGGTTTGGCTCAGTGGATAGAGCGTCGGCCTGCGGACTGAAGGGTCCAGCGTTCGATTCTGGTCAAGGGCATGTACCTTGGTTGTGGGCACATCCTTAGTAGGGGGTGTGCAAGAGGCAGCTGATCGATGATTCTCATCGATGTTTCTAACTTTCTATCCCTCTCTCTTCCTCTCTGTAAAAAAAAAATCAATAAAATATATTTAAAAAATAAATAAAGATCTTTAAATCCAACTTGCTAAAGGTAAATTATAATAATATTTAAGAGAGAGAGAGAAATATCAACGTGTGAGAGAATCAGCCATCAGTTGCCTCCTGTATGCCCCCTGATCAGAGATGGAAGCCAGAAACTTGCAATATGTATGAAACCAAGACCCTTCCGTGCTCAGGAGGACACTCCCACCACCTTAGCCACCCCTGCCAGGGTGGGACCCCAAGTGTTTGCAGAGTGCTGCTGTCTGCCCCTTGCCCATGAGCTGCCCCATGTAAGAAAGCCGGTAACAGTTGCCTGTACAATCCACTAGGGGCCCGTGTCCTGCCCCAGAACCCCCTCCCCGGCCCGGGTAGTGCAGGCTGGGGTGGATCTGTCCCCTCCTCTGCACTGCCCACCTCTTGTCTCCTGGCCCCACTCCTCACCGAGGGCCACAGGGGCCCTTCTCCTACCCGCCCCGGAGGCTCCTGCCCAGCTCAGGCCCCCGGGGACTTCCAGCCTTCTTCCTTCCGAGGGCTTCAAACTCCTCAAACCCTTCCCCTCCTCCCCCTGCCCAGGCACAGCCCCTCCGTGCACCCTCCCCGCCTCTGCACGTGCAGTCCCGCTACCTGAGGTGCCCTTCCCGCATCCTCCCGGTCGCCCCGCCAGACCGGGTGGCCCAGGAGCCGGCAATGCCACACAGTAGGGCCGCGCGGCCGGCGGGGAGGGCCGGCGGGGGAGGGGAGGAGGAAGAGGGGAGGAGGAAGAGGGGCGCCCCCCCCCACCCCCTCCACCACAGCTCTTCTCTCTCCGGCTGTCGAACCTCAGCCCTCAGAGCGCAGCCCCAGGTCCGAGGACCGCGAGCTCGCGGGCAGGCTCGCCCGAGGCGCGGAGGCTGCGGGGCGGTGGCCGGGGACAGAGTCGGGGTGGCGGGGTCGCAGGGTCGGGCCGCGGTGGCGGGTCAGGGGCCCGGGGTCCCGGGGGCCCGGGGCCGGGAGGGCGCTCACCTGGGCTGGGCGCCGGCGTCCGCTCCGGAGCCCTCGGGACCGGCCGCCCGGGGGGAGGCGGAGGGGGAGGAGCGGGCGGGGCGGGGCGGGCGCTGCGGCGACACTGCGGCCGCGGAGCCAGCGCGCCCCGCCCCGCCCGGCGGCGCAGGTGGGAGCTGTCGGGGGTCGGGGGTCGGGGGTCAGGGGTCAGGGGTCGGCCTTCGGTGTGGGGAGGCAGCGGGGAGGGGGGGGCGCTCCTGGCCACGGGCGCTTCGGCAGGTCCTGGGACCCCGGGGGTCCTTGCGAACCCCAAGGGACGCCAAGCTGGAGGCGCACCAGGTCCTTCGGATTCTTTTCCTTTTCTTCTTCTTTTAATCTTCACGCAAGGACATTTTCCCGTTTTGACTTTAGAGAGAGTGGAAGAGAGAGGGAGAGACAGAGAAATATCGATGTGAGAGAAATGCATCCTTGGGCCCCGGGCCAGGGAAGAGCCTGCAATCGAGGTACGTGCCCTTGACCGGAATGGAACCCGGGATCCTTTGGTCTGCAGTCCAGCGCTCTGTCCAATGAGCCAAACTGGCTAGGGCTCCTTTTCTTTTTTTTAATCCTGTCTTTGAGCCGTCCGTGGGGAAAAGTTGAATCACCGGGAGAAACTTCTTCAAGAAAAAAAAAAAACTCAATTCACTCCTGCTTGCCCCTCAGATACCTTCACGGGCTGGGGGGGCGGGGGAGAGCGGTTCAGACTCCCAGGTCTCCTAGCTCTCTCCCTCCCCTCTGGGGGTGGGGTTGGGGAGAATATGATATGTTCTACGTTCTATTTTAATTTATATTTTATTACATTTTCTCTTTCCCACCTATCATTATGCCAGGAGAACTTAATTACCTGAGTCCACATAAATCCCAGTGCACCCTGGTGTCGTGTCCCTTCCTCCATGAAGCCCTCCATGATCAACATCCCAGGACCTGGTATTCTGACTCCTGGACCTGAGTTTCATTGTCCCCACTGTCCAGCTCTTTCTGTTGTGGTTTGTCTCACCAGCAAACTAGAATTCCGTGACGGTGTGAGAAATGAACGAATGGCACCTTCCAAAGGTTTGCTGTCATATCTGTCACTAAGCATTTCAGGGCCCACCGACTCTGATGTCCTATTACTCGGTGGTTTGAGTGAGTTGGCTCCTTGTTTATTTCCTGCCTCTCCCCTTTCTTAGCCTTGCTCTCCTGTAAGGATGACAACACGGCCTTCCGAGGGAATCCTTTACTTAGGCCAGCACAACTCCTCCCCTCTTATATATATATATATATTTAAACAGAGCCTTATCTTTTTTTTAAATTTATTTTTATTGATTTCTGAGAGGAAGGAAGAGGGAGAGACAGAAACAGCCATGATGAGAGAGAATCATGGTGGACCGGCTTCTTCTGTAAGTCCCTCACTGGGGATCGAGCCCACAACTCGGGCATGTGCTCTTGACCTTTCAGTTCACAGGCCAACGCTCTATCCACTGAGCCAAACCGGTTTCAGCCGTACTGTTGATATTTGGCTCTGTTGACTAATGAGTTTGCTGACCACTGGATAAGGGGATCCAAGGACACTCAGTAGGTAGCCTGAGGTCCTGGTCTAGCCCCAAAGATGATTCTGACAAAGTGGTAGCAGTCTTGATAATACCTAATGTCAGCAAAAAGGGAAATCAAGCTCCAGGTTGAAATATAGTGAGGTGGTCTGCGGGGGGCGCTGGATCCTCTTAGCCAGCAGACACCCCAAAGGCAGGAAGGGGGGAAGGGGGTTGCTGGCCCAGTGTGCAGGAGAGTCCTTTTTTTTTTTTTTTTAAATATATTTTATTGATTTTTCACAGAGAGGAAGAGAGAGGGATAGTTAGAAACATCGATGATTGAGAATCATCGATCAGCTGCCTCCTGCACACCCCCTACTGGGGATGTGCCCACAACCAAGGTACATGCCCTTGACCGGAATCAAACCCGGGACCTTTCAATCCGCAGGCCGTATCCACTGAGCCAAACCGGTCCCGGCAGGAGAGTCCTTTTTTAGTTAAGAAAAACGGGATCGCAGTAATGGCTAACATTGTGGTTGACACTGGCGCCCCCTGGAGGCCAGTCTGAGAGTTTGCATGGGCCTCCCTGAACTTCAGGGCTCTGATGGGATTGATGAGAGTGGGGGTCTCTTCCCTGGATTTTCAGAGGGGGAGACCTTGGTTCGACTAACAGATCCACAGGAAATGTTGGGGTACTGATGCAGCACAGCCAACATCTGAGCTGAAGCCAGCTGCGTCGAGGGGAAAGATGGGTGGTAGTGCCCAGAGCTAGGGATTTACTTATTTACTTATTATAGAAGCAGAAGTTGAGGGAATCCTCAGGCAGCCCCTCCCCCAGCCTCATCTCTGACTCCCTAGCTTGCTCTGGCTATTGCAG
Organism: Nyctalus aviator; assembly: GCA_036971965.1. Classification (NCBI taxonomy): domain Eukaryota; kingdom Metazoa; phylum Chordata; class Mammalia; order Chiroptera; family Vespertilionidae; genus Nyctalus; species Nyctalus aviator. Next base: position 9,386,260 of record CM072939.1, on the reverse strand, counting down.
TCTTCTCTCTCCTGCTCAGTTTGGTTTACACGGTCTGACCATCATGTTCCCAGCACCCTCTGGGTTCTCTGTGACTCTGTGGAAGGTAGCTCCAGGCCCCCCCCCCACCCCCCCCAACCTCTTTAGCCCAGCCTGGGCCCTCCCACAGTTCTGTTCTCAGGCTCTGGGAGCACCGGTCCTAAATCCAGTCCTCACAAAGGATGCAAAGGCCAGGAGGGCTTTGTTACCAGGTGGCAGAAGGTGAGGACAGATGGACCAGTTGGAGTTCATCAAAGGAGAGAAGGGCATCCAAGCAGAAGGAACACGTGGGCCAAGGCAAGGAGGCAGAGAGTCCAATTCTGGGGAATTCAGAATGTGTCAGTCCTGTCTGGCCCGAGTTTTGGGTTCTGGGCAGGGGCATGGCATGGAGTGTTACCATGGGCCAGGGAGGAACTGGGTAAAGGGGTTTTCATTACACGCGTCTTTAGGAATAAAGCATACCAGCAACTAGGATTGGCACTGGGCTGGGAGGGAGACACTTGGGGCAAGGACTAAGCTCGAGTCTTGGTGAGTTCAGTTGGGCTGCAAACTTCCATTCCTTGGTGGCTGACACTTGGGCTTGGGTCCCCTCCTCTGGTAACTGGCCTGGCACAGTCCTGCCCAGGTTCCTCATTTAAAAAAAAAGATATTTTTTAATTTATTTCAGAGAGGAAGGGAGATAGAAACATCAATGAGAATCACTGGCCAACTTGCCTCCTGCAAGCCCCACACTGGGGATCAAGCTGGCAACCCCGGCACGTGCCCTGACTAGGAATCTGTGACCTCCTGGTTTATTGGCCGACACTCAAACCACTGAGCCACTCTGGCCACTGGGTTGTCCTTCCTTCTCTTGGTGCCAGCCCTTACTTGCCCTCTACGTAGTTACTGACCACCTACTCCTCCTGGTGCCTCAGGCACCCACTCAGAAAGCTTCCCCTTCCCCAGACCCTTTAGCCTTTAGTTTCCCCAGGGCCTTCTGGTGGGTGGGTGTGGCCTGTCCTTTCTGGCCCACCACCTGGCCACCTGCTCTAGACCTCCCTCCTCCTCTGGTGCCCACTCCCACTTTAGTGATGGCAGAGTGGGACGCGCCTGTCTTGGGGGAGGGTGGGGTGTGTGTGGCCACTTAGACCTGTGGCAGTTGCCCCTGGGGAAGTTTCCAAGTGTTCCCAGCCCAGGATTGCTGACCAAAATACCTTTTCAAACTAAAAGTATTATTTAAAGTTAATCTCGGGACTTTTTTTTTTTTTTTTTTTAAGATTTGACAGTTTTGGTATTTCCATTTAAGACAAACTTTGCTCTCAAATTCTTGAAATCGCTAGGAAGTGCCAAGTTCTATATAAATATGGCACTTCCTGAAACTCATTTCCGGAGGTTCACCACAAAATGTGGACCTCTCACTACACACACAAACAGGCATGGCGACAGGGCTCTGGCTGAGGGATGTCAGGGACATCAGTGAGCTGCCAGCATCTCAAGTAGCCCCCGACAGGCCCCCAGAATTCACTAGGAGGCCCATATACAAACAGGACAGGATTTTAAAAAGCCGGATATCATGCTCTAGAGATCTGGGATGAGGCTACTCATGTTCTGTGACTTCTGCTTGAAGCCACCCAACTCTTGCTAGCTCTTGCTGAGCAAATATTTAAGAGTCCTTCAGATGCGGTGACCTAGTAGGGAAAACATCCGAGTCTACCTTCGTGATAAAAAGTGTGGCAACTATTGCCCCATCCTCAGCAGGCCGAGAGTAAGCACCAGCTGCGTTTCTTCCGTGGGGAGGAGCCGAGGTGGGGAGGGCTGATGTAAGGCCCCATTCTATCTTGTGGTCAGTAGCAGGGCTGGGTTGCAGGACTGCTGCTCTGTGAAGCACCTGGTGTTTCACCAGGAACTGCTCAGGAGGCTGGTGGGGGCCGAGACCTCCAGGCAGCACTGAGGAGACACCGAAACACTGAAGCTGCTGCCGCCGCCGGCTGATGCAAGTTTTATTGAGACAATGTACAAACAGGCCATGGAAACAAGGGTTCTGATGCTGGGACCAGTAACGTAAAATGAAATACAAAAATAAAAAGGCACTAATCTGTTAAGAAAAGACACTCGATGTGTTCTAAGAATATAAGTCATTTAATACTGTTAATTTTATAGCACAAAATAAAACAAGCTATGATCCCCAAAAATAATTTTAAAAGCTTAGACAGAAAATATTATTGCCTGAAATTTACGATCTTTAAGTTACAGGTCAAAAGTTTTGTGTTGTTTTTTGTTGTTTTAAAACACACAGTGAAGACTGTCTAGAAGCAAGGCCACTGTTCCTCCTGCAGAGACAACGACCCTGTCTCAGAGAACTGTCCCTTCTCCTCGGTGTCCACACGGTCAGCAGTTACCGGGACATTGGTCTCCGGTCCCAGAGAGTGGAGTTTGAGGCAGAGCTCAGTGGTGTCCACAGAAAACATTAGTCTTAGGTACTGTGTTAAAACAAGAATTCATTCATTTTAAGAAGTTAATGAACATAATATTAAAGGATTAAATTATAAACACCTGGCACAAAAACACATCATCCCTTTTCAAAAATAAAATGTTCATTTTCCTCTGAGCAAACATTACAAGAGCAGTGGCCGTGTGTCCCGGCCCGCCTTGTCTGTAAACAGCTGTAAAAGAAAGTTAGCACAGTGCCAGGGATGCTTGAACTCCGAGGAGGAAGCAGCTGTCCTTCCCTCCTTTCAGCTTCCCACCGTGAGCAGAGAAGCTGTCTCCTCTGAGCGACTTTAAATCATCAAATGGCGGCCAAAGTGTCCTCTTCGTTAACCAGGTCATCAGGTGGTACCACAACATGCAGAAATGACAAGAATGACTCCTGTGTTGGAGGTCCTTCCCAGGATAAATACGTTTCGAATCCAACTGTCAATGCCCTTTAGTACGTAACTTGTTCACTTCCCAAGTGAGCTAATTTAACATCCCAGTATTTTCTTAAATGACAAACAGTAGAGTAGAGCGAGTAGCAATAATGAACAATCGTAAAGGGAAGGCAGCTCCTCTGGAAGATCCACACCACTTTCTGAAGCCGTCTTCCCAGGCTGCTGGGAGCCCCAGGCATGAAACCAAGGCAAGGGCGCCGTTTCTGTATGTTTAGTGTGAAAAAGAATTTCCCAGCCTGATTAAAAAAGTAGTTAGGTTCTAAGTAAAAGAGATGCTACTTTTGGCACATGTCTTGAGAGCTCAGGACCCAAGGCTCACCTAATTTGAGGCTCCAAACCTCCAGCGCAGTCCTGGAGACAAGTATGTGGGCTGAAGTGATGAGAGACTTACTAGGAGGCGAAATCTAGGCTGTGAGTGTTCTGATTCTGAAGTGCTCTACATGATGTGGGCAGCAGACGTGGCTGAAAGGAAACTGCATTCCAAAATGGCACAGTACTTCTTGTGTTCTGAGCCAACTATTGTCAAGAGGCACCTGCAATGACGGGTACTTCAGAGCCACAGTCTCCACTTGGTTAGGAAGAGATGATTGTTGTCCCTTTCAGGATAACTACAGACAGGCAGCCACAGTGTTATTTCCCCCCCCAAATGACCATTAATTTTTTTCACACAGGAACACTATCAACATTCTCTAATAATATGGTGTTACCTGTCTGATAGAATACTGATTTAAAGAAAAATTTAAATGATACAGAATTGCTTATCAGGTTGCTACTACATCTCTACGTCTGCTATGATCATTCTGAGCTGAGGCCTGTCTTCACCAGTGTTTAGAAGGGAGAGCAGACTGAACTGCAAAAAGGTTCCAGCATTCTAGCTTGCTATAGTCGTTTGTACCAGTTGGCTTGCATGAACAGGCCTCTTTCAGCTAACAGGGAAACTTTAACACCAAACTCGTAAATGGCCCAGCGGTGTTGTCCAGTGGTTGAGCATCAACCCATGAAGCAAGAGGTCACTGGTTTCATTCTCGGTTAGGGCATATGCCCGGGTTGTGGCTCGATCCCCAGTAGGGGTGTGCAGGAAGCAGCCAATCGATGATATTTCTCTCTCATTGATCTCTCTTTCCCTCACCCGTCCTCTCTCTGAAAATCAATAAAACATATTAAAAAAAAAAACAGTTGGTAAATGATTAATGGTAAAATTAGTTAATGGTTCTCCCTAATCATTAGATACCAAATGTATTAAGCAATTTCCAGACTGCATTTTCTTTGCTTAGGGCATCATGGGCACACAGACAGTGGAACCAGTATGAGCAGCACTATCTTTCTCTTGCAGCCTGGTGAGTTCAGGCTGTGGCAGGGAGGACTAGGCTTCAGAGAGAATTTAAAGATTCACTAATGAATTAGATGATTCTATGAACATCCCCACTTTTTAATGAAACTTAAATCCTATACCTTAAAGGGGTTTATTCACTGAACCACAGGACAGAACACTGGCCAAGAGCCCCCTCCACATATGCTTCTGTCATTGGCAAACAAGGTGGGCCAAAGTTTCCCCAAACCACCCTCCATATTGTTGCTGCTGGGGACAATATAATCCAAGAAGTTGCCCACATGGCTTGGCACACCACAACTGCTGATATTTTTGGTGTTGTTTGCTATATGGCTAAAGGATAACTACTGCCAACCAAGACAATACAGGCCTCCATTTCAGGTTTGTTATTTCCATTTCCTTAGTTACAGTAGCTTCAGTTTAGAAGCTCATTCCTTGTGATATCACAAAAATCCAACGTGCTATTAAAAACCTGTTCAGAACACACAAGTCTAATTAATTAAGTCTTCCAAAATCAAACCACAAGAAAAAAAGAGAAGAGCCAGATCTGGGGAGTTTAGGACACAATTGCCTCTTCTTTAAGGTTCACTTGCTCTGCTCTTTAAAGAGAAAACAAGTTAGCAACTGAGCCGCTGCTTTGTAGAACAGTGATGTGCAATGTCTTGCCATGGCCTCAAGCTTTCTCTGATGAACATGATAGAACCGGTCACAAGTACAACAGGGCAGTGATGAGAAGGAACCTTCCCTTGTCAACTTCTCTCCACTTGTGTGCTTCCACCAGTATTTCCAGTTTATGATCCAAAAAACTCTAAAATCGGCTACTCTTTGACAATACAACTATGATACAAATGCCGAGGCAGCCACTGTGTGCATTCCAAACATGTATGAGACCGCCAGTCTACAGAAAGCTGGCCTTCGGCAATGCCTATGAAATAGAATTATCTCTGTCAAAGGAGACTATGACAGAATAATGAAGCAGTAGAAAACAGGGCCGATGGCAATCACTCATTTTCATCTGGGTTTTGAGGGTCAAAGATTTTGACGTGTGTAAAAGGAAAAAGCCCTTTGCGCCCATTCACTTCACCTTCCCACTGACCATTTATGTTCATCCTTGTGACTTTCACAATATCACCAACCTGTAAGAATGGAGAAAGGAGACAAAGTCAGCACGTTCTCTGCAAACAAAGAAAAGAGAAAGTTAACATTAAATCACACACATTGTCCTATCCAAAAGAAATTATACATTTTTTTTTTTAGGACTCAACTTACATGATCAGCCATTTTAAGAAAGCATTAACTGGTTTGGCTCAGTGGATAGAGCATCTGCCTGTGGACTGAAAGGTCCCAGGTTCGATTCTGGTCAAGGGCATGTATCTTGGTTGTGGGCACATCCCCAGTGGGAGGTGTGCAGGAGGCAGCTGATTGATGTTTCTCTCCCATCGATGTTTCTAACTCTATCCCTCTCCCTTCCTCTCTGTAAAAAATCAATAAAACTTATTAAAAATAAATAAATAACTCCCTTCATGGAGGTGGAGATAGGAGGGTTGGAAACACCAGTTGCATAGGAGACTGAGTACACAAGCCATTGAGAAGCAGACAATTTAACATTTTGTCAATGTCTACCAAGTTTGGAAACTTGGTACTTTTGTCCTGATGTGACTACATCCTATATAATAAAAGGCTAATATGCAAATTACACCCTTGACCAAGAGTTCGACCACAGGACAGGGTTGGCCAGCCAAACGCCCGTGGGCCCTTCTACCGAGTCCCAATTGGGATGGGCTGGCTGGACTCTACCCATGCATGAATTTGTGCACAGAGCCTCTAGTATCAACATAAAAAGGGATCATGCTGCAAAAAGCTGAGGGAAAGGCCCAAACAGGATAAGCCAGAGTATGCAGCACAGACCTGCATACTAATTCTAATTCAATGGACACTATATGTCAGGTATGTGGCTCCATTTTCAGGGATTTCTACCTGCAGGGCTTCTTTAGACACATCCCTTTGACCCCCAACATACACCTCCTGTAAGGTGGACCTGGGTAAAAGATCCAGAGACTGGAACCCTTCTCAAGTTCACAGGCTGGTCTACCATGAAGCAGGGGTACAGAGGCAGGCAGTACTCAGTGCTGGCCACTTATGTCCTTGTCACTTTGCACAGTGCAAAGGCAGTAGGACACCAGCACTTAGGACCACTCTGCTTCCCCTCCTCCAGGGCTTTTATCACCAAGACACCCTCTGCTCTTAATGTCTTATCGTAACTTTCCCCTAGGAATGCAGACTAGCTGCCATGTGTTTTCTACCTTCCCATTTTTCATTGTTTGGTTTTATCATTCTACTTGTTCACTGGGATTATGGGCCCAGCCATATAGAACGACTCATAATTCCCCAAACCTTCTAAGAAATAATACTGAAGTCACTACATTTCCATGGAAAAAAACACTATTACCAAATGGAACTTCTCATCTTATGGAAACTGGCTTATTCTCAGTACCCACCAAAATGACAATGGAAAAAAGAACTTTATCCCCTGAGGCTCCCTGGTTAGAACACTATAAATTCAATTTTTAAAAAAAGTTTTCTGTCTGAATTCTGACTCAACCTCCTTTAATTAGAGAACAACCAATTCAACAATTGCAGGATGGCTTGTAAAAAGTTATTCTGATAATTAATAATTAGATTTTAACATTTTAGAAAAGCTCTAAGGCAATAGGACACACCAGCACCTAGGACTTAAGACAAAAACAAAATGTACTTTAGTATTCAGATTTTTGTAGTCAAGTACTAGATAAGTATATGAGAAAAACAAGATGTAAAAGCCAACTAACTGCATGTATATAAATTATTACAGTCAATGTCACAGGCTCAACGAAACACCTTAAACTGGCTGAATAATTAAAATTTGGCAGTTAGCAACTGAGAGTTCTATTTTTCAGAGATCCACTAAAAACTAAATTGTAAAATATTTTAGTGGAGAATATTACAACTGAAAAGACATGTTTTCTCTGGCTTTGCCTTAAAATAAAATAAAAATTTGGAAGTGAGAGTAAATTAATATAAGAATTAAGTGGGACATGCTAAAGACTTCTAAAATACAGATTATTTTAAGATTAATGTTTGGAATCCACATATTGCTCACCCTCTCCAAGTCACAATTTTTTATTTATAGATAATAGAAAGAGAAATGTCTTTCTTACCCAAAACTAAGATAATCACACAAATGTTTTTGTTAATTATGAAAAAATTTCTATTCTTTAAAGTGAACCAAGAACTTAGTTTTATAATTTGTATTTCCTTTCCCTATCGTACAGAAGCCATGAAACAGAAAAACTTCATGATTATATTTTCATTTCTAGAAAAGATATATTTCAGATCTGCATATAAGGAAAACTCCCTTGTGAATGAGAACCCTGAGTTGGAGTACAGAAATAACATAGCTGGAAGCTAAAGTTGATGAAAATCTGAAATCATGACTTCTGTCCAATCTAATAATCTTACTCCATTTAAAAAAAAAAAAAAAAGGAATATTTAAGCACCAACATAAGACAAAAATAATGCTTATTTAATAACACACAAATTAAAGTCAACCCTGGGTGAGCAGAGAGAATCCTTCTGTAGGCAGAAGCTAATGCAATGCCATAAATCAAATAGGTCTCTATTGCTGGACCACATTCTGATTTCCTTGATCTCTGCATTACATCTTCCCAGAACCTTGGCCTCCTTAAGCTTTTCAGTACAGGAACATGCTCCATTGTTGTTTGGAATACAACAAGGCCATTGAAATGAAGGAGCTTCTCTGTCTTGCTTTACTCTGTAACACATGATCATATTTTTTCCTCATTTCCTTTTCACCCAAGAAAAAAGGTTGCCTTTTTATTTTATTTTAGTTAATCCTCACCCAAGGATATTTTTCTATTGATTTTCAGAGGGTTGAAGGGAGGGGGATAGACAGAGAAACACTGATGTGAAACACATCAACTGCCTGTCACTCTCACATGCCACAACGAGGCCCAGGTATTGAGCCTGTAAGTGAGATACATGCCCATGGCTAGGAATCGAACCCGGGACTCTTCAGTCAGCAGGTGGTGATTCTATCCACTGAGCCAAAACGGTATTTTAAAAATAATGAAATAGCCGAAACCGGTTTGGCTCAGTAGTAGAGCGTCGGTCTGTAGACTGAAAGGTCCCGGGTTCGATTCCGGTCAGGGACATGTACATTGGTTGCGGGCACATCCCCAGTGGGGGGTGTGCATGAGGCAATTACTTGATGTTTCTCTCTCATCGACGTTTCTGGCTCTCTGTCTCTCTCCCTTCCTCTCTGTAAAAAAATCAATTAAAAAAATATATATTTTATTGATTTTTTTTTTTTTTTTTACAGAGAAGGAAGAGGGACAGAGAGCTAGAAACATCAATGAGAGAGAAACATCGACCATCTGCCTCTTGCACACCGCCTACTGGGGATGTGCCCGCAACCAAGGTACATGTCCTTGACCGGAATCAAACCCGGGACCTTTCAGTCTGCAGATCGATGCTCTATCCACAGAGCCAAACCGGTTTCGGCGATCATGGATGTTTCTATCTCTCCCTCCCTCTGTGAAATCAATAAAAATATATTTAAAAATAATGAAATAGAAATTAAAACTCATGGATAGAAAGCTATTGACATCATTACTAATTAATTTATATTTATTATTAATGATTATACTTCCAGAAAACACAATATAATTAATGTACTAAAATAAACTTACAAAAAAGCAAGGACAAGTAAGTGGGTGTGGTGGGTATGTACCTGTAGAGAGGATTCAGTGAGCAGAGGGGAAAGGAATCAGGCAAACACCCAGGTGAACTCTGCTATACTGAGGGACTATGACCGGAGGGTACCTGGGCAGACAGGCACTCAGAGCCAGACCCCAAATCTGACTCTGACAAGATAGTAAAAAAAGCAAGAATGAGCTGAGACTAAAAAGAAACAAATCTATAGCCACTGCTGGTAGGTTTGATAGCAGATAACAGAATCAATGGCTTCTCCCTGTGATTGAAATTTTTGTTTTCCTCATTAATTTGATGTCCCTCAAAAAATACTCTGTCTTTTAAGAAAATTACCTTTATTGTTTAAAGTATTATAGATGGCCTCTCCCTCTCCCTGCTCCCATCCCCTCCGCAGGCCTTTATCCCACTATTGTCTGTGTCCATGGGTTATGATATATGGATATAAGTTCTTTTTTTTTTTAAATATATATTTTATTGATTTTTTACAGAGAGGAAGGGAGAGAGATAGAGAGCTAGAAACGTCAATGAGAGAGAAACATCGACCAGTTGTCTCTTGCACACCCCCTACCAGGGATGTGCCCGCAACCAATGTACATGCCCTTGACCGGAATCGAACCTGGGACCTTTCAGTCCGCAGACCGATGCTCTACCACTGAGCCAAACTGGTTTCGGCTATGCATATAAGTTCTTTGATTGATTTCTTCCCTCCTGCCCCCATTCCTCTGAGGATCCTTAGTATGTCGCATGTTTCCATGTCTCTGGATCTATTTTGACATTTTATTTTGTTCATTAGATCCCACATATAAGCGAGATCATGTGATATAGGTCTTTTACTGTATGGCTTATTTCACTCATCATAATACTCTCCAGGTCTCGCCATGCCATCTCAAGGGTAAGAGATGCTTCTAGATGCTTCTTTTTTACAGTTGCATAGTATTCCACTGTGTAAACATACCAGTTTTTAAAATCTATTCATCTACTAATGATCAGTAAATATTTTGAGAATGTTGGTGAGGCCACACAAAGAACTCTTGAGAGTCATAAAAAGAATATTCACTAAAGATGAAAGGATGTCCTTATACTAATAAGAACATATATCTAAATATTGACCAGACACACTGGCAAGCAGGAATAAGAGTCCAAGAGTGGTGTCTTGACATCTATATATATAAAAGGCTAAGCACCCTAGCCAGTTTAGCTCAGTGGCTTGCAGGCTGAAGAGTCCTAGGTTTGATTCCAGTCCCATGCTGGGCTCGAGCTCAATGGGGGTGTGGAGAAGGCAGCCAATCAATGATTCTCTCTCATCATTGACGTTCCTCTGTCTTTTCCTCTCCCTCCTCTCTGAAATCAATAAAAAATATATATAAATTAAAAAAGAAAAAAGGCCAAGCAACCATCTGACTGGTAGTATGATGCACACTGACCACCAAGGGATTGATGCTCAATGCAGAAACTACCAAGCTATGGTGACTTGGCAGTGGTGATTCAGAGAGGGGGGAGCCTGATCTTGGGATGCATCACCCAAGAACCCCCCTCTCCTCTCGCAATCCAGGACTCCTATATATCAAAGAGAGAGTTTCGGCCTGATCCCCACAGGCCAGGCCGAGGGACCCCACCTGCTGGAGGGACCCTCCTCACTCCACTGCACCACCAGAAAAGGACCTGGGAGGTTGGCTCCAGGGTGTGTCCAGTCCATCTCACCCAGTCCCGCCCCACCGGCTACCTTCTAATTAATTTCCTTTCAATGTGCACAAATCTATGCTCCAGGGCACTAGTAGAATTTTTTATAGGACATTGGCAGAGCTATGAAGAGTCAAATCTCTTGGTTTTTGTTAAAACAGGGATGATGGCAAATTCTACAATGCGTAAAAGGTGAGCTTGAAATAAAACCTGGACAAAATTCTGGATACAATTAGCAAAATAGAGTTTACAAGGATCAGAATGGGAAATGGGGTATTTATTTATTTATTTATTTATTTTTTGAAATGGGATATTTAGAAGGCTGCCTGGGCTCAATCAAGAACAAGTCTCGCCAGACCATAACCTCATTGTCTTTTTTTAGATGAGACAGATTAGGAGAGGCTGCAGAGGAGAATTTAGTACAATGATGTGGATTGTGATTTTATGAACTCTGCAGTTAATATGAACCTGGGGGGAGGTTCCAGGGTGTGTCCAGGGGGTCAATATGCTAGAAAACATATTTTAAAAGATTCAGAAGTGTACAGATGGTGTAAGACCAAAACAAAACAAAATAAAACACAACAAAACACCCTGGAGGGACAGTGTAGGGCAACACATTTAAGTTGAAATGAATTAGGCAAATACAGTTAAGAGGAATTGTAGTGGTTTGTTTCTCTCTGATGGGAGAGAAAGAACATGAGGAATTTCTTAACTACCTGAGTCACCCGCTACCGGAGGAAACACATCATGAGACTGTCCCAGAAGTTCCACAAGAACAGGGACCTTTGCTTTGTTCACTGCTGTACTCAAACTCCTGTAACAATGCCTGCCACACATATGCCCTGGCTGGCTTACATGGCAGGGCTAAGTTCAAACCTCAAAGATTCAAACCTTTGCTGAAGGAGCGAATGTTTAGAATATTTCCAAGTTGAGATAGGAGGGCCAATGGACCTCATTGTGGTAGAAAGCTAAAAAAATCACTAGATCATTAGACTAAATATTAGTACAACTTTAATAAGAAAAAAATTATTACAACTTGCCTCCTTTTAATTAATTTAAAAATATGGTTTTAGTGATTTTTAGAGAGAGGGAGAGAGAGAAATATGAATGACAGAAAAACATCACTGATATCCTGCCTGCTGCATGCACCCCCACTAGGGATCTAGCCCGCAACCCAGACATGTGCCCTCACTTGGAACCGAACCAGTGCTGAGCTGCACCATCTGGGTTGCTTCTTTTTTTTCTTTTAATCCTCACCCGAGGACATGCTTAGAGAGTGAAAGGGGAAGAGGGAGAGGAAGAGGGAGAGAGGGGGAGAGGCTAAGCTCCTTGGTAGCAGGACCCTACAAGATACCCCTCCCAGGTCGTCTGCATGAATGGATGATTAATGAACAAACAAACATCAACTCTCGAGTCCAGGTGCCTTTTAGGCTCAAAGAATTTAAGTAACCTGTCCAAGATCACACCAGGGAAAACCAGGACTTGAATGAGGGTCCATGATCTTTCCTAACCATCTTGCTTCTCTACTGTGTCATAGAATATAATTTTGACTATAGATATTTTATGACAATAGCACCCTTCCTCCAAATATTATCTTCTAGCCAATGATTTACTCTTGGAAAAGGCTACACTGCTTCCCTCAATCTGAGAATGCTCTTGTAGGGTGTAATTTGTTTCCCAGGAGCCTTTCCAGCCCTATTATATCAAGGGTATGGGAGAGCCGTTTTCAAGGAATGGGATACCCACCACAATCCACCTTACAAAGGTATCAACTGTTCCCTTTCAAATCAAATCCCAAGAATCAACATGCTTCTTAAAAAGATGTGAACATTGACCTAACTGTTTTGGCTCAGTGGATAGAGTGTCTGCCAGGTTCAATTCCGGTCAAGGGCATGTAGTACCTTGGTTGCGGGCACATCCCCAGTAGGGGATGTGCAGGATGCAGCTGATTGATGTTTTTCTCACATCGATGTTTCTTACTCTCTATCCCTCTCCCTTCCTCTCTGTAAAAAATTAATGAAGTGTGTGTGTGTATATAAAAGAGGTGAACATACCTTAGCTGGTTTTGCTCAGTGGATAGAGCATCAGCCTGAAACTGAAGGGTTCTGGGCTCGATCTCCAGTAGGGGGTGTGCAGGAGGCAGCTGATCAATGATTCTCTCTCATCATTGATATTTCTATCTCTCCCTTCCTCTCTGAAATCAATAAAAAATAAAAATAAAAAGTGAACACGAGAGGAAAATGGCTAAACACAGATCTTTAAAAAATCTCCTTACTCCCAGGAAATGTTCTTTTGAAAATCGAGTTTATGAAAAATACTTGTGAAATAATTCAAGAAATAAAGTTCACCTAAGCCATCATTGTTCTCTGTAATATTATCAAGGGGAATAGGAAGCTTCAATTACTGGTACATTTTGTCCTATTTGTCTCACTTTTCTCATTTGAATTTTAATACTTCTTTCTGGTAACCTAATTGCAACAGTCCCAAGAGAGTTGTTTTTAACAAGACCAGATAGGCACCACTAAGTTTTATAAGATAACACAATTCATAGAAATATTCAAAAAATTATCTTACGCTATTGAAAATCTAATTTAAATATACAGAATGAGAAATACTGTTAAATAGAATTTGGCAAACGAGTATTTCTTTTCTTCTTTAAAAATATATTTTATTGATTTCTTACAGAGAGGAAGGGAGAGAGATAGAGCTAGAAACATCGATGAGAGAGAAACATCGACCAGCTGCCTCTTGCACACCCCCTACTGGGGATGTGCCCGCAACCAAGGTACATGCCCTTGACCGGAATCGAACCTGGGACCTTTCAGTCCGCAGACTGACGCTCTACCACTGAGCCAAACCGGCTTCAGCAAAGGTGTATTTCTTGAGTTCCACTTACAGTCTCCATAAAGCATAAAAATGAGACTTTGATAAGGTTTACATGGCTGGGCTAGTGTCACGAGGAGGCTCAGTTATGGAGAGTTCTCTTTGGGTCTGAGAGAGCTAAGTAATGGCCGAGTATATGTGTTATCTTAAAATATACGTTATCTCCTCCTTTTGATCTTTTTAAGGCCCTTACCTATGTATCTACTGACCAAGTCTAAGTGATCCCCCCTATAGTACCTGCTCTTCCTCTTTACAATCCCGCTGTGCACATTCCAAAGAATGCACCGAATATGGGTTTCTAAAACACGTACCTTAGAGCCAGAGGCCAACAGGCAGGTGTCCTAAATGGAGTAAGACTTTAAACACTAGCTCAGGTAAGAACCCAATTCCCGACTTCCTTTATGGTTCTTAGAATTCTGATTGCAGTCTTACCCCCAAGGTTCTCACCTGAATGTGCCAAGTTACACCAACTCTCTGAATCCTAGCTCCCTACTACTCCTAGGATGAAATGACAGATGTGAAAATGCCTCAGAAGGCAGAAACCACCATGCAAAATGGAAGGTATTTTTAAAAAAAATATTTTTATTTATTTCAGGGAGGGAGGGAGAGAGGGAAGGAATGAGAGAGAGTGAGAGAGAGAGAGAGAGAGAGAGAGAGACATATAGTAATGAGAGAGAATCATTGATTGACTGGCTGCCTCCTATGTGCCCCATATTGGGGACCAAGCCCACAACCCAGGCATGTGCCCTGACCAGGAACCGTGACCACCTATTTTATAGGTCGACACTCAGCCACTGAGCCATGCCGGGCGCAAACTCGGAGGTATTAAGAGCCCAGTACACAAGCTATTTTAGGGTGCTGAGGAGTAGACTAGGCCAGGCATGTGTGCCTGTGCAAGGGAAGATCTGTGTGAGATGAGAAGACCAGAAGGCCTACTCAGATAGGACTCTATCTGCGGAGGGGCTTCTTCTGCCACAGCCTCACTTCTTCCTCACAGCCAAGAAGAGAGGGAAAAGTAACCATGGACTTTGAAACAAACCTTCAGGAGCAGTTAACTGAGATATGACTCCTGGTCTAAAAAATACTGAGGACCAAATAGATACAAAAGAAATTATAGCTAACCTTTATCTGTGGGTAGAATGTTTTATGCGTTAAGTTTTGCTTTTTTTTTTTTTTTGAAGCAACAGACTCCATTACTTCATCCTTCTGCCATGCACCTAGGCTATCTCCCTGCTTTGAACCTGAGGTAAATACACAGAGAACAATAACTAACTTAATCTGTTTCTCTTAACACATATGCAATTTGGTATTAAGAAAGAATATTCAGCCCCGCTGGCGTGGCTCAGTGGTTGACCATTGACCTATGAACCAGAGGTTATGGTTTGATTCCTGGCCAGGGCACATGCCCAGGTTGCAGGCTCGGTCCCCAGTGTGGGGCATGCAGGAGGCAGCCGATCTCTCATCACTGATGTTTCTATTTCTCTCTCCCTCTTCTTCCTCTCTGAAATCAATAAAAATATTTTTAAAAATATTTAAGTTCTATTTCATGCTATTATAATTTACAAAATATCTCATAGGTAAGATATGAGACATTTAAAAATTATCACTCTGGGCCCTGACTGGATAGCTCAGTTGGTTAGAACAGTGGTCACCAACCTTTTGGACCTCACAGACCACCAGTGGTCTGCGGACCACCAGTTAGCGACTGCTGGGTTAGAGCACCATCCTGCTATGCCAAGGTTGCAAGTTCAATCCCCGGCCAAGGCACACATAAGAATCAACTAATGAATGCATAAATATATAGAACAACAAATCTCAATGTCTGTCTGTCTGTCTGTCTCTCTCCCCACTCCCTCCTTCCCTTCTTTCTCTAAAATCATTAACTAAATGAAAACATTAAAAAAAATTATTCCTCTGCCTGACCAAAGAGAAATTCTAAGACATTTATTCATATTTCTCTTCAACTCAACTAACCTCATCAGAAACAGGAAAATGTATAAGAGGCTATGTGCCTATCTGTCTATTGATGTCATCTCTAGGTCATGGGTCTTTCTTAACTATCATCTTTCCTTATTGGAAAGAAAATTGACTACTGTGAAATGAAATCTATGAGTCCTTAGGAGCAGAAAATAGAGCAAACAGGTTGAGAACTTGGAAGAAACAGGAATATAAAATGACAAAAGAATCATGTGGACTACTCAGAGTGGGTCTTCTAAGATCACCTAGTTCTCTTATTCTCATGAATATTACTTTGCAGAAACAAAATTAAAATGAAAGATAAATACACATGTCAAAGAACTCCAAAAACAACCTTAGTAGATTTTACCTCTAATGCCAAGGCAGTCTTGTCATAAGCACAGGGAACTCTTTTCTGGATTGCTTTTGCAAAGACAGGTCCATTCTGTGTGGATGGCAATGGGTTGATTGCTGCCCCAGGAGTACTGGAAACTGCAGGTAGAGGAGTTGTGGTCTGAGGTTGAGCATATGCGTGAGCAGGTTCTGGGATCCCATAACTGTTGGAATTTCTATTTCCATGCTTTCCATGTGGTGAGGATCTCACGAGCTTTTCAACATAAGGGACGGGAATCATCCCGATCCGGCCATCCTTGTTCCGGGCACTCCACCACTGTTCTTCAGGCTTCTCTATTATCACCAGGATCTCTCCTTTTTTAAAGGGCAGGTCTTCAGCATCATTCCCAGGAAAATCATAGAGAGTCCGTACATATTCCACATTTTCTTCTGCTGTAGGCAGGTTAGGTGCTGATACAGATCCCATGGGTGGGCTTGGATACCTTGAGAAAGAAAATTACTTTAATAAGAGAAAAATCTTACTCTATACCAGTGTTGGCCAAACTTCTAAATAAACCATTCTCCATAATAAATTATCTCTCTCTTTAAATTAACTCCATCTCTGTAGTTAAGATTCTGTTGCACTGATTTACTATCATTTGTATTGCAACATGTCAATATCCTAAATATGCATTTTTAAATTACATGCCAAATGCATACACACACACACACACCCCATACTTCCGTTTTATAGGAACCTTTTGTTTACACATAGTACCTGGCCTGAATTTATTAAAAACCTAGAGTAAGTTCAGTAGCTATCTTCCTCAGGACCTTGTCACAACCACCACATACTCTCCCTCGTGGTCTTAATCTATGGCATGCATCCTGCACACTTCCCTGAATACCCACAGAGAAGATGACACAGCCTCTGTCTCTGTGTCCCTCACAGTATAAAATGCATTCCAGACTTACAAAGCCCTCACAGTACATCTTGTATAGGAATCATCACCTGAACATCCAAATGAAAGCATGTGAAAGTTTTCACTGCAAAGCTCACAGGCAAGCCTTAGCTGGTTTGGCTCAGTGGACAGAGCGTTGGCCTGCAGATTGAAGGGTCCCAGGTTCAATTCCAATCAAGGGCACATGCCTGGGTTGTGGGCTTGATCCCCAGTAGGGAGCGTGCAGGAGGCAGTTAATGATTCTCATCACTGATGTTTCTTTCTCTCCCTCTCCCTTCCTCTCTGAAATCAATAAAAAATAGTTTTTAAAAAACAAACATATAACTCACGGGCAAGAGCTAGCTATCAGCTAAGCATTAGTCAGTCCACAGACACCACTCACTCCCTTTGTTGTGCTCACAGATTCAATGTGTATTAGCCTAGTACATTGCTTAATGTACTCCCAGAGACAATAACACACGCACAGTCCCTGCTATCCAACATCCCATTTGTAATGCTCCTTCTGTGACAGAAGACAGAGGTCTCCCTCTTAGGTTCAAGAACTTAAGTGTTCTGAAAAGTTGTGAACACACCAAGTTTTAGAAGAAACCTTTACCATTACCCTGCCCCCGTAACTTTTTAAAAATATATTTTTATTGATTTTTTTACAGAGAGGAATAGAGTCAGAAACATGAATGAGAGAAAAACATCCACCAGATGCCTCCAGCATACTCCCCACTGGGTAAGGGCCCGCAACCAAGGTACAAGCCCTTGATGGGAAATGTACCCGGGACCCCTGAGTCCGAAGGCTGATGCTCTATCCACTGAGCCAAACCAGTCAGGGCCCCCATAACTTTTTTGAAGCATACAATCTACACCAGAGTAACAAATCCTGAACTTCATACAAAGAGTCTGCCCGTCTTTAGGAGATGTCTTTGCTTGCAGAACCATTCACCAGGGCCATGTTCTATAACAGCCCTGAGGGAGAATGCTAGGATACTTCCCATTAGCCCATGGCCATTCTCTTTCTTCATTTCCCCTATTAGTGATCTAAGAAGTTATTTCATAACAACATGGTCTATGTCAAAACATTCTTTTAATTTGATTTACAAAAAGTGTCACCATATTACAAAATCAGCAAAAATAGAAAAAAATCTCATAGTTCCTGCTGAAATGTAGCTATAGTTCTCCTTCCCTTCTTCCTTCCCACTACATGGCTTTCTTTAAAAAAAAAAAAAAGTACTGTGAATGTCTGTGGCAGTTTTTCTGCCTAATATCACACTACAGGTGTTTTCCCCACATCACTGGTCTTTTTCAGGACAGGACAACATTTCATTCTACGAGCCTGCTGCAATGAAGCACCCCTGTTTTACCTGATATTTAAGTTTTCTTTTTCCCTATTTAATCATCCACATCATGAATTCTTTTGACCATATTTTCCCTATGCTGGATTTTTTGTAAAGCCTTGATTCCCAGATTAAAGAACAGGAACATTTTCATGGCCCTTGGTATATACTTGCTACACTATTTCCCAAAGGCAGGCTTCATGATTTGACAAAGCTTGTATCTTTTTAATGTAAATTACTAGTTCATAGTCATCAGAATATCATGGTGATTAGGAGCTTGATTTAAAACATCAAAGGCCTTATTACTTACTAAGGGGCAAATTGCTTACATCAACAGTACATCTAAAAAGAGATAGCAGGCCCTAACCGGTTTGGCTCAGTGGATAGAGTCTCGGCCTTTGGACTGAAGGGTCTCAGGTTAGATTCCAGTCAAGGGCATGTATCTTGGTTGCAGGCACATCCCCAGTATGTTTCTCTCTCATTGATGTTTCTAACTCTCTATCCTTCTCCCTTCCTCTCTGTAAAAAATTAATAAAATATATTTTTTAAAAAATAAAGAGATAGCAGGACTCAGGCTGGTGTTGCTGTTGTTAGAGCATTGGCCCACACTCCGAAGAGTTACAGATTTGATTCCTGGTCAGGACACTTATGAAGTTAACAGATTGATGTTTCTCTCTCACATTAATGTCTGTCTCTCTTCCTCTCCCAACTCAGTAAAAAATATATTTAAAAAAAATCAGTTTGAAAAAGCACATCCTCTTTGAAATCTTCCCTAACCCCTTAGTTGATCATACTTGCTTTTAAGCTCCCATGGTATTATATTTTAATTTGTTCAAAGGCTAGAATCATGGTTTATTTGCATTATATGCCTTGAATCTAATATTGGGCTTTGGTATAGAGTAGGCCTATATATGTTGAAATTCCTAATAAAATTAAAATGCTGCCGAAACTGGTTTGGCTCAGTGGATAGAGCGTCAGCCTGCGGACTGAATGGTCCCGGGTTCGATTCCAGTCAAGGGCATGTACCTTGGTTGCGGGTACATCCACAGTGGGGGGCGTGCAAGAGGCA
Source organism: Nyctalus aviator (assembly GCA_036971965.1). Classification (NCBI taxonomy): domain Eukaryota; kingdom Metazoa; phylum Chordata; class Mammalia; order Chiroptera; family Vespertilionidae; genus Nyctalus; species Nyctalus aviator. The sequence goes on along the minus strand of CM072939.1, from coordinate 9,367,025 downwards.
GCTGATAGGTGACTCTCTATCTATGTTTCTAACTCTCTATCTCTCTCCCTTCCTGTAAGAAATCAATAAAATCAATCAATCAATAAATAAAAAATTAAAATGCCAAAGACACAGGGGAGCATTTCCCATTCCAGTTTCTATCCTTTTCTTCCTTCTGAAAACACAAAGGCTTTGCCATTCCAACTCCCTAAACCTGGCTTAATTTAGTTAGCAAAGGAAATCCTGGATTTGTCTTCCAAAACTCTTTACACTGATCCACTGGTACTCTTAGCCATCATTCCAGACTAGCTGCCACATGCCTGGGACCCCAAATTACTTATGAGGATCTTAGCTTAGACTCTCGGATAATATGAACTACCACCAATAAGCACTCATTTTACTTATCAGAAAGAATGAAAATATTTTAACCTGAAGAGACCTTTGATCTAGTCCAACTATTAAGATCAAAAGGAAAATTCTTTCTTAGATTAAAAAAAATTATCTGAATTTGAGTCTCTCAGACAAGAGATATGTCACAAATCAAATGGCTGTCAGTATTTTACATGCTATGGGAACATACTGGGCAACCTTCCATTCCGGTCATGTCATAGTTTTTATGTCTCATCTGAATTGAGTTAAGATGATTTAAACCATCGGTAAGAAGAAACTCAAAAGATTTATTCATAGTGTTGCATTCTATGCTAATCAAAATTACTGGCAATCCTTTTTCCCAATTAATTATAAAAAGTCCAGATTTGAGTTCCCTTAAATATTTAGAACAGGAGCTGTGGGAGGTGTGACCCTGCTGCCTGAGGTATGTATCCTCTGGTCCATGCAATCCTTGCTTTTTGCCTCACAGGTGTGAGGGTTCTCCTCTGGGACCCAGGTTAGGCTGAGCATCCTTTTCCAGTTCTCCCACAGCTACTTTACCTATTAGGTAGCATGGAAATAGCCTTTATTATCAGTAAGCTCCATTTGTTGCTTCTTGTCTGTGCTCTGATGGGGGATTGAACCCACAACCTTGGCCTAATTGGGATGATGCTCTAACTAACTGAGCTACCCAGCCAGGACAGGACTATTGATTTAATGTTAGTTCCACATTACCACGTACATACAATGTGCAAAGTCTGTTGAGTAAAAAAATAAGATTTTCTCTAAGGGTCAACTTGCCTGTTTTAAAATGTTTACTTCTCATGATTTTTCTCCTAGCCTTCATAAACTAAAACTGGAAAAGCAAGTTACATAAAAAAACACACTTTCAAGTTTCTAAACCATGGGAAAATATAGTTCATATTTTAAAAATCCACTCACGACACTTTCTGAAACACTCTGTTGTTAAACTGGAAATAGCCTCTATTATATATACAAAAACACACACAGTAGTGCTTACCTGACCACTAACTATAGCAATGCACAGAATCTTTAAATTGTTTATATTCAAATAAAATGGAAGTGATTTGTAATATAAAAATTACATCCACATGCATAAAGAGAACCATTTGCGGTCATTCAAAATTAACGAAAGCTGGTAGAAGCTCTTAGGAACACGGCCACATCTTTCTTTCTTTCTTTCTCTCTCTCTTTCTTTCTTTCTTTCTTTTAATATATTTTTATTGATTTTTTTACAGAGAGGAAGGAAGAGGGATAGTTAGAAACATTGATGAGAGAGAAACATCAACCAGCTGCCTCCTGCACAGCCCCCACCGGGTATGTGCCCGCAACCAAGGTACATGCCCTTGACCGGAATCGAACCCGGAACCTTCTATCCACTGAGCCAAACCGGTTCCGGCCACATCTTTCTGACTTTCTTCCCTCTCAGGCATGCATTCCCTAAACTCTAAGAGTCCCTGAAAGATTTGCAACCAGAGGAGCAATGGGCAGAGACAGCTTGTTTGGGCTAACTCCTTGAACCTGTCTACAAGGCCCCTTTGCTCTGACTTCCAAGTGAGCCATAGCATCTCCCAGATTCTCTCCTGTTGCTTGTTCTATCCTAAGGCCTTTCTTGTTTCATTGTCTCCAGCTCTGACAAATGTATTCTCAAAAAACGAATCAACAGAAAACATCTGACATGACACGTTTTGGAGGCAAGTTTACCACAAATACAAAAAACAATTATAGTAATAAGATAAACATAAATGTACCAAACCATCATAGTTTCTTCCTCTCTCCTTCCCCCAAAATCAAGATCAATCTTATCTCCAAAACAGGCATTTCCACCAAGCTGTCTATTGATGTCAACATAAGTCATCCATCACCAATATTTTGCACTTTATAATTTCCACAGGTTCAAACTCCTCCATTGGCACCCACTGAACTTATTTACTTATTTTTGTTATCATTACAAGTATCTCCCATTTTCTCCCTTTTTCCCCATCCACCCCTCGTCCATCCCCCGCTCCCAGACCTTCCCCATGCTATTATCTGTGTCCAAGAACTACGTATATAAATTCTTTGGTTAATCTCTTCTATTCCCTCCCACCTCACCCCCACTGAGATCTGTTTTTCTGTTCCATGCATCCATACCTCTGGATCTATTTTGTTCATTATATTCCACATGTAAGTGAGACCATGTGATATTTGTCTTTCTCTGTCTTATTTTTCCCTCCAGGCCCATCCATGCTATTTCAAAGAATAAAGATCCTTTTTTATAGCCGCATAGTATTCCATTGTGTAAATGTACTACACCTTTTTATCCATTCATCTACTGATGGGCAATTGGGCTGTTTCCAGATCTTACCTATTATAAATAATGCTGTTATAAACATAGGGGACACCCACGGCATTTTAAATAAAATTCAATTATCTTGAGCATTGTATCTCCAAACCCTTCACCTCTTTCTTTACTAGTAAGAACCACACTCCAGCCCTAGCCAGTTTTGTTCACTGTATAGAGTGTCAGCCTGCAGACTCAAGGGTCCCAGGTTTGATTTCAGTCAAGGGCACATGGTTGTGGGTTAGGTCCCTGGTAGGGAGCATGCAGGAGGCGGCCAATCAATGATTCCCTTTCATCATTGATGTTTCTCTCTCTTCCTCTCTGAAATCAATAAAAAAACAAAACAAAACAAAAAACACCCAACAACCACACTCCAGCCCTGACTGGATAGTTTAGCTGATTAGAACTCAGTCCAGATACATCAAGGTTGTGAGTTTCATCTCCCATCAGGGTACATACAAGAAGCAATCAATGAATGCATAAATAAGTGGAACAACAAATAGATGTTTCTCTTTCCCCTCCTTCCTCTCTCTAAAAAACAAAAAACAAGCCAAACAACAAACAAAAACCCAAAAACATAAATAAAAACTCAAATAACCACACTCCCAAAATACTAGCTGTCTTTCTCACCTCAGGATTTTGTTGTTTTCACCTGAGGATATTTTTTTCATTGATTTTTAGAGAGAGTAGAAGGGAAAGAAGGAGGGAGGGAAGGACAGTTTAGAGACGAGACAGAGGGAGAAGAGAGATGTGAAAGAATCACATTGATTGGTTGCCTCTACCCAGAGCCCTAATCGGGGCTGGGGATCGAACCTGCAACCTAAATAAGTGCCCTTGACGGGAAATAGAACCCGTGACCCTTCAGTGCTCAGGCGACGCTCTAACCCAGTGGTTGGCAAACTCTTTAGTCAACAGAGCCAAATATTAACAGTATGATTGAAATTTCTTTTGAGAGCTGAAAACCGACTGCACATGGGCCATGAAGTTTCGATTGCACTGTACATGCATGCTAGCACGTGGTATTTTGTGGAAGAGCTTCACTCAAGGGGCCAAAGAACCGCATGTGGCTTGTGAGCCACAATTTGCCGCCCACTGCTCTAACCAGTTAGCAACACTGGCCAGGGCTCACTTGAGGACTCTGTGCAAGCGCTACCCTATGCTTGGATTGTAATTTCCCCACACTCGCCCCTAGCTTGCTCTTCTTTTCTACCCTTAGGTGGTTTAATTCTTTCTCTGACCATAGTACCTCAGGGAAGTCCCTTCCATTATATTATCTTGGCCTACATTTATGTCCTTCGAAGCACTTATTAATCTTACATTTTACTTATCTTTTTACTTTTTATTGATTTTAGGGGTGAAAGAAACATTGATTTGTTGTTCCACTTATTTATGCATTCATATTGGTTTTTTTTCATCTTTTTTTTAAATTAAATTATTATCTGTGTACATATCTTACCATATATTGGTTGATTCTTGTATATGCTCTGACTGGGGATTGAACCCCCAATCTTGGTGTATAGGGACAATGCTCTTAACTGAGCTACCTGGCCAGTCCCTTTTCTATTTTTTAGCCTGCCTCTAAATTCTGTGATGGAGAAAGTATGAATGCCATCCAACTTTCCCAGTATCTATTATTTGTAAATATATGGATAAAAATATAAAATTAAAAGTTAATTTTGGCTCAGCTGGTTGGAATGTAATCCTGTATATGAAAAGCCTGTGGTTGGGGCACATACCTAGGTTGCTGGTTTGTTCAATCCCTGTTCCAGGTATGTACAGAAGGCAACTAATCAATGTTCTCTCTCACATCTACGTTTCTCTCTCTCTCAAATCAATAAGCATATCCTCAGGTGAGGAATAATTTTTTTTAAAAAATGTTAAAGAGTATTCTAATTTAAAAAATCAGACTAAAACAAGCACCAATTCTTAAATTATGAATTTAAGTTATGACCTGCTAAGCAATAAACAAAAAAATAAATTATTAGTCAAGGGGCATGAAATTCTAGCTTTAAGAGCTCAGTTTTGACCCTAGCTGGTTTGGCTCAGTAGACAGAGCATCAGGCCTGTGGATGAAGGGTTCTGGGTTGATCCCCTGTAGGGAGTGTGTGTAGGATGCAGCCAATCAATGATTCTCTCTCACCATTGATTTTTCTATCTCTTCCTTTCCCTTCCTCTCTGAAATCAATTAAAAAAATATATTTTTTAAAAGAACTGTTTTTATATCTAAAAAGCTAAATCACTTAATTTATCCTGTTCAGGCCATGAAGAATCATTACACTGATTTTTACATTGGGCCAAGGTTGTACTAGCCTCTAGTTTTCTACAAAGGCTAATGCTAACATCTAACCAAATCCATAAATTTCAGGGTTGGGAGAGGCAATTCAAAGACTCAGTATAACAAAGTATACCCGTCAGGATCTAATTCAACCAGCATTGAGAGGCCTATGAAAAATACCAAGGAAAATAAAAAGCTAAATTACAGTGATGTTTGGGATAGAGGGCATAGAGAAGCAATTAAAACTGAACTGAGTGGGAGGGTCAGGGGAAGGCCCTATTGTTTGTGAGAAGACTGGAACAACAGGTAGGCTTTCAATAGGTGAGGAGTGGGTGGAGTTAGGCAGTCAACCAAGAGCCAACAGCCTAAACAAAGGTTCCCAGGGAGTGACTGAGAGGACTAACGGGGCTGCATCAGGCTAGGAGAGGCAGTAAGCACAGATATCAAAGACAGATTTGGTATTTGGGAAGACAGTACAAGAAAAATTTGTAGTAGTTTTTTTAGTGGGTAGCAGGAAGCCACTGCAGCATGCATATTCTTTTTTCTTCCTCTTGAAGGGGATAAAGCCATTTATTTACTCATACTTTTTGGAACAGCTGTATTATACAGTACCTGTTACCTCAAAGTAAGCATAATGCATTGCACATAGTGTGACTTAATAAATGCCTGAAATTAATGATGTAATTCCCTTCCCAAGTTAGGGAAGTCATTTCCTAAAATGTTACAAAATCTCATTATAGTGGGTTCTAAGATTCTAATTCCTTATATTGAAATTATATTGTGCTCAGAATTTAGTCCAATTACTAGCATCTTCAAGGACCTGATGTTTCACCAATCAGATTCTTTTGTGTCTAGGTCTTTGTTATACAATATTTGATTTATAACCGCTTTCTCCCATTTTTTAGTCTATTTAGGGGGCTCTTTCCCCCTCCCCACATGGGAGTCTGTACTTGTTGTTCTATCATTTCCACCTTTGCTATTAAAAAAAAAAAAGTCTATTTAGTTCAGTAGTTAATCTTATAGGTATTATACTGTCATGCTTTGTTTCTTCTCTATCTCTATTCCATAGAAGCAACACAGGCTAAGCATCCAGTGACTGCTCCTTAATTACAATAGCTTGTAATGTATAAAGCTCATAGCAATACCTTGTCAGCAAATCTGTAAAATCAAAAGCATTTCATCCCCTCCAAATCTATATTAGCACCCTATCCTTTTAAAATAGACATTTAAGAAAAAAATTGGGCAGTGCAGTATCTCTTATTTTCTTCATTTCAAATTTGGCATAATTTAAATAGAAAAACCCTCTGATAAAAATACTAAGGCAAATAATCAAATAAAAGAATGATTCACCCTGCAGGTGGTTGAGCATCGACCTATGAACCAGGAGGTCACGGTTGGATTCCTGGTCAGGACACATGCTAAGGTTTCCAACTCAATCGCCAGGAGGGGGCGTGCAGGAGGCAGCAGATCAGTGGTTCTCATCATTGATGTTTCTCTCTCTCTGAAATCAATAAAAATATATATTTTTTAAAAAGAATGTATTTTACTTGGAAAAGGCAATGTTTGATGTTCAGTGTCACTTGGAGTTCTTAACTCTAAAACAGATAGTAAGTCATTAGCCTTGATATAAAAAGTATATTTAAAAACCAAGTAGGATATAAAAAAAAGTCAATAAAAAATTTCCCTTACAGTTATAAGTAACATTCTAGCCTTACTTTGCCTTGTAATTTAACCAAATGAATTCAATCAATTTACGGTCCAGCTTTAAGAAAAACTATTGAAATTAAAAAAAAAAAAATTTTAAAGACCTCTCTGAAACCAACGTACCCTCTTTTAAAGTTTTTGCATTTACTGTATGATATAATTGGTGTCTGGCTATTTCAAACTTGGCATCAAGCTATTACTATACAATTCTGATATTTCAGTTAAAGGGTTTTGCTGGACATAAGTTCTTAACTTGGCTTTCAGAAATCTGCAGGGAATCCAGAGAACCTTGAATGGTGTGCAAACGTGTGTGTACATGCATTTTTGGGGAGAGGAAGGATGCCACGGCTATCTAGAGATTCTCAAAGAAGTCCGTGGCCCAAAAAAGGTTAAAAAAACAAAAACATAAAAACCCCCAAACCCCCAAGTAACAAAACCCTGCTTTAATATGATAACCAAATAGGGAACGCGACGAATGGCATAAAAACAAACACGTACATTTTAATTTTTAACTATGCAACCGCCATTAATATGTTTAAAGACGCATCCCCTCAGCCAAAGTGACCCATATCCTGACACTAGCCTTCCATTCGGAATGCCTTCTGGATAATAATAATAATTTGGTTCAGAAGGGGGGGAAATGAGTTCAATCATAAACACACACGCGTACACACACACACACACACACACACACACTCGCTCTTTTGGATTGACCCCGGCCATGGTCGACCCTCCTCGGGGGTCGGGTGGGCTGCACGCAGCCCGGGGAGCGCGGGCGCTCGCGTACCTGGGCGCAGGCTCGATGAGGGTGGTGGTGTCCAGGTAGTGAATCTTGTAGAACTCCAGCAGGGCCGGCAAGTGGTCAAACTCCTGGTCCCCGATCTTGAAACGGCGGTTGGGCAGTGAGTTGATGATGTAGTGGGAGACTCGCGAGTTCTCGGACACCGACAGCACATAGTCCCCGGGGCAGGTGGAGGAGTCGCGGACGAGGAACATGCCGTGGCGCTGGCCCTGGAGCCGGCTCTGCGCCTCCTGGCGAGTCACCGGCCCCATGTACCAGGAGGAGCGGTCTGAGGAGTCGAACCTGGCGGAGGACATGGTGTCGGGCAGAGGCTCTGGGCCGGGTCGGGGCGGCGGCAGCTGTTCTCCCCTGCTCGTCCTGGACGCCTTGGCCCGGCAGACGGCTTCGGGATCGAAGGGCCTCTCGGCACACCTCGAGGCGCGCTTAGAGGACCGAGCCAGCACCTTCCTCTCGGCTCCGGGCCCGCAGCATCCTCCGCCTTGGCCCGCCTGCTCCGGGGCCTCCTCACGGAAGGAGCCCGGCTCGGGAATGCGGACCAGAGCCCGAGGTCGGGGCGGGCGAAGCTGAACCTCAGCGGAGGCCGCCCCGGGCTTCTCGGACTGCCCGTCGTCCTGGAGCGCCTTCCTCCGCTCACTCCAGGCCTGAAATGCGCCGGCTCCGCACCCCCGAGGCTTTACACCGACCCCAGCCGCCACACCAACCACCGAACTCCAAGAAGCGTCGCGCCTCCAGGGGTGGTTTTGCCTAGCCGGTTCCCAAGAGCCACAGCAACAAAATGGCGGACGCGGGAGAAGCTCCCAGCCACCACCCCCTCCGCTCAGCGCGCTCCGAGTGCGCACGCGCGGCCTCCGCCCCCAGCGGCCGCCGGAGCCCTCCCCGTGACGTATCGCGGCGCAGCCAATCAGGAGCGTGGTGGTGACGTTCGGGGCGTGGGCCGCTCGCTCAGGCTCCCGCGTTCCGGGAGGAGGCGGAGGAGTTTGAGACGGCGGCGGCGGGCACTCCCTTCTTGGGTCGTGGTACGCCGCCGGGGGCGCTGCCACTCCCGGTTCTCCTGGAGCTGGCAGGGAAACAGCTGGAGCCCACAGGGAGCGGCATTTCGAAACCTGCTTTAGGAACAAAGCGTAGCGTGCGAGCCGCCGAATCTTCGGGGCCACGGAGGCGTGGCACTGAGGTGACCTGGCCTGGCCGGCCGAGGGCACAGGGCCGCGCAGCCTCAAGTGGAGATGACCGCGGGCGCTGAAGCGACCACAGATACAGATTGGGTGACCCTGGCTAAGGGACACGGACTGGCCAGTTAACTCCACAGGCACTAGTGGGGTTGTGAAGGTTGGATGAACAGGATTAAGTGGTCTAGGAAGTACAGCCTGAAGTAACGTCATCATTGGCGCTGAATTAATGCAAATAAAATACAGACGTACCTTGGGCGTGGCCTTAAGAGCTTGACTGCTGGGGTTCAGCTTGGTACTCTTTCACTCCCCCCCTCGTTTATATTTTTATTGATTTCAGAGAGGAAGAGAGAGGGACAGAAACATCGATGATGAGAGAGAATTATGGATTGGCTGTCTCCTGCATGTCCCCCACTGGGGGATTGAGTCTGAAATAGGGGCATGTGCCCTGACCTGTGACCTCCTGTTCATAGGTCGACACTCAACCACCATTTGGGCTAGAATATAAATTTTAAGAAAGTGGGGATCTTGTCTCTCCTGTTGAACTCTGGGCCTAGCACAATTCGTGGCCTTGAGTTGATGCTCAAATAAACCTCTAGGCTACTGGTGCCTGATCATTGATAATACCACCCCAGGAACTGGACAGGCAAGTAAGCACATCCTCAAAGGCAGTACAAACTCTTAGATCCCTTTGTCAGTGGAATTTCATTTTGGCCCTTTGCCTACCCCCTACCCTCTAAGTTGAACATATTAGGGTGATAATGTCCATCCTAGGGTAAATTAAATGGTCCAGGCCTAGTGCCTTTTGTGACTCAACATCAGCACGTTTTCACCAATCCCCAAAATACTTTAATAATATATAAGTCTCGGGTACAATTTGAGTAGCTCAGCATTTGAAGCTGGACTGCCTGAGTTCAAATGCTGGCTCAGTCAATTGACTGACCGAGTGACCTTGGGCCAGTTACTTCATCATTCCATCCATGCTTCATGCATTATTAAACAAGTAAATACATGTCAAGTGCTTAGAATAGTGCCTTGCACATACTGAGCATCATTTATGTGTTTTCGATTATTATTATTCAGCTTTTTCCTGGGCTTTTACCTCCATACTCTAAAAGTTGTGTAGATTTTGCCCTACCTGGTTTGGCTCAGTGAATAGAGCATCAGCCTGCGGACTGAAAGGTCCCGGGTTTGAACCCCAGCATTCAAGCTCAAGTCAAGGACATATGCCTGGGTTGTAGACTCGATCCAGAGTAGGAGACATGCAGGAGGCATCGGATCAATGATTCTTTCTCATCATTGATGTTTCTATCTCTCTCTTCCTCTCTGAAATCAGTAAAAAAAACAAACGAAAACAACATAAATAAATATATATATATTTATGTTGTTTATATATATATATATATATATATATATGCAAACACTCTACTTTTAAAAAAGTGTGTAAATCTTAAAATGAGTTGGTGAGAGTGGGGAGAAAAGTCTCCATTTGATTTTTTTCTTTCTTTTTTGGTTAATCCTCACCCGAAGATATTTTTTCCATTGATTTTTAGAGAGTGTGGAAGGAAGGGGGAGACACACACACAGAGAAACATCTATGTGAGAGAGAGACATCCACTGTTTGCCTCCTGCACATGCCCCAACCGGGGCCAGGGATCAAGCCTGTAACTGAGATATATGCCATTGACCAGGAATTAAACCCTTTGGTCTGAAGGTCAATGCTCTAACCATTAAGAAAAACTGGCTTGCTGGGACGGTTTGGCTCAATGGATAGAGCGTCGGCTTGGGGACTGAAGGGTCCCGGTTTCAATTCCGGTCAAGGGCATGTACCTTGGTTGCGGGCAGATCCCCAGTAGGCGGTGTGCAAGAGGCAGCTGATCAATGACTCTCTCTCATCGATGTTTCTCTCTCTCTCTCTCCCTTCATCTCTGTACAAAATCAATAAAATATATTTAAAAAAGAAAAAGAAAAACTGGCTAGGGCGAGAGACCCTGCCATTTAAGTAATAGTTTGATTCAAAGTATAAAATAATTTTTAATCAATAACCATACCATTTATGTCATATAACTTATGTACCATAATGGGAGGCAGATGGTCATTCTGTAACAGGGCCAAAACTAGAAGTCTTTGCCTAAAAACAACCGAGACTTGATGCTTACATGTTATGAGTGATCACCATTTCCATTTGAGGGAGAACATACCTTAAAATTCTCTTCATTGTACTCTAATTTCTATACATATAAAAACTCTTTTTAAAAATATATATATTTTATTGATTTTTTACAGAGAGGAAAGGAGAGGGATAGAGAGTTAGAAACATTGATGAGAGAGAATCATCGATCAGCTGCCTCTTGCACACCTCCTACTGGGGATGTGCCCGCAACCAAGGTACATGCCCTTGACCGAAATCGAACCCGGGACCTTTCAGTCCGCAGGCTGACGCTCTCTCTATCCACTGAGCCAAACCAGTTTCGGCAAAATCTTTTTTTTTTTTTTTTTAATGTATTTCTATTGATTTCAGGGAGGAAATATATTGCAGGTCACCTAGAAGCCTCTCACTCAATTTTTGGTGTAAAGTCTATTCAAACAGCAGTTCTTCCAGAACCGGTCTGGCTCAGTAGATGGAGCATCAGCCTGCAGACTGAAAGGTTCCAGGTTCGATTCTGGTCAAGGGCATGTACCTTGGTTGCGGACAGGACCCCGGTGGGGTGTGTGCAGGAGGCAGCTGGTCAATGTTTCTCTCTCATCGATGTTTCTTGCTCTCTATCCCTCTCCCTTCCTGTGAAAATCAATTATATATATATATATATATATATATATATATTTTTTTTTTTTTTTTTTTTTTTTTTTTCAAAGCAGTTATGACTTAGGTCAGAGGCCCTCCTTGGATTAGGCCATCAGATCGGTCTATACTTGTAATACTAATGACTCAGGGATCTTACAAAAGTTTACTCACCAGGGATTCACTGTATAACCATGTTAACCAGGCAAACTTTCTGCTGCAATAATTAGTAACTCTGACTCAAATTAGTTTAAGCAGTAAGGGCATTTGTCATTTCCCATATTACGAAGTCTTATAAGGCAGCTCAGGATGTGAGAGTGAAACTGATCACTGCCTTCCGCATGTCCTCCACTGGGGATGGAGCTATCTAAGTTGATATGGCAGAATTTCCTTCTTTTCTCTCTCTTTTTAAAAAAATCGTCACCTGAAGATATTCTTCCATTAATTTTTAGAGAGCCCTGACTCGTAATTAAACCAGCGACCTTTTGTGCACTGGACAAAGCCTAGCCAACTGAGCCATTCCAGCCAGAGCACTGTGTTCCCTTTTAAGAACAAAGAGCACTTCCTCCAGAAACCTTATGAGATGCCTCTTCCTATCCCCACCCCATTGGGTTACATGCCCATACCTAAAATAAACACTAGTAAGAGTGGGGCCCCCAGGACTGAGTTCGACCAAACAAGACTGTGTGTTTGGTTTCAGGAAGAAGAAAGAAGTACACTTCTGGGGCTAAACTCTCCCTTACTAGAATTTAAAAAAGAAGAAGGCCTGCCCAGCCAGCATGGCTCAGTGGTTGAGCATCGAACTATGAACCAGGAGGTCACAGTTCGATTCCTGGTCAAGGCATATGCCCGGGTTGTGGGCTTGATCCCCAGTAGGGGGTTATGCAGGAGGTAGCCTATCAATAATTCTCATCATTGATGTTTCTTTTCTTTTTTTGGTTAATCCTCACCTGAGGATATTTTTTCATTGATTTTTAGAGAGAGTGGAAGAGTGAGGGAAAGAGATACAGAGAGAAAAACATCAATGTGAGAGAGACACATTGATTGGTTGCCTCCTGCACGAGCCTTGACCAATTATCTCGTGCAGGTGGTAACCAAACGATGTGCTAGTTTTTCTCTGTCCTTCCTTCTCTCTTCCACTTTCTAAAAAAATCAATGGAAAAATAATCCTGGGGTGAGGATTAAAAAGAAACAAACAAAAAGCAGCAACAACAACAACAAAAAACAATTGGAACAAAGGAAATCTTCTTTGGGTGCAGATTCCATAAAGACTGCAGAAATGTGTATGGTATAAGCCAGGCAATTCCATTTACAGCACTTGTGCTTTTTTGTGTGTTATAAAAAAAGATCTTTATTGATTTCAGAAAGGGAGGAGGAGATATAGAAACATCAATGATGAGAATCATTGATTGGCTTCCTCCTGCATGGTCCCCATGAGGGATTGAACCTGCAATCCATTATGTGCCGTTGACTGGGAATCAAACTTGTGATCCTTTGGTTCATGAGCCAATGCCCTAACCACTGAGCACACCAGCCAGAGCCATACCCACTTACTGTATGGTCTTTGGCTGTTTTGTGCTATGATTGTGGAGTAGTTGTGACATAGTTTGGTCTGTGAGCCTAAACATTTACATTCTGGGGCCCTTTATAGTTTGCTGAGCCCTGATCTAAACAGTTCTGCAGAGGGGCAAAGAGGTAGGAGACAGATCAGAAGCGTACTCTGCCAGATGAGATGAAGGTTTCAAGAAGGAAGCTTTTTTATGTAGGCTGAATGTGGCAGGAAAGGCCATATGCAAGATGACTCAACAAGGAGGATTCCCCTTTATCAACTATTTGAAAATGACTGTGTAGGAGAGCAAAGTTGATTTAAAAACTTCACATTTTATTTTATGGAATATGGTCATTGTTAAGTTGGAGGCATGGAGCATAAGATACAGACTCTGAAAAAGCCCACCTTCCCATGGTCACTTTTAATGACTAGATCATGATTCTGTACATAAGACATTTCATCCATCAGAGCTGAAGATGCTTAACAACATTGCTAACTTTAAAAATTCTGCAGACAAGATCTATGTAGGCAAACTATAAGCTTTTTACTAAATTGGTGTAGTGTGCACTTAAAATTACATACTCATAAAAAGAAGTTAAGAGAAATTAAAACACACTTCTGTATTTCTTGCCACCTAAGTTAAATTCAGGCCTCTTTTCATACATAATGCAAAAAAGACAACCCCACTGCTAAGTTACAAATCACTGCATATTAGAAATAGTTTCCTCTGGAGAATGCACCTTTTTTAAAGTTAGTAGCACATTTAACATATAATCAACCTAAAGTTAGAAAAGCCACTGTTTTGAAGGCACAGTTTGTTTTCAACTCAAAAGTGGAAATAAAATGTCTTATGGGTCCCATCTAGCAAGGAGGATGAGTTCACTGGTCTTGTTGTACCAAAGCCCCAACACCCAACCCCAGCCTGGGCACCTCTGGTGGTCCATGAGGTCTGAAAGATTGGTGACCACTGCTTTATAGGTAGATGTTTTCTTTTTGATCATCACCGGCATGTGCAAAGATTCTAGAGACTCCTTAGGTGTCCCTTTGTTCTCTGAAACACAACTTTGCTTTATAAGGTAGAATCAGCAACAGGTCCCTTGGGTGTGTGGGAAAAGGGGTAAAGATGCAGCAGACAGAAGCTGCTGGCCAGCACATAGCTTAGAGATAGTTCTTGGCAAATGCCTTAGAATTAGGGGATCTGAACAAAAACATGTCAGAGGAAGACAAACTTCTATGAAAGTGAGAACAACTCTCCTTCCATATGCTTGGGTTAAAAATATGGGGTGAGGTGATTAGCTTCATTAATCAAAGACAGACAGGGAAGGTACATAAAATAAGGTGCTACTTTGCTTCAAGTCAGTTATATCACTAATCCCATCAGGCATATGGAAGGTTGCAGAAGAGAATGTTTGGCAGTAAGGTGGCCTTTATTTGAAAATAAAAAGCTTAGATCTGAGGTATAATGACTGATCTCCATGAGTCTATGCCTCATAACAAGAAGAAACAATTATTACATCAAGGAAGGTGTTAAGCGAGGAAAAATACAGAAACAATTAGAATGACAGTGGAAATGTAATTCCTGGGTGTTCTGTGGACTGGCCTCATGTTTTTTAGCAGCCTTTTTGCTGAAAGCCCTGTGAACTTGTTTAGTTTGGGCTGAGTACATGTTTAAAATTTTTCCTTTTACCAGTTATGAAGAGAATAATCATAATGAGCTCATCTGATAAATGTCTAAATTACTTTTAATCACATCCTCACGTCCTGGGATATTCATGACATGGATCATACTCCCTGACGTGGCTGTAACTTGACAGTAAATATCTACTGATGGAGGCTATCAGTAATCTTAGGAAGGTCATGCATTATGGGATGGACCTTTAACAAATGTATCTATAATAATGTTATAATAAAAGCGTAATATGCAAATAGACTGAACAGCCAAATAATGGAACCACTGTCCAGAAACCTTCCGGACAAATCGGAGGCAGCTGGGGCTGCAAGGGCCAAGTCAGCAAAGGTCTAATTTTGCACGAATTTCATGCATTGGGCGTCTTGTTGTTATATAAATACTGATGCAATGCTGCAGCACTTTGAAGAAGTTTCCTTTGCTTTTAAGGGACTTTGTTTATAGGCTACAAAATGTAAGATCACTTAGCCAGTGCCATGTTTCAAATTGAAAGGCACTGTTATTTAAAAATTGACCTAAACTGCCTTATTAAAATCAGTCCCTTTGAGCACTTTAACATCTTCAAAATATTTTAATTTGTTTTTTAAAAACACAAAGTGCCTTGTGGCTTCAATTTACTTTGCTGGAGTACCAACACAAAAAGAATCCATTTAATTACATAAATCAATTGTAATTAGTGCTTTTAAGTGATTCTTTTTGTAAAATGAAGAACAAGCTGGACCAGTTCAAAATGATAATGTAGGGTTTTCTCTTTTAGCCAAATCCTTCTATACAAAGTCAGCATCATTTGTGGAGTTCCAGTCCTGAAACTGGCAGCAGAGAACCAAGTGCTGAGTCAAGTCACCTTGTAAGACATGCAAGGAGAGTGAGTGGGAACCCTGGATGGGTCAAGAGACCCAGGCACTGAGTGACCACTGCCATACTTGGGCTGGTCAGGGAGAGCTCAGAGAAGGAAGACCACTGCTTGCCTATGTCTGTGTGATGCTCCATTCCCTCCAACTACATAGTGCCCCTGGTGGTCAGCCAGGCACAGCCTTGAGCCAGTGGAGAATCTGCCCCTAATCAGGAACAGAGAGAGTGTCAGAGATGAGGGCAACTGGGAAGAAGGACTATCCAATTCTCTGTATATTTCCAGGCGTCACGGGGAGCAGGGCTGCTAAATAAAGGTATTGGGAAGGAAGGATCCTCCCACATAAACTGGCTCATAGGGTCCCTTGGCACTCTGACTCATGGTAAGACCTAGGAATGATATACCACACACAGGAATTAAAATTCCACCCACATCTTTCCATATGCTCATTAAAGTAAGAAATGCAGTTTTTTCTTCTCATTCCAGCATGATATTAATCAAAGGGCCACGATATTAAAGGCAAGGAGACTGTGCTCAGACTAAAATTCTAAACATTCAGTTCAAAGAAGTGAGCAAGTGTTGGCTCTCAGAAAAAGTGGGACACACACTTTCTCATAACAAAATCTCTTAAGACCCACTCGATTATAACATTTGCAAACACATGTTAAATTACATACTAAAATAATATATGAAATTTCTGGAAACTTAAAAGATCTTTCCTGTCATGCTAGAAGTACTGACCTGCTGACTTTTCAACTATCACTACTGAAGAATGCAGTCAACATAGGGATATCTGGAGGATATATTTGAACCTAGTGTTCTTGATCCTACTTGCTTGAACATCATCTTCCTGAGAAGACCAGAAGTTGTTCTCAAAACCTGGATCGAAGAATCTCTTTCAGAGATGATGCATCATCAAGACTTTTAAAGCTGATGCAAATGGACATTACTTCGAAGGGTGAAACTCTAGCAAAAGACTTATTTGCAGTGGAGCCCAAATACCTTAGGCTTATGAGTTACTTGTTCACAAAAAGCAATATAGCCTGTGGTTTGTCAATGCTAGAAAAGTTTCAGAAGTCAAGTACAGTTATTGGAATCAGTCAAACCATGTCAATGAGATCCATTGCACAGGAGAGTAGAAATTTCTGGGACAAGTTGGTAAGAAGCATACTTGCCCCCAATAAGTCTAAAATCAACATCCTGGATTACTTACAAGGATGTTCCCCAAGTATTAAACCTCAGAGCAGCTGAGGTTTAATACTTGGGGAATCAAGCTTCATGCAGTATCAATGCCCTTTATAAAAGAACAGTTTCACTTAAAGGAGACTGCATTGCATTTTGAAGTGGCTCAATCTATCATCTGCAGAGATTCACGACTATTCCCATGGCAACGGACTCAAGAGGGGATCATGGCCACTTTACACAGGATCTAGAACTTACATTAAAGTGAATAGAGGGGCAATTACTGGGTTATCTGAAGGGAAGATTGGGAAAATAGCAGAAGACCTGATTCTTAAATGTGATTGGATCAAGCTAAGAGGGTCTGTAAGTGAGAATATGGCAGAGCTACTGTCAACACTTCTCAAGGAAAAGGGGATCGCATCACCAGGTCTTCCTGGAGTTCTTGGAGGAACACTAACTCATAGGCTCCCCACAGCTTCAGATGACTGAGCTGGACTTGCAGGGAACCTAAATGTCATATCAACTCATGTCAACTTTACAACTACATGACAAATTTTACTAAGTCACAGAAAAATTATACATTTTCAGGTTGCTTTTCTGCACGGGCTCAATCTGCTGGTGTCCAAACTACATTGTGGAATATTGGAGCCAAAGACTTATTACCTTACTACTGTCTGTGATACTTGTACCTCTTTGATTATTGAAGAAAGGTTCAAATTATCCCAACCAGCTGTTTACCAAGGGTAAGTCTGGATGACTTTCCTGCCCACTGCAGCTCAACACCCGAGTGGGTTGGTGACCAGCAGTAGCAGTGAGGTTCAATCTTGGGCAAGAAATCTACATGTCTTTGTATCAAGAATCAAGAGAATTACATATATTGCTCGACTCAAGTCAATCACCAAGACGACTTGAGCAGTTGCATTGAGTCATCTTGCCCCTCTCTCAGGCCATTTTATTATCTGCTCTTTTTGGTTCACCGGTACCATAAAGAGAAGCCCCCTCGCTGCTGTCTGCCACCAACTCAAACTCAGCACTGTTTTTACCTCAATCATATCCTAATGTAAGGTGAGTATCACTCGCTGATGAAAATCAGATTTATGATCTGGCTCACAAGATTGGTATCTTGGGTCATTACTTGGTAAAAGGGTCATTACCTCGGAACTCATTGGTAATCAACTTATGTGTGGTCTAACTCAATGATCATCTCAGGTAATTAAGGTGATGAGAAGGTTAAAACTAGATAAGATCCAACAATACTATAGCAAGTCTCTAGATATTGACTGATTGCTGGGAATGTTAAGACCATTGACAATTCCAGTTAAGCATAAGAGTAAAGCAAGTGAGACACTATCATTTATGAGAAACACAGGTTGCCAAATGCATACTCTTGTTCACTCCATACCATCTTCTCCTGAGTGGCATCTCTCTTATTTGCTCAAGGCATTTATTGTTTCTAGAAATGTATCATTGATTGTTGTATCAAGACACTCCAACAGAGGTCATCCTCAACCTATGCCATCTTATTCATGTAGTGATAAAAACTGATGGGGGTCCCAGGACTCATTGAGAAAGTACAGTTTGCTGACCTACGTGGGGCAGTTGCAAAAAATCTCAGATGTGAACTTTCCTTACCTATGCTAAGTATTATTATGATTGCTCTGGTACCCATCCAAATAGCCTTCATTATTGTCCTCTAGAAGACATTTATGCGGTCAAAGGGCCATGTGAATCAGTTCTGACTATGGCGCTATTCTTCTGTGGTAAACCTGTAGTGTAGATCTTAGTGATGAGTTGTCAGCCAAACAATGTATCAGATCTTTGCCCTGCTGTGTGCCCTGTTGCAGAGGCATTGCATGAAAATGTTGTGTTGCCAACTCTTGTCTGGAGGCATTGGAGGAGTTTCCTGATACAGTCCTTGAATCTTGAAAGGCAGAATCAGAGTGAACCCGGCATGCCAGTGTCATACAAGAAATACCCCAATTGGTTCAAGAACTCCATGAATACCTCAATATTATAAGGCTATCAATGGGTGTGAAATATTACAGAGTGAAAACATACTACTTATCAACATTAAAGGGAACCAAGAAATCGTCACTATCTAAACCTGGTATACCGGCAACATGTAAAAGCACTACCTCATCCTTCATTGTTAAGCCTAATCCCTCTGTAGCCTTGGGAGATGTTGGCCGACTGCTGTAATCTGCCATTAATAATTTTAAACTTAAGAGGAAAAAAAGAAAAGGAAAAAAAAAAAGATCTTTCAAATGTTTTCATCCTCATGGAGTGGAAATCCTTCACTGTCTTTAAAGTTGTCGAACTTTTTTTTCTGTGCTTTTTATATTTATATCTAACTTGTCCACTTTGGTTGTGAGGCGGCCAATAATGTCATCTTGCTCCTCAAGTTCAGTCTGCATCCCCAAGGCTATGTCCTTCAGCCGGCCCAGTCCTGTGGACAGCTCACCTGTGGGAAAGGAAAGCACATGCAGCCTAAGCAAACAGTGATGGCATTGGGAATTGCTTTCTTGTTCCCTCCCAGATGTTCAGTGACATTTATTTTATTTTTTTTTGAGAGGAAGAGAGAGGGAGGGAGGAAGAGAAAGAAACATCAATGATGAGAGAGAAACATCAATCAGCTGCCTTTTGATGCCCCATACTGGGGATCAAGTCCACAACCTGAACATGTGCCCTGACTGGGACTCAAACCGTGACCTCCTGGTTCATAGGTCAGTATTCAGCCACTGAGCCATGCCGGCCAGGCTGTTCAATGACATTTAGATTACAAAGTCCTCTTCCTCACATAACAGGCTAACCTCTAGCATTCTGGTTACATTTTCCAAAATATATGCAAGTGAAAAGGAAATCTGTTTACTCAATAGAAAGTAGTATGTTCTTAATGTAAAATCACTCTTTCCCACACTATCCACCAAAGATAACCATTGTTAATATAATGGTGTGTATCCTTTCAGTGTTTTATAAAGTTCATCTAGACCTATGTATTTTTTCAGCAACCTCTGAACCTTCTAGAAAATTGCTGCCAATTGCAAGATCAATTAGCACCCACAGAAAAGAGCACAGAGGAGCCTGGAAACAAGTTCCCTTCCTAGACCCCAGGGTGAATATTTGGAAGAGGTGCACTGGTTCTTAATAACCAGACCCATTGGCTTGCTCTTCAGGGGCAAGAACTCCGTGTTAGTGGGTAATGCTTGCTCTCTTTCCTTCCATCTCTAGCGCCCTAAAGCTAGTTCCAGCACAGATCCAGAGTGAAAAATATGAGAATCCCAATTTGGAAACATGTCTGAGAGATAGACCTGGGAATCCCTGTGCAACGGGAGTCCCTGTATCCACCAGGCTCAAAAGGAATGCAGTGCTGAGGTGCTTGCTGGGTTCCTTCAGAAATGCCAGCTGGCTGAGCCCCAGGTAACTGGAGTACACTGCTTTTGGCAAAGGTTCAACTCTTGTGCAAGTTACATCATTATTGTTGAAATTCAAGTTGAAACACAAGAGTCCTACTTCCACTTAGGGGAAGTATAGCATGAGAGGAAATCCAGGCTAACTCCACTGGGCCTAGTGTAAATTCTGACCCTGATCTTTAGGTGAGCTCTGGCCTGGCACAGGACCCTGACCACACCTGAGGTGAGCCCCCGGTGAGAGAAAGGCCCCTGGGGAACCTGGCCACAACGAGCCCCCTTTCCGAGCTCATTCTATTTCCCTCATTCGGTCGGTCCACTATTGGTAACATATCTTTTCCTTCTGTTCTAAAAAGTTGTAAAATCAATCTCACATTTGTTTTTAAGAGGGATAATGTCTATAAGGTTGTGGTCAGTCTAGAGTACATGAAAGGTTTACTTGGTACAGATGTCTTAAAAAGAACTGAGGGTAAGTTGGGGGAAGAGGCATACAGAGGGATTCTGGGGTTCCCTGATAACACTGCGTCAACTTTAAAAATGAGTCTTCTTTTTTTTCTTTTAAAAATATGGAAAGCTTCACGAATTTGCATGTCATCCTTGCACAGGGGCATGCTAATCTTCTCGTGCGCACACTCACAGACATGCACCTGCACATGGGGGTAGGAATGGGCATGCCCAGAGCTGCTTTCTGCCCTTTTACTAAGAACAACAGAGCAGAAAAGAGCCAGGGAAAAGAGAAAAGAGGAGGTGCTCTGTAAGCCTCTTAACTGCTAAATTACAGATAAAACACTAAGTGAAAAAAGGTCAGAATCCACAAATTCTGGCACTGGCACCATAAATCTAAGCAGGATCAATGAAAAAAGGAAGTCTTCAGCCCTATGCTTCCTGAGTTTGTTTGTTTATTTAATTGGTTTTAGAGAGAAACCTGTGAGGTTTCCCAAGGCCTTAAGAAACTTATCAGCAACTGGGATGCCAGGGGGGCAGGTTGCCAGGGGGGCAGGTTCCCGTTCATGCAGCAAAGGTCAGAGGAGGCAACACTGACTGAACCACCACCTTGAATAATCACATGAAACTCGCTCACAGAGTCAACCCCTATTGTTTGCACCCACAACACTCCTCCATTTGAACTTCAAATGACTGACTTTTCTCTCTTCTTTCAAAAAATAATCATTGAGTGCTTGCCTCTTAGGTCCTGGGTGCAAAGTGGTGACAAACTGAAACATTCCTGTGTTCTTGGGAATTTATAGTCTGGTCAGGATGACATCAGATAAGCCACTGTAGTGGAAACAATAGGGTGCTCTGATAGACAAGAGGTGGCCACATTAAAGCAAGGCTGAGAGCATGAGGAGCCAGCCTGCAGAGTGGGAAGAAGGACACACTACAGCAGATGGCAGCTGTGGGCAAGAACTCAAAGTGATGAGGGCAGGAGTGTGGAGAGGCAGGCAGGGACCAGAGGCCAGTGTAAGAGACCTGGACAGTAAGGAACCCAGCTGCGTGGCCAAGGTGCTATAAGGGCCACATGAGTGCTTGCTCTTACCAGGACAGCAGTTTCCTAAGTGCTTGATGGTGTTGCTCATGTACCCCCTACCCTGTCTTCAGAGGCAGGTTCTGTTCCTGAGCCTGGTTTGCAGGGGAGAACATGGGGCTCCGCATGCCAGGTAGCAAGAATGAAGTGAGCAGGGTTCAGGCTGCACTGTGTGGCTTCTCAGGGACTCATGGTCTCTGCTAATGTCATAATCCAGACAAGAGTTGAGAATGAAAAGAAATGAACAGATTCTAGAGAATGAGGGGTGAGATGGAGATAACTTATAGTGGCTCTGACATGTGATCAGGGAGAGGCAGGCATGACGTTTTAGTCCTGAGAACTTGGGTCCCTACTTGTGCCCTGGCTGGTTTGGCTGAACTGCCTGGAAGATAAAGACCTCGCGTAAGGGATCTGTGGAAGTTAGTGCAACTTTCAGTCTTACCTAGATTGTTGTCAATCTTCTGGTGATAGGCTCGAAGGTGTGGGTTCTTCGGGTAAGCCTCGGTACTCACAGCAGAAATGGCCCCTTCAGGGATGGAGTCTGAGTTTAGAAAGAAACACCAGGAGAACTTTTTTAACTGATGTCTCTAGAAATGTTGCTTCACTAGATTAACCTTAATCTCCAAAATGGGGTGGATGGAATAAGGTCAATGAACCAGAAACCAATCGAAGAGAGGAGTGTGTGAATGGATAACATGCAGGGGCAGGAGCCCTGGAGGAGGGAGAGATGCTTCCTCAGGGCAGCCCCTCAGAGATCAAAGCTACGGGTGACCTGGTCAGACACAGGCTACGGGTGACCTGGTCAGACACAGGCACACAAGCTCCGAAGACACAGATACATTCAAGTAAAAGGATGGCAGTGGAATTGTCACAGTGCACAACTGCACATGCTCATGGACACAGTGTAAAGGACAAGCGTTAAAAATGAAAGGGATAATGGGCATTATTTTTCTTTTTAAAATTTATTTCTACTTCTTTTCAATTCAAACAAAATAAGGAAAAAAGAAACGATAATGTACTATACATTTGCCCCTAGAAATACTGAATACTGAAGCCGTTCTACATATACAATGTCATTTTCTTTCTTTCTTTTTTTTGAGTCTCTTAAAACATACCAAATAAAAACTTCCTTTAATTCCTTAAAATCATGTATTTTGGTTGTAGGGCTCCTGCTCCACCATGAAGAGCTCATTTTTTCTTTCTTTCTAGATTTAGTTTTCTTTTATTTTGTCCCACGATTTTTGCCATTCCAGACTGAACTGCATAAATCTCAGTCTTTCCTGACCCCTGGCTCTTCCTCCATCAGGTCTCTCCTTAGCTGTGCCAACCATGACAGAAGTGGATTCTGGTGCTTCCAGGTTGTATCCTACTTTCCTTGAAGGTAGTACAGAAAGCATCTGGTTTCTGGAGCCTTCCATTGAGCCTTGCTTTCTAGGGGTCTACAGAAGTCCCAAGAAGGTCTAAATTCCTTTTTTGGGTAAGGGATGTTTCTGGGTCTGTCATTTAATATCAACAGCACAATTTCACACAAAATATTCTATCTTGCACACCTTTTCCATGCTGCTGCTTCTCTCCTCACTCAAGCTTGGGGCTATATTAGTCTCCAACTGCTCTATAACAAACTTATCCTTCAGTTCTGCAGGTCGGTAAGTCCAACTCGGGTCTCACTGGATTAAGATCAAAGTGTCAACAGGGTTGTGTTCTGCTGGAGGATCTTGGGCAGAATCCAATTCCTAGCCTTTTCCAGCTTCTAGAGGTAACCTACATTCTTTAGTAATGGCTCAATCCTCCGTCTTCAAAGCCAGCAGCGCAGCATCTCCAGTCTCCCATTACAACACTCCCTCTTCTGCCCCCTTTCCCACTTAGAAAGGACCTTTGTGATTTCACTAGGCCCAACTAGATAATCCAGGATAATCTCCCCACTTCAAGCCAGCTGCTTAGCAACTATAATTCCCTCTGCAACCATATTTCCCCTTTTGCCACATAACATATTCATACAGGATCTGGGATTAGGATTGGACATCTTTAGGGAGCCATTATTCTACTAATCATAGGGGTTTTCTTACAGTTGGCTTTTCTTTTTAATTTTTTTCTCTTTTTGTTTACAGTGGGTTATACCTGCCACGCCAGTAGGGTTATAGTCCCCATCCATCAAGTTCCAACACCAAATCCAGAGGTCTCCCCACAGAATACAAATGTGGGAGGAAGCGCAGGTCCCCACTAACCTGAATCATTCAGCTTCCTGAGGTTTGGGTGGCTGGCCTGGTACTGTGCCTCCTGTTCTTTACTTGTATTTATAGCTTCTTTCAATCTTTTGATAAAAGTTAAAAGGGAAACTTTTAGAAAAGAAAAAAAACAGTTATGATAGTATAGTCAGTCTTTCCAAGTAATGCCTGTGTGAGAAAATCAAATGTTCCCTCTGACCAAAGCAGGAATTCCATCAGCACAGCTTGGGAGCCCGCTGGCCATGTAGCTTCCAAGACACCTGCTTTAGAAGTGAAGCATCTGGTTAGGTGGCCCTCCCTCAGGAAAACAAGGATTCTAGTTCCAGGCGGAAGAGGAACAAATGGAAAAACCAATTGGGTACTTTAGACTGGGACTCAGCAAACTTTGACCCTAAGGCCATATCTGGCCTGTTACATGTTTTTGTATAGCCACAAGCAGAGAATAGCCTTTATAGTTGTCCACTGGCAATCACTTAAATGACAGGGAACACTAATAATGAACCTTAAGAATTTCAGTTTTCCATTAATAGTTCTGTATTACATAAAAATTGTACTCAATTATTATTTCCCTCAATTGACTCTTACCACTAACATTTTTTTGTTGTTACATAAGTCTATAAAATATCTTTGATTTTGCTTCCTAGCCTGCAAAGCCTAACTCCAGCTGTAAGCAGGGACTTCTCTTGACAACTCAGATACTCAGCTTGCACCCAACACCCCACTGAACCCCGACAGGTGCGGCACGTGTCTCCAAAGCTGGGCCTCTCACACAATCTGTGCTTCTCCACCTCTGCTGACTAGTAGCCTGGCCACTTCCTCAGCCAAGCTGAAATCCAGTTATCCTCCATTTTGGCCTTCCTTCTACATGAATCATGGAAACAAAAGTCCTCTTACTCTTCCATGTATCCCAGAAACCTGGCCAGACTTTGTCAGGCTAATGATTTTGCAGGCCCCTAATGCTCTACTCATGTGTAGAATAGAGCAGGACCTTCTGAAACCTGAGATTTTCATTACTCAGCAGCAGTGACTAAGGTCTACAAAACACAGCTGGTTTCTCCGAACGTGACAGTGAGCCCCATGTGTTGCCAGACTGGGTGTATGTGGGAGATGTGTGTAGCTTCTGAGCTCACCTGGCCACCACAGAGCGAGAGAGAGTTATGAAATCTTTGTAATAATATTACACCAAACATTTTTATGGGTTAATGGAAGCAGGCTACAAACTAAAAGAGTACTCTGATATAATACAACTCAAATCACTGCCATGAGAAGAAAAATTTCAAGTTTTTGTGTTATGGCAAATAAGATGCAAATTTTCTGCAATATGGCTACACTAGAGGCCTGGTGCATGGATTCATGCACAGGTGGGGTCCCTTGGCCTGGCCTGCGGAGATTGGGCTGAAACTGGCTCTCCAACATCCCCCAAGGGGTCCCAGATTATAACACACCCTGGAATCAGGCTCCCTCCTTTCTGGTTCTGGGTGCATCACCCCAGAACCACAGTTGCCAAGTCACTTGTGTTGAGCATCTGCCCCCCCGATGGTCAGTGTGCGTCATAGCCACTGGCCAGTGGGCAGGTTGCTTAGGCTTTTATATAGTTTTTATAATAAAAACAGACACTGACTTGAGATATGAACAGTACTAACCTATTTTAACAGAAACTCAATTCCTTTTCTTAAAGGTATTTTTATTGATTTCAGAGAGGAAGGGAGAGAGAGGGAGAAATATCAATGATAACCTGGAGATTGAGCCTGCAACCTGGGTATGTGCCTTTGACTGGACTCCAACCTGGGACCTTTCAGTCTGCAGGCTGACACTCTATCCACTGAGCCAAACCAGGTAGGGTGTTTTTTGTTTTTGTTTTTTTAAATATATTTTATTAATTTTTACAGAGAGGAAGGGAGAGTTAGAGAGACAGAAACATTGATGAGAAACACCGAACAGCTGCCTCCTGCACACCCCCCACCGGGGATGTGCCCACAACCAAGGTACATGCCCTTGACCAGAATTGAACCCGGGACCCTTGAGTCCGCAGGCTGACGCTCTATCCATTGAGCCACACCGGTCTGGCAGGGTGATTCTTTTATTTTTAAAAAAAATTTTTTTAAAATATATTTTTTATTGATTTTATACAGAGAGGAAGGGAGAGAGATAGAGAGTTAGAAACATCGATGAGAGAGAGTCATTGACCAGCTGCCTCCTGCACACCCCCTACTGGGGATATGCCCGCAACCAAGGTACAAGCCCTTGACCGGAATCGAACCCGGGACCCTTCAGTCCCCAAGCCGACGCTCCATCCATTGAGCCAAACCGGTCCCAATTTTTTTTAAATACATGATTTAAATGCCTGTCAAAATCATGTGCATGATTTCATTATACTTTAGCCCAAAATTTTGAGAATAATCTTTAATTTTAAAATAAAAGTCAGTTGGCAACTTGGATTAAATATGGAAAAGTTCACTATAAAGACTTTTTTTTTTAAGGAATAAGGTGTTTTTAAAAAAATACATTTTATTGATTTTTTACAGAGAGGAAGAAAGAGGGATAGAGAGCGAGAAACATTGATGAGAGAATCATCTATCAGCTGCCTCCTGCACCCTCCTACTGGGGGTGTGATAACCTGGGGATTGAGCCTGCAACCTGGGTATGTGCCTTTGACTGGACTCGAACCTGGGACCTTTCAGTCCGCAGGCTGATGCTCTATCCACTGGGCCAAACCAGTTTTGGCTATAAAGACTTTTTAAAGCAAAAATTTGGTCGAGTCACATTTGTACTGATTAAGCTTTCTGAAGTGAATATTCTCTCTTTCAAACTACTGGGGTCAAACTAAAAGCTACTGGAGCAGTAATTTTATTGGAGATCCATTTACTGATGCTGAATTTGCGGACTGGGTATCAATAAGAAAAGGTAATTGGGAGTGCTGGAGAAATATGTAGGGGTGGCTTGTCCTGCTTGTTTTAAATTGTTTGAAGAGGAATTCCTCCCCATGAGAAACTTACAAGGTACTTGGGTCTCTTTAAGGCACTAGAAGTGACCTGAGAGTTTTGGCTCTTTGCACTAAAACCCACTTTCTGCTACTTCACATCAGGATGGCTAAAGACCCACTCACCTGCTGTTGGGCTGGGGAGTGAGGGTGCCATTCTGTTCGGGTGTAATCTCTGCTGGTTTAGATTTGAAGTAATTGACGAATCCCCCAAACACACTCTTAATGCTGTTAATGTGCTTCTGACTGATCTTCAAATCTTGATCCATTTTGTCCACCATCTTCTCTGTGCGTTCTAAGACTCCTCGCTGACGGACGAGTTCCTGGGAAAAACCAAAGGCGATGGCAATACATGTTGTTGAAATGAATCTGAAGGGCACTTAGGGCAGCTGGGGGTGGGAATGGTGGCCAGGGCTCTGGCTGCCCTGACAGTGAACTCTCCCATCACAGTTCAGCTCATCTTATAAACTACTTACCCTCCCACGTTGGCCTGTCCACCTCAATTTGGAGAGTCACAGCAGTAATAAGCACTTGACAAATTCATAGTGAGATATTTTTTTTTTTGGTTTGTTTACAAGTGACACAGTCTTTCAAATTCTGAGTCTACATAACTGTGCTGACCCAGTAAGGAAACCAAACATCTTATTTAGATGTTATGATAGAAGCGCAGAGAAATATGTAGGGATGGCTGGTCCTGCTGTGAGGCTGGAAGGTCAGGAAGTGAATGCTGCTTTGGTCTCTGGAAGGTTCTGTGAGCTGGAAGCTGGAGTTTATTGTAGGTGATCTGCTGGTCAGGAACTTGTACTAAAATCCTCCTTCAAGGCAGAGGAAAGAACTGGTCTCATGTATCTGTGGCCTAGTTCTAATCAACGAGGATGACGGCTTAGCAGAACAAATACCAAGAGTGCCAGGATAGAAAAAATAGTCCAGACCGGCCCTGCCCCCAGCCATTACGAAGGCAGGCCCCAAGTGCTCCCATCCCAAGGCATGCTCCCATCCTTCAGAGGAGGGTCATGTCAGGACTTCTCTATTGGTTCCTGTGAGAATGGGAAGTCACCTAAGAGACAAGGGTGATTGTGAACTCCACAATGTGCCCTCAGTGTAAAGGGCACACACACAAAGCTCTTAGCTCAGGTGTTAGCATTACAGGTGATTCCCCCTCTTCCTTGAGCCCCAAGAGAAGTTTTCTAAAGTTAAACTGGAAAAGAAGATGGTCGAAGGAAAAATCTGATTGGAGATACAATGCTAAGGGACAGCACAGAGACGAGAATCTCAATTCCTCTTTGGCTGTGGCTTTTTGTCAAACAAAGAGAACCCAGATAGAACAAGGGGAAGCAGAAAGACAGCTGAAGAGCCTGTGAGGGTGTACACTGCCCCATGTGAGTGCCTGAGAAGTATGTCTAAAGGTCATGTGCGGATATGAAGACTCTAGGAATCATGGCTGGCAGAGTGCTCTTTGAAAACCCACACACAATGACAGGCACTTCAAGGTACCCACCAACACTTATTTCACGCACTCTCTCTGCCAGGCACTGATCCAGGTGCATGGGACTCAGGGCTGAACACCCCAAATCTCTGCCCTAATGGAGCTGACAGTTTAGCAGAGGACAATATGAGAGAAGTTAAATCTGATTTTTCATTTGTTGATAAAAATGCTGTGCTGACAGTCCAAGGAAGGCAGCTAGATCTTTGTTTCACTGAGCTTAGTCTTATGGGAGAAACAGAAAAGGCATGACATACACATGATCAAGGTTCTGCCAGGGTAAACCCCTGACAGGGACTCCTCACATGGTTTAAGAGGGTGGGGTCAGTGAGGCTTCCCAATGGGTGAGAAACTGAAAGCTGAGAAGTTAGAGAGTCAGAGGGTCAGGTGGGGCAAGAGGGAGTGGTTGGTGCAGTGGTTTGCAGCAGCAGGGCCACTGGGGGAACTGAGAGAGGAAGAGGAACTATATGTGGTGAGCATGATAGGGAGTAGGCAGGGATGCTGGACAGGACTCAGAAGGATTCAATTGATGGGCAGAGCTATGGGCTTCACGGGGCAGCAGTGGCCACCACACTCCAACCCCTATTCATAGCCAAGGCTTTGCATAATGTCAGATGGATCTCATCATCTTCTCTTAGTAATGCTCCGAGTTCCCAAGGGAAAGGAAAATATTGTTTCTCATATTGAGCTTGTAATTAAACTCAGGTATCAAATGATAAGTAGGGGAGAGAAACCAAGATGGCGGCATAGGTAAATACCTGAACTGCTGCCTCGCACAACAACTTCAAAACTACAACTAAAAGACAAAATGGACATCATCCAGAACCACAGGAAGGCTGGCTGAGTGGAAATTCTACAACTAGAAGGGAAGAGAAAAGCACACTGAGACTCAGAGGAGCTGCGAAAGTAAAGGGAGAGGTTCGGAGGCGCACGCGGAGATGGTTGGCAACTGAGTACGTGGCTGGCTTTTTCAAGCTGGAGGGAGACACAAGCTCCCGACTGCTCTGAACTCTGGGCGAGACTCTGGGGATCCAGACTCATATGGGGAGAAACTGGACGGTTAGCCAGGCCGCCATGCAGGCATCCATGTAGACATGACTAACCCCCAATAAAGTCTATCATCTATGTTTTTGGCTCTTTTGAGTTAGAACAACCCTTCCCTCTAGAACACAAAAGGCTCCTTTGCTGCCTCCTCCAGGCTCTTACCTGGTACTCATGTGCATCACTTCCCTGCCCCGGAGCCTAGAAGCTCCGGTTCCAGGTTCCAGGCCAGTGTCTCAGCATTACTCCTTGTTCCCTGGGAACATCCGTCTTCCTCCTCCCTCCTCTTGTCTAAACCTTAGCCATAAAAACCAGCTTCAAGCTTATCTGCTGTTACGATACCTGAGACTGTACCATTCTGATTTCCTCCATTTGTTCTCACTGTTTGCATATACGTCTCTTCAAACAGTTTCTAGTTGAATTCCCTGGACTTGGGACACTCCATTAAGCGACCCCTCCATCAGGGCCCTAAGACCTCAGCAATCTTCCCAAATCTGAGTCCTCACTTCCCATTTAGACTCAAAAACAGGAATCCAGTAGTAGATATGACATTTAAGAACCACAAGCTAAACTTCCTCAACAAGGCCAAAGATAGGAAGGTGAGCCAAGTAAGGGAGGGGAATCATCCAAGAAAGGGACAATGAGGAAATGAAGGAGATGACTATTTGAGAAGTTCATCAATATACCTCCAACTGCCCAAGACCGGAAGTGATCAGGTCAGAATGAATTTTGCCATGGAAAAAATTACAAGGAGACCACAGAGGAATACAATACTTTAGTTTCTAGCATTACCGTTCAAAGCTACATATGCCTAAAATGAATTATTCTTAGCTGACATATCAATAATCTACAAACATAAAGAAAAGAATTTTTACAATAATTTTTTAAAAACTTAAATAAAATAAAATAAAACTTAAAGAAAAGATGCCCACACAAAACCATTAATAGGCAGAGGAGGAATGTGGTGCCTAAGAAAGAACAATCCTGCCCTGGCCGTTAGGCCATCCACCGGTGCACCAAAATGTTGCCAGTTTGATTCCTGGTCAGGACACAGCCCGGGTAGTGGGCTCGATCCCGGTGCAGGGTGTGTTCTGCTCTGGCACCAATGTTTCTCTCTCTCTCTCTCTCTCTAAAATTCAATAAACTATTCTTTTTTAAAAATATATATATTTTATTGATTTTGTACAGAGAGAAAGGGAGAGAGATAGTTAGAAACATCGATGAGAGAGAGTCATCGATCAACTGCCTCTTGCACACCCCCTACTGGGGATATGCCCGCAACCATGGTACATGCCCTTGACCGGAATCGAACCCGGGACCCTTCAGTCCCCAAGCCGACGCTCTATCCATTGAGCCAAACCGGTTTCGGCTCAATAAACTATTCTTAAAATAATAATAATAATAATAATAATAATAATAAAAGAACCATCCTCATGTAAGGTTCTACTCTGAAATTTGAAAGAACTGACAAATGTGAGTTGGAACAATGGACTGTCCCAGCCACACACGCTATTTAGATCTTGGTTTGGATCTGAGAAGTAAGGATAAGGCTCTATCACTGCCCACACTCCTGCTTTGGCTCACTCGGCCGGTGCCCAGGCAGACAAGACCTCGCCACCTCTACTGGCCAGGTGGAGAAGTGGTCACTGATAGGAAAAAATATCAAGGCCTATTTGCTTTCATGCTTCAGACACCAGCAGGCACACAGTGCTCACTCATTCTGGGTCTCTGGGGCGAGGAATGGCTGAAGCCCTTGGGCCAGACTTGTGACCAGAAAATTATGTAAAAGAAACAGACCCTCCATTTCCCGAACCCAGGCTCGGCTGTTCAGATTATTTTCACTCACCTGGACAGTGTGGAGTGTACCTTTGAACTAGGAGTAGAAACAAAGAACCAAAAACTAAGCAGCCTAATGGCCAAGGAAGATTCCTGGGGGCAAACTGCCTCTTTCAAGTCCTCAAGATGCACCTCTCTTTTACAAAGTTAACAGATGATTACAAATCATCAAGTCACTCAAGTACAAGGACCTATTCAAGGCAATTCGAGAATGGCCCAAAGGTCGTCAACAAAACACTTCTTGACCCCTTATGTCATAAGGCTTATGACAACACGGACTGGCGGGCCCAGCCCCAGCCCTGCTCCAGGCTCACCTCGGAGGAGGCGACCCCGACCTTCTCGGTCTCGTACAAGAGCGACAGGGACCTGTTGGTGCTGGCGGCCGTGGCCTCGGCCATCCGCATCACCTCCTGCCGCAGGTACTGCTGCCGGTCCCCAGGCGCGCTGGGCCCGTCGGGGAGGTCGCGGACGTCCTTCCACGGTGCCGGCGAGGCGCCCTCATCCTCCGCGTCGTCGTCGAAGGGGTTGTAACTTTTGTGGTAGGCCGACATGGTCCCGGCGCTCGGCTTCTTGTCAGGGCAGGAGCAGGAGGGGCTCGGCCGGCCGAGGCGAGGAACGGCCTTTCTAGGTCCGCAGGGGTCCCGGGTGCCCTCCCGAAGCTCTCCGGAGGCGCCCACCACCCTGGCAGCTCCACGGGACCACCGCCCTCCGTCCGCCGCCGCAACCGTCGGCCGCAGCGAGAGCTTCTTCCGCGCGTCGTGCGTGGGTGACCTCGCGTCAGGAGCGAACCATCGTGCCCAGCGGCCTGGGGGGGGAGCCGCGCCTGGCGTGCGCCGCCTGACCTACGGCAAGGCTCTTTCCCCCCCTCTGGTGGTGGTACCGCCCACGGCCACGCCCCAACTAGTTTCGGCAACAGAGAGGTCACGTGGTGGGGAAGCCGGATGCGGCCGCGCCTGCGTGCTGAGCTCCGGCGTTCGCGGGCCGGTGCGGGAAGCCGGCGGGCTGCGCTGCGCCGCTGTGCGCGTGATGATGGCGGCGGCAGCGGCGGCGGCCCGGGGAGGCGGCGGCTCCAGCTGCGGCTCCGGCTCCGGCTCCGGCTCCAGCGCCTCGCGGGGTTTTTATTTCAACACCGTCCTGTCATTGGCCCGCTCCCTGGCCGTGCAGAGACCTGCATCCTTGGAGAAGGTAGCCCGGGCCGACCCGGCCGCAGGCTGACAGAAGGGGACCGGGGCGCCCATGGGGGTGGGAGGGGCTGCGCGAGGGGCTGCAGGAGGCCGAGAAGGGGGTCGCGTACTGCCTGTGACAGGAGGCGTCTCGTGAGCCGGGGTGGTCTGTGGGCGGAGGGGGTTGGAAAGAGACGGGGTGGAGGGGGAGTGGGCCGTGGGGAAGCAGAGTCGGGGGCGCTGCGGTGGGTGGGAGGGAGGGGGCGTGAGAAATACAGGCTGGGGTTCGAACTGAGGGGGCACCTTGTGACATCGCTGGGGCGGGGGCGGCAGTGAGGAGCTAGTGGCAAGAGTTCAGGGACCACAGTGAAAATCTGGGTCTCTGCTCCTGACGTTCCCTGCTTTTTATTCCGTGACTCTGGAGAGATGCCTGTCTCTCTTGTAAAAATAAATGGGGGTGCTTTCACCTGCGTTGCCCGCTTCACGGGATTGTCGTGTGAAGGGCAGACGAAGTAGTCACTGTATCGGAAAGTGCTTTCTGAGATGCAAACCTACTGCGCATTGTTTTTCTGTGACACTAGAGGGGGCCTTAGGTTGGGTGACAGATCGCGTGTTACAGAGGCTGAGAAGCGGGAGTGAACTGTCAGTGGGCAGAGACTTGAACCCGAGGATTGTTTGAGAGGTAAAAAGAACTTAAGCCAGAGCAATCCTTATCTTGGGAGAAAGGTGAAAGGCAGCTCAAAGGTGTGCCTGGGATGGTGGAAAGAACGTGGATTTCAGCCAGACCCGAGTTCGGTCCCTGCACACACTCACTATTGCATTGTCTTAGACAAGTTACTTCAACGCTCAGAGCCCCTTTCCTTACCTCTGAAATGAAGTGGTTCTTCCCCCCCCCCCCCACAATGCTATTTACATCTTTTATTTTTGGTCCATGATATCAAATAAATAGACCTTTTTTTCCTTGTAAGTACCCTATTCTAAGACTGTTTATTTATTTTTTAGTTTTGTCTTTTTAAAAATTTCTTGATGAAGGTATCACATATTAGTCCTCATCCCCCCATTCCTATCCCAAACCTATCCCAAACCCCCCCATTCCTACCCCTCCCCACCTCCCTGTTGTCCGTGACCACTGGTTAGGCTTATATGCATGCATACAGGTTCTTTGGTTGACCTCTTCCCCATGAAGTGGTTCTTGAGGATTAAATGAGTTCAGGCCTAAAACGCCGTGCGCAGCGTAGTGAACAGTCAGTAAATGTTAGCGTTCTTCTCCTACCCGTGTGTGATGAGATTCATTCAAGTGTTAGTGCTGAAGGGATGGGACTCTCTCTTCCCCACATAACTTTCTGGCAAATGGAAAGAGAATTGTCTGACAGTAGGGGAAGAACAGTGGTGACTATTCAGTTTTGTAGTATTTGCTTACTACGTTTTCCTACTCTACAACTATTAAAGAAAAAAAAAAGCCCTTAGTGTTCCTAAATAAAAGATTCTTGAGGTTCTTAAGAATAAAGGAATTTCTGAGTACTCGCTTAGGGTAATCAAAATGGAGGCTTAGGGGGGAACAGTATTGACAAATCTCTATCATTTTTTTTTGTTTCTATTTTTCCTCTTCTCCTTTTTTCCAGAGAGAAGGAATTGGACTGAGAAAGGTTTAGACTAGATAGGATTGACTAGATAGGAAGGCTGAGTTTTCTTTTAATTTATTGATTTGAGAGAGAAGCACCAATTTGTGATTCCGCTTATTGATGTATTCATTGGTTGCTTCTTTTAAAAATATATATTATTGATTTTTTTATAGAGAGGAAGGGAGAAGAATAGAGAGTTAGAAACATTGATCAGCTGCCTCCTGCACACCCCCTACTGCGGATGTGCCCGCATCCAAGGTACATGTCCTTGACCAGGATCGAACCGAGGACCTGTCAGTCCACAGAAGGATGCTCTATCCAGAGCCAAACCAGTTCCGGCTCATTGGTTGTTTCTTGTATGTGCCCTGACCAGAGATCAAACCCACAACCTTGGCATATCGGGTTGATGCTCTAAACCTGCGGTCGACAAACTGTGGCTCACGAGCCACATGCGGCTCTTTGGCCCCTTGAGTTTGGCTCTTCCACAAAATACCACGGCCTGGATAAGTCTATTTTGAAGAAGTGGCATTAGAAGAAGTTTAAGTTTAAAAAATTTGGCTCTCAAAAGAAATTTCAGCCCTAACCGGTTTGGCTCAGTGGACAGAGCATTGGCCTACGCCCTGAAAGGTCCCAGGTTCGATTCTGGTCAAGGGCATGTACCTTGGTTTTGGGCACATCCCCCGTAGGGAGTGTGCAGGAGGTAGCTGGTCGATGTTTCTCTCTCATTGATGTATCTAACTCTCTATCCCTCTCCCTTCCTCTCTGTAAAAAAACAATATATATTTTTAAAAAAAAAGAAATTTCAATTGTTGTACTGTTGATATTTGGCTCTGTTGATTGAGTTTGCCGACCACTGCCCTAAACCAACTGAGTTGCCTGACCAAGGCCAAGAAAGTCTTAAGTTTTCTGAACTAGACTTGACATCTCAGCTCAGACTTGGTAACTCAGGCAGCCCTGACATGCTTTTTTTTTTTTTTTTTTTTTTTTAAATATATTTTATTGATTTTGTACAGAGAGGAAGTGAGAGAGATAGAGAGTCAGAAACATCGACGAGAGAGTCATCGATCAGTTGCCTCTTGCACACCCCCCACTGGGGATATGCCCGCAACCAAGGCACATGCCCCCGACCGGAATCGAACCCGGGTCCTTCAGTCCCCAAGCCGACACTCTATCCATTGAGCCAAACCGGTCTCGGCCTGACATGCTTTTAACGGCACCTGCGGCACATTAAGGCCATAACTTGCCCTGTCTTTGTCCCTCTATATGCCTCAGTTGTGTTTACTTACTCCTCCCTAATCCCAGGCTGTGAAAATATAAACCAAGTGGGTTTTATTTTTTGTTTAATTACTTAATTCATTCTTTCATTCAGAAAACATTTATTGAGCACCTCCTATTAACTGGTACATGCTAAGGCATGTAAATAAGGAACAGTCCTAATTTAGTCGCTTAGGTGACCAACAGCAAGTCAGACTTCCTGCAAGTGCTCCGTCTTCTCTTGTATCCCAGGTCTGCTGATCAGATTCCTGCCATGTTCAGAGAGCCAAACCCAAGAGCCCTGGGCATCTCTTCTCTGATCCATATCTGAGCTTTGACCTTTTCCTGCTGGGCTGCCTGGAAGACTGGAATCTCAGCCCTGAGTCCCACCCCCAGGATTACATCCAGCTCTGAGCACAGCCTCAGTAAAAGCCCTCTAGACCATGTTCCACTTAGTCCTCAACACTCTCCACACTGGGTGAAAAGTGAAAGGGGAAAACATAAGAGAAGAAAAGAAATCCGCCGAAACCGGTTTGGCTCAATGGATAGAGCGTCGGCCTGGGGACTGAAAGGTCCCGGGTTTGATTCCGGTCAAGGGCATGTACCTTGGTGGCAGGCACATCCCCAGTAGGAGCTGTGCAAGAGGCAGCTGATCGATGATTCTCTCTCATTGATGTTTCTAACTCTCTATCCCTCTCTCTTCCTCTCTGTAAAAAATCAATAAAAAATATATTTTTTTAAAAAAAAAGAAAAATCCCATCTCCACGGGAATTTCCACATACTCCAGGTAGGGTTGGCTCCCTCTCTCTGACTTTCTATGCTTGTCTGTCTTCCTCTGCTCTCCTTGTTCTTCCCTGTCTTCATCATGCTGTTGAACTGTCTCTGCCTAGCTTCCTCCTGGCTCTGCCTGGTTATACTTCTCCGTGTCCAGGAAATCGGGTGACTTGTTTCTACCTCTCTCTTCTGTACTGAGCCATACTGATGCCCCCAAATGCTGGAGCACAGTGAGTTCTGGGTAGAGCTGCAGAGTAGGCAGCATTTCTTGCCCTTCCATTCTTCTCACCCGCAGGAGGCTTTGGTCAGAGTCCTTCCCCATGTCCTAAAATGTCCTCTCTTTTCTTCAGTTAGAATGCCAGAATCTGGAGGTAATCGTAGGTAACTATTGATCTGACATTTAAATGGCACTTTGGCCTTACGGACAGGCCGGACTCTCCCTGGTAGACAGATGTTCTTCAGAAGATGAGCTGCTTAGCACTTGTCTATACTTGGAGGAATGTGTGGCCAGATGCTGAGGGCAGTGGGCTTTCTAGAATTCAAGGTTATCCAGTCTGTCCTCTAACGTGGTCCGCCATGGGGTGAAAATAGTGGTGTTTTTTCAGCATCATGCAACTGGAAATTTTCCATCTTTGCTCCCTTTCCTTTGTGAGCCCATGTTAAAAAGAACCCTCCATGGAGGGAGAGGAGAGGAGAGAGAATGAGCATCGGCAAAGGGTATCATGCTGCTAGGATTATAATCATTGCTATTAAGTCTAAAATATTTTAGGAATAAATTGGAAGAAAAAAAATCTTCACCTGTAAACATGCTACATTAACTGTATTTGTTTGCTAGGGTTGCCATAACCATGGTGGCTTTCACAACAGAAATTAATTTTTCCACAGTGGAAAAAATAAAGGCTAGAAATCCAAGATGAAGATGTCAGCAGTGTTAGTTTCTTTTGAGATGTGAAAAATGGAATGCAAGGTAAAAAAATGGAATGTGCTCTAAAAGGGAAAAGGTTGCAGGCTCTTGCTGGGTGGTTACTTTGAGACATTAAGTAGGGACAACAGGGTCAGCAGAAACAGTGTGTATAAGGCGAAGAGTGGAGATGAGACTGGAGAAGAAAGCAGGCGATACTCTGTCCCAGACTCAGAGTTTGGATTTAACTGATGAGACAGGTAAGAGCCCTCGAATGTTTCAGGACCTGAGAGTGATGTGTAGTAAGAAGATTATTATGTCTGGATTGTTGATATGGATGGCCTCAGACAGTCTCAGAATTGAAGCATCACTAGCTGTTGGCTCCCCCAGAGGGCAGAAATGTTCTATTTCTGACTCTCCTGCAGATTCTCTTTTCTGCTGTCTGTGTTTGCAGTTTGTACCCAGTGGTTGCTTTCAGGCCCTTTCACCAGCAGCTATTCATGTTGTTGATTCTAATTGCTGAGATTTATCTATGCGCTCCATTTTCCTGACAGTCTTAATTACATATATATATATATATATATATATATATATATATATATTTGTATTTGCTTCTGTCTTGTAGCTTGGCATTTACGAAGAATCCTTGGCCTTTTTTGAACAGCGCCAAGACAACCTGAATACTGCTTTTATCTGTGTGATACACTGACACATAAATATAGGGTTGAGGAAAAATCCTCAGTTCTTACTCGAATTTATTTGTTGAGTTCTGAGAGGCTCTATCTTTGCTGCTAAAGCCATTCTGTTTTCCTCAATGTTTTTGTTTTTAGAGCTGGTCTGGAAGCCTGGATTCAGGAGTTATACCAATATAACAGCAAAAGATGGTGACACACATTCATTCATATAATAAATCTGTGAGTGCTTGCTGTGTGCCAAGCTCTGTGCTCGGCTCTGAAGAGGCCCATGAGA
Organism: Nyctalus aviator; assembly: GCA_036971965.1. Lineage (NCBI taxonomy): Eukaryota > Metazoa > Chordata > Mammalia > Chiroptera > Vespertilionidae > Nyctalus > Nyctalus aviator. The sequence continues at coordinate 9,329,156 of CM072939.1, read as the reverse complement.
GGGATGCATAAATAGACATGGTCTTGCTGTCATGGAGTTTACCATGGAGAGAAACAGACAAAAAAGCATTAAACAAAAATTTGCAAGTAAATAGAATCTAAAATGGTAACAAGTGCCACAAAGCAAAAGTAAATCATGTTGGTGAGTTTTGTCTCCATTTTTAAAAAAGGTAAATGGTTATGAGGAGAGATAAAATGGGGTCCTGATTTATGTGGATATCGGGGAGGATTTTAAACATTGGGAAAGGATGAGTAGAAGTTAGCCAACGAAGTGTGTAGAAAAGAATACTCCTAGCAGAGAGTACAGCTTGTGCAAGGCCCAGAGGTAGGAAAATATTTTACTCTTTTGAGGGCTGTAAGAAAGACTACAGTGGTTGCCGCTTAGGGAGGTAGGGGACCCAAAAATAGGCTGAGGAGGTGGGCAGGGCATGTGATGGAAATGATTTTCATCTTTATCCTAAAAACAACATAATCATTTTATAGTTTTTAGGGGATTGGTGAAGAATTTAAAATGTTAATAATAAGTAAAAATGTCAATTGTGATTAGAACAGAGATGGAACTATTTTAAGACCACTTTAAATAGATTTGTGAATATTACATTTTGTATGAATGTTAGATATTGTTTTCCTAGATTTTCTTTTCTTAGTTAGTTAAAGCACCTGTCTAGTAGATTTTTTTTTTTCTTACTTAGGATTAAATAGTCCCTTAGATCTTTTGGGAAACTTAAAATTACAGTTATGTAATTATAGGATCGTAAGCATTTTGATCTTTGTTCTTTTCTAATATAAGCATTTAAAGATATAAATTTCCCTCCAAATACTGCTTTTAGCAGCATTCCACAAAAATTTTGTAAGATGTGTTTTCTTCTGTTCAAAATATTTTTCTAATTTTTCTTACGATTTCTTTTTTTAAAAAAATATATTTTATTGATTTTTTACAGAGAGGAAGGGAGAGAGATAGAGAGCTAGAAACGTCAATGAGAGAGAATCATCGACCAGCTGCCTCTTGCACACCCCCTACTGGGGATGTGCCCGCAACCAATGTACATGCCCTTGACTGGAATCGAACCTGGGACCTTTCAGTCCGCAGACCAACGCTCTACCACTGAGCCAAACTGGCTTCGGCACGATTTCTTTTTTTTTTATTCTGAGGTATATGGAAGCATATTATTTAGTTCCCAAACATTTGGAAGATTTATAGATTTTTTTTCTATTGTTGATATCTAATTTTATTTTTTCGCAGTCAGAAAACATCCTCTCATTTCAATTCCTTTCAATTTTATTGAGATTTGTCTTATGATACAGTATATATAAGATATAACTTGATGAATTTTCCAATTGTGCAAGGCCCAGAGGTAGGAAAATATTTTACTCTTTTGAGGGCTGTAAGAAGAATGTGTATTTTGCTTTTGTTAAGTGTTATTTTCTATAGAGCAGTGTTTCTCAAAAATACAATTTTACCTATATGTTCCCAAAATTTTTAGTTTAGCACTTCTTCGTTGGGATTCAGGAATCTGTATTTTAACAACTCCACCAGGAGATTCTCATCATGAGAGAAGTTTGGGAAACACTACTGTAGAGGTCAGTGAGGTCAAGGTGTTTCAGGTTTTCAGTAATCTTGCTGATTGTTCATCTATTCTATCAACTACTAAAAGAGGATTGCTGAAGTTGCCAAACATAATTTTGGATCTGTTGATTTCTCCTGTGTTCTGTTAAGTCTTTTTCATTTTCTCTCTCTTTGTACATTCATCACAACAATAAATTTTAGTACATTTTTATTGCTCCCCAAAGAAACCCTGTTCTCCTGAATTATTGCCTTCTCAGCCCCTAGCTCTAGGCAACCACTAATTTACTTTCTGTCTTTGTAGTTTTGCGTATTCTGGACTATTTATTTATTTATATTTTTATTGATTTCAAAAAGGGAGGGAGATAGAAACATCCATGATGAGAATCATTGATTGGCTGTCTCCTGCATGCCCCCTACTGGAAATCAAGCCTGCAACCGGGTCATGTGCCCTTGATCGGAACCCAGCTCGGAACCCTTCAGTCTGCAATTGATGCTCTATCCCTGATAAATGGAATCATATAATATGTGGACCTTTGTGACTAACTTCTTTCACTTAGCGTAATGTTTCAAGGTTCATCCATGCTGTAGCATGTATCACTATTTCATTTTTTTTATTGATGGACAATATTACATTCTATGCATATACCACATTTTATTTATCCCTTCATCAATACACGACATTTTAGAGAAGAGGAAGGCGGGAGGAGGATGTGTGGAGGAGGGAAACAGACAGACAGACATCAATGTGAGAGAGAACATCCTTTGGTCACCTTCTGCATGTAACTGACCAGGTATCAAACCCTAAACCAACTGGGCCATACTGGGCAGGAATGGCTCAGTACCTTTGAGAAAGAATATTTTTAAAAATGTTTTTAACAAAGTACCAGCTTCAATCTTCAATTCTCAGGGAATTTTGTTTCTTTAGAAAGACTATTCCCAGAGGTTTCAGATAACAAAATTTGTATGCTTTTAAAAGAATTGCTTAATTAGCCAGCTTGTAATGCTATTATTATAGCTTAACTTTGACCCAGATACCTTACCTACATCCAGAACACCTGCTCTGTGAGGAGAAATCCATTTCTTACAATTGATATTGAGGAGAAGATCTTGGGGTTTGCCTCTGTCCTCCGGGACAAGTGCCAGGATGGGCTGGCACCAGCCCCCCAAATAGGGGAGGGCTGGATTGAGAAGAGAACCTACCACACTGGTCAGAGTGAAGCTTCTACATATTTTTATAATAGAAGGTTGTTTTGCACCTTGGAGCTAGGAGCCCACTGAAGTTAGGCTCCTACCCTCCCACAGAAACTGGGAGATAGGGTTGCTGGCTCCCTTGATATTTACATTCCAAAGGGATGGCTTCCAGGTTCTGGAGAAAGACATTCCCGGGTCATCAAGCCTACAAATTGCTAATCTAGTCTTCAAAAGGATTTATGTATATTTCACAGAAATGTAAAGTGGTCGATTTTAAATGTAAATGAACAAAGAAAAAGGAGGAAAGAGCAATGGTTTCCCTTTTTTCAACAGGGAGAATTAAACTTTTTTTTTAACTTCTTATTTTAAATTTATATTTGTTTTTAGCCTGTCGCATCTGACATTCACTTTGTCTGGTCAAGTCTAGAAATGAGAGGAGGGCCCAGTCTTCCTGGCTTATTCTACATCCACAGTGCTCAAGGCAGCATCTCCCACGAAATAGGTGCTCAGTAAATAGTAAACGAATGCGTGCGTTAAAGGCATATTGACTTGATTAGCTTGTTTTTTATTCTCACCAGAGGACATTTTTATTGATGTTTGCAGAGAGAGAGAGAGCAAGAGAGAGGGAGAGAGGAAGGAGAGGATGAGGAGGAGGAAGAAGAAAAGGAAGAAGAAAAGGAGGAGGAGAGAAATATCAGTGTGAGTGAGAAACTCCACACTCCGTTGTCTCCTCCACACTCCCCGAATTGGATAGAACCCACAAGCTAAAGTATGTGCCCTGACTGAGATTCAAACCCACGATACAGCCGAAACCGGTTTGGCTCAATGGATAGAGCGTCCACTTGGGGACTGAAAGGTCCCCGGTTCGATTCCGGTCAAGGGCATGTACCTTGGTTGCGGGCATATCCCCAGTAGGGGGTGTGCAAGAGGCAGCTGATCGATGAATCTCATTGATGTTTCTAACTCTCTATCTCTCTCCCTTCCTCTCTGTACAAAATCAATAAAATATATATTTTAAAAAAACACCCACGATACTGGACGACACTCTTGTCAACCGAGCCACACCTACCAGAGCTGATTAACTTTTGCATAAGGCATTCATTGAAGAGCAGTAGCATGGACGATGTTTATCACGCACTGTGAAGTGAGTCCTGAGCTCAGGCCTCATTTAGCTCCATGCGGACTGCTGTATAGACAGGGAAGCTGAAGATGAGTGTGTCACTCAGTGGGCTGTGCCAGCGCCTGCATGTGACTCTGGGTCTAACTAAAGTCCACGGGCAATTCACTATCCTAAAAATTGTCAAGATTAGATTTATTTATATACAACAGAAAAACGACACACAATCCTTACCCTGCCCCCAAAGCAGTCTGTAGAGACAGAGAAAGGGACTGAAAGCAAAAATATTTAACATTTTATTTATTTATTTTATTTTTAATACATTTTCATTTCAGAGAGGAAGAGAGAGGGAGAGAGAGAAACATCAATGATGAGGGAGAACCATTGACCTGCTGCCTCCTGCATGCCCCCTCTTGGGGACCAAGCCCGCAACCCCTGGCATGTGCCCTTGACCAGAATCGAACCTGGGACCCTTTGGTCCGCAGGTCGCCACTCTTTCCACTGAGCCATACCAGCTAGGGCAATATTTAACATTTTAAACGTCATATGTGTGTGTCGTGTATTGACAAGCTATCCTTTTTTTTTAAGGTTTAAAAAATATATATTTTATTGATTTTTTATTTTTTTAAAAATATATATATTTTTTATTGATTTTGTACAGAGAGGAAGGGAGAGAGATAGAGAGCCAGAAACATCAATGAGAGAGTGTCATCGAACAGCTGCCTCTTGCACACCCCCCACTGGGGATATGCCCGCAACCAAGGCACATGCCCTTGACCGGAATCGAACCTGGGACCCTTCAGTCCCCAAGCCGACACTCTATCCATTGAGCCAAACCGGTCTTGGCTATTTTATTGATTTTTTAGAGAGAGGAAGGGAGAGGAAGAGAGATAGAAACATCGATCAGCTGCCTCTTGCATGCCACCCCACTGGGGATCAAGCCCTCAACCCAGGCATGTGCCCTGACTTTGAATCCTGACACCAGCTGGGCAAGCCATCTTTTTTTGTATGATTACCTCTTTTCCATATTTAATGGTGAGGTTGTGCCAGTTTTGGCGAGTTTCTGAGTCTCCATTCTGTCTTCTAGCACATTAGATCGGAGGCCCAGAGTGTCTTCTGTGTGTTCAAGCAGAGTGTTGATTAAGTATTGCACACACAGGACAGGTCAAAGTACATGGACTTCGACAGGGCCCCGGACTCTTCTCTTCGGTTACCTGTTGATTTATTAATCAACATTGTTGCATCACACTGACTCATTTTGATAGGAATCTACTTTCTTTCCATCTCTTATTCACAGGGATGTTTCTTGAGAGACTTTACTCTTTCTGTCAAGATAACATGGTCTCTGGTGAAAGTGGCCGGGGCCTCTGAATGGTCCCTTTATTGTGGTTGGTCCAGCTCTTTCTGTTTTCCCTGTGGTTGTGGAGCACTCTCCTTGTGAAGGAACACTAAAGAAAAGGAATTTAGCATTTCTGTTGTTTCTTGTTATTACTTTATGTTCTTTTGCCTGAGCATTTAATTTTAAAAACAGCATGGATCCCCCCCCCCCAAATGTATATGTTTTTTATTTTAACTTATTGGATGTTTATCCTGACTATGTAAGTTATATTTTCTCCTAGAATATATTCTAGGAGAAAATATAACTTACATAGTTATATTTTTACATATTTTCTTACATATTTTACTCTATGTAACTTACATATTTTCTCTATGTAAAATATAACTTACATATTTACATATTTTAAGTAACTTACATATTTTCTCTATGTAAAATATAACTTACATAGAGAAAAAATAACTTACATGTTACAATATAAAAAACAGCACAAAGAAGAAATGTAAAACCACTGCTCATCCGGCCTTTCAAAACTATTAACATTTTGACGCCCAGCCAGTATTGCTCAGTGGTTGAGCATCAACCTATGAGCCAGCTAGTCACTGTTCGATTCCCAGTCTAGGCACAAACCTGGGTTTTAGGCTCAATGTCCAGTAGGGGTTGTATAGGAGGCAGCCGACAATTCTCTCTCATTATTGATGTTTATTTCTCTCCCTCTCCTCTCTGAAATCAATAAAATAAAAACAAAATTAAACCATTAAAAAAACCCCACAAGGCTGAAACCAGTTTAGCTCAGTTGATAGAGTGTTAGTCTGCGGACTGAAAGGTCCCAGGTTTGATTCCGATCAAGGGCATGTACGTTGGTTGCGGGCACATCGCTAGTGGGGTGTGTGCAGGAGGCAACTGATCGATGCTTCTCTCTCATCGATGTTTCTCTCTATCCTTCTCCCTTCCTTTCTGTAAAAAATCAATAAAATATTTTTTAAAAATATCCTATTAGCATATGCGTAATCAAAGAATACAGACAATAGTGCAGTGGAAGCCTGGGGAGGGGGCTGGCGAGGGGGTGGGAGAAGGGGTTTAATGGGGGGGAGAAGCTGACATCTGTAATGCTTTCAACAATAGTGAATTTAAAACAAACAGAAAAACAACCCACCAGGATCATACGAATGTCAGTGACTATCCTTTGGGTCTATGGCCTGAACCACAAGGTTATTGCCTCCTGGTGTGTGTTAATGCTCTGTTTAAGAGCTTCTTGTGGCAGAGATTTTCAATATTGAGATAATCTTTTTTTCTATTTATAATAAACTAGAGGCCTGGTGCACAAAATTTGTGCACTCAGGGGGTCCCTCAGCCCGGCCTCTGCCCTCTCGCAATCTGGGACCCCTTAGAGGATGTTGGAGAGCCAGTTTTGGCCTGATCCCCGCAGGCCAAGCCAAGGGACACCCCCCTTCCCTCTGAGATTCATCAGTCTGTTCCATCTTGCCATGCCTGTGGTTTCTGCTGCATTGAGCGTCTGCCCCCTGGTGGTCAGTGTACATCATAGCTACCAGTCGGCTGGCGCTTAGGCTTATATATATACATACATATATATATATATGTATGTATATAGATTCTTTATGTGTAATATTCACTGTTTACAACAAGAATTTTGAAGATAATTACAATTTTTCCATTTATTTAGTAAGTTGCTGATTTATTGCCTGCTTGCCTTCTGCTAGCCACTATTATGGCATATCCAGTAACAATAGGTATTGTTTCTTGAGCACTTACTTTGAGCTGTGCAGTCTTAAGACTTTACACACATTTGATTTTTAAAGAGCCTCAGGAGAGGCACTGTGCCTGTAGGTAGGTTTGGGTAAGGTTTATCAGCACCCCTGGGAAGTGGGGACTGTGGGCTGTCCTGACACCAAAGTGCAGGTGTCAACGATTAGCTGTTGTGCTTTACCTCCTGTTATACATCATTGTAACCCTCCTCCCAGGTTCCTCAGTGTTGTGTGTTTTGGGGGCACATGTACGATAATTTTAGAAGCTGGGGATGTCCTTTTTTACGATCTCTTGGAAAATTGGAAAAACTAACTTATTGGTTATGTAAATTCACTGCCTTTTATGGTATTGGTTTATTCTGAATGTGAATTGATAAAATTTTAAACTATGGATGTGTTTTTTGGTCTCATTTTCTAGGTCCAAAAGCTGCTTTGTATGTGCCCAGTAGATTTCCATGGGATCTTCCAATTAGATGAAAGGCGGAGAGATGCAGTGATTGCACTGGGCATTTTCCTCATTGAATCTGATCTTCAGGTAAGTTTTTATTAAATTGAAAGTGTTTCTGCCGTATAAAAGGGGGGATTAGAATTTTAACTTATACCTGCTTATGTTTACTGCAGTATTAGAAGACTGCATATAAGCCTAATAAAAGTGGTTAGCGGTGGGCAGGACAGAGTAGATGAAATTAATGGGAATGAGACATTTTAATGTACACCTTACAAAACTTTGTTTTCCGAACTATGTGAATAAATCCGGTTTTTTGTTTGCTTGTTTGCCAGAAAGTTAGTTAAAATGCTTTGTGAAGTAATTGTGTGTCCTCCAGAGCATCAGTCGCCAACTTGTGGTCCATGAGGTCTGAAAGGCGACCGCTGCTCTAGAGTAGACTTGATTTTCAATCTCAGGTAAAATGCTCATCATTCAGACTCAGAGTAATTATAAACTACATTCTTTGATATAGTTTTGATATAATATCGTATTCAAAATTGTGATATATATAAATTGTTTTAGAGTACATATTAATGTGCCTTTTATTTTTTAAGATCAAAATAATATATTTAATACTACCTTTTAGGGTTTTTTTTTGTTTGTGTGTGTGTGTGTGTGTGTTTTTAAAATATATTTTCAGAGAGGAAAGGTGAGGGAGAGAGAGATAGAAACATCAATGATGAGAGAATCATTGATTTCTGCCTCCTGCATGCCCCCTACTGGGCATTGAGCCTACAACCTGGGTATGTGCCCTTGACCTGAATTGAACCTTGCACCTTTCCGTCTGCAGGCCAGTGCTCTATCCACTGAACCAAACTGGCTAGGGCTGGATATAAAACATTTTCATACAAAAGGTGAATTCTGCCCTTGCCATTGTGGCTCACATTGGTTGAGCATTGTTCTGTGCACCAAAAGGTCACTGGTTTGATTAGGGGTCAGGGCACGTGCCCAGGTTTGGGACTCTATCCCTGGTTGAGATGCATGTGGGAGGCAGCTGATCGGTATTTCTCCTTCATGGAGATGTTTCTCTCCCTCTTCCATCCTCTATCTTTAAAGTCAGTACAAACATATATTTTTTTAAAAAGTGAATTCTGGCCCTAGTTGGTTTGATTCAGTGGATAGAGCGACAGCCTATGGACTGAAGGGTCCTGGGTTTGATTCCCATCAAGGGCAGGTACTTCATTGCAGGCTCCTGACCCTGGTCAGGGACATGTGGGAGGCAACTGATCAATGTCTCTCTCTCTCAAATCAGTATTTCTCTCTGTCTCTCCCTCTCCCTTCACTCTCTCTGAAAATCAATGGGGGAAAAAATATCCTTGGGTGAGGATTAAAAAAAAAAGAGTGAATTCTGTATCACATATTCCCTGACTATCAAGTATATTTCTTTTTAAATTTTTAATTACAGTTGGCATTCAATAGCAGTATTATTTTATATTACTGTCAGATACACAATACAATGGTTAGACATATCCTTGCAGGGGGCCATGTCTTGCAGGGTCCTTTGGAGTTCTGTGCTTGTTAGTATACTAGGATCCTGGATAGATATAGTCAGCTCCTTTTTGTCCTTTAGAGGATAAATTGTTTTGTTTTCACCAAAGAAAGTTCTCTGTTTAATTGTCAATTGGGGCATAACAAACTACCTCAGAACTTGGTGGCTTAATACAACAATCCCCCCTCCACCTCCACCCCACTCCTGTGTAGACAGAGCTCAGAAGAGTCACTGTTTCTACTCCATTTGGCACCACATGGGGTGGCTTGAAGGTTGGGGGCGGGAATTACCTGAAGGCGTATTTACATCATGTCTAGGGGTTGATCCTGGCTGTGGGCTGGGACCTTACCTGGGGCTCTCGGCTAGGTCACCTCTATGGACGTAGCCTCTCCATGTGGCCTGAGCTATGTCATTGTGTCGCACCATAGTGTCTGGGATCCAAGGGCTAGTGTCCAAGGAAGAGCGAGGTGGAAGCTGCACTGCTTTCTCTAACCTAGCCTGGGAGGCTGTCTCATAGGTACTACCTACCCCCTGGAGCCCCAGGAAGCAAGTCTCTCAGGCAGCCCATTTTCCAGGGACGGTGAATTCAGCTCCACCTTTCACAGAACTTGCAGCCATGTATTAAACCACCTCTTGTTTTTCAACATTTTAGAACATCAGATGTTCCTCTGGAGCACACTAACCTAATTTTTAACTGGAGCATCTGTAAATACAGGGAAAGAAACAAGAGAGTCAATAATGGAAGGCTATGAAGTTATATGCTGGTTGGCTATATGGAAACTAGAAGAAAGTACATTTTCAATGGCTATAAAGACTCATGTTTTAATTCAAGAGTAGAAACCTGAAGCAGAATATCAAAGCAAACAACCCCCCCCCAAAAAAAAAAAAATAACCAAAGGCCATGAACGATGGAAGTATCCCCAAGTTCAGTGAGCTTGAGCTTCTCTCCAGTCCAGAGGATGTGATCCTGAGGCCTGCTGAAGGGTGTGGGGGCAGTCTGGACAGCTCTTAGTGAAGGCAGTTTTGAATGTGTTCACTTCTGGAGAGGGCCTCATGGGGGCCTGGCCCCCAGAGGTGGCCAGAGCAGGCCGAGACCTCATCTCCAGAAGGGCGGATTTTAGTCCTTCCCTTCAGCACTTGTGGGAAGCAGGAAGGGAGCGAAGCCATGTGAATATTCATCTTTGAGATGATTAGGATGTGGGTATACTTTCCTTTAGTCTTAATATATGCTAAAAAGCTACCAGTCACATATTTTATTAAATGTAATCTTTTTTGTTCTGTTTTTAAGCACAAAGATTCTGTGGTTCCTTACCTTCTTCGACTTCTTAAAGGTCTTCCAAAAGTGTATTGGGTAGAAGAAAGCACAGCTCGGAAAGGCAGAGGTAATTTTGTGTACAATAATGTTTCCCCTGAATGCAAGGAAGAATATATATATTCGTTGTCTGAAAGGATCAAGAGTTTAATTATACTAACACATCAATTAGGATGCTTCTAGCTGGTTCCACTCCCGGCTGTGGGAAAACTGCCTGCCTGCAGCCGCAGGGACTGTGCTACCCATTGTTGTCAGTCTGCAGTTTAACAAGCCTCCAGATGATTCTGACGCACAATGAAGCCTGAGAATTATGTAGAGCTGCCTGTTAAAATAAGTGCATAAGTAAAAATGTAACAGTTTTCTGTGATGTACTGTGCATATGGCCCTAAAACTGGCTAGCTCTTTGTCCTTGATTAAATGTTAGTATTAAAAATTGATTAAGTATTTAATAGTGATTGGATCTACACAGTAGATGTGCTAACGTTTTGAAGGTACACTTGGAAGTGCTGCTTAGCTTTTGGTCTTTTGGGTATAATGCTTCCTTTTTGACCTTGAGACTGGGCTCCTGAGATCCTCCCTGCTAGGAGGCTCAGTAGTGGAAGGGCTTAAAATCCTATGAGGAATAGAACAACTCTTTGGAAGTCCTTATTAGGATTTTCCCCATTTGTCAAAATAAAGCAGAAAAGAAAATGCAAGCATTTGATTCAGTTTAAAGTAGCAGTAATAGGTATTGGACAATTAGCTTCCATATTCTGTCTCTCATACACTGTCAAGTCTGATTTCTCACTCTTATTTAGGTCAGAGCTAAAAATGGAATCTGTCATGTTGAAAGGCTATCTAATCTCAAACTGATTCAGGAAACATTTACATTTATTAAACCAAAATATTATATATTTTTAAAAAGGTAAGTATTCTCAGCAAACATGTTGGGCCCATATCTATTCTGAGATTCATCTCAGCGAGGGCATTCTCCACAGTAACCCAGTCGCTTGGCAGGCCATATGAGAGAAGCAACTACTGAATTGGAGGACCAGTAGGTGTGGCCCAGTGTCTCTCCTTTGTGACGATCTGAGTTGTGTCTTTATGGATTCCAGGTGTCCTCCCAGTTGCAGAGAGCTTCAGCTTCTGTTTGGTAACCTTGCTGTCCGATGTGGCTTACAGGGACCCTTCACTTAGGGATGAGGTAAATGTATGGCTAATTGTTTTTGCATTTCTATAAGATCAGAAAGAATCCCAAAGTAATGATAAGAGGGGGGGAAATTGAAGTGATTGGATTATTTATGTTGATTTATTCCACATTATTTTTGTATCTGTTTTTTAATTTTTAATATCTCTTTCCTTATATTCAGTTATAGATTTTATTGTCAGTATTTCTACCTCTTTCTTTCTTAGTTTAAGTTCTTTATTTGTAGGTTGGTTAAGAAGATAACTAGAGCCAGGACCGGTTTGGCTCAATGGATAGAGCGTTGGCTTGGGGACTGAAAGGTCCCGGGTTCGATTCCGGTCAAGGGCATGTACCTTGGTTGGGGGCATATCCCCAGTAGGGGGTGTGCAAGAGGCAGCTGATCGATGACTCTCTCTCATCGATGTTTCTAACTCTCTATCTCTCTCCCTTCCTCTCTGTATAAAATCAATAAAATATATTAAAAAAAAAAAAAGAAGATAACTAGATATGTTAGAATTACATATTATTGAAAAGTTAACATGCTGCAAGTAAGGGCTTTTCTATAAAAAACATCAAAATAGGGAGGTTAACACTGAAGACAAGGACATCATTTTAATATATGAAATGGATAAAATATTTATTTTCAAGTCTTCATAGGTAGCATCATTTAATATTAGCAAAATATAAGAAAATTGACTTGATTATGAACAAGTCATATCAGACCAACTTCATCCTTTTCTTTTCCTGGTTTTCTAAGACTCGTACTAGTAGGGGGAAATGAAGTGGATATTATCTAGTACTCTAGTTGGTCTTCATTTAGGCAATGAAAAAGTCCTCTCCTGACATCCTGGAAAAATGGGTGGAGCACCAAAACAATTAATAAGGAACTGTCCAGAGGACCATCCCAAATGGTGACTGGTGAGGAACCCAGTAGGAGCCTCCGGTAGCCTGCCCCCTACTGTTGAAGTAAAATGAGCCAGGTCCATGAATGAAGACTGGGAAGCAAGTTGGCCTCATTTGTAGAAAACATAATTTGAGGCATTAACGAACAACCAGCATGATGAACTCAGGTTTATACCATGAGCTTTGTAGGCACCAGTGACAGGCAGAAAATACCTGGGAGCAGCATGCGTGGAAAAGATTTAATTATTTTATTTATCTGTGAGCTCAGGGAGCCAGCCGTGTAAAGTAGCTGCAGAAAGTTAATGACACATACATGAAGATCTAGAATCTGTGTTGAGTTTGGTGAGTCCCAGCATCCCTGGAATATGAATGAATTTTATACTGAGCACTAAAATTCAAGATGGTTTCTGACACAGTGGACTACAGTAACAGGAGAAGCATCATAAAGGACTTGTAATCATAAGTAACGGATGGAAAGAATTAAAGGTATTTAGCTATGAAAAGGGATTCAGGGGTCTATCACCTGCTCGTAGAATATGGAGGAAGGAGCGGCCCCGATAGCTGGTGGGTACAAGCCAGCCCCAGGAGGACAACCTGGGCCAGTGTTAGGAAGAACTCTGGACCAGCCCAGAGAGGGAGGGTTTCTGTTCCTGGAAGGTTAGCTGATTGGCCCCTCAACAGAGCTTTCGTGTGTGGAGTTATGTATCAGATATGAGGTTGGACAAGATAATGTCTGAAGCGACTTCTGATTCTGAACTAACGTTGAAACATGTTTCTGATTTGGTTTATAAATTTGCTCTGTTTTCTTGGCTCTTACAGATCCTAGAGGCGCTTTTGCAGGTTTTGCATGTCCTTTTGGGAATGTGCCAGGCCTTGGAGATTCAAGAAAAAGGTATGATTATAGATCCAAAGCTTTTTTAAAAAAAGTTTGTGATTATTGTTTCTCAGTCCTTTTTTTCTGTTCTTTACTACCCTATGTACATCATGAATGAAAAACTTCCTATATTATTAGTTACCTTTGTTGTGTGTTAGTTAAGCGGTCACAGGTGAGTCACGCGCATAGCTGTGTCACCTTGGACAAGTCACCTTATCCTTCTGGGCCTATGTGTCTTATCTATAACGTGTCTGACCTCCCAAGGTCATTTTCCCTCTAGAGTAAGGCTAGCAATATTATCCTGGGAGCGATAAATATATCGTTTTAAGTATAGTAAAGTTGCCTGATAACATGACTTATCTTTTTTTTTTTTTAAATATATTTTATTGATTTTGTACAGAGAGGAAGGGAGAGAGATAGAGAGTTAGAAACATCGATGAGAGAGAGTCATCGATCAGCTGCCTCTTGCACACCCCCTACTGGGGATATGCCCGCAACCAGGGTACATGCCCTTGACTGGAATCGAACCCGGGACACTTCAGTCCCCAAGCCGACGCTCTATCCATTGAGCCAAACCGGTCTCGGCAATGACTTATCTTTATAAATGGTTTGGATGTGCCACGAATAGATCAAGACCTCCCAAAGAAGCCAGTTGTATGTGACGCAGACATAGTCTGAAGTTACTGTTCATGCCAGATTGAAAATATCCTCAGTCAGCCTTTGGGGCTGACCCTGTTGCTGTGGCTCATCCTGTGAGTCATTGGTGGGTTGTGAGATGTGAGTCAGTGTTACAAGTTGGTATCAGAACATTCTTGCTTTGTCTTCTAGAATACCTCTGCAAATATGCAATCCCATGCCTGATTGGAATCTCACGAGCATTCGGGCGTTACAGCAACACCGAAGAGTCGCTCCTCTCAAAACTCTTCCCCAGAATCCCTCCTCATTCCCTCCGAGTCCCAGAGGAGCTGGAAGGCGTGCGGAGGCGTTCCTTCAATGACTTCCGCTCCATCCTCCCCAGCAATTTGCTGGCCGTGTGTCAGGAGGGCAGCCTGAAGAGGAAGACCAGCAGCGTGTCCAGCATCTCCCAGGTGCGGCTGCCCTCCCGGAAGGGAGCAGAGGAGAGAGGGCTTGCGAATTGCTCACCTGGGGGAAGTCCCACTTGTGTGTAGCTTGAGAGAAAACTTAGAAAACAAAATGTTCTCACTAGAATTCTCTTTAACATAAAAGGTTTCCATGTCCTCTTTACAATGTATAAGTGATTTCATCTCCTAGTCATGAAGTATTTGCCTCTTAGCAAGTGGGTGCCAAAATCTATTCCTAGTGGGAGACAGTTGGTATACCCTTAAGAAGTATCTAATTGACTCATGGAGAAAATATAGATATGAAACACAAGACTAATTCAGCTTAGGAGTCAGATATAAAATGTTTGTCTAGATAGGAAGAATTTAATGATTTGGTATATATTAGAGAACACTGTAGCTATGGGGGGTATCATGGAGGAGGTGACGCTTGAACTTGAAGTACAACTACTACTGAACTGGCAGAGAGAACCTTACCTAAAGCAAATCTGAGGTTTGACTGTAAATATGGTTGTGTGTTTCAGGTCAGCCCTGAACGGGGGATGCCCCCTCCCAGCTCCCCTGGAGGATCTGCCTTTCACTACTTTGAAGGTGGGCGTCACAACATCATATTGACCTAGCACTTGGATAACAGGTTCATAGTGACTACTTGTGATGCCAGGGATGGTAACATTGATGCTCTGCTGTCATGCATCTAGAACAGACGGGGGAACCTTTTTTTCTGCCAAGGCCATTTGGATATTTATAATATCACTAGAGGCATGGTGCATGAAATTTGTGCACTGGGGGGAGGGTTCCCTCAGCCCGGCCTGCGCCCTCTCGCAGTCCAGAAACCCTTGGGGGATGTCCACCTGATGGGGGATGTCTACTAGGAGCAGGCCTAAGCCATCAGTTGGACGTCCTTAGCACTGCCATGGAGGTGGGAGAGGCTCCCACCACTGCTGCTGTGCTCACCAGCTGTGAACCAGGCTTCTGACTGAGCGGTGCTCCTCCAGTGGGAGTGCACTGCCCACCAGGGGGCACTCCTGAGTTGAGTGTCTGTCCCCTGGTGGTCAGTGTGAGTCATAGCAACCGGTCATTCTGTTGTTCAGTTGATTTGCATATTAACCTTTTATTATATAGGGTAGGATTTGCAGGGCATACAAAATTATCAACTTAAAAGTTAATCTGTTATATTTGATCAGACATTGAATTAACACTAATATCTTGGCAGGGCCAGACTAAATGATTTCACGGGCCTTATACATCCGATGGGCCTGATCTAAAGGGTCACACACTTATTTATTTATTTTAATATTTTTTATTGATTTCAGAGAGAGGAAGGAGGACAGAGAGAGAGATAGAAACATCAATGATGAGAGAGAATCATTGATCAGCTGCCTCCTGCACGGACCCTACTGGGGATCGAGCCCGCAACCCGGATATGTGCCCTGGACCAGAATCAAACCTGGGACCCTTCAGTCCACAGGCTGATGCTCTATGCACTGAGCCAAACCAGCTATGGTACCATTCCCCCTTAATGATTGTTTATTATGTTGGTCTTTAGCATCTCAATTCCTTTCAGTATTATTGCCCACCCCATGTTCTCTGTTATAAGTTGCTGGTTTGCTTTCTTGGGACCCATCCACCTTTAGGTCAGCAGTGTGTCACCAGCATCATAGAACTATACTCTAGCTTTACACAATTGGAATAAACTCAATTCTTTGCTTTTTCTATGCTTAGTGCTCAAAAAAAGTCATAAAATTTATTCTTTGGTTCTTTATAGATTGATATTATCCATCACTATTTAATATGAAAATAGCACAATCTTATTTATTTTCCAGTCATAGTCTTCTATTATTGTTTTTAAATAATGGACTTTCAAATGATTATAAGCTTTTGGGTTTATATTATTATGTATTGGATGACTGACTATTTTTGTTCTTATTTTGAAATTTCTGGTAATTCGCATTGTAGTTCTAATTTTGGCGGTAAAATCTTTGGAGTCCTGTGGACCTCCACGTCTCTCAAGCTTTATAAATTTGTAATTTTTTTTCCTTCCCATATGTTGTTATATTGTCTATGTTGAAAATATTAGGACATGATTATATTTGAGCCTTTGACATGAAACACCCCAGTGAGAGGCATCACTCCCCAAGGATTTGCAATCTAGCCTTTACTTCTTTTCCCCCCATTTATTTTCTTCTTATAAAAGAGCCTCTTTCTTTTTCTTTTTAAAATTTTTTTCATTTTATTTTTTATATATTTTTATCCATTTCAGAGAGGAAAAGAGAAGGAGAAAGAGAGAGAGGAACATCAATGATGAAAGAGACTCATTGATCGGCTACCTCCTGCATGCTCCCTACTAGGGATTGTGCCCACAACCCAGGCATGTGTCCTTGGCTGGAATCAAACCTCAGTCCGCAGGCTGATGCTCCATCCACTGAGCCAAACCAGCTTTGGCCAGCCTTTACTTCTTAATTAAAAAACAAGGAATTGGAGTAAAAACAAAAGCAAAGTCTGTGTCTTAGTTGGTTATTGAGGGAATCGTTTCAGGAAGTATCCCGGTCACATATTATTGTGACTGACTAACTGGCTTTCTTTTCCACCAGTTGCTTGCCTACCTGATGGGAGTGCCCTGGATCCCGATTACTACTTCTCCACCATCAGTTCCAGCTTCTCAGTTTCTCCTCTTTTCAATGGCGTCACATATAAGGAGTTCAGTGTTCCATTAGAAATGCTTCGGGAACTCTTGAACTTGGTAAGCAGAACACTGTGGATAAACCGGCCTAGGCTCTACCAGTCAGTAAAATTGCCAGTGGTGTAAGACTAGGAGTTTTTCAGTATTTCAAATGAATTACTTAGTAGTCATAATTTTCAGATAAAAGAAGGAAGGAATGTAACTTTCGTGGAGCAATTGTGCAGTCTGTTCTCACTTAATAACCATTTTTGGGAGGCACCAGGCTCCCCATTTTTTATTTTTTTTTTCATGCTCCTCATTTTAGAGGTAAGGAAATCAGTGCCTAATCAAGGATCTGTAGACCAAGGGCAGGGTCAAAGCTCAGCTCAGGGTACCTGAATCTGTCCCAGGGTTGCTCTATTCAGATCAACAAAAAACCTAATTTTCTAATTTGGATACCTTTGGATAGTCTTTGAGGTGATAGCAGAGAAGGCATTGGTGCCATTATTTTGAGTCCTGAGATAGACCTTGATCCAGGGACTCTGAGGTCGTTACGATTGAGCTGGGATTCTTCAAGACCTTCTAGGGGATGGTGGAGAAGACATCATCAGGGACAAACTAACGATGAGCCTTTGTTTGGCAAGAAGGAAAGAGAATGAGAAGGACACCTCCGAAAGCGTGAAGCATGCACTGGAGAGAGCAGCTATCTCCTCCTGTGCGGAGGACGAATAGAAAGAAATCACTCAGAGAAAGGCTTTATTTAGGCGGAAGATGTAAGAAGACATCAAAGCATAGGCGATAATTAATGAGGCTAGAGCCATACCAATTACTAATAGCCGAGGACAGCGGTCGCCAACCTTTCGGACCTCATGGACCAGGTCCGCGGACCACCAGCTGGTGACCACTGGCCTAGGATGTTTTTGAAGTTACTGTCAGGAGGGGAAACTCCCCCTAATTCCTCACTGTCAGTGTCCCAGAACAAAATAGGGCCTGGGTGGCTCGTGGCTTGCTTTCTCAGTTAACCTCAGAAATCCCATTTGAAGGCTGAATGTTTCCGATCCTTTTTTAAAAAGGGGGAATTATTTTTTTCTATTATATTTTAACTTTTCAAGGTTAGGCTTTCTTCTAGGCAATTTTTTATTTAATCTCCTGTCATGTGCGTATCATTATCTATACATTTTTAAAATGCTTTCTTACAGTACTACAGTTGGGGGCTCGGGGTGGGAGGGTGGGGGCTGCTGTTTTATCAGATGATCCCACATTGACAGGATAGTTCATTCCTGTACTAAATGCCAGTATAGAGAATGGATAGAAATAGTCACTTCTATTAGAAATTTAAAATGTATGCTGCCGTTTGGGTGAAGAGAGAGGAGCTGTCAGCACCAGAGGATTGACCTTGAAGGTGCTCTTGACATCTGGGAGGGGCTGTGGATGAATTGTCAGTGATGCCTAGAGCCTGAACACTTTCGCATCCTGGCAGTGGACGTCTAATGTCAGCACATTTAAGAGAGTTGGTCCCTTTTCTGTTTATATGTCATTCCAATCTAGATGAGAAAAGTTCCAAGTGAAGGCAGAGTTAAGGGCATTTTGGTAGGTAGTTTGATGTTATTTACACATTATGGTCTACTTTTCTAGCACATTCTTCACCACATGGGCCTGTTAGATGTTTTTAACAGTCAACATTGGTTCTTTAGCGGAAGGAGCTGGCATTCCTGTCTATCCCTGTGTTTGTCAGGTGCCTCATGAGGTCTTGTTTTACTGGCAGGTGAAGAAGATCGTTGAGGAGCCTGTTCTCAAGTCCTTGGATGCCGTTGCAGCCAGCGTGCTAGAGGTATGTCCCTCCTGCGGGCTTCACACTGAGACGGCCTGCTGGGAGCCTTTGCGTGGAGAGAGCTGGGAGGGTTTGGGTGGCGGCACTGAGTTTTCAGCTTAACCCCCCAGTCCCAATAATGACTACACCTGCCGCTTGAAAGCTTGCCCTGTGCCGGGGTCATTGCACAGTGACTCTGAGCAGTGGTCAATGCCTCTATTTCACATACGAAAGATAGAGGCTTAAGGGACTAAATACTGTGTCCTTGTCACATAGTCACCGTAGGAGCTGGCAATGCACTGGGTCCTCTGACTGGCGCTCTCTATCTTCCTTGCTCCTTCGGTGCTTTCAAAGCTGCTTCTCTGGGATCCATACACAAGCCTCACACTTTCTTAGGCATGTGCAAGCCCTGGATTTTATGTGTGAGGGGTGTGTGTGCCTAGGGAACTTTTGTCTTAATGTATTTGGAACCAGTGCCTACCGCATTTTTTATAAAATTTCTAAGTGTTTGTGTTGGGAGGTCTCAAAACCTCAGGGAACATTTGAGTCAGTCCTCTTTTGAGTGTGCGGATCCAGAGCGATTGCCATTGGCTAGCCCGATGCTGCTGTGGCATGGGCTGGACCCATGTCCTTGTTAATCCTGGTGTTCTTTCTCTCTCCTGAGATTGAGACCCAGTGCCTGGTACCGCTGGGCTCAGCTCCGGAGGGGCGGGAGCCCCTAGGGACCTTCCTCTGCTGCAGAGTGTGTCTTCTTCTGCCCTGTCTGTGCTCCCAGCAAGCTGTCTGCAGATGGTAGACATATGTGCCAGTGTGATTTGCTTTGGGTCAGTTCTTGTCACACTCCAGGTTGCAGTCCTTCCTGCTTTATCTTTTAATGTTTTCGCAGGTTGTGTCCTGCCTGTTGGCCTGAGCTTTACTCTCACTGCTTGCAGTCTCAGAGGCCTCTTCTTTTCCTTTGCCAGTGTTTGGTCATGTGTGACCCAGAGCAGATCAGGAGGACCAGGGCCAGCAGCTGGGCTGGGCAGTCAGAACTTGTGGCCGCTGGTTGGGCCTGCATGCCACCTGTAATGAAAAGTGTCGATCTGGATTCTGAAGGGAAAAGTTAGAGCTCAGTAGGGACCCCTTTTAGGGATTATTTTATGAGTAGAGGGAAGGCTGGGTATATGGGACTCTGGGACCCTCCTTCCCGTTGAACCAGAGCAGTTTCTGGTATTTTTGTTTTGTAATTTGGAGTTAAGTATAAATGTCCATATAAAAACATAGTCTTGTTGCTTTCAAAAAAGAGGGAAACCATGACCTGTATTGCTGAATATAATACTCATTACCAATAATCACTAGCAATTATTGCATGCTATGTGCCAGGCACTGGGATAGGATTTCACTCACTCATTGAATTCCACAGCAATCCCCCATTTACATGTGGGGAAACTGAGGCTTTCGGGGTTAAGGAACTTCAGTTACATAGCTAGTGGAGCCAGGCTGTGTTTTCTGGGCTGCCTTCCTCTGCTCCTTGCTTGCAGTGACGTCTTCCCAGCTCCAGAGTCAGACCCCTGAATCACCTTAATCAGCAAATCTCATCTCTTCATCTCTGTCCCACAGGGATGTGTGAGGACTGTGAGGTGAAGTCTGTAAAGCAGTTAGCCAGTGCCCATGGATGGCACTGTTAACCACAGTTCCTGTTATCAGTACCCACTTGACATATGGCATCCCTCTCATGTTCTTCATGCAGTTCTCATGCCTTCTACAAGACTCTTGCACCATCCACCAGTCTCACACCACAGGCCCATTCCCTCCGACCTGATTTACTTTCTCTTCTTCCTCATTCCCCTCAGCTGTATTTGCAGGGCACTTTTGCATGTGTCAAGAATGATGCCTTTCATTAGAATAGTATCTTAGTCATCGCATTTGACCTTGTGTGAATTTTTCCCCTGGAAGAAAAATAATGCTACATTTTAGATTACATTGCTAAAAAGTAATTTAAAATGAGTTTTAATTACAAAACATAAGCTGAATCTGAAGGTTCCCTGGCTGCAGTGTTTGTTGCCCGAGTGGTGGACAGGGTTGAATCCCGTGGTCGGGCGGTCCTTTGGCTGTCCCCTCCTCCACACCTTGTGTCCCCCTGATTCCAAAGACGGTGAGCTTTCAGCAAGAGGAGGTGAAGGGTCAGGTGGCTGCTTCCCTGCAGGCATCTGTGGACTATGTGAGCCTGCTGTTTTCCTCCGCCTGATGCTTAAGAGGGTGAAGAGAGTAATTAAAGTGCTCCCAGTAATGAGTCGTGGTGGACGGTTATTCCATGTATAACGCTAAGTCATGTGTGTAAGGATGCCGTCCCTGGGTCTCCTCACAAAGGGGGAGGTCCTGAAGAGGATTTCGGTGCTGTGGTCACGTGCCTCTGCCTTCCCCGCAGGCTAACCCCAGCGCTGACCTCTACTACACCACGTTCAGTGACCCCCTCTACGTGGCCATGTTCAAGATGCTGCGGGACACTCTGTACTACATGAAAGGTGAGGACTGTGCACACGTGTGTGAACTCACTGAGACTGGGTTCATGGCCACTGGCTCGAGTTTGTGCTTCCTTTCTGCTGGGGGCACTTAAAAACACAGAAAGGACATGGTCATGTCATAGAAATGTTGGAGAAAAAGCAACTAAGAAAAAAAAAAAAATCTGTCCATGATCCTCTGCCCCTGGTGCTGTCAGTGATGGTTTCTTTGATGGTTTATTTCCTCAGGTGTTTTTCTGAGATGGACAGGTTGTATTGTCCAGATCATACATACAGTTCAACATGTCCACTTTAGACACATGAAAAAGTATAACAAAAAAGAGAGGTACTCATAATCTTATAAGTCAGAGATAATATACATATATAAAATACTTTTTTAATCCTCACCTGAGGATGTGTTTCTATTGAATTTTGAGAGAGACAAAGGGAGAGAGAGAAACATTGATGTGAGAGAGGAATACTGATTAATTGCCTCCCATAAGAACCCTGACTTGCTACCTAGGTATGTTCCCTGACCGGGAATGGAACTCACAACCTTTTGGTGTATGGACGATGCTCCAACCAACTGAGCCACCTGGCCAGGGCAGAGATAATATCTGAACAGTGTAGCACACATACACTTTTAGTATTTTATGCCAATCTCTCTTTTGTTCATTTTTAAAACATTTTTCCTAAGCTATTTTCTTACAGTATTGAACATTCTTCATAAACATAGTAAGTTTTGATGGCCATATAATATTCTGATATGTAGATGTACCATAATTTAGTTAATCCACCTTCCTAATTTGATTCCAAGGGCTCTTGGGAGGTGGAGGCTGAATCTGGTTGTGACCTTAAAAAGTTAGTTAGGTTTATGAAGGAGTGTGGGAGGGACTGGCTTCCAGGAATCCCTGTGGCCTCCCTTCCCGCCTGAGTTGTGTGTTGCCTCGACTGGTCTGACTTGTGCCCACATCAGTTCTCCTATGTTTTCCAGGCCCCAAGGATGAGAGTTTGAAAAGTCTTTAAATTCTGGACGCTCTGAAGACTTAGCCCTGTAGGCCAGGAATTCTCTTTTTTAGGCTACAACCAGTTTTTGTCCTTATCTAATAACTGACAGCCTTTCAAAAATTTCCTCTTCACTTGTACAGTCATTATATCAGTCACTTTAAAAAGTGTACAGTCTATGTCAATTATATCTCAGTAAAACTGGAAGAAAATAGTAAATATAAAATAGGTATATAAATCACTAAAGTATTTCTTGATGCTAACTGTACTATTGTGATAAATCTCAATGCATGTGTTTCATAAATTCAGGCTTTCGCATATTGATTGCTTGAAACAAAGCTTGGCTCTCACTTCCCTGGGAAATGATCACTTGCTCTGAGGCCAGGTGGCACATGTGTGGAGGACATTCTTGGAACCGTGTTCTTCTTGGTTTTTGGTTAGAGAGGAGAAGCCGGTAGAAGTTCACAGCTGCTGCCTGGATTTTGGTGAAGCTTTGTTTCCAGCTGCCATGCCCACTCTCTCCTACAGACCTCCCGACCGCCTTTGTGAAGGAGATCCATGATTTTGTGCTGGAGCAGTTCAACACCAGCCAGGCGGAGCTTCAGAAGATTCTGCACGATGCAGACCGGATCCACAGTGAGCTGAGCCCCCTCAAGCTCCGCTGCCAGGCAAACGCGGCCTGTGTGGACCTCATGGTGTGGGCCGTGAAGGATGAGCAGGGTGAGCATCAGCTCCGGTCCTGTCCTGGACATCCGGTGTCCAGATTGGGAGGATGGTGCTGGCCAAGGCCACAAGGCCTGCATTCTCTCCACTACTTATTGCTGGTTCTTGAGGCTTTTGTGTGAGAAGTGGGAACTCAGTGCCTGTCTCAGTTCTGTGAAGAGCGGCAGATGTTTGCTAGAAGGCCTCATGCGATGTTTGCTAGAAGGCCTATGTCTCCTGACAGCTGCGGTGCCAGTTCTGTCCTGCTGAGACTCGTAACCTGTTGCAAACCCCAGTGGCTCCACACCACACCTGCCCTTGTCTGGAAGCATTCAGCAGACTTGCCGGTGGCCAAACCTCTGTGGGGACAGGGGGACGAGGGGGCTCAGGGCCAGCAGAGAAGAGAAAGCACTCACACACCATAGGGTGGTATTTTCACAACAGCAGAAAAGAAGCGGAGATAAGCTTTCCGTTAACCTGTGTCTTAACACTTTCTGGCGTAACCTCTCAGTATTAATACACCCTGCAAAAAAGTGCGTCTCTGGGGTTTAGTGAAATTATATGATTCATTGTTGACTGAGTATTTTGTAAATGTTGGCCCTCTGCTGATGGTTTGTGCCCTCCCCTGATGTTTGAATTTAGGTGCAGAAAGTCTTTGCATCAAGCTGTCTGAGAAGCTACAGTCCAAGACGTCCAGCAAAGTCATCATTGCTCATTTGCCCCTGCTTATCTGCTGTCTGCAGGTCAGTCTCCCAGACGCTAGAGATGCTGAGCTCCCATCAATGGGGCCTTGTTGTGCCATTCGGGCTGTGGTTGGCACACTTGCACCAGAGTCTGGGCTGTGTCTGTAGGAACTTGAACTGGAGCCTGTGTGACATAGTTTGCCACTGAGCGGGGGGCGCTGCTGCCGACAGGGTGCTGGCATGTCTGTGGGTGGGGTCCTTCTTTGTGGAGCTGCCCTGTATCTGCCAGCCAGGCCGTTCTCAAGTTGAAGGGCGGCAATGTTGCCAGAGGGCCTCACGAGAGGACGTCTCCTAACACCCGCGGTGCCAGCGCTGTTCCGCTGAGACTCTTAACCCCACTGACTCCATGTCTGCCTTTGTTTATAAGTCATGTTTTAGACCCCTTCTCCCCTGATTAGCTCCAAAAAGAAATAAACTTGAACAATATATCCCCTTCTCGATGGAGGAGATGCCAGACCATCTCTCTTCCCTGACTTCATGCCCCGT
The DNA here is from genome assembly GCA_036971965.1 of Nyctalus aviator. Taxonomy (NCBI): domain Eukaryota; kingdom Metazoa; phylum Chordata; class Mammalia; order Chiroptera; family Vespertilionidae; genus Nyctalus; species Nyctalus aviator. The sequence goes on along the minus strand of CM072939.1, from coordinate 9,304,986 downwards.
GGCCGGGTGGCCCCTTGGGAGCTTTGACCTTGGAAGTTTCTGTTCAAACTTGGGTATTTGAAGGGTGGACATGCCCGTGTAACAGGTCCTGGTGTGTTGCAGGGGCTGGGACGCCTGTGTGAACGGTTCCCGGTGGTGGTGCACTCGGTGACGCCGTCCCTGCGGGACTTCCTGGTCGTCCCGTCCCCCGTGCTGGTGAAGCTCTATAAGTATCACAGTCAGTACCACACAGGTAAGAGGACGCTGCGCCTCAGGCCGTGTCTTCAGCCCGCAGCCCCCGTGTGCACTTGAGGCACCAAGAAAAGGACCATGTGACTGACTGTGAGCCCAGCACAGTTCTGCGATGAGATCTCCTGGCTGGGCCGTGCAGTCTTCCTATACGTGGGCTCCTCCCTCCTCCTCCTACTCCTCCTCCTCCCTTTCTTTATGGCTTTCTCTACAGAACCCCCTCAGGGCTCCAGGCCTTTGTCTCCTCTGCCCCCCCTGTCATGAGCACCTGCCACCCCTGTGGGCCCCTCTCTGGTCCCACTTTTTTTTGGCCCCTTCTTTCATCGAGGTTGTCAGAAGTGTGGGTTTGTCATGTCAGACACTGGGCCAGTAACTGTCTGTACACAGTTCATCTAGTCCCCTTGCCCCAAGGGAATGTATTATGTTTTTACAGACTACAGATGAGGTCATAGGCCCAGAGCCCCAAAATCCAAGTACTTGAAAGACTCACCCAGCCCAGAACAAAGAGGGGTCCCGCTGGCTGTAAGGCCCTTCACTCACCCTTTCCCCTACCCTTATCAGCTTGTGCAGGTTAGACAACCCTCTAGTGGATGCCTAAGGTGCTGCTCCTCAGGCCTTTTGAACCATTATTATTTTAAAATATATTTTTATGATTTCAGAGAGGAAGGGAGAGGGGGAGAGATCATTGATCGGGTGCCTCCTGCACACCCCCTACTGGGATCAAGCTCACAACCTGGGCATGTGCCCTGACTGGGAATGGAACTGTGACCTCCTGGTTAATCAATACTTAACCACTGACCAACACTGGCTAAGTTGAACCATTTCTTAAGAAGTTACTGTTTTATGTATTTATCACTTTGCAACCTAAGTGTTCTTCCTTTTGATTTTTTTTTAATTAAAAAATATTTTTAATTGATTTCAGAGAGGAAGGGAGAGGGGAAAAGAGATAGAAACATTAATGATGAGAGAGAATCATTGATCTGCTGCCTCCTGCACACCTCCAACTGGGGATTGAGCCCGAAACCCAGGTATGTGCCCTTGACCAGAATCGAACCCAGGACCCTTCAGTCCACAGGCCAACACTGTATCCACTGAGCCAAACCAGCTAGCGAGTGCTATTCTTTATTTGATTGAAACATGTTTATTTCATCCTTCCTGTTCTTAGACACTTTTGTTTTGAAATGTTCGGTTGACTTACTTTAGAGTGATTGCTATTTTAAGTTAAAAATAATTAGCATATTATTTGGTTTTGAATTACAGACATGAGGGTGGAAAGTGATGGGCTTAACCAGGAACTTACTTGAATTTTTACATTTAGTTGCTGGCAATGATATAAAAATCAGTGTAACCAACGAGCATTCCGAGTCGACCCTAAACGTCATGCCAGGAAAGAAGAGCCAGCCTTCCATGTACGAGCAGCTCCGGGACATTGCCATTGACAACATCTGCAGGTAGGGGGCGGGGCCAGAGGGACAGGTGAGCAGGGAGGAAGAAAAGGCTGTTTCAAACAAAATAAACTCCTATATAATAAGAGATGTTTATAATTTTATAAAGCTATTTAATATAATTTTGTTTATTTTCAAATATATTTTCATTGATTTCAGAGAGAAAGGGAGTGAGAGGGAGCTATATATAGAAACATGAATGATGAGAGAGAATATTGATTGGCTGCCTCCTGCAAGCCTCTCACTAGGGATCAAACCACAACCCGGGCATGTGCCCTAACTGGGAATTGAACCATGACCTCCTAGTTTCTAGGTCGATGCTCAACCCCTGAGCCATGCTGACTGGGCAATGTAATTTTAATATTCTCTCAGCTATCTTGGGACCACCTGTCTTTTTTTTTAATGTCACCTGAGGATATGCTTTTATCAGTTTTTAGAGAAGAAGGGAGAGGGATAAAGAGAGAAACATTGATGTGAGAAACATTGATTGGTTGCCTCCCATATGCACCCTGACCACACCCCAACCAGAATTTAAATCTACAACCTGGGTATGTGCCCTGAATGAGAATCGAACCCTCAACCTTTTGGTGTATGGGATAACATTTCAACCAACTGAGCCATACCAGCGAGAGCAAGACCATCTGTCTTTGAGTCAGTTACAATGACTTTCGTGAAGAAACAGTACAGGAATTAGGGTGAACATGACATTGTGAAGGAAACTGTTCTGGGCAAAATAATGAAGGTACTGTTTCCGATTGAGATATTTTTATAAAGTGAGCAAAATCTGCAGCAGGTCTTTGAATTCAATCTGTGTAATGACTTTCATTCAGATTTCTGGGGGGAATTGTTCAGAGCAATTTTTTAAGCTTTGTAAACCTGAGAAAGGAAACGTTAAAATAAAACAAAACAAAACATTTATCTAGCGGTTGTGATGCCTAATGCTGTGGGGGTTTCCTTGCTGTTCAGGTGCCTGAAAGCTGGCTTGACGGTGGATGCAGTGATCGTGGAGGCCTTCCTGGCCAGCCTCTCCAACCGCCTCTACATCTCTCAGGAGAGTGACAAGTACGTCCCATCTCAGAGGGCTGCCGGTTTTTCTCTTGGGGCACAAGGGGGTAGCTGGCATTGTGCCCTTCTGTGCTTCTTTCCTGCACAACAGGGATTGTGCATTTTGTTCCACGATTTCAGAAGAAACCCACCTTGTGATGTCTGTTCCGGACCAGTATTTGGGAGAAAAGAAACATTTCTGTCTTCCCACCTGGTACCCAGGACTTTGTGTTTCTGCTGGTGGTTAAGGGTCTCAGGCTGTCACTTCATCTGAAAGACTGTGATGATGCTGATATCCACATCCAGCTTCCAGGTTTTATTTCACTGTTGTGTGGCGAGGACTGTTTCCAAGGCGCTTCTGTTCTTCCCTCCGACAGGGATGCTCACTTGATTCCCGACCACACCATTCGAGCCTTGGGACACATCGCAGTTGCCCTGAGGGACACCCCAAAGGTCATGGAGCCAATCCTGCAGATCTTGCAGCAGAAATTCTGCCAACCCCCCTCGCCCCTCGACGTGCTTATCATCGACCAGCTGGGCTGCCTGGTTATCACCGGAAATGTAAGGAAGGCCCCAACCACCCACTAACCCTGAGAAAGCATTAACTCCTTTGACTATCAGGAATGTAAAAAAATACAGATTAAATTTACCCTGCAGATGAGGTAAATGCTCACAACTGTCTTAACACTGAATAGTGTGAAGTGTTTTCCCGTGTCTTATCTAATTTGATCCTCACAGAAGTGCTGGTGTAGGTAGATAGGAGACTCGGTGGAATCCTATTTTCTTTTCATTAGCCGGGAAACGGAGCTTTAGAAACTTGACCTAACTGAAAAGAAGAAATGGTGGACCTTGAAAATGACTTTGGGTTTTCTCACTGTGCACAGTCAAACACTGCTGCAGTTAAAAATTTTACCCTTTGTCCTCCCTGCATGATCCACAATAATAATCTGCTTTGTGTTGATATTTACTGTTGTGTTGCTGACAATTACCTGAAAGAGAAGTTTGGGTACTTAACTGGGCTGGAAAAAGTTTAGCTAAATCAGAAAGTAGATCTAATTAAGTAAGTTTATTCTATATCTATAAAAGGCTAAATATACTCGTACTTGCACAATACATATAAAGCTCTCACTGGCGCCAACTGCACGCATGTGTTTCGATCTGACATTGTTGATTGTGAATTTGGTTGATACTTTTATAGAGAAAGGGCGAATAACGATATTAAAGTATTCTAATTAATTTCCTTTCAATGTGCATAAATTCATGCACCAGGCCTCTAGTGATAATAATAATAAATAAATAAATAATAAAATAAAAAAAGAAGAGACTAGTATAATGGTTTTTAAATGCTGGGGGAAACAGAAGTTTAGATTAATTCCTTGTTGATGTTAATTACAGGATTTAAATTGAAGCTGTTTCCTTTTTAGCTTTTAATTTGAAGTTTGCTGAAGGTTTTGGAATGGATGCTCTGGATGGTTTTAGGGCTTTCCCTCTGAATGACAATAGAGGAGCCTTTTCTGTGTTCCAGAGATCAGCTTTCAGGGATTAGTCATGACAATTGTGTCCCTTGCTCTCTTCCAGCAATACATTTATCAGGAGGTGTGGAACCTCTTCCAGCAGATCAGTGTGAAGGCCAGTTCTGTTGTGTACTCGGCCACTAAAGATTACAAGGACCATGGCTATCGGTAATTCTTTAGACTTCCTTGTTGCTTTAGATCATGACAGTACTTAACTCCTTTTAAAAATATGAGATTTGTCTTTTAAATAACCTTTTTTTCCTACTGAAGAAAATATGCTACAGATCAGTGCATACACAAGGTGAGAAATAAGAACCCCATATGCCCACTACCTGGAGCTAAGTAAGCTCAGTGCTCATTGCCTTCCCCCACTGCAGGCAGCTCAGAGTGCCCACCCGGGTGACCTATTTCTATTTAATGTAGCAACACATCAGCCATGTCATAAGCATTCCTCTGCATGTTGTCTTTAATGGCTGTGTAGTAGTGCCTCATATGGCAGCACTGACTTATCTAACCAGTCCCTAGCATGGATATTGGATAGTTTTCCAGTTTTTCTGCTGGTAAATGCTGCATTGAATACCATAATAGCTACATATCTGTGAGCATCTCATGCTTTCCTCAGGACAGATTCAGAGAAGTAGAATTTGGAGAGTCGAAGGGAATGGCATTTTATATCCTTGAATGTTGAAATTTGTTACAGTCTGGCCAGTTTTCCCTGGAAGACTGAGAAATGTTTCTTTGTCCAGTGCCCTTACTGGGAATGTCTTAAGGACAGAGGCATGCTTTTCCATGTTTGGAGGATCTCATGTTTTTCAGGTCACGGAAAGAGAGGAGAAGAAGGAAGTTAAGTCAGGAAGACAGAAGGTTGGGGCAGGGAGGAAGAGATATTGCCCTTTTGTTGGCATTTCTGTTCTCCCATCCAACTCAGTGGGCAGGAATGTGGCTATGTGCCTTAGCTTCCTCATTCATGTGTGGGTGGTTGAGATTGTACATGTGAAAGCTCTCAGTAAATGCCAGCTCTCGGCATTATTATTTCTTTGCCTTCTTACTGCCACCAACACAGGCCCAGGCTAATAGAACAGCCTGTGGAGGGGGTTGGGGAGGCAGCCAGCTCACCTCCCCTCCCTTCTAAGTCTATCCGTTCTGATCTCTGCAATGAAACTGACAGATCAAAACACTCTTTCCCACATTGCCTCCTTGCTCTGAAAGTGACTCCTGTGCCTCCTTCCCCACCCCGTCTTTGCTCTGTTTTCCTCTGACTCTCACATCTGTCTTGCTGCTCTTGGCCCTTCTGTGTTCCCATGCCTACCAGCTTTTCAACTTCTGGCTCAAGTTCCCTCTTCTTCCATAGAGCCTTTTCGGATATTGCCACCAAAAGCGATTTGTTCTCTTCCTCACCAGTGGAAGCATTTACGGCCATTTGTTGTCCTCATCTATGAGGAATTTGCATATTAGTGATGTGGGTGCCTTTATCATGGCTGCTGTTTCCGCTGAGATTATGGAGGCCAGACAGTATGCTCAGTGCTTCATGTAGAGTGTTAATTCCTCCTGCACTCTGGGAGGGAGGGCATTATCCTTGTTTTACTCAGGAAGATACTGAGGCCCAAAGATGTTAGCTGCTCCCCTAGGGTCACACAGCATAGAAATGGCAGGGTCTGGCTGCCCCCAGTGCCACAGAAGCCTGGCAAGCCTGACTGGTTCACAGCCTGTGATTGAGCGGGCATGTCAGCTTTATATCTGGAGTTTATGTGGGCTGGCGCGTATGATCGTGTGGCAGGTTGTCCCAGGACCACTAGCACTTCCTAAGTATCTGATGTGAGCCAATACTAACATCAGCCCCAAGGCGGAGGCAGTTTTGGGATGGAGCTGATCATCAGACAAAAGTTTTAGGGGTGATAGTGACGAATCAAGGCTCTCTATAATTTGAGAGGGAAAGAGGGTCATCCAAGAAATATCTGGAAGTACTTCCATTTTTAATTATGTAGGAGGCCCTTGATACTCAGAGGGAATTGTTCTGAGACCTTCCCAAGCCCCCCAGCAAGTAGATTCTTGGAACTTAAAAGAGTCCCTGAGACCCTTAATACTGTCAGGAAAGAGGTCACAGTCATTTCTGCAGCAACTGACTTCCCGACAGAGGCCATTGTTCACAAATTGGTGCGTGCATCTCCTCTGGAGGGCTTCTTTCTTCATAGGCACCAGGCTGGGGTGTCGGGGGAAGAGGGTCCCTGCCTGGTGGTGGCTGACATTTCTCTCCCCCTCCCCAGGCACTGCTCCCTGGCGGTAATCAACGCCCTGGCTAACATCGCGGCCAACATCCAGGACGAGCACCTTGTGGATGAGCTGCTCATGAACCTGCTGGAGCTGTTTGTGCAGCTGGGGCTGGAGGGAAAGCGTGCCAGCGAGAGAGCCAGCGAGAAGGGGCCCGCCCTGAAGGTAGGGAGGAGGACTGCCATTGGGTTGCCCTGCTGCCCAAGGCTGAATCTTCGGGCTCCATCTTGGTTGAAATACGCTGCTTTCTGTGTTAAACACAGCTGATGTAGTGCAGGAACAAAGGGGGCGAGGCTCCTTCTCGGAGGTGCTGGCCAGGGGTCAGGGAAGAGGGTGGCTTCCTTGTTGAACAGCATCCAGCTCATGGCAGCTGTGTCCCCCAGTCCAGGGTGATAAGGTGTCTTATCACCCCAACCCCATCTCCCTTCTTACACCTCTGATAAAGTGCAAGAAGCCAGGGGGCAGTGGCTGTCATCAGAACACGGTGACAGTAGGAGAAGGGCCAGATTTGGCCTAATCGCAGGCTGTCCAAGGGAGACCTATCTATGGGGACAGTCAAATGTCAGATCTCCAACCCTCAGAGACAGAATGGAGAGGATGAGGCAGGTTAAGCCTCTTACCACATCACCTCTCCTTTGAGTTGCTACTTATTCATAGTATATTCTTATATGCTGATTTTTATTTATTTATTTATTTATTTTTTGCATTTAACAATTTTTGGGGCACTTCCCAAGGTAAATATTTTCCAGGAAGTTGTCTTTTTCATAGCTGTGTGGTATTTAATTATGCAGAGGTGCTATGGTTTAACCATTCTACTGTTTGACATTTAAGTTGTTTCACTATTAAAGTTATGCTGGATGAGCCGAAACCGGTTTGGCTCAATGGATAGAGCGTCGGCCTGGGGACTAAAAGGTACCAGGTTCGATTCCGGTCAAGGGCATGTACCTTGGTTGCGGGCACATCCCCAGTTGGGGGGGTGCAGGAGGCAGCTGGTCGATGAGTCTCTCTCATCGATGTTTCTAGCTCTCTGTCCCTCTCTCTTCCTCTCTAAAAAATCAATAAAATATATTTTAAAATAAATAAATAAAATTATGCTGGATGAGCATTTTTATACATCTCTCTCGCTGTGTATACTACTCATCACTTCTCTTAGATTAAGGAATTCCAGCTTTATACAACACTGTGTCTTTTCATTTATTTAATAAACATATGCTTATCATTGACTTAATTCTGTTCTTTTCTAGGCTTCTAGCAGCGCAGGGAACTTGGGTGTACTCATTCCTGTAATAGCTGTGGTAAGTATTCATTTTAATTGGTTTCAAACTCTAGATAATGTGCTATTGTTCTGAGTGTTACAGGGTGACACATAGCAAGTTCCTTTAGGAAAATGCTGTTTTGAGGTGTAGTGATTCAGTAGATGTGACTGGACCACTACCATAGGTATGAGCCATAGTGGTCACACCCTTACTGCCTTTCTCTAAGCCCCACTCGACCATCCTCAGCAGGTTGACCAGGGAAGCCACTTCAGTTCTCTCTTGCATGGCTCCTAGGTCCATGGACTGACTCTGGGTTTTCCTGTATCTCACATCCTGCTGTGGTGGGCACCTGCTTCCAATTCTTTCCCTGCAAAGGGTGGCCTTAGGCCACTGGTTAGTGCCCAGCCTTGTTGCTGTAGCTCTCAGTGTCCTCTGGTGCGCATTGTTGACACAGTGGGCCTACCACCACTGTGGTGGGCAGTGAGGTTCTACAGGCCCTCTCCCCTACCATGGCACTGATACAGAGCCCCTGTCCCATCTTTTCCTGTCTCAACCAGCCGCCACTTCTTCTCAAGTGATCTATAAAAGTAATTTTTCCCTTTGTCATTCATTCCCAACTACCAGTCCTAACCCAGGCCTGTAATCTAGTATTTTAACAACCTTCTAGTTAAGCCCTTGCTTCTACCTTCTAGCTTCTTCCCACCTCAGCCCTAGTAGTTGCGTGTTGAGCACTTACATGTGCGTCCCTTCCTTGACCTCTGAGCTGCTATAGTGACTCGAGCATAGAGGACAGGCAGGCAGGAGACCTCTCCTGATCTCTGCCCAGCACTTTCTGTATTTCCTACCATCTGAATGTCCATCATTCTGAATCTGGGGACCTTTAGGAGGTAGTTTTAGTGGCCAAGAGGGATGAAAAATAGTAACTGACTGGATATTATTCTTTACTCTTAAGATGACACATTGCATTTTGTGGAACATTCTGCTTGCAGTACCCCTTCCTTCCGCCTATCCTTTTCTCCTTGTCCCTCCCTCCCGTAAGTGGATGATTCAGGAGGGGAAGCAGAGTCGCTTGTTCCCCTGCCATGTCTATGTCAGGACATCCTCGGTGTGCTTGAGGAGACAAGGGGTTTGGGCCTGTACCGCGATGACTTTTCATGTTCCTTTGGGATCCTTACCACCTTCATACCTGCGATCAGGTATTCTCCCACAGCCCTTTGAGAGATAAGGATTACTGGAACTCTTCTGCCATCGTATTTTCCATCAACACCCTCACTGGTTAATTTTTTAAAACATATTTTTTTTTTTTTTTACTTTATACTTAATATTGGCTAGTAGCACAGTTGTGTTTGGGAAGTGTCGTTGCACATGGGCCTTTGTTTGCCCTGGAGGGAGAGGTAGAAAGTCCATGGTACTCTCTTGGCCTGTTGGAGGGGAGAAGGATGGACACCACACAACAAGGTCAAAGGAGGGGGAGCCTATCCCCAGAAGAGCAGGTTTTGGCAAACGGGGGCATGCTGGAGGTGAGAATCGCATTGGTGTGCGCCAGAATTCTATGACCCATATGCCTGGGAGGTTTTAAACATGTTTAGCCTATCAGAAATCTAGAGGATTAGCACTTTGGGAGCGATAACTGGTGAGGTTGGTTTTGGAATCACAGGGCCAGGGTTGGACCGCTGGTCCTGCATGTGGGATCCTGAGTGAGCATCGCAGCTTCTCCACAAAAAAGTGAGATGACCCCCTAAAATCCTGGCCGGGTCCGGGTAAGCATAGGTGTTAGCAATGACAGTCTACAACTTACTTAAAATACGCCTTTCCTCTGCTGCAGTGACCTTCTATGTGAATAGAATAAGAATTGTAGTTAATGGTTATATTATGGGAAGGAAACAAATATTTGATTCTGTTGCTCAACAAATAGCACAGAGATCATGGACTCTCGAATTTGCTTTGTCGTTACCCCTTGGACCTTCTAGGATAACTAATTTCCAAAGTATTTTTTTCCTTTTTTTTTTTTTTTTTTTAATGTTTTGTGGTTGTTCTTTTTTTCTTTTTAAGAAAAAGATACTCCGTTTCGGATCTTTTCATGACAGTGTCTTGAATTGCATTGTTCAGTGGCCGTGTCAGTGGGTTTGGTTGGGGCTGGGAGCCTGTGTGTCACTCCTAATGCAGCTGTTCACTTACTTATCAGTGACCTTGGGACCCTGGACGGAGTACTGGAGGCTGGGTCTTCTAATCTCCGAGGCTCCTTTCTGCTTAGGTTTGGTGATCTTTGTTCTGCAACGTTATGAATAACATTTCTTCAGAAATATCACTAAGTTGCTTCTCTTGGTGTCTGGCTCATTAGTTAATTATTTTTAAATATACACATTTTTATTGATTTCAGAGAAGAGGGAAGAGGGGGAGAGAGAGAGAAATATCAATGATGAGAGATAATCATTGACCCGCTGCTTCCTGCACACCCCCCACTGGGGATCGAGCTTGCAATCCAGACATGTGCCCTGACTCGGAATTGAACCGTGACCTCCTGGCCACTGAGCCAAGCCAGCCGGGCTAATTGAGCATTTTGAAAGTTTCTTCTGGAGTCCTGATTGCTCCATTGTCACGAAGTAGTGATTTAATAACACGTGCCTCCTGCTTGAAAAACATTTATGCCCTTCACTTCGAGCTAGTTGACCTATGCCACTAGTAGCAAGTTACTTATTTTCTCAGTGCCTGTAAAATGAGGTTTATAGACTAACAATTTTTAGATCATGGGCCCCATTTGAAATCTGTGCCCTCTCCCTCCATAGAAATGCCTCTGTTCGCAAGGGTTAGATTTGACCTCAGGAAGTGAAGTGGGAGAAGCCCAGCCAAGGCCCCCCCTTTGAGGAACCCCTGAGCTAAACACTGTCTCGGATGAAGATTGTAACAGGAAGTTCTTACCTAGCTCTTGTTAAACACTAAGCAGAGATCTAAACCCTTTCCAGGCATTAACGCCATCCTCACAACAGCTTGTAAGATAGGTACTGTTATTATCCCCGCTTTATAGATGGGGAAACTGAGGCTTCCAAGTTCTACAACTACTAAATGTCAGAGCCAAGATTCAAACCCGGGCAGTGTGGCCCAGAGTCTGTGTTCTGAACTAGTACACCACTGCCTTGTTACATGGGTCAGCTAGTTTCTGAAAGAGAGGGTCCAGGGGCATTTTGAGTAGATGTAAATGAATGAAAAGCATGCAGAGTGGCGAGCATTGGCCCGTGTGGATGTAAGGTCATAGAGGAGCCTGCGCTGGCTCCAGCAGAGGTGGGGCAGCCAAATTAAAAGCGAGGCAATTGCCTTTCTGCGTAGGACAGATGTGACAAAGGGCTAAAGGCAAAGCTTATTGAGGCAGCTAAATTTAGCAATAGGGGGAGCAGGAGGAACCAGCAGCAGGATGAGAAATGTACGTTAAGCGCCAGAGAACGGTGTAGAAGCAAATTGGAGGAGGAATTCAAGGCGCAGCCTCAGGTTTCACCTAGCGATCAAGAAGATATGACAAGGAAAGATGTGGTCTCAGCCCTGTACTTGTCAGTAGATGGTGGAGTCAGAGGCAGGCCCTGGTGCGGGAAGTTGGGAAGGGAGCAGGCAGAGAGGATTAGCAGGGAAAGCAGGGCTGGGGTTTGTATTCAGGCCTGAGGCAGGTCACTGTTATCACCTTTTTGCAACTAAAGTTGTTTGTTCGGTTGCAAAAAGGTGATAACAGAGTGAACCTGTCAGGGTCTATGTGAGCTAACGGTGTGAGATAACGCAGGGCATACCCATCACAGTGCCCCCAATGTTGGGGAGCACTAGGTTCTCCTCTCTCGCTGCCCCCATGACTGGTATTGGCCTCACTGGGTCAATGTGACAATTGCCCTGTGTGACAAGATTCCACATGACCCTGGAGTCAGGCCAACCTACACTTGAACCCTGGCCGCACCACTCTCTGCAGCAGCATCTTGGCAGGTGTCGGTGCCCTGCTGAACCAGATCTTTCTCCTCTGCAGAGAGAGAGAAGGCCGCTCCCGTCAGGGCCACAGTCGCGCAACCGGACGCACAAAGCTGCCATGCTCTCTCTCCCTTTGGCTTACCCAGGGAGCGAAGGATCCAGAAGTTTATTCCCCAGTTGTCGCCTGCTTTATCAAACCAGACAGGCGCACATCTGAGGGTCTCCCTGCGTCCAGGGGTGAAAGCCGAAATGTGTGGCCCACGTAAAGGCTGGCCTCCCAGGACTTAGCAAAAAAACTCACCCGAGACCGTGCCTGCACGTGAGTCACTGTGGAAAACTCAAGTTACTTTTTCTAAACCTCTGTCATTTCTGGGGACGTCAGCTATTGTGAATTTAGCCTTTTTTTTGTTTTTGTTTTTTTTGTTATTTGAGCTTCAGAAATTAAAATTATAACAGAGATACACAGCGAAAGTGGTGCTATTTATCTCTAAGGTAGAAGGCAGGGCCACGTGTACCTACTGTCCTCGGGGCAGCAGTGAGGTGACAGCAGGAGTACAGATGACAGCATCAGTTTGGAAGGTGGGGCCTTTGCTAGAATTAAGGGCACTCCTTGAACATGAGGTGGCTTCTCTCCTGGCATCGGGGATGGTGCCACCTGGGCACCTTCCTTGAGAAAGGTGAGACGTTAGTCATGCCACTCTTTTTTGTGTTCTGTGTTTAGATGAGGAGCCCTGGTTGAGAAAGGCTTTGAGTAAAAATAGAACCAGGTGTGCAAGGATGGGGACCACAAGGGAAGGAAGTGCCAGGGAGGCCATGAGGAGGGGGGAGGAAAGCTGCTCTGTATGCTGCTGACACTCCCTAGGTAAAAGCTGATGTGCCACAGGTACATTATTCTATGAACCGACGGCACTGTTCACTATGCAGAATTAATCCCAGCAAGGCTCGCATTGTTGGTAAATCTCTTCTCTCATATGTTTCTCGGCTTCAGAATAGTAGTATAAACCACAGAGTCATGATGCTGAACATCTCTGTTCTCATTGTTACAATGAAAGCAGAACTACAGAGTGCCACCAAAGCTCGAGACAGCCAGGCCTCTACCTTTAAGAGTTGGTGGGGTTGGCAACTTTCCCCATGAAGAGCAGGCAGCCGGTGCGGTGCTCATAGACGAGGAACAGGAAGGGGCGGTCGACATTGAAGCGGACTTGGGTTGTCAGCGGCATGAACCCCACCGCCGTAACAGCAGCAGCTTGGGTGCCCTCCTCGTTCACTGTGATGGTGCCTTGGTGCTTGAACTGTTTCAAAATGGAAAGGGAAGTTGTCAGATTCTGCCAGTTGGCACACAGAGGGATAGAAGATATGGCAGAGTTGCATCTTATTTGGGGACTAGGTTGAAATACCGTATGCAAGGCACAGACCACAGCTGGTTAGAATGACCTTTGAAATGCTTTCTAACCACCCATCAGATATGGTCATCGTGCTTAGTGGCCATGTTGTTTGAACAACACTTATCTATAAACTCTAGCGTCATAATCATTCTTTCCGGTGGTCACAGTATGAGCAGTCTGAGAGCCAGACTTACACTCAGGTGCACTGGGAGAAGGATTAGGCCTGGACTGTATGGGTTTGGACCGGTGTTTTCCTTTCTGTGGGATGCCTGTCACTGGTGTGTTAAGTTCATAGTGCAGGGTCTCTGCATGTATTTAACGGGTCTTTCACGATTCGCCTGGGAGTAGCTATTTCACAGAGTTTGGAGCACACACCTGCTCTCTCTCTCTGGTGTCAGCAGGGGGGCTGCTTCCTGAGACAGGCTCTCCTACCCACTCAGGGTTCTGGCAGACTCAGGGAGGGCAGACCCAGCTTCCCCAACATGTGCAGTCAGGGCGGGGCGGGAGGAGGCTCTGCTGGGGGAGACCCTGGGGCTGGGTGCAGAGGGCAGAGGGGAGGGGTTACCAGGTCGACGGCGATCCTGTGGTCCGAGATTCCTGTCATGTTGCTGCTCTTATCAAACAGCCCCGTGATCCCCATGGACCGCAGGGCCTCTACCAGGTTGTAGTTCTTCTCCAGCTTGAATTTGGGCAAGAGCACCTCTCGAGTTCTGGGCAGAGAGCAAAAGGGGGCCGAGTTTTATGAGGCACAAGTTGGAAGAGTCATGTTTCTTCTTTCCATGCACCCAGAGTGGTGCATTTACCACAGAATTGACACAGCACTTGTTAAAACCATATCCTGGTACTGTCACCTGAGGATTCTGGAAAGACCATCTCACTGTAATCCCAGTGACCAAAGACTGAGGCCTGGTTGCTGCTGAGTGGCCATTTCCTCAGTACTGTGGGTTCAAGGCCTGTCTTCCAGGTCAGCAGCAGAACTGCTGCTGGTTTATGGTTGGAGAGATGTCTAAAATTATTGTTTGGTCCCTAATTTCAGCCATTTCTTATTTTATTAATTAAGGTCAGTGTGCTTAAAATAGAACCTGTTATACATGTATATACCAGCAGTGCTGAGCATTCTCTTAGTCCTTGCGCCTCAATTCATTCAGTCCTCAACTGGGTTAACAGCAACAATAGTGCCTTTGGAGCCAGATCCAGCCCTCATAGGGATCAAGAGAAGTCCATTGCTATTCCCCTTCTCAAGAGCTTGCTTTCCTTTTAGCAAGCCAAGACTCTCATGCGAAGCAGTGAAAACAGAAAGATGGTATGTTCATGTCTGATCAGCTAGAACAGATCTAACTACTGGAGCCATCCAAGAGGGGATGTGGAGGAGGGGTATTCCTGTGGCCTAGAAGGTTGCCCACTGCTTGAGAGATGGGGACCTCACTGTGTGAACAAAGGCCCGGAGAGAGTGTGAGGCTGTGGTCTAGCCGGGGTGCAAGGGGGCACCAGGCCGAATGGGAGGGGAGAGAGGAGGACATGGGAGTAAGCAGGCTAGAGGGGGCTGTGTCTGCGGGCCAGGCCTGGAAGCTGGTCTGGATCGTGTTGATTGGGGATCCACAGAGTTTATGAAGAGAGGCAGATGGAGATGGTGTTGTGAGAATGCTCTTCTGGCAGCCAATGCTGGGGTAGACTGAGGAATGGAAACAGGTGGTTGCTTAGGCCTCTATAGGCTCAGGGTAGAAGGTGGTTAAGAAGGAGGCAAGTACAAAAGGGACATTTTTAAGGAGAAATTGTCAAGGCTTGACGGCTAATTGGCTACCTTCTTCTAAGAGCCTGCTTCTTAGTTTATTACATTTCTTTGTATTCTTGTCTCAAAAGGAGAACCACAACAGATTCATTTCTTAATATAGGCCTAACCAGTATCCAGTGAAACAGAAATGTCACTTCTTCATTTTCTGCCATTTTCCGATAATAATCTTAGTAATCTGTAGTTTTGACTATGGAGTAATAAATAATAATAAAGGAAAATCAGGAAAGACATATTCTTAATGAGTTAAGAGGACTTCAGGATTTCTTGGGTAAGGGAAGGGGGAGAGTTCTGGGTACTGTGAGGGACATTGCTTTTCTATTTATTTCCCCCCGCGTCCCCAGGCAGTTATGGGATCATACTGCTTTTGTAGATGACAAAACCAGGGCTCAGAGCCACAAAGCAAGTACATGGCAGAGCCAGGATTATTTCCAATCTGGGTCTGAGTCACTTGTCACTAACTTCTGTCGTTATGGAGAGCAGATGTGTTTCTCACAGATGCTCTGATTACCTCTCACTGAGCAAGAAATTTGGGCCACATTAATAGAGTGGCCCAGTGTGGCAGTTCTTGGGTATTCATGCATACTTTTCCATTTTTCTTAAAATGATCAAAGTAACTAGTATTCCTGGGCTAGGATCCTGGAAATTAAAAGGTCAAACCCTCAACCTGCAGTACCTGTTGGTCATGCTTTTTTGCCATCTCTCCACCACCTGGGGCGTCAGCTGTGTCTCGAGGGTGTTCATTCCGGACAGCTTGTGCGGGACCACAACCAGCATGCTGATGCCGCCCACATACTCCAGCTGCAGGACGTCGCAGTCCAGCTCCTGGTCGTTTGTCGCCAGGAAGCTCCCCTTGGTCTGCATCATGGGGACCTTGACCACCTCTCGCTCGTTCAGCCTGAAGTTGTGGTTGTGGGTCAGTTCCGTTGGGAATTTATTCACCCAGGATCCTATAAACAGAAACGGAGCTTTCATGAAAATGTCCTTTGAGAGCAGTGGCCCTCACATGTAAGCATGCGTCAGAAGCCCTGGAGGGCTTGTTTGGACTGCAGGTCCCACCCCCAGAGTTTCTGATCCCAAAAGTCTGGTTTGGGCCAGAACTGGCATTTCTCACATGTTCCCAGGTGAGATGCTGATGCTTCTGGTCTGCTGACCACACTTTGAGAACCACAGTTTTAGAGGATTCTAAGGTCAGAGCGCTAACATGCTTGTAGGAAGCATGGTAATGGGGGAGGAAAAGTAGATTGGAGTAGATTCTGGGTTAGATTCTGACACTAACTAGTTGTAGACCCTAGCAAGACACCTAAGGTGCCTGAGCCTCTCCTTTCCCATTTGTAAAATAAGTAGCTTTTAGCTCATGGCAGATCTGTTTTGATGGCTTTATCCCTCACACTCTGCTGTTCTGTAAGAACTAGCAAGACTCGCCGAAACCGGTTTGGCTCAGCGGTAGAGCGTCGGTCTGCGGACTGAAAGGTCCCAGGTTCGATTCCGGTCAAGGGCATGTACGTTGGTTGCGGGCACATCCCCAGTGGGAGGTGTGCAAGAGGCAGCTGGTCAATGTTTCTCTGTCATCGACGTTTCTGGCTCTCTATCTCTCTCTCCTTTCCTTCCTGTAAAAAAATCAATAAAATATATATTTAAAAAAAAAAGAACTAGCAAGACTCATTGGTGATGCTGCCATCAAGATTTGGACACTTTAGATTTGGACATAGCGTTTTGTATCCAAGAAGGAGTACATGACTGATTTAGTTCTAAGATGCTGGTAACTAGTAATGATGGGTGCTTGACAGATGAGAATGGGTGATGTCAGGCATTCTTTTAAGCACCTTTCCTGTATTGCCTCAAGTTCTCCACCAGCCAGACAGAGGTGGGTGCTTTTTGTTAGTAGCCCCATTTTACAAATGAGGAAACAGGCCCATAACAGAACCACTTCTAGGTGTCCAGCTGGTGGATAAAAGAGCTGAATGAGATAAGCAAGAGGTTTCTTTGCAGGAGGTTTACACCACCTGCTTCTGATTGTAGCTAAGTTTCCTCCTTCCTGAGCCGGCCTCTGCCCAGGAGTTGCAACACCATTGACACGGGCAGTTCTCTGTGCCGGGCAGCTGTCCTGTGCATTGTCGGATGCTTAGTGACATCCCTGGCCTAACTTCTGAAACCTTTCCTAGATGCCAGAGTGCTTCCCCTGCGTCCCAGGTTGTGACAACCACACATGTCTCTTGGCATTTGCTCTGGGAGCAGAATCGTCCCCCGGTTGAAAATCACTATTCTTTCTGCTGGAGCTGTCACGCGTCTCCTGGGATTCTTCCCTTTTGACTTCCTGTTAAGGCCGAATCTCTGTTTTACTATTCTTTACAAAGTGGTTGTAACATTTGAAATTAAAATAAAAATAGTAACAAATTTAGGGGCTAGAGATTAAAATTACTCTTTTAGACTTTCTTCTCCTTTAATAAGCATCCATGAAAGACTGGATGTTCCTAGCATTTCTTCCTTCTGACTCCCAAGATTAAATTAAGTGACTGAAGTTTCAATATGATGGCAAAAAGAAGCACATGTATTTGCCACTTTTACACTTTTGGGGACACTGCTTACTGAGTTCAAGATATTAGAAACTGACCATCTTAGCTGTTTCTCCACCCCTTTCCAGTTGGGACGGCTTGCTGCTGTGTGTCTGCCTGCTCAGCACCACGCCAGCCCAACGCTTGGGGCCCAGAGGTAGCCCACAGACTTGTAGGACTGAAGGCTTTGGTGCACAGATGCTTGCACTGGCCTATTCTAAAGGCTTTCCTCAACAGAATTTAATTGCTTATAGAAGTTAAGTAATATTATACATACTTACTAAATTATACTGACACCTACAGTTTTACTCATCCGAGTTCATTGGACTTCCTAACACGCTGGGCTCAAGTGTGGCATCACTGTCTCTTGCAGTGCTGCTTCCAGTCCTGTCAGAATAGGGTTATCTCTGTGGTCCAAGTGAGGAAACCACGTCACAGATGGTGAGTGACTTACCCACAGCCACACAAATAAGGGGTGGTGACTGCAATTTGCTCACTTCTGAAGCTGCTAGCCAGTAACAGAGATATATGTCTGTGTGTGTGTGTGTGTGTGTGTACACACACACACACACACACACACAGACATATATATATATATATATATATATATAGGCTTCCCCCACTCTCCAAAAGGAAAGCAGTGCTGTGAAACCTTGTACAAGCCAAAGTGATGTCAAGTGAAGAGAACCTGTATTCCTTAACTGAAAGGAATCTGAAGAGGATGTTTGCTTTTACAGAAAAAGCTATTGCTGCACTAACTGTAGTTCTTTCGTAAAAGCGAAGTGGCCACTTCCAAAAAGGTGGAGATACCTGCACAGCGTGTGTGTCTGTCACCAGCCTGTTAGAACTCAGCCTTTGGTCCCACCCACCATGAGGACAGTGCTGTGCCTGACTTCTGGGGAAGCCGGGAAGCCCAGGGTCCAGCTCATTCCTGTGGGCTTGGCTTCCTCAGCCCCCCCCCCCCCCCCCCCCGCCTTCTAGCAGAATGCCTGCCTGGCACAGCTGTTGGGAGGTTGTGGCCTAAACACAGAGCAGTGTGTTGGCCTGCTGAGGGGCGCTGGCTCTGTAGCAGCAGCCAGGAGAGGACCTTCGTCCTTGGCCTCTCGGGCTGGTGCCCACTAATTCTTGTCACAGAAACCAGTTGTGATGCTGGCTCGTTCCTGTCTCTGCCCTCCAGCCCTCTAGGCTTGTGAAGTGGAGGTTTCTTGTTCAGGTCCCAGTGAGAGCATTTTACAGAGAGGCCTGGATTTTACGAACCTCTGCCATTTATTTCTAGGACTCCGGGGGTCCCGTGTGCGTATAGTGAGGGGGGAGGGTAGCCTCTTTAAAAAGTTCTTTGGGCCCGGCCAGCATTGCTGAGTGGTTGAGCATCGACCTATGAACCAGAAGGTCATGGTTCTATCTCCACGTGCAGAAGGCAGCCGATCAGTGATTCTCTCTCATCATTGATGTCTCTGTCTATCCCTCCCTCTCCCTTCCTCTCTGAAATCAACAAAAAGCAAAGTGTTTTGGTGTCTGGCCCAGAGTAGTTGCTCTAAAGATAATAGTTTATTTGCCCTTACACCTGCCCATTAGTGCAGTGTCCCAAAAAGAGTTGTAGGTGTTCATGTCAGTTATTCAAGCTGAACAGTTTTCACTTCAGCCTCTCATCCATTTTCCTGCTTACTGAAAATTGGGCAAGGAAATGAAAAAACTCCAGACTGGCCAAATACTAAAAAGGTTTTTGTATTATTTTTTCCAACTTAACAAGGTGCTGGAGATGGCCCTCCTGGGGTGACCCCGGCTCTGACCCTTACTAGCTTTGCACTCGGAGTGTCATTTTTATTTCTCTGTACTTTGATGTCTCTCTCTGTAAAACGGGGACGCCAATAATAGTACCAACCCCACAATGTTGTGAAGATTCAGTAAAAAACACGCTAGGGCTCAAGTAAGTGTCAGCTCCTCCTGTCACCTCATCATGATCTTGCCTGTCTCTGTGAACTGACCTTGTGTCTTGGTTTCCTGGATAAATCAGAGCTAGAATATAGTTCTGGCATTCAATCCACCTGCATGTGTACTAAGAATATGTTGCGACTTTGCTTTGAGAAACACAAGCCGCTTCTTACCTTTAAAGTAGATGCAGTTTAAAATCATCATCTCAGTGGCTGGGTCTATATTCTCCAGAGCATCTTTGATGAGGCCCTTGGTGAGTTTCAGAATGTGGTTGTTGGTTTTTGATATGAAGGCAGGGTCTGAGAAGTCCGCTTCTTGGGCCTCGGCAAAGTAGTATTCCTTTACTTGAGTTTTGAAGTCATTCAGGATCGGAAATTGCTTCTGGATGTAAAGGTCATTGACGGACCGCAGCGTGTACCCAAAATTCCTCCTAAAGAGGCGGTGAGTCAGTTTATGGAAGAGATTATGGATGGTCATGATTTCATACTTGCTGCTGGCATTGACAAAGTCTTTAAAATGCAGAATTGAGTGGACTTGGTCATGAGTCTCCCCCTTGAGGCCCAGGGAAAGCATCCCCATGGCAGTGGAAATGCCCACAGGGGCTATGAAGATGTTGTCGGAAGGGCTGGCCTGCTCCCTCAGCGCTCGGTAAAGGTTGAAAGCGAACTTAGCGTTGAGGATGTTAAGGCGCTGGATCCGGCTCTTGCCCTGGAAGAGCTGGAGGATGTTCCCAGCGCTGGCCCCTGGATCTGTCGGTGAAACCACGTCGACGATGTCGATGTAATCATCATCTTCACTGAATAGCTTCTCCAGATCCAGATAATCCTCGTCCTCCTCCCCCTCTGTGATCCAGTCATTGGTGACGGTGTTTTCCTTGTGGAAGTCATCGGCGAGAAGGGGCGTGCTCACGTTTTTGCTATTTACCTGTCCCCCTTGGGGATCCACAGACTGAGAATCGTCCCTTCCTTTCTCAGGCTGATCCGCCAGGCCATTGTTGCCACACACAGATATTAATATGAGAGAAACAACGAGGGGTTGGAACGGGTATCTCATTTTGGCAGAGCTAAAGCTGGGAGGGAAAACACGACATGTGAGAGCCAGCTCAGCAGACCCCACCCCACCTCTGCAGTGCTTAAGTAGGAGACCCTGGGAGATGCCTGGGAGTCTTTAACCATTTTAGGATTATGAACTTTTAAGAGAATCTGGTGAAGATAAACAGATACTAACATTGTATGCGGACTTCATAAACCTGCCTGAAGGATCCATGAGATCTCTTCTTTAAAGGTTTGCAGAGAACTGTAACCATCTAGAATCCTGGGGGCTCAAGAGCCGTAAGGAGTTATTTTTTTCATTCATTAGCTAAACTCTGTCTTCTATCTTCACACAACTTTCATGTAGGGTTAGTTTGCAGAAGATTTGGAACTTGTCTCTAACAGACCCCCTCCAGGCCTCATGAAATGTGACTGGTGGGCTGAAATGTTTTTCTCCTTTGTATGTTAAGTTGGCTCCCACTGTTGTCAGGAGGAGCTACAGTATATCTTACTTAACTGCTGCCAGCATGAAGTTAGGAATAATCTCCTTAGGCATATAGTGAGATTAAAAAGAGGCACTCCCTTTAAGTAAAAGAAGATAAATTTTAGTATGTACCCCATGTAAGCCTCTCTCCATCTCCTCATCCTCTGCCTGTTCTAAGAAAGGATTTGGCTTTGTCTTTCTCTTGCTCACTTCCTGGGTTATTAATTGCATCCTGGGTAGGTGAGCCATTCTTTGCTGCTTCTGTATTTTGTCAGGACGGTGACATTGTTGTGATGCTATACAGCATTATCCCAACTTCTGATCACCCCAGAAACAGGAGTTGTGACTTATTAAGCTTATTGTGTGTGTGTCCCATCTCCTGTTAGATATTTGAGGACCAGAATGCCTGCTTCCAGTTGAGGCCAGATAAGAGTCACTGCTCCTGTTAAGTAAACACTTGGACTCATTAGGCCTGAAGATGGGGCTAATGGTATAGATACCCCACTTGAAATGTTCTGTTTGTTGGCGTTGATGTTGCCAGGCTCTATACAAGGGACTCTGTCTATGTAACTTAACTTCGTCCTCACAGCCTTTTACAGACCAGGATACTGAGCTCACGTCCATATGAGTGCTTGTAGCTAGCTTGGCACCCTCCCACCCCCTCATGGCTGAGTGCCCTGCCTGTTTGCCCTAGGTCACCAGGACTGGTTTCCCTGCCCTTCTTAGTCTCTCCCTCCTTGTGTCTTCCCCTACAGCCCTGTTAAAATCACCAGCTCATGGGGAGGGGGGGCGGGCAATGTTAAAATGTGTACACAGATAATAATTTAATAAAAAAATATTTAAAAAAATAAATAAAATAAAAATAGAACAATTAAAAAAAAAATCACCAGCTCAGCCTTTGTTGTATTTGCAATCGAGAGGCTTTTGAATTGCGTGTTTTGGAGAGGGAAAATCGTACTAGTACGTCTTGTGCTTTGAAAATCTCTGTTGTTTTTTCATACAACCCCTCCCCATCCCCAGGCATCTAGCTGAAGCTGCAGTGAAACAGTTTCTCTGATGTGTGTGGCTGCAAACAGAGCTGGGCCCAGTTTCCAGAGAGAATTGGGCATAGGTATTGAGGGTAATGCATTTCTAACAGAGAAGAAGTAAGTGAGTGACGTGGTGGAAGTCTCCTTACTAGGCTGCACTAAAAAGTACCCTTCTCAGATAAAAATAGGTTAAAAAATAAATAAACCCAACTCGACTAAATAAAAGTTCAAGGAAAGAAATGTGAGACCAGATGGGGAGGCAGAGGTGAAAACATTCATGTTTTTATCCTGTGTTCAGATAATATATTCAGAAGCTTTCTTATACCCTGTTCCTGTATTATACGATGAAAAGCCAAAAGTAGTTTTCAATATTCCCTTATCAGAGGAAGGAGAAAGTATATCTGATATTTCCTAAGGATTGAAGCTAAGTATCTGAAAGGTAAATCTTCCTGTTGTTTTGCCATTTAGTATAACTAGGATTATATAAGACACTTGAAAACGTTCGCTAGGTTATGTTTAAATCCAGATCACTATCTCTGAAGAGAAGCATTATTTCTGGTTACACGTCAGCACCTAACACTGGGACACCCTTGTTCCTCGTGACTGTTATCTCCCGGCCCTAACAGGCAGATATAACGGGAGAGAAGTAACTGCCTGAAGTTTTAAAAAAAACCTTCAATTTTGAAATAACTTTAAACATCCAGAAAAATTCAAATAACAGTATAGAGCAAAACACCTGTGTACCTTCTCCAGATTTCATATTTTGGAATAGCGGTTTTATTCTCTTCTTCTCTCTCCATGTATATATGTCTGTGTATCTATGTGTGTACACACAGGCACATTCATATACCTTTTTTTATCTGAGCCATTTGAGAGTAAGTCCCTTATATTGCGACTCTCTAACTTTTTTTTTTAAAATATATTTTATTGATTTTTTTTTACAGAGAGGAAGGGAGAAAGATAGAGAGCTAGAAACGTCGATGAGAGAGAAACATCAACTAGCTGCCTCCTGCACATCCCTCACCAGGGATGTCCCCGCAACTAACGTACATGCCCCTGACCGGAATCGAACCTGGGACCCCCCAGTCTGCAGACCGACGCTCTACCCCTGAGCCAAACCGGTTTCGGCTCTAACTTTTAATTCTAATGTTCCAGGGGGAAATGCCTGAGAACAAGGATATTCTTATACATCATCACAGTACAGTTATCCAATGCAAATAACTTAACATAGGTATAATCTTTTCTTACTCTTAACTCCTGTTTTTAATTTCATTAATTGCCCCAGTAATGGAACTGAAAATTTTTTATAATAGGCAGATGAACAAATAAAAACATTTCTGCGATAGTATAGAAAGCTTTTGAATTTGTAGTTTGATAGAGAAATGCACCAGTTGCCCATCTCTAACCACCAATGAGAATTTATAATGAGCAGAAATGTTAGAAACAAACTCACCTCTGTGCTTCTGTGAAGTGTGTTTCAGAGATGAAATCAGCCAAGGTCATCAGCACAATTTCTAAGTGAACTTTGGTGCTGGGCTGTTGTTGCGTATCTTCCAAAGTAAATATGTCCCAAATCAAACACCGCTCAACCCGCTTTGTCAGCACATACCCCTCCGCCGTGTCTCTGGGTTACTCCTGAGTGCCTTCTGACTCCTCGGCTTTAATTCCGGTGTCGCTGGCATTTTGAAGGCATGACTGTCACTGTGTCGATGGGCTGATGGAGCAGTCTCGCCGAAGCCACCATAGAGATGCTTTTTAGAGCTTGGGGGCTGGGTTGCTTCAGGGCTGGTAGCTGAACTGCTTCCATGAAAGTAAAGGTCACTTGTCTGCCTTCTAACTATGAATTCTGCCTCTAGGATGAATCGTAGTTTGATCCTGGCCTCCAGGGCTGATATGGCTGTGAGGCAGGCAAGTTCGTGAGCTCAGTGATGGGAAGAGGAAGTTTGAGATGTGTGACTTGTGGCCCAGGGAGACCTTTCTGCAGTCAAGGTCATTGTCTTCTCTGTCAGAATTTGCAGCCCAGCTCTCCCGTCCACTGTAGGACTGCGGAGCAGTGCTTCCCAAACTCAGGTCCACCTAGGCATTCACGATCTGTGGGGCTATGATTTGTTTATTGTATTTTTTAATATATTTTTATTGATTTCAGAGAGGAAGGGAGAGAGAGATAGAAACATCAATGATGAAAGAGAATCATTGATCGGCTGCCTCCTGTATGTTCTCTTTCCCCTTCCCCCCCCACGCCCACCCCCCCGGGATTAAGCCCGAATGTGCCCTTGACCAGAATCGAACCTGGGACCCTTCAGTCTGTAGGCCGACACTCTACTGAGCCACACTGGCTAGGACTGTTTGTTTTTAACTTTGTAATCTAAAATATTATAAAAATATTCTGAATTGTCTGGAAAATCAATTTATGACACAGCGCTGCACCCTGATTTCAGAGCCCTTGAACGTGTTTGGTGCTGTCACCCCCAGACTTTCTAAAGTGAGAATGAGACTCAGGGGAATCTGCAGGTGTGCAAGGGGCCTGCAGGGGGCATCTGTGTGTTGCTTATTGTGACAAATTCTGGCATGTTAAAGGACTGTCTATATTTTGAGTTCAGGACTCAAAAAATGTTGGTTGTCCAGCCTGTATGGCTCAGTGGTTGAATATCAACTTATGAACCAGGAGGTCACAGTTCGATTCCTAGTGAGGGCACTTGCCGGGGTTGCGGGATCGATCTCCAGTGGGGGCATGCAGGAGGCAGCTAATCAGTGATGCTCTCTCATCATGGATGTTTCTTTATACAGCTTTCTCTCTCTCTCCCCCCATTCCTCTCTGAAATATATATATATGCTTTTGTGGCACTGGGCTTCTTAACTAGGAAGCTTCTGTTCATTGCTGCCCTCCTTTGCATTCCTCCACCTCCTCAGCCCCTTCCTAGAGTCCACCTACACCCTAAGTGCTCAACTGGCTTCCCAGGGACATAGCATTCTGGTGGCTTTTGAGAAAAAGCTGTTCCTTCTCCCACACAACATGTTACCAAGCCCTGGGCCAACTCTTGCACCCTCCCTGAGATTCTGGAAAGAACATGTCTATGGCAGAACTCTAAGAAGTACAGGCAACTTAAGAACATAAAAACTCCTGTCGATTCAACCTTCAGAAATAATTATTAATATTATTTCTGGTATTTCCCCTTCTTTTTCTATGAATATATGTTTATACACATACATTTTAAACCTATATTACTTGTACATTTTGTATTTTTTCACTTGAAATATTGTGAGTTCTACCTGTGTCACCAAATATTCTCAAAAAATATTATTTTTAATATGCTATAATTTATTTAAATGCCCCCTCTAGGTAGACATTTAGTGTTTCTTCTGTGTTTTTTATTTGTGTGGTTTTTTTTGCTGTTATAACAAATGTTACATTTTTATGCCTAAATCAAATTTTTTAAATATGTTTTTATTTTAGAAAGAAAGAAACTTGATATGAGAAAAAAACACCCATCATTTGCCTCCCTCAGGCACCCTATCTAGGTATCGAACAGTGATCCAACAGGGGCCATCGGGGATGCGTAGTAAGGCTAGTCTTTTTCCTGTCCAGTCTAATGGACCAGTTCCTGAGAATGCTCTTGAAGAATGAATCTGTGGTTGATTTCACATCTGTACGTTTTAGGGTTTTTTTGAGTAAATAACCTCCTTTCCTCCCTCTCTCCTTGACACATCAGCTTACCCGACGGTTGCCGCCCATCAAGGAAGCTAAGCCACGGTTGCAGAAGCTCTTCCGGGACTTCTGGCTCTATTCTGTCCTGATGGGATTCGCCGTGGAGGGGTCAGGTAGGGGCGTGTTCACTTTTCCAGGGAAGACAGAGTGCAGAGTGAAAACAAAGGTGAGGTAGGACTCCACCTATTTTGAATGTGCACACGTTTTAAATTAGCACAATGCAGCTACTGCTTGCCTACAAGGATTTGCAAATGTTACACCTCCCAGATGTGGTTCAGGTTCTGAGACGACCACATATCTTAGGAAAAATCTTCCTAAGTTAGCCAGAGGATTTGTTTCTGTGCCAAATTTTGGGGGGAAACTGACTTAAACAAGGGACCTATGACTCTAGAAATTGCCCGTGTCAACCCCGCTGTAGTGCTTCATGGCCAGGGCTGTCATCTCACGCCTGTGCATTCTCTTCCAGGACTCTGGCCAGAAGAATGGTACGAGGGGGTCTGTGAAATCGCCACCAAGTCCCCCCTGCTCACCTTTCCCAGCAAAGAGCCACTGCGGTCTGTCCTCCAGTATAACTCGGCCATGAAGAACGACACAGTCACCCCCGTAAGGATTCTTGCCCTCCCGGGGGCAGATGGTGCGGCACAGGGGCCTTGCTGAGCAGCCTTGAATAATTAGAGAAGGTCCTTTCATTTAACATGAAATAGCCGGAATTAGCCACTGGGGTTTATGTCTCCTGGGGGAAGGCTAGCTCCCCCTCCAGAGCCCACGTGAGACCTCACATGTTCGCTCCCCTCTAGGCTGAACTGAACGAGCTGCGCAGCACCATCATCAACCTGCTGGATCCCGCCCCCGAAGTGTCTGCCCTCATCAACAAGCTGGACTTCGCCATGTCCACCTATCTCCTGTCTGTCTACCGGCTGGAGTATATGAGGTAGACAAGCCTTCACCTCCCGCACATCCACATTTGTGCTGGTTTATGTTTTTGCACCTTCTAGGCATGGGACTTGCATGGAAATTTTTTTCTTTTTTAACAATTTTCTCTTTTTAAAAAAATATATTTTATTGGTTTTTCACAGCGAGGAAGGGAGAGGGATAGAGAGCTAGAAACATCGATGAGAGAGAAACATCGACCAGCTGCCTCCTGCACACCCCCTATGGGGGATGTGCCCGCAACCAATGTACATGCCCTTGACTGGAATCAAACCTGGGACCTTTCAGTCCGCAGGCCGATGCTCTATCCACTGAGCCAAACCAGTTTCGGCGGAACTTTTTTTCAATTCCTACCAAGATATGCAAGCTTTCTTAAGAGCAAACAAAACACTCCCTTTGCTTTTCTCATGTGCACCAAGCATTTAATCATTCCCTAGGTGTCTAAACTCTGGTATTATCCTTTTCCCAGAGGGAATAGGCTTCTGAACAATCACAGTAGATGCTGCAAACTCAGTCCAGTTGACTGGGAGAGAGCCCTTTTGGAAACCAGGCCTCCGCTGGCTTCCAGGATCACAGTAGAGTACAAACAGGAAATGGGAAGGCGCCTGTCCAAAATAATCCCATAGGTGGCCTGATTCTTGGGATGCATCGTAATCACAGCGGACCTAACTGCTAAAATAATTGTCACGATCTATAATTGTCATCATGGCAATATCAGTATTAGCCTGGACTGAGTGCCTTCGTGTATTTGCACACTCTTCAACAAGCCTATGAGGTAGGCACGCATACCCATTTTGCAGATTAGTTAGTTGCAGTTAAGTGAGATTAAGCAGTTAAGTTAGTTGCCCAAGGTAATAATCCCTAACTGAGATGGAAACATATGTAGTCTCTTAAGCACTGTCTCATGTTGCCTCTCGTAAATGAAGGCTGGAGGAAGCAGCCAGGATGCTCAAAAATTCAGCTGTCTATGGCTGCCATTGTGGACGCTACAGGCGCAGTGATAAAGGCTGAGGCATGCTGCACTGCAGCCAAATACACGGGCTACAGAGTGATGTCACCAAAAAAGGCCAGATTACACTTAGCCTGTTTGCTTAAGTCATGGGATAGAATATTATAGAATAATGCCTTTCTCAAATGGTTTGGAAAAGAAAATATTAATTCTTAAAAGGAAAGGTATTTGGAAAACACCATTATTTTAGCCTTTATTTGGTGCTACAAAACCTTCTGGTAAAAAGTCACACTTGAAAGCTCAACATGTAAAAAGATTAAGGCAGCCAAGGACACCACAGCAGAGCAGAATTTAAAAACGGGTTACTCATTCTTCCCAGAATCCCACACAGAGCTAAGGGAGTTTTGACTTGCTTTTCTTTTTTTATTGTAATTTTTCTTGTTGTTATAAAAGTAATATGAGAACATTACCCAAAAACTTGGAAATAAGTAGGGGGGGCGGGGGGGAAACACCCTGATTTCATAACCACCCTCTATGTACAATAATACATTTTTAAAGAAAAACAAGTCATATCAAATGTGTGGCTACAACAGATGCTCGCAGTCTCATGTATACTGCTTCCTCACAAGTGTGCCCACGAATGGTGAGCTCAGGCTCTCTGGACAGGCCGTTGACTTGGCTGGCAGATGAAGGCTGAGGGGCCAGCCCACAGTGGCTCCCGTGAGCCCAGCTACTGCCGTGGGCTGCCTGCCTGTCCCCAAGACCACTCTGTCAGAATGGAGAAGCAAATCTGAAGCCATTGTTCAAAAACCTGGCTCAGATTCGCAGCCACTAGTCACTGGGAGAACTTTAAAACAAGTAGAAATGAGAGAAATTGTGTTAAAGCTGTGTGCACATGAACGCTCTAGACCGCATATGCCTGAAACCACCGAGCTTGACCCACTGAAGCTTAAGTCTCTAAAGCGGATGCCCACAGACACAGGAGCGCTGGCCTGTGTGTGCCTGCACGCTCCCTGTGGAGGCCCCCACACCCCAACTCTAAACAGCTCGTCACAGGGGCCACAGTTCAAGCACATGCCCTTCTTTCCTTTCTCTTTTCCCCCAAGGTTAAAGGCATTTTTTGTTCAAGGTGCATAAAGTAAAAAAGAAAATAAAAACATTGGGATTATAGGGGAGATGCTAACGATGAAAAATACAAGCAAACTTTCCTGTCTCTGAATCCTTAGATACCTACGGATAGCCTCTTACTTTCCCTTCTAGAAATCTGCTATGCATATGCAAGCACGTGTATCCTGCACATTCACCAGGTACACAGAGGCCTTTGGAAACTCGCTTCCCCCACACCTTGTTCTCTTCATCTAACCGTTTGTCTTGGATGTCTCTCTGTAGCGGCTCATACAGAGACGGCTCTCGTTTTGGTGGCTGGGTGATGCTCCATGGATGGATGTACTCTGGTTTATCTGACAAGTCTCCTGATGATGGACATTCAGCCAGGGCTGTTAGGAGAATCCTCATGCATATAACCCTTAAGATATGCCACTAGTGAGGGGCTGCTGGGTGGAACACTGTGGGGATGTTATGGTAGGTGGTGGGCGTCACCCTTCAGGAAGTACATGTCAGTGTTTGTCCCTCTAAATGGCATAGGCCATCTGTTCCTCGCAGCCTCCCCATTCCTGGGCAGGATCTAGTCTGTGACAGGGAAGGCCTGGATTTTTCAAAACTTACTCAAAGCTGTTCTCCTTGTTTGTTAGGGTTTTGCGCTCAACAGATCCCGACCGCTTCCAGGTCATGTTCTGCTACTTTGAGGATAAAGCTATTCAGAAAGACAAATCTGGTAAGTGTATTATTGGGGTACTCGTGTGATAAAGTGAGCTTTATAAGGTAAAGAGGGATACTACTCCCTATTTTCTGTCTGTGTGGAAAGATCAATATAAAACATATAACCTTGAAAAGTACTCTGCCACTACTACTCTGAAAAGTACTCTGCCACTAAGAGGCCTAAGAGCAGAAAGAGCATCGCTCTTGCCCACCATCAATGCTCAAGTGTGCTCCAGATCCCAGATTTCAGTCCCTAATACTACCCTCTGCTCAAAGGATCCTGGGCTCTTTGGATGGTTGTTGTTGGACCTGGAGCATCTTGTTGCCAAGGAACAGTCATACCTTTTAAAGTCCAGAGCAGAAGGGACTCCCAGTAGAAAAATTATTTGAACAAGAATATAATATTTTTATTACTTTGCTTAAAAGAAAATCACATATACTAGGGTGTGTGTGTGTATGTAATATTTGTTTCTTCTAATAAGTAATTGTGAAATAAAGACATGCAGTTGTTTCTATTGTAATCAGGAAAGAGCTATACCGTCTAGGGAAAAGGTCATACCTGGTCTCAGAGAAGGATCAGGTAGAAAGGGCAGGCGATGGACAGAGCATCCTACCAAGTAGCCAGTTAGAAATGCTCCATTAGCCAAGGGAGAGCTTGGTGTGGTCACAGCCCCTGTTCCTCACTGTGAAGGGCTCCTTGGTAATCCTGCTGGTTATGAGGAGACCCACTTAGGACCACGAGTGTTTCCCAGGACATTGTCAAGGCAGACCATACCCTGATATGATTCGAGGAGGAGGGCACT
Source organism: Nyctalus aviator (assembly GCA_036971965.1). NCBI lineage: Eukaryota > Metazoa > Chordata > Mammalia > Chiroptera > Vespertilionidae > Nyctalus > Nyctalus aviator. Next base: position 9,274,879 of record CM072939.1, on the reverse strand, counting down.
TAACCTCCGTGCTGTTTTTTTAATCTAATCATGAGCAAATATGAGACAGGCATAAATTGAGGAACCTCCTACGCAATACCTGTGCTCTTCAGAAATGTCAAAATCATACAAGACAAGAACAGATTGAGGCATCAGCATAGATTGGGGGAGACCAAGGAGACAGGATGAGTAAACGCCATGTGGCATCCTGGACTGGATCCTGGAACAGAAAGGGGATACATGATAGTGGGAAAATTGGAGAAATCCATATAGAGCCCAAAGTTTAGGAAATCATATCGTATCAATGTCCAATTCTTAGTTTTGACAAATGTAATGTTAGTATCAGGGAAGCTGGGTGGAGGGTGTATGGGAACTCCTCAGGAGGTCCAAAATTATGTCCAAACAAAACATTTGAAAGCAGCTGGGGTCGGTCTCTTTCTGTTGATGCTCCTGACCATGGAAGCCCTCTCGTTTCAGGGATGATGCAGTGTGTGATTGCCGTCGCAGACAAAGTGTTTGAAGCCTTCCTGAACATGATGGCGGATAAAGTAAGCCTTGTCAGAGAGCCACGTAAGCCTTGTCCGAGGGCACACGGAGGGCACCTGCTGTACCTGTCTCTTTTGACTCTCCAGGCCAAGACCAAGGAGAACGAGGAGGAGCTGGAGCGGCACGCGCAGTTCCTCCTGGTGAACTTCAACCACATTCACAAGAGGATACGGAGGGTGGCGGACAAGTACCTGTCCGGCCTGGTGGATAAGTACGCTCATTTTCCTCTGAATGCTCTGTGTGTGTGTGTACACATATACCTGTGCGATCTCGATACATTATCAGTCCAGAAAAAAATGGAGTCAGAATTAAAGCTTTCAAAGCGATGCAGCCTCCCAAGAGTGCTGGAGTTTGCTGTAGTCACTACGCGTCAGAGCTGTGCAGTCTGTCCCCTCCACCCGGGGCCCCTCGCCCAGGTCCTCTGTGTCATGCAAATACTGCCATTTTCCATTTGTGCCCCGATGTGAAAACGTCAAGGAGCCCTGGCCATAAAATAGAAGGCGCCCTTGGGGAGGAGGGGAGTGTGGCCTGGCCACTGGGTAACCAAGACAGTGGTGTTGAAAGCAGGTCCCTGGGCCTGAGGAATGGGACTAGCAGGAGCCGGGGAGCTTTTCTGACTGGTGCTCTGCCTTGGAAGCCTCCTGACCTCTGACCCTCCGTTGGGCAGCCAGAAGTGGGACTCTCGGCCTCCCTTTAAGGAACGTGGGTTCCTTGGGATTTGGCTCCTGGGCCCTGAAAAGTGGCTCTCGGTGCAGGTTTCCCCACTTGCTATGGAGCGGGACGGTGCTGAAGACCATGCTGGACATCCTCCAGACCCTGTCGCTGTCGCTGAGTGCAGTAAGTGTCCCTGTCCACCGGACGCTGAGTCTAATTCGTGCTACAAGTGGCTTAATTTGGGGTGGGAAGCCCAAACTCTACCCTGACCTTTCCCAGTAAGCCACAGCAAGTGTGGAAGCCTGTCACAGACGGAAGAGTTGGGGGAAGGAAGGCAAATGCTCTGCTGCCCGGCGTTCCTGGAGGCACAGCTTGCAGGGGCAGCTGCGGGAAGACTGTTGGAAGAGGAAGTTTGTTGTGCTTTCAGGATATTCACAAGGACCAGCCTTACTACAGCATCCCCGACGCCCCATATCGGATCACCGTTCCTGACACGTGTGAAGCCCGGGAGGTAGGTCAGAGCGGTCCCTTCTTAAGGGCCGTTTCATGCCACCTTCCATGTCTGTTAGGGCAGCATGTTCTGCACATCATGTCATTCAGTCTCCAGCAGTTTGAGGTGTGAGCAGTATGTGCCCTATCCATCAGTGGCCAGGGCGCACAGTATGGATGGGTGCCAACTCACCCCCAGGTCTGTCTGCCACACAGCCTCATGCAAGGATTACAGACCCGATGTGTGCGGGTTCCCTGTACCCAGGAGCCGTGGTGTTGGAGCATAGTCCCTCCTTTGGTTTGCTATGGCTGCCATAACAAAGTATCTCCGCCTGGGTAGCTTAAACAACAGAAGTGTATTTTCACATATTTCTGGAGGCTAAAGTTTGAGATCAAGCTGCTGGGAGTGTTGATGTCTTCTGGAGCTCTCTCCTTGGTTGGTGGATGGCTAAGGTCTTCTCCCTGCATTCTCACATGCTTGTCCCTCCGTACATGACTGTGTCTTCATCTGCTCTTCTTAAAAGGACATCAGTCCTGCTGGGTTAGGGCCCACCCCGATCCTGTTTTAATTTCATCGCTTCACTGAAGACCCTGGCTCCAGTTAGTTACATTCTGAAATGCTAAGGGGTTAGAGCTTCCCCATGGATTTGGGGGGACACAGCTGGGCCATAGCTATCCCCCGTGTGCTGGTGGGGTCCTCTGATAGCCCATATACCCTGACCCTTTTCAGAGCATCGTGAAGGACTTTGCTGCGCGCTGCGAAATGATCCTACAGGAGGCAATGAAGTGGGCCCCTACGGTCACCAAATCCCACCTCCAGGTACTTTTAAAAAATCATCAAAAAGAAATCGTGATAAGCTCTTTCACACCATCCGGCGAGCTTTACACACACTCAGTGCAAACAGCACTCGTGTGAATAAACAGATCAAGCGTTAGTGTAGTGCCTGAGATTAGAAGCCTCAGAAAGTGATCTGCATCTGGAGAAGGTTGTAGGGGTGAGGGAGGCGCTGTTTGGGGGTGAGGGAGGCCAGTGGGATCAGATCTGTGCCTTCCTCTGTCCGCACGCCGCCCTGTCAGCAGGGCTGCTCGGCAATGGAACTGCCAAACAGCCTGGGTGTGGACGGCAGGACCAGGCCTGCAGCTGTTTCCCCAGCGCTTGGCAGATAGCAGATGCTCCCAAGGACGTGCTAGGAGTCGGTGTCCTCTCACATTTGCTGTGTGCCAGCCGCTCTGGAGACCCGTGCCAGCCAGAGGGGGGCTCTTTCTCACTCCCTGAGGCCCCACAGCCGTCGGGAGGGGGCAGACCCAGCCCTGGAACCAGTGTTTGCTTTACTACCTCACACCTCAGTTTATCAAGTGTTTTTACCCTTAAACAAAAACAACATTTTCCCCTATTTCAGGAATATCTAAACAAACATCAGAACTGGGTGTCAGGACTGTCCCAGCACACGGGGCTGGCTATGGCCACCGAGAGCATCCTTCACTTCGCCAGCTACAACAAGCAGAACACGACCCTCGGGGTACGTGCAGGAGCTCACTGCTCCCCAGGAGCACGGTGTAAGCCAGCGTGGGGGAAGGGCCAACACTGATGCGTGCTTCTCACAACTGCCCGTGTGAGGCGCTCAGAGTGTCTGTTGGTAGTTCGGAATCTTGTGAGAGCTGCCCAGCTTCAGAGATCAGCTGGTCAGTCACGCAGGCATTTCCTCACTGTCTTCTGTTTTTAAACTGGACTGATGGAGGTAAGCTTGATTTATTAGTGGATTTGTGTGTGGATTTGGATTTCTGTGAGTCCACATCCTTGAGGAAGGAAACTGATCTGTGGTAGACACATCAGCAACAATTACAGTCATATTGACTTTCAACAACATGCAGTGCGTGCTGAACTGCATGTACAGGTCTTCGGCTTGGTCTTGTTCTGCTCGAGACTAGTTCAGAGGGCAGCACGTCCAGGATAGTGCTTTCTGAAGTAAATTAGGGCCTAAGATCAAAGTAGGATTGAAAACTGGCAGTGTTGCACTTTGGTGTGTCCCAACCAGCAGGGGCTCTATGCTCCCTTGGTGTTTCTTAACTCTCTCAGGGTGAGTGGGGGAGGCTGCCTGCCTACCTTTTAAGGATTCAGTGTGGTGGAGGCCATAGGACTACTGGGGGTTCTAGGGGGCATCCTGTGACCGTTAACGCCACAGCATGGCGATTGCAGTTAACGGTGATTTCACAGCAATCAGGTGATTGTTCTGCTGCAAAGGCCTGTGCATCACTGGGTGAAAATAGTCAGGATGGCCTCCCAGAGAAATTTTTTGTGTTGAATTTTTTTCCCCTTAGTCACTTTATAGACAGTTTTTATTGTTACAAAGGAAGTCCATGCATACACGGTGACATGCTTCACTTCATATCTCAGGAAGCAGTGATCATCTGGTAGGTCTTTGGGATAATAAGAAATGGAGAAAACCAAGAAAGAGAAAGATGAAGAAGAGGCTAAAACTTAAGAGAGATGAAGAAGAGGCTAAAAAATGCTCCATCTTTCTGGGGCATAACAGACTAGAGGTTCTTCTAAAGTAATTCATCTTACTGACTTGCCAGCACTGAAGATTTTCAATAACCCATGATCTGAACCTGACTTCTTAATTGGACTTAGGTTTAGCCATGGTAAACATGAGGGAAAGCACAGTGCTATGGTCTCAAGTAATTATTGATATTGTCTGTAGGCAACTCAGCTCACTGAGCGCCCAGCCTGTGTGAAGAAAGATTACTCCAACTTCATGGCGTCGCTGAATCTGCGCAACCGCTATGCGGGCGAGGTACTTCTGCTGCCCTGTGTCCGAGGCCCTGCGGAGTGTCCTCTGGTTCTGATGTCAGTCAGCTCCTTCCCAACAGAAAATGAGCAGGGAGTCTGGTGAATGTGGACCTCACTCCTTTGAAGGCTGGGCTCTGGGACCGTTAGCACAGCCTGGAGCATTTATGACAGCCACTCACCACACTGGCTATTCTGAAGCATTTGATTTTTCTGGTGGTTTTCTTTTCTTTTTTTCTTTTTTAAATATATTTTATTGAATTTTTACAGAGAGAAAGGAAAAAGGATAGAGAGTTAGAAACATCAATGAGAGAGAATCATTGATCAGTTGCCTCCTGCACACCCCCCACTGGGGATGTGCCCACAACCAAGGTGCATGCCCTTGACCGGAATCGAACCTGGGACCTCTTGTTCCACAAGCCAAAGCTCCTTCCACTGAGCCAAACCGTTTTCGGTTCTGGTTGTTTTCTTAATATGTTTTTATTGATTTTGGAGAGAGAAGAAGGGAGAGGGGTAGAGCGAGAGAAACATCAGAGAAACTTGAGAAAGAATGATCAACTGCCTCTTGCATGCTGACCTGATATTCTATACAGTGAGGCTGATTTTGTTGAGTCACTGATTGATTCTGAAGGAACTTTATTCAACCAACATGCACCAAGACCTATGGGAGTCATACCCTAGGCTCAGTGCTGGAACACAAAGATGATAGGACCAGGTTCCTGCCCTCAAGGACCACCTAGAACACACATTTATTTTTTTTTCTTAAATCCTCATCTGAAGAAATTTTTTTCCATTGATCTTTAGAGGAATAGTAGAAGGTAAGGAGGAAGGAGAGAGCGAGACACACACACATTGACTGGTGGCTTCCCACATGTACCCCGATGGGGGCCGGGAATCAAACCTGCAAGCGAGGTATTTGCCTTTGACCAGGAATCGAATCTGCAACCCTTCGGTCCCCAGGCCAGTGCTCTAACCATGGAGCCAAACAGGCCAGGGCTCACACACATTTCTAAAAGAGAATTTCCCCAAAATTTCTGAGCAGGGGTAGCATCACTGACTTGAGCCTGTCACTCTGCATGCATACTGTAGGCTCTAGTTTGGGGCAGTGAAGCATCCTTTGGTCCTGCCTTGATTGTGGTTAGGTGGCTGCTGGGGCCTCACCCATGTGCCTGAGTTACGCACGCCTCTGCTGACATAGCATGCTTCTTGTAGGTGTATGGAATGATTCGGTTCTCCGATGCCACAGGCCAGATATCTGACCTGAACAAAATGATGGTCAAGGAGCTGAACACGGCACTAGACCTCAGCAACCCTCAGCACTACACACAGGCCATGTTCAAGCTGACAGCGATGCTCATCAGCAGCAAAGGTAAGGGACCAGCCTGGGGACCTCTGGGCCCGTTTGTAAACAGCTTGTCGGCACCCATCATCCTTAGAGAATTGGAGTTCTGGCGGAAGAAAGAGCCAGATCTCCCCCAGTAGAGATCCCTGTGGCCTCTGGTGGGTAGAAGTAAGTAAAAGGTCATCGTTGTCCCAGCTGATGCTATCTTTTTTTTTTAATATGTTTTTTAATTGATTTTTTACAGAGAGGAAGGGAGAGGGATAGAGAGGTAGAAACATCAATGAGAGAGAAACATCAACCAGCTGCCTCCTGCACACCTCCCACCGGGAAGGTGCCCACAACCAATGTACATACCCTTGACCAGAATTGAACCTGGGACCCTTCAGTCCACAGGCCGATGCTCTATCCACTGAGCCAAACCGGTTTCAGCCTGACTGACCATCTTGCTTACCTGGGGAGGCCATAGGGTTCAGCCTATGTTCAAGGCCTCTGAACAGTGTGTTTGGTTCCAGATTGTGACCCACAGCTTCTCCATCATTTGTGCTGGGGTCCCCTCCGGATGTTCAATGAGCATGGCATGGAGACTGCCCTGGCCTGCTGGGAGTGGCTGCTGGCCGGCAAGAACGGAGTGGAAGTGCCGGTAGGACACCCGAGTCATCTGCTCTTAAGGGTGGGGCGGGATGAGAGACCGACAGAGCTTATCCTCAGCTGATGAACTTGGAGACTCCTTATGTGTGAGAGTGTGATATTTTTTTAAAATACGTTTTTATTGATTTCAGAGAGGAAGGGACAGGGGTAGAGAGAGAGAAAAAAAATCAGTGATAAGAGAGAATCATTGATTGGCTGCCTCCTGCATGCCCTCTACTGGGTATCGAGCCTGCAACCTGGGCATGTGCCCTTGACTGGAATCCAACCTGGGAGCCTTCAGTCTGCAGGCTGGTGCTCTATCCAATGGACAAAACCAGCTGGGACAAGAGTGTGACATTAATGCCTGCCCACACGACTGTCATATGTTAAACGCATCCCAGTGGTGCCTCGAAGTTGTTATTTTTCCAAAGCTCAGTAGGGGGAGCCATTTCTCCGGATTGGAACACGTATCAACATTGGAAACGGTGGTTTGTCCACCGGGATACTTCCCTGGGACTGCTAGTTTTGGGAGAAGCAGCCTGCCTTTTGTCAGTTTTTCTGAAGTTGCTATTGGAGTGAGCCCACAGGGGCTGCCTTAGCTGTCCCCTGCCCACGCTATCTAGAATGTCACATACACCCTCATTCGCTCTTCAAGCCTCTTCATGGCTGTTTTCCCCTTAGCAGAGCTCAATGTCCACTGTCTATAACTCGCTTTTCTCGTCGTCTGTGGCCCCACAGTAGACTAGGTGGAGGTGTTTGTCTTGTTCAGACTCCATCCCCAGAGCCCAGAAGGCCTGGCCAGAGGCAGCAACCAGGACATGCTTATCAGACAAATGAGTGATTGTGCTGTGGCTCACGGGTCCTGGTGGCCCTGCCGTTTCTTCATCTATTGGAGTGGGGAACCTTTTTTCTGCCAAGGACCATTTGGATATTTATATCATCAATCAAAGGCCATACAAAATTATCAACTTAAAAATTAGTCTGCTATATTTGGTCAAACATTTAGTATATGTGCTGCCGAAGCGAGCACTATTTGGTCAAACGTTTAATTAACTCAGCCCTAATACCTTGGCAGGGCCAAACCAAATGATTTATTGGACCTTGTACAGCCCCCCTTCTCCCACCCTTGATCTATTGTAACACTTACATATCCCTGCAGGAAACAGAAACCAAGGGCAGTGCCCTGGCCAATGGGAGGTTTGTTCTTCTCTGTTGTGGGCAGTTTGTTGATATCCCAGGCCTGTTGTCTCCAACTCTGGCACCTTTAGTGTGTGGACTTTGTGCCTCAGGCAGGAAGGATGGCAGAGGGCCAAGGCAAGCACCACTTGCCATGCCCTTCCCCAGGGCCTCACTCAGCTGATGCCCACTTGCTCATTAGTGCTAATGAGAACCTGGGGCTACCCCAAACAGCAGAGGCCTGAATAAGGGTACTTGTGACTGGCCACTTGGCCACCCACACAAAACCATAACTTAGGAAGAAGGAGGAAGTAAATACTGAGCAGAAAGCCAGGATGTCTGCCCAGGCACCAAGCCTCAGCGGCCACCATCTGCAGGTGGGTCTGGACCCCTTGCAGGAGCTGCATGGGGTTGTCAGGCCAACAGGGGAGGCTGTTCCCTTGCCCAGCCCAGTGGTAGTTGCAGACTCCTCTCACCCTCCCCAGTTATTCTCCAGCCTGGTTAGTGGCATGAAGGCATTTTGCGGGGTCTGTGTAGGGTGGAAAAAAGGAAGTGGGTTCTGGAGCCACAATCCAGTTCTGCCCTTGCTAGTTCAGAGGCCCACCATCACAAGCAGTCCTGGCTGCCACCACCCAGAACATGGTCTGGCAAGATGAGCTTCATGCTAACTAAGGAGTGGGATCATAGGTGGTCTTTATTTTTAGTCACGCTTTCCTTGGTCCATAAACTTTTTCAGTGAGCATCTGTTCCTTTTATAATAAGAAATAATGAGTAAGCGCCTTTCTGTGCTCTGTGAGGAGCTAACAGTCATGTTATGTGCTTGCAGTTTTTGCGGGAGATGGCAGGGGCCTGGCAGATGACAGTGGAGCAGAAGGTCGGCCTTTTTTCCGCTGAAATAAAGGAAGCAGACCCCCTGGCAGCGTCAGAAGCGAGTCAGCCCAAACCCTGTGCCCCCGAAGTGACCCCTCACTGCATCTGGATTGACGTATGTGCCTGCACCCCACTGCCTCTCCACGCCTCCCCAGGCTCAGCTGTGCTCCGCCCCCTCCAGCTACAGGGGTGGGGGCTCCCTGTGGGGCCCGGGGCCCAGTGAGCGTGGGGCCCCAGGGTTAAGATTGCCTTACCTGCTGGAGGAGGGGTTAGATAGGCTGTTCTGTTCCAGCCTTATCTCCCCCTGTCAGCCCCTCCCTGCTTCCCTCAGACCACCCTGAGCACAGAGCCCTCCCCGCCGGGATGAGCCAGCCGGGCCCCGTCACGGCAGCGGGTTGTCCTTGCCTCTCAGTTCCTGGTGCAGCGGTTCGAGATCGCCAAGTACTGCAGCTCTGACCAAGTGGAGATCTTCTCCAGCCTGCTGCAGCGCTCCATGTCCCTGAACATCGGCGGGGCCAAGGGGAGCATGAACCGACACGTGGCGGCCATCGGGCCTCGCTTCAAGTGAGGGGCTCTCCTCTTCTGGCGGGGGGCTGCGCCGCTGTGCTGCGGGCCCTCTCTGCGGCGGGTTCCCCTGGTTGGTCATTTATTCCCCAGAATCTGGCTGAGCTCCCAGTATGGGCACAAATGACCTGTCCCACTGCTCCCTTCAGGGCTGGGGGAGTCGGCATGTTCTGTCCACAGCAGGGAGTATCCAGGAAGCTGATCCACTCGTGGACCTGGGGCAGCCAGGTGTTGGGCAGCCTTTCTAAATTGGTTGGGGAAGGGTGGGAGCAAAATGGTGGTGAATGAAAAATAGCATGTGGTACCCTGACTGGTGTGGCTCGGTTGGTTGGGCGTCATCCCATACACCAAAATGTTGCTGATTCGATGCCAGATATGGGCACATGCCTGGGTTGCAGGCTCAGTCCCCAGTAGGGGACATGCAGGAGGCAGCTAATCGATGTTTCCTTTTCACATCAGTGTGGTTTTTTCTCTCTCTCTCTCCATCCCACTCTAAAATATAATTTTTTTTAACCTTAAAAAAAAGATAGGTGGTATAACAAGGTCAGGCCAGGGAACCAGTGGTGACTTGGTCAGGTCATTTCTGATCATGTCAACTACATGCTAAGTCCTGTGCAAACACCAGATATATGAGGGGAGGGCACATAATCCCCTTTGGGATGTGTGGCCTCGTGGGGGTGCCTCAAGCCAGGTGCTATGACCAGGGGTGCTCCAGACACAGCAGGAAAGGCCAGCCTGATGTGGGGAGGAGAGGTCTGAGCTGGACCTGCAGGTGCTGGGCGGTCAGGTGGAGGGAAGGTGCAGAGCCCCCTCTGGGGTACGCCCCTTCTCTGCCTTACCTCTTCCTGCTGCCCACCAGTGATGCCAGCTCTGTCTGCCCCTCCCGTGAGCTCCAGACCGTGTTCCTGCAGCCCACTGGGTGCTGCTTGAGCTGTACTTCTCAAACCACTTCGAGGAAGGACTAGTTATTTTTATCCCTGATTTTAAAATTGTCACCGACCTATGCTTTTATAAGATGCCATGAGAATGAACTAGAAAAGGACCCACATAGCAATGTGGAATTGCTTTAGAAATGATTAGGTGCTTCCTCTCTGTTCCTGTACTTGACCTTGTCACAGACAACACTTGTCTGTAGATGCTTGTTCAGGAGCCCTGACCTGGCAGAACCAGGTCCTTGGTAAATCACTTTTTTTAAAAAACTTCAATTAATTGTTCTGCTTTCAGAGTACCTGTGTCTGCATCTTAGGGAGTAGATGTTGTTTTTATTAATCCTCACCTGAGAATATGTTTATAGATTTTAGAGAGAGAGGAATATCGATGTGGGAGAGAAACATGGATCGGTTACCTTCTCTGTACACACCGTAACAAGGGACTGAACCTACAATCTATGTATGTTCCCTGACTAGGAATCAAACGTACAACCTTTTGGTGTCCAGGACAACACCCCAAACAACTGAGCCACCCGGCCAGGGCTCAGGAAGTAGCTCGCAGATAGTTTGTTAAACTGAAGCTTATGGCCAAGACAGATTAACACATTACTAATTTTATCCCAACAAAAATGAAGGTTTAAGAAGAACCTTTCCTGGGACATTTTGGGTACAGTAAACCTGTGAACTGTAGTCACCTGACTGATGCCGCAGTCCTGGCAGCCTAGAGCTGTCATTTAGAGACGTGCCCTATGGGACTGGTTTGGCTCAGTGGATAGAGCGTCGGCCTGTGGACTGAAGGGTCCCGGGTTCAATTCCGGTCAAGGGCGTGTACCTTGGTTGCGGGCACATCCCCATTGGCGGGGGGGACGGACGGTGCGGGAGGCAGCTGGTCGATGTTTATCTCTCATCGACATTTCTAACTCTCTGTCCCTCTCAATTCCTCTCTGTGTAAAATCAATAAAAATATATATTATTAGAGACGTGCCCTAAGCTCAGGAGCCCACTGGCTTGCAGGGTAGGCGTGGACCCCACAGAGGTTTGGTCCAGGCTGCATAGCTCTTTGACTTGGCCCCTGGTTCTCTCTTAGACTGCTGACCCTGGGGCTGTCTCTCCTGCACGCCGACGTGGTTCTAAATGCAACCATTCGCAACGTGCTCCGGGAGAAGATCTATTCGACTGCCTTTGACTACTTCAGGTACTCCCCGCACTGTGCCGTGCAGTGGCCAGGGTCAGCCCAGCTCCAGACAGTGCCTCTGGTTGTCCCCGGTCCCAGAGGTCATTACAGGGGGAAACTGTTTGTCTGGTTTATGCCATCAACCTCATTCAGCAACCCTGACACCCCTGGGTTTGACTTTCCCAGCCCTGTGCTGTGTTTCCATGTATGTACTTAGCCTCCCTATGAGATGAACAATAATTCAGTTCAATTGACTTAAGAGATTAAGTGCATCCTTTTAACTCTCCAATTACTATGAATGGCTATTGCAAATACCTGCCCCCCCGGGGCTTTGCAAGTATGGGTGTTGTTGTATGGAAACAGCGGTAGTTGCACAACCTGCCACAAGTACACCATTCTGCGAGAGCGGGAGACACTGCTGAGGATAGTGGCCGAGGTGGTCATGAGCGGGCTAGTCCCACTCCCGTGCAGGGTAAGATAGTTTTCCTGATCGGAGCTCTGGGCTAACCTGTCATCATTCGGACACTGCATTATAATGTGCTGCCTTCTAGTCCCTGACTCCAGGCACTCAACTCTTGTCTTCTTGTGGTTGTTTGAAGTTGTCCCCCGAGGTTTCCTACCCAAGGAGAAAAGAGGCTGCGCGAAGACATAAGCATAATGATTAAGTTTTGGACCGCTATGTTCTCAGATAAGAAGTACCTGACTGCCAACCTGCTTGTTCCCCCAGGTGAGGGCTGTTCTGAGCAGTGCAGCTGCTCACGGGGTGGTGGGGCTGAGGTGTGGGGTAGAGGCGGTGCAGGACAGAGGTGTGCAGTGGACAGCCCTGAAGGAGCCAGGTCAGAAGAGCATTTAGGGCCCAGCTGAGGCCTGGCCTTGGCCATGTTGCCCAGTCACCAAGGGCCTGAAGCCTGCCTGGCCACCAGTTCGCCAGCCCCAGCTGAGGGGCAGAATGAACAGATGCCATCAGCGTCACTCCTCCCGGCACCAGCTCGGTTTACCAGCACCTGCCGCATATCTAACAGTCTGTATTGGTAGGAAACAGTCAAATGGACAAGTGATTTCAACAGGAGGGGATTATGGGAGCATCCCTCAAGGAGAGGCACTGGGCCCATTGGAGTTGGGGAGCCAGGGACCATTTCTGGGAGAGGCAACACTTGAGCTGAGTTTCTGAGAATGAATAGGAGCCATCAGGGTGGATACAGGTGACGGAATAAGGAAATGGGCTAAAGTGTAAGCAAGCAGCAAACCTCCAGAAGAAAACATGTTCTTATTCTGGAAGCATGGAGCCCACACACACCATAAAGTAGATGAGGAGCGGAGTTTCTGCAGCCAGGCCCGCAGCTGACGACCTGACTGCCAGGAAAGGAAAGAAACATGAGAAGCAGGCACAGTGATTTCCTCAGTCAGCTTCCTGGCTCCACTCAGAACAGGCAACCCGCCCCCCTGGTCCTCATGTACAACCTGGTGCCGGGGACCAGATAACTGCCGTCATTTATCGAGACGACTACCATGTTTATTCTGTTCTATCTTAAAGGCTGGGAGGAAGATATACATTTGAGTAAGCTTTTCATCCAGAACCTCTCAGATGTCTGGGTTAGTTCTGCAAAGCCGTCATCAGCCGTGTGTCCGCCTGCTCTTCCATCAGTGCCTTGTCTCTGGTGAAAATTCAGACACCTCATTCTAGAAGCAACGTTGTCTTTGCCCACAGATAATCAAGACACCCGGAGCAACCTGGATATAGCTGTGGGCTCCCGCCAACAGGCCACGCAAGGCTGGATCAACACCTACCCCCTGTCCAGCGGCATGTCCACCATCTCCAAGAAGTCAGGTCAGTGGAAGGTTTGCTGACAGGTTCCTCAGGACTGAGTCACATCCTGCCAGCTCAGACGGTGGACAGAGCACTGAAAGACAGCTTCCTCTGGGTTCTAGAAACAAAGGGTGGGCCATTGACCGCCAAGGAACACATGTGTGCTCCCCTTTGCTCCCCAGGCATGTCCAAGAAAACCAACCGGGGCTCCCAGCTGCACAAATACTACATGAAGCGCAGAACGCTGCTGCTGTCCCTGCTGGTAAGGCACCCCCCGCCGTGTGCCCACGGCGCCGGGGCGGAGGGGAGCAGAGCAGCACGTGGGCACATGCAGAAAGCGCATCAGTGTCGGTCTCATCTCGCCAGGCCACCGAGATTGAACGTCTCACCACGTGGTACAACCCACTGTCGGCCCCAGAGCTGGAGCTGGACCAGGCCGGGGAGAACAGCGTGGCCAACTGGAGGTCCAAGTACACCAGCCTGAGCGAGAAGCAGTGGAAAGACAATGTGAACCTTGCCTGGAGCATCTCTCCTTACCTGGCCGTGCAGCTGCCAGCCAGGTGGGCCCCATCACACCTGCTTGACAAGGGCTTTGCCAGAGGAAGGAGGCCTCAGTGAGGAGAAATGTGACATGTCATCGTCAGGGGCAGTCATGGAAGCAATATTAGCAGGCTGCTCCTCCGCCCTGGACATTTCGCCCAGTCCTGTGCAGTGGTCACACAGCATGGACTCCTGCCTAGGGTACCCCAGCACCTGGAGCCCCAGGAAGTCACATCAGCACATTCAGGCCCCAGTCTTATTCGAGGAGGAAAGTGCGTGCATGGAGGCTACCACTTCAGGGAGTCCACCTGGGAAGGGTTTGGGTTTGTTCCTGGATGTTGACTTTCAGTGGCAGGCTACCCAGAGGAGGCAGCCAGCAGCAGAGGCATTGTGAACTCTCAGGGACCCTCTTACAAGGACAGAGCTCTTAGACTGAGAGGGACTGCCAAGGCCCTCCCATTCCATCCCACCAGAGGGATTGTGTGTGTCCCCCAATGTGGATGCTTTCCCGTTAGCTTGCTTACTGACCGCTTCCTCCTGGTTCTAATTCAGTCCTCTGGATCAAGACCACAGCCTGACAGTGTTCATAGAAAGCCTGAGCCAGTAACACCTGAAAACTTACACCCGCCCTCCCACTTGCTAAGATGCCTTCTGGCCCGTGAATGGGTTGGGGGCCGGGGCCAGGGGGTGTTCTAAAGGCAAGGACAGGAAAGGAGGCAGCCTTTGAATGGTGAGATAGGATCATTCCTGTTGGAGATGGTTCTGGCATCTTATAGCCGATCATAATGCTGTTCGTTGCAAACACTTGTGTTTGGAGTTACCCATGTGTCAGCAGATAGAGTTGGGATTGATCTGCATCCGTGCAGTTCAGGGCTCCCTCGGCTCCTCTTCTGCTGGTGATGCCGTCCCCTCCATCCCTCTGTGGCCGTAGGTTTAAGAACACAGAAGCCATTGGCAGTGAAGTGACCCGTCTGGTTCGGTTGGACCCAGGAGCCGTTAGTGACATTCCTGAAGCTATCAAGGTAATCTATGATAATAAAAGCATAATATACTTAGACTGAACAACCTTCTAGATGAAGCTGGGGCAGCAAGGGGAGCCGGGGCCCCGGTGCCAGAGGGAAGCCAGTGAGGGGAAGGAATGCCTACTCTTTTTTTTTTTTTTTCTTTTAATTGATATTTTGCAGAGAGGAAGAGAGAGGGATAGAGAGTTAGAAACATCGATGAGAAAGAATCATCGATCAGCTGCCTCCTGCACACCCCCCATTGGGGATGTGCCCGCAACCAAGGCACATGCCCTTGACTGAAATCGAACCTGGGACCCTTCAGTCCCCAAGCCGACGCTCCATCCACTGAGCCAAACCAGTCTCGGCGGAATGCCTACTCTTGCATAAATTTTGTGCATGAGGCCTCTAGTGTGGTATGTGCTGGGGAGTGGGTTCAAAATGCACAAAAACAGAATGGTCTCTAGAAAAGCCTGGAAACTAGAAATATGACAGAAGCCTGGTGACCTTGGTGGTATAATGATTTTTCTAATTTCCTATGTTTTCCACTCCTCCTGTGAAACATGTATGTTACTGAATGTGCTTCACCCTGGTTGAAATTGTGCTGTTGTACATAACTGTCAGAAGCCCTTTCCCACTTTGTTTTCAATGCGTTACAATCATCACTTTTCGGGCCATCCTTGTGATGTGGGATGGAGCTGAGTATTTCCAGATGGGCCCCTGAGACAGGCCAACCATCTCCCTGTTTCCTTCCCAGTTCCTGGTCACCTGGCACACCATCGACGCCGATGCGCCTGAGCTCAGCCATGTGCTGTGCTGGGCGCCCGCGGACCCGCCCACGGGGCTCTCCTACTTCTCCAGCATGTACCCACCGCACCCTCTCACGGCACAGTATGGGGTGAAAGTCCTGCGGTCCTTCCCACCGGTAAGCCCAGCCCTTGGCCTTAGTGGGACTCCCCAACAGTGTTTAGGGGGAGAGATGAGAGACAGGCTTTATTTCAAATCCTGATGTAGGCCTGATTAAACACTGGTCTACCTTAGCACATCCTATATAATAAAAGCCTAATATGCAAATCAACCGGACAGCGGACTGACCAATGGAACAATCAGTTGCTATGATGTACACTGACCACCAGGGGGCAGACACTCAGCACAGAAGCTGCTCTCAGCCTGCAGGCCCCAGGCCAGCCAAGGCGGGCACCAGCAGGGGTCCCTCCTCCAACCCCCTGTCTACCGCCCTGCCAGTTACCCTGTGGAGGGAAGAAACTGGTGATGGCAGCAGCGGCAGGAGGCAAGGCCAGCCAAGGTGGATGACAGTGGGCCCACAGATCATCCCTGATCGCCAGCCAGGCCTAGGGATCCTACTCATGCACAGATTTCATGCATCGGGCCTCTAGTGTCTTTATATTTCTGTTTAGAAGTAGTCATAGAAGATAGATTTCGTTCTAATTCAGATGTGTTTCCTAGGTGTATTTCTTTTTAAGTGTCTGAGTTAAAAATGAAGTTTACTTAAGTTGGTTCTAGTTGTAGCCATACAGGCTCATGGCCCAATGACCCCACATGACAAGCACATTTGGTAGAAAGTTCCAGAGTCAGAATTATTGTAGCTCTAGCACACGGGCCTACTGTAACCTCAGCCCTTGTCCCCAGGCAGGCCCCCACCAGTGAATACAGGTGGGCCTTCTCCTGTTGTAGACACGGGAGCCTTGCTCCTCTTGCTTTTTCTCACTGATGATGAGTTTTAAGCCATTTTCCTTGCTGTCCTCTGGACTTTCCCAGGTTCTCAGTCCTGCTGTGATCTCCAGCAAGGACAGTATCCTGGAGGCTGAGTGACAGGCCAGGTTGGGGTGGGGGGGACCTGGGGTGTCCATCCGCATTGAATTGTCCTCACCTTTCCTAGCGGTGAGGAATTGTCCTCCCTCTCTGAGGTCATGATCTCTCCTCCTCATTTGCAGGACGCCATCCTGTTCTACATCCCCCAGATCGTGCAGGCCCTCAGGTATGACAAGGTAAGGCTGTGCCTGTGCATGTGTCCTCTTCCCTCAGAGCTGTGCGGGCGCTGAGGAGGGAGCCCTTGGCCATAAGGACATGCCCTCCAGCCTTCACGCCAGCCTGGTGATCAGGGGTGTTCCCAGCCTGCCTTGGGAGCGGGACCACCAACCTGAGCTCCTTTCACACCCATCCCCGCCCTGGTTGTCACCAGTGTCCATGGCCAGGAGGCCCCCACTCACCCTGAGGCCCGTCTCCCTCTGCAGTGAGCCAGTTCTGGAAGTGTTCTCGGCCTGGCCCGGGTTCCCACTCACTGGATGCGGGTCTCAGCAGGTCCCCTGACTCCCTTGTCTCTCCAGTGGAAGCAGTGAAGCTTGGATGAGATGATGTATTAGTTTGCAAGGGCTGCCATAGCCAAGTGCTATAGGCTGGGGGTCTTAAACAACAAGACATGATTTTCTCACGGTTCTGGAGGCTGGAAGTTGGAGACTGAGGCCTCGCTCTTCTGAGGCCTCGCTCCTTGGCTTGTAAAAGGCTGTCCTCAGTCTAGCACAGAGCCCGGCACAGAAAACCACCTGGGGGCCTTATCCACAGGCCAGCCGGCCAGAACTTGACCTGGCCGGTAGGCTATCCTCACTGCAGACCCAAAAGCTGATTTTTGCTCGCTGCTGGAAACCGTGGCGCCTGCTCCTGCTCTGGGTAACAGTCGCTCCTGGAGAGCGGCTCCAGGCCGGGGCTGACATGACCTTGCCGTCCTGCAGATGGGCTACGTGCGCGAGTACATCCTGTGGGCGGCATCCAAGTCCCAGCTGCTGGCACACCAGTTCATCTGGAACATGAAGACGAACATCTATCTCGATGAAGAGGGCCACCAGAAGGACCGTGAGTGTTTTGTCATCTTCCCTCAGCTTCCCCCCGATCTTTAACATGTCGTGGGTCATTCCCCCCCGCAGCTGCCCCGGCCTGCAGTCCCTCTCCTTCCCGCCCTTTGGCTGCAATGCCTCCCCTTTAACACACAGCGGGGCAGGTCCCCACCCACCAGGAAGCCTTTGCTAGCGCCCCCTGCAGATTCCCTGCCTGCCCCTCCCCAGGCACTTGGAAGACCCTCCTGCTCGGGCTGAGCTGCTTCTCCCAAGAGGTGGCCCCTGTGCCTGACCCAGTGACCCCACATGAGAACCAGGGCAGCGGTTCTCAGAGAGACTTCCCTTAAAACGGACCGGGCGTAAGAACGTTGATTACGAGGGGTTAGTCGGAGCAGAGCCAGGAGGTGCCAGTGAGCGCTGGCACCCTTGGCCCCTCTGCCTGTGCAGCCTCACAAGTCAACGCACTGATGCAGACAAACACCTCCAGGTGTGCTGACTGTGGGTTCACGAGAGCTTATCAGGGACCCCCAGGGGTCCGCAGACCTCTCTGGTGACGGCGGGTCTCGGTGCCGGGGAAGAGCCAGACTGTGCGTCCAGCAGGCAGGTTCTTCGGGGCTTTTCTGCGGCTCGGCTGCAGGCTCGCCCTCTCACTTTCCCCGTCAGCCGACATTGGTGACCTCCTGGAGCAGTTGGTGGAGGAGATCACAGGCTCCTTGTCGGGCCCGGCCAAGGACTTCTACCAGCGGGAATTTGACTTCTTTAACAAGATCACCAACGTGTCGGCCATCATCAAGTAAGCAGCACTCCTGCCCGTCCCGCGAGGGGGGGTGCCTGGGTGGTGCGAGTGAACGGCTGGGTGGCAATCTCTGCCCTCCTCACGGTGTAGCAGCATGCACAGCCATTGAGCTTAATAAACATCATGGTCGCATTCCAGATACTGTCCCACAGCCCAAGGCCACTCTGCTCTCTCCTAGTTCGGAAGAGCCTAGTTAGGAAAACCAGACTCCTCCACTCGCCCACTGGTAAATGGCTCCCCTCGTGAGGAATGCGGGGCAGGAACTCTGCTCCTAGAGGCACCGAGCTTGGAGGGCCTCCAGGAGGAGCTAGAGCTAGGATGTACACTGAGAGGGTGGTCAGACGGGGGGTCCTGGCACCCCCAGAAGTCCCACAGGCCAGTTCCCACAGAAGACACAGCATTTCCGTCTTTTCCACAGGCCCTACCCTAAAGGCGACGAGAGGAAGAAGGCTTGTCTCTCAGCTCTGTCTGAAGTGAAAGTACAGCCTGGTAAGCCGGAGGCTGAGGAGATGGGCTGCTCCTGCAGGGACCGGGGCACTGCCCTCCCTGAGGAGTGTGGGCAGGGACGAGGGGCATGACACCAGCAGTGGGCCTGGCCTCCAGCCTGGGCCCTGGCTGCCCCCAGTGCCCTCCCAGAGTCTGACCCTGAATTTTCTTTTCCTTGCTGCCTGCGGTTTCTCTAAAGACCAAGACACTGTCCTCAGCAGCTATTATTCTAGAAGGTTCCTGAACTCCAGTGTCGGCCACACAGACAGTGGGAATGGGCCTGGAATGGGGGCATCAGAGGTGTGTGAGGATCTGTCGGGATGAGGGTGCCCACATTTCCTAGGAAGCTGCTCCCTGTGCCTGAAGCTGTTGTCATGCAGAATTTGAGTCCAGTGCGGTCAAACCTGGGCTTTCTCAAATCCAGGCTTTACTCCAGAGCTTTCCATTTTTTATTAATTTATTTATTTTCAGAGAGGAAGGGAGAGGGGGAAGAGAGAAACATCAGTGGTGAGAGAGAATCATTGATCGGCCGCCTCCTGCACGCTACCCACCGGGGATTGAGCCCACAACCCGGGCATGTGCCCTGACTGGGAATCAAAATGTGACCCCGTGGTTCATAGATCGATGCTCAATCGCGGATCCACAGCTCTCCATTTTAACCATTGGTATAGATTTATTTTTATCAAAACCCGAGCGTCCTATGCAAATGTTCCCACCAGCTGCCCTCGGCAAGGTTGCCCATATGGGTCTCAGTGTAGCTCTTTCCTTGGCTTGTTCTGTTGAGCTCCTGCCCTCCTCAGACACACAACAGCTCAGCTTCTCAAGTCCACGGGGGCCTCCATTTGCCTTATCAGTGAGCCCCCTGCTCCCCACAGACCATGCTGCTGGGGTTTTTCCCGGAGGCACTGGGGAGCCAGTGGGCTCTAGAGCAGAGGAGTAAGGATGGCATCTTAGTGAGGCTAGAGCCGGCAGGTGAAGGGTGAGAGGGAGGGGCGGGACCTTGTGGTCCTGGTTTGCCCCTCATCCCCTGGTAGGACAGCCCATCTGCAGCCCACAGCTAGGCCTCACTCTCCCCGGGAGGCTCCCCGGTCTTTCCTGTTCCAGGGCCCCTCCCGAAACCCACCTCCCGAGCTCTCCCCCCGCCCAGTGGCGCAGGGAGCACCCCCCCCAGGGCACCTGCCTGTTCCCGGCCAACAGCAGGGTTTCTCTTGTCCTCCTACGTGACGTGTGTGCTGAGTGGTAGCTACTGATAGGGGGCTGAGTCCAAGAACTTGAGGTGAGCAGAGCGGGCAGAAAGCTCCTGCGTGGGTCCTCTGAGAGCGGCCCCGTGCCAGCAAGGGCAGCACACACTCCCTGCCTGTCAGCTGAATATTTAACCAACGTGCCACATGGCCAGCACAGGGAGAAGACAGGCTGAGGGCTGAGGGCTGAGGGCGTCCTCCTGGAGAAGCGTCTCCCGGAAGGGGTGGCTCCTCTGTCAGATATCAGGAAGGATGGAGAGAGCACAGAGCCGGAGGACAGACGGCTCGTGGCCATGGGACAAGCGTTTCCAGTGCCCAGAGGAGCACCGGAGGCCCCGGGCGCCAGCCCGTCTGCAGGGCGGAGTGTGCACGGAGAGCTCTGGTGGCAATGGGCTGTGTCCTCGCCGTTCCCACGCTCGGGCGCCCTGTGACTTGTCCTCTCTCCCTGCAGGCTGCTACCTGCCCAGCAACCCCGAGGCCATCGTGCTGGACATCGACTACAAGTCAGGGACACCCATGCAGAGGTGAAGGCCGCCCCCCTCAGCCACCCCTGCCCGGGCTCCCGTCGGCTGTGTCACTGAGCACTTCTCTCCGTGTCTTGCAGCGCCGCCAAAGCTCCGTACCTGGCTAAGTTTAAGGTGAAGCGATGCGGAGTTAGTGAACTTGAAAAAGAAGGTCAGTGGAGAATTTCTGTATTCTGGGATCCAAGTATTTCCCCCTTTCTAATCTACTTTCTTTAAAAAAAAAATTTTTTTTGTTAATATATTTTTATTGCCCCTCCCTAAGGGGAAGGGAGAGGGAGAGAGAGAGAAACCGATCGCCTACCTCCTGCACACCCCCTCCTGGGGATCCAGCGTGTAGCCCAGACTTGTGCCCTGACAGGGAATTGAACTGGTGACCTCTTGGTGCCTGGGTCGATATGCGAACACTGAACCACACCAGCCGAGCTAATGCCCCTTCCGTTAGCATGTTTAGTTTGTTACCAGCGCCCCATGAGAGAGAGTGGTCGTCCATCCGTTCATAGCGTGGCCTCTTTATTTAGGGGTGGCACAGAGCTCAGGTGCAGTGATGGAGACCCCGAAAGGTTAGCCCCAAAGTCTGTCCAAGAGATCGCTTCTTGAGACAAAGCGGCCAAGCCTTTGAGAGGCATACTCCTCTGCTCAGGCTGCCATCCTTGTGGCTGCATCCCTCCAACCTCTGCCCTGTCCCCACCCGGCCGTCTCCCCGTGTGCCGTGTCCGAATCGCCCTCTTCCGATAAAGCGTCCGCGTTATTGTGGCCTCATTCACTCGTTCACATGTGCAAAGACCCTTCTTCCAAATAAGTCACATTCTGTGGTTTCTGGTGGGCATGAAGGTGGAGGGGATGATAGTCAACCCAGTGCAGGGGGTCGGTTTCCCGGCCTGACCTCAACCCTGGCCACCACGTCCTCCCAGGCACCAGGGTCCAGACACACTCCCCTGCCCCATCTCAGTGCCCACCACTGACCCGAGGCACACTGCAGGCTCACTTCTCATGAAAAGCAGCTCTGTCCTCAGTCCCATTAAGTGTAAGTGTTCCTAGGAAAAGTCCCCCGGCCCGATGACTCCCCTGGCACCCCCTGACGTTTGCTGGGCTCTCACCGTGCCCAGGGTTTCGCATTCCCTCACAATCCACGGTTCCCAGGCTCCTTCCGGGCACACGAGCAGGGTGTGCCCTGGCCCCTTCAGAGGGCCTCTCACTGCCTCGGCTCACAGGCAGCCTCTGCCCCCACCACGCAGGTCTGCGGTGCTGCTCCGACGCCGAGGACCAGGGCAGCGCGCAGGAGGCCGACGGCCAGAAGATCTCCTGGCAGGCGGCCATCTTCAAAGTGGGAGATGACTGCCGACAGGTACGGCCAGGCCCAGTGTGAGCTTGCACGCACAAGGCAAGTCTGGTTCTGTGGGGACCGGTGCTGCAGAGTAAGTCAGGGCCTTCTCCACCCGGGCCCTTCCAGGAACCCTCCTGCTCTGCACCCACTAGCTGCCGAGAGGGAGCTGCCCTGAGGTTGGGTGCTCTTACTCTCGCCCCCCACCAGGCAGTGTGGCTCAGCCCAGGGCCTGGTGGTCAGTGAGGCCAGGCCCCGCAGCCTTCATCCCTCTCTCAGCGGGCAGGGACCCCAGAGTCACATGAGCTGGAGGACGCTGGCCCCCTACCCTGTGTCTCCTCGGTTCCCAGGACATGCTGGCCCTGCAGATCATCGATCTCTTCAAAAACATCTTCCAGCTGGTCGGCCTGGACCTCTTTGTCTTCCCCTACCGAGTGGTGGCCACCGCCCCCGGGGTAAGTTCCCCGCAGGAGCCCGCCAGCTGCCCGTCAGGCCTTGGCCAAGCGCGGCCAGCTCACAGGCCTGGCACCTGGCCTTCCTCCCTAGTGCGGGGTGATCGAGTGCATCCCCGACTGCACCTCTCGGGACCAGCTGGGCCGCCAGACGGACTTCGGCATGTATGACTACTTCACACGCCAGTACGGGGACGAGTCCACCTTGGCCTTCCAGCAGGTGACCAGCAGGACAGCTCCCAGCCTGGGCTTGTGTGTGCTCTCCGCCCTGCCCCTCGGGGGGACCCTGCTTCCCCATCCTTGCTTGTCTGATCCTCCTACATTTGGGGGTAAAGCCAGGGCACCCAGCAACCTTCCTGGGTATTTAAGAAACCCTCGAAATGGACTCCCTAGGATAAAGCTAATTCACGGGCATGGGAAGGGCCTACCGCCCCTGCACCGAGGCCCTGGGCACGGAGCCGGGAGGCACAGCCCCCACGGCCGCCGTTAGCACCAGGCTCTCTCACGCAGGCGCGGTACAACTTCATCCGCAGCATGGCCGCCTACAGCCTCCTGCTGTTCCTGCTGCAGATCAAGGACAGGCACAACGGCAACATCATGCTGGACAAGAAGGGCCACATCATCCATATCGGTCAGCCCGCCCGGCACCGCCCTCCTCTTCTCCCTTCCCCCTGAAGCACAGGAGGTGCAGGGGTGCTGGCGCCCCCAGCTGGGGAGGGTCAGGGTTCAAGTCCAGTTTTGAGAGCTGAGCTGTTGGGCACTGGGGGTGAGTAGAAAGTGGGGCCATGGGGCGTGGAGAACTCTGAGGTTGGAAACCAGAGCCAAGCTCATCCGCCTCAGCGCCGGCCTCTTCGCCTCTGCTGGCTCCTCTCCGCCCCTAAGTAAACGTGACCTGTGGCCACTCCCAGCCCCGGCTGAAGCACACCCCCTGTCTCCCTGGCATCTGATCCCCTCACAAATGGCTTCTCGGGGTTCTGCAGACTTTGGCTTCATGTTTGAAAGCTCGCCAGGCGGCAACCTTGGCTGGGAGCCGGACATTAAGCTGACAGATGAGATGGTGATGATCATGGGAGGCAAGATGGAGGCCACGCCTTTCAAGTGGTTCATGGAGATGTGTGTCCGCGGCTACCTGGCCGTGCGGTGAGTCCCGGGGAGGGGTGTGGACAGCCTGGCTCCAGTCCTGGCTGCCACTCAGCCAGCACAGCCAGACCCGAGAAGGTCCCTTTGTGGATGGGGGGCCCGAGGCTCAAAGAGCGCAAGGGGGCTGGAGGCCACCTGGTAGCCCAGGGCCTTGCTTCCCGTCGCCCCTCTCTGCCCGCCTGTGCCAGTGTCTCCTCCTGCCCGGGCGGCAGTGCAGCCACGTCCTACGCCTCCTGGGCCGGACTTCACTTGTCAGTGCCTGGAGGCACCCCACTGAGCACCCCAGTCACCCAACCTGAGCACGGCCACCCAGGCTGCATGCCGAGACTCACTGTCCTGGTGTCAGTGTCACGTGGCCAAGGCCCCGCAGCCGTGTGTGTGACACTTGGCCTCCAACCCAGAGTCTGTCAGAGCTACGTCACACCCCCTGGTGCACACCCTCCAGGAGGGTCAGGGCACCCTGTGCTGCAGCCGCGCTGCCTCCCGGGGCACAGAAGCCACGGCTGGGGTCTCGGGCAGGGGGACCAGAGCACCACTGCTCGGTCTGCTCGGGGACGGTGAGCCCAGCCTGGGGGCTGCGGGCCTGCCCTGGAGAGACATGAAAGGTGGCAGAGGGGGAGGAGATGGCCAGGCCACAGGCCTGAGCAGGCCACCCCACTCACCGGCCTCTGTCCCCTCCCTCCCTGCCTCTCCCCAGGCCCTACATGGACGCAGTCGTCTCTCTGGTCACCCTCATGTTGGACACGGGCCTGCCCTGCTTTCGTGGTCAGACAATCAAGCTCTTGAAGTAGGTCCTGGGCAGACACACAGACCATTTGGGGAGGCACTTCCCCCCAAGGTGGGGTCCTCTTGAGAGGGGTAACTGATTCCTATCGAGGCCGAGTGCTCTCCTTGGAACCCCAGAGCAGACCGGGTTCCGGGGCGAGGCAGTCACCAGCCACGGCTGAGGACAGACCCAGAAGGATGCAGTGCCATCCCAGACTGCTGGCTGCAGGGGCGTGGCCCCTGCTGATCCTCCCTCAGCCAGGGGCCCCTTAGCCCAGGAGGTGCTGGGGAAGGGAACAGCCTCTAGGCCAGCTGGGAACAGTGTTCCCTCAGGAGGGAACATGGCCCGGGCCTGACCTGTGCCGAACAATCCCTAGAAGTGCTCGGGTTAGTCCTTGGGCAAGAGCACAGCCTGTGGGGAGGGCAGCCCTGACACAGTCTCTCTGCAGGCACAGGTTCAGCCCCAACATGACTGAGCGAGAGGCTGCGAATTTCATCATGAAGGTCATTCAGAGCTGCTTCCTCAGTAACAGGCGAGTCACCCCCCCTCCCCCCTCCCTCCTCCCCCTTCCTCCTTCCCCCTCCCCAGCGTCGCCCCCCACACCTCGGTGCTCTCCGGGCACCTGCTGGGACTGGGCCTGGGCCAGGGGACAAGGAAGCTCATTCTGGGAGCCTGCCCCGAACCCCCTGGAGTGAGCGCTCAGGGCTGCGGGGTGCCGGCAGAGGGGCTGGGACGTGCTGAGGGCCTGACGGCCAGAAACCACGCCCACCTGAGGCTGAGCCACAGTGGGAAAGGTCCTTGTGGGGGGCGTGCAGGCCAGCAGGACCAGGGGAGAAGCAGCAGCAGCAGGAGGAGGGTGGGGATGGCCACTCAGCATCGCCATGAGGAACAGTGGAGTAACAAGAACGGGACGGGTCAGGTGGGCACTGGCTGGGCTGACAGCACAGGAGCAGCGCCATGTGGTCCTGACGAGGGCAGTGGCTCCAGGTGGGGTGGGGAATGACATCCGAGTTAGCAAGAGAGGTTTGGAAGGCAATACCAGGAAATACTTCCGATGCTGGTTTTGCTGGTGAAATGAGGCCCGCAGCTGAGCCCAGTATCCCTCGTTTGGGTGCCACACACCAGGGAAGGCCTAGAGTGGCACCTGCACAGGCGGGGGCAGCTCCTGTAGACGGACCGCTGGGATCAGGGGCAGGCATCTGGCTGAGGAAGGGCCATCCACTGGAGCCCGCATTTTGGGCCCATTGAGCGAGAGGTGGCCTCAGAGGCCGAGCAGGAGATGGGGGCACCGCGTGGCTCTTGCGGCCATGGCTCTTGGTGAAGGAGGAGGGCCCGGGCGCGGGAGGGGCTGGCAGTTTTACATGTGTTTGTCCAGGGAGGAGTGGGAGGGACTCTGAAGGGCAGCTGTCAGAGTGAAGGACATGGAGGGCTCAGGGACCCGTCCAGCCTCCTCTCTCTCCTGCCCCCACCCCAGGAGCCGGACCTACGACATGATCCAGTACTATCAGAACGACATCCCCTACTGAGGATGCCGACGGAGCACCAGCTGCTGCGGGCCCACCGAGCCCCTCGCAATCACGGAGCCCTGCCAGCCCTCCGTTGCCCCACCGCGTACAAGGTCACAGGGGGTGAACTGCCAGGAGCCCTGTCGTTTCATCCAGTGGAGTTATTTTTATAGGACAAAGCACACCGTGCAGAGCCTGGCCACCGTTCCCTCCCCCGGCGTGGACCACGTGGCGAGACCAAAACGACAATCACCGGTGGCACGGCCTCTGCACGGGCGGAACTCTGTTTGCACTGAACACATTCCCTACCTGTCGTATTTCATAGGTACATGAAGTATTTTCTTGTGTATGAAAATTATATTCAACTTCCTATTTAACCGATGTGAAGGAAATAAAACCAACGGACGTGCTGTTTGAACCGAGAATCAGGTTCCTTGTTTGGTCCCAGGGGCACACTTAGCTGAAAAGGGATTCCTGGAGGTGCAGGGAGAGAGGGACAGGGTTTCCTCAGGAACGAGGCGAGGGCAGCCGGCTGTGCAGCCCGCACCCACAGGGCTCCTCCCCGCTATGGCTGCCCCCCAAAGGCGACTCCCCCGTGCAGATGTTCCAAAAGGAACTGCATTCTCCCAAGCTGCTCCCCTCGGGGTCCTGTGGACGCCACTGGCAGTCCTGGCCGGTCCTGCCCACGTCACTCCTCGGCGCAGGCATCACTCGGTGTCCTGCCTTGCTCTAGTCTCTTCCCACTTTCCTGTAGTTCATGTTCAAGCACTCCTTTCTGGAACTCCAAACCTTTGTGGCACTAGCTCCTGGCAGCAGCCATCTACCCCCCTCACTATGACCCTCTAATTAGGTTACGCAGGTAAGAAGTCAAGACCTGAGACCAAACAAGACACGGGACATCTAGAAATAAGTCACTAAAATTAAAAATGCAACCTATTGGTTAAATAGCAGATGAGAGCCCCTAACTGGTCTGGCTCAGTGGATAGAGCGTCGGCCTGCGGACTGAAAGGTCCCAGGTTCGATTCCGGTCAAGGGCATGTACCTTGGTGGTAGGCACATCCCCAATAGGTGTGCAGGAGGCAGCTGATCGATGTTTCTCTCTCATCGATATTTCTAACTACCTTCCTCTCTGTAAAAAAAAAAAAATCAATAAGATATATATTTTTAAATGCCAGCAGTAGTTAAGGTTGGAAAAGAGAATTTTATTGGCTTCACAGACAACACTAGTAAAATTGCTTATAGATCCCCAAGGAGTGTACAGAAAAGACCCAAGAACGGAAGTCCAGCAATATCACAGGGAATACATGCTCGCACACCCGCCCCCCTGTGGTTCACTGGACTGGTCCAGGGCCGCAGGGGGCGCCAGTGTAGTGCAGTGAGGCTGGGCGGGGTGGCCGGGCTTTGGGGGGCGCAGCAGCCAGCCTCTCCCACCGCAGCCCGCCCGCAAGGGCCCACCGGTTGCCCTGCGAGATGGGCTGGCCGGGAGCAGCTCGCTGCAGGCAGATAGCAGCCCGGAGCAGGAGCAGCGGGCAGCTTGCAGTGCCAGCTGGACCGCAAGAGGAAACGGAGGGAGACCCCCAGAGCCGAGGTCGCTTCTCTGCACAGACGCATCCAGCTGGTAGAGAGTTGGATCGACCCCGAGAGCATCTGGCAACAGCTTTGCAGAAACTGGAGGAAGCTGCTGAGAAGGCAGCCGAGGGGAGCGAGAGGAATGAAAGTCATGGAAAGGCGAGCCCAAAAAGGAGGAGAAAATGGAAATTCAGGAGATCCAACTGAAAGAGGCCGAGCGCATGGCTGAAGATGCCGACCGCCAGCAGGAAGAGGTGGCTCGTTAGCTGGTCATCACAGAGAGCGGCCCGGAACGTGCAGAGGAGCGGGCGGAGCTCTCAGAAGGCCACGTTCAACAGCTGGAAGAACAGTAAGTCCTCTCAGAAGGAAGACAAATTCGAGGAGATCAAGGTCCTTGCTTTTTTTAAATATATATTTTATTGATTTTTCACAGAGAGGAAGGGAGAGGGATAGAGAGTTAGAAACATCGATGAGAGAGATCGATCAGCTGCCTCTTGCACACCTCCCACTGGGGATGTGCCCGAAACCAAGGTACATGCCCTTGACCGGAATTGAACCCGGGACCTTTCAGTCGGCAGGCTGACACTCTATCCACTGAGCCAAACCGGTTTTGGCATCAAGGTCCTTTCTGACAAGCTGAAGGAGGCTGAGACGCAGGCTGAACTTGCGGAGAGGTCAGTCACTATGTCAGAGAAAAGCATTGATGACTTAGAGGACAAGCTGTGCGCTCAGAAACTGAAGTACAAAGCCATCAGCGAGGAGCTGGGCCACGCTCTCGACAGGACTTCCATGTACATGTCCATCCACCCCACCTGTTCACATCCGAGCGCTCATGCTAATGTGATAACCTCACCTCTGCTCCCTTCCGGGCCTCCAGAGTCTCCATCTTCACTCCTTCCTGCTTCCTCTTTCGGCATAACCTAGGACAGTCATTGGTGGTGGTTGTTTTTTTTACTTTCTACTAATATAAAGGCCAAGCAGATTAAAAAAAAAAAAAAAAAAAAAAAAAAAGTCAGTTGTGCCCCAGCTGGTTTGGCTCAGTGGATAGAGTGCTGGCCTGCAGACTGCAAATACCTGGGGGTAAAGTTAAAAACATACAAGATCTCTACACTAAAAAATACAAACTATGCTTAGGGAAAAATTTTTTTTTAAAAAAAGGAGCGACATCGTGTTAGAGGATTGCAAGACACACTTTCTGCAAAGTGATCTCTAAATCCAGTATAATCAAAATCCCAGGCTGACAAGCCAAGTCTAAAATGTGTATTAAAATGCAAGATCCTCACAACATAAACCCTAGTGAGTCCCAATGTATGAATGGGAAAACAAAGTATTTACATCAACTAGAATACAAGTGTAAGGATGTCTTTGTGACTTACAGGCAAGAATGAATTTTTTTAGGACACCCTGCACAAAATTCTTAAATTTGATAAAATTTGAAAATTTGATAAGAATTCCATAAACAAATTTAAGCAAAAAAACAAAAAAAAAAACCTAGGAAGTACAAATCAACAAGAAAGCACTGGTTTCAAGGCCACAGCACGAACACGTGTGTGTCGACACAAGGAGCTCCATGGAACCATTTCACCACCGAAGAAAAACCGTAAATAAAATCGGAGCAGTGTTTGTATCAGACAAGATGATACAAACGAAGGGCCATCATTTCCTGAACGAAAAGAGCCAAGTGGCGAACACGGACACAGAAGCGGACCCCGGGGAAGCTGCCCAAGTGTCCTGCCTCGTGGAAGCCTACGTGGAGAGGGAACCAGCAAAGGGGCGCCGTAGGGGGTTCTAACGCCCACCCGCAGCCGGGGATGCAAACCCCCACCCGCGGCGGGTGGAGGAAACAGAGGAGGAAACAGACCGCCACAGACACCAACCCTCCGTTGCAGGAGGTAAGGAATTACAGACCAAAGTCCAGCGGGCTCCCGGGCAGCAGCCGGCGCCGTTAGGAAAGCGTCTTCCCGCGGGGCCGCCCGGAGCCCCTGGGAGCGAGCGAGCGCCGAGAGGGGGCGCCCTGCCCAAGCTGGAGGCCGGGCCCGGGAGCCCCGGTGCCGCGGGGCGCCCAACGGCCTCTTTAGCCGCAAGGTCCGCCTGGAAGGCCCGTGCCCAGAGGACGAGGTGCCAGAGCCGACGCCGGGCTGAGGAGCGCACGGCCCGCCCCCAGGAGCCTCCCCAGGGCCCCCCCAGGAGCCTCCCCAGGGCTCCCCCAGGAGCCTCCCCAGGGCCCCCCCAGGAGCCTCCCCAGGGCCCCCCCAGGAGCCTCCCCAGGGCTCCCCCAGGGTTCTCCCAGGAGCCTCCCCAGGGCCCCCCAGACGCCCAAAAACCACGCGGAGCCGGGTGAGGTGACCAAGGCCGACGTGTTGGGTCCTAGGCGGGCAGCAGCCCGCGCGCGCGCAGCTCGAGCAGCGGCGACAACGTGTAGCGCAGGCGGCGGAAGGCGGCGGCGGAGCCCAGGCGCGGCAGCAGGCGGCGCAGGGCCGCGGGGTTGACCAGCACCAGGTAGAGCAGCGGCAGCGCCAGGACGCCGAGCGGGACCAGCAGCAGCACCTGCAGCGCGCTCAGCGCCCACAGCCTGCGGAGCGGCGGCCGCGTGAGGGACCAGCCGCCGCGGCCTCCGGGTCCTGGCGCCCGCGCGCCCGCCGCCCGCCCCGCGCCTCACCTGGCGCCCATGGCGCCCGCACCGGCGAACAGGCGCTTCTTCTGCGGAAACAGGAGCGGCGTCCAGCTCTACGCGCGCCGCGGGGGAGCGGAAGGTACCTCACAGGAGGTGGGGGGACGGGAATCGCGGGCTCACAGGAGTGGGGGCCCCCGTGGGGGCGGATTTGTCAATAAGCGGGCCTCGTGGGGAGGCGGGCTCCGTGGGGAGGCGGCCCCGCGGGTGTGGATATCCCCGTGGGGAGGCGGCCCCGCGGGTGTGGGTATTCCAGTGGGTGCGGGTATCCCGGAGGGTGCGGGTATCCCGGTGGGTGCGGCTATCCCAGTGGGTGCGGCTATCCCGGTGGGTGCGGGTATCCCAGTGGGTGCGGCTATCCTGGTGGGTGCGGCTATCCCAGTGGGTGCGGCTATCCCGGTGGGTGCGGCTATCCCGGAGGGGGCGGGTATCCCGGTGGGGGCGGGTATCCCGGAGGGGGCGGCTATCCCGGAGGGGGCGGCTATCCCGGAGGGGGCGGCCGGCCCCAGCCCTCCCGCCCGGACGCAGGCTCACACACTCGGCCTTGGCCACCTCCTCCATGAGGGAGCCCGCGCAGTCCGGCACGCGGCGCGGCTGGGCGTTGAAGCTGCGGGACAGGCGGGAGGTGGGTGATGTGCCGGCCTCAGGCCCCCCACACCCACAGGTGACCCCTTACAGCTCCTTGCTGACTCGCGAGGCATCCAGCGCGGCCGCCGCCTCCATCACCTTCCCCTGCAGCTCCTGGGGGGAGACAGGAGGGAGGTCTCAGGGCGGAGGGCGGCGTCGGTGGAGGCGGGGATCGGACCCGGGGCCGGGAGGGAGCCGGGTCGGAGGCGGGGCGGGGCCTGAGGCGGGGACCGGACCGGGGGCGGGGCCGGAGGCGGGGACCGAGGCGGGGGCGGGGCCGGGGGCGGGGACCGGGCCGAGGGCGGGGCCGGGGCGGGGCCTGAGGCGGGGATCAGGTCGGGGGCGGGAGGGAGCGGGGCCTGAGGCGGGGATCAGGTCGGGGGCGGGAGGGAGCGGTGCCTGAGGCGGGGACCGGGCCTGAGGCGGGACCTGAAGCGGGGACCGGGCCTGAGGCGGGGACGGGGCCTGAGGCGGGGACCGGTCCTAAGGCGGGACCTGAGGCGGGGACCGGGCCTGAGGCGGGGACCGGTCCTAAGGCGGGACCTGAGGCGGGGACCGGGCCTGAGGCGGGGACGGGGCCTGAGGCGGGGACCGGGCCTGAGGCGGGGCCTGAGGCGGGGACCGGGCCTGAGGCGGGGATCAGGTCAGGGGCGGGAGGGAGCGGGGCCTGAGGCGGGGACCGGGCCGGGGGCGGGAGGGAGCAGGGCCTGAGGCGGGGACCGGGCCGGGGGTGAGAGGGAGCAGGGCCTGAGGCGGGGATCAGGTCGGGGGCGGGAGGGACCGGGTCCTGAGGCGGGGATTAGGTCGGGGGCGGGAGGGACCGGGTCCTGAGGCGGGGACCGGGCCGGGGGCGGGAGGGAGCGAGGCCTGAGGCGGGGACCGAGCCTGAGGCGGGGCCTGAGGCGGCCGCGGCTCTGGGGAAGGCGGAGAGAAGGCTGCGGTGGAGGCGGAGGACCTAGGCGGCTCTTAGGACCTAGGGCGAGGGAAGGGGGCACCTGCAGGACTCCGCTCTGCTCCTGGAAGCTGGCCCACGCCTCCTCGGTCCGCTGTGCGCCCTGGGATCCGAGGAGCCTCGATTAGATGGGGGCGCGGAGTCGGGAACACATCCCCCCTCTGCACTTTCCGGCACCAGCCCAGCCTCCGCCTGCACACCCGGCCGCCCTCCCCTTCAGACCCCGACTCCGCGCGCCCACCTGCCGCAGGCCCTCCGCCTGCACGGCCTGCTTGGCCTCCAGCAACTCCAGTTGTTTCTTCCATTGAATACAAGACAGTCAGGAGCCGCCGCCCGGCATCCGGCCGCGCCTCAGGGCCGCGTCCCCGGTCCCCAGGACACGCGCCCGCTCCCTCGTGGCCATGGCCCCGCCACGCCGCCCTCCAGCCCGCAGGGCGCCCCGCACCTGCAGCGCTAACAGCTGGGTCTCGAGCCGCTGCTCCTGGTGCTGCTGGCTCTGCTGCTCGCCTCCGTAGTAAAACAGCTGCGGGGGGGGCTCTGTGAGGGGGGCTCGCAGGCTGCGGGCGGGTGGGGGGGCGGAACACCCCGGGCGGCGGGGATGGGGCTGAAAGGGAGCAGGAACTAGAGCGGGACTTTAGGGGAAGCCAGAAACGGCATCTCCTGCAGGTACCTGACTTGACAGCTCTTCCCACTGCTCCTGCAGCTGCCGGTTGTGCTGCTCCTGCGGAGATGCAGGAGATGGCAGCCTCTCTGAAGTCCTGCCCTCTCCGCGGCCCCGCCCCACCGGCCCGGCCCCTCCACGGGCACCGTCCCCCGCAGGCACTGCCCCTCCGGGCCCCGGGCCGCACCAGGTCCCGCTTGCGCTGCTCCGCAGCCTCCAGCAGGCCGCGCGCCCGCTCCGCACGCTCCCGCGCCGCCTCGCGCGCCTCCCCGCCCAGGGTGCCCGCCGCCTGGCTCTGCCTCCGCTGCAGGCTGCGGGGGGGACAGACGGTGCTGGCGCTCAGGCTCCGCGGCACCGGGGGCCCGGCCGTTGGTGGGGCCGACAAAGCCCACGTCCCGATCGCCATGCGCCGCGCGTCCGACTCCACCCTCGTGGGTCCCCTGAGTAGAGCTCCCCGGTCCCGACGGCCTAGCGCAGAGGTTCGGGCCGGACAGGGCAGGATAACGGATGGGTCGGCCGGACCGACGGTCGCACACCCGCCGCGGGGACCGGGGCCGCACCCGCGCTCGCGCTCGCGCAGGTCCTGCAGGCGGCCGGTGAGGCTCTCGCTCTCCGCCTCGAGCCCGCGCACCAGCTCCTCCAGCTCCTGCTTCCTCAGGCGCCCGTCGCGGTTGTCCTTCTGCAGCTGCAGCAGCAGCTCCTGCGTCTCGGCCATGGCTCCCCGCGCTCTGCCCGCCGCCGCCGCTGCCGCCTCTCTCGGGGACCAGGAGCCCGCGCGCGTCACAATGGGGAGGAAGATTCCCATAGTTTTTCCCTCATCTCTCGGGGCCAACTAGGGCATACACTCATTCCTAAGGCAGCCATCAGTAAATGTGGTACAGCCTTAGACTCCCGATGGTGGCTGCTGAGCTCTGCAAAGTGGCTGGTCCATTCTGTAAACACTCATTAGTAATGTTACACTGACTATAGATTGAAATATTTTTAATGTATTTGATCCACTTAAAATTCACGTTTTCTTTTCTGTTTTCCTGTGGCTGTTGGGAGAATATAAGCTGACACGGTTGGGTCTGTCTGTCCTGTTGGAGGGCACAGTGCCCCCATGCCCTGTGGTCACTTCCCTCTCCAGGCCCAGCCTGAATGGTTCCCCTAACCGTGTAGTGTCCCCAAGACCCCCACCACCCACACTGGGCGAGCATCATGGGAAAACCGAGGTCCAGCGAGGACGGTGGCAGGCCGGGTGCCCTGTCCCTGCTCAGTTCAAGGGAGAAGCTGAAAATAGTGTCTAGCCATAATGAGCCATGACACTGGCTTTCCTGTAGCTGAGGGTGAGCTGATGGGTGCTCTGGGCATTCCCACAGGGCAGGGGTGTCCCTCGGGGCAGTCTAACCTCTCCCAGCCACCCCCACACTCCTATCTGGATAAGGAAAGCCTCTTCAGGATGAGGCCAGAAGCTAATTAAGTTGTTCTGGAAACCCAAGCTGCTTCCCCTCAGTGGCCTGGAGGTAGAGGGGGAGGGGGCGTGGCCTGCAGTAGTCATGGAAACAAACCACCCTGACCTTGGTGCCTCGGAGCTCTGCCAGGGAGCAGCTGACTGGGGTCTGATTCCAGCAGCAGCCCCGCCTTTGCATCCCCAATTCCCACCGGAAGCACCTGCCTGCCTCCCCAGTCAGCCTGTGTGGCCCAGGTCTGCCCCTTCTTCAGAACTCAGGTTCAAAGTCTCTCGGAGAGCCAGCCTCCTCCCCCAGTCTGGGTTAGGCACAGTCTTCTTCCTGGGTGGCCATGTTAGCCTCCCAGACATCCACTAGGCCAGTGGTAGGCAAACCGTGGCTCGCAAGCCACGTGCAGCTCTTTGGCCCCTTTAAGTGTGGCTCTTCCACAAACTACCACAGCCTGGGAGAGTCTATTTTGAAGAAGTGGTGTTAGTAGTTTTAAAAATTTGGCTCTCAAAAGAAATTTCAATCGTTGTGCAGTTGATATTTGGCTCTGTTGGTTAATGAGTTTGCCAACCAAGGCCCTAAGAAATCCAGCTCATGTTATGTCTCCGTACTTTTCATACACTGACCTGTACACATGCAACAGCCTTCCCTGGAAACATTGCTCAGGCATCACCTTCCCTGACCTTAATCCTGTGGTCCTACTTAACCCATTTCTGTCGTCCTCTGTTCAGTTAGAGTCCCTGCTTGTGGTTGTTAATGCTCACCCAAGGGTATTTTTCCATTGATTTTTAGGGAGAGTGTTGGAGGGACAGAAACATTTATGTGAGAGAAACACATTAATCAGTTACCTCCACACACACACACACACACCGCAGGCCAGGGAGGAGCCTGCAAGCAAGGTACATGCCCTTGACCAGAATCGAACCCTGGACCCTGATCCATTGAACAAAACCGGCTAGGGCGGGAAGCCCTGTTTTTATTATTTAAAATCTAGGTCATCCCTAAAGATCCAATGATGCGTTTTCTTATTTTCTCTTTTTTGCGTACCTGTGTTGTTTTTTAGGGTCAACATTTGTTGTCTTTATAATAAGGAAAGCAGACATTTGTAGTTGGGAAAAGCACTGCAATATATTGAGAAAGGTGAAAGCTTTCTGACCCGGTCCTAGTCAGCGCCAGTGCCCAGCAGACTGGGCTGCCCATCACGCTCCCAGCTCACCCGGCCAAGACGAGGACTCCCCGCAAGTCAGGTTCACTTGGGGGAGAAGTGGAGGTGACACCAAGGACTCATCCCTTCCCTGCACTCTGCTCACTGGGGGAGGAGGGCAGAAACCTATATCACAGCATTGCTTCCTTTCAGCCCCTCAGGCAAAGGTTAATTCTTAGTTCTTAGTTCCCCACCTTGGCCTCCAGGTAGTTCTTAATTCTTAGTTCCCCACCTGCTGGCGCTACTCAGCCAGGTAACCCTCCCTCTTCCTCCTACTTCCGCATCTAAGGCACCAAGTCCCCAAGGAGTGACTGTCCTCCCCCCGGTAAGCCAGTCAGGGCCTGGCCCTTCAACAGTCTCCCCTTAGGTGCACAGTACCTGCAGGTCCCTGGGGTGGGGTGGGGGGGGGAAGCCAGCTGGCTCCTCCCTCCTCCAGCCAAAGGCTACTGGCCCTAGATTGGGCTATGCCAGTTGGCTGGAGAGCATGGATCCAGTGCCCAGCCACTCGAGCACAGGTCTCACGTGTCCACACACCTCGGCTTGGTCATTTCTTTGGCTGCTCATCTTCCTCTGCTTAGGAATCTGTTTTCCTTTCTTTTAATAACATGCCTGGCTTTACCAGGTTCGGGGAGCCATTCAAAAGCTTCCTTTAGAAAATGTCCCCACAGAAGGGCTGAGGCAAACATTGACTTCATCATTGATGTTTCTCTCTCCCCTTCTCCCTTCCTCTCTCCTTAATAAAAACCTTAAATAAAAAAATAAAGAAGAACCATATGGTGATTTAAACTAAGTTCAGGTGTTGCTTTGATAAAACACAAATTGTAAAACAGCTGAATGGCACTTACCGTGATGTACAGCAGCAATCCCCATGCTCTGCTGGAGGCCTGGAACCCAGGGCTCATCTGCTGGAGGCCTGGGGCCCCTGCAATGCCAGTCCACGGTGCCAGGGTCTAAGCTCGCTGACTGACCTTCTAGCCCCACCCCTACTCCTCTTCCTTCCTCACTCACCCTGGGCTCCCGCCCTGCTGGCTGGGAGAAGTCCCCCAGGGAATCTCATTTACTGGCCTGCCCCCAGAGACTGGTGATTCTCTTTATTCTCTTTTCCTCCCTCCTGCCCCCTCCCCACCCTAGTCAGTGGCCTCACCCTTCAACAGCCTCCCTGGAGTGGGGACCGGAGAGCAAAGGGGGCTGGAGAGAGACACCCTGGGCAGTCCTTCCAAGGCCAAGCAGGAAGCAAAGGGAGGAGCGAGAACATGAGAGCTGCTGCCCTGCCCCAGCCGACCTGGCTGCCCCAACAGGTGGCCCCGGGCAGAGCCATTCCCCTCACCCAGGCCACCAGGTCCACACGCTCCCTACACACCCACTGCCTCCACCAACTGAGGCCCACACTGCCCAAGAGGATGCCAGCCCCGGAGAGCTGGTCAGCAAGGAAAGCAGTCTGTCACTTAGTGAGAAAGAACAGCCACGGAACACACAGGCCCCGAAAGCCCGAAAGGTAGTTTTCAATCAAGCTTTTAATGAAAAGATCATAAAATAACAGTTTCTCATCACTGTACATTAAGACTGCACACTTCTGAATGGAGAGATCAGTCGGAGGTGAATTGCTTTTCTATGACATGTGAGGGCTGCGAACTTGCAGCTCTGACCTGAATTTATCCAAACTCTAGAGGGAAGTGAACATGATGACTGACAGCGGCGGTGGCCAGTACAGGAGTGCGATCACGGTGTCCCTCCCCCTTTCTGGGAAGGACATAACGTAAGGACATGATCCCTCTTCCAGTTCCAATTAAACAAAACAGCTATAACCCCATCCCTCTCCCTCCCCCTCGAGGTATTTATGAATGGGCCAGTGCCCAACCTGGGGTCCCCCAAGGGGGGAGGGGGAAAGCAAGTGATGGGTGGGTACAGAGAGGCTCCCCTCAGCACCTGGCCCCACAGGGCCCCGCCAAGTGGAGGGGGGGGCCTGGAGAGCCTCCCTGTCCCAAGTGAGGTCTGTTATGCAGCATTTCTGAGGTCAATAAATTACAGCAATAAATAGCAAGGTGAGGTAGGGGGAGGAGTTCCTGGTAGAAAAAGTGGGGTGACTGAAGCTGGGGGGTACTGGGCAGCCTCAATTCCCACAGTGCACACCCACCCCCTCGTTTGGAATGTCAGACGGAGGCTCTGGTTAGTTCCCTCTCCTGGCATCGGATTCACAGGTTCAATAGCACCTGCCCCAACGTGGCTCTGGGGAAGAGCAAGGGCCTTGGTCCCTCAGGGGCAGAGCGGAGATCCCTTGTTTGTTCGCCGGGAGGCCTGGCGCCTCTGCTTTTGTCCCCCAAGTCGGGGGGGCATGACGGACACAGTGACCTCTTCCCTGAGCCCTGCCCTTCCGGCTGCCCAGGCCTCACCCCAGCTCAGGACGGTTGCAGGGATGGCGGCTGGGGTCTGCCTGCCCAGCCAGCCAGCCCAGATCGCACTCCTGCACTCGGTCAAGTCCAGTGAATACTGATGGGGTGGGGGCAGGGGACAGCCCGGCCCCGAGTGGTGACTAACAGGAAGCACACGCATGGCTGCGCGCGGTTCTGAAAGCCGTCTGGGTCCGGATTGCTCGTTCACAGGCTGAGGTGTATGGCTATGCTGCGAGTCTCTGAGATTTTTTATTTGCTTAAAGGTTCGTCTTTGTTTTGCAACCCTGGACGAGCCCCTGCAGTGGCTCGGTCTGGCAGGGGCGTGCGGCGGCAGAGCCCGGGCTGCCTCTCGCTCGCCCCAAGTCTGAGAAATAAATACATTCATTACTGCACAAACATATTGATACAAAAACAACACTGTTCAGAGTGTTTGCACCGTCTGTGTTGGTAAGGACCAGCCCAGTAAGCCCCTCCTGCCACTGGTGGTGGTGGTGGTGGTGGGGTGGGGTGGGTCCCCAGGGACCGGGACCAGCCAGAATCAATGGATGTGCAAAGGTCCTGGCTTTTTGGCTTGAGAGGGACCCTCACATCAACCCACCCCAGGATCTCAGGCAGAGCAGAGGTGGGCTCACCGCCATCCCAGGCCCAAGCCCAGCCTCGGTCTTGTGGTCAGAGCCAACAGCACCCGCACGATGCCAGCTGGCCGGGGTGGCCAGAAGGCCGGGGGGCCAGTCAGCACTGGCCCAAGCTCTTTGGTGCCAGCTGGGCTTGGAGGCGGGGCTGGGAAAGAAGGCTCAGGTGAACTGCCCGCCCCCTAGGTGCCCTCTGCAGGGGGCTCTACCCGGGCCGACCTGGAGGGGCCTCCAGAGGTGAGGACTCACTGAGACTGGCCTTCCAGCTGCTGAGGTCTGAAACTGTAAAAGTTTATGTAAACAATGAGATAAATATATTAGCATCTTTTTTCTGAGCCTGCTGAGGTTCCATACTCATTCAAAATGTGCTTTGGTTTAAAAAATAGGTTTTGTGAATTTGGGTATGAGCTTTTTTTTTTTTTTTTTTTTTTTCTTTTTTCTTTTTGTTGTTGTTTATCCTCTTTCCTACATGACAACTGCTATTTTCCGTTTCCTGTTTCTCCAAAACATTCAAGAATTAAGTGACTAAAGCAGAGAACTGTAAGCCGCCCGGGGCCTCCATGGCCTGATTTCCTTGTGAGGCTCCTAACTCATTTCCACGCACACTCACAGGCACACGCCACGTGAACTCGAAGGAAAAAGAAAACAAAACCAAGTGTGTGTCAGTCCACCCTGCCCCACAAACCCTTAAAACCTTCATCAGGAAACTAGTGTTTTGCTTTCTTGCTAAAATACAGAGAAGGCTGGGTACAATACTCAGGTGGGTACAATACTATGTCGCACAGACGTTGCTGAGTGAGGGGCCTCGGCGCCCAGTCCCTGAAGCTCTGCAAACGAATCGCCTACTTTCCCAAGTCACCTCACATCTGTGGCTCCCCCGGCGGGGAGGCCACCCACAGGCCGGGCGTGTGCCCCTCCCGTGCAGTACAGACTTTGTGTCGTGTGGCTTAAGTGCTGACG
This sequence comes from Nyctalus aviator, assembly GCA_036971965.1. Taxonomy (NCBI): domain Eukaryota; kingdom Metazoa; phylum Chordata; class Mammalia; order Chiroptera; family Vespertilionidae; genus Nyctalus; species Nyctalus aviator. The sequence continues at coordinate 9,236,208 of CM072939.1, read as the reverse complement.
GGTGGGGTGGGGTCGGAGAGCAAAGGGGCCTGCGGCAGGTCCTGCCCCTCACTGACCGGCTGGAGCCAAACCCCGGGCACAGCCTCTGCCTCCCTGGCTCAGGGCTGCGGGCACTGCCTGAGGGCGCACCCGGGAGCCCTCCGTCCCAAACACACCACTCACCACTGGGGTCCCTGAACTCAGGCTGTTTTCACGGGAGGGCCTCTGGAAGGGTTAGGGGTAAGGATGACTCCGGAATTTTTTGGTCTGAACTTAAAATAGAAAGAAAAAAAGAAGAGAAAAAAAAAGCACAAGCATGAAGCAAAATGAAGAAGATAAAGCCACCGGCTCAGCCCTGTGGTTCCGGTCGGCCGAGGACAGTGGAGCCAACTTGGGCACGTTGGTCTGGCCTTGTGAGCTCCGGCCCATGGAGGTCTGAGGCTGGAGGAGAAAGCCCAGCGAGGGGCGAGGGGTGACGCGAGACAGGGCTGGGCTAATGGGTGGCAGCGGGCCAGTCCCCTTCCTGTCCCCCGGAGGGAACACATCCTGTGGTCAGCCCTCCCCACGCCTCCCATGCTGGCTGACACTGCTCCTTCCCCAGCTCGCGCTCTCACAGGCCCAGGGAACAGGATGGAGCAGAAAGAGCTGGCGCCCATCGCCCCGGTGCCCAATACCTGGCTCCCCTGGAGCAGGAGCACGCACGCCCTCGCCTGGGCCCAGACCGGAGCTGTGTGGCTCCCGGGCTCAGCAGACACTTGGGCCAGCCCTGTGCCCGGGAGACACCCGCACACCAGCAGCCTGGGGAGCGGCAGGAGCCTCGCTGAGAGGCGCTGCGTGGTGGGCCCCGGGCTGAGCACGGGGAGGTCGTGGTGCACCAACGAGAGGAAAACAAGTGTCCCTGCCTCCGCTGCCAGCCACCAGCTCACTGCTCTCCGTGTTTTTCAAGAGGTAGCAAAAGGTCAGAAGTCTCTCCACCTGACAGGACAGGACAGGAAGAAGGAAAGCGCAACATCTGTCCACACGCACTGCGCACACCACGCACACAAAGCAAAGGAAAACGAGTACCGACGGCCCTGGCACCCGGTCCAGCCTCCCCCCTCCCCCCTCGAACCCCAGACCTTCCAGTTCAAACATTCACATAAACGTTACACTGGTCTTTCCCTTAATAAAAAACAAGTACCTCTAAACAAAGATTCCTCGGAAGCTATAGGAAAAGCACTCTCTCTCCTGAGGCAGCCGAGGCGGCTGGGGCCTAGGGAAGCCTTTGGCCAGGAAGGGCTTCTGGGGCCGGAGGGCTGGCGCCCCGAGGCCTGCAGCCAGGCAGGGAGGGGCCGCGCCCCATACATTCAGCCTGCAGACCCAGGCTCAGCCCCGAGGGGCCAGGAGGAAAATAAACTCTTGTTGGTTTTGGTTTAAAAAACAAAACTCACAAAGAAAAGAGGAACAGATCAGTAGGAATAACAGCAACCCCGGCCCAGAGGGCTCTTTAGTTGTGGAGAGGTAGGCGGTGAGGGCCCCCTGGCTCGAGGGGGGGGGGCCTCCATCGCCTCCCATCCAGCACTGCTCCCCTCAGAGCCAAGGCGGCCCACACACAGACTAGCACTCCTGCGCACAGGGACACAGGCAGCCCTGACCCTCCAGCAGAGGGAGGTCCCCACTCCCCCTGCTCAGACCTGACCTGTACAAAAAGGCCGAGGACGACCCGTGACCCACTCCCACAGGCCCTGCGGCAGCCCTGGGGGAGGGGGCGGGGGCCTGGGCGGGATCTGGAGGTAGACTGCACACCCACAATACCTTTGGGGCCCGGGACCCGGCCTCCTTCTGCTCTCTTCCCTTGGTACAGACTGTGGATTAAAGCTCTGGGGGTGGGGGTGGGGGGAGCTGGCTAGAGGTGTCACCAGGAGCCACCCCCTCTAGGATTGGGGTCCGGGCCTGGTTCCTGGGCCTCCTTGCTTCTTTCTCCCATCATTCCCGGGGGCGGGCCTGCAGGAGGCGGGCCTGCAGGGCGCCCCGGGCTGGAGGTCTTTGGCTTCTAGGTGGGGGAGGTGTGCATGCGCAGGTGGCTGATGAGGTTGCGCTGCTGCGTGAACTTGCCGCCGCAGAGCTGGCACTCGTAGGGCTTCTCGCCCGAGTGCACGCGCATGTGCTCGGTGAGGCGGTACTGGCGGGTGAAGCGCATGCCGCACTCGTCGCAGGCGAAGGGCTTGAGGCCCAGGTGGCTGCGCATGTGGCGCGTCATGGTGCCGCGCTGCGTGAACATCTTGCCGCAGATGTTGCAGGGGAAGGGCCGCGTCAGCCAGTGCGTCTTCTCGTGCTGCCGCAGGGTGGCGGGGTCCTTGTACGTCTTCTCGCACACGGAGCACTTGAAGGGCCGGGGCTCAGCCGCGTAGGCCGCGCTGGGCGCTGACAGGTCCTCCGCCTCCTCCTCGGCGCCCCCGCTGCCCGTCTCGTAGGCGCCCTCCTCCTTGATGAACAGCTCCTCCTCCGTGTGCGCCTCCACGTGGGCGTTGAGCTGCTCGGAGCTGGGGAAGCCCTTGGCGCAGGGGATGCACACGTACAGGTTGTCCCCGTAGGACACCGTCTCGTAGCCTTCCTGCCGGTACACGTAGTGGGCGCCAGCGTGGCTGCCGCCCCCCTCGCCCTCGCTCTGCCCGCTCTCCTCGCTCGCGTCCTTGCCGTTCTCTTCCTCCTCCTTGCAGGGGTGCGGGGGCTCCCTGTAGGGCCCGCTGGGGCCGCCCCCGGCCACGCCGCCGGCCAGGATGCCGTTGGGAACCCTGTCCCCGGGGCCTTCACTCTCTTCCCCGGGGCAGGAGCCCTTGGGCCCCGCTTCCCTCCGCTCAAAGGGGGACCCCGCCGCGGGCTCCTTCTGGCTCCACTCCTTCTTGCGGGCCGAGTGCCGGAGTCTCTTGCGGGGCTGCCCACCAGGCCCCTCCAGCAGGCCCAGGTGGTTGTCCTCGGGCCCCTCCAGATCCATGGGCTCGCCGGGGGTGCCCCCCAGGTCGGCATAAGAGGCACTGTTGGCAACGGGAGGAGCTGAGGCGGAGAGGGGGGAGCCCTGCTGACTGTCGCTCAGCTGGGCGGGATCCTCCGGGCTGAGGGGGGGGACAGGAGTGGCGGGGGGCAAGGGCGGACTCTTCTTGGACAGGTCCAGGCCCAGCTCCTGCTCGCAGCCCCCACTGCTCCCATTGGTGCTGCAGCCGCCCAGGCCGGCCTCGCCGCTGGCCGGGCAGACGGCCCGGCCCAGGCCGTGCGCACTCTCCGGATTGGAGCTGCCCAGGAAGAGCTCGTCATCTGAGCCTTTGGCCTGGGGCAGCTCCTGGGGGGTGAGGGCCCCCTGGCGCCCGTCCATGAGCCCCGGATACCGAGCCTGGATGACAGAAGCCGTGGACAGCCGCTGGCTGCGGGGGGGCCGCCCCATGCCGGCAGCCCCCACCCGTCCGGAGCCGAAAGGCTTGCCGGCTCGCTTGAGCTTCCGGCGGCAGAGGGCTGCCAGCTCGGGCAGCTGGAGGTAGCTGGCGGCAGTGAGGAGGGTGCTAAAGTTGGGCTCCGCGGGCTGGTCGCTGGGCAGCAGCTTGCCCGTGTAGATAAAGTCCAGGATCTGCTGGAACACCGTGGAGCTGACCATGTCCGTGTCCAGGTTGATGAGGTTGTCGTGCAGGACCAGGGACTTGAAGTAGATGCTGCTGGCGGCCAGGACGTTCTTGTGGGCCCGGAAGATGGAGTTCTCCACCATGATGATGACGTCGCACAGGAAGCCCTTCGTCCTCTGCTGGTTCAGCTGCAGCAGGAGCTGCTTCGAATGGCTGGGCAGCTCCATGTCAGGCCCCATGTCCCCGCGCCCTGCCCACGCGTACCACCTGCAAGCAAGAACAGGTTTGTGAGAGTTAGCTGACCAGGACCTAGCGCCAGGGCTCCAGGCCTGGGGGGGGGCCACAGTGGCGCTCAGAGAGGCCGCCGAGCCGACCTGGCCACTGGCCACCTCCTCAGGCCCAGGACACAGGGAGGGGACTCACACTGGCCACCTGGAGCTCAGACTGCCAGAAAGGGGCAGCGGCACTGGCCCCATTTGCACTGATGAGAAAGCGAAAGCAGGACAATGAAAGAACTTGATTTCACAGCCCATGGACATCTCCACAGTAAAGGAAGTACCACAGGCCCCAGGACCTAACAATGACAGCAGGGGGTTCGGAGGAGCGGGGAGGTGGCAGACACTGAAGGGAGCAGGAGCTCCATGTGAACATGCAGCCACACAGCTCTGAGGACAAGCTAAAAGCCTAAATTTTTAGGTGAAATCTCCCAATATTTTTAAATATATTTTTATTGCTTTCAGAAAGGAAGGGATGGGGGTGGGGGAGAAACATCAATGATGAGAGAGAGCCATTGATTGGCTGCCTCCTGCATCCCCCCATTAGAGATAGAGCTCGCTACCCAGGCATGTGCCCTTGGCCGGAATCAAACCCAGACCCTTCAGTCGGCAGACCGAAGCTCTATCCACTGAGCCAAACTGGCCAGGGCAAAGGTTCTTTTTCTTCAATGCCCTGTGAGCCAAACCAAATGTGCAGCCTCCAGCCTGTGGTTTCTGCTTTACCCGGGCTGCCTCTTAAAGACCCTACAGGCTCCCCAAGCTTCCAGACTTGCCAATGTGTGTTCCCACCGCTCAGACCTGCAGCCACCGGCAGTCCCTCACCTGCCCTCAACTCACAGGCGCTTAGCCCCTGGCACAGAGCACTTTCTGGTCTGAGTCTCTGAGTGCTGAGCAGAAAATGTGGCCTGGCCACACCACTGGCACCACATGGGTCCTACCCCGGATCCCTTCTGGGCAGGGCAGCACTGTCCGGCACGGGAAAGACAGCCAGGTGGCCTGGAGAGACTGGCACAGTCACTAACTAATGTCATTAAATACCAAAAGGCAGAAACCCCTGGCCTCATCAGGAATCCACAGGCTGGGTGAGGGCAGTGTGATCGCCATACGCCCACCCCAGGGTGGCAGGGCCTACAGCACAAGGTCGTGGCTCCCTGCCCTCCAGCCGCTCAGGGAACATAAAGCCTTCCACAGGCAACTCTGCCACTCAGCTGTCACAGGCACCCTCACCCCCTCTGCGCAGGCCTCAATCTCTGAGCCTCACCTCACCGGGGACCTCCTGCTCCTACTCAGGCACCCAGCTCTGCCTCCCTCAGGACAGAGCCTGGATGGATCGCACCAACCTGCCTCCCTGTGACACACACACAACACACCCTGCCCCACACATGCCCTTGTTTATAAATATTAATTTAAAAAAAAAAAAAAAAACAACAAACCCTAGCAACCAATCAAACCGCCAAAAGGCATCTGAGCTTCCTGTGAACACGTGGGTGCCAGGCTGCACCAGGGCCTGACAGCAGGAGGCAGCAAACGCTTGCTGGACAATAGGCCAACCTGGCCCTGCAGGGCTGCTCAGCGGGGACTGAGGTGGGAGCCAGGTCCTATGGGAACCAACCTTCCCCTACTCCCTGCCCCCAGCCAGCCAGGCAGGCACAAACTGCCCACGGCATGGCCTCCACATCAGCTGGAATACCCGGCCCCAGGAAGTACAATCAGCTCCACCAGCTCCCAGACACCCGGTGCTCCGAGACTGTCAAAGGGACTGGTGAGGGCAGGGGTCCCACCCTCCAGAGCCTGTGAGTCCACGCTGAGCCCCTCCTCCCCAAACCGAGGACAGTGGACCAGCCTCCCCTCTGAGCTGCCCTGCTGCCGGCACACAAAGCCTGCAGGCCAGGACACAGGCTGTGTGGGCCTCCCAGAACCCCCAGCAGAGCTGGTGGACGATGCCCTCCCTCCCCACAGTCCCCCTTCCACACCCCCACCCTGCCAGTCCCCGTGCCCAGCCTACCGGAGTGCCAGGGGCCCAGAAACCATGTGAGCAGCAGCGAGCAGGGGCAGCCTCCTTGAGCGCGTGGCCTCCCTTGGGGGTGCATCAATGCCTGGTCACCTGGAGAGAAGACGGACACGGTCACCCGGACGGCCATTATGGGGCGGGGGGCAATGAAGTAGAAGGTGCCTGGTAGTCCTTGGGGTTTCAATGAAGTAGAAGGTGCCTGGCTGTCCTTGGGATGATAAGGGCAGCCAGCTGGGAAGGAGACAGTGGCCATAGTGCCCAGTGGCAGGTTAAGATGGCAGCTCTGGGGAGCTCAGAGGCACTGCACCCGCTTGGAGCTTTAGGGCACTCCAAGGACCACCTCAGCCCCAGAGCTGGGAGCAGGCACGAATTCATGCCTGGCATGAAGACAGGAGGCCTGGGCAAGGCGGCCCTTCAGGCCGGCCACATTTACATGACAAAGGGTCAGAACTGGAGGCACTGGTGCAATGAGCTATTTATAAGAACCAGTCTCAACCGCTTCAGGCTCTCCTGCCTCCTTCCCTTCCAAATCTGCTCTTGCCCCCTCCCTGCCCAGAGGGCCCAGCCCCTCCTGCCCAGCCCAGCCTGACCACATGGCCTCCCCTCCCCTGATAGGAGTTTTCGAAAGCTTGGCCGTCCAATACCCCCCTGCCAAAGCCACTGGCAGCAGCTACCAGAGGCAGGTGGGCTGCTTCTGCCCCCTACTTTTCAGGTCCCACAAGAGGGGGGGTTCCTGAGGTTCTCGCTCCTCCTACACCACTCCAGTGGGCAGACCAGGCTCCCCTGGAACGGAGCCAGGGTGTGGGAGGGGGGGGGAGGAGCCCATCCCTGCCTGCCCTTCCCCGCCCCCAGGGCAGGGAGGCTCAGCAGGTCCCTCAGGAATGTGACCAGACCCGGGGGTGGGGTGCGGGTGGCTGGGAGGCCTCAACTCCAACCTGCCAGCTGTCTCCCTGGCCCCGAGCACAACTCCCTCTCACAGGGGTGGCCCAGGGGGAGGGGGACTCGGCTGGTCAGGGTGGTTGGTCTGGGATCTGATGACCAGAGAGCAGCAGAACCAGCTCTGTAGGTACAGCTGCCTGTGTGGAGTCCAGGCTCCCTAACCCGCATGAGGCCAGAGTTGGATCAGAGGGACGGACGGAGCCCGAGGAAAGGGACAACCACAGACAGAGCTGAGCCCAGCCTTGGGAAGGAGAGCAGAGACCACCGCAGCGCTGAACGGGAAGCCACAGCCAGCCCGATGCTCACCACACAGCCCTGTGCCACAGTGACTTCCACCTCAGCATGTGCCAGACCCTGCAACTAGGGGGTTACCTGTCCTTGTCAGAGACCAGGCCAAACTCCGGGGCAGCTCAGGGAGTGGGTGGCAGAACAGGACTCTCCGTGGGTCCCCGCTGCCCAGCCCCGCCAGGCACTGTACTAGCTGGGGGACAGCTGAATGACTGCCGGAGGGCTCCTGGAGCCTGGCCTCACCACAGGCACGCTCAGCAGGAAAGAGCCGAGCCAGCTCGCTGCACCCTCCACTAGGTGGAGCCCCAGCAGAGTTGGCTGCATGCTGTTGTCCCGCCACCCGGGCCGGGCCCAGTGTGGGCCACCACTGTCTACAGCACCAAAGAGGCAGTGCCTCCCGCTGCAGGGCTAGGCCCCAGTGAACCACGCTCTTCTTCCCAGCAAAATGACCACAGCCAGAGACCTCTGCCCTCCTGCTTGCCTACGGGTGTGGGGACAGACAGGAAGCACCCGTCCTAGAGAGGCCACAGCCTGGGGAGTGGAGGTTGCCAGGTTAGTAGAAGCAAGACTGGGGGCTGGACCAGCAAGCGGGCAGCACAATGGCCCACTGGATCGAGGGGCTGATGCCCAGCCTGGCGGGAGCCCACTATAGGATAGGGTGAGGACACAGCAGGCCCATGCAGCGCCTATCTGCCCCAGGTCAGGCCAGCGGCCCAACCAGATCACTGGCTCCAGGAAACTAAATCTGGGGGAGAGGGGACAGTCAGGTCCTCCTCTATGGCCTACCCCTGGACCATTCCAGGTGGGTGGGTAGGTGTCCGCAGTTGGCTGACCCTGGCAGGGAAGGGCAGGAACACAAGTCCCTGGGGCCAGCTCTGCCCCGTGTGAACAAACAGGGTGTGGGAATGCACAGAGACTTGCTGAAGACCCGGATCCCCTTCCCAGGCCCTTGGTTACAGAATGGTCACTACCCACCTACTCCACAGGTACCTGCCAAATTCTCACTTCCTTTCCTCCCGCCCAGGCCCATGCCGCAAAAAAGCCAGAGAGGCATTCTGCCCCCTCATCACCATCACCCCCTCCCCATCTCTCTCTCTCTCACACACACACATACACACACACACACACACACTCTCTCTCTCTCTCTCTCTCTCACACAGCAGGCACAGGGCCCAGACGCCAGACACCCTGGGAAGGCTAGGCCCTTCTAGGTGAGCCAGAGGGAGATGGCGGGGCTCCTCACACACCATCTGCTGCCCAACCATCATATCCAAGGCCCACAGGCACCGTCATCCAGTGGAAAGGAGCACCCTGGGGCACACACAGCCAACTGCTAGAGGAGGGTGTGCCGGGGGTGGAATTACATTTATGTCGAGTTCTAGGGCAGAACCAACCCGCGGTGTGGAGGGTGGATGGGGCACTGCCTGGGAGGGGCATGAGGACCTTTCTGGGGTGACATTCACTCTTGGAAGGAGTCCGGACTAAAGCAGATATACTCACTAGCCAAAACTCAAAGGGTCGCTTGAAATTTGGGTGCCATGTTATATGTAAATCTTCCATCAAACAGGAAAGAAATAAACTGCAAGCACAAGGAGAGAAAGAACAGAGGCTTTCACAGAGCATGCCTGTGTCAGGAGCTCGTCATTCACCGTGCTGCCCTACGCCAATCGCACTGCCTCCGCCTCCGCCTCCGCCTCCGCCTCCTCCACAGGGAGGCAGCAGACACGGCCCACAGGTACAAGCAGACCAGGATCGAGGAGCCTAAGGCCCAGCCCCCACCCCTTCCGAACTTCACACCCACAGCCCAGGACTCCGCTCATCCGTCTCCATGGCCGCCTCTGCTTAACAAGGTTCCTCCAGGAAGCCGTTCAGGCCCAGCGGGCAGGAGCCTCTCCCCTGCTCGCTCTGCAGAGGCTGCACTTCCACCTGCTCCGTCTGCCTGTCAGAGGGCAGCCTCCTGCCGGGAGGCTCTGAGGAGGTTCTGGGGGGTAAGTCCACCTCCAGGGACAGATGAGAGGAGGTTCTGGGGGGTAAGCAACTTGCCAAGGTCACAAGAGCGAGTGAGTGGCCGAGTGAGGACTGAGGGTGACTCCAGGCAGGAGCAGGTGCCACACACGGCAGACTGCCGTCCACATGCAGCCACGGAGGGCGGCCTTGGACAGCACCTCCGCCTTATTCCCCCACCCACAGCCTGCCCTGGCCTCACCTGGGCTGTGTCCTTCCACTCAGGTAAGGGCCGTGGGTGGCCCCGCAGCCCTCCCGCCCGGGGCAGTGAGGTTTCAGGCTAGCGCCTCAGGTCGGTCCCATCCCTCACCGCTGCTCCTCTGGGAACAGCTCTGGCCTCCATGACCTCTCCAGCCAGTCCCTCCAGGCAGGGCTGGGATGGGTGGGACTCACGGCTCTGGGCAAGCCCAGCCGTGTAATCCAGCCCAGATCTGGATGCCGGCCAGCAGCTCCTGGCTCTCCTCCCAGACCATCGTCCTGGAAAGCAATAAGCTCCACAAATGCCAGGAGACCAGCGCTCCCTCCAACGCTGCTTCTACGACATAAACACGTGGGTTGTGTGTGTTTTTTTTCAAATAGATTTTATTGATTTTTTACAGAGAGGAAGGGAGAGAGAGAGAGCCAGAAACGTCAATGAGAGAAACATCCACCAGTCGCCTCCTGCACACCCCCCACCGGGGATGTGCCCGCAACCAACGTACATGCCCTTGACCGGAATCGAACCCGGGACCCTTAAGTCCGCAGACTGACGCTCTACCACTGAGCCAATCCGGTTTCGACAACACTTGGGTTTTACTCGGCGCTTTGGTGATGTGGGGATGGGAGGCGCTGGGCTGGCTTCCTTCTCTAACCCTCAGGCCAGCCTTGACACCCACCCACTGGCTCCCCTGCCCTTCTGTGAACAAGAGGAAGTCTGGAGGGGAACTTGTGAGCTTGTGATCAATGAGGGAGGTGGCGTCCACCCAGCCTGACTACCCTGAGTCCATCCTGAAATCCTATGGGCCCCACTGAATACCCCAAGCTCCCATGAGGTCCAAGTCCCACACGGGCCCCAACCCGATCTGTGCCTCTCCCATCTGAAAGGTGGGAACACTCGTGGGTACCTCACCCCCCGAGAAAGTGCTGCTCTGAGATCTGCAGGAGGCTCCACCCCGCGCCACCCAGGCCCCGTGACCCTCACACCCTGCTTCTCCGGAGCCTTGGTCCCTCCTCCCCCCAGCAGGCCGACAGCCTCACATCGCTCTGGCTTCAGTGCCACCAGGAGAAGGAGGCCAAGGCCACCTGGGATGTGCACATGGATCTCCCTTCCCGCAGCTGGCCGGACTAGCTGGCTCGCACCAGGAAAGCTGAAGGGCAGGGTCCTACCAGGAGGGCCCCAGGCCTGACACAATTTACCCAAAAGTTCTGAGTGGGCCCAAGTCCATGAGTACTACTGGGAAGAGGCAGGTGAGCGCTGCTCAAAGGGGAATAATAATCATTTGAGATTACAATTACTGTTTAAAAACCATGTTCTCCTCCAGACTCTGTCCCCCACATGGCAGGGCCTCCTCAGAGGCCTGAGCTGCTGGCAGTGACAGAGACAGGAGGCTGGAGCCGGAGAGCCTGTCGGAGGCCGGCAGGGTGGGTGCCAACAGGACAGACAGCAGGGGATCTGGTCATCCCGTCAGCCCGGGAACGAGTGACAATCCAGGAGCCACGTCAGCAAGGAGGCAGACAGGCCCGAGGTCTGGTTCCTGGGCCCCAGCCCATTTCCTGCTAGTCTGGTTGTCAAAGGGTGAGGGACAAGGACCTGCAGCAGCACCTGGGACTCTAAAGCGTAGATGCTCCGGCCTCACTCCACCCCTCAGAACCAGAAGCCACATTTTATCCACCAAAGCGCCGAGACGGGACTCACACACACATTCAGGTCTGGGAAGAGCTAGTGTGGCTGCTATGCTTCCTAATGCCCAGGAAGGACCAGGCTTTGCAGGCAGTGAATGTTCCTCCGATGGGTGTCAAGAGGAAGGAGGCAGTTCCAAAAAAGGAATTCACAGCTTCTCACAGAAACCAGCCCAGAGGGTGGATAATAAAATCAGGGGGCTGGAATGTGAGACAGACAGGCTGAGCCTGGTTACCACCGGCACCTGGAAGCCAGGACGGTGGACAGGGGGTTCTGGGTGTGTGTAGCAGGCAGAGGACGCCAGGAAGGGGCTGGAGAACAAGCAGGGACGGCAGAATGGTTAGGGAGGCGGAAATTCCACACACAAGGAGCTATAAGGACACAGCTACAAGGGCATTGGTGAGGTGAGGTCTGCCCCCTGAAGGGCTATCTGGATCATCTCACCTGCCCCGGGGCACCCTTCCCACGAGATAACTGAGCCCCAGAGGGAGATACAGTCAGGGCTGAGTCATAGAATTTCTGCTGCCCAACCCAGGAATCTGGGAAAGACTCTCCAACTTGATAACTTCAAAAACAACCCTAGTAGCCAACAAATTCTTATGCAAACTGCAGGAGGCACCACCTCTCAACGTGGATCAGTCCTTCCCAAGAAAGGGTGGTTGACAACCCTCACCCACATCCTAGTCACAGACTTAAAAACTGAGGCAGCCCCACAGCTTGGCATGACCCTCCTGGCTGGGAGGAAACTGAGCTGGCGTGCTAAAGGGGAATTAGAAAAACAACAAAACTGATGCCAGGCAGCAATGACGACGGGGATTTTGTTGGCTGGACAAAGACTACAAGAATTATCTCCCGGGGAGGAAAGAGAAAGGTCACATTTTAAAATAAGACCAAGACTGAAAGCATGCAAACCTTGTGGGCCACAAAGCACACTCCAGGTGACCGGCACCGGAAACCCACTCGGGCGAGCACTCGCAAGCCCTGCTCCTGGAGACTGTTACCCACCTATCAGCCAGCGGATTGAACATTTACATGAAAACGTATGAATTTGCCTTTTAGAGGTCAAAAATAGTTACTTTTGGCAATGACACAGGTGACTTACATACACACACGAGTCTCTCGAGTATACTTTGACCAAAGAAGCCAGACCCAAGAAACTATGAGGTACAATTCCGTTCATGTAAGCTCAAGTTGGAAAGCAAGAATCCAGGGACTAGGGGTGAGAGAAGACAGTTGGGGGTGGAAGAGAAGCGATGACTCAATACTACAAACAAGGGGCTTCTGGGGTCTGTTTCTTAATCTGGGTGCTGGTTACACAGGCACGTCCGCCTGTGAAGAATCCTGATGCTGTCACTTGTGACTCTGCACAATTAAGGGATTGGATTCAATACAGTGCACACACACCTTTAAGAGAGGAAGCAGGGTCCGGTCTTGGACCCTAATTTAGCAAGTAGATCAGAGCCAAGCAGTAACCTCCCTGAATCCCCAACTAATAACAATCACAAGACAAAAAAATAAAATAAAATAAAAAAGGAGGTGACCAAATCCAGGATGGAGTATCTGACCCAGAAAGGAACTCCATGGACAAACCAGGAACCCACAGGAAACCTACAGACCACCTTAAATTCCCTCAGTAGGTAGGGGCAGACCAATGTCTGCCATGCAAAGGAAACTTTTTTAATCATCCCAGCATCTAGCTGATACTTAAGAGAGAGAAGGGTTTTTCAGATGCTGGCAGGCAAGCCCAGGAGAGAAGAGGAAATTGGGTTACAGAAGGCTAGTACCAAAGAACTTGCAGCAAGGTCTGAGCTGGTCCTGGGCACAACCAACTGGGCATATCAAAGGGAAGAAGCCAGGAAGAAATGGATGAGGGAGGCCCTCAGGGACTGGGGTCGAAGGACACTGCTGCTGGGCAGGGCAAAGGAAAGCCCCCTTGCTCCCTCCTGGACAAGCAACCCCTGCAAGCCCCCAGAGGTTCAAACAAAGAGCTAAAGGAGCTAAAGCCAATGGCAAGGCCCCAGCTGGTTTGGCTCAGTGGACAGAGCACTGGCCTGCGGACTGAAGGGTCCTGGGTTCGATTCTGGTCAAGGGCACGTGCCCAGGTTGCGGGCTCGATCCTTAGTAGGGGCCATGCAGGAGGCAGCTGATCGTTATTCTCTCTCATCACTGATGTTACTATCTTTCTCTCCCTCTCCCTTCCTCTCTGAAACCAATAAAAATATATTTAAATAAATAAAGCCAACGGCAAGGATCAGGTTGTTGTAATCCAAAGGGGGTGTGGGAACAAGCACACCTGGGGCATCCACTGGAGTTTTTAAAGAGCCGTTTTTGAGGGTCAAACGCAGGACCTGCTATGGAAAGAGGACGGTGTGTGGCACTGAGCCTGAAAAGCCTCCAGGGCCCGCGCTTGACAGAAGAGGTCTCACTTGTCGAGCAGGTAACTTGAAGGGTCCGACAGGGGGGCCAGGAGCTCAGAAACAGCAGACAGAGGGCTCCACGCAGATGGGGGGGGGGGGGTGCTCACAGGGTTTCGTTCTACTGTTAACATGAGTCCTGGAGGTGCTGGAAGATTTGTTTACATTAAGGAGCTGGGTTTAGAGACAGAAAACAATAACAGGCACTTCTCTACCTGGAGCAGTAGAGCGGAGGGACGTGAAAACTGGGCTACTGAGGAGGCATAAACACCCAAACCCTGAAAACAGCTCTGAAGCTCCTCTCCTGCAGGCAGCCCCCTCCTGCTGGGCTACGTGGTGCAGGGTGGGACAGGCCACCTTGGACACTCCCAGTGGCATCAGGAATGGCAGCAACAGCACTTCAGTGAATCAAAAACAGAGATTCGTGTCCAGCTCTGTGCATGATTTCAAGAATCCAGACAGCCCCGAATTCATTAGAGCAGGGACGTCTGAGGGGGGCAGGGATGAGCACAGGGGGTCTCCAGGGCTGGGGGCTGTTTCTAACTTGGGGTGGGAGCCAAGAGGTGTTTTATCCACTGGTTGTGCCTATGTGTGAGCATGTCATTTACACTCTCTGGTTAACACTTCCTCAATATCCTGGAGCACAAGCGACTGAGAAGCTAGCATGCTCTGTGCAGAAGTCCCACAGAAAGAGGAGAGGGACACAATATTTCTACATCTAGGGAGCCCAGATAAGGCTGTGACATTTTTAAAAAATATATCTTATTGATTTTATACAGAGAGGAAGGAAGATGGATAGAGAATTAGAAACATCGGTGAGAGAGAAACATCGATCAGCTGCCTCCTGCACACCCCTCCTGGGGATGTGCCCGCAACCAAGGTACATGCCCTTGACCGGAATCAAACCCGGGACCCTTGAGTCCACAAGCCAACGCTCTGTCCACTGAGCCAAACCGGTGCAGGGCAAGGCTATGTGACATTTGCTGAGCATCCCCTCATACCACCCGACCCAGGCATCCCAAAAACCAACAGAGCTACACACAGCTGGGCGAAGACAACAATAAGGATACGAGGGCTTCGGGTCAGTCCCACAGAAGATGCCCAGAAAACAGCACTGTCCTAATGAACAGACACCTCAGAAGTCAGGGCAGGGCCTCCTTCCCTGGGAGGGCCAGCATGCCTCAGCCAACGAGAAGGAATCCCAGGCTCGTCCCAAGAACTGGAGGGTAAGAATGGCAGCTAAAGCCATTCCAGCCCTAGTCAGGTGGGCTCAATGGACAGAGTGTCTATCTGTGGACTAAAGGGTCCCAGGTTCAATTCCAGTCAAGGGCACATAATTCAGTTGCAGGCTCCATCCTTGACCCTCGACAGGCCCATGCAGGCAGGAGGCAACCAATCAATATGTCTCTCTCACAGATGTTTCTATCTCTGTCTTTCCCTCTCCCTTCCTCTCTCTCTAAAAATCAATGGAAAAAAATATCCTCAGGTGAGGATTAACAACAACAAAACCATTCCAAGTGAAAATATCAAAGTCTAACACAAATCTCCCCACTGCAAATCCTGCCCACTCCAATTCCATGTCCGGTCGACCCTGGGTTATCTTCTTTCTTAAAACACCAATCTCATCGAGTCACTCCCCTGCTTACAGGTTTTCAATGGATCCCGAATACCTGAATAAAGTCCACCCTCAGGCCGGGCCTGCGCATGCTTCCCAGAGGGGCCTCCAGCCCACCTCTCAGCTGGGCCCCTTCCAGTCACGCCCGAGTGCCCCGTCCTCCGCTCGGGCTGTTCTGCATTTCCCTCCTCCCAGCCAGTGTCAGCCATAGCCGCCCCGCTGCTTCCCGCTGTGCACCTCACCTTCTGCCCAAGCTCCGCTTCCGGGCTCCCCAACCGGGCTCCCCCGGTTAGAGACCCTGAGCCCACCAGCCCAGGAGCCGCTGCTGCACCGGGCATGCAGCAGGCCCTCATAAACGTTTATTAGGTGAACAAATGCCAGTCAGGAGGAACGGTGCTGAGAAGAGATAGGGTGAAATAATACGGGAGGGAAGATAAGGTGGAGGTGGTGAGGGGGAATGATAAAGGAGAGTGGTCCAGAGAGAGCCCTTCCTTGTCTACAGTTCCAAAACTGTTGTTTGCATTCTTAAAAATCAGGACGCCCACAGAACTTTTCTGAGGCTTATATGTTACCATCTAGTAGATGCTACTGTGTGATTATATTTGCTATTCTATTTACTTTACTAGAAAAACTGGTCATATAAAAATGAAAAACTTAATGGAGCCCTAACCGGTCTGGCTCAGTGGATAGAGCGTCGGCCTGCGGACTCAAGGGTCCAGATTCGATTCTGGTCAAGAGCATGTACCTTGTTTACAGGCACATTCCCCAGTAGGGGGTATGCAGGAGGCAGCTGACTGATGTTTTTCTCTCTCATAGATGTTTTTAACTCTCTCTCCCTCTCCTTTCCTCTCTGTAAAAAAAATAAATAAATAAAAATCAATAAAATATATTTTAAAAAAAGAAAAATTGAACTCAAATATCAAAACAACCCATTTTATATTAACATAAATAAAAATTTTAAAAACCAAACTCTTGCCCTAACCCCGTGGTGGGCAAACTGCGGCTCTCGAGCCACATGTAGCTCTTTGGCCCCTTGAATGTGGCTCTTCCACAAATACCTTGGCTGGGCGAATCTATTTTGAAGAAGTGGCATTAGAAAAAGTTTAAGTTTAAAAAATTTGGCTCTCAAAATAAATTTCAATCGTTGTACTGTTGATATTTGGCTCTGTTGACTAATGAGTTTGCCGACCACTGCCCTAATCAGTTTGGCTCAGTGGATAGAGTGTTGGCCTGGGGACTGAAGGGTCCCAGGTTTAATTCCAGTCATGTATCTTGGTTACGGGCACATCCCCAGTAAGGGGTGTGCAGGAGGCAGCTGATCAATGTTTCTAACTCTCTATTCCTCTCCTTTCCTCTCTGTAAAAAAAAATCAATAAAATATATATTTTTAAAAACAAATTCTTCCAGCCCTGCCTGCTGTGGCTTAGTCAGGTTGTATCCATGCACCAAAGGGTAGTGGGTTCAATTCCTAGTCAGGGTACATGCCCAGGTTTTGGGTTCAACACCTGGTTGGGATGTGTGCAGGAGTCAACTGACTGATGTATCTCTCTTTTTTTCTTTCTCTCTCCCCCCTCCCTAAATCAATAAAAAAAAATAACTAATTTTTGAACTACTCCAAATGAAAAAAATATCAGTGAGAAGAGTGGCATTGTTTTACATTTTTGCAAATCTCTCCAATGTTTGATTTAACAGAAGTAACTAGATTCCCCTATCTGCTTCTGTGTTCACTCTATTAGGCTATGTGGTTTTGATTAAATTCTATGAAGACATTTGACCCTACACAGATAGAAGGGAGGAGCATTTTAATAACCTTTTCAGATATGTGGCTCTTCTTCATAGATATACACTAAAACTTGGCAAGGGGTAATTTCTTAAAAGTTGCAATGCAGAACCTGAAACTGTGGTCAGTGACTCATTCATATCTGGTTAAAACAAAAATCCACTCGTCCTCCCTGCCCTCATATTCACCCAGGATTTTGTAACATCAACCATTGGTCATTTGGAAATATTAGTTCACTGAGTTAATCATATCTCCTAAATGTTTTCACATATCATTACTCAACACCAAAAAAAAAAAAAAGTCCGTATTAAGACCACCACTTAATTTCTTTAAGACAGGCTCCTGGTGATAGATAGGAGTTTTCCAAAATTCTCTTTTCTCCTGACAGCTCTTTTCACCAGCAACAAATTTCAGTTGTGGCAAGGCCCACCTTGTTCACTTGAGAAAATGTCTGACAAATCCTCTGAGTCTGAATAATCACACCTTACCTGTCAGTCAGTCATTCGAGTAAAAATAATGTTCCATGAAGAAAAGCAGCTGGTTCAGCACACAGCCAGCCATCACTGTCAGTCTGAGACCGAAAAGCCTCACCTGCACTCACACCCCCATTTTGTCACACAGAATCCTGGAGACATGGACTCCGGGGTCTAGACGTACCTCCCCATAGGGGGGCCCCCCACTATGCAAGTGTCAACATGGGACAAAGACCAGTAACTTCTAAGTGTCATGTAAAGGGTCCTGGGACTCCCCAGGGATCTGCAAAACACTGAGAATAGCTGACAACAATTTGAATTATTTCTACCAACCCATTTTACAGACATGAAGAAAAACAAATTTCACAGCAGAATCTTCTCTTCTTTTTTTAAACACATATTTCTTTATTGATTTCAGAGAGGGAGGAAGAGGAAGAGACAGAAACATCAATGATGAGAGAATCATTGATCAGCTGCTTCCTGCACACCCCCTACTGGGGATCGAGCCCTTGGCCAGAATCAAAAACCTGGGACCCTTCAGTCCGTACGTAGGCCAACCGCTTTATCCACTGAGCAAAACTACCTAGGGCCGGAATCCTCTTTAACCAAACAGTAAAATCCCGGGTAAGACTCCTGCCAAACCTAAGAGTAACAAACTTCAAACAAATAAAAAGGAAGTGCCATTCAAATCGCATTCTCAAATACTCCTAGAATCGGGTGGGCACAAACTAGGAAAGGACCCCCTCCTCTCCCAAGACCTGTTAACTCACAGAGCAGGTAAGACTTCAGGAGGCCAGCGGGCCTCTGTGGGCTGCGGGGCCTGCGCTGGGGGAGGAGGTAGAGGTGGTCGGTGGGGGAGGGGTGTCGCAGGAAGCAGGATGTGCATTCTGCCTGCTGGGGGCATGAAGTCAAAGTCCCCTCCAGTCCAAAGCGGCTAAGCCAGCCCTGCTGCCCTTATCAGCGTCAACACATGCATGGAATGTGGGACTTTGGAAACGATCCTCTCCACTGGGCCTGCACCCCTCTGGGGCTCAGGGTGACCTACCACCTTCAAAGGACGACCCCAGTCCAGTGCTCAGGCCGCCCGCTCCTGGAGAAAGGCACCTGTTGGTGGGGCCCAGGGCACCTCAGGGGGTTGTTGGCGGGCCGCTCCCTGTTGCCAGGATTGCCAGACCCTCTGGGCTCATCTATCAAGAGCCAGCCTTGCCGAAACCAGTTTGGCTCAGTGGATAGAGCATCGGCCTGCGGACTGAAAGGCCTCAGGTTTGATTCCGGGCAGGGGCATGTACCTTGGTTGCGGGCACATCCCCAGCAGGGGGTGTGCAGGAGGCAACTGATGGATGTTTCTCTCTCATCAATGTTTCTAACTCTCTATCCCTCTCTCTTCCTCTCTGTAAAAAATCAATAAAATATAAATTAAAAAAAGAGACAGCCTCACACAGCCAAGAGGCCACCCTGCCTGCGTCCCCAACACCATCACCGGCAATGCCTGAGCACCTCCCGTCTGCCCACACGGAGGGAACCCCCGGAGAAGAAAAGGAGCCCGGCTCTGAGTTTCCGGGGACACCGTGCCCCACATGCTGGAGTTCCCACAGGGCAGAGGCTTCTCACACGCCAGAAGGGAAGGAAGGAGTTGTGTGACTAAAAGGATAAGAATGGCCAGAGTCCTCTCTGCCCTGCAGGTCCTGGGAGAGGGGAGAGGGCACTTGCTCAACAGGCTTGTAATGGTCCTTCCCTGGCTTACCTACCAGGGCCTCCCCCCCACCCCACCTCCAGTTCCCGGAACCCTGGCTCTGTCCAAGCGGCCACTCACACCCCACAACAAGAACACCTGGCTGTCCGCTGGCCCCAGCACTGCCCACAGGAAGAGCCACTCATACATGTTCCGAGCTTCCCTGCACACATGAGTGTGTTTCTCACACTTAGAACTCACCTAACCACTTCCTAGCTGTAACTCAGAGGTAAGGAGCCTCCGCCAGGCCTCGCATGGGGCTCAGGGACCTCCCTGCCACTCTTTCCTTAGCATTCTGTCAGGAACTCCGCCAGTTTTCAAGAGTCGGGTTTAGCACTTGCCAGAAAAAAACCAAAAAACCATCAGCTGCCTTCTACCAAAGGGCAGGGGAGGGCCCTCGCTGGTCTGGCTGGGTGGAGAGAGCATCAGCCTGCGGACTGAAGGGTCCCGGGTTCGATTCCAGTCAAGGACACATGCCTGGGTTGCGGGCTTGATCCCCAATAGGGGGCCTGCAGAAGGCAGCCAGCCGATCAGTGATTCTCTCTCAACATTGATGTTTCTATCTCTCTCTCCCTCTCTCTCCTTTCCTCTCTGAAATCAATAAAAATATATTTTTTGGGGAAAGGGGGGCAGGGGAGGGATGGAGTGGAGAGGCAAAAGCCCTGAAGTAGGCAGACACCCATCCCCAAGACCACTCCCTGTCAACACAGCCCCCTGGACCCACCTACCTACCACGATGTGTGCAGGCAGAGAAGGAACTGAGGGAGGACATTCGGACTAGGTCCCACACCACCCGCTTCCTTCCTGACCCCCCAGCCAAAATGACTCTCAATCCACCTCCTTCCCTGCCCAGCCCAGGCTGCTCTTCCTTCTCCGACCCAGGACACCAACAGGGCCACAGCTGACCACCCCACACCCAGGGCTCTGCCGCTCACCTCACTGGCAGGCTGCCGGGAACAGGCCGGGGTCGTCCTGTGTCCAGTCAGCCCACAGATAGGAACTAACCCCAGGAAGGCCCATTGTTCTGCCCCAACAGAGGGGGTGGGGCCGGGCTGGGCAAGCTGGCCGTACCTGAAGCTCTGCCTCCAGTGCCCCTCCCACTCTGCCTCCACCTCACCCAGATAACAGCCCAGGAAACTAGCCTCAGGGCCAGTCCCCTCTCTCCCGGGGACCCTGAGGGGAAAGAGAAGGGACTCCAGCAGTGGCTTTTCGGGGAGCCACAAGGAGCCCAAATGCCACGGTGTCAGGCCCTGGCAGGGCATACAGCGGCCAAGCAGGTCCCAGAATGCAACCAAGAAGCCAGGACAGGCAGACTCTGAAGGCCACGCAGGACCAAGAGTCCTGAGTCCCTCCCACTGCCACCAGATAAGCGGGACCATGAAGAGCGAGCCCCCTCTGTACCTGGTGCTTCTCCGAAACCCTGGTAACTAGCAAGAGTCACCTGCCTAAGGAGGTGTGAATCCGCTCCTCGGAGTCCATCGGAGTAATGCAGACTGTGGCCACCCTAGATCACACCTACTGGTCTATTTGGACTCTTAACAGGACAATCCCTGTCTGTTCCCACTGACAGAGACGTATCACCTGCTCAAGTGGCGGTTCTCCAATGTGGCTGCACACCGGATTCATTCCAAAGGCTGTGACATGTGTGCGCCTGGGCCCACCCCAGCGAAGGGCTGGCCTTGCCTCCGCCAGCTCCCATGAGACCCTGATACAGAGCTGAGAACCTGGGCACCACGAAGGGGAGTCGCACTATGTCCGCACAGGAGCAGGCCACCAAAGCCCTGTCCCCACTCTCCCAGCCACCAACCCTTCTCTCCCTGCTCCTACATTTTAGGAACAAGAATTCACCAACAGCTTATTAGCTTGCAAAGCAATGAGGGGCCAGCAGGGGACAGGCCTCTCCCTTAAAGAGCCTGCACCAGGCTGATGAAGAGGCCAGGAGGCCATGCGGGGTGGGGGATGGTGGTGGTGCTGCGTGGCCCCACACCCGCCTGAGAACCCACCCACCCAGAGATGCTGCAGGCAAAGCAGCCTGAGGCCTTGAAGACAAGGGAGGAGCCTGCATAGCAGCCACGCCTACGCCACAGTCCTGCCATCTCAACAGGCCAACTCCCCATTCGAGAAGCTTCCCCGAAGCCAAGCCCAAGCTCTTCCTTTCCTTAGTTGTCCTTGGAATTGCCATGTGACGTATGCAAAGACTAGGCCACCTGCCTTTCCACTCTCCCTCCTCACCCGCACTCCGCGTGCTCCTGTAAGTGGATTACCTTCCAACAGGAACAATCTCACCAGCAGCAGCAAGGCCCTTCGGCAAAGAGGCAGCTGGCTGTCCCTCCTAGCAAGACCGGCTCTAACCCTAAAGCGACCCTGCCCTCCTCCCCTCCGCCCACAGGGACATTATCATGAAAAACCTGAAAACTGCAGTCAGAAGGGGGCTCTGAACGCCTTCCAGACTGTCCCCCGCAGTTCCTGAGGGTCACTGTCTCCGTTTAGGCGAGGTGCCCGTGCCCTGGCCCTTTCCTCCTGGACTGTGGTGAGGCCCGGAGTCAGCTCCTGGCTTTCTCTCCCTTATCAAACTTACTGCGCCCCCCCCCCCTTACACACACCCCACACACACAACTCCCATCCCCACCCGCTTTCCTTGCTCGGCCATTCCTGGCTCAGCCTGCGCTCTCTCTCAGAGCCCTCCCCCGGCACAGGTCCCTAACGCGTAGGGCAAGGCCCCTCCCAGGAGGAAGCACGGCGTGGTGGTGCCAGGCAGAGTCAAACTGGCTGGGCTTGTTTACAAGTCCCTAACCGAGCCCCTAACCTGGAGTCAGGATCGCAAGAGGAAGGGGCTCTGTCCTGCACTCCCTGCTGGGACCTCCGACCGACCGCTCCAGATTCCACAGGACAGGGGCCCTCACAGGCATTTACCCTCCAGCCCGGCCTGACCAGTTGCTTACTTACAACCTCAGCAAGTTATTTAACCTCACCGTTCCCTTTGTCAGAGGGTATGAGGGGTGATTCAGGGGGGAGACAACTTATAGGCAGATCTGTAAGCACCAGAGAGCAGAGACCAAGCTGGTAAGTCAGGCCACTGGGGTGGGCACGGCATCTGTTCTCAGAAAATGTTGTGGAATGAATAAAAAGCTCGTGAAAAGCCTCAGGTGCCTGGCACACAGTGGGTGTTCCTGTGCTAACTTCTCTTAAGAGCATCTGCTTGTCGTTCTTTTGTCAATGCTCTTCTGTCTCCCAGCCACACGCCACACTGCCACTGCTTTACTGCCACTGAATACTCCCCATTAAAACCCCTCTCTGCCCTAGCTGGTGCTCAGTGGTCAGAGCATTGACCTGCAGACTGAAGGGTCACAGGTTCTACTCTGGTCCAGGGCATGCAACTAGGATGCAGGCTCTATCCCTGGCCCCATCAATGTTTCTCCCTCTCCCCCACCCCTTCCTTTCACGCTCTCTTAAAAAAAAAAAAAAATCAACGGAAAAATATCATCTGTTGAGGATTAACAAAAACACCTCTCCTCTGGCCAGCCTGAGCGCAGCATGGCATCCATGGCGCTCCTCCAGCCCAGCGCCGGCCCCTCCCTCCGTGCCTCACAGCCACTGCCCCGTGGTGCCCGGTGAGCTCCGTTTGTCACGGTGCCAGTCCTTATCACCCCATCTTACAAATCATTTGCTTGTCTGTCTTCCCCGGGCCGAGCTCTGGAGGGCAGCGATACGTGAGTGTAAACTCAAGTTCTGTTTCCATTTTAGAAACAGGGACACTAAGGCTCAGAGTTAATCACTGTCCAAGGTCACAGGGAGAATAAACGGCAAAGCCCGAGTCCCGCTTCAGACTCTCTAAGCCCGGTTCCCTCCTCGCTCAGGCTCCCAGAGCCAGGATGGCAGGAACCTGCCGGCCGGTGAAAGCTGCCTCCCTCAGGCAGGCAGGAGAGCCCCCGCCCGCCCAGTGACCACTTCCCCGGGGGGCCCTCAGGCCCAGTGGGCCAGGCGAGCAAGCTACAGGGTGGGGCTGACTGCTCGAGGCCAACAGGCCAAGCAAAAGGGCAGAGCCAGCGGTCCCCTGGGTAAACTGAACTTTATTCCTTCCTCACTCCTCTGACTCTCCAGAACGGCCCCGCCGGCCCTTCTCCGGAGTTGGCTGCTGATTAAAAGGCGCTGAGCCCACCCCCGGACCTGAGCCTGGCAGACAATAAGGGCTCCGGGAAGGCAGCAGGCCTGTCAGCTCAATAATGCAAAACCCTGTTGCTCCGAGTCCACGACAGCTGACTTCAAGTGGATCGGAGGCCGCGTGCTTATTAACAAAATGGGAAATCTGATCTATGGAAAGAAAACACTGCGTGAGGATTAATCCGGGGCTGCAGCGTGTGGGGAAGGCTGGGCTGCCGGCCAAGGCCAGCGAGCAGCAACAGGATCGTGCCTACCTGTCCCCAGAGCAGGTACCAGGCGGCAGGAGCCGGGCATCACCGCTGCCCCACCTGCGCCTCCACCTCCGGCGGCGGCGGCGGCAATCATTTCGGTTTTATTTAATTAAAGGCCTTGCTCCCTCAGGCTGCTTCTTCCTCCCCACAAAGCCGGCGACCGGAGGGAGACTTTTCTTTTCAGGAATCGCTTGTAAAAGCTGAGTGACTAATCTACAAGTCCTAACAACTGGCAGGGAAACACTGCAGGGAGGGACTCTGGGCACACACCAGCTCTCAGGCTCAGCCCACAGGCTCTCGGTGACCCCCCAAAACAGACTTGCAGGAAGCCAGGAGCCAGAGGAAAGCAGACCCACGTGGGAGCTCTGGGTCCCAAGGCAGGCAGGCAGGCACGTGGGGAGCCTCCTCCAAGCCTCTGAGCCTTCGTCCTGCCCATGGCGCACAGACATTCTCATAACAAGCCCAACTGTGCAGGAGAGAGGGAGGGCTCACTCAAAGGCACCGTGATCGATGCCCGAACCGAAGGAACTCAGTTCCACCCTCAAGTACCAACCTCTCACCCGCCCTCCCACTCCCACCCTTGAGCTGAGAGCCCTCTGCACCAGCAATCTCACCACACAGCTTTGTCTCTGGAGGCCACCCTGAGGCCGCCCATCTGCTTTTCTCCAGACCCTTCCACCAACCCCGCTCTGCCCAGGCCTCTCTCCCTGAGCCAGGGCTCCAGACCGGGGGCCGCATGGCCTGTGCCCTGAACGTGTCTGCCGAAAGGCCCGGGGAGTCCGGACGCTGGCAGATGGCAATGGAGAGGAAGAGGAGGGAAAGCCAGAAGCCAGGAAGTAATAAATGCTAGCTCCAGAAAGGTTCTGGGTTTTGGGTGACCCGACACCATCCCTCCACCCAGGGGCCCCAAGGAATTCTCCCCCCTGCAAGATCAGCCCCCCAGCTCTGGAGGCCCCTCCATTACCTGCCAGCTCCTCCTCCCTGGGTTGGTTCGAGAGGCACTGCAATCCCCACATCAGTCAACAAGCCCCTGCCACAGGATTCCTCTGGGCAAGGCGCTGCCCCTCCCCCCGCCACATATGTCAGGGGGTGGCCTCCCTGGGTTACACCCCTCCTGCTATTGGAGGTGGGGTGGGGTGGGGTGGGGTGGGCCAGGAACCTAGCTTTCCAGATGTGCTTTGGCAACTCCTTACTTAGCAAAGATGCTGGAGCTGGGAGGGGATGGGAGAAGGCACAAGATAAATAACTTCAAAACTGCTCCAACCCACCCGAATCGGCACCGGGTCCCCCTTCCCCAGGCAGTCCCACGCTGCTCTGGGTGGGGACCGCTGGTGAGCATTATCAGGCCCGGTTCCCTCCTCTCCGTGTAAGTCATTGCCCAACCTCCCTCCCTCCCTCCCACCACCAGGGAGAGGCATCCCCCACCCCACCCCCGCCACCACCCCCCACCACGCTAGGCCTGTGTGAATATGAACCATCTTGGCAGATAAACAGAGAGTGACAAGCTGGGGCCCTGGAGTCCCCTCCCTCTGCCAGCCGACCCCCTCCCCCAAGCCCATCTCTCTTCCTGCCAAGCGGCTGCCTCCAGATCTGAGATCTGGGGGCAGGGCAGCGAGCCTACCAGCAGCGGGCAGGACCTGGCGTTCTGGGGAGCGCCCACGGCCCCCCCAAACCCTCGCCTGCCCCCCTGCCCTTGCCAGTTCTCTCTATGGGAGGGGGCAAGAGAGGATCCCAGAACGGCAGGCTAAGGCCGCAGTTCTAGAAATAGCAAAAGCCCCCGTGAGGGGCGGCCGCGGGCGCAGGGCCCTTTGCATAATGGGAGCCCGCCCGCCTGTCAGGCAGCGCAGCTCGCCCGACGCCGCTCGGATTAGATGGCTCCTGAAAAGGCACAAAGAGCCGGCGCCCGCTCGCCCGCTGACCCCCCGCTCCGGAGCCCCGCGCCCCGGCCCCGCGCGGCGGCCCCGGGGGCTTTGTGCCCGGGGTCCCCCGCCGCCCGCGCCCCAGCGGACCGACACCCGAGCCACAAAGCCAGGCAGGGCTCTAGGGGGCCAGCCCGGGGGTCCGCGTGCGCCCCGCCCAGGCCCGGCGGACACTCGCGCCCCTCCCACGCGCGCAGCCCCCCACGTCGGCCGCGCGCGCGCGCCCGCCCACGCCCCTGTGTCCCCGGGGGCGCGCCCCGCCTTGGCCCCCCGCCCCGCCCGCGCCCCCGGCCGCCCCGGACCGACCGTCCCTCACCTTCTGTGCGTCGGCGGCGGCGTCCCGCCCGCCAGCCGGCCGGCCCTGCTTGCGGCTCTTTTCCGTCCTCGGCGCCCGGCCCGCGCCACCCTGTCCTCCCGCCGCCGCCGCCGGCCCGGCTCCCCGCCCAGCGCGCCCGGAGCGCCGCTCACAGCCGCCCGCCCGGCGCCATCTTGGAAGCTAGTGACGTAGGTGCCGCCTGCTCACCCCTGACCCACAACTGAATGGGCGAGCAGCGGGGCGGGGCGGGGCGGGAAGGGGGCGGGCCCTGGCTTTGGGGGCGTGGTTTGTGTTGGGGGCGGGCCCTGTGGTGGGCGGGGCCGGCGGGCGAGCGAGCGGTCTGAGTGCTGGGCGGGGTGGGCGGCCGCCGCACAGCGTCATGGGGGAGGGGCGCCCAGGAGGAGCCCGGGACCCCAACCTCGGGCGCCCCGCCTGACCCCGACTCCAGGTGCGGAGGCTGGGCCGCTGTCTCGCCTCCGAAACACCCGGACCGCACCCCGGAGAAGGGGGCGCTGAGCCCCCCCCCCAGGCCCAGCTCCCGCTCCCACATTCAGAGCTGACCCCCTTTGAGCCTGAGCCTGACCCCTCGGAGCCCCCCCATCAAGGGACCCCTAACGTTCTGCGCCCCACTGGCCAGGACATCTCACCCCCCGCTGCATGTCTCCCGCAGAGACCCCCCACCTTCAAAGCGCAGCCCCCCGGGGACTGCAGGCTGCGTGGTCTGGGCTCCTGGGGAGACCCGGGCTGTTTGGATTCCGAAAGAGTGTAGCTCCCTAAGCTGAACCCAGCGTTTGCTCTGCTCGGACCTGTGCCCGCAGCAGCCCCGCCGCAGGTTGGCCCTACCTGCTCAGAGTTCGCGAGCATGCGGTGCTCAGCCAGCCCCTTCCGGTGACCGTAGCCCCTCGAAGGCCCCTGGGGTCAGGCGCCGCGCCTAAAGTGGCCCGCCCGGACCCAGGCTCGTGGCGGTCTATCCAGATGGCCGGCCTGGGAAGGGCCGGAGCTGGCCTTGAGCCGCAGCCACTTCTCTATCGGATCTCTTTCTACACCAAACAAAGGAACACACACTGCTGTCAAAGTCTGAGAGGAACCCAGATTTGCCATGTAGGAAATTATACCCTAACACTAGTCAAGATTGCAAACCAATTCAGGGACCCCTCAGGAAGGCTGATTGTGTGACTGTTCTTTCCAAATTAATGTGTAAATTTAATGTAATCTTAACAGTAGTATCTTTCTTAGACCTAACAAAATTCTAAGTTCCCCTGGAAGAATAAATAGCCAGAAACAGCTATGGTTTTTCCTTTTGGGGGGAAAAAAAAACAAAACAACAATAAGGGTGGACTTACCAAAACAGATATTAAAACAAATTGTGGCTCTGGCCAGTTTTGTTCAGTGGTTAGAGTGTTGGCCAGTTGATGGAAAGGTTGTGAGTTGGCTTACCAGTCAGGGAAGATTCTGGGTTGCAGGTTTCATCCCCCACCCAGTAGGGGTGCAGTAGGGATGTTAGGGATGTGTGCATGGCAGACACAGTCAATATGTCTCTCACACCAATGTTTCTCTCTCTCTCTCTCTCTTCCTCTCCCTCTCTCCCACTCTCTCTAAAAATCAATGTAGAAGATATCCTTGGATGAGGATTAACAACAAATTATAAAGCAACTGCAGTCATGCAGACCAAGAAACAAAATGGAAAACCTAGGAATAGGTTCTAGAAATAATAAATGTAAAATGAAATATCCAACATCCCTGAAGAAGGAGATATCAAATATGTTGAAGAAATAAAACGAATAGTCCATGAATAGAGCTTGGTAGAGGACTCACTATTGGAAGAAACTTCTGAAAGAAAAATGTCAAGGCTCTACTTACAAAAGGCATGCAGATTAAAACCACAAGATGCCAGGTTTGTTTTTTATTTGTACACAAATTAGAAATTAGTTTCCAAGCCCTTAAACATAGGTAAGGGTCTGGTGGGGAATCACTCTCACCTATTGTTGGAAGCATGTAAATTGCGTCGAAATTCCTGAACATGAATTTATTATTTTTTTAATATATTTTATTGATTTTGTACAGAGAGGAAGGGTAAGGGATAGAGAGTTAGAAACATCAATGATGAGAAAGAGTCATCAATCAGCTGCCTCTTGCACACCCCCCACTGGGGATATGCCCGCAACCAAGGTACATGCCCTTGACCGGAATCGAATCCGGGACCTTTCAGTCCCCAAGCCAACGCTCTATCCATTGAGCCAAACCGGTTTCGGCCTGAACATGAATTTAGCAGTATGAGTCAAAACCAAAATCTTTTCAAAATGCTCATGCTCCCTTTGACCACTAGTAATTCATCTTTCAGGGTTCTATTCCGAAGAAATTAACCACATTTGCAGATCTGGTGCTTGATTATCTGTCTCTCTCTAAGACCAAAGCTTGTAACTCCAGTGCCAAGAGCACACCTGCGACTTCAGAGGCATTCAGTGGTCATTTGTTTTCCTTTACGTTTGAAAATTAGTGTATAATCGTTTTTCCCAAGTATTGTTTATAATAGTGAAAAATCATATGCAAAGTGAAAGTCTGACAATAGGGGATTGGTTAAATAGTCCACATGATGGACTGTTTAGCAGCCAGAATAAATGGTGTTTATAAAGATATTTTATGGTGTGGAAATGTGAAAATGATTTTAAGAAAAATAAAGCAAACTATTAAACTGTAGGTAACAGCCCTGGCCATTGTGCTTCTGTGGGTTGAATGATGTCCCATGTACTGAGGTCCATTCAATTTCTGGTCAGGGCACATACACCAATCAACCAACGGCTGCATAAATCAGTGGAACAACAAATGGATGTATCTCTCTCTAAAAAACATCAATTAAAATTTTAACATTGTATGTAACAAATGCATGCAAAATATTGATCTATAGGAAAACAAATGAAAATACATACATCAAAATATCTACAGAAGTTCTCTCTAGGGATTGGGATTTTTTTTTACACACACATATTTCAGTGTGTTTTACTACAATGGTAACATTTCTTTTTTAAGTTAAATTTATCGGGGTGGCATTGGAAATAATATTATATAATTTCAGGTGTACCTTATAATTTCACATCTGTGTACACTAGTGCATACTCACCACCTGAAGTCTCGTTTCTTATCATTACCATATGTTTGACCCCCTTTTCCCACTTTGCATCCCCCTCAAAAAGTATCATTTCTAATTAGAACAATTCTGCTAATATGAAATACATTTTTTTATAAGTTATCGATTCTCCTCCCTCCCAGACTCCCATCTGTCCTCTGAATAGTTTGACCTGTATCTTTTTTTTTTTTAACAGGTTTTATTGGTTTTTATCTTTTTAACAAAATTTTTATTTATTGATTTTAGAGAGAGAGGAGGGGGAGAGAGAGAAAAAAGCACATCTATTTGTTGTTCCATTTCTATATGCATTCATTGGTTGATTCTTATATGTGCCCTGACCAAGGACCAAACCTGCAACCTTGGACATCAGGATGATGCACAAATCAAATGAGCTGCCTGGCCAGGGTCTGATCTGTATCTTCACTTTCTTCTCTGGCATCAACATGTGTTTGTTCACATATTACAAAAATGTGAACAAAAAAACTTACTGTTTTGAAACTATAAAATATGATACTATATAAACTGTAAGTCATTATACAATTTACACTAGATTTGCTCTTTTTCACCTAAGAACCTATCACAGACAACTTTCTAGTTTGAGTCACATCCATAATTCATTGTTGTTTTTTTAATATGTTTTATTGGTGGGTTTTTTTTTTACAGAGAGGAAGGGAGAGGGATAGAGAGCCAGAAATATTGATGGAAGAGAAATATCCATCAGCTGCCTCCTGCACACCCCCCACTGGGGATGTGCCTGCAACCAAGGCACATGCCCTTGACAGGAATCGAACCTGGGTCCCTTCAGTCCGCAGACCCACGCTCTATTCACTGAGCCAAACCGGTTAGGGCTCATTCTTTTTTAATAGCTGACTGATTCCAGAGTATGAGGGTTCCATAAATACTGTCCTTATTTATGAATATTCAGGTTATTTATACTTTGGTGCTATTAAAATTATTATTTTTAAAAAATATATTTTATTGATTTTTTACAGAGAGGAAGGGAGAGAGAGAACTAGAAATGCCGATGAGAGAGAAACATCGACCAGCTGCCTCTTGCACAGGGGGTGTGCCCGCAACCAATGTACATGCCCTTGACCGGAATCGAACCTGGGACCTTTCAGTCCGCAGACCAACGCTCTACCACTGAGCCAAACCGGCTTTGGCTTAAAATTATTTTTAAGCCCCTGGATATATATCTTTATATACTCCTGCCTTTATGTACGCAGAATAGTTTGCTCGAAGTAAAATCTGTGGGATGGATGATATGCGGGCATTTTCCATTTTAATAGGTCATACCAAGTATAGTTCCCCAAGAATATGGGCAGCATCCATATGCATTTTTTAAAATATATTCTTTTTGATTTCAGAGAGACACTTCAATGATGAGAGAGAACCATCGATCGGCTGCCTCCCCTACTGGGGATCGAGCCTGCAACCCGGACATGTGCCCTGACAAGAAATCAAACCATGACCTCCTGGTTCATATATCAACCATACTGGCCAGGCAGTGGGTTTGTATTTTTTCTGCCCCTATAACGTTCGCAGACTTTCCAAGTTTTACATACTTAATACATATTCCTGTTAAATTCAGAGGGAAAGTTCAAGAGGGAAAAGATTTCTTAATCTCAGTGAGCTAGACTCACGTCTTTTCTGGTTCCTGAGCAGCCTTACACTATCTCCCCACCTCCGGTGCCCATTCAGGCCCATTTCTTGAGAAGCATTTGATGATATCCAAGCCAGTTTACTCCCCTCTTCCAGTGCAATTTTATTTTATGTTTTATTTATTTTTATTTACTTTTTTAATATATATTTTATTCATTTTTCATAGATGTTCTGCTAAATGGAAGAAGCAAGATGCAGAATATTATGTACGATGTAATTCATTTATGGTGTTTAGAAATTATATATCTGTTTCCATTCCTATATCTACTTATATCTATATATATATAAAAGCCTAATATGAAAATTGTCCTCACAAGAGTTCAACCAGGAGATCCATAGATTGCTATGATGTGCGTTGACACTGAGGGGGGGTGTGAAATGAAGGAAGGCCCCCGCCAGCAGCAGGAAGGCCCTGATTGGCCCTGATCGCTGGCCAGGCCTAGGGACCCTACCTGTGCACAAATTTCATGCACCAGGCTTCTAGTATCCCTTAAAAAGCTGGGACAGAGCCTTAGCCACTGTGGCTTACTTGGTTGGAGCATCATCCCATCTACTGAAGAATCTCAGGTTCAATTCCCAGTTGGGGCACATGCCTGAGTTGCTGGTTTGGTCCCTGGTTGGGTGCCTGTGAAAAGAAACTGATTGATGTTTCTCTCTCTTTCTCTCCCTTGCCCCCTCTCTCAAATCAATAAGATTATTCTCGCCAAAACCGGTTTGGCTCAGTGGATAGAGCGTTGGCCTATGGACTGAAGGGTCCCAGGTTGGATTCTGGTCAGGGGCATATACCTTGGTTGCGGGCACATCCCAGTAGTGGATGTACAAGAGGCAGCTGATCGATGATTCTCTCTCATCGATGTTTCTAACTCTCTATCACTCTCCCTTCCTCTCTGTAAAAAAATTAATAAAATATATATTTTTTAAAAGATTATTCTCTGGTGAGGGTTAAGATAGATAGATAGATAGATAGATAGATAGATAGATAGATAGATGATAGATAATAGACAGCTCTTGGCTATGCCACTGACCAGTCAGCTGACCCAGAACTGACCTCTGTCAGCCTTAGTTTCCCCACCCGAAAAATGGGGCTGACAGCCCTGTCTGCAGACCCCTCATTTCTGTTTGGGGGACAGGATCGTGGGGCCTGGAGAACCTCTCGGTGGCTCTGCTTCTCTAGCGAGAGGGTGAGAGTGGCCCCCAAGCAGCCTCCTATTTCCCAGATTCCAGCTTTCCAGTTAGTTCTCTTCCTGTGTGATGTGGGAGGAGGCTGGCTCTCTCACCTCACAGCCAGGACACCAGGAAGCCCCGGGCTGGGCCCGAAGCCTCCGGCCACAGTCACGAGGAAGGCCGAGCCCGGAGGCCCTTATCTTGCCTGACCTTGTGGAGGCTGACCACTCCCTCCTTCTGGAAAATGTGACCCCCTGTCCTTTCAGAGGCCTCTTTCTCCTTAAATCCCCAGGGTCCTGGGTGGGGCCTCAGTACCCAATGCAACCCCTGGGTGTATCACCCTGAAGTGCTTTCCCTGGCCCCAGCCCAGGGCCGCCCCCCTTTCAGATGCCTCCCCTGGAGACCCTGCGGCATCTCTGACTCAGCAGATCTCTGCCTGCCTGGCAGGCCCCCCCCCCCCTCCACCCAGTGAAGCTTCACAGAGCACCCTGTTGCCCAAGTCCTAACTACTGGCCACTCCCAAGCTCCCCACCCTCCCCCTCCCAGCTCTCCCAATTCAAATTCCTGACTCTCCCTCCCTAGACCCAGGCCCTGCCCGCAGGCTGGGGCAGGAATCCTTCCGATAAGGACTGGGGGCAAAGGGACACACCTGGGTTCCAACCCTACTCCTCTGCCACCGACCTGGCTGAACGGCTTTGGCTAACCTCCCCCCCTCTGAGCCGAATTTCTCCCTCCGTACAAGGGGGAAACAATTACACCATCTGGGTTGGGTTGCCATGGGCCGTACGTGAGCTCAGGCACATGCCGAGGGCTTGCAAAGGCCAGTTCTCTGTGTGAAATGCAGCCACCTGAGAGCCCCAGGCCAACCCTTACTTGGGCATCTGGGTCACAGGCCAGTTGGTGCCTTTTCCTAAATTAGGAACAAACGTGCTGGGGTACAGCCCTGGCTGGTCTGGCTCAGTGGTTAGAGCGTCGGCCTGCGGACTGAAGGGTCCCAGGTTCGATTCCGGTCAAGGGCAAGTACTTTGGTTGCAGGCACATCCCCAGTAGCAGGGTGTGTGTGTGTGTGTGTGTGTGTGTGCAGGAGGCAGTTGATCGATGACTCTCTCTCATCGATGTTTCTAACTCTTCCTCTCTGTAAGACATCAATAAAATGTATATATATATTTTTTAAATATGCTGGGGAACAAACCCCAATGCCTGCTCTCACACGGTCCACACCAGCTCTGGAGGCCCGCCCTGAGGGAGCAACGTGGAGTGAGAACCAGTGGGTCGGAGGAGGCAGGAGAATAGATGAGTAACTCCATGGCTCTGGGATGATGCCTGGGGGCTGTCTGTGCACACGGGAGGGGCAGCTAATCCCGGAAGGGTGACGAAGGGTGACGGGATTGGGGAAGGCTGCCGAGATAGAAGAAGAGCACTTTTTGAAGGACACCTTGGCGTGAACTGGCTGGAGGGGCCGGGCAGCCAGAAGGCAAATTTTTGAGGAAAAAAAGAAATTGAGAGTCTGGGAACTGCCTGCCCGAGATTGCCCAACCAGGAAGTGGGTGATCCAGGATTCAGATCCAGCCCCACCCCACGTAGGCTGAGCCGGAGGGGCCGAGCCCCCAGAAGGCCAATCTCTAGCTAAAGACCCGAACCAAGGGGCTTTGGCCAATGGGGTCCCCCAAGCTAACGTCGATGTCCTGGGGTGTGAGTGCTGCCACCAAGGCCCCAGGCACCCTCCGTGCCCAGGTTCCTAGGCTGCCCCTGGGATTATCAGCCCAGGGCTGGCCCCGTGTGTTCTGCCTTGGATGGAACCCCCGACTTCCCACACACTTCCACCGGCCTTCAAATCCGACCTCCATGGGGCTGAGACAGGAAGAAAAAGTGTGATCCAAAGGTGGAATCTGCCCTAGCCATTTTGGCTCAGTGGATAGAGCATCGGACTGGGGACTGAAGGGTCCCGGGTTCCATTCTGGTCAGGGGGCACATGCCCGGTTGCCGGCTCGATCCCCAGTTGCGGGGCGTGCAGGAGGCAGCCGATCCATGATTCTCTCTCATCATTGATGTTTCTATCTCTCCCTCTCACTTTCTCCCTTCCTCTCTGAAACCAATAGAAATATTTTTTTTTTAAAAAAAAGGTGGTGGCCGGGACCAGTTTGGCTCAATGGATAGGGCGTCGGCCTGCGGACTGAAAGGTCCCGGCTTCGATTCCGGTCAAGGGCATGTACCTTGGTTGCGGGCACATCCCCAGTGGGGGGTGTAGGAGGCAGCTGGTCGATGTTTCTCTCTCATCGACGTTTATAACTCTCTGTCCCTCTCGATTCCTCTCTGTGTAAAATCAATAAAATATATTTTTTTAAAAAATAAAATAAATAAAAAAAAATTAAAAAAAGGTGGTGGAATCTGCGCTTTTTATTTATTATCTATTTATTATTTTTAAAAATATGTTTTGTTTTTTATTGATTTCAGAGAGGCAGGGAGAGGGTGAAATAGAAACATCAATGATGAGAGAGCCATTGATCGGATGCTTCCGGCTCACCCCACACTGGGGATCCAGCCCACAACCCGGGCACGTGCCCCAACCCGGAACCACACCGTGACCTCCTGGTTCATAGGTCCACGCTCAACCCCTGAGCCAGCGGGCTGGGCCTGAGCTTCTCCTTTATGGTCTCACGTCGTGTTCCTGTGAATACATGTCATGTAGTGACTGATACTGATCAGCCAGCCTTACATTTTGAAACATGCACGTTGGCAGGGGTAGAGGGGGCTGGATGGGCTGGTGGCGGGGGCGGGGGGGGGGGGGTTCAAGATGGGGCTCCCACAGCCAGTGGGCCACAGGAAAGGCAAAAAGGAGCCGCTGCTGTGGCAGCTACTCAGGATCCTGGTTTGTGAAACCTGATAAGGTGTCCAGCGTGTGGGGAGTGGGGACAGAAAACGATGAGGAAAGCTTGAAAGCCTCTCCCCTGTTGGGGGAGGGCTGGCGAGGTCCTGAGACCTGCCCTGACCGGAGGCGCCTGGGCAGCGGTGGACAGTGCCAGGCCGGGCTCAGTGACCCTCCCTCCAGAACTCTCCAGACTCCTCAGACACTGCCTTTCCCACCACTCTGTAGGCTCCTCTGCCCTCTGGCAGCTGGGCTTTCCATCCCGATTTCCCCTCCTGGGCAGGCCTGGGCAGGCTCGGGGCCTCCGGGTCATCTGGTCCGTCGGGAAGGGGCCCAGGGCAGGCCATGACGAGGCATTCACTCCTTCCCAGCCTGCCCGCCTCACTAGACCTGCCTGGCCTCCCCCTGGCCCTGATCAAAGCCTTCAGGCTCTCAAGGCCCTTGGGGGAGGCCGACTGGACCCAGAACCATCTGCTCCTGCCCCAAACTCCCACCATCTGTGCCCTCACCAGCTTCCTTGGTCTTTCTT
Source organism: Nyctalus aviator (assembly GCA_036971965.1). Lineage (NCBI taxonomy): Eukaryota > Metazoa > Chordata > Mammalia > Chiroptera > Vespertilionidae > Nyctalus > Nyctalus aviator. The sequence goes on along the minus strand of CM072939.1, from coordinate 9,201,237 downwards.
TGGGTCCTGACACTGGGCCGAGGGCTCTGCACACAGAATCTGCTCAAAATACACCCCCTCCCCACAGCAGATGAGGAAACTGAGGCTCAGGGAGGCCTCCTGACTGTCTACTGGCAGGCTGGGTCCCAGAGCCCAGTTGCTCTACCACTCAGTGGTCCTGCCTTCCTTAGCCCACCTGGCCTTGTGCCTATATATATATATATAAAATTGATTTTTTACAGGGATAGAGAGTTAGAAACATCTATGAGAGAGAAACATCGATCAGCTGCTTCCTGCACACCCCCAATTGGGGATGTGCCCACAACCAAGGTACATGCCCTTGACTGGAATCGAACCTGGGACCCTTCAGTCCGCAGGCCGACGCCCTATGCACTGAGCCAAACCGATTTCGGCAGCCTTGTGCTTAATTCACTTACTAAAACTTTCCATGGCCACAGGGAAACTTGGGTTTGCAGGAGTGGGGCTGCAAGAAAAATGAAAAGGGAGGACCCCTGTGGATTTGCCAGGCCTGGATCCTCTGGAATAATGTCCCTTATGGGTCCATGGGGGAGGGGAGAAGGTTCCAGGTGCTCTGGGGAGAGGACAGGGCTGGGCGGGGCCTGAATCCTAGGCTTGCAGGGTCAGAGACATTTCCAGCTCACCTGGACCCCGTGCTCAAGGCCGCAGCAGGCAGGTATGGGCCCAGGTGCAGTCCCTAGAGAGCAACCCTAGGTGTGCCTAGGCTGCCCCCTAGTGGCAGCATGAGGAAGCTCCTGAGGACTTTGAAACCCTTGGCTGGGGGGGGACACCTGTCCTCAATCCATTTCTCTCTTCCTGTGCCTCTGCTCCCTGAGCTTTTCCAAATGTGAAATCACTCATTCGCACACGTCTCGGGGTGTTTACTTCTGCTAGTCCCACCGCTAGGATGCCCTCCTCCCTACCTGCCCCTGTGCCCAAGGTCAGAATTAGCAAAGTCTTCCTCTACTTTGCGGGGTTCATGTCTAATTCTAGGCCGGTGGGTGGAGCAGCCCATGCATGCTGTGAACGCCTGGAGCACAGATCAGTGTCTGGGCCCAGCACAGGGCCCACATACAGGGAATGGTCAAGAACTACTTGTTCTGCCCTAGTTGGTTTGGCTCAATGGATAGAGCCTCAGCCTGTGGACGGAGGGGTCCCAGGTTCGATTCCAGCCAATGGCACATGCCCAGGTTGCAGGCTCAATCCCCAGCAGGAGGCAGCCAAACAATGATTCTCTCTCATCATTGATGTTTCTATCGCTCCCTCTCCCTTCCTCTCTAAAATCAATAAAATATATATTTTTAAAAACCTATTGTTCCTGCCAAAACCGGTTTGGTTTAGTGGCTAGAGCGTCAGCCTGTGGACTGAAGGCTCCCAGGTTCGATTCCGGTCAAGGGCGTGTACATTGGTTGTGGGCACATCCCCAGTAGGAGGTGTACAGGAGGCAGCTGGTCGATGTTTCTCTCTCATCAATGTTTCCAGCTCTCTATCTCTCTCCCTTCCTCTCTGTAAAAAATCAATAAAATATGTATTTTTTTTTAAAGTGTGTGGGTTAAAGTTTCTATTCTCTAAACTGCTCTTCCAGGGTGTGGGAATCATATTTGTCTCCACCACTCAGCCCGGGGCACAAGATCTCCAGCCCAGAGCTCAGGAGGGCTGGGCTGTCCTCTCCAGCAGGAGCAGCTGTCTCATCGCTCATCATCCTCAGGTTCCATTCTGGGTTGTGACCTCCCAGGGATCTGATCGTTTGAAACATGTGAAAGCTGAGAAGAGATCCTTGCACACCCATGTTCGTAGCAGCACTATTCACAGTAGCCAAAAAAGTCAAAGTAAACCAAGTGTCCACCGATGGATGAATGGGCAGACATCACTTAGTACGCCCATAAGAAGGAATATTATTGAGTCTTAAAAAGATATGTAATTCTGGTTGGCCAGCATGGCTCAGTGGTTGAGTGTTGACCTACGAACCAGGAGGTCATGGTTCGAGACCTGGTCAGAGCACATGCCCAGGTTGCAGGCTCAATCCCCATCAATTCTCTCGCATCATTGATGCTTCTCTCTCACTCTCTCCCTTCTTCTCTGAAATTAAAAAATATACTTAAATAAATAAAATACTGATATGTGCTACAACTTGGGTGAAACTTGATGACATTATGCTATGTGAAATAAGCCACGCATAAAAAGACAAATTTACTATGCCCAGTCCACTTACATGAGGTCCCTAGAGCAGTCAAATGCATAGAGATAGAAAACAGATGAGAAGTTATCAGGGGCCGAGGCGAGAGGGGAATGGATTGTTGTGGTGTAATGGGTACAGAGTTTCAGCTCTACAAGATGAAAAGAATTCTGGAGATGGCTTGCACAACCATGTAAATTACTGAGTTGCACACAAAAGCGGTTCAGATGGTAAAAATTTTATGTTATGTGTATTTTATCACAATTTTTTTTTTAAAAGTGTGAGCCAGCTGAAACTGGTTTGGTTCAGTGGATAGAGCATGGGTCTTCGGACTGAAAGGTCCGGGTTTTGATTCCAGTCAAAGGGCATGTACATGTACCTTGATTGCGAGCACGTCCCCGGTAGTGGGTGTGCAAGAGGCAGCTAGTCGATGTTTCTCTCTCATCGATGTTTCTAGCTCTCTATCCCTCTCCTTTTCTCTCTGTAAAATATCAATTATATATATATAATATTTGTATATATATTATATATATATATAAAATTTACATATAAAGTGTGAGGTGGTCTGGGTTGCCTCCTAGGCTTTTTGAGCCTACTTTTTCACTGGGGGGGAAAAAAAAAAAAAGTGGTTGTAAACCTGAGGGGATGATCATGGCCCTCCCTGGGTGGGGCAAAGGGCTTCCTCCCCAGGACCAGCCCCGCAGCATTCTGGGTAAGTGCGTGTGTGCCTCCTTGGTTTCTGATGAGACCGCCATAAGTGTGTCAGGTTGAGACAGCCCTGGACCTGCCTCTTCCCTGCTCCCACCTTCAGCCCAGGGACCGCATGGTGGGACCTTCTGAACCCGATTCACCAACTCCCCGAAGAACCTGCCCCGGAATGCTTCCAGTAATCTCCCGTCCTGGGGAAGGCGGTGCCCTTCCTCTGACAGCGGAGCTGGACTGAGGGGAACAAAGGGACATCAGGACAGAAGCAGAGGGTGCAGACTATCCCTCATCTCCAGTCTCCTTTACCCTGGCAGGGATGCCCATGAGAAAGGCGGGCTGTGCTGAGCTTTGGGGGCCTTGCTGCTTAGCCCTGGCTCCTGGCTGGCCCCTTGGCGGTCCTGCCAGCAAGCAGACCCTGAGCTGTCTCCTCCCGCAGATCAACGGAGTGCCCTCCCTTCCCCCCAGCTGGGAAACCATGTGTGCAGCCCTTCCGGGGTCCCTGGACAAAACAGAGAGAGAAGAAGCAGTTTGTCTTCCCTTGGTTGTGTTTTCACTTCTATTTTTTTAAAATATATTTTTTATTGATTTCAGAGAGGAAGAGAGAGGGAGAGAGAGAAACATCAATGATGAGAGAGCATCATTCATTGATCGGCTGCCTCCTGCACGCCCCACACTGGGGATCAAGCCCGAAACCCAGGCATGTGCCCCAGACCGGGGATCGAACCGTGACCTCCTGATTCATAGGTCGACGCTCAACCACTGAGCCACACCAGCCGGGCTTCCTTTCACTTCTAAGTTATTCTTTTGCGGCCCTGGCCCAATAGCTCAGCTGGTTAGAGTGTCGTCCTGATATGCCAAGAATGAGGGTTCAATCGACCAATGAATGCATGACTAAGTGGAGCAACAAATCGGTGTTTCTCTCTCCCCCTTCCTCTCTCTTTGAAATCAATAAATAAGAATAAAGTAAAATATTCTTTAATTTTTTCCCTATTTTAATGCGGGGTTGAACATAAGACAGAAAAATAACATCCTGGTCACTTTTTTTTTTTTTTTTTTTTTTTTTAAAGAGGCAAAGCTTTCCTTGAGACGGTCATACATAGCCATGGATGGGTAATGTTCGCCTCTTAAATTGCTGAATCCACACAGAACGGCACTTCTCCAAACACCTGTTGTCGTGGTTACTGACAACGCCAGACCAGCCTGTCACACTCCGGGGGGGCTGCTTGGCCTGTTTCCTTTCGGGAACCTCTGAGCTCAGACGGAAGCCCTGCGGCTCTGAGAGGCGAGGAGGTGCGGGAGGCTGCCGTCGGTTTCACACGTGGTGCTCTTGGAGGCGAGGAGGGGTGCTGGTGAGAGGGCCCGGGTGGGTGCTGGCTTCTCCTCTGGCAGGGCCTGGGCGGCCAGAGGCCAATCCCCCTCCCCGCCTCCTCTGGACAGCCTTGCTCACTCATCGTGGAGGGACATGTAATCCAGCAGGTGGGCTGGGACGAGTCCTCTGCGGCCGCCGGACTCCCCGTAGTAGAACCCCCTGTCATCCACGGGCCCGTACACCGTGACCAGGTCCCCGGCCTTCAGCGACAGCTTGCCCTTCACTTGGCCCCCCGCCCACCCGTCCTTGGGGTCATAGTCCAGAGCTGCCATCATGGTCATTCGCGTGCACAGTGGAGGCCGCCTGGGGTCCCCTTGGGGCTGGGGAAAGGGGTCCTGGGGGATGGGGAGCCCTCCGATTTCATCTTGCGCTGATAAATGCCACCTCCTATCAGTCCTCTCCACGCCTTCCTCCACCTCCGCCACCAGATGCCCGGGGATGTTGCCCACTCGGCCGTGGCATTCCCCACGGTAGAAGCCCTGGGAGTCCTGAGGGCCCCACACTCGCAGCAGCTGCCCTTTCTGGAAGGCCAGCTCCTCCTCTGCAGCCTCGGGGCTGGCGGACATCACCAGAGGCGCGTAGTCAAAGAGGGCCACAAAGACCCTGGCCGAGGCGTCCGGGCCCGCCTCCCGCAGCGGGGGGCCTCCCCGGGGCCCCGGGACGGCTTTGCTGGACGGAGCCGGACAGAGCGTGGAGCTGGGCTCGTGGAGCTGGCTCTCTCTCGCGCCCCACAGAGCCTGCCCTCGCCTGCTCTGAGTCCTCAGCTCCCTCCTCTGCTCCTGCCTCTCGGTGGCCCATGGGCTGAAGCACAGGGCCTCCTCCTCCTCCTCCTCCTCCTCCTCTTCCTGCTGCTGCTGCTGCTGCAAAACGTCACGGAAGCCAGACGCGTGTCGTTGGCGGGTGTCTGTCTCGGGGGGCGTGAACACCTGGGCGTCTCGCTTCTGCCTCAGGACCTTGTCGAGGGCAGCCTTTTCCTGACAGGCTTCTCTCCCGGGCGCACGCTCGGGAGACAGACGGGGGACTCCCAGAGCAGGGCTTCGGCTGGTGCCCAGGTGCCAGTCACTGTGCTCTCCCCCCTGAGACTGGCCACTGTGCAGGGGTGGCCTGTGGTTCTGAGGGCTCTCCCGAGAGAGGAGGTCTTCTCTGCAGACCCCCCAGTCCTCTGCAGGCCCCGGGGTGTGGCCGCCCGCCCCTGCCCTTGGACATTCTCCTTCTGGGCTCAGGCCGGGAATCGGGGGTTCTTCGGGGAATGCTTCCAGGGACTCCCCACAGCTTCTGGGGGTGTGGGAACCAGCCCTGGCACCCGGTGGAGCCGGCACCAACCTCTGCGGGCAGACGGGGAAGGTGGTGGTGCACGGAGACCGGTCTCCACGGGGGCAAGTAAAGGGAGAGGTCTCTGGCAGTCTGTTTCCGTTCCAACCGTCCTGAGGGATCTGAGCCGGCACCGAATCCGGCGACTCGCCACAGAGGGAGACGGTTCTCACCGAGACCTTCTGGCACATCCCGGGCAGCTGGAGCTGGGACAGCTCCAACAGGGTGCTGCCAGCGGTGGCGTTGGTGACCTCTGCCACCTTGAGCCCATCGGCATACACGGCGTAGCCGGTGACCCGGACCCCGTTGGAGAAGCCGGCCAGGTCGATGGTCACTGGGAGCCAGCTGACCACCAGGAGGCCCGGCACGGCGTGGCGCTCCACCAGCACGTCCAGCGGAGGGTCCGGGGGCCCCGCCAAGGGCGTGTCGAAGGTGAGCGCGGAGGACAGGGTTTCCCAGTGCCCCTGCATGGAGTCCCACGGCAGCTGCACCTCCACCTGCACCCGGTACCGCGTGCTGGGCTGCAGGCTGCGGAAGGCGTAGCTGCTCACGCCGGCTGGGGTCAGGGCGTGCTTCTGGTCATCGAGATACACCACGTGCGGCCGGCGGGGGCTGCTGGAGACCCAGAGGATACTGGCCGACGTGGCCGCAACATTCTGCAGGCGTAGCTGTTTGGGGGCTACGCAGGGGACCCAGTCGGGCCCTAAGAGGGATCTGGAGAACCCCTGCTCCTCCACCCTCGGCGGTGGGCCCAGCCAGCCGTCTTCTGTCTTGGCATCGGAGATCTCTATTGCCACTTCCGTCTTGGAGGCCGCCCTCACCATCTGGCACGTCTCCCCATCCGCAGCTCCCTGAACTTCCCCGGGCAATACGCTGTGACTAATGTCTCCCTTTGAAGCTCTGCCCTGTCCAGCTGGGAGCTGAGTGGGGCCAGGGTCAGAGGCCTCGGGAGGCAGGCAGCCAAGGACGTCGTTGTCCGGAATCTGCACCACCAGGTTGGAGGGCACCAGGCCCCGCCGGCCGTCCTCAAGCTCCCCTTCGTAGAAGCCGTCCTGGTCCATCTCGCCAAAGACGTACACGTACTCGCCCGCCGTGAGGGGCAGCTCGCTCTCCGGGTGCTCGTTGGGCCCCTCAAACGGGTTGTAGCTGTATCGAACCAGGAAGATCTTGAGCTTGGGGGCGGCGGCGGCAGGGGCTACTGAGTCCCCCGCTTCCAGGGTCAAGGACGCGCTGTCGGGATCCAGGTCCTCCACCTCACTGGCTGTGTCCGTGTCCAGAGTGAGGCAAGACGGCACGGTGGCCCACAGGGATTCCACCTCTGAGGAGGAGTTGGACTGGGAGCTGGTTTTCTTGGCCTGGGGTCTGCTGTCCAGAGGCTGGCTGGCTGGGACTCTGCCTGGTGCTTGAGGGGGGGCACTGGCCGGCTCCCCGAGGGCAACTGGGCTCTCCGGCAGAGAGGCGTCCCCCTCCTGTTTGTCTCCGTTGGGCCGCGGAGATGCCCGGTCTCCGGGCCCTGGCTGGAACCTGGCCCTTCTGCTCTTCCTGCCTTGGAAATCGCGGGCTTGGGAGGTCTCCGGGGGCTTCTGGGGATGGGGACCAGGCTGGCTCTGCAGCACCCGCACTTCCTCCCGGGCAGCCTCGAGATCGCGCAGTGCCTTCTGCAGGTCACGCTGCAGCTGCTGCTGCTCGTCCCGCTCGCGCGCCGCCTGCTGCAGCAGCTGCTCCACCAGCAAGCCCGGGGCGTCGCGCTCCCGGCACGCGCGGCCCAGCTGCTCGCGCACGTTGTCCTTCTCGGCCGCCAGTTTCCGCGTCCAGCCGGCGGCTGGTGCCGGCAGCAGCCGCGCCTTCTCCTCGGCCAGCCAGGCGCCCTCGCCAAGCGCGCTCTGCAGCTGTGCCTCCGCCTCCGAGCCGCGCCGCCGCCGCGCCGCCGCCGCCGGGGCCCCCAGCTCCAGGCACTCCCGCCTCCGCGGGGACACCTCGCGCTCCAGCGCCTGCACCTGGCACCGCGCCTCCTCGCATCTGAGATCTCTATTGCGGCTCGGGGCTCCGTGGCGCAATGGATAGCGCATTGGACTTCTATTGCGGCTCGGCTCCGCCCGGGCGCCGCGGGTGGCCGCCTTCTGCAGCGTCAGCTGCCTCTGCAGGCGCAGCACCTCGCGCTGGGACTCCCGCTGCAGCCGGTCCAGGTCGCTGACTTTGAGCCACTGTGCGCTGGCCGCGCCCCCATGAGGGTGCGGGGCGCTGCCGAGGCCCGAGGCGACGTGCGTCTGCAGCAAGTGGCACTCGTGCTGCAGCTCTTCGATCTGCTTGTCCTTGGCCAGCAGCGCGCTCGCCTGCTCCGACAGGTCCCGGGCGCGCTGGCGGGCGAAGGCCTGGCACAGCTCCAGGCCGGCGGCGGCGGCGGCGGCGCGGCTCTCCCCGGGCACCGGCGCGCTCAGGGCCCGCAGGTTGGTCTCCTGCAGCTTGCGGGCCCGGTCCTCCAGGCGGCGGGCCAGGCCTGTGAGCTCCGCGTGCTTCACCTTGAGCCGCTTCGCCTTGTCGGTCTCCTGGTCCGGGAAGCACGCGCGCCGCCGCAGCTGCAGGTTCTCTTGCAGCAGGTCCGAGCAGCGGCGCGCCAGCCTCTGCAGCGCCTCCGACAGCTCCGAGTTCTGCTTCGCAAGTTCTTGGTCCTTCAGGCTCAGGGGCGGCAAGAGGGCCAGGGCATCGCAGGGCTGGCTCCCGGAGTCTTCTCCTGTCTGGTCGCCGGGACCCCTGGGCTGCGATGGTGGTGGCGGTGGTGGCAGCGGCTGCGGCGACGGCGGCGACGGCGATGGCGGCGGGGGACTCAGGAAGCCCAGGATGAACGTGTCCGCCGAGGAAGCCCGCTCCTCGGACTCGGGGGCCCTGAGGGGACGACGACTCAGAATGCTGTCGAGCGAGTGGGAGCGCGCTGGTGCCAGGGAAGCGAGGGAGCCGGAGCGCGTGGGGAGCAGGCTGCCGAGGGAGCTGGAGCCCGCTGCGGGCACCCCTTTGAGGGAGCGGGAGCTCAGGCCATCAAGGGATTCGAGTCGAACTTGGGGGGACTTTGGAGGGCGGTGAGAGTCGCTGGCGGCCTCGGGGTGCGGGTCTTCCGAAGAATGCACAGCCGCCTGGGGATCTGGGGCGCCGGGCAAAACCGGGAGCCAGCGGGAGTGCTCCAGGGCGTACTTGAGAAAGAGCTGCCGCTCCAGGTCGAGCGCCGCCTGCAGGTGGCGGATGCGCGCGGCCTGCTCGCCGTCGGTCTCCCAGCGGAGCTGCGCCAGCACGTCCTGCAGGCGGCAGCGGCACTGCGCGGCGGCGGCGGCGGTGGCGGCGGCCTTGGGCGCCCCCGCGCGGCCGCCGTAGCCGCGGTTCACCAGCTCGGCGGCCAGCTGGCGCTGCAGCTCCCGCGCCTGGCGGACGACGCCGTCGCGCTCGTGGTGCAGCAGCTGCTGCAACTGCCGCATCTCGGCCTCCTTCCAGCGCAGCAGCTGCCGGATCTCGGCCTCGCGCTCCCGCAGCACCTTCTCCTGCAGCTGCCGCAGCTCCCGGCAGCGCTGGGCCTCCCACTGGGAGCGCAGATGGTCCACCAGCTGCCGCCGCCCCTGCTCCTCCGCCTCCCGCAGCTGGCGCGCCTCGGCCGCCCAACGCCGCCGCTCCGCCCTCCCGCGCGCCCGCTCCTCCTCCAGCTCCGCCCGTAGCTTCTCCAGCTCCCGCTTCTGCTCCTCCAGCACTGATGCTGATGCCGATGCCGTCAGGCCCGGACTGGCCAGCTTCTTGGGTGTCGCGCGGCTGCCACCGGAAGGGTTGGGCGAGTCCTTGGTCATGGTGGCTGCTGTCCGGCCAGGTGCTTGGCGTCCCCTGTCCCAGGCCTCCGGTGGCCAACGGTTGCCATCCCAGCCGGCCAACCGCCCCGCGCGCCCCTTCCGGCGTCCCCCGGGGGTCTCCGCGCGCCCCTTCCGCCTCTGGGCGAGTTCTCTGAGCCCCTGCCAGGCGTGCACAAGCCCTCGCTCCTCTCCCAGCTGCCTAGGCGGGGGATGGACTCTCGCAGCTCCTGCTCAACCCACCCCGTGTCCTTCTCAGGATGCCCCGGGGATCTCTCTGGCTCCAGGCTTTCCCAGTCCTTGGCACCCTTACGACTGATCTGGACTCTCTCCCAGGCACTGTTCCATCCCTTTCAGGCCAACGGGCTGGGGGGAAGTCAGGCTGCTGTGCTGGGCCTAGTGAAAACCGCTCCGTGTGTGGGTCAAAATGGATTTAGGTGGCTGAAAACCTGCAACAGGATATGCTCAAACTTGGGGGTGGGCCCTGGGCCCCCAACTAGGGGAGGGTGCATCTGGTGTCTGCACCCCGACTGTGCCTACCCTTTCAAGCACCAGGCAGAGTCCCTTTCAGTGGTGCTAAGCACTTGCATACATTTTCTATTTAAACCTCCTATGCTTACAGATGAGAACTTTTTCTTAAACTCCTTTATTACAAAATCTTTCTTTTTTTTAATCCTCACTTGAGTATATTTTTTTTCCATTGACTTCTAGAGAAAGTGGAAGGGAGGGAGGAGGGTTGGAGAGAGAGAGAAACATCCATGTGGTGAGAGAGAGATGCTTGGATTGGTCGCCTCCTGCAGGCAGTCCCTACCAGGGCTGGGGAGCCTGCAGCCAAGGTACATGCCTTTGACCAGAGTCAAACATGCAACCCTTCGGTCCAAAGGCTGATGTTCTGACCATGGAGCAAGCGGCCAAGACAGGTTAGGGGGGTTTTTGGTTTTAGTTTTGGTTTGTTTTGTAATATATTTTATTGATTTTTTACAGAGATGAAGGGAGAGGGACAGAGAGCTAGAAACATCAATGAGAGAGAAACATCGACCAGCTGCCTTCTGCACACCCACCACCGGGGATGTGCCTGCAACCAAGGTACATGCCCTTGACCGGAATCGAACCCGGGACCTTTCAGTCCGCAGGCCGATGCTCTATCCACTCAGCCAAACCGGTTTTGGCGGGTTTTGTTTTTTAAAAAAATATATATTTTTTTATTGATTTCAGAGAGAAGGGAGTGGGAGAGAGAGAGATAGAAACATCAGTGATAAGAGAGAAACATCGAATGGCTTCCTCCTGCATGCCCTCTATTAGGGATTGAGCTCTTGGTTCATAGGTCAACACTCAACCACTGAGCCATGGGCCCAGAAAAAGGTTTTAAGTTTCCTAACCGCTCCAGCTACAGTAGGCCCAGCGTTCTCTCCACTTCCCTTATTTTTGGGTTAATTTTTTTTTGTCTTTCTTTTTCTTTTCTTTTTTTTTTTTGTCTGTTCTCTGAGGTGGCCTCAGCATCTGGAACAGTGCCCGGCACATGGTAATGCTCAATAAATATATGACAAGCCAAAACCGGTTTGGCTCAGTGGATAGAGTGTCAGCCTGCAGACTAAAAGGTCCCAGGTTCAATTCTGGTCAAGGGCATGTACCTTGGTTGCAGGCACATCCCCAGTGTGGGGTGTGCAGGAGGCAGCTGGTCAATGTTTCTCTCTCATCGATGTTTCTAATTCTCTATCCCTCTCCCTTACTCTCTGTAAAATAATCAATAAAATGTATTTTTTTAAAAAAAAAATACATGACCAGCCCTAGCTGGTTTATAAATACATGACCAGTTCTAGCTGGTTTGGTTCAGTGGCTAGAGCGTCAAGGACACATACCCAGTTTGTGGCATTTATCTTCAGTACGGTGCATGCAGGAGGCAGCCAACCAATGATTCTCTCATCATTGATGTTCTACTCTTTCTCCCTCTTCCTTCCTCTGTGAAAGCAATACAAATGTATTTTTTTAAAATATATTTTATTGATTTTGTACAGAGAGGAAGGGAGAGAGATAGAGAGTTAGAAACATCGATGAGAGAGAGTCATCGATCAGTTGCCTCCTGCACAACCCCTACTGGGGATATGCCCGCAACCAAGGTACATGCCCTTGACCGGAATCGAACCCAGGACCTTTCAGTCCCCAAGCCGACGCTCTATCCACTGAGCCAAACCGGTCCCGGCCAAATGTATTTTAAATAAATAAATACATGACCAAAACAAGACAGAGGTGAACAGGGTAAATGTGACCTCTTTCCTCATGGGGTTCACAGTCTAAGGGAGGACACAGAGGTTAAACACAAATATGGCAAAGGGACATGGTGCAGTCGGAGCTTGGGCAAGTGCTGTGGGTGAGGGGTATTCGATTCCGGTCAAGGGCATGTACCTTGGTTGCGGGCACATCCCCATTAGGGAATATGCAGGAGGCAGCTGATCGATGTTTCTCTCTCATGGATGTTTCTAACTCTCTATCCCTCTCCCTTCCTCTCTGTAAAAAATAGATAAAATATATATTTCTTCTTCTAATGGGGAGAAGAAGCCCATCAGAGCAGGCTCCTGAGAACTGAGGTAGGAGAGTGTGTGAGGTCTGCCAGAGCTGAGAGTTCAGGCAGAGGGACCCTCTGGTGTCAGCACTGGCCCTCTCCCCTGCCCACCCCGCCCAGGGCAGGCCCGCCCTCCTCTGGCCTTGACTCTTCACAGTTCTGCCACGTTCTCCTTTGCCTCTGGAGAAACTGGAGCTTGAAGAGGAAGGGTCCCTTAGCAGGATCCCAATCAGGCCTTAACACCCGAGATCATGGGGAGGGCTGGCACTCCCAGCATGCCCCTTCCTGGATGGGGCTGGATGTGGAGAAGGACCTTGCTGCTCTCTGCCTCCACTTTGTGGGTCCTGCAGCCTGCTCTAGACCATCCATGTCCTCTGGGGCCGGGGATGGCACTGTGTGCCAGCTGTCAGTTCTCTGGCTGAGGCCCCTGGCCTGCTGGGCTGGCCTCTGGCCCTGGCATCCCTGGCCTAGCTCCTCAGGCATGTGCCTCTGTGGGTGGCCAGCCTGCCCCCTCCTGTACTTTCTGTGCCTTGTCCCTGTGTCCTCACTACAGCCAGGGAGCCTGGCACTGTCCTCTGCAGACAAAGGAACTGCCCAGGGTCACACAAGGACTCGGGCCCAAGCCCGTGTGACCTAAGTCTGGGGTCTGTGCTGGTGCCACCTAGCCTGGCCCACTGGCTCTGGCAGCTGGAGGGTAATGGTAAGCCCCAAGCCCTCGGACAAATGGCCGCCATTTCCTGAGGACCATGATGCTGTTGGGAGCATCACAGTTTTCCAGCGACTGAGGGCTGCCAGGACAGACCTAGCTTCCGTCTCTGCCATATCCACTCCTCTCCACCCCGGCCTAGTCCAAACACCCACCTTTCTCTGCCGCCGGAAGCATGAGGCCTTGTCTACCTCCCACTAACATAGTGGCAATATCTATTGCTTGTCCACTCATTTACTTCATTATTTTTTTTTTAATATTTTATTGATTTTTTTACAGAGAGGAAGAGAGAGGGATAGAGAGTTAGAAACATCGATAAGAGAGAATCATCGATCAGCTGCCTTTTGCACACCCCCTACTGGGGATGTGCCCACAACCAAGGCACATGCCCTTGACCGGAATCGAACCTGGGACCTTTCAGTCCGCAGGCTGATGCTTTATCCACTGAGCCAAACTGGTTTCGGCTACTCCATTATTTTTAAAAAATATTTTTTATTGATTTCAGAGAAGAAGGGAGAAGAGGAGAGAGAGAGAGAAACATCAATGATTAGGATCATTGATCCTGAGAATCAAACCGTGACATCCTGGTTCCTAGGTTGACGCTCAGCCACTGAGCCACACCCCGCCAGACTGTCCCGTCATTTAGCTGCTGCTATGGGTCAGGGGGGCAGTCCTTTTTTTTTTTTTTTTTTTTAAACGATATTTTATTTTTATTTTTTTAAAAATATATTTTATTGATTTTGTACAGAGAGGAAGGGAGAGAGATAGAGAGTTAGAAACATCGATGAGAGAGAGTCATCGATCAGCTGCCTCTTGCACACCCCCTATTGGGGATATGCGCGCAACCAAGGTACATGCCCTTGACCGGAATCGAACCCGGGACCCTTCAGTCCCCAAGCCGACGCTCTATCCATTGAGCCAAACCGGTCTCAGCAGGGGGGCAGTCCTTTATCAACTGTTTGTTGAGTGCCCAACCTGTCCCGGGTGGGGTAGGGCCAGGCATGGAGTTAATTTCTTCATTCTTCGAACACAGAGAACCTCCAATGCGGTTTGCTGAAGGAAGGAAGGAATGAGGGAGCAAGGAAGATAGATCAGAAGGAGGGAGAATGGGAGGGAGAGAGGGAGAGAAGGAAGGAGGGAAGGAGAGGGGAGAGTAGGAGGGAAGGAGGGAGCCCTTAGGTCAGCTGAGTCTCCCAAATCTTGGTTTACCATCCCCAGGCCAACTGCAGACTTGGGCTGCAGTGTCTGGCCGGCTGGGTGACTGAGGAAAAGTTGACTGGTTCCTTGAGCCTCAGTTTCTTCCTCTGTAAACGGGACCGATGGTGTTCTGAATTCAGAGGGCAGTCAGGGTAGTTGATGCTTGTGTGTTTGCACTCAGCCCAGCACACAGCAAGCTGTCAAGTTCCCCCAGCGAGCGTGGTAAGGAGAGTCCTTAGGAATGACTAGCACTTGCCGAAACCGGTTTGGCTCAGTGGATAGAGCATCGACCTGCGGATTGAAAGGTCCCAGGTTCAATTCTGGTCAAGGGCATGTACCTTGGTTGCAGGCACATCCCCAGTAGTGCAGGAGGCAGCTGGTCGATGTTTCTCTCTCATCAGTGTTTCTAGCTCTCTATCCTTCTCTCTTCCTCTCTGTAAAAAAAATCAATAATAGCCGAAACCGGTTTGGCTCAATGGATAGAGCATCGACTTGGGGACTGAAGGGACCCGGGTTCGATTCCGGTCAAGGGCATGTACCTTGGTTGCGGGCATATCCCCAGTGGGGGGTGTGCAAGAGGCAGCTGATCGATGACTCTCTCTCATCGATGTTTCTAACTCTCTATCTCTCTCCCTTCCTCTCTGTACAAAATCAATAAAATATATATTTTTAAAAAATCAATAATATATATATATAATTTTTTTAAAAGAAAAAGAATGACTAGCACTTGACAGATGGGCAGTGGGGTGTTAGGGGGAGAGAATGACAAAGGCATCACAGGCGAGGGAGCAGCATGCACAGAGGCAGGGGCATGGTGAGGATGGAGTACGGGCTGGTGGGAGGGATGCAGGACAGGGAGCTGTAGGCCAGAAGGGGAGGACCATACAGACCCTTGCCAGCATGGGCTAGGTAGGGTCTACCTCCTGGAACCTCACTCCCACGCTGGGTGATGCCAGGCAGGCCCCTTTCTCAGGGCCTCCGTTTCTCCATCTGGGAAAGAGAATGTCTTAGCGTTGCTCTGTGGTACCAGCGCACCCAGTGGTGGGTGCAGATGTCCCGTGCCCAGTGGCAGGCACACAGTCAAATGTACGGAGTGTGAGTGCCCATTGCCAATTTCCTTTTCTTTTTAAATACATTTTTATTGATTTTACAGAGAGGAATGGAGAGGGGTAGAGTTAGAAACACCAATCAGCTGCCTCCTGCATGCCCCCTACTGGGGATAGAGCTCACAATCAAGGTACATGCCCTTAATCAGAATCGAACCCAGTCCGCAGGCCAAAGCTCTATCCACTGAGCCAAACCGGTTTTGGCCCAAGTTCTTTTTTTATCTGAGCCCACTAGGCCCCAGGCCCAGTGCACACAATAGGATCATGGAGTCAGTCCTCAGGCCAGAATTCCAAGTTCCCCACGGCTCTAGGAAGGGAGATAAAGGAGTTCCTCATACAATTGCCAAATATTCATTGAGCACCCACTGTGTGCTGGCTGGGGGGGGGTTGGGGGGGGAGATAAAAGCTTGAGGCTTGTCATCCACCCCACACAAGGCTGGGCTTCCAGGACATTGTGTAGGAGGCCAGTTCTATTCCAGCCTATATAGTTCCAGTGCCCTGGTCTCCTCTCCTTTCCTGGGAAACTGATTGCTCTTAGAATGGAAACGGATGAGAGGGCTCCTTCACAAGGCCTACACGTGCTCTGAAGTGGTAACCTTCTCTTTGCCTGCACTGCCACCTGGATCCAAGCCACCAGCGCCTCTTTGCCAGGATGGCTGCAACAGGCTTCCAAAGGCCCCCTCACCTCCTTCTGATCCTCCTACCTGCTTCCACTCTCCCATCAGAACACTCTCCTTAAACACCTGCGTCTGACCATTTGGTTGCTCCCCACATCCATCAAGGGGCTCTCACAACACAAGAAGAGAAGTCAAATCCCTCCTGTTCCTGCAAGGCCCTCCATAGCCTATCACTTGCCTCCCTCACACCCTCTAATCTTTCTAACTCCGTTTTGGCCAATAACCACCCAGCCAGCCTCATGGTCCTGGCCAGTGCCATTGCTCCTGCTTGAAACATTTTCCTCCAAACCTCCCAGGGGCTCCTTCCCATCCTTCTGGTCCCACCATTGGCTGTGGGCAGGACTCTGCTTCTAGCCTGCTACACGACCATGGGCAAATCATAGGGCTTCTTCATGCTTCTGTTTTCCCATTAATGGGGCTCTTCATGGTAACCAGTGTTAACCATTACTATTTATACTATTTCCTCAGTGAGGTTTTCCTTCCTTCCCAATGAAAAGTAGATTCTCATCGTCACTTTCCTATCACCCAGTTTTCTTTTCTTTTTTTGATACATTTTATTGATTTTTTTCAGAGAGAGAGAGGGACAGAGAATTAGAAACATCGATGAGAGAGAAACATTGACCAGCTGCCTCCCGCACATCCTCCACTGGGGATGTGCCCGCAACCGAGGTACATGCCCTTGACCGGAATCGAAGCCGGGACCTTTCAGCAAGCCCCACGCTCTATCCTCTGAGCCAACCGGTTTTGGCCCAGTTTTCTTTTCTTCAAAGCCTGAAATAATTCTCCTTATTGAATGCTATTTTGCAACCACTATTTACTGTGCACCTACTATATGCCAAACCCGTTTGTAACGGCCATCGGACGGGGGCACCCCATAAAGACTAGGGCTCGGCCTGCTCCCGCTCCCCCTGGCCTCCCAGAGGCCGGCGGCACACAGTAGGCGGTTTGCACACGCGGAGCCCCGCCCCGCGCGCCCCGCCCGCCCCTCCCCCGCTCCAGGAAGTGCCGGGGCTGCAGCCGCCCGGCCGGCCGCGATGCACACTGGGAAGGCAGCAGCACCAGATCCAAGATGGCGGCCAGCAGGAGGCTGATGAAGGTAAAAGCCATTCTCCGGCGCCGGCCGGGCGAGGGGCGGCGTCGCGGGCCCGGGGCCCCGGCAGTGGGCTCTCGAGGCCCCGCCGCCTGGCCCCCCGCTCTGCGTGGCCCCGCCGCCCCCCGGGCCGCGCGCGGGCTGAGGGAGCTAACGGGGCCGCCTAGGCCTCAGCCTGGGCTCGAGCGCCAGGCCGCGCTCCGAGCCGCCGCCGGCCCCTCAGACCGGCCCGGGCCCGGGGTGTCCGCTCTGCCCACAGCCCCACCCGGGTGCCCCGCTTCCCACACCGGGAGTGGCGTGGATGTGGAGGGGAGCTCGGCCGGGAGCCCCCCCCCCCCCCAAACCGGGCGCCTGCGGGGAAGGCCCGAGCGCTGGAGCCCGGCCGTGAGCCCGCGCCGCGGAGCCGCCCCGCCCTTGGCCTCAGCGGGCCGGGCTCGGACCCCCCGCTTCTCCGGGCCGCGGCTCCGGGAAGGGCTCCGGGAGGCTCAGGCCGGGCACGGAAGGAGGGAGGATGCCGGGTTGACGAAAGTTAGGTCAGTTCTTGGCGGGTCGTTGGAAACTGCGCCGGGTTCGGCCGAACGGCCGCCCGGGGACTGCGGAGTCACAGCGGCGGTTGGTTCCAACTCCGGGGAGGCGTGTGGGGTCGGGCCGGTCTGTCGCCGCGCGATCGGTTCTCCTTCCCCGTCTCCTTTCCTTCCCAGCACTTAGTCATCATCCCCATCTCCTTTTCCCTGGTGAAGCCAAGTGCCATTTTTTGGGGGGGTGAGGGTAGCGGTGGTGGTGTTGGGGGTTGGCTTCAAGTCGTTCGAATCCAAACCAGCCAAAGTTTATAAAAATAACTTGGTGTCTTCTTGCTCCTTGGCTTCTTGGGTGAGAAACACCGATGCGAAACCGGCTTCATTCTTTTCGCGAGGGTGTTAGCCGCCGGCGTCCTCCGGAGCCGACCTCGCCGGCCAGCCTGCCGGTCTGTTTGTTGTGCAGCTGCACTGGGTCGGGGAAGGAAAAAAAAAAGTGCCAGAAGCTGGCTTCCGGGGGGATATACAGAGCTGGGGTTCCTCCTGCACAGAGCAGGGCTTGGGTAGGACTGGACATTGAACTTGGAGGCACAGCAGCCTCTGGGGCCTCTCCCTCCCTGAGAACATGTATGTCCTCTCTTTTGTTCCCTAAGGGCTGGAGGACGATATTTAACTTGATAAAACTCGATTTGGAAGTGGCCCCATAAGGATAGATGCTCATCTCTTCTCTGTCAGTGGTACCACCTCTCCACCCAGTCATCCCGATGAGAGAGGGGGCGATTACTCACTTCCCTCCTCAGCGCACCACATCGGGTTGGCCATGTGAGCCTAGTGAGTTTCACGCAGTAGAAAGATTTGAGTGCGTGCCTTCCTTCCTAATCTTAATGCAATGGCTTGAATTCGGTACCCTTATCTCTCCGGTGCCTCTCCCCAAGTGCTCTCCCCTGATTCTCCTGCGGGGACACCAGAGTTCTTTTTCTAAGAGCAAGTGTTTAATCCTTTCACTCCTGTTGAAAACCTCTGTGGGTCTCACTGTCCTCAGCAGTCAATCCCAACTTCTTACTTGGCATGCAAGGCCCTTCTTAGGTTGACGCAAAGTTACCTGTTTTGTCTCACACACACACCCCTTCCCGTACCCCTTGGCTTCCCACTACCCTGTGACCTTCTCAGTAGCCACCATTTATTTGTTTTTATTTAAACATGTGTTCACTGCACAAGCCGGTGTGGCTCAGTGGATAGAGTGTCGGCCTGCGGACTGAAAGGTCCCACGTTCAATGCCGGTCAAGGGCATGTACCTTGGTTTCGGGCACATCCCCAGTGGGGTGTGTGCAAGGGGCAGCTGATGGATGATTCTCTCTCATTGATATTTCTGACTCCCTATCCCTCTTTCTTCTTCTCTGTGAAAAATCAGTAAAGTATATTTAAAAAAAATAAACGTGTTCACTGATTTCAGAGAGGAAGAGAGAGATATATAGAAACATCTATGATGAGAAAAATCATTGATCGGCTGCCTCCTGCACGATGAGCCGGAAACCAGGGCAATCAAACCGTGATCTGGTTCATGGGTCCATGTTCAACTACTGAGCCACGCTGGCGGGCAGCTACCTTAAAAATATAAAAAATAAAAGCTTTTACTTTGTGCAGCTCTGTACTTCACATTCATGATCGTGTTTAATCCCTAGTTAAATAAACACTTGTTCCCATTCTGTAGGAGAGAAAATGGAATGCAGAGAGATTCATTCATTGGCTTCTATTAGGGGAGAGAGTGAGCTGTGATCTCAATTCTGACTGCAGAGCCCCCTGCTCTTACTCGCTTGTTATGTTGTCTCTTTGCACACCTGTTTGCTCTCCCTGAGAAAGGCTACCTTCCTTCCAGGTTAGTTCCAGGTTCGACTCCAGTGCCAGCTCTTCTGTGAGGTGTGTGTGGTCCTCCTCCTCCTGATCAAATTCTGATCAAATTGTTTCCTTCTCCATGTGACTACAGCATTTCCTTTTTTTTTTTTTTTTTTTAATTTGAAAATTTTTTATGGGCTTATTTGAGCCAAAAGTGACAGTTGCCAGGAAGCAAGATCTCAAATGCTACTGCAGCACTTTCTTTGTGTTTTTTTTTTGAGCACTTGTCACAATCTGATTTGTGCTAGACTTGTCTTTCTTACTGGGTCTTACTTCCTCAAGGGCAGGGATCTTGACCTAATTCATCATTGTATCCCTTAATCTAGTCCAGTTGACCCAATTTGGGGTTCTCAGAGGGGAGTTACTATGTGTTTTTTTTGTTTTTTTAAAATATATTTTATTGATTTTGTACAGAGAGGAAGGGAGAGAGATAGAGAGCCAGAAACATCAATGAGAGAGAGTCATCGAACAGCTGCCTCTTGCACACCCCCTACTGGGGATATGCCCGCAACCAAGGTACATGCCCTTGACCGGAATCGAACCCGGGTCCCTTCAGTCTATCCATTGAGCCAAACTGGTTTCGGTGGGAGTTACTATGGTTTTTGAAATTTTTTTGTGTTTAAACAAATCAGAGCTTAGAAAAAATGTGACACTAGAGGCTGGTGCACGAAATTCGTGCACGGGGGGGGGTGTGTGTGTGTGTGTGTGTCCCCCTCAGCCAGCCTGCACCCTCTCCAAACTAGGATCCCTCTCATAATCCAAGACTCCTGGCTCCTAACTGCTCCCCTGCCAGCCTGCCTGATTGCCTCTAACTGCCCTCCCCTGCTGGACTGGTCACCCCCAACTGCCCTCTCTTGCCAGCCTGATTGCTCCCAACTGCCCTCCCCTGCTGGCCTAATAGCCCATAACTTCCCTTCCCTGGTGGCAATCTTATGGCAGCCATCTTTGACCACATGGGGGCAGCCATCTTGTGTGTTGGTATGATGGTCAATTTGCATATTACCTCTTTTTTATATAGGATTGGCTGAGTACCTATTAAGTGCCATTTTGTAGGTGAGAAAATGGAATACTGGGAGATTTGTTGGCTTTCTTTTTAGTAACACTTTATGTAGTTCTTTCTTTGTAGTTACTCTTAAAGTTAAGCATTGTCATCTTTATTCTAGAAATGAGAAAATTGTGAGGCTTAGATATAGGTTGAGTGTTGCTGAAGGTGGAGTAGCAAACCTGAATTTCCTTGGCTCCAAATCCCAAATTCCATGCTCCTTGTCATACTTTATTCCAAGGATGCATGGAAGGGTATGCAATTTCTTGAGTTATGGGTGGAAATTCTTTATTTTTTCCCCCCTTTCTTTTAAAAATATATTTTATTGATTTTAGAGAGGAAGGGAGAGGGAGAGAAAGATAGAAACATCAACGATGAGAGAGAATCATTGATTGACTGCCTCCTGCACGCCCCCATTAGGGAGTGAGGCCACAACCCAGGCATGTGCCCTTGGCCGGAATCGAACCTGGGACCCTTCAGTCCACAGACCAACACTCTTATCAATTGAGCCAAATCAGCTAGGGCTGGATGGAAATTCTTTCAATTCAGTGGGGGAATGATGGCTTCATGGTGTTGATCATTGGCTCTGAGAGGCAGTGTTTAAGCTTCTTTAGTTTAAAAAAGAAGACAGATTGATGCAGTTTGGTCAATATATGGGTGGAAATAAAAGGGATTTTCAGTGGTAAAAGGTAAACATGTTGAATAATCAAGTGGATTACATTTTTAAAAACTTTAGATTTCCTCAAAAACTGATTTCCAGGACACATAGATTCAGAGATTTCTTTGTAACAATTACTGACTGCAGATAGTGTAAAACAAATTATTAAAGGTAGAGTGATTTGCATATATGGGGCTGAGAAATTATTTTAGGCAAAGTGAGTATAATAAAAAATTCATTAAAAATTTTTGCTAAAAGCATTTTTCAATAAGAGTCACACTAGTGTGCTGCAGGAATTTGTAAAGTATGCAATACGTAATTATTTAGTCAGGGACACTGACCTCTTTTCCCTTAGATTGTCAAATAAAAAAATGACAATTATACCTATTTTTTTTGTCAGGTTGGCAAAAAAGTGTACTTTTTGCTGTGCTGCAGAATTTTAGTAATTAGTTTTAGATGTGCCATGCAATGAGAAAGGTTGAAATGAAAAAGAGCTAGCCTTTTTTTTTTTTTTTTTAAGCCTTTTTCAGAACCCTTTTTAGGAGTTACAATGTTAATAAGACATTAAATACATTTTAATGTGCAGGCAGTGAGTTCAGCATTGATGGCAACAAGCAGATAGTAACTATTTCTGCAATTGGGGGAAATAGCTACAAAAGTGAAACTGAAGGTGTGGCTAAGGAAATTGATTGCAGTTTGGTTATTTATTTTCAGTCCTCAATTGCCCACATCTCCCCTATGGGCCCTCTAGCTGAGTATTTCCCAGAAGGACTTTCTCAGTGGGAAAATTTGTGAATTTAAGAGAGGGGTGACATTTTATTGCGTAACAGTTGAGATGAGTATTTGAGATTTGTGGCAGTGTTTTGTTTTTTAATGTTTTATTTATTTTAGAGAGAGGTAAAGAATAGAAACATCGATGAGAAACATCGACCGGCTCCTACATGCCTCCTACTGGGGATCTAAATGTACCCTGATTGTGAATGAACCAGTGACTCTTGGTTCATGAATTGACTCTCAATGCTAGCCCCACCAGCTGGGCTGTAGCAGTGGGTTTTTTGTTTTTTGTTTTTGTTTTTAATATAATTTATTGATGTCAGAGAGGAAAGAAGAGGGAGAGAGAGATAGAAACATCAATGATGAGAGAGAATCATTGCTCAGCTGCCTCCTGTACACCCTCCACTGGGGATTGAGCCTACAACTGGGCATGTGCCCTTAAGTGGAATCAAAACCGTGACCTTTCAGTCCACAGGGCAACCCTCACTCCACTGAGCCAAACTGAGTAGGGCAAATTTTTTTTTAAGTTTTTATCTTTATTTTATTTTTAAAATTGATTTCAGAGAAGAAGTGAGAGTGAGAGAAACATAAAAAATTAGAGAGAATTATTGATCCACTGCCTCCTGCATGCTCCCCACTGGAGATGTGCTCTTGACTAGAATCGAACCTGGGACCCCTCAGTTCACAAGCTGATGCTCTATCCACTGAGCCAAACTTGTTAGGGTGAACTAGTTTGCTTTTGAGCATAGGTATTTATATGGCCCAGTCCATGAAATTCATGGGCTGAGGGTGGGGGTAGGGGATGGTCCCTCATCCCAGCCTGCACCCTCTCTAATCTGGGACCCCTTGGGGATGTCTGATTGCCAGTTTAGGCCCTAAACTGACAGTCTTGCAATCCGGGACCGGCTCCTAACTGCTCACCTATCTGCCTACCTCATTGCCCCTAACCACTCTGCCTGCTTACCTGCTTGCCCTCAACTGCCCCCGCCCCCCCCTTTGCCAGCCTGCTTGCCCCCAACTGGCCTCCCTTCTGGCCTGATCGCCCCTAACTGCTTCTGCCTCGGCCCTGCCACCATGGCTTCGTCTGGAAGGACATCGGGAAGGTCTCCCAGTCTAATTAGCATATTACCTTTTATTAGTATAGATAGATGAGGTTGGGTAACTAACACAATAGAGCAGTGAGTATGTCTGGTACTGGTGTTTTATATGTCAGGAGGTGAAGGGAGTTTTATAAATCATGCTTTGCCAGTGTAAGTGTCCTGAATGCACTAGGTTTTGGGGAATTGAGAAAAGCATTGTATTTTTTTATCCTGAATTCATGCTTCCCAGGAAGTTGGGACAAATTCAGCCTTCTTCAACCATATACTTTGTAAATGTGTCTCTATTAAAATATTAGACACCTAAAAAAATATATTAGACACCTGATACACAAAGATTCATGCAGAATGGGCCTTCCTTATCCTGGCTGCTGCCACAGCCTTTGCTCTGCCCCAGAGCCACCTTTCCGCCTTCCCATGGGAGCAGCTGGGGCGGTGTGAAACTCCTGCATCGTTGCCATGGCAACAATGCAAGCATTCTGCCTCCAGCCACTGGGCACCTGTATATGCAAATTAACCTGCCATCCTTGGGTTATTTTGCATGCACACTCCTGATTGGCTGGTGGGTGTCATGAAGGTAAGGTCAATTTGCATCTTTCTCTTCTATTAGTATATATAATTGCCCCAGCCAGAGTGGCTCAATTGTTGACCTATGAATCAGGGTCACAGTTTGATTCCAGGTCAGGCCACATGCCCGGTTGCAGGCTTGATTCCCTGTGTGGGTGTGCAGGAGGCAACCAATCAATGATTTTCTCTCATTATTGATGTTTCTATCTCTTTCTCCCTCTCCCTTTTTCTCTGAAATCAATAAAAATACACTTAATATATATATAATTGGGACATTTTAATGGGAAAGAGTATACTAAGTTATTGCAACATTTGGAACCTTTTCTTAAAGTTTTTACTAAAACAAAAACATTTATCTCAGTGCTTGGACCTTTTCTGGTCTTATTACAACTCTAAAGTTGACTTCGAGTTTTATTTTACCAGCACACTTGAAAATATTCTCATTCCATTTGAGAAGTATCACTGAATGCTTAAATAGTTGTTTTCTTTGATGCAGTAGTCAAGCTTATAGAACCATGAAGACATCCCTTCTGAGCACAGACTCTTTATCCAAGCATCTTGAGAGTTTCCCTTTGAATGGCTCATAGACCTGTAAGCAGTTAAATCTAAGCTCATCCTGTGCCCTCTGTCTTGCTTTACTTAGGTATTGATCCATTTGTCTACTCGGTTGCCAGGGAAATACCTGGGGGAGCCTGGCTCACCTTTTCTGCCACATCTAGCATTTGCCAGATTCTGCTGAACTATATATATGTGCCTTTATCCCTGTTTACTGCCTGTCTTTTCTCCATCCCCACTGCTGCCACTCCCTTAGTTCAAGCTATCCCCAGTTGTGGTGGGACACCTGCATCAGATTCCTGGTGGTTTCCTTTTACTCCTCAGGAATGAAAGCTATCATTCTGTCCTCAGTCCAACATGATCCCTAATCAGCAGCTCATCCAAGAGTCCAGACCCTACTCAGAGATTGGAACCAAATTGAGCAGGTCAGGACTCTATTTAAAAATCCACATTCCTTACCCATATTTCTTCAAGGTTTGGTCTTTCCAGTCTTTTCTTTTCAGTCTTTTGGAGCTTCAGGTTGGTGTGGAGGGGAGACCGTAGAATCCCGCTTTGCATCCTGGGTCTCTTCTCTGTACCAGGGTAACTTCTTGTCTTTCAAGACTCAGCTTCAAGGGCCACCTCCTCCTTGAGCTCAGTAAGGGAGAAGGGCATGTACCTAGAACAAAGAAATCCTGGTCTGTCTACTCTATGCTGGATGCATGTGCACACTGAATACTGGCCTTCAGGGGAGGGAAAGACCTCTGACGTGGAAAAGGAGATGGGACTTAGTCTGGCTTTTCAGAATGACTAGGGTTTGGTAATTGAAGAGGAAAGGAGCCTGGCAGTCAGTCAGCGAGGTTGAAAATAGCTTTCATTCCTGAGGATGGATGTGGGCCATGGTGATGAGAGATGCCCTGAGGAACCCCAGTCACAATCTGTCTATCGCCCAATATGGCCGCATGCCCCTGCCCTTGTGCTGTCCCTCCTTGGGTTTTAGTTGGGCAAGTCTCTGAGGCTTTGGGGAAGTGGCCTGTTTTACTCTAGGCTGGCATGTCCAGCACACTTGGCCTCCAGAACTAGGGGCCGTCCCTCCCTCTGCCTTGGCAGGGCTAAGTTCTTTAGCCAGCCACTGGAAGAGCTGCCCCTACCTGAAGGGGCATCATGAAGGGAGATGTTGGCGGGTTTAAGGACAGGTGGCAGAGAGGCCATAGCTTTTCAGTTGAGGGATCCCCTCTGCAGTATCCATGCGAAGCGGCCAGCCTCTCACTTGTGAGGGCTTTAGCCTGTGTGTGTCTCTGGCCAGGCTCCTCATGTCTGTTCTCAAGGGCATAGATAATCTTAATCTTTTTCCCAATTAAAAAAAAAATGGCGGGGAGGAAAGGGTCTTTTACTAGGGGCAAAGATATTGAGGGAGAATGCAGCTTAGCGGTTAAGAGCTCAGATTCTGAAGTTTGAGTCCTGGGTCTGCAGTGTCTTGGCTGAGGGAACCTGGGCAAGTCACTTAACCTCTCTGCACATTAGTTACTTCATCTGTATGTGAAGGTTAGAGTTAATATGCATCGAGTGCTTAGAAGAATGTTTGGCACATATTTAGTGCGAGTTACATGGGAGTGAGGAAGACTATTCCAGGGCAGTGAGAAGAGCAGCCTGGCAAGAAAGGATGTTTGGAGGGATGATAGGAGTGGTGCCGAGGCCAGGGCGGGGCAGGCCTGCTTACATGACCTCACCACCGGGGCAGAGCCCATGCTCTTAGCCTGCAGTGCTCTCCTACCTCTTGAAGTAATCTCTTAGGTGAAAAGTTCACGGAGACAGCTGAGTGAATGTCTTTGTTTTTAAAACATTGACTTTTCCAACAAAATCAAAAGGTTCTGGAATTCAAAATTTATCTTCCCAGTATCTCAGACACCCTTCCTGTGTATTGGTTCTTTCTGTTCTGAATGTACATACAAGGTAGTGATAGTTGTTGTGTCCAAAGGTGAGCCCAGGTGCTATGGAAGGCAGCAGAAGGTGCTGAGCTTGGGGGGGGGGGGGGGGGGGTTTGAAGGCAACTCTTACAGTTCCAGAAATAATAGTTTTGTCTTTTCTTTAGCCTTGAAGCAGAAAAGGTAAAAGGTTTCTTCTGATGGCTGTTCCATTTCTCCTCCTGCCGCTCCACAGTCTTTCTAGAATTCCAGAGCTTCTAGAGGCCCCTGACAGACAGGAGCTGAGGCTTATAGGGTGCTATCCACAGCCAGCATTGAGCCAGGTGCACTCACTGACTGCCCTGCTCTACCTGCTCTCAGGGTCTGACTCCTGCTCTTCACATGACTGCTTTGGTTTCTAAGGAGTGACAGGGTGGGTAAGGTGGTGGTTTGGGTTTTATTCTATTTTTATCAGTTGATTATAGTTTTCTATGCTTCATCATCTTGTCAGATTTTTAAAACATACGTTTTTATTGATTTTAGTGAGAGAGGAAGGGGAGGGAGAGAGAATCATTGATGAGAGAGAAACATCAATCAGCTGCCTCCTACACGGCCTCCTACTGGGGATTGAGCCCACAACCTGGGCATGACCAGTGACCTCTTGACCTCTGTGCTCAACTGCTGAGCCATACAGGCTCGTCTGTCTTATCAGATTTTGCTTGTATTTCTTACTAGCATAGTTCAGCAGAGAGGTGAAATACTGTTTTGACAAGTCCTAGCCCAGGAGGTACATTTGCCACCAAAGTAGTCACTACTGTCAAAGCCAATGCTCATGGCGCTGCTCTTTGTCTTTCTAAGAGTGGATGTTACTTGACTGTCATGGGGTGATGGAGAGGTTGTATGTAACTCAGAAGTTGAACAGCCTCTGAGCCCTTTCTGAGATGGTTTGTAAATGTCTGCTTCATACAAGTGTACCTGTTAAGAAAAATAGCACAACTAGCCGAGACCGGTTTGGCTCAATGGATAAAGCATCGGCTTGGGGACTGAAGGGTCCCGGATTCAATTCCGGTCAAGGGCATGTGCCTTGGTTGCGGGCTTATCCCCGGTGGGGGGTGTGCAAGAGGCAGCTGATCGATGACTCTCTCTCATCAATGTTTCTAACTCTCTATCTCTCTCCCTCTCTGTACAAAATCAATAAAATATACTAAAAAAAGAAAAGAAAGAAAAATAGCACAACTAAACTTCCAGAAGGATCCATCACATTGTTTACACAAGCAGTCGCCATTCCCACTGTCCTGTCTGCGGCTGTGTCACTGGCTCTGTGTGGACAGAAGCTGTGTCCCAGCGCCGGAGGGCTCTCAGTCTGGGAGGGAGCTGAACTCCAGCGTATGATGTAGGTCAAGAATGCAGGCACACCCTGTTCACAGGGAGACAAATCATTCCAGGAGTGAGGCTGCTGGCTGGAAGCTGACTGTATGGAGCTGGCATGAGAGCTCGCTCAGCTGGGGCTTGAGCCACACTTGTCCAGAGGTGTGTAGACAGTGCATTCCTTAAAACCTGTGCTGAATGTTCTTTTCAGTCATGTCTTAGAATGACTTTTTGTTGTTGTTGTTGTTAATCCTCATCTGAGGATATTTTTTCCATTGATTTTTTTAGGGAATAGAAGAGAGAGAGGGAAAGACAGAAAATTGATGTGAGCGATGCCGAAGTAGGTTTGGCTCAGTGGTAGAGCGTCGGTCTGTGGACTGAAAGGTCCCAGGTTTGATTCCGGGCAGGGGCATGTACATTGGTTGTGAGCACATCCCTGGTGGGGGGTGTGCAGGAGGCAGCCGGTTGAAGTTTCTCATCGACGTTTCTAGCTCTCTATCTCTCTCCCTTCCTCTCTGTAAAAAATCAATAAAACATATTAAAAAAAGAAGAAGAAGAAAGAAAATTGATGTGAGTGAAACACATCAATTGGTTGCCTCCTGCTGGAGCCCCAAGCAGGACCTGGGCCGTGGAGAAGCCTGCAGCCAAGGGACGTGCCTTTGACTGAAATTGAACCTTGAACCCTTTGGTCTGCAGGCTGACTCTAGCTACTGAGCCAAACCGGTTAGGGCTAGAATGGTTCTTGACAAGTGGCCACCTCCCTGGAGTAGTGGGGTCAGGTAACAGGACCTGAGGTCAGGTCTTGATTTCTGCCTTGGACTCATTTGTGTCTTCACCTTGAGCCTCAGAGTTCTGATTTCTCCAAAAGGGGTAATGAAATCTTCATGGAAATGTGAGAATAGCTAATTATTAATTGTAATAAGAAGTAAGTGTAAAATAGCTAGCATACTGCTGCCCTGTGGAAGGGGTAATGTATTGGTGTGGGCCCCACTCCCTTTGCTGAGTATTAATTGAAATAAGAGAATTGTGTTTGGGGCTCTGAAGCCTTATGTTTAGATTTACAGTATTTAATTACATTGAAGTAATGATTTATTGCCATTGCCATTGGTTGCTTGGTGCAATCTTGGAAAGTGCATTTCTGTCAAAATTAGTTACTTTTCTCCTGTCACACAAAAACAAGGAGTAGGCCTTTCATATTACTAAATCTCCTACCAGTTGTGTAACTGGTATTTTGAGAGTGATCCTGTACTTAGATGTAAGGCAGATTTGTGTTATTTTCTCTCAGACACCCAGCTCCATCTGCCAGGTTTCATTTTGCCTGGCCCAGAGGAGCCTAGAAACGTTGATGCACAACATAAACATTTAATGATTGGCTGTGAAGGGCCAGTGTAAATACTGTGTAAGTTCGTGCTTTTTGTCATTATAAATCTTGGAAAGTGCTATTCCAGAGCAAGCGAAGCCCTCCAAGGACCCTGCTCCAAAAACGGGAGCGCCACACTGCCTGTCAGTGTAAGTGTTCACACCCGAATTGCTTGTGTAGCTGATGTGATTATGAGGGGAATGGTTCCTGGCTCTGGTTCTAGTCTGGCCCTGCCTGTACAAGATCTGTAACCTGGGCCTTGGCTCTATCATCTATAAAGTGAAGCCAATATGTCTGATTTGCCTATCTCGGATGTTGTGACCTTTCAGTCGTATCCTATGAGCTGTAAACATTGCAGGGTGTCAGTATAACCACTTCTCACCCTTTCTCAGTGTCTTGCTCCTGCTTTTCATGTGGCTGCATTTGGTGCATGCTTCTTGCACCAAAGGCATGCACCTTCCCTAGCATCTCTCCATTCTTGTTCTTTGTTAGGATTTTGAAGGTGATGACCCTAAGCTGATGCCCTCCAGAGGCAATTGTGGTGATGTGCTGTTAGCAAGCCCCTGCCTTACTTTTTGTTTGAAAGTTTTGTGCTAACACCATAAACATTTATTTTTTATTTAAGACCCCATGAGTTCTGGTCATAGGCCACTTTGTTTTGTTAATCCTCACCTGAGGATATTTCCTTTTCCCATTGATTTAAAAAATAATGTATATTTTTGTTGATTTCATAGATGAAGAGAGAGGGAAAGAGAGATAGAAACATAAATGATGAGAGAGAATCATTGATTGGCTATTTCCTGCATGCCCCCTATTAGGGATCAGGCCCACAACCCTGGCATGTGCCCTTGGCCGGATTCAAACCGTAGGACCTTTCAGTCCATAGGTCAGTGCTCTATCCACTGAGCCAAACTGGCTAGGGCAATGTTAGCTCTTTTAGAAGCTTATTTCTAACTGTGGAAATGGCACTAAATCAGGGCCTCAGTGTCTGTCTTTTTTTTTAAATAATATATTTTATTGATTTTTTACAGAGAGGAAGGGAGGGAGATAGAGAGCCAGAAACATCGATGAGAGAGAAACATCGACCAGCTGCCTCTTGCACACCCCCTACAGGGGATGTGCCCACAACCAATGTACATGCCCCTGACCAGAATCGAACCCAGGACCCTTCAGTCCGCAGACAAACGCTCTACCACTGAGCCAAACCGGTTTCGGCCTCAGTGTCTTTCTTGCTAGAAGACCCCAGTTGGATGAGTGCAGTGGTTCTTAAGCAGGGTGCATGCATAGCATTGTCACCTGAGGATCCCCAGGCACAAGTGCTCAGCTGAACTCAGGAGATTCTGATTCTGCAGGTCTGTAGTGGGCCTGTGCGTGAGTCCATCTTTCTTTTCCCTCCTTCTCTACCTCTTCTGCTCCTGACCCACCACGCCCTCTCCATGGGTGTTGAATAACTTTCCCAGGGGCTTGGGCACATACCCTGGAGGAATCCCCAAAGTTAATACTCACTGTAGCCAAACTCGAAAACTTCCCTAAAATTTTCCCCTGTGATTTCTCCTATGTCTGAGTATATTTACCACACACAATGCCTGTTCTCTTCTCTCTAGAAGTTCGGCTTCCCCCATCATTCAAGGCCCATCTCAAGAGCTTCTCTTCCATGAAGCTGGTACCCTCTGCTGCTGTCTGCTGGGCCTCCCAGGCTCTTACCTGCAGGCTGCTAGAGAGCAGCGCTGCTTTCTCTCGGTCCTGCCTCAGCAGCCAAGAAGATGGCATTCAGCTTTACTTCCTGTAGTTCTTTTGGGGCACAGAGCACCTTTCCCTACTTTGCAAATAAAAGTTACAGGATGATAAGGAATATGCTTTTGAAAACTACAAGCACCCCCTACCTTGAGACTTGCTGGTCCAGAGACTTGCTGAAGCAGCCCTGACTTGCACAGCTGATTTTTCCTCTGGCTTTCTTAAAGAGGACTGTGGCCACAAGCGAGCTGAGAATGACTGGCTCCTGGGGGGTTCTCAATCAGGTCATGTGTGAGGATCACTCTGGGAGATTTTGGACAGTTTTTCCATGTCCCATCATAGACCTCCAAAGAAGAAGGAAAAAAAAAGATTTTATTAAATACTATGCCCAGCCGAAACCGGTTTGGCTCACTGGATAGAGCTTCAGCCTGCGGACTGGAAGGTCCTGGGTTCGATTCCGGTCAAGGGCATGTACATTGGTTTCTGGCACATCCCCAGTGGGAGGTGTGCAGGAGTCACCTGATCGATGATTCTCTCTCATTGATGTTTCTAACTCTCTATCCCTCTCTCTTCCTCTCTGCAAAAAATCAATAAAATATATATTTTTTAAAATACTTTGCCTAGACTTGGATGCACACATTTGAGTTGTGTGACAGAGTGCTTACTATGTACTACTGTGTCCCATCTCTCACTGTTTGAGCTGAGCCTTTTGTGCAGGACTTGGAGCAGTGCACTCCTGCTGGGTCCAAGGCCGCTCCTGGTACCTGCAGAGCTGTTAGGCAGTGCCACACTGAGACCTGGAGTGAGCATCAAGTTCTCTGAACTGCAGTTTGGGGGGAATGAGCTTTTCCCCCTTTGAAGAGCTGATAAGCACACCCAGACTCTCTCACGTCCTGAAATACACTGGGATCCGTGTCTGGACTCAGAAATGGACCTCATTGTGAGAAGCACTGCTCTGTCTCCCTCATCACTTACCCTGGCCGGGCAGCCCCCAGAGAGAGAAGGAACATGTGAGTTGCCTGGTTCTGCTTTCCTTTGAGCTCTTGGTTTGTCAACCCGGTTGTCCCCTGGAGCAGCTGACAGGGGACTGCTTCTTGCTCGGAGCAGAAGTGAAACAAATCTTTGGGGGGCATATTTTGTAAAGTTTCTGTCATTCTTGGCCATAGCTTTCCTGACTTTGTTGTTCTAGAGTGGGGCCTCTCGCACTTTTTCTTTGTTGGGTCCTTTCATCATCATTCGGAATTTGAACTCTTGAGTTTGCATTGGTTTCATTATATTCCTTCCCCAGTCCTTCATTCTCAGTTACGGGGCACAGTTTTGCTTGAGGGTTTGTCAGTACTCTTGAGTCATCTTGCCTTTTCAAGTTTTATACTTTCACATGAACCTGTCTTTTCTCTGAATGACTTGAATCCATCTTCTCTAAGTTCTCAGTGGAGGTGTGATTGGCATTTTGGGTTGAATAGTTCTTATCTGCACTGCCATCTTGTGCAATGTATCCTGGCCCCGGTAGTGCCAATGGTTCTCAGCAGCTGGGCTCTTCAGGACATTGGGCAATCAGGGTGGGGTGATATCACAATGTCTGGCATCTAATGGGCAGGGCTGCGATGCTCAAGGGCTGAGTCCTGCTGGATGCTGGCACCACCCTCCCTGTTGAGAAACACTGTCCTAGGGGGCTGCCCGGTGTCCCCTGGAGATTAGGGGTGGGCTTGCTTGTTTGTTTGTCTCAGTTTCTTTCACTTCTGTCTTATAATTAGTACTTCCTTGTTGGTTAGAATTATGCAAAGGATGTTGCCTCTTCCGGCTTCAGTGAGGTTAACTTGAGAGCTAGGTCAGTCGGATTTTTTCTGGTGGTTGCCCTTTGGGTTCCCTGAGCCTCCCAGGCCTGCCGCCATGCATGCTGCCTTTTCTTGGCCAGGAGGTGTGTAACCCCCCACCCCACCCGTATGACTCTGGTCTTTGTTCATGTATCTCTTGCTATCAAAGCACCAGTGGGTGCTTTTCCTCACCCCCATGCTCACTTGTTCCTCCCTTTCTCTTGAACAAGTTGCAATTTTTCTTTTGTTGTTTTTTTTCCTTTTTAAAAAAAAATAAGATTCAGTTTTTTCACTGCTATATTACAGTTGACCCTCACCTTGACATATTTTTATAATTCTTTTGAAATTTTCATTCTTGTATTTATCACCTATACTTCATATTGTTAGTATGTGGATTTCTGAAGCCATAAATATTGTAAAATGTATTTTGTCCCATGGATATTAAATATATTCTCCTGCTGTTTCTTCTTTTTTGATTGTCTGATTTCAAAATTCTATCTGGAATTTTTTTCTGTCTGCATTTTTAAAAAATATATATTTTATTTATTTTCTTACAGAGAGGAAGGGAGAGAGATAGAGAGCTAGAAACATCGATGAGAAACATCAACCAGCTACCTCTTGCACACCCCCTAGCGGGGATGTGCCCGCAACCAATGTACATGCCCTTGACCGGAATCGAACCTGGGGCCTTTCAGTCCGCAGACCGACGCTCTACCGCTGAGCCAAACCGGTTTCGGCTCTGTCTGCATTTTCGATAGCTGGGTAGGAGGTGGGACATGATATCTTTTGTCTCTAGACAGGCATCTTAATTCTAACATCTTGAGCCAAGTACCAGAAAATCAAAATTCATAGAGATCCCTTCCTATTCCAGAGCCCCTTTCTTTCCCCAAGCCCCAGCTTCCCAACCCGATCATTAGGAAGTGTTTGGCAAAGCATGACCATAAGCTTCTCAGGTTCCTGATGCCTGCCCTCACACCCGCCCTCATGGAGCTGACATTCCGTTTGGAGAGGAGTGGGCCATGGTGGTCGTATGGGTGTGCAGCCTTTCCCCTCCCTTAATCTGCCCAGCCTGCATAATTCCCAGGTGAGCATTTCTGCTGAGTCCCAGGCATTAGGAGGAAGACCAGTTAGCAGGTTGGGTGGTCTGTCAGGTTCCATGCTTTCCCTCCTGCAGGCTCGGGAAAAGGGCCAGCCCACCCCTTCCCCTACTGCAGCCGTCATAGCCGTTGCTGCTAGCATCTTCCCTCACTGAAGCTGCACATTGCTAAGAAATGGAATTCAGTCTCTCAGTGGTAGTGGCTCTTGTCCCACTGTAGCTTGTTTAAAATCCCTGTTTCAAATTTCACCACCCTGCACTTGCTGGACCAGGATTTTCCAGGTTGGGGCCCAGACCTAGACAGTTGTAGTCGGTAGCTAAGGTTGACAAGCAGCAGGACCCTGTGGGAAGAAATTTGGGCTTGCTGTCTGCCCTGAAATGTCATTGTGGCCCACCTGTCTCTTGCATGTTCGCTCGACATGCTGTCTTTCTTGGCCCACTCCATGCCAGGCTTCACACATCCTCTAACCGAGAGCCTGTAGCACTGGCTCAGTTGCCCTTTTTTTGGGAATTGTGTCCCTAGGTTGCCTTGTAAACTGTCAGCTGTGTGATCGGAATAGGGGGTAGAGATATCTTTTGGATTCGATGTGGGGACTGATTCAGAGCCTCCATGCCATTGTGAGCCAGAGCACCAACACAAGGAGGGTCCATTCAGGTCTGGTGGGGCTCACCGGTTGGACCACCAAGGAGGGAAGCCAGACCAGTGAGTAGGCTGTCCTTCCAGGGCAGCAGCGGAGGCAGGGCTCAGCTGGGTGGTGCTCCGGGGTTGCCGAAGGGAAGGCACTCAAAAGATGGAGAGGAGGCTGTTGTGCCATGGATGAATGGCCAGATGCGGGGTTGGGGGGCAGCACATTACTCCAGGTATCTGAGAATGGAGGACGTTGGGCCATAACATCTATTGGACGTTCACTTGAGTTATTGGGAAACCCGCGGGAAATGTCTGGTTGGTGCACAGTTGATAGATAATTCTAAACCAAACACATCTCAGGCAGGGCCTTGAAGTAGTCAGGGTGGTCATTCTTCCTGGATGAGGTGATGTTGGCTGCGTTGACTGTATAATAATAATCCCTTATATTTGCAAGGGGTTCTGTTGTTTACAACGTGGTTTCCCCTTCATTGTCTACAGCTCTGGGTCTTGCTATCCCTGTTTTGCAGCTGAGGAAACCGAGGCTCAGTGAAGGTTTTCTGTCCCCCTCCCATCCCAGACTGGATAGTTGTTCTCTTCGCTGTGTGCCCATGCTGAGGTGGAGTCCTGAAATCGCACTTACAGCGTTGGGTAGAAAACTTTGTGGGTACGTGTGTTCTCCTGGTCCCACTTTATTCATCTTTATATCCCCGCCGTCTCACACATAGTCAGTGCTTAATAGAGCTCGGTTAGAAGTCAGGTCTGTAGTGCCTTTCTTGTGCCCTGTTGTGTGGTGACAGCCCAGAGAGGAGGCCGTGCTTTCCTAGGGAGCACCGTCACTTGCCCTGTGGAGTCTGTGGGTTCACCAAGGTGGGACTTGTCTTGGTCTGGGGCATGGGCTGAGGGGACCACCATGGCTCTGGGCCTCTTAACCAGACCAGGCATGATCTAGTCCACAGGGAAATTTTATCATTAGTGGTGTTGGCACTCGGTTTTTAATTTGAGGGAGTCAGAAGGGATCTTAATATGTGGTGCTTTCCTCTGTTTGACATCCATTTATGCTTTGTCAATCAACAGGAGCTTGAAGAAATCCGCAAATGTGGGATGAAAAACTTCCGTAACATCCAGGTTGATGAAGCTAATTTATTGACTTGGCAAGGGCTTATTGTTCCTGTGAGTATTGAACACTTCCCTTCTTATCAGATTATTCTCAAGGTGGTGTGTGTGCTGTTGGACTTGTCTCTCTAACTCCTAAGGAGACTTTTAGGATAGGCAACCAACAGAAGCACAGCGGCGGGTAATAAGGTAGGGACTATACTGTAGCCTTGGGTTCCTGGGTAGAATCCCAACTTTGCGCTGGTTTTGTAACATTCTGGGTGTCCCGAGCTTTCCAGGGCTGTTGGTAACCAGCCCGGGAAAGCAGTGGAGTGTGCGTGCTGTGCTCCTTTCTTCCTGCTTCTCTGGGCCTGACCCCATTTGGCCGGACAGCCACTTCCGTGACCTCTTTTGGGAGGTGGCGGGTATTCCCATCCCGATCTTCTCTTTGCTCTCTGCCTGGGCTCTAACCCTCATCTGTGGCTCTAACCCTCCATACACTTGTGTTCCAGGCTTAACGCTCCGGTGTGCGCCTCCCATTAGTCTCAAATCCCTTTGCTTCATGGCCCACCTATTCCCCTCACCCAGTATCTCTTAAAACAACCAGAAGTGAGGGCCCTGGGTTGGTGTGAGGAGAGTTTCAAGGACGCAGTTGACAACTGATTCCCCCAGTGTCTGCCCCCATTGATTCCAGCTCCTGTTTCACTGCCTTCTGTCTTCAGGCAGGCTCCGGCCTCCTCCTAAGAGCAGCTCTCCTGTGGCCTTACTACTTCTTGTTTAATGTCTGCTCTTTCTCCATCCTTTCATCTCCTTACCCCTCAAGAGACTTGTTCTGTACTAACTCCAGTTGGTGATCCCAGTCTCTCCCACCCTCCTGAAGCTGCTTCACACCACGCACACGGCTCACACCTCTGGCTCTGCAGCCCCGGAGCTGTGTTCCCCACTTGCCTCCCGAGTGTGCCGTTTGCTTCTGTCCTGTTGCTTCCTCTTAACTCTTAGACATGAATCTGATTTAGGGTCTCGCCTTTCTCTCATTCGGTTTTGTTTCTGGCGATCCCTGTTTCTTCCAGCATTGTTGGTTACTAGGTTATTAATATAAGTGAAGAAGCCCATCTCTGCCTCCATTCCTGCCTTCTCCCCAGAGCTCACCATCTGTCCACGAAGCAGCCTACGGTAACTTGGCATTGCCTGCTCCTAGTCTCCCTGTTCACAACTGAGACCTGTCAGGGTGCTCCCTTTCCTTCCTGTTCTTCTGCATCCACCCCTTCTCCTCTTCTCCACTGTCACCAGTTAAGCCTCAGGCTCTTTCCTTGTTGATCTACCCTACATTGTTGTATAAAATCTTTCTTTATGGACAGATTGACTACTTTATTAATGCGGAACAAAAAGCATTCTTATTATAGATGCTTACTTCTTGATGCTGGTGCAGATTGTGACTTCTTTTAAAAGTCCCTGGAACTGCCGAAACCGGTTTGGCTCAGTGAATAGAGCATCGGCCTGCGGACTGGAAGATCCTGGGTTCGATTCCTTTCTAGGGCATGTACATTGGTTGTGGGCACATCCATAGTGGGAGGTGTGCAGGAGGCAGCTGGTCCATGTTTCTAACTCTCCCTTTCCTTTCCTCTCTGTAAAAAATCAATAAAATATATTTTTAAAAAATAAAATAAGCCGAAACCGGTTTGGCTCAGTGGATAGAGTGTCAGCCTTCGGACTGAAGGGTCCCGGGTTTGATTCCGATCACGGGCCTGTACCTGGGTTGCTAGCGCATCCCCAGTGGGAGGTGTGCAGGAGGCAGCTAATCGATGATTCTCATCGATGTTTCTAGCTCTCTATACCTCTCCTTTCCTCTCTGTAAAAAAAAAATAAAATATATATATATATATATATATTTATAAAAAAATAATAATAATAAAATAAAAAAAATAAAAGTCCCTGGAACTTGAATGGCAAATATTGGATTTGTAATTTATTTTCATAATCACTTGGATAAATAAGGAAATATATACGTTGCAATCTTCTAGTACACATTCAGAAATTTTAAATCTGGGAGATTCCACTCTGGTTGGAAGGATGGAGTCTTTTTATTTTATTTTTTTTATTTTATTGATTTTTTACAGAGAGGAAGGGAGATAGAGAGTTAGAAACATCGATGAGAGAGAGTCATAGATCAGCTGCCTCTTGCACACACCCCACCGGGGATGTGCCCACAACCAAGGTACATGCCCTTGACCGGAATCAAACCTGGGACCCTTGAGTTCAAAGGCCTA
The DNA here is from genome assembly GCA_036971965.1 of Nyctalus aviator. Classification (NCBI taxonomy): domain Eukaryota; kingdom Metazoa; phylum Chordata; class Mammalia; order Chiroptera; family Vespertilionidae; genus Nyctalus; species Nyctalus aviator. Next base: position 9,164,179 of record CM072939.1, on the reverse strand, counting down.
CGCTCTATCCATTGAGCCAAACCGGTTTCGGCGGAAGGATGGAGTCTTAAATTTCTCAGGGTACAGGATATGGATAGCAGCGAAGCTCCTGACGGGATGGTTAGCTGGTAACCACAGCACTTCCCTGCCATGGGGACCTGATAAGTGCTGAGTGGAAGGATAGCCAGGACCATCTGACCACCTACTAATTTAAGAAGTAAACAGGTAGCCTGGATCATTTGAAAACTGATAAGAATGAATGGGATGCCACTGAGCAGTCAAGCTTAGACAGTCTACCCTGTGAGCTCCGTGGCCTAGAAGACTGAGGATAGCTCCAAGAGTAGATGTTGTCAGGCCGACTCTGACCCCCGTGCACACCAAAGCCTTCCTCTGGTGTCATGGTAGCAGAGCCTGTGGATGGGCTAGAGTCTCATGAAGCATACGGGAGTGACTGGCTGGTAGAATCCCAGTGTGCTTGAGCCAAGGCTCTGAGGAGTGTCCGGGCCAAGCCTTGCTTTCCCTTTAGGGGAGCTGTGCCCAGAGATAGTAGACGGTGGCCAGGCTGTCCTCACCCCTGCTCATGCTGCCTCTCTCCCTTCCCCTCACTTCTGAAACCATTGCCCAGGTCCCCACTAGTACTTCATACCTGGGCTCAGATCTTCCTACGTGGGTCCGTATGGGGAGTCTTCTACCACTCACCTGGGGTCTGTCCATTGGGATGAAAGGGCCAGGCTGATGAAGGCATGGTACCTTAGAAGTATCCTGGGCATGTGCCCTTGACCGGATTCAAACCCGGGACACTTTAGTCTGTAGGCGGATTGATGCTCTATCCACGGAGCCAAATCGGTTTTGGCGTCTCTTAGCTTTTCTATGTGCATTCTTTAATGGGTAATTAGATAATTTCATACTTTTAAATATATATTTTTTATTGATTTTGTACAGAGAGGAAGGGAGAGAGATAGAGAGTTAGAAACATCAATGAGAGAGAGTCATCGATCAGCTGCCTCTTGCACACCCCCTACTGGGGATATGCCCGCAACCAAGGTACATGCCCTTGACCGGAATCGAACCCGGGACCCCTCAGTCCCCAAGCCGACGCTCTATCCATTGAGCCAAACCGGTCCCGGCAGATAATTTCATACTTTTAAAAATAACTATATCATATCCCATAATATTTGTATGATCATTTATTCATTATTTTCTTATTGGCCATTTAGATTATTAATGTATTTTTTTCTTATTTTTATTTTTAAAAAATATATTTTTATTGATTACAGAGAGTAAGGGAAAGGGAGAGAGAGATAGAAACATCAATGATGGGAGAGAATCATTGATCAGCTGTCTCCTGCACACCCCCCACTAGGGATTGAGCCTACAACCTGGGCATCTGCCCTTGACCGGAATCGAACCCAGGACCCTTCAGTCCACAGGCTGGCTTCAGTCCACTGAGTCAAACCGGCTAGGGCATGTTTTTTCCATTTTAAAACTAACGTGTCCAAGAACATCTTTATGTGGAAAACTCGGTGTATCTTTTTTCTTTTAGATTCTGATCTTAAGAATTATATGATATTCTATAGTCTATATTTTATTAAGGTTAGGTTTATATATAAGGAAAGGACCATCTGTAGGGCTGTACAGTCCCTGATTTAAGATTACCACTGAGCCATACCAGTCTGGATAAGATTATAATTTTTTCAACTTCACAATAGTGCAAAAGCAACATGCATGCAGTAGAAATGTAGGTAAAGGTGGGATGTTCTGTAGGTTAAACACATTTCAGTTTACAGTATTTTCATCTTGTGATGGTTTATTAAAAGGCAGTACATGTCCTGGCTGGTTTGGCTCAGTGGATAGAGCGTCGGTCTGCGGACTGAAAGGTCCCAGGTTCAATTCCGGTCAGGGGCATGTACATTGGTTGCGGGCACATTCCCGCTAGGGGATGTGCAGGAGGCAGCGGGTCAATGTTTCTCTCTCATCGACATTTCTAGCTCTCTATCCCTCTCCTTTCCTCTCTGTGGAAAATCAATAATATATATATATATATATATATATATATTTTTTTTTTTTTTTTTAAAGGTAGTACATGCCCTGGCTGGTTTGGCTCAGTAGATAGAGAATTGGCCTATGGACTGAAAGGTCCTAGGTTCAGTTCTGGTCAAGGGTACATGCCCAGGTTGCAGGTTCGATCCCTAGTAGGGAGTGTGCAAGAGGCAGCCGATCAATGTCTCTCTCTCATCATTGGTGTTTCTTTCTCTTTCTCCCTCTCCATATATATATATATATGAAAAAAAGTTAACACATGGTTCTCGCTCATCATTGATGTTTCTATCTATCCTTCTCCCTCCCTCTCTGAAATCAATTTTTAAAATTTAAAAAAAAAAAAAAAAAAAAAAAGGTGCCGAAACCAGTTTGGCTCTGTGTTAGAGCGTTGGTCTGCAGACTAAAAGGTCCCAGGTTCGATTCTGGTCAAGGGCATGTACATTGGTTGAGGACACATCCCCGCTAGGGGGTGTGCAAGAGGCAGCTGGTCGATGTTTCTCTCTTATTGACGTTTCTAGCTCTCTAGCTCTCTCCCTTCCTCTCTGTAAAAAAATCAATAAAATATATTTTTAAAAAAAGAAGAAGAAGAAGAAGAAGGTAACCCACTATAAGTTGAGGAGCATCTGTATATATTATCAACTTATTTTCCAGAAAGACTGCCAATTTATATTCCTATGGGCACTGTCTGCACAAGTTCCTATATGTATCCTTGGCTGTCATGGAAGTTGCTAGGCATTTTTTAAAAAATATGTTTTTATTGCCCTAGCCAGTTTGGCTTAGTGGATAGAGTGTCAGCCTGAAGGGTTCTGGGTTCGATCCCGGTCAAGGGCACATGCCCAGGTTGCAGGCTTGATCCCCAGTGAGGGGCGTGCAGGAGGTGGCCGATCAAGAATTCTCTCTCATCATTGATGTTTCTCTCTCCCTTCCTTCTGAATATATAATTTCAGAAGAGGGAGGAAGGGAGGGAAGGAAGAAGAAGAGAGAGACAGAGACAGAGAGAAACATTGATGAGAGAGAAGCCTGCCATCTAGGCACATTCCTTGACCAGTGGCCACCTGGTTCATGGATCGACGCCATACTGGCTAGGCAGAACTGCTGGGTATTTTTAAAGGGGCTTCTGAGTGTCACTGACTGCATCTTCTAGGCGGTGGGGTCCAGTTGACCCAGGTGAGACTCCATCCCTGCCCCTGGCTGGCTTGGTGATCTTGGACTAGTTATGCAGTTTGTCCTAATGCCCTTACTTCTAGTTGTTTTAAAAGTTCAGTAAGTGCATGTGTGTGAAGTGCCTAGCCTCACTCTTATTATTAAAACCCGTCCTGTTCTCTGGAAAACTGTCAGTATGAAACAGACATACAGAAAGAAATTGTTGCCATTTTGATGCAAAAGTTCTCCATTTGATTTGTGTCTTAGTCCCATTCAGGCTGCTATATTACAAAATACCACACTGGTTACCAAACAACAGACATGTATTTCCCAGTTTTCTGGAGCCCGGAAGTCTGAGTCAGGGCACAGTCATATGAGGGCTCTCTTTTGGTCAGACTTCTGTCCTGGCTCTCTGTGGCACCAATCCCATTCGTGAGGCTCCGTCTTAATGACTTAGTCACCGTCCAAAGGGCCCCACTTCCTAATGCCATCACCTCGGGCATTAGGTTTCAACTTATAATTTTGCGGGAGGGGGCAGGCACACAGACATTCAGACCATAGTAATTTCCATTTTTTAAATTTTGCTATTACAATTAAAGTTTCTTTTCACTTATTTTTTATTTATTTTTATTTTTTTAAAATATATTTTATTGATTTTTGTACAGAGAGGAAGGGAGAGAGATAGAGAGTTAGAAACATCAATGAGAGAGAGTCATCGATCAGCTGCCTCTTGCACACCCCCTACTTGGGATATGCCCGCAACCAAGGTACATGCCCTTGACCGGAATTGAACCTGGGCTCTTCAGTCCCCAAGCCGACACTCTATCCATTGAGCCAAACCGGTCCCGGCTCTTTTCACTTATTTATTGACTTTATATTTCTGCAGTCTGTTATCTATTGAGTTTCTACGGTGTTTTTGTTGAGTTGTAGGAATTCTGAATTAATCCCTTGTGTCTGGGACAAATATTTTTCAGCTTATTGTATATTTTTTAAAATTTTGTTTATTCAAAAATTTCTAATTGAAAGGTTTATCTTAAAATTGTTGTTCATTAATCCTCACATTGTGTGTGTGTGTGTGTGTGTGTGTGTGTGTATATATATATATATATATATATATATATATATTATTGATTTTTTTACAGAGAGGAAGGGAGAGAGAGAGCTAGAAACATCGACCAGCTGCCTCTTGCATAACCTCTACCGGGGATGTGCCCACAACCAAGGTACATGCCCTTGACCGGAATTGAAGCTCTCTAGGTGATAATAATCAGTGGTAACAGATATACCATATTATTGCAAGATGTTGATAGTGGGGAGAGCTGTGTGTGTGCAGGCCAGGGCAGTTTTGCTTGCTGCGAAACTAAAGTGACTCTAAATACCTAAAGTCTATTTAAAGAAAATAAGCCAGAATGTCAATCTCAGGCCTTTTCACAGCTTAGCAGACATCTTACTCTAGAAATACTGATTTATTAATGGTTTCCCTAAAGATGGTTAAAGTTTCAGTTGATATGCCACTTGAAATAAATTAATTTTCAAGTTAACGGAACATTCCTGTCCCAGCTGCAGATTTGTTTACTATGGTGTGTTCACCTCGATCTCTTTCTCCTCAGGACAACCCTCCATATGATAAGGGGGCCTTCAGAATCGAAATCAACTTTCCAGCAGAATACCCATTCAAACCACCGAAGATCACATTTAAAACAAAGATCTATCACCCCAACATCGATGAAAAGGGACAGGTCTGTCTGCCAGTAATTAGTGCTGAAAACTGGAAGCCAGCAACGAAAACCGACCAAGGTAAAGCATGCTCCTGTCTTCTGACGGTGCTCTCCGGGGCTGTGCTGGGATGGGCTCTGCTGTGCCTTCTCATGTGTGTCGCACACAGTCCGGACAAACCTTACTAACTCCGGTGCACACACCGTGCAGACGAGCTCCCACCAATCCTGTGAGCATGGCACGTCGTGGTCACAAGGTTGACCTGCAGTTCGTGGCAGGTGTTTGAGGAGGCCCTTTGTGTGCTTGCAGCCCAGTGAGGACACATGTGGACAGCCCAGCCCAGTACTTGGTGCCAGTGCAGTGAGGGATGTAGGCGCTGTTCCTGGGAGTTTTCATGGATTATGGGGCTGCCGGTGTGTGTGTGTGTGTGTGTGTGTGTGTGTGTGTTTAAAGTGGCTTCACACAGCAGTTAGCAAGTGCACTCAGACATGAAGGAAGACGGGCGGACTAAAGGAAGGGAAGAAACTAAAACCACCTGGTGGGCAGCAGCAGAAAGCCAGTGGCCAGAGTGGGTGGGGTGGGGGTGGTGGGTAGTTAGATTGAAGACTGTGTGCCCAAATGTGAAAGCACATAGTTGGCTTTAGCAGGCTGGAACTCACTGGAATTGGATGTGGCCGATTGTGTCCATGAGTCTGTAAGCATACATACCCAGGGGAGCGGGAGAATACTTCATTCCTTGTTACTGTTGGCCTCCCTCTTGTCCCCTGGCAGTTATAAGTAACCAGCCAATCACTATAAGGTCTTTTTAGATTAAAGAGAGTACATAAGGCTGGCATTTTCTAGGCTGCAGGTAGTTTTTCAGCGAATGATATGTAAATAGTCACTTTTCAGTAGAAAGCCTGAAAGATGGAGTTGAAAGCCTTTCACGTGGAAGTTCAGCCTCAGACTCAACACAGCTGAGAGTAGAAAGGAGCAGTGCTAAATGCTGAGTCAGGGTAGAAAGATCTCCAGTGGATTTGGCATTTGGTCATTCTGATGTTTTTAAGGCTTGACAAAAGTTATTCTTTTTTTAAAACAATTTATTTTAGAGAGAGAAACTTCGATTTGCTGTTCCACTTATTTATGCATTCATTGCAGGTTTGATCTTGGCCCTGATCAGGAGGCGGGGTGTGTGGGAGGCAGCCAGTCATTGTGTCTCTCTCACATCACTCTTTTTCTCTTTCCCTTTCATTTTCCCTTTCCCTTTCCCTCTCCCTCCCTCTCCTCCCCCCTCTTTTTCCCTCCTCCCCCCTCTCCCACTCTCCCCCTCTCTCTCTCCTCCTTCCCGCTCTTTCCCCTCCATTCCATTCTAAAAATCAATGGATGAGATTTAACAAAACAAAAAAATTTGTATGGAGAAAATTAAAGCAATTTAAAATGAAAGTTTCAACCCCCATACACTATTATAACAAATCCAGTAGATAAAATTATAAAAAGGACTCAAGGAATATAACAATATAAATAGTGTTAACATCCTCTATTACAAGAAAACTGCTGTAAGAACAAAAATGAGATTTCATAGGCTTTATTCTCTGGTCATATATAGGATGGGGCAAAAGTAGGTTTACAGTTGTTCATAGAGAAAATTAAATACAGTAACTAATCCATAATAATACAAGAATAAATTTTTGTGTACTCAACTATAAATCTACTCTTGCCCTACCGTCTACAATGAGAGACTAGGAGGTAATTTATTTTTATTTTTATTATGTATATTCAGGAAGATAGAGTGTGGTGCCACTTATGCAAGCTTAGGGACATTTGAGAAGTCAAGAGAGGATAACTGTTATTAAACCAGATGAAGTACATGCATTTGCTGAATGGCCTTCATTAAAGTACCAAGCAATAAATAATCTGTATTTTAAATTGGTATTTTTCCCAGTTTAAACATTCAGAGAGCTTTTATAGGAGGCAAATTGTGATTGTTTTTAAAGTCTTTCTTTTGCAAGAAAAAAGTACTTTCTGGGGAGCACCTGGCTCAAGAAAGAGATCAAGAAACCAGAGCCAGACATTTATAAAATGAAGTGAGCATGCTGTTCTATATGGAAAAATGATGGGATGGGCCATAGTTGTAGTTTGACGAGCAGTCTTAGATATCAATGTTCTCACTATCAAAACAAGCGAAGCTGAACTGGGTTTTATTATAGTTTAGCTGAGGAGCCAGAAATGCACCCAGAGGAACAGAGAAAGAATGAAATACCCATCAGAACTTTCAGCCCCTAGTGGTCTGACAGGGTGGTCCAGCGAACCTTTCTCAGCTGGTTTGGAAGCGCTTTGGGATCTGACAGGCTGGGCTCATTAAGCATCACGTGATGCAGCCTGTCTTGCACCCTTTATTCTCATACTCACTGAAACCACCCTGAATTGAGTGCGGTTCTGGAACACATCACCCAGTCTCTGCCCTGGCGAAGCTTCACACATGAGAAAGCGAGCAAGCGAGCCAGGCCTGTTATCTCCAGACTTTGGGGGAAGGATGTGAGTGACTAGGGGCTGGGACATCCTCCGGGTATCAGTTCAGAGGAAGAGGCAGCAGCGGCATCACTGAATAGTTGTATCCACTTTGACTGCTGTCCATCCCTTTATCCTCATTACAGAGGAAAGTTAAGTGTTTGTGGTTAGAATTTTGGATAAATCAGGCCGCTTTGTCTTAGAAGCATGTGGATATAAATCAGTGTTAAGAGTCAGAGTTGCATAGCTTGCCTGAGCCTTTCTGAGACTATTGTAACCAGCAATGCCGTCTCCTTTTCTTGGCAGTAATCCAGTCTCTCATAGCACTGGTGAATGACCCCCAGCCTGAGCACCCGCTTCGGGCTGACCTAGCTGAAGAATACTCTAAGGACCGTAAAAAATTCTGTAAGAATGCGGAAGAGTTTACAAAGAAATATGGGGAAAAGCGACCTGTGGACTAAAATCTGCCACGATTGATTCCAGCAAATGTGAGCAGAGACCCCGAGCAGTGCATCAGACACCCCGCAAAGCAGGACTCTGTGGAAATTGACACGGGCCACCACCTGGCGTTTGCTTGTGGCAGTTACTAACTTTCTACAGTTTTCTTAATCAAAAGTGGTCTTAGGTAACCTGTAAAGAAAGGATTAAAAATTTAAGATGTTCTAGTTCTGCTTTCTTTGTTTTAAAAATCACTGCTTCAGTCTACTCTAAAAGGAATGGTGTTTCTTTTCTTGTCCAAATTTACCCAACATCTTCAATTTACAGTTAGACCTAAGGTTTAAAATAAAAGGCTGTGGTTCCCTTTCTCCCCATGCCCTTCCCATGCCACTCTCTCGCATTCAGTTTCTTTTTCATTCATTCACTTTCCCAGAACCAGGCCCCACTTTCTCCACAAAGGAGAAGAGCAAGCTCTGTCCGGTCTGGTGGCTTCTCTTCTCCCATGTTGCAATGCTTGTGGGAGTTCATTCAAGTTTTCCTGTTTCCAATTTATAACATACTTTAAAAAAATTTTTTTAAACAAGCAAACCACCCCCTCCCCCCCAAAAAAAGAAATAACTATGAAAAGGAGGCCCACCTCTTATGTAAAAATCTTGCCAATGTTACCACAATAACACTGATTAAATGGCAACCCTAATTTCTGTGTGTGTGACTGAACACTAGCCTGGCCCGGCCTGCTTGGGAGGACCCTGCAATATCAGGTCTGTGGCCACCCAGGGAGGGCCTGCCAGCCAGAGGACACTGCACTTGTGTGAGGAATTTCTCTTCAGAGAGGCTCCTGAGGTCAAAGGTTTACGCTCCTCCCTGCAGCCATTTTAGAAGATGGGCTGGCCATTCCAGACAACGCTAAAGCCCGAATGTCCGTTTGAAATTCCACGCTCACCCGTCAGCAAGCTCCGTCCGAACGTGCCACGGAGCCTGACCTCCTCCTCCGTGCAGCAGCCCCGCCTCAGCCCTCCTCCGGCACAGTTCGGCCCTCTGCAGGGTTGGAATTGGCAGGACTCGGTAGAGCCAGCACCAGCCTGGGGTCACCGATGCCCTGCTGGCCTCTTCCTTTGAAGCAGCCGGCCGGGCCCGCCCAGGAACAAGACGGCCTTCCCTTCCTCTGGACTCACAGCCTGTGCAGAGCCAAGCTCCGCTTGAAGCTCACTGAGTAATATCCTCTACATGTGTTTTATATTGTTTTGATTGCCTTTTTTTGTAGAAATAAAAATTGACCTTAGAATTTATCCTCAGATGAACTTGTAAGGATTTGAATGTTAATGTCTTTTTCAGAGCAAGTGGGACTGTCCCTGAAATAGTAGAGAAAGCATTGTCCCTGGCACCCGGAGGAAGCCGATGGCCCAGGTGCCGTGCGCCACCAACTCCGCCTCGGCCGCCGGCAGCTCCCCTTCCTGGCTCTCTGGGGCATTAGATTGTGTGGAGGAATGACTTAAAGAAACTTGGCTCAGTTTAGTTTTAAAACTTGAGATCCTTCCAGGGCTATGACCTCTAATACAGCTTGGTTTTACTGCACAGAACCAGGAGTGACGTGCAGGTTAACGTCATTTAATTGTCCAGGTGCTTGGTCCCTGCAGTGTGTCACTGATTCAGCTGCTTTAGTCCAACATACGCAAGGGGCAGGCTCTGGAGACTCCTGCCTGCTCAGGGGAGCTGGGCCAGCATTTGCACATCTGTCACTTGGCAGAAAGGTGATGATGGACTTTATGTCACTGACACACGGATTTGTAATAAAATGCCAAATTCTGTCAAGCTATCCAAGTAAGCCACCATCCTTGCTTCTCTGAATCCAAAATTATTGCCATTCTTGGAAACCATCCCGTTGCTTCGTGTTTCTACCAGCATAGTTCTGCCTGCCTGTCGTCCTTCACTTCTCTGTTCACCACAGGAGGTACCTTTTGGCAATGCCGGCAGCACCTCAGGGGACTCTTAGCCCTGGCATTGCACCCCATGATTTGTCCAGAGGCCTGGCCCTGGGAAAGTGAGGCCATGAGGGGTCCCTCCCTCACCCCTGGGTGGCTTGCTCCATCCAGCCTGCAGCAGTTCCGGGTGGTAGCTGAGCCCTCAGAGCAGGCTTTGAGCAGCTCTGAAATCAAACAAGCTGGGTCCTCTGGGGGAGGGGAGAGCTGTCACCCACTGACGCAAGCCCACTCAGGAATTCACACCCACCTGAACTGAACCAAAGTGGGCCAGGTCCTCCCCCTCCTCCCTGCCCCTGCCCACCGTGGCAGAGAACAGGCTTTCTAAAGATGCTGCGATCCCGTTCTGCTGACCTTAATAAAAATGTTCTCCGACACTGGTTTGGCTGTGTGTGTTTCCTCCTCACTGTGGTGGGCCTGCACTCCCGGAGGTGTGGGAGGGACGGCTGATGCCAGAACCTAGGGCCTCTGTGGTCTGCAGCTTTTGCCTGCTCCTATCCTCCCATGACTCGGCCTCCAAAAGGCACAGAAAAAGCCAAAGAGTCCAGATTATTGTGTCTCCGTTGGCTGTCTGGGGAGCAGACAGCACCTCTACATATTATATGTATCACCTCAGTCTGATCAGCCCCTAAAGAGTGATACCCACATTCAGCAGAAAAGCAAACTGGCTATCTTTTTATTATTATTTTTTAATTGATTTCAGAGAGAAAGGGAGCAGGAGAGAGAGAAACATCAATGATGAGAATGTGCCCTTAACTGGAATCGAACCTGGGACCCCTCAATCCACAGGCTAATGCTCTATCCACTGAGCCAAAGCAAGTTGGAGCCAAACTGGGTATCTTTTGTTGTTAATCCTCACCTGAGAATCTTTTTCCCCCACTGGTTTTTAAAAAAATAAATATATATATATATATATATTGATTTTTTACAGAGGAAGAGAGAGGGATAGAGAGTTAGAAACATCGATGAGAGAGAGTCATCGATTAGCTGCCTCTTGCACACCCCCTACTGGGGATGTGCCCACAACCAAGGTACATGCCCTTGACCGGAATCAAACCCGGGACCTTTCAGTCCGCAGGCCAACGCTCTATCCACTGAGCCAAACCGGTCCCGGCTCCCCCACTGATTTTTAGAGTGGAGAGACAATCGCTTCTCGGCCTTTTGGCTAAGATCAAGTGTAGAGTGGAGAGACACATTAGTTGATTGCCTCCTCCCTACTCTGTGCCAGGGATCAAGCCTGCAACTGAGGTACATGTCCTTGGCCAGAATCAAACCCAGGACCCTTCAGTCCCAGAGCCCATGCTCGAGATGCTGAGCTAAGTCCGCTAGAGCGAGCAAACTGGCTATCTTGATGGAGGTCATGGATTAATGAGGGTGTTCTTGAGGGGGTCCTTAGATCATTTCCTTGAATTACGCCTAGAAACCTCCCTCTGAGTCTCCAGGACAGTGGGCAACTGGGCCACTGATTCAGCCCAGGGCCCTAACCATTCATTTATGTTAATCCTCACCTGGGGGTATTTTTTTCCCCATTGATAAAAATATGCTTTTATTGCTTTCAGAGAGAGAGAAACATCAATGATGAAATCATTAACCGGCTACCTCCTACATGCCCAACCCAGGTATGTGCCCTGACTCAGAATCAAATTGAGTCAAACTGGGACCTCCTGGTTCATAGGTCAATGCTCAGCCACTGAGCCACGCCAGCCAGGCTCCATTGATTTTTAGCAGAAGGAGGAGAGAAACGATGTGAGAGAGACTATCCGTCCGTTGCCTCCCACATGCACCCTAACCAGAGGCCAGGGATCCAGTAAGTGCCTTGACCAGAATGGAACTCACAACCCTTCAGTCTGAGAGCCAGTGCTCTAAGCACTGAACAAGCCAGCTAGTCTCTTCCTTTAAAAATTGGAATAATGGTGCCAATTATTTTTTTAATTTGATGTTTTTAGAGAAGAAGCGAGAGAGAAGGAGAAACATTGATTTGTTACTCCACTTATTTGTGGACATACTGTTTCTTATATGTGCCTGCTCGGGGATCAAACCCACAACCTTGGCACATTAGGACGATGCTCTACCCAGCCAGGATATCTAACACTATGTTCTTTCTTTTTTAAAATTTTATATTTTATTGATTTTTTAAAAGAGAGGAAGGGAGAGAGATAGCTAGAAATGTCAATGAGAAAGAAACATCTGCCTCTTCACAGCCCCTACCGGGGATGTGCGCGCAACCAATGTACATGCCCTTGACTGGAATCGAACCTGGGACCTTTCAGTCCACAGACCAACGCTCTATCCACTGAGCCAAACCGGTTTCGGCTAACACTTTTCTTATCAGCCTAGTTCCTTGCCAGTGATTTTGAGACCAGGCCTCCATATTTCTGGGAGGAACATTTTATTTGGGGTTTATTTTACCTGGAAGCAAGAAGCAGTCCTTTCCTTGGATCATCGGCTGGGGTTCTGTGTGACGTCCCAGCACCTCATTCCCTCTGAAGCTCCCGTGACGGCCAAGGGCACATGGCCTGTGTTGTTACACAGTCTAGCTCCATTCCTGGTCCCTTTGAGCCCAGACACAGCCACAGTTCCCCCTTCCCAAAGCCTGCAAGACCCTCTCCCTTCTGGAACCCTGGAGTTACCATTTTCTTGCCTTCCTTCATTATTGTTGTTTTTTGGGTCTTTTAAAATTGATTTTAGAGAGGAAGGGAGAGGGTAAGAGAGAAAAACATTGGTGAGAGAGAAACATGGATCAGTTGCCTCCCAAATGCATCCAGACCTGGGATGGAACCTGAAACCTGGGTACGTGCCCTGACTAGGAATCAAACCCCAGACCTTTCGGTGCACAGGATGACACTCCAACCAAGTCACACTAGCCAGGCTGTTCAGTTCAAAATATGGGCCTCCTTAATCACTCCTGCAGCCTGACTGGTACCCCTCTAGCTCCAAGGTTCCTCTGGCAAGGGCCTCAGGACTTCCTCAAGGCCAAGTCCATAGGCTGGTGGCCTCGGCCCCGCTCTTGTTACTTGGCAGCACTGTGGGAGCCCCTTTCGCGTCTCACGTGGTTCACGGTTCCAGGTCAGGGTTTGGGTTCCGGAGAAGGCCGCACACGAATGAAAGAGACTAGGAAAGCATTCATTTGGGAATACTGGGGGCAGGTGGGAGCCCACCTCTAGTGTGAGGACTACCCTAGGCTCTGGCCTCGCTATCCCTTTTATTGAGGCTGGGATACACCCATAGCCCTTAGGCAGGTAATTCCAGTAACAGGCAGATTATTTATTTATTTTTTAAAAATATATTTTATTGATTTTTTACAGAGAGGAAGGGAGAGATAGAGAGTTAGAAACATCGACCAGCTGCCTCCTGCACACCCCCTATCGGGGATGTGCCCGCAACCAATGTACATGCCCTTGACCGGAATCGAACCTGGTACCTTTCAGTCCGCAGACCGACGCTCTGCCACTGAGCCAAACCAGCTTCGGCAACAGGCAGATTATTTTATCCGTAAGGATTTACATGATTATTTGGTGGGGAGGTTGCCTCAGTTACCATTAATTAGATAGGGCCAGGGCCATTAATCAGATAGGGAGGGGTTGGCTCTGACCTTTCAGAGCTTAAAGGTTGACCAGCCTTCCACATCTTTTTTTTTTAATTACATCTCATTTTTTTTTAGAGAGAGGAAGAGAGAGGGATAGTTCAAAACATCGATGAGAATCATCTACCAGCTGCCTCCTGCACACCCCCTAGTGAGGATGTGCCGCAACCAAGGTACATGCCCTTGATCAGAATCGAACCTGGGACCTTTCAGTCTGCAGGCCGGCACTCTATCCACTGACCAAACCGGTTCCAGCCTCCTACATCTTTCTATTAGTGAGACAATGATCGGTTTCCGGCACAGCACCTCAGGGCCCCGCCCTGCAGGGCAGCCACCTGACCCAGTAGAAGGCAAAGTCTGAGTTGATCCAAGTTCTTCCCGCCCCAGCACAGAACTGGCTTCCCTCCTTCCCTCCACCAACTGGAGGACTGGAGCTAAAATGGGGACTTCAGCCTAGTGCGTGGGCCAAGCAGTACTTGTTAATGGCTAATCCGGGTGATTAGAAATGTTTTTTGGAAAACAGTTTTTTTTAAAGTAATCTATGTAGTCTTTTTTTAAATTGATTTCAGAGAGGAAGGGATAGATAGAAACATCAATGAGAATCATTGATCAGCTGCCTCGGGCACACCCCCCACTGGAGATCGAGCCCACAACCCGTGCATGAGCCCTGACCAGGAATCAAATCATGATCTGGTTCAGAGGTCACAACCACTGAGCCACATGAGCTGGGCGAAAATATTTATTGATTTCAGAAAGAGGGAGAGGAAGAGAGGGAGACAGAAGCATTAATAATGAGAAAGAATTCTTTAAAAAAAAAATTCCCCCCCCCAATATATTTTTATTGATTTCAGAGAGAGAGAGATAGAAATATCAATGATGAATCATTCAGGCTGCCTCCTGAATGGAGAGGGGATCGAGCCCACAACGGGACATGTGGCTGACCTGGAATAGAACTGTGACCTCCTGGTTCATAGTTTGATTCTCAACCACTGAGCCACGCCATTTTCAATAAAAATGGAGATATATAATATACCTCCTAAAAAAGTATCCAGGTGAGACATTCTCCTCTCACACCTCCCAAAAGCTAAGCATGAACAAAATGAGAGTGGAACTTGTTTTACATGTCTTTTCTGGAAGTGACTGGGTTTGGGCCCTGGAGTTGCCTTTGTCTGCCCCTGTGTCTGTAAAGGTTTTCTGGGCACAGTTTATAAATCGAAGTTTACAAGACACATTATTTTATTAATATAGTGATCTCTCCCCACCACACCTACACCAAGACGATGCTTACGTAGAAACGTGAAGAGCACAAAGTGTCTGGCAGGCCCCATGCTGCGTATCGCACTGACCCACCGCAGCCAACAGGGCTGCTGGGCGAGGAGGTGGCATCGTTCTGCCAGCGAAGTCACAGAACCCCGCTAGGGTTTGGTTGTGGGCTGTGCCAAAGCTCAACCCTGGCCGCATTCCTGAGCACTAAGGCCGTAGTCCTTGGCTGTCAGGGTCACGGGTGGGCGGGCTCCAGGAAGGTTTGTCGAGTGGCTTCACCCGGTCTCTAGGTCATGGAGGGCACAGAGCTGCACGCCGTCCTGGGCAAGCCGGGCCTGCAGTGTCGGCTCCTTGAGGACACGCAGCTCGTGAAGCCGTTCCCAAGAGCAGGAAAAGGCGTCAGGGCCCTCCCCGCAGCCTCCGGCGGGAGGCACACTGGGGTAGCCGGGGTGGGCCATCAGCTCCGCCGTCAGGGAGTGACCCGTGGGTGTGCCTTCCAGGGCCCGAGCCAGTGCTCCCGACACACGATGAGCAGACATGTGCCGGCCACAGGTGCTCAGACCCACGAAGGCATCCGTCCACCTGTGGATACCCAGGCATCAGGGCAGGGACGGGAAGGACCGTGATGGGCAGGGCTAGGCCAAGGGCAGATGAGAAGCGTACTCGGCTGGCTAACTGAACAGCCAGCTGGACCCACTGGGACCTGAGCCAGGTAGGGAACATGGCACAGCGGTTGGGGGTGGTGGTGGGGGGCTCACCTTAGGCCACTACGGGAGAAGGGGCCCACAGCAGCCCGGGCATCACACTCCACGGCACACGCGAAGGCGCGCGCAGGGGCCTCGAGCCAGGTACAGTCTCCCAGGCCCCGCTCCAGCGGCAGACGCGTGAAGCGCACCCCGTGGGCCTGCAGCACCTCTGCGAACACCTGGCACACGCCTGCGGGCGGGCGGGCGGCCAAAAAGCTGTCAGGGGGAGCACCTCTCCCCATCTGGGAGCACCGACCTGGGAGCACCTCTCCTCGCACCTGGGCACAACACCGCCCCCCCGCCCGGGACCACCAACCTGGGAGCACGTGCACATGCTGGTGCCCGTCCACGTGCGTGGGTTTCCTGCCCAGTAGCTCCTGGAAGCGACCCAGCTGGGCCTCCAGCTCCTCCCGCACCTGCAAGGAGAGGACTGTGGCACCTTAAACCTCCGGGAACAGCATAGAGGACCTCGCCACGCCCCCACTCCGGCCCCGTGCAGACTGACAGCTCCAGAGATGGAAGCAGGGAGGCATGCAGAGCCCGCCCCCGCCCCCGATGGCGTCACGGTACCCTGCGGGAGGAGCCTGGGGGGGGGGGTCCTCCTCCCGCAGCCGCACTTCCGCACCTGGGGCAGAGCCACATCCTTGGCGGCCACCGCCTCCCGGAATCCCATCTTGCCCAGGAAGAAGCCTTGGGGGCTGAGCAGCGACGAGGCTCCGGGGCGCGCCGGGCCCACGGGGTGGCCCTCGGACAGGTTGGCGTGGAGGCCCGTGGGGATCCGGTGCCTGAGTGTGGAAGGCGAGCCGGAGCACGGGAAGGCCTCCCCCCCCACCCCCTCCAGCACAGGCGCCGCCCGAACCCCGTTCTGGCTCCGCGGGGCCCACGCCTCACCTGCGGGCCAGCTCCGCCGCGCTCTCCGCCGCCGCGCCGTTCACCAGCAGCGACACGCTGGTCACCGCGCCGGCCAGGAAGGCCTCCACGATGCCCTCGTCCCGCCGCGGGCAGTAGCCAAAGTCGTCCGCCGTCACCACCAGCCGCACGCGCGGCCGGGCCATCCTGCAGCCGGAGCGGAGCGCGCGGCTGGGCCGGGCGGGAGGGGCCGGGCAGCCCGGGCTCCGCCCCGAAACGCAGCCCCGGGCCCCGGGCCCCGCCCCGCCGCCCGCCCCGGGCGCGCCCGCCCCCTAGCGGTCACGCCGCGGCCCTGCAGCGGCCTCCCCCTCCTCCAAACCAAGCAGACGTATTGCATCGTGACACTTTCAGTGACTGCAAAAATAACATTTAATTACCGCGGTCAAGTTTCTGGGGAGAGTTGTCCTTCCAGTATTTTCGCTGAGCAAATAAGACATACCTAATTCCTCTTTTCTCCCACCCCAGGTTTTGAGAAATAATGATCAAATCAATGTTAGTTAATTTTTGTAATGTTTCATTTTTATTTTTATTTTTTAAAATATATTTTATTGATTTTGTACAGAGAGGAAGGGAGAGAGATAGAGAGAAACATCGATGAGAGAGAGTCATCGATCAGCTGCCTCTTGCACACCCCCTACTGGGGATATGCCCGCAACCAAGGTACATGCCCTTGACCAGAATCGAACCCGGGTCCTTCGGTCCCCAAGCCGACGCTCTATCCATTGAGCCAAGCTGGTCCCGGCTGTAATGTTTCATTTTTTAAAAAAATGTTTTTAGCAGAAACCGGTTTGGCTCAGTGGATAGAGGATCGGCCTGCGGACTGAAGGGTCCCAGGTTCGATTCCGGTCAAGGGCACGTACCTTGGTTGCGGGCAGATCCCCAGTAGGGGATGTGCAGGAGGCAGCTAGTGTTTCTCATCGATGTTTCTAGCTCTCTATCCCTCTCCCTTCCTCTCTGTAAAAAAATAAATGAAATATAGATAGATATAGATATTGATATAGATATAAGTAGATATATGGGGCTTTTATGGGGTGCCAGGTGTGTTGTATGAAATTTTGTCTCCATACTCCCTGTGGAAGGACGTTCCATTCCTTTTCTAGAGGAGGGGCGGAGATCAGAGAGGCAGGAAACGGCCGAGCTAGGAATGGAAGCTAGATCTGTGTGGCTTAGAGCAGGGGACTCGCTCCACTGAGCTCAGGGAGACTGCAGAGGGAGGGGAGGGCTCACGCCAGACCCTGGGTGTGTTCACAATGGGCGAGGGGGGGCGTACTACAAAGCAGAGCCGGAGGCCCAGGGCGACGCGGGGACAGGCCGGAGCCGGAGGGAGGAGGACGTGCCCGTCCCTGGGGACTCGGACACCAGCCCCTCAGGCTCGGCTAACGGAGCGGCACCCGAGCCGCTCTCTCCTCGCGGGCTCCCCGCTCCGAATGCCGGAGTGACCGAACGGGAGGCGCCGGGGGAGGGGCCGCCGCAGGCCCCGCCCACAGCCTTTGTGCAGGGACCAATCAAGATGCCGCATGCAAATCACCCCGAGGGCCGTTCCGCGCGCCGCCCCGGAGCTCAGTGTCGCCGCCCCGCAGCGGGCGCAGATCGCTCTGGCTGGCGCCATGCGTGGCGCCAACTTTGGTGAGTCGGTGGCTTCGGCCGCGGACCGACCCGGGGCGCCCGGGGTCCCAGAGGGGAGGGGATGGGAGAGGGTCAGGGTCAGGAGGAGGACGTCCTCGGGGACCCCAACCCCAACCTCAGCGGTTCCGGAGGACTCGGATGTGTACGCCGACGACGCCTAGGGGTCTCCGAGCCAAGGGTGGGGGGCAGGCCTCCCTGAGGGACCTGGGGTGGGGGTGAGGGTGGGGATGGAGGTGGAGGGATCTGGGGTGGAGGTTGAGGGACCTGGAGTGGGGGAGGGGGGAGGGATGGGGGTGGAAGGACCTGGGGTGGGGGCGGGGGTTGAGGGACCTGGGGTGGGGGCGGGTGTGAGGGTGAGGGTTGAGGGGCCTGGAGTGGGGTGGGGGGAGAGGAACCTGTGGTGGGGGTAGGGGTGGAGGGACCTGGGGTGGGGGTGGGGGAGAGGGATCTGGGGTGGGGGTGGGGGTGGGGGTTGAGGGACCTGGAGTGAGGTGGGGGGGAGAGGGACCTGTGGTGGGGGTGGGGGTGGAGGGACCTGGGGTGGGGGTGGGGATGGGGTGGGGGCAGGGGTGAGGGTTGAGGGGCCTGTGGACCCCGGGCCACACTGACGCGCCGTGTCCAACAGAGGGACGGAGACTCGAACCTATGGAAGCCTGGGGAGACTCTCACGCCATCTCCCCGCCCGTCGCAGAGAGGAATCCTCAGCCTCATGGCAAAACGGAAGAGAGAGGACGGCTGGCAGCGGACCGGTGCACCCACATCATGACGAACTGCCGCCACCACTCGGGGTACCTGGCAGACGATGAGGCCGGACACATCACCTACCGGCCCCGGGTAGGTGTGCCCGGTGGGGTCTGGCTCGGAGGCCCGACCCCATGTGTTCCTCACCAGCCGCAGTGCCCCCCACATCACAACACCCCTTTCTCATTGACTTCCCGTTGGCTTCCTCTCCGGGCCTCTTAATGACGTCCTTGTCCCCTTGACCACCTGCTCTGACCCTCTGCTGGGCCCTAGTCAACCTCAATTTCTTTTTATTTTTTAAAAAAATATATATTTTATTGTGTGTTTTTTTTTTTACAGAGAGGAAGGGAGAGGGATAGAGAGTTAGAAACATTGATCAGCTGCCTCTTGCACACCCCCCACCGGGGATGTGCCCGCAACCAAGGTACATGCCGTTGACAGGAATCGAACCCGGGACCTTTCAGTCCACAGACCGATGCTCTATCCACTGAGCCAAACCGGTTTCGGCAGCACATAGGTATTTTTAAACACATTTTTGTTGATTTCAGAGAGGAAGGGAGCGGGGGAGAGAGAGAGAGAGAAACATCAATGATGAGAGAGAATCATTGATCAGCTGCCTCCTGCACGCCCCCCCACTGGGGATCAATCCCACAAGCAGGCATGTGCTCTGACGGGGAATCAAACCGTGACCTCCCGGTTCATAGGTCCACGCTTACTCACTGAGCCACACTGGCCGGGCACCCTCAATTTCATCCCACACCCCCCTGACTTCAGTGGCCTGGCTCGGTAGACTGGGCCCCAGCGTGGGATCATGGAGTCTATTCGAGGCTTGGGACCCAAGTTGCAGAAGTAACAATGGAGTGTACAGGGTGGTCTGTACAGCCCAGCGGTGGAGCAGGACAGGCAGATGAGGAGCCCCAAGTGGGGCTCAGAGGGGGTTTGTGATTACCCACTCACACCCTGTGTGAGGGCAGAAGTGGGCTTCAGACTCCCAGGCCAGGGCTTGTGTTCATGTCAGGGAAGCTCAGAGCAATCCTACATCCATGCCCACTTGGCAGAAGGGGAAACTGGATCTCAAGATAGACCCTTGAGCCGAAACCGGTTTGGATAGAGCGTTGGCTTACGGACTGAAGGGTCCCGGGTTCGATTGCGGTCAAGGGCATGTACCTTGGTTGCGGGCACATACATCCCCAGTGGGGGGTGTGCAGGAGGCAGCTGATCGATGTTTCTCTCTCATCGATGTTTCTGACTTTCTATCCCTCTTCCTTCCTTTCTGTAAAAAAAAAATCAATAAAATATATATTAAAAAAAAAAAAAAAGATGGACCCTTGTGCCCACAGTCATACAGCCTGGAGGTGGCAGAACTAGGGTCTAAACCCAGGGCTCTAAACACAGTTCCTTCCTCTGCCCACCCAGCTCCCGGTGCCTTCGAAGGACCCCAGGAACCCCTCCTGCTCCTGATCAGGCATTCCTGACCCCTGTGACAGGCCTTCCTTTCTACGCAGGTGCATCCGCCCAAGAAGCCACGGTTCCTGAAAACGGGGCCGGCCCCCAACCTGGGCCACGTGCCGCACCCGCCGTCCATGTACGGCCCCGCGGGCAGCTCAGGGCTTCGCAGCCACCGCGGGAGCATGAGGGACCCCCGGCCCTTCGGTAATTTCCTGGACTTCCTTGTCGAGGGCCAGGTGCTGGAGAGCCTGCAGCGGGTGGTGGAGGAAGCTACCGAGCGCATGATGGCCACGAAGACAGAGACCGGGGAGCCGCTGGTGGAGGTGCAGGACCCCGTGGAGGCGCCGAGGGGCGGGCGGCGCCCGCGGGCCCGGCCCAGCCTCAGCACGGTGCACCGGCACCACGCCCAGCCCAGCCTCTGCATAGGGCACCCCAACAACTACCCGTCCTGCTCCAGCTCGGTGACCGACTCACTCAGCAACGTCACAGCCGGCTTCCCGGGCGCCCGCCGCCTGGGCCCACTGCCACCCATCAGGGACAGACTCCTGCAGGAGAAGAGCCTCAGACGGCTGCTGCGGCTGGAGAACAAAGGGGTGAGGTGTGGGGCCGAGGCCTGGGGTGGGTCGGAGGGAGCCCAGCCCAGAGCTCGGGGCCAAGCCTGGGTGGGCTGTTCTCGGACACCTCTGAGGATCCCTCCCCGCCTCCCTTCTCTCTCCAGAAACGCCTGTCCTGCTCCCAGGAGGACTCCCTGCTGTGGGACTCGCTGGGCTCGAGCTTCGCGACACCGGAAGCATCGGAGCTGGGGCTTGGCGAGAGGGAGCTGAAGTTCCTCAAGAAAGAGTTCAACAAGGAGATCAAGTCCTTGCTGAGCCAGTCGGAGGCCTTCAGCCTGCCCAGCTACTCTTCGATCCGCGAGCCCCATCGGACCCTGGACCTCCTGGCCAACCACCACCTCTTCCCCGCCCTGCAGGGTGTGGTCAACCAGGCCGTGGACAAGCTCAGTGGCGCCCTCCGGGAGAACGGCTACCCTCTCTTCCCGTCGGAATGGGAGCCCGCCGTAGAAACCAATGTAGAAAGCACCCCGGGCTCCACGCTGGCCTCCCCCAGCCCCGAGGACGAGCCCTACGATGATTTCCCCGTCAACGCAGACTCCAGCTTCAAGATGACGGGCAGAAAGACCAAGATCAAGCCACGGGACAAGGCGAAGGAAGGTGGTTCCACCATGCCTAGTGCCCAAGGAGCCACCAGATTTAGGCTCCAGGTGATACCCACTGAAGAGCCCAAGGGCCCCTTACCCCAACTCCGGCAGGAAGCACCTGGCAAGCACCCCAAAGAACAGAGGCCACCCCCATTTTCTTCTGGGTCTCTGAGCCAAAGGGGCCAGCCCTGGCGCAGCCTCCACCTCACCCTGCCTTCCCCGGGGATCAAGGTGGAAGTGCCCAAGCAGAGCCACCTGACCCAGGTCACAGTTCCGCACTCCTACCACCACCTCCCTGCCTTCGTCCCGCTCACCTCCTTAGTGAGAAAGTTCACCCCAACACTCGCGACGCTGTATTCTGAGGTGGCTTCCTGGAGGGCAAAGCTGGAGAGTTTAGGGGCAAACGTGCAGGGGAAAGGCCGCCACTCCTAGGAGCCACCACCCCTGGCAGGTGCCCGTGGCTCAGGCCTCTTGCCCTGCGCAGTGGAAACCGCCTGGACAGGGGAACGAGCTGACGGGGACTAGGAATCCTGGCCTAAATGCTGCCAGGTATTATGAAAGATGAATAAAGGCTATTTTTCATTCTGGGTATTTTTTTTTTTTTTTTAACATTTGCATGTGACATTGGAGACCATCCCATGTGGAGAGGGTCCTGTCCCTTGTGGACAGCAGCCTGAGCCTGGAGTGGGGCTCTGCGTCCTAGGCCTCAGACTTTCCGGTCCTGCTGCCCTGGGGGCTGGGGGACTGATCAGGAAGGGTGTGGAGAAGATGTAGATGGCTCCATCCGGGTGGGTCTCCAGCACAGACCCAGACCCTCTCTCACCCATCAAGGCCCAGGCACCCCTCCCTCTGAACCCTGGCCTGGGCAAGAATCTGCTGGAACCTGGATGGCCCATGCTCCAGTTTGGCCGACTGGTGTGGGCAGTGTGATGATAGTGTGGTAGCCGTGAGGGTTGGCCCACTCTCAGGACTTGCACTCAGGGGTTGAGCGGGAAGCAGAGCAGATGCGTTGGGGCCATACGCTTAGTGTGACAGGCCTGGTGCCCATGTGGGAGACATGTAGGGGGCTGTGGGGGTGAGGGGCACCCCCGGACAGCAAGAGTGGCATGACATGTCTCCCTTTCCCTCCCTGGCTGCTGCACAGAGCCCCCATTACAGGAAGAAGCCGGTACTGCCCTCCATCTCCTCCAAGTCCATGTCCTTCATCTCCAACCCCTGGTCTGAGGAGCTTATCAACGACATGACGGAGCAGGCTGTCTCCTTGCTTGTGTGCAAGTACAAGTTTGAGAAGAACCTCACCAAGCAGCTGGGCCTCATCTCCTTCCCCATCACTGAGACACTCGTGGACCTCTTGCTGGGCTTCAAGGAAGTGAAAGGCTCCAACATCTGCCTGGCCTCGGAGGTCAACTGGAACGTCCTGCTGCGGATGATGGAGGAGGCCCAGTGGGCCCGGCAGGTGTCCCTGGAGGCCTCCCAGCACGGCTCCTCCCAGCACACGAACTCCCCCCCAGGCACCTCCCAGAACAGCATAGACTCCCCCACCATGTTGTCTGTGCCGGTCACTGCCCTGGATCAGGTGGTCAAGGAGCCGGGCCCCCAGGTACCCATCCCTCAGGAGAACAGCACAGATGAGGAGCACAAGCCCACGAAACCGTTGGAGCCCAAGCTCTCCACATCCCCGAGCACTGGCCTGGGCTTCAGGCAGTCTGAGCAAGTGGTGGACATGGGGGAGAGACAGAATAGGGAGGGTGAGGGAGAGATGGAGGGGGAAGAGGAAGAGGAAGAGGAGAGAGAGGTAGATGAGGAGGAGGAGGAGGTGGAGGCGGAGTACGAGGTGAAGGAGGAAGAGGAGGAGGAGGAGGACAATCACTATGAAAACTTGGGGGGATGAGAATGAGATCCAGAGCACCCCTGAGCCTCAGCGTAGGCAGAGAGCAGCCATTCCTCAGAATAATTCCTCAGAAATTATTCCCCGAGGCTCCCTAAGCTGAACCAAGTTCTGGATACCCTACTCTTCCTCCTGCTCTAGGGAAATGCTGTCCACCAGCTGGCCCCTCGCACTGAGCAGAGATCAGAATAGGCTAACGCCCTCAAGAAGCTCTCTGCTCAGCCTCTCAAGAGACCCAACAGGAAAAATAAAGCTTCTGTTGATGCAGCAGTGTTCTTGTCCGGAGATTTCAGCCTCCCTTCCACGCACTTGCTCTCCGGCCGTTGGACAGCACGCCCAGCGGGCCCGGCCTGGCCGCAGCCGGCTTTCAGGACAGCTGGAAGTGCTCTGACTCCTGTGGCCTCAGGTGCTCTGTGGCACACAGATCGCTGTTCTTGGCTTTTCTGTACTCCAGTCAGCATCTTCCCGGCTCTTCAGGCCTCTAGGGTTCACGGTCCCCTTCCATCACAGCCTCCTGCTTCCAGAGGCGGCTTCTCTGCCAGAGCGTCCCCACTCGCCCCTCTTCCCTCTGGCACGCACAGCCTCGTATTCCGACCGAGGAGCTACCTTTTCCTGCTGCTTTCACGGCCACCTGCTTTCCTAACTGGCATTTCCCACCTCCACCTTCTGAATCTGGAGGTTCTGTGCCAAGCCACATGGTGCTGCTGCTGTTTGGCCAAGCTGTGGATTGGCTGCCCCAGGCTGGTCACGTGACTCTACTTTTTTTTTTTTTTTAAATATATTTTATTGATTTTACACAGAGAGGAAGGGAGAGAGATAGAGAGTTAGAAACATCGATGAGAGAGAGACATCGACCAGCTGCCTCTTGCACACCCGCTACCGGGGATATGCCCGCAACCAAGGTACATGCCCTTGACCGGAATCGAACCCGGGACCTTTCAGTCCCCAAGCCGACGCTCTATCCATTGAGCCAAACCGGTCCCGGCTTCTTCTTTTTTTAAAAAAAAAATATATTTTATTGATTTTTTACAGAGAGAAAGGGAGAGAGATAGAGAGCCAGAAACGTCAATGAGAGAGAGACATCGACCAGCTGCCTCTTGCACACCCCCCACCGGGGATATGCCCGCAACCAAGGTACATGCCCTTGACCGGAATCGAACCCGGGACCTTGCAGTCCGCAGAACGACGCTCTACCATTGAGCCAAACCAGTTTCGGCACGTGACTCTACTTCTTTCAGTGGCGCTGGACAGGCTCGCTCACTCCAGAAGGGTCTGTGGGCATGGCAGGTCTCATCTCCGAGGTTCTCCGGGGGCTTCTGGTCTTCCTGTGCCACCGGTGCAGCGCCCTTCTTCCCTCCGCCTTCTCAGGGCAGTCTGGGTGCTCCCCGGCCCAGGCCTCTTTGCCCGGGGACCAGCTCCACCTCTCCCCGCACCACCCTCTCCCCGTGGCTGAGAGGCCACGTGAAGATGCTTCACTGCCTCAGCTGCCAGGTGCAGAGAGGCCACGCCGCACAACCCAGCCTGGCCATGCTCAGTGGCCCGCGGGTAAGGACCACTGCAGCCAGGCAGGGAGGACCTTCCCACAGTACCCACACCCTAGGGCCCAGGGAGGAAGACTTAGTATCACACTGTGAATCAGAGAGCTCAGAGCCCTAAGGTGGAGGGGCGGTGTCAGAGACCCACTTTACCACAGAGCTCTTTTGGTAAGGATCTTTTAGGGGCTGGGGCCGGTTTGGCTCAGTGGATAGAGCGTCAGCCTGCGGGCTGAAGGGTCCCAGGTTCAATTCCAGTCAAGGGCATGTACCTTGGCTGCAGGCACATCCCCAGCAGGGGGTGTGCAGGAGGCGGCTGGTGGATGTTTCTCATCCATGTCTTTAGCTCTCTATCCTTTTCCTTTCCTCTCTGTAAAAGATCAATAAAATATATTTAAAAAATAAAAATAAAAAAGGATCTTTTAGGGAACATGCTCAGCCCATAAGACTCATTCCCTGAGGCCACCCACTGCCGCTGCCACCGTGTGGAGCCACAATAGCTGTTTTTTTGTGTGTGTTTTTTTTAAAATAGGGATTTTTAAAATATATATTTTATTGATTTTTTACAGAGAGGAAGAGAGAGAGATAGCTAGAAACGTCTAACTAGGGGTTTGATTCATTTAATAAGTCTAGAAATAGTCTATTGTGGCCATAGACACCCACAAATAGCCATCGGAGAATGAAAAATCGTGTATTTTGAGGGTTCTGTTATTGGGACCATGACCTTCACTCCAGGGACCCAAAGTTGTTTGTACTAACTCAGGACAGGACACCCAATTTCCTGAAAGAAACAGGAAAAGAGAACAAAAGAATGAACACTTCCCTTTCTGACAACTGTCCCTTTCCGCAGGTGCCTGGCATGATTTGGTATAGAAGGCAAAGTCACTTTCCTGTGTAGAGTCTTGGAGGGGCCGGAGTATCAGAAACAGGGAAATCAGGATGTGGTGGTAGATATCTAGAGGGAAGATGGAGTGACTTGGATTAGGGTAACGGTGAGGGATGCAGGAGAGTTGCCTTGCATTCTGTTTTGGAGTCAGTGTTGGATTAGATGTAAGTGCAGTAAAGAAAGGTATCAAAGATGAATCCCAGAACTGACTGGTTTGGGTCAGTGGATAGAGCATTGGCCTTCAGACTGAATGGTCCCAGATTTGATTCCAGTCAAGGGCATGTACCTTGGTTGCAGGCACATCCCCAGTGTGGCATCTGTAGGAGGCAGCTGATGGATGTTTTTTACTCTCTATCCCTCTCCCTTCTCTGTAAAAAAAATCAACAAAGTATATATATTTTTTAAAAGATAAATCCCCAATTTTTGGCCTTGAGCAATTGGTGACTGTTGTAAATTTCCCACCCACGAAGACCCAAGCGTGTCAGAAACCCGAAACACAGTCGCCTAGGCTTGGTTCCTATAGTAGCTTTCTAACGGGGCTCTAGTTTGCTAAGACAGCTTCAGGGCTTTCCGATGAGAACATGCCGTTATATTAAACACCACAGCTCCCTGCTGCCCTCTGCTGCCTAGTGACAATAATAGTGTCATAGAAGGAGGCGGTAAGAGGCTTGTGAATTCAGAAACCCCAAGGTCTAGGACTGAGATGACCCAATGTCAGAAAGGGGGAAATGACCGAGTGACTGAGGGAGTATTTCATCCCAGAGCTGAAGGGCCAGGTGATCCATTATCTGAGATCTGTCGACTTTGTGACCACATTTAGTGGTCGAGCAACCTCAAGACCCTGCAACTTCGGACCCAGGGGCTGAAGACAGAGACCATGATTGAGGGCTCGGGGGTCCAGGATGAAGAAGCTTCACGAACGGGTTCAGAGGCTGCTGGAAGGATCCTCTCCAACAGCCTCCCCGGCCGCTCTCACTGCTCGGTACCACATCAGCCTTCCTTTGCTTCTCATTGGTGGGGCCTCGGAAGCGTGGACCAATCAGAACCCTCCTCGTGTCTCAAGCTCCCTCCTCTGGAAAGCTGTCCGCGGCGAGCCAATGGTAGGGCCGGCGGAGCGCCGTGCGGGTCCGCGATTGGCTGCCGAGGCGGGCTCGGTCCGAGCCGGATTGGCCGGCCGCGGAGACGGAAGCGGCTCGGGGCCGGAGCTGGCGGAGCCCGGCCGGGGCGATGTGGAGCGCGGGACGCGGCCGTGCTGCCGGGGCGGCGCTGCTGGGGCTGCTGCTGGCGCTCTCGGTGCCGGGCAGCGGCGCCGCCAAGCCCGGCGCGGGGCTCGTGACCTGCGGGTCGGTGCTGAAGCTGTTCAACACGCAGCACCGGGTGCGGCTGCACTCGCACGACGTCAAATACGGATCCGGTGCGCGGGGCCTAGGACCGGGCACCGCTAGGGGGCGGGGCTGAGGCGGGGCGTTTGAAGGCTGGGCGGTTGTGGGGGGGGGGGTCTGCGGCTAGGGGTCTGGGGGTCATTGGGCTGGAGTTATTGGGGGGGCTGAGGACGACAAGGACCGGCGGTTGGAGGGGGTCGTCTGGCAGCTGCGGGCCAAAGGACTTGGAGTGCATCCGGGGCCCCGGGGTGGGAGCTGGGGGTGAGCCGTTAGGGTGTGGGGTGAAGGTAGTCCTGAGGGTCGTGAGTTCCGGGATTGACCGGCGAGGTGGGGTGTCGCCCGCAGGCAGCGGCCAGCAGTCGGTGACCGGCGTGGAGGCGTCTGACGACGCCAACAGCTACTGGCGGATCCGCAGCGGCTCGGAGGGCGGATGTCCGCGCGGGTCCCCCGTGCGCTGCGGGCAGGCCGTGCGGCTGACACACGTGCTCACCGGCAAGAACCTGCACACGCACCACTTCCCGTCGCCGCTGTCCAATAACCAGGTGAGCCCTTCCCCCGGCCCCAGCCAGGCTCCTCTCTGGTGTGTGTGTGTGTGTGTGTGTGTGTGTGTGTGTGTCTGGCCGCGGGCAGAGCCTACTCTGCCTCTCACCTTCTCGGAGCCTCAGCTTCCTCTGGGAAGTAGGAATTATTTAAATTCAGAAATGTTTGCCGAACGCCCCCTCTGGGGACTCACGGGACTCCTCCGAGGTCCTCCTGTTCAGCCCAGCGGAAAACGGAAGAGGGAGAATGGGATGGGAACCTGCTGGTAGCTCCACTCCTGGGGGCCAGTTGGACCCCGGAGGGGATCCACGTGGCCTTTGGGGTGGGAAACCCCAAAGGGAGGAGGAGCTCAGGCTTGGTCTGGAAGGATGAGTAGGAGTCCTCTAGGCGGTGGGAGGAGCGGAGCATCTTTCCTGGACGGGGAAGAGCTTGTGCATGGGGTTCCCTGGAACTGGGTGCGGGGAAGGTAGTAGCTGCGGATCCGCCAGTAGCTGTTGGCGTCGTCAGACGCCTCCACGCCGGTCACCGACTGCTGGCCGCTGCCTGCGGGCGACACCCCACCTCGCTGGTCAATCCCGGAACTCACGAGGGAGGAAGAGGGGGTGGAACAGAAGGGGCTTGGGGGCGGGGGGGTGGGGTGGGGGGAGAGGGGGAGAGTGGGTAGGGTTGTTAGAAGAAAAAAGTGGAGACCGTGACTGTCAGCCTGCGGGATTGGATTTTGTGTTGAGTTAGAGGGGCTAGGATGGGAGGTAGGGGGACATAGAGGAGGAGCCTCGAGGCCTTGGCTCTGTGGGAGGCAGACAGGTGGGGTGGGGTTAGCCTGTGTTTGAAGAACTCATGTTGTGAAGGCCCTACTGGTTATTGGGGCTGGAGGGGGTGGAGGGGTGTTGTCCCATTTTGCAGCTGTGGAAACTGAGGCTCAGAGGGTACTGGAAGAACCTGAGGCCCAGTACAGGAGGCGTGAGTGCTGCTGCCAGGCAAGTGACCTCAGTGTGCCATCTCATGTGACTACTCTCCCCCCACCCCCACCCCGCCCCCAATCCACAGGAGGTGAGTGCCTTTGGGGAAGACGGTGAGGGTGACGACCTTGACCTGTGGACGGTGCGCTGCTCAGGGAAGCACTGGGAGCGGGAGGCTGCCGTGCGCTTCCAGCACGTGGGCACCTCTGTGTTCCTGTCGGTCACCGGCGAGCAGTACGGGAGCCCCATCCGAGGGCAGCACGAGGTGCACGGCATGCCCAGCGCCAACACACACAACACGTGGAAGGCCATGGAGGGCATCTTCATCAAGCCCAGCGTGGATGCCGCTGCAGGTCACGATGAACTCTGAGGGCCGCGGAGGGGCGGGCGGAGGGTGGCAGCGCCGAGGCATCTGTAGGGCCACTCTTGGTGAAGACTTTGGGTTTGTAGGGGTTCTTAAGTGCCTTTGTTAATTAAAGAATGTTGGTCTGTGATTGTTTTGGAGTGAGCCTGGGTGTGACCAGGAGGCCCCAGCTCTTTCCAGCTCCGTCCACCATTTCTTCCTCAATGCAAAACTGCTGTCGCCCCCACAGCTGAACAATTGAACCTGCCCAGACCCCTCTGGTGCCTTCCCATGCATTCCAGCTCTGCCCTGCCACCCTGAGGCCGCCTGATGGCCAGAGACCCTCCAACCCTGAGCTTCATGGACCTTCCTGTTAAGAGCTGTGGCCAGGGCCTCAGCAGGCTAAGTGGAAGCCCCACTCTTTTCAGCAGGGATGAGGTACAAGCTCTCCAGACCCCTCACTCCTTGAGGTGAGGACCCCCATTTTCTTGGCACCCCTCCCCTAGCAGTTGTGAGAGTCTTTGACATTTGTTTTAATTCTTAAAAATATATTTTATTGATTTTTTTTTTTTTTTTTTACAGAGAGGAAGAGAGAGGGATAGAGAGCTAGACACATCGATGAGAGAAACACTGACCAGCTGCCTCCTGCACACCCCCCACTGGTGTATACATGCCCTTGTACATGCCCTTGCCAGAATCGAACCTGGCATCCTTCAGTCCACAGACCGACACTCTATCCACCGAGCCAAACCAGTTTCGGCTGTTTTAATTTTTATTTACATATATATATATATATTTAATTTCAGAGAGGAAGGGAGAAGGAGAGAGGGATACAAATATCAGGATGAAAGAGAATCATAGATCAGCTGCCTCCTGCAGGCCCCACACTGGGGATGGAGCCCACAACCCAGGCATGTGCCCTTGACCGGCATCAAACCTGGGACCCTTCAGTCCGCATGCCAATGCTCTATCTACTGAGCCAAACCAGCCTGGGATTTGACATTTGTTTTTAAACAAGCACCAGGCCAAGATTCTGCCTATCTGCCGGATTTTAGCATCACAGGTTCTCTCACTTTCTATGCAAATGGCACCCCCTGCACCTCAGCCTGCCCAGGCATGTGAAATCTCAGGTCCCCTCAACCACCTTCCAAGGTCCCAAGGAGATACCAAAACTTCAAAAGATACCGCATGGAAAGAGAACCTCAAAGAACTGTTACCTGCATAGATCTGAGAAGACTTCCTGGAAGAAGAGGCACAATTTAGTCAGGCAAAGCCTTACAACTGGAGGGCAGGAACAATCAATAGGAGGGCGCTAATAAAGGAAGGTAACAGTTAGCTCAGCTGGTGTGTGGGTGACCTCTAGAGGTTGTGGTGGAGATTACAGGCTTACTGGACTTGCTAAACACTCAGGAGGATAGATAGGGGCTTAGAGTTGCTGCCGGGGTAAGAGGGAGCCATTTTCCTGAATGTAAAAGTCCCAGGAGAGGCTGGGGGTAGCAACTGGCTGGAAGGGGGCTTGGAGGAGTGTGGGCATAACACCTTACATTTGAGAAATCAGTGAACCTTATAGGGGTGGGAGAGGCTGTAGCTAATTTTGAGGCCTGAGGGGGAGAGGGTCCTAGGCTGGCCCATCAGACCCCTTCCCGGCTGACCTCTCCACTGCCAAACCTCTCAAGCACTGCCTACAAGTCTGCATTCCTCTCCCATCACTGGCCTGACCCGAGACAGGATTGGAGTCCAGGCCAATTTCAGTGGGGCTGTGAGAGGAGAAGGAAAGGCAGCTGGTGAAGGTTGCATTGTTGAGCAAGATACCCTTATGGGCAACTGCAGCTTAATTCCACGGGGAGTTCTGGGACTCAGTGTGGAAAAAGCATCCAAGTTATCCAACCAAAGTGTCCCCCCGCATTGGCTGAGGCTGCCGGTGGGTGGGGGGTTATCCTGCAGTATTTCCCGCTTTCCCTGGACACTGGGAAGTTTACCGGAGGGCTCTATTCTAAAGCCCTCGGCAAGTCTGACGGGGAGCATCCTTATTGCGGTGGTAATTGCCAAGGGGCTGTGGGCCAGGCTCCGATAGTGTGGACCACACTTTGCCCATCAAGGGGGCACTCGGGTACATCCCTGGCCCTTCCCGGTTATAGGAGCCCCCTTCTGCCTCTGCCTATTACCTCCTTACCACCACACAGACATACATGCAGAGTGTTAAGAGCAAATCAAACAGTGCACACAACGCATAGTAATCCTTGGGAAACCAAGGTGGAAGCAGTTAAGATCGCTTTGGGCAGAACTCAGGACAAGACTCAAAATTAACGCAGCAGCAGCAGCCGAGTTCTCTCTCATTTATTGAACACTAAATGCCAGACGCTGGGCCCAGGATTATTGTCTTAATTTTGCAAGAGGAGGCAACCGAGGTTTGCAAAAATTCACACCTAGCTCTGCCTGCCTCTAAAACATTTGCTCTCAGCCTCTGGGTTGGGAAAGTAAAACTGGAGGGGGGTCTAAGCACGCTGCCTCCTCCCTGCTGCCCCCCTTCACTCCCCCTGCAGCTCTGAGGCAGTCGGTGTAGCATATCTCTCCAGGCCATCAGCCCAGGGGCGGCACTTAATGGATGCTTAGTCACAAAGTGGGTGGCAATCACGCAGGGATCCAAGCCGACACCCCCTTCCCGGTACTCCCACAGATCCACCGGGCTCCACGTACCCGGTCTCCAGGGTGGTTTCGGGCAAATTCCACTTGGGTCACACCAGGCGATGGGAGGGGGTGGTGGGAGGGGGCTATCCCAGCCAGAAGAACCTCCGCAGCCAGAGTGTCCGGCCTGCGAGGTGCAGAGAGCAATGCCAGCCCGCAGAACGTGCACACCTGCAGCTCTGCGCCCCCGCAGCGATTTCCCAAGGACCCCCTCCTCCGTGCCCCACACCGACTTCCATGCGTCCTTGTCCTCGCAGCTAGAAAACTCGCCGAGCCGAAACCGGTTTGGCTCAGTGGATAGAGCGTCGGTCTGCGGACTGAAAGGTCCCAGGTTCTATTCCCGTCAAGGGCATGTACGTTGGTTGCGGGCACATTCCCAGTAGGAGGCAGCTGATCGATGTTTCTAGCTCTCTATCTCTCTCCCTTCCTCTCTGTGAAGAATCAATAAAATATATATTAAAAAAAAGAAAAGAAAACTCGCAAAAAAAGAAAAAAAAAAGAAAAAAGAAAACTCGCCCGCAAAGAAAAGGCGGGCCGAGTTCCTCTCGGTAAGTCATGAATGGGTGGGAGGGTTTGCAGAACTCATTGTTAAAACCGCGGAGCCCTCGGCTCGCCGCCGCCCCGCCAATCGGCGCCCGGAGGCCGTTTTGAAATCGCTCCCGCGCCAGCCAATGGGGGCGCGGGGGGCGCCGCGCCGGCCAATGAGCGCGGCGCTGGGCTCAGGGGCTGGGGGCTCCGCTCAGACTGTCAGCGGCTTAAAGATGGAGCTGGTGGGCGAGAGGCCGCCACGAGGTGCGGGGCCGCCTGGCGGGGGAGACGACGCGGGACGGACGGCTCCCGGGACGCCCCTCCCGCTCACCTGCCGCGTCCTGCGCCGGCCGGGGGCGGGCGGGGGTCCCGTCCCGTGAGTAGCAGGGTCCCCACGCGTGGGGAGCGGGGAGCGGGCAGGGCGGCCCCACCCGGCCAAACTCCGTGGAGGGGCGCAGCCCGGACTCCAGGCGCTCTCTCTGGGCAGGGGACCCCAGAGGGCGGGAACCCCCACCCTCCTAAATCCCCCCAAAACCCCTGTTCCTCTGCGCAGCGAATCTTTTAGGACCGACCGCGGAGCCCAAGTGTGGGGGATAGGGGCCAGGGATGGGGGCCTGAGGGGGCAGGGACGTGCCGGCCCTCAGTGGGGCCACCCGGATCCCGGGCCCCGGGCCGGGGGCTGGTGAGGGCGCAGGGTCGTCGGGCTGAACCACCCTCGCTTCGAGCGCCCGTGGGCTTCGGACTAGGGTGGAGCACGGGCCCGTCTTCTTTGTGTGTAAGCTCCTCTCCCCTGTCCACTCCCGCTCCGGATTTGGAGCTACCCCTTTAGTTTGGGGGGGGTGGCTCTCGTCCACCCATATCTGGAGCGGGCTGAGTAAGACTCGGGTGCCCTGGGGTCCTGGGGACCCCGAGGATTGAGGACTGCAGTCCTACTGAAATCCTCCCCCTCCCCCTTCCCTGAGGTCCAGGACAGACCTCTGACCCCACCCTCCCACGATTGAGCTTCCTTCCACCCTACCCTTATTGGGGGAGGGGGTCCCCCCTGCTGGCCGCAGGTGCTCTGACGAGGTTGCACTACTGTGCTCTGAGAAGCAGTGCAATGATATTGTCAAAGCATCTGGGACCAACCTTGGGGGCCCCCATCCCCCACACCTCCACCTCCTCCTTCTAGTCCTGGGCCCCTTGGGCCTGCAGGTTCTCCCCTCCCCCCTGCCCTGCTGGCTCTCTTCTCCATGGAAACTTGAGATCCTGGCCCAGGCCTGGGCCTCCGGGGTCAGAGGGCACCCTTCCCCCCAGGCAGAGGCCCCGCCCCCGTGGGCCTGCATTCCTGATCTGCGATCCCCACCGACAGACCACCCAGACCACCGGGAGAGGCTGGCTAGGCAGCCGCTGGCAGGCCTGCCTGACACTCTTTCCCTGTTGCACTACTGTGGGCTGCTGGGAAGCAGTGCAATGATGAAAGGGCATCAGTCAGGTCTCCTCCACACACACAGCGGCTGGGGGGGAGGGCGTTTCGCTGCTTCAGTCCAGTCTGCTTCCCAGTATTAGGTCGTGGTTCAGGGCTGGGCTGGACCTGCCATCAGAGGATTCGGTGAGTGCAGAGCTGGGGAATTGCCCCCGTCTGCTGGCTGGGTAGGTGCAGAGTCAGAGGCAAGCCCTGATTAAGAAAAGCTCTGTTTTGAAGAGGATCTTTCATCCTAGCACCCTGGGTAAGACTCGGAACTCCAGGTTTGGTCAGCAGGGTCTTGTTGAAAAATAGAGGCCACTGGTTTGCATGGACGGTCTTTCTGGGCCTGGCTCAGACCCAGCTCACCCTTGACCACGAGGATGCGAATTGGAACAAGCTCTCCTTGAAGGCTTGGGGAGGACCAGTCTCTGGAGAGAATGATCTCCTGGGTTCTTAGCGGGAAAAGCGCTATTGGGGGTGGGTGGGTGTCCTTGGGAATATGAAGCCCATAGGTGATGGCCACTAACTGCACCATCTTGTTCTCTTACAGGGAAATACGCTGCCCTGAACCTGCAGGAGGGACCATGAGGTGCCTGGCATGCCCACCCTCACAGCTGGAATTGGGGGGATCGGAGCAGAACTGCCAAGGAGCCTGGCCCAGGCATACTGGCAGGGCCATCTCCACCATCAGGACCTGACACAATGCACAATGACAGTTATGTGCCCTAGGACAGTTATTCAGGCCTATCTCCTTAAGAGGAAGCCCGTTCCAGATGGGTGTTTGGGAGTTCCTCTCCACCCTAGCTGAGTACATTGGGGTACCGGTTTCACCCCCATCCTGGGGGTAGAAGCCCTTGCAACCAGGGGGGGGGGATGAGGGGCTATAACACATGGAAGAAGCAGTTCGTGGAAGAAGTGAGCCAGCTGGGCTGCATAGACTCAGGAAGCAAGTTACAGAGACAAAAGGAGGAGCCTTGGAGCTTAAGAGAAAGGCAAAGAAAATGCTCCTGGGTGGGGAGAGAAGGGGGGAAAGCAAGGTGTGCTCTAGAGAGAAAGCTTGAGCTGGTTCCTTCATCATATATATATATATATATATATGAAAGATATAGAAATATTAGTGATGTGCCCTAACTGGGAATTGGTTCATAGGTCAACCTTCAACCACTAAGCCACACCAGCCTGGTATGGGTCCTTCTAATGAAGGGCTTTTATTTGGAGGTTTCAGGAAAGGATCTCAACAGAACATCAGGAGTGTCCTTAGGGTCCTGGTCTCCACTGATTGGTCGCCCCCCCTCCCCCCCATTAGTCAATAAAGCCAGTGCTCCGCCAGGTTTGGCTGCATTTCTGGGCCTGGAACTGAAACACAACTGGGGCCTAGATTTTATCCCTAGTTTGATGGAGAAACTCTGTCTCTGGTCAACAGACGCCTGGCTTTGTTCCCAGGATTATTTGATTCAGGTCTTCTCATTGTTGTGAGGGATTAATGCTTAAGGAAGTGGTCATGGGAGGTCTTGTATGGGAGTCTACTCTCCGCCCTCTTTTCCTCCTCTAAGGCTAGCCACATGCATAACCAGCTGCATAACCAACAATATGCTAGGAGAAGAAAGGTCAGCTGGGACTTTCCACTCTGGTGACCTTGTGTACCTGGCCTGTCCTTCCTCCTCTGCTCATGTCTAACTGCCTACCATACAGGGTGAGAGGACAGGCTGAAGGGTGGGTTTCATGCTGGAGAGGAAGAGGAGTCGGGGCAGAGTGAAGTCCTCCCGGCAGTTGTCTGCAGAAGATGCAAGGCTCTGGCTGGAGGCCTGGAAGTCTACACACTGAGAAGGGGTGGGGCTGGGAGCTGCCCAATGGGTGTGGGCCTTAAAGAAGTGGGGAGGGCCCTGACCGGTTTGGCTCAATGGATAGAGCTTTGGCCTGCAGACTCAAGGGTCCCAGGTTTGATTCCGGTCAAAGCCATGTACCTTGGTTGCTGGCACAACCCCAGTAGGGGGTGTGCGGGAGGCAGCTGATCAGTTTCTAACTATCCCTTCTCTGTAAAAAATCAATAAAATATATATTTTTAAAAAAATAAGATGGAGGGTTCCTGTGCTTACCATGTTCTTAGTGTGGCCCTAGGAGAGCCCTGACCAAAGCCCTGCCGCCCGTGTGGGGTTTGGGGGTCTAGTCCAGCACAGCGGCGTTCGCACCCTCGAAAGTGCAAGAGCGCATGCCCAGAGTGGCGGGTATTGTCACGTGCGGCCCTCGCGCGAGTTGGCCGGTCAGCGATCTCGGAGGGGATTGGCTGGCGGGGTGGGCGCGGCGCAAAGGCTATCGGGAAAGAGGGCTGATGTGTTCCGGGTCTCCCACCTCCCAACGAGACCGTGGGAGCGGCCCTTCTCCCCCAGCCTGCAGCGGGTGGGGTCGGCCTGCCGGCGTGCCATCTGGACCCTCGGTGACCCCGCCCCGACGGCCGCCGCCGGCAGCCCGGGCCAGCCCGCAGCCCCACCCGGATGGAGATCCTGGACGAGTTCGACAACGAGTTCCCCCAGAGCGTGATCTTCTGCCAGCGCATATCCGAGGAGGCCTTCGAGAGGCAGGCCTCGACCTACACGGAGCGCGCGCTGCGCCGCCTCTTCCGCAGCCTCGACCGCAACCCGGCGCTGGCCGAGCGGGTGGTGCGAAAGGGCAAGCAGGCCGAGTGCGAGCAGCGCGGGCTCCTCTCCTTCCTCTGGGTGCGGGAAGCAGGGGGAGCTGCGGGAGGGTGGGGTGGAAGTCACTGGGTGGGAGGTCCTGCTGCCCTCTAGGGCGGAGCTCTGGGCATGGTGGGCGGGGAAGGAGGGAGGGTTTGGGCCGACCTGGGTTTGCAGAGTTGGGTCTTTTGAGAAGCCGGAGGCAACCCAGCTTGGGGAGTGCTGCCGGCAGGCAGGCAGGCAGGCGACTCACCGGTCCAGCTTCCTTCCTCTTGCCCTCCCTCCCCGCTGTGTCGCAGGCGAAGTTCTTCTGTGCAGTCCAGGGGGAGCTGAACTTTTGCAACAGCATGGGCTCCATGGAGATGTACCGACGCCTGGAGCACCTGAAGAGGAGCATCCAACGTGTGCACCTCTACTCCCAGAGTGAGGCTCCACCTTTGCCCCAAGTAACCCAGAAAATCGGACCCAGGACCCATTGTCCCTGACGTCTTCTTTATGAAAACGGACATACGCAAAACGAGAGAGTAGCGTGAACGCTTCAGTAGCTGTCACCTAGCTTCAGTAACTCCCCCTGTCTTGCTATGCTTGTTCCACTCTCTATACCCACTTTAAAGGAAATCTCAGACATCACTGTATTCCTGAATATTTTTAAAGGTTTTTTTTTTTTTTTTTACTATATATATTTTTTACAAATATATTTTACTGATTTTTTTACAGAGAGGAAGAGAGAGGGATAGAGAGCCAGAAACATCGATGAGAGAGAATCATTGATCAGCTGCCTCTTGCACACCCCCTACTGGGGATGTGCCCACAACCAAGGTACATGCCCTTGACTGGAATCGAACCTGGGACCCTTCAATCTGCAGGCCGACGCTCTATCCACTGAGCCCAAACCAGCCAGATTCCTGAATATTTCTTAATGTTTCTGAATGGGAAAAAAAAAAAAGACAGCTGCTGACATAATCACAATGTCAATCCTGATACAATTAACAGTTCCCTAATACAAACTAATACGTAGTCCATAATAAGGTCTCCCAGAAGATCCATGAAAGCCTTTCTACACTTCCTCCGTCATTTTAGACCCCAAGAAGGCCCACACGTTGGCTTGGTTGTTAGCCCTCCTAGGTTCCTTTTTGCTAGGGTGACCATGTAATTTGTGTCCACATTGGGGCACTTGAGAGGCAAGAATGAAAGGTACCATATTACTGACCACACAGGGATGTGGGTTGGTGGCCACTGCCGCTGAAGTCCCCTTTGAGGTGGAAGGGGAGCCCTACTCCCTCCCCTCCCGGCTATGGACTTGAAGAACAGTGTTGTCCTTTGGGGTATCCCACATCATGGATTTATATCTGTTGTCTTGTTTATCCCCCTCTGCCTATGTTTCTTGGACAGCCACTCTAATGCCCTGATTAGATTTGGGTTCATTTCTTTGGTGTGTTTGTATTCAGCAATAAACTATCCTGGTGGTGGGGCTACTTTCTTCTGCATCACATGGAGAGGCCCAGCTCACCTGGCTGTTTCCCTTCCCATGATGCTGGGTGTGAGTGCTCCATGACACTGTTTCGTCTGACGGCAGGATGCCCAGCATGTGTACCTTTTACCACAGCCTCCTGAGGTAGCGTTGCTGTTATTTTATCCTTGTTTTACGGAAGAGGAAACAGGTCCAGCTGAAACTGGTTTGGCTCAGTGGATAGAGCCTCAGCCTGCGGACTGAGGGGGTCCCAGGTTTGATTTTGGTCAAGGGAATGTTCATTGGTTGCGGACACATCCCCTGGTAGGGGGTGTGCAGGAGGCAACTGGTCGATTTTCTCTCTCATCGGTGTTTCTAGCTCTCTATCCCTCTCCCTTCCTCTCTGTAAAAAAATCAATAAAATATATATTTTTTAAAATGAGAAAACAGGTTCAGGGAGGCTAAGTTACATAGTAAGTCATGGAGTCTGGTCTTGAACTCAGGTCTGGATTATTCTGGGGTGCAGGCTCTTAGCCTCCCTGGTATTGGTTATCCTCATTCTAGAACTAATCTGATAGTTTGTCTGAGGAGCTTGTTAACACCCACTTTGCTGATAGTCTTCAGCTTTTTTTTTTTTTTTTTTAAGTCTTCAGCTTTGAACAGTAAATATAGCCAGGCTTGTTGAAGTAGGAAGACCTAACAAAGAGAGAGGAGACGGATCAGACCCTAGGGTCCTTTCCTTAAAGGTTCCCTCCCTGAGCCCCTTCTGCAAGACCCCTCCTGGTGGATTTTCTCATAGAAGGTCTTTGCACCCCCCAGGACAGCCCTGGGTCTGGATCCCCAAGAGTTCTGGTGGATTCAAGACTTTCCTCTTGCCCTGCCTGTTGGGGGTTGGGGAAGCAGCAGACCAACCTGCCCAGGTCAAGCCCAGCCCTCCTTGGCAGTGATCCTCCGTCCCTTCCCGTGAGATTCTGGCCTTGAAGTCGGGCAGCTTGATCGTGGATCCTGCCTGTGCCTTGTACAGTTGGAGTTTCAGGTTCCTCTTGAAGGCGGAGACAAAAGTGCCCTTTCCATGAGGCAGTTGTGGTGTCAATGAGATGGTGCATGTTGGTGCCTGTCAGCAGTGGGTCAGGGCATTGCTGGGACCCGCCCTTTGGGGGGCCTGCCTCCCATCTCTGTTTGCAGAAACTGAAAACACCATCGTGTTTGGCCCCACTCCACTCTGTCCTGGCTGAGGGGAAGGCACTCACTGGTACCTTTTTGTCACAGATGCCAAGAAGAAGAGAAGGAAGCCAAAAGTGAAGAAACTAGAACCCGTCCTCTTGCGCAACCGGTCAACCTCCCCCTGCCTGCCACCAGCACTGCCGCCACCTGTCACCACCGCATCCTCTGTGGTGGTCCGGTCCTCACCCTCTGTCTACACGATGCCCAGGGTCTTTGGCCCATTTCCTCAGCTGCCTAACAAGTCGGTCAGTGGGCGTATTGCCCCCTCCCCTACCATCCTGGGAGGGGCAGCCACTGCCACAGCTCTTGGGCCCACGGCAGTGATTCTCAGAACTTTGTTTCTAAGCAGCCAAGCCCTTTTTGGGACTGTAGGCAAAGTCTTGGGTGGAGCAGCAGTGGGTAAAGGAATAAAAGGGGAGCTCCTCTGATTGAATAATTGGGGTAAGGGTTGAAGGCTACCTGGTTGGCTTCAGCTGAGCAAGGCAACCCCAAAGGCAGCTGGCAGAATCCTAGGGCCGCCAGAGGACAGGTGGAGGACCGCAGGCCCCCCCTGCCGTGACTCTCTAGGCTGTCATTCTCTAGTGCCTTCCCCACCTCCTTCCCCACCTGACTCCCACTTAACCCACACGCTATCTCCAGCAAGCCCCTCCTCCCCAGGCTGGATGAGGACCTTCCCAGTTGGCTCCTAGCCCCTATTTCCAAGCTCAAGGTGAGCACAGAGGCTGAGCCTGGCCCATTAGCTGGTTAAATGAAAGTCACATAGTTTTCACAGTTCTCATATAGGTAATTTTTTTTTTTTTTTTCCCACGGCGAGGCCCTCAAACTTGTCCCGACATTGCCTTTGTTTCCTGCAGAAGGAGAAATTGGAAGCTCCAAGTTCTGAAGTGAAATTAAACTGGCTGTCATCGAACCCAAAGAGGTAAAAGGAATTTATTTTGGGCTTGAGGTAAGTGAAAGAGCATTCTGGGCAGCATGCTTTGGGCCAGGCTCAGCTCTTATTTCCTCCCCACCTCTAAGTTAACCCTCGCTACGGTCCCGAGCGCTGGTTCTCATTGTTCAGGGAAGGAGTCTGGGCTCAGCAGTCCCTGTCCCCATGGCAGAGTGGTGCCCACCAAGATTGGAGACGCCCCGCCTAGGAGGATCCCAGAGCTGACAGTGCCTCTCTGCCCCTATCTTGCAGACGCATGGTTGACCTGACCCCCTTAGTCCTCAGTCCTGGAGGCTTCCATCTCTCGTACGTGCCCAGAAACAGGTACAAGCTCCACTACCCTGGCTTCCACTGGTAAGTGTGCTTCTGAGCCTTCCCGGACCAGGTACCTTCTGACCAGCATTGTGGTGGTGTGGCCGAGGGCTAGACAAATGGTCTTTATGACGATGCCTTCCACTTCCAGGAAGGACCCTTATGTAATCAGGAGTGCGGAAAAGTCACTCCCTACTGTGTGTAATGGTGAGAAATTAGAAATAGCCCAGAGGCCAACAGAAAGGGAATGACTACATCAACCGTGGGTAGCCCTATGTATGATTTATATACACACTTGTTTTGCAAAGCAGGGATTTACTAAATATGGGGTTTTAAAAATCACCCGTGTTTTCACTTACGGAAATTAAGTATATTCTATATCATTTAGTGTTATTCTAAAATATGACTTAGACTGGCTGTTTCATTGCATCAGATAACTTTAAAAAATACATTTATTGCCGAGTCCGGTTTGGCTCAATGGATAGAGCGTCGGCTTGGGGACTGAAGGGACCCGGGTTCGATTCCGGTCAAGGGCATGTACCTTGGTTGCGGGCATATCCCCAGTAGGGGGTGTGCAAGAGGCAGCTGATCGATGACTCTCTCTCATCGATGTTTCTAACTCTCTATCTCACTTCCTCTCTGTACAAAATCAATAAAATATATTTTAAAAAAATACATTTATTGATTTTAGAGAGGAAGGAAGAGGGAGAGAGAGATAGAAACATCAATGATGAGAGAGAACCATTGATCGGCTGCCTCCTGCATGCCCCCCACTAGGGATGGAGCCTGCAACCCAGGCATGTGCCCTTGGCCAAAATCGAACCTGGAATCCTTTAGTTCTCAGGCCAATGCTCCATCCACTGAGCCAAACCAGCTAGGGCCAGATAAGTTTTTTAACAGCCTTATTGATATATTATTACTTATATATTACATAATTAAGTTATATTAAAATATACAATTCAGCTTTAGCCGTTTTGACACAGTGGATAGAGCATCAGCCCTTGGACTGAAGGGTCGTAGGTTTGATTCATCCAAACACTGGTTGGTGCACATACGGGAGGCAACCAATTGATGTGTCTCTCTCACATCTATGTTTCTCTCTCTCTCCGTCTCTCCCCTTCCCTTCCACACTCTCTCTAAAGATCAATGGGGAAAAAATCCTTTAGTGAGGATAAAAAAAACACCACACCCACCTTTAAATTCACCAATAATAATAGATGCAAATACTCCATTGTATGGATGGAACATAGTTTACTGAACCATTTTTAAAAAATATATATATTTTATTGACTTTTTACGGAGAGGAAGAGAGAGGAATAGAGAGTTAGAAACATTGATGAGAGAAAATCATTGATCAACTGCCTCTTGCACAGCTCCTACTGGGGATGTGCCTGCAACCAAGGTACATGCCCTTGACTGGAATTGAATCTGGGACCTTTCAGTCCGCAGGCTGACGCTCTGTCCACTCAGCCAAACCGGTCTCAGCTACTGAACCATTTAAAAAAATATATATATTTTATTGATTTTTTACAGAGAGGAAGAGAGAGGGATAGAGAGTTAGAAACATCGATGAGAGAGAATCATTGATCAACTTGCCTCTTGCACAGCCCCTACTGGGGATGTGCCCACAACCAAGGTACATGCCCTTGACTGGAATCGAACCTGGGACCTTTCAGGCTGCAGGCCGACGCTCTATCCACTGAGCCAAACCGGTTTTGGCTACTGAACCATTCTTTTTTTTTTTTAAGTAGATTTTTAAGAGAGAGAAGGAAGAAGAAAGAGAGTGAAACATCTATCTGCTACCTCCTCATATCCCCTACTGAGGATAGAGCCCAAAACCCAGTCATGTGCGCTGAGGGG
Source organism: Nyctalus aviator (assembly GCA_036971965.1). Taxonomy (NCBI): domain Eukaryota; kingdom Metazoa; phylum Chordata; class Mammalia; order Chiroptera; family Vespertilionidae; genus Nyctalus; species Nyctalus aviator. The sequence continues at coordinate 9,122,246 of CM072939.1, read as the reverse complement.
AATCCAACCAGCAACCTTCCAGTGCATGGGCAACACCCAACCCACTGAGCCACACTGGCCAGGGCTCAACCAGTCTTGCTTGTTGAAATATTTCACCAATGGGGACAATTTTTAGGCTCTTGTTACATATTGATTTCTGACTGAGCTGTGCTCTCATGATGCTACCACCAAAAATAAGTTATTTTTAATTGGTTTGAAAAATTTTACAAAAGCAGAACATATTCCATGGGGACAAGTTCACAATACAGAAATTCACCCATAAAATGAGTCCCATGTTGCTAAAAGTCCTGCTGCTAAGAGTTTCATGTGAAACCCTTAAACACACACACACACACACATACACAGGTTAATTTTAAACCAAAGCAGGATCGCATTTTATGTACTTCTCAGCAACTTGCTTTTTTTTTTTTTTTAAATATATATTTTATTGATTTGTTACAGAGAGGAAGAGAGAGGGATAGAGAGCTAGAAACATGGATGAGAGAGAATCATAGATCAGCTCCCTCCTGCACACCCCCTCCTGGGGATGTGCCCGAAACCAAGGTACATGCCCCTGACCGGAATCGAACCTGGGACCTTTCAGTCCACAGGCTGACGCTCTATCCACTGAGCCAAACCGGTTTCGGCGTGAGGTGTCTTTTCTTGTTGAGATATACAAACCTTCCTCATTCCTTTAAATGGCCCCAGAATATTCCGCTGCATGGCTGTACCTTGTTCCCTAATGGATGTTTAGATTGTTTCCAGGTTTTCACAATCACAACATAGCTGCAGGGAGCAGCCTGAACAAACATTTCTCGCGAGAGATTTTTGGAAGTATAAATGTTTAGAGTCATGCTACCGCTTGGGAAGGGGGTTTGTCATGTGTACCCCTGATGGTGTTGATGTCCCACTCATGACATACCTTGGCTGTCTCCTGCACAGGACTTCGGACTGTAATGACTTCCCCAACACCAAGGAGACACCATCCCCTCCTGTGGAGACCCCCACCTGTCCTGGAGTTTTCACTCCACCTGTCCTGTTCAAGTTCCAGCCTGTGCCCAGACCTGAAGCTGACTCAGAGACTGACCATGACAGGGCCGAGTCTGTGCCCCACGCGCGGGACCCATAACCTCTTCCCTGCAGACTGTGGCGGAGGAATGAATAAAGTTCTCATGGAGGTGCCTCTCTCCTGCTGGGCTTCTTAGGGGCTGTGCAGTCCCGTTGGTTCCCTGCACCCCGAAGAGCTTGTCAGGGTACTGCCTTCCTGAGGCCCTGAGGCCTGAGCTTATGTACATCAAGTGGTCAGGTCAGTGCTACTGCGAACTCCCCTCACTTGCAATCCAGCACGGGGATTCAGCCACGTGCATTTTGAAAGAGAGCCGAGTGAGGGGAGAGCGATTCCTTTCCCTGCAGTGACTCTGTGGCCCCTCATCTGACCCCACTAACTTGCAAGTCTACCTTTTTCCTTCCTACACCTGGCCCCTAAACGTAAGCCTCACCTGGGTCCAAGTTTAGAAACAGTGATCTCTTCCCTCCCTAGAGTAAAATGAGCTGGTGTGTCAGTTTCCAACTTGGCACCTTCCTATGGAATTTCAAAGATAGTGACTCTTTTTAAAAAAATATATTTTATTGATTTTCTCACAGAGAGGAAGAGAGAGGGACTGAGAGCTAGAAACATCGATGAGAGAGAATCATCAATCAGCTACCTCCTGCACACCCCCAAGTGGGGGGACGTGCCTGCAACCAAGGTACATGCCCTTGACCGGAATCGAACCCGGGACCTTTCAGTCCACAGGCTGACGCTCTATCCACTGAGCCAAACCGGTTTCGGCAAAGATAGTGACTTTTTTTTTTTTTTTTTAATGTTTTCATTTTACTTTTTTAAAAAAATATATATTTTATTGATTTTTTTACAGAGAGGAGGAGAGAGGGATAGATAGCTAGAAACATCGATGAGAGAGAAACATCAACCCCGCTGCCTCTTGCACACCCCCTACCGGGGATGTGCCCGCAACCAATGTACATGCCCTTGACCGGAATCGAACCTGAGACCTTTCAGTCCGCAGACAGACGCTCTACCACTGAGCCAAACCGGTTTCGGCGAGATAGTGACTCTAATTGTTGCTTCACACCCTGGCCTTAGAAACAAACCTGCATGTGAGATGTGAGCCTTCACAAAACGCTTGATGACTGATGGACAATTAGCAGATATGCATTGAGCATTTGTGTATGTCTCACAACTTGCTTAGTACTGATGATAATAAACCAAGCAGCTGGGTCCCTTCCCTTAAGGAACTTACACCCATCCCATCCTCGTCTGTGTGTGTGACGGGGCCAGCCATGAGATGAGAAAAAGGGCCAGGACAACTGGGTTTGGGTAACTAGGTGGAGAGAAGTATGTGGGGGAGAGTGGAGATGGGGTGAGGGATGGGGAATTCCGCTTTGAGGAGAGGTTACATTGGAAATCAGTGGGTACCCAAGTAGAGATCAGGAGCACTGGCAATTTAGTGTTGGGAGTCAGGGGTTACAAGTGGTACTTAAAACCACGAGACTGGGCAAGGTCACCGAGTACTTGAGTGTAGACAGATGTCTGGGGCTCTGGGTGGGGCACATAAACGTGATCTGGCCAAGGGAAGTTGTGGTCAGAAGACATTCAAGGGAGCAGGGAGGGCTTTGACCAAACCTTCTGGCTTGGGCCACTCAGGGGAAGGCCCTGGAGGCTGTGGAAACCAAATGGGTGGAGAGAATGGGAGGTGAGGGGGTACATAGCAAATGTGGACGGCCCTTTGGAGACATCTGTCATTGAGGGGAGCAAAAATGGAGCAGAGGCTGGTGGGACTTTAGGCTCTAAGCAGGCTACTTAAAAGACCTGAAGCCTGGCTGGTGTGGTTCAGTGGTTGAGTGTCCACCTATGAACCAGGAGGTCACACTTCCATTCCCTATAAGGGCACATGCCTGGATTGCTGGCTCCATCTCCAGTGGGGTCCTGTGGGAGGCAGCCAATTGGTGGTTAGTTCTCATGGTTGATGTTTCTGTCTCTCCTCCCTTTCTGAAATCAATAAAAATATATTTAAAAAAAATAAAAAAACCTGAGGAAACAGGTCAAACCAAGACGGGTTTGAGTGGGGAGGGCACTGAGCAGGGCTGAGAGGGAAGGCGAGGCGCTTGGGAGAAGACTGGCTGAGTCAGGAGGCAGCTCAGCTCTGACGGTACAAGGGCCCCATTGGGAAACGGCTTCGGCATCGGCTGCGACAGCGGACTGGCGCCCTTGCCTCCAGAGACCACAATTCCCGGCATGCTCCGTGCCCGCTTCCGTGCGGGACCCGGAAGTACTTAAGGGTCTCGGCTGGGAAGCGGCGGACGCGGCTGACTGGGTCGTGTGTGGACGATTTTCCGCGTTCGCTGGTCCTGCCGCCGCCTCTACCGACACCACCACAACCACTGCCGCCGCCGCCGCCGCCATGGGGAAGAGACAGCACCAGAAAGACAAGATGTAAGTTGAGCCGCAGCCAGGCGTTCCTGGCTCTGCCTGCGTCCCGCTCTGCCTCAGTCTCCGCCTGTTGTGCGCTCTGCGGCGTCTCCCGCTCCGACTTTCGGAGGGGACCCAGAACCCCCTCAGTGTCGCTTCCTCCCAGAAGCTTCCGTTCCCTCAGGTGGAGTAAATACCTTTCCCTCCCCCGCAGCCCCCCAAACTCCCGCCGCGGAGGCGTCAGCTCTCATCGGCCGTCGGTGCCTCACCTGCGCGCGGCCTCCCCTCCGCCGCGGCTCCTCGGACTCCGCCCCCTCCACCTCGCTTGGCCCTGCCCACTCGCGAGCGCCGCTCCTGAGTGAGCCCTCCCCTGCGCCTCCTCTCCCATCAGCTTACACACGTGAACAGAATCTTCCAGTTTATTTTATTTTATTTATTTTTTTAAAAAATATATATATTTTATTGATTTTTCACAGAGAGGAAGGGAAAGGGATAGAGAGCTAGAAACATCGACCAGCCGCCTCCTGCACACCCCCCACCGGGGATGTGCCCGCAACCAATGTTCATGCCCTTGTACACACACACACACAATGTACATGTCCACACACCGACGCTCTATCCACTGAGCCAAACCGGTTTCGGCAGAATCTTCCAGTTTAAAGGAACCCCCCGCCCCCCTTTACCCATATTTCCCTCCAGCTGCCACTGTTTTTTTACGTGCAAGAGCTGTGTCAGCTGGCTATTTTCTGCTGTCTTTATTTATTTATTTATTTTTATTTATTTCTGCTGTCTTTTGAAACGACTTCCACTTCATTCAGGCTTCCGTCCCCAGCACTGCTCTTGTCAGGAACCCAGTAACTTCCATGTTGCTAAAGCTTGCGGTCAGTTCCCAGCCCTCATTTTGTTGTGCTCCTCGACAGCCTATGACACAACTGACCGCCCCTCTCCTCCTAAGCCCTTCTTGGGGATCCTCCTCCCCAGCTCCCAGTGGGTTAGACATCTGCTAACTTGACATCTCCACTTGGAAGCCTACTGGAAATCTCACATTCAATATGCTTCAAAGGAAATCTTGTTTTTCAGTGCCTGAGCCTGCTCCTCCCCCATTTTCCCTAACTCCGTTTGCTCAGGCCAGAAGTCTGGGGAGTTAGCCTTGGTACCTCTTTCCCTCAGCAGTTTTTTTCCCCTCCAGCCCATCAGCAAGTCCTGCTGGCAATTTCAGGGACTGACCTCTCTCTCGCCCACCAGTTCCCACAAAGGGGAGTTTATGTCAACTCCTTGGACCTTTGTAGTTCTCTCCTGATTGGGTTTCTGCTGCCTCTCTTGCTTGTCCCGCTATAGGAAGCAACCAGAGTGACGCTTGAGGACTTAACGTCAGATCATGTCAGAGCTCTGCTCCAAACCCTCCAAAGCGTCCCATCCTGTTTACAGCAAATCCGGAGTCTCCTTCATCTGCTGCCACATGGCCCCACCCACAGTTTGTCAGTGGCTTCACCCTTTTTTCTTTTCTTTTTAATACATTTTTATTGATTTTAGAGAGGAAGGGAGAGGGAAAGAGAGATAGAAACATCAATGAGAGGGAATCACTGATCGGCTGCTTCCTGCATGCCCCCTATTGGGGGCCAAACCCCAAACCCAGACTTGTGCCCTTGGCTGGAGTCTAACCTGGGACCATTCAGTCCACAGGCTGGCGCTCTATCCACTGAGCCAAACCAGCTAGGGCGGCTTCACTCTTTTTTGGGAACACAACAGCTTTTCCTGCTTAGTGGCTTTTGTTTGTGACATGCCTGCTTGGTCCTTCCGCCTGGAAAGCTCTTCCCCCAGATCTTCACATGGCTAGCTCCTTCTCATCATCAAGCCTCTGTTAAGTTCAGTTGTTTTTCTTCAGAGCAAAGCAGGACTTTGTATTTACTTGTTTGTGTATCCCCATTCCTATTGTGTTTATCAGTATGTGCCTTTCACAGAGTAGGTATTTAATAAACATTTGCTGACTGAGTAAAATGATTCAGTCATCCATCACTTCCAGAGACTCTGTTCTCTTTACAAAGGGGTGAAGTAAGATTTCTCTTTCTCTCCTTCAGGTACATTACCTGTGCTGAATACACTAACTTCTATGGTGGCAAGAAACCAGGTAAGGCATGAAATCCTCCTCTTTCCCTTCGTATGTGTGAAGGGTGTAATTAAGGAATGATGCCTTTGCTACAGTGAGCCGTAAAAAACAATGGCACTAGCTGGTTTGGCTCAGTGGATAGAGAGTCAGCCTGCAGACTAGAGCGTCCCAGGTTCGATTCTGGTCAAGGCAGGGTTGTGGCCGAAACCGGTTTGGCTCAGTGGATAGAGCGTCGGCCTGTGAACTGAAAGGTCCCAGGTTCAATTCCAGTCAAGGGCATGTACCTTGGTTACGGGCACATCCCCAGTAGGGAGTGTGTAAGAGGCAACTGATCGATGATTCTCTCTCATCCATGTTTCTAACTCTCTATCCCTCTCCCTCTCTGTAAAAAAAAAAAAGAAAGAAAAAAGGCAGGGTTGTGGGCTTTGAAATATTTCAGACTTTTTTTATTTGTTATGGTGACTTGGACTTTTCTTTGTTTGCTTTTTACTTTTTTTAATATCTTTCCTTTGAGAAAAAAATTGTTGTCTTGGTTTCTATAATTGAAAACAACAATAATATATTTTTCCTTTTTAATATATTTTATTGATTTTTCACAGAGGAGAAGAGAGAGGGATACAGAGTTAGAAACATCGATGAGAGAGAATCATCGATCAGCTGCCTCTTGCACACCCCCTACTGGGGATGTGCCCGCAACCAAGGTACATGCCCTTGACTGGAATCGAACCTGGGACCTTTCAGTCCACAGGCAAGTAATTTTGACTTTCAAGTCATTATTTAAGAAATACATGTCATAAGGTTATAGTTGCAGTAGACAGTGATTCCTCTGATGGATTTGGACAAAGCAAATTGAAAACCTTCTGGAAAGAATTCACCATTCCAGATGCCATTAAGAACACTCATGGCCGAAACCGGTTTGGCTCAGTGGTAGAGTGTCGGTCTGCGGACTGAAAGGTCCCAGGTTCAATTCCAGTCAAGGGCATGTACATTGGTTGCGGGCACATCCCCAGTAGGGGGTGTGTAAGAGGCAGCTCGTCGATGTTTCTCTCTCATCGACGTTTCTAGCTCTCTATCTTTCTCCCTTCCACTCTGTAAAAAATCAATAAAAAATATATTAAAAAAAAAGAACACTCATGATTCATGGGAAGAAGCCAAAACATCAACATTAACAGGCACTTGGAAAAAGTTGAATCCAGCCCTCGTGGAAGACTGAGCGCTTCAGGAATTCAGTGGAGGAAGTAACTGCACATGTGGGAGAAATAGCAAGAGAACTAGAATTAGAAGTGGAGCCTGAAAATGTGACGGAATCGCTGTAATCTCATAATAAGACTTCATTGATGAGGAATTGCTTCTTATGAATGAGCAAAGAAAGTGGTTTTTGAAGTGACAACAGGACTTAGAATATTACATACCTTTAGTTGATAAAGCAGTAGCAGGGTTTACGAGGATTAATTTCAATTGTGAGAAGTTCTGTGGGTAAATGCTGTCAAATAGCATTGCAAGTTACAGAGAAATCATCACGAAAGGAAGAGTCAGTTATGAGGCACACTTCGCTGTGGTTTTATTTTAAGAAATTGTTACTGCCACCCCAGCCTTCAGCTACCACCACCATGAGCAGTCAGCGGCCATCAACCTCAAGGCAAGACCCTCCACCCAGTAAAAGATTATGACACACTGAAGGCTCAGATGATGGTTAATAATTTTAGCAGTAAAGTATGTTTTAATTAAGGTAGATATATCTACAGTACATTTTGCTATTATATACTTAATTGGCTAGTAGAGTATAAACATAACTTTTGTTAGCGCTAGGAAACCAAAAACTTTGAATCCCTTTATTACAATATTCGCTTTATTGTGGCGGTCTGGAATCAAACTCGCAGTGTCTCTGAGGTATGCAGTGTGTACTTTTTTTCTCTTAAGTTCTTTCCTGATGTATCCCATGTGCTTTGGTTCTATCAAAAGTTTTTAATCCGAAGCAATTGCTGCACTAGGTAATTTACATGAACTTTTTCTTTTAAAAAAATATTTTTATTGATTTCAGAGAGGAAGGGAGAAAGAGAGAAAAATCAATGATGAGAGAGAATCATTGATTGGCTGCCTTCTGCACCCCCTCCCTCCCCTCGGGGGATTGAGTTTGCAACCTGAGCATGTGCCCTGACTGGGACTTGTACTGTGACCTCCTGATTCATAAGTCGACACTCAACCACTGAGCCACACAGGCTGGGCTACATGAACTTTTTCTTAAAATGTAATTGAATTGTTAATCGAGTTACATAGGTGAAATTTTTACAGAATAAATTTTCTGTCTCTTATTTTTGTTTTAAACAGATATCCCACAAACAAATTTTCGTCGTTTACCTTTTGACCACTGCAGGTAAGAGTTTTGAGAGTTTAATCTCTCCCTTGTAATAGTTCTCCGATACTCAGTTATTTGACAGTGAATCTCATCCTTGGAGATGCAGCTGTGGGTTTTGGCTGTGTTCCTCCACCTCCCTCCCCCCAGATCTTCCCTGAACTGGGAGAAGGTGACTCAACAATGATAAGAACTAATGATTCTTTTCTGCTTATTCTGTGTCTGTGTTTACAAGTCCATTGTCTTTTTAACCTCATTCTTACCTTCCAAAGTAGGTAGGCTCTGTTGTTAAGGCTGTTTTACAGTTGGGAGAATCAGTGCTTAGAAGAGCGAAGTCCCTTGCCCTGGTGTCACATCCAGGCAGTGGTGCCGCTGAGGCGCTCACCCAGTGGTCTCCTGTGGATGGACTTGTGCCTTTCACACTTTCCCTTTGGTCCAGAGGCCAAGTGGTACCAACAGCTGCAATGGTCATGATACTGTGAGCCCCTTTCTCCTTCCCTGGGGAATGCAGGTCACTGGTGGAATCGGGAGGGACCCAGCTTTAGAGCCACTCAGAGGCTTCTTCCCACCCCAGTTGGTGTGTGTGTGAATAGAAGCTGGGTGTGCTGAAAACATGGGACTAGGATTGTTGAACGCCAGCACATTGGGGCTGTGATGTGGGCAGGTCTGGTGGTCCCCTTGGGCCTGCCTTTCCTAAATTCGAGCCATGGTCATCTCTGCTCTGTACACATGCATGTCTGCACAGCATTCCTCCTCATCCCCCGAGTTCTGATGCCATAGGACAGAGTGATCCTTGAGAGCTGATAAAGCTCTCCTGGTGATCCCAGTGCCCAGTGGAGGCAGGTCAGCCAGACACCACAGGGTGCCAGGAAGGTCCAGGGATGCAGCCACTGGGTGTGCCCAGGGCCCCCCAGGAGGCTCCCATGCAGTGGTGAGTGAGGGCTTTTCCCGCTCAGAGCACTTAGGAGGGTGAACAGATGAGACCCAGGTATCTTTGGCTGCATTTCTCTCCCAACCCAGCAGATTTTGTCACATCCAGGTCAATGTCTTATGCAGATTGGGTGTGAATTGGTTTTATGGAAATGCTTTCATCCTTGGTTCCCAGTTCCTGTAAGAGGTCTCTGACCTGTGTCTCGCTCATTTTTTAAAAAATATATATATATTTTATTGATTTTTTACAGAGAGGAGAGGGAATAGAGAGTTAGAAACATCAATGAGAGAGAAACATCGATCAGCTGCCTCCTGCACACACCCCCCACAAGGCATGTGCCCGCAACCAAGGTACATGCCCCTGACCGGCATCAAACCTGGGACCCTTAGGTCTGCAGGCCTACGTTCTATCCACTGAGCCAAAACGGTTTTGGCGTCTGCTTTTCTTAAGTAGACCCTTCTGGAGGTGGCAAATGGCCTGTGGTAGTCTGGGCCTCTGCAGGTCCCTCTACCCCACATCCACATATTAGAACTTACCCTGGGCTCCTGGGGCTTCAGGTCTTGCCTGAGCCATGTGAACGCCCTAGGAAATATGGGAGAACTGTGTGCACAGTCTGTGGTGAGGAGCAGGCAGGGCTCCCACCAGAGCTTGGGATGGGAGAGGGCAGTTCTCAGTAGGAAGGTGTGGCCTGCCTATGGCTGCTGTTCCAGTCCTGCCTCTCCCAGGCCACCTCCAGGGAGCTCCTTTGGGCTTGAACACGATCGCACATGTATGACACATCACAGCACAGGGTGTGGAGAGGACTAGGCTGCAGTTCTCCCTAAACCTTCTCCTCAACTCCTAAAATCTTTGCTTTGTATTTACTGGTTTGTGCTGGGAGCTGCTGAGGGGCAGAGATGTGGGGGTCCCCTCTGTGCTGGCACCTATCCCAGGCTGTGCAGGGGAGCACCTGAGCTGGTGGAGGAATGACTGAAGGAAGGAGAGGCAAAGGGAGAAGTCATAGGAGCCATGTGAGAGTGGCCAGTCCACTGCATGACCAGGAGTGACCACGTCCTTTCTCAGTCTCTCTCTGCAGCCCTTCAGCTACCCGGTCTGCACCCCTGAAGGCGTCGTCTTTGACTTGCTGTGAGTTCTCCCTTGACTTTTGAACTAACAAACGGGGTGAGGTTGTTGATATCTGCTCAGGTAGGGGATGTGGGGCCAGCTGGGTGGGGGGTTTATGGTTCCAGGCAGTGCAAGCCAGGGCACGCTGAGGTCCTGGGGCTTCGGGGGCCCTGGGCAGATCTATTGGGGACCCCAGAGGAACTGCCAGGCCTCAGAGATGAAGCAGCAATGCTGCTGTGACCCCTGGCAGGCAGCTTTGTTGGCAGGTGCTATTGTCTTCCTGGAGTGGCATTGACACCCCACCCCCCAAGTGAGGCCCTAGTGTTCTAGCTGCCACTCATGTATTGTTTTGGAATATTAATGAACTAAGTCCTTTTCACTTTATGAAAGTCAAAATTAGGGTGCATACTTTTCAGTGCTGTGTTTTGAAGCATTATGCTCAGTCTTCTTTTCTTTTCTTTTTTAATTTTTATTTTATTGATTTTATACAGAGAGGAAGGGAAAGGGATAGAGGGTTAGAAACATCAATAATAGAGAAACATCGATCAGCTGCCTCCTGCACATCCCCCACTGGGGATGTGCCCGCAACCAAGGCACATGCCCTTGACCGGAATCGAACCTGGGACCTTTCAGTCCGCGGGCCGATGCTCTATCCACTGAGCCAAACCGGTTTCGGCTCAGTCTTATTTTCTAACATAAGCCAGCTTAGTATATATTTTTCTCACGTTTCAGACTTATTTTAGAAAAATTGTAAAACATTTCACAGGAAAAACTTAGCATCATCACACTATCTGGTGTAACCACTGTCAGTATTTATACTCATCTTTTTCTTTGTTTATTTGTGGTAACATGGTTGAGGTAATACCATGAAGATAGTTCTGGATCCATTCTTTACTCAGTCATTTCCCTCCATTTCATTACGAATTCTCTGGAAATTGTAATTAAGAAATATATATATATTTTATTGATTTTTTTATAGAGAGGAAGTGAGAGCGATAGAGAGATAGAAATATCAATGAGAGAGAAACATCGATCAGCTGCCTCCTGCACACCTCCTACTGGGGATGTGCCCGAAACCAAGGTACTACATGCCCTTGACCGGAATCGAACCCGGGACCCTTCAGTCTGCAGGCCGACGCTCTATCCACTGAGCCAAACCGGTTTCGGCTTGTTAGTTTGTGTTGTTTATATGTAACTGCAGTGAAAACCCTGAATGTACTCCGAGCCGCATCTCCAGAAATAGCCCGTTTCCTTTGATGAGAAAGGCACTCCTCTCCTAGGCTTCTGCCCCAGAAGTGAGCGGAGCAAAGCCCCTTCACAGCTGTCCCCCGAAGCAGCCTCCTGGCGGCGCTGTACCTGCCCATCACGCTCATGCCTCTGTTCTCTTCCCTTTAGCAACATCATTCCTTGGCTTAAGAAGTACGGGACCAACCCCAGCAATGGCGAGGTAAGGGTCATGCAGGAATGTAAGTGATGCCCGTGAACGCTGTCCTGTCGCCTGTCCCTTGATTCTGTGGTTTTCATATACACACAGGTGAGGTAGAGGACGATTGAGAGGACACAGTGAGGGACTGTGCTTCTCCCTGTACACACATCCCTTTCCAGAAATGTTTCCTACATGCACATGTGTGTACAGGCATACATCTTTCTTTGGGCCATGGGTGCGCTCAGAGGCGTGAATTCCTCTTTACCTGGCTTTCTCATTCTGCAGTGTGGGGGGGAACTGGGTGTGTCAGTGCATAAAGCCCTGCCTTGTTCTGTGATGGCTGCGATGTCCTCATGCGGGCACTGCAGGGATTTGAGGTCACCTGCTGTTGCAAACAGTGGTCAGGGCCACCCTTGTGCATTCTGCTTTGGGCAAACACACGAGTGTGGTCCTGGGACTGCTGGGTCATGGGGTGGATGCATTTTCTGTTTTCGTAGCTACTGGCAAATTTCTTTCCCGAATTGCACCATTTTATTTTTATTTTTTTGTTTTTTAATGTTTTTATTGATTTTTAAAATGTATTTTTATTGATTTCGGAAAGGAAGGGAGAGGGGAGAGAAAGAAACATCAATGATGAGAGAGAATCATTGATTAGCTGCCTACTTCATGCCCCCTACTTGGGATTGAGCCCGTAACCCTGGCATGTTCTTTTGATCAGAATTGAACCTGGGACCCTTCAGTTCCCAGGCTGACACTCTATCTGCTGAGCCAAACTGGTTAGGGCTATTTTGTTGATTTTTAGAGAAGAAGGAGGGATAGAGAGAAAGAAACATCAGTGAGAGAGGAACATCCTCAAATGGCTGCCTCCTTCATGCCCCCTCCTGGGGGATGGAGCTATACTGGCCAAGTGAGAAGGTCTATCTTATCTGGTGGCTGCAGCCTAGGGCAAGCACCCTGTCATCTGTCCTGGAGCCTAATGCTCACCTGCACAGGTGTGTGGGGGTCTAAAGCTTACTATGCAAAGTGACCCCTTTTGGAGTTTGACCGACCGGGAGTTTGATCGCTCGCTATGATGTGTGCTGACCACCAGGGGGTGGCGTGGAATGAAGGAAGGCCCCAGGTGGCAGCCAGGGAAGGGAGGCCCCTGCCCACAGCTGGAAGCCACTAGGGAGCCTACCCATTTATGAATTTCGTGTACCGGGCCTCTAGTAGTTGAATAAAAGAGGAAGGCATGAAGCCAGGTGTGGGGCTGGTGGACTGGCCACTGTAGGAGAGGGAGGACACGGGGTTGGAGCTTGCCTCGGGCCCAGTCCTGGAACGCCCACCCCGTGTCTCGTTTGGGACCTGTGTATCAGGGCTGGGCCCCCCCCCCCCCGGGTGACAGTGGCTCCAGGGACGTGAGCCTTGAGCAGGTGCTCTCAAGGGGCAGCTTTGCCCGTCTGTTCAGGGTCTCTCCACAGCCCCCGTCAGCACCCCTGCTGAGGCCTATTCCCCAGGGCTGCTGCTTTCATCTGGCTGCCTGGACTTCGTTTAATTGTGAAGTTGCCTGTAGAAGAGGCGAACTGTAGACACAGAAATGTTAAAAAATGGAACATCCTACCAGGCCTGTGTGGTTCAGTGGGTTGGAGTGCTATCCCAGACACCAGGAAGGTTTGGGGTTTGATCCTGGTCAGGGCATGTATGGGAGGCAGCCAGTGGATGTTTCTCTCTCTCTCTCTGTCTCCGTCTCTGTCTCTGTCTCTGTCTCTGTCTCCAGAATCAATAAACATAAAAATATAATAAAAAAATACCCTTGGGTGAGGATTAAACAAAAATAGAGGACCCCATCACAACTGCTCTTAGCATTTGGGTATATTTATTCCTTTCCCCCCTTTTTAAAACGTATTTCATCTTTCTTAAATAGTTACACAACAGGAGAATAAGGTAAACACCACCCATATACACATTTGTGTGTTTTTTAATCCTCACCCAAGGGTATTTTTTCTCCATTGATTATTAGACTGGGAGGGAAAAAGCGAGGAAGAGGGAGACAGAGAGAAGGAAACATCGATGTGAGAGAGACACAGATTGGTTGCCTCCTGCCCACGCCCCAATCAGGGCTGGGGATCAAACCAACCCAGGTACGTGCTCTTGACTGGGAATGAACCTCCTTTGGTGCAGGGGCCAGCACTCTAACTACTGAGCAACACTGGCCAAGACAAAATAATTCAATTTCAAAAATAATCAGTGTCTGAACCTCACAGAGTATAAAGAAACTGCCTCTCAGGCTCGGCCTCCGGGCTGGATGTCAACCCCTTTGCTTGGGGCCGGTTTGCTGGCTCAGAGGCTGGGCTTCCACTGTGCAGCCCCCTTCTCTAGGTTAGTCACTGTGTCCTGGGCCCTAGGTCAGCACTTGTGCCTTTTCCTCTTCTGAAGGCTGGGATGGTCGGACTTTTCCAGTCTCTCTGTGTCACCTAGCCTCAGCAGTGACCCCTGCCTGGCAGGCAGCTTTGTTGGCAAGTGCTTTGGTGTCTTCCTGGAGTGGCATTCATATCAGCCACTTATTAATTATGAATTCTCCTTCTTCCAGAAACTGGACATGCGGTCCCTGATCAAACTGAACTTTGCAAAGAACAGTGAAGGTAAGAGATCTCTCTTTTTTTTAAAATATATATTTTATTGATTTTTTTTTATAGAGAGGAAGGGAGAAGGATCGATAATTAGAAATATCGATGAGAGAGAGATACATCGATCAACTTCCTCCTGCACATCTCCCTGGAGATATGCCCGCAACCAAGGTACATGCCCTTGACCGGAATCGAACCTGGGACCTTTCAGTCTGCAGGCCGACACTATCCACTGAGCCAAACCTGTTTCGGCAAGAGATCTCAGCCAACTTGAGGACTGGCCTGCAAAACCTGGCCGCTGTCTCATGCCAAGTTCTCTGCACATGCAGTCATTCCCTTCTAATCAGGCTAACACTTGCTTTTAATTTTTCAAAGAGGCAACGTAATTTTTTCCTTTTTATTATTGTTTTTATCCTCACCTGAGGATATTTTCCCATTGATTTTTAGAGAGTGAGGAGGGTGGGGGGGGAGGAGAAAGAGAGTGAGAGAGCAACATCGATGTGTGAGAGAGACATAGATTGGTTACCTCCTGCACTTGCCCTGACAGGGACCAGAGATTGAACCTGCAACCAAGCTACATGCCCTTGACTGGAAATCAAACCCTCAACTCTTCAGTGCACAGGCCAATGCTCTAACCATTGAGAAAAACGAGCCAGGGCTAAATTTTTATTTTTCTTAAAAAAATTTTTTTTTAATTGATTTCAGAGAGGAAGAGGGAGGGAGAGAGAGAGAAATATCTGTAATGAGAGAGAATCATTGATTGGCTGCCCAGTAGGGGGTGTGCAGGAGGCAGCTGATTGATGTTGTTTCTAACTATCCTTTCCCTTCCTCTGTAAAAAAATCAATAAGATATATTTAGAAAATAAAAAATAGATAACAAGAATTTCTTAATATTATTCACTGTCTAGCCAGTGGTCAAATTTCCAGAATGCTCTCATAATTATTTTCATATAGTTTTCAAATCAAGATTTTTAAAAAGTTCACATAAGCCCTAACTGGTTTGGTTCAGTGGATAGAGCGATGGCCCACGGACTCAAGGGTCCCAGGTTTGATTCTGGTCAAGGGCATGTACGTTGCTTGCGGCACATCCCAGTGGGGAGTGTGCAGGAGGCAGCTTTGATCGATGTTTCTAACTCTATCCCTTTCCCTTCCTCTCTGTAAAAAAGCAATAAAATGTATATTTTTTAAAAGGTTCACACAAATAATAGTTGATAATCTCTAAGTCTCTTAATCTAGAAGTCTTCCTCCCCACCTTTTTGCAGTTTATTTGTTGGGACTTATTTGGACAGGCTCTTGGCGGCCTGTAGGGAGTTGGTGGGGCAGTGGAGTGGCAGGAGTTGGTTGCAATATCCCAGGCGACAGGGTAGGCACGTGGCAGTGTCCGCAGTGTCCGCAGTGGAGGAGGAGGCCAGGGCAGTGTTGCCAGTGGTGGCCTGGCTGATGAGGCAGATACCCCTGAGGAAGGCCAGTGGGGATTGGAGGAGGGGGTTAAGCAGCTGGCTGGCCCTTTGGGCCCCACTCTGGGCCCGCTCTGGGCTTACTGATGCAGGCTTCTGCCTTCTCCCTAGAGAAGTACCACTGTCCAGTGCTGTACACCGTGTTCACCAACAACACCCACATCGTGGCCATCAGAACCACCGGCAATGTCTATGCCTACGAGGTAGGTTCTCGGGAACTGTGTCCCCTGCCGGCTCTTTAGGTGTCCGCTCCTGGGAGCCCTGGTCTGGGCTCGGGGATTGCACAGCCTTTTCCTGTGACGCCGACACTGAGAGCCATGAGCACAGCCTAGAAAAGGCAGCCTTCCTGTGGCCTCTGGACCTGCGGCCTGGGAGGGTCTTCCCCACCGTCGTCTGCAGCAGACGCTTGCTGGTCAGGGCCTGGGAGGGGCCTGTGCTCTGAGGTCAGCCAGGCTTCGAGGGGGTCTTGAGCCCCCCGTTCCTGGCAGTTTCCAAGAGGAGCACGTGTGGTTGGTGGGCAGGTGTGGGGCGAGGCCTTGCGTGCCAGCGGAGTACAGCCAGCAGGGCTGTGGGCTCCACGTAGCAGGAAGGCCTCTCGGCTGTTTTCATGCCTGTTCCTGGCCACTGGCAGGGTCTAGGTGGCCAGTGTGGCTCTAGGGACTGGGGGTGACACCTTGTCCGAGTGCGCTCGGATTTGAGGGGCTTGGTACAGATAGGTGGCCTTGCTGAACCCGTTTGCTGATGTGTAAGACGTGTCACGAGAGAGTCCTGTGAGGCACCTTGCTCAGAGGGTAGGCTTCGAGTTTTTGGGGCTCAATAAGCTTCCCCCTCGGTGTCAGGGCCATGGCTCTGAGCCCGTGGGAAGTGCCTGGTAGTTCTGTCCTTATCCTCATGCTGGAAAGGGCCGTTGTCCGGGCGGGCTGTAGGCTCCTGGTGCCGGGCTGGGGACAGGCATGGTGACAGCCGCTTCCTCCTGGCCACAGGCGGTGGAGCAGCTCAACATCAAGGCCAAGAACTTCCGAGACCTGCTGACTGATGAGCCCTTCTCCCGGCAGGACATCATCACCCTGCAGGTGCGGTCCCACCCCGCGTTTTCCGGAGCGGCCAGAGAGCCTGGCACAGCTCCCTCTGCCCGCCCCAGCTGCCACTGACCGTGCCCCCACCCCCACCCTGCCCTCCTTTCTCAGTCACATGGGCCTCACACACACCGCTTCCTCAGTCTGGTTCCCATATCTCCTCAGATGCCTGTCCCGGCTGTCAGGGCCCCCAGAGCCATCTTGGCACAGAATGGCCTCTTTGCAGGCCTCGCTCTCCACCTGCCCTCTTGAGAGTGGGGGCAGGTGTGTGCTTTGCTCCTCAGCGTTGGGCATAAGGCACCCCTGTGGTGTCAGAATCCTGGGTGGGTTCATGAAAAACATGGACTTAGAAAATCCGGGAGTGACTTAGATGGGGACGATCCCTGTGGCTTGTCCCATTCTCATTGGAGGTCAGGACACGTTCCTTCCAAGGTAGCGGGCTCGCTGTCCCAAGGCCTGAGCTCTGTGGGTCTGTGTCTGGCAGGCAGGCTGAAGGGAGTACGGGGCAGCAGGTGGGAGGCCTGGAGGTAGGTGGCATAGCTGCTCACCTTCGAGAAGACCCCATCTGTCTGTGGCTGGCTGACAGCAGGGGATGCTTGTCAGCCTGTTCCAGGAAGAACAGATGCAGCCAGCCATTGGTTGCAGTCTCCACCCCACCCCTGCTCAGGACCCTGCCCGGGACAGAACCCTTTCCCTGGTTCCCTTGTTCCCTGCTTGACCCACAGGCTTCTGGGCAGCCACAGGCCTCTTCCCTCCTGGACCCAGGACCCTCTTGCCACTCACCCGTCCTTCCCTGCCTGTGGCGGCCACATGGCCTCAGCCTGGGAGCCGGCTGGGCTCACTCCGCTGCACGTGTTCTCTTTGTCCTAGGACCCGACAAATTTGGACAAATTCAACGTCTCCAACTTCTTTCATGTTAAGAATAACATGAAAATAACAGACCCAGGTATGGACATCCAGGGGTGGTCTGAGTGCCAGGGGGTGGGGAAATAGGTCCATGTTCTTTGGCCAAGGCCCCTGCCCTCCTGGGGCCAGTCTTGATCAAGCTGAAGCAAGTTTGGAATTTCTCAAGATGGTGTTCAGCTTCTGCGCTGAGATTGGCAGGATCACCTTGGCCACGCCTGCCCACAGGGCCTGATGTGGTGGGTGCCAGCCAGCCCTTACGCCTGAGTGCCCACTGCTTCCTGTGGTGGCCAGGTCCTCAGGTGCCGGGATGGGGCCATCTTTGCTCCTTAGAAGTTGTCTCTGTTCTCACTACAGGGACAGGAGGTCAGGCAGGCAGGTGGGTACTGCTCAGCTAGCTGGTCACCAGCTGTGGTTTGGGCTGTTTTTGTTTTTCTCTCTCTCTCTCTTTTTTTTTTATATATATATATATTTTTAATTGATTTTGTACAGAGAGGAAGGGAGAGAGATAGAGAGTTAGAAACATCGATGAGCGAGAAACATCGAACAGCTGCCTCTTGCACATCCCCTACTGGGGATGTGCGTGCAACCAATGTATGTGCCCTTGACCGGAATTGAACCTGGGACCTTTCAGTCGCAGACTGACGCTCTGCCACTGAGCCAAACCGGTTTCGGCTGGGCTGTTTCTGAACACTGTTGGGACCAAGGCTGGGCCAGGGACAGACAGCAGAAGCCTTGGCGGGTGGTGCTGCCCCTGGGCTGTTCCTTCACTCTCCCCACACTACCTCCCTGGGTTTGCAGCGACTACGAAGCTGTCACTGAGGGAGGCTTGGCCTGTGTCCTGGTCCAGAACCTGCTGGGGTAGCCAGCTCTGGTCTTTTTTCCCATCATGCACATCTGGGGACATTCCTGGGGCTCAGGTGCTCAGGGCACCATGCTGTTTCGTAGATGAAGAAAAGGCCAAACAGGACCCATCTTATTATTTGAAAAATACCAATGCCGAGACCCGAGAGACACTGCAGGAGCTCTACAAGGAGTTCAAGGGGGATGAAGTCCTGGCGGCCACCATGAAAGTCCCGGAGAAGAAGAAGGTGGACAAGCTGAATGCGGTGAGTAGGTGGGCACACACCTGCCAGCTAAGCCACCCACCCATCAGAGCCCCTGGGAGTGGTTCTGGATGCAGTGGGACCCCCCCGAGCCAGGGTACCCCGGGGTCCCAGACAGCAGCAGCACTGAGGAGTCTGGGGCCGACAGATGTGGGTGCTCGGAGCCATGCAGGGAAGGTGGCCCCCGTGAAGGGTCTATTTCTTTATCTATATATATTTTTATTGATTTCAGCAAGGAAGAGAGAAACATCAATGCTGAGAGAGAATTATTGGTCAGCTTCCTCCTGTATGCCCCCTATTGGGGACAGTGCCTACAACCTGGCCATGTGGCCTTGACTGGAATCGAACCCAGGACCTGTCAGTCCGCAGGCTGATGCTCTATCCACTGAGCCAAACCGGTTTTGGCTGAAAACTATTTTTTAAAACTTATTTTTTATTGATTTTAGAGAAGGGAGAGGGGAGGAGATAAACATCAGTGATGCGAGAGAATCGTTGATCGGCTGTCTCCTGCACGTCTCCTACTGGGGATCAAGTGCACAAACCAGGCATGTGCCCTTGGTCAGAATCGAACCTGGGACCCTTCAGTCTGGATGTTGATGCTCTATCTACTGGCCAAACTGGCTAGGGCGACACTGAAAACTTTTAAAAGGAAAGTAGAGTCCCTCTTTCCTTGGGGCCTTAGGAGGTTCCTGGTGTATCTGGGTGGTGGCCACGGGCGGCTTCCTGGAGGAGAGGCAGGAGCAGGGGCCTAAGTTGCTCCCGTGTCCTCAGCTCCGGGCCTCCCTGGCGCTGCTGATGCACCACGTGGTTTTCTCCGCAGGCCCACTATTCCACTGGGAAGGTTAGCGCCTCCTTCACCTCCACTGCCATGGTTCCAGAGACCATCCACGAAGCAGGTAGACCTTCCCTCCTCTGTCACCAGTGCTGCCTCATAATGGCCGAGGCGGGTGCCCTCCCTTCCTGTCCTCAGCATCGCTCCGTGGTGCCTGGGTTTTGTGGGCTCAGGAACGGCCCTTTGAAGGTGTGCTTGCGCTAAAATGGGGATGCTGTAGTAAGAGCGAGGCCTGTGGCAGGAGCCCTCTCCATGCCGTGTCCCGCCTGTGAGGGACCCCTCTCCCCCCTTCCCTCTTCCCAGGCTGCCCATGGGCGTCCCAGCCTCCACCAAGCTCTCTTCCTCTTACATTTTCAGCTCGGGTCCCCGACCCTCTTGTGTCCACCTCTCCCGCCCTGGGTCCGGGTCTTCCCAGCGTCCCCACCTTAACTGCTCAGCCTCCCATGCTCAGCCGGGCACCCCTTGGGCTTTCCTCGGAGCTGGCCAGCCGGTCCTTGTGCCGGGTGTGGGGTGCGGGTCTTCGGGGCGAGGAAGGCACAGAGCTGGAGCCCCTGCTTGATTGCAGCCGCCATTGACGAGGACGTGCTGCGCTACCAGTTTGTGAAGAAGAAGGGCTACGTGCGGCTGCACACCAACAGGGGCGACCTCAACCTGGAGCTGCACTGCGACATGGTGGGTGGCAGCCGCCTCCCCTGCCCGGCGTCGTCCCAGGCTCTTAAGCGTGGAGCTGCACTCTGGGTGTGCTCATTAGAAAGTTCTGTCCTCAAGGGGTGTGCCCCACTGCCCTCCCCAGACGGGACCCTGCCAGCGTGTGCTGTGTTTCCTTGGCCCCAGTCTGGGCGGTGAACACACATGTGGCGTGCACACACACACACACACACGCACACACACCCGCTGCTCTGCTGGCGTCTCTGTGGCCCTCGCACTCAGGCTGGGCTGCTAACCCTCTCCCACTGCATGGTCAGGGCTCGGATGGCATTGGTGACCCCCCCATTGGCCGCTTCATGCCTCACATAAGTATCTGGGTTACTTTGCAGACACCAAAAACCTGTGAAAACTTCATCAAGCTCTGCAAGAAGCAGTATTACGATGGCACCATCTTCCACAGGTCCATCAGGAATTTCGTGGTGAGTGACCTGGGTCAGCGCTGGCCTCCGAGGCCAGATCACTCTGGAGGTGACTACTGCCAGACGTCCTTCTCGGGGGCAGGGACACAGCAGACTCCCCCAAGCACCCAGCCTGGCCACACTGGGCTTGTGTAGAGACAGGCCCTGGGAGGGCCTCGGCCTCACCAAGAGCTCAGGCACCTCTAAGTCCATCTGACCGGTGGGGGATTGCTTCCGGCTGTGGGCAGTGGGGCTGTGGAAGGGCCAGCAGGGTCGCGGGCATGGCTTGCTCACTGGCTTTTGTTCTTGCAGATCCAGGGAGGTGACCCCACTGGCACAGGCACAGGTAGGTCCGGGTGCTGGGGTTCCCTGGGCAACTTCGGCTGCCCCATTGGCCGTGAGGGGTAGGGGGGTGGGACATAGGTGACCTTGGGCACGTTCCTGTTTTCCCATGGGGATGGGAAATAAGGGCTGGAGGGGAGCATGCTGCCTCCTCCACTAGCCTCTGGGCACCCAAGGGATGCCTCAGGGGCCCCCAGCAGAGGGAGGGTGTCCCCCTGGTCCCCAGATGCCGGGCTGTTCTCCCACAGACATCACCCCCCACCCCGGCCCTGCTCTCAGCTTGTCAGCTGCTGGGGCCCAGGCCTACTCCCTTGCCCATGGCCTTCACCCTTTACTTCATTTTCAGGGCCAGGCCCCACGTGGGGGCTTAAGGGCCCTGGGGGCTGGTGATGAGAAGCCCTCAGCTGCCCTCCAAGGTGCCCCGGACCCAGACCCAGCAGTGCCCAGTGCCCCTGCGACTCGGCATAGGTTTCTGGAGCTGGGCTGCGTCCTGCTGGCTGCACTCAGCGAGGCCCCAGCCGTTCCTGCTGCCATCATGCCCCTTTCTCTTCCAGGTGGGGAGTCTTACTGGGGGAAACCCTTCAAAGACGAATTCCGGCCCAACCTCTCGCACACGGGCCGGGGCATCCTCAGCATGGCCAACTCGGGGCCCAACACCAACAAGTCTCAGTTGTGAGTTGCTGGGTGGCTAGGGGAGGAGGCTGGGGCTCCCTGCAGGTTCCCCTCAGCCTTGCCCTGAATCCAGCCAGGAAGGTGTGCAGCACCCCACTGGAGAGATGGTGGCCTTCCACCAAGACTGCCATTATTGTCCCCGAGCCTCTCGTGTTTTCTCAGGGCAGTGGCTTCGTGCGCTGTAACCAGCCTTGGAACGCTTTTTGCTTCATGTCTTGTCTGATACCTTTTTTCATCTTTTACTTTTAACCTTTTAGCTTGAAGTTTTAAGGCTTTTTAAGGCACACACATAGATTTTGGTTTAATTCAACCTGAGAATCTTAAGTACGTACTTAACGTTCCAGTTTTACTGCTGACATCGATGTGATTTCTGATGAACCTTTTAAAAATAATTTTTCTTTCTTTCCCCTGGTTTGGAAGTTAGATGTTTTACTTCTAGCCTTAAATCAAGTACATCTGTTTAAAGTTATTCATCTCTCTACCTCACTCCCAGACAAGATCCTCTAGTCACCCCCCCATCATCCATGTTAGTGTAGTTGGGAATTTAATTCCACCCATTAAAAACAATTTTTAAATCCATTTGTTGATTTTAGAGAGAGGAAGGGAGGGGGAAGAGAGAAATAGATTTGTTGTTCCATTTGTGCATGCACTGGCTGATTCTTGTAAGTACCCTGAGATTGAACCGGCAACCCTGATAGATATATATATCAGGATGATGCTCTAACCAAATAGCAACCGGGCCAGGGCCTAATTCCACCCATTAAAAAAAGTTACCTTTATTATTGAAAGTGTTACAGATGTCCCCCTTTTAATTCCACCCATTAGTATGCCAGGTCGGAAGGGAAATGTTCTAGGTCAGTGTTGCTTTATGTGCACCTGCGTCTCTGTCTTGACTCCCTGTCCTGCCGGTTGAGTCCTTGGTCCTTTAGTTGTTCTGCGGCTGGGCTCTGGTCTTCTACTCACGCCGTCTCCAGCGCAGCCTCTAGGCTGTGGCCATAGTGCCTGGGCCTGAGCCTCCCCTGCCCCTTCCTGGTGGCTGTGCGCTGGGATTTCTCCCAAGTGGCCAAGGCCCCCATCGCCTGGTGGCCCCTGGGTGGACAGCCTACCCTAGATAGGCAGCTAGGGGGCCGTGCATACAAGTGAGCAGCTTCCCAAAGCAGCGAGGGGCAGGGTGTGCGCGGCCTGGTGTGTGCCCAGCGGCCTTGGGGGCCAAGTGGGGAAGCTCCGTCTTCCTGACCTTCCTGTCCTCTTTCCCAGCTTCATCACCTTCCGCTCCTGCGCTTACCTCGACAAGAAGCACACCATCTTCGGGCGGTAAGAGAAGTTGCTGCACGAGGTCGGGGTGCTGGGAGGGCGGGTTCCTTCCCCAGCTGGAGCCTCACTGCCTTTTCCCAAGGCCTGGCCCTGCCACGGTCACAGCCATCAGACCTGGGACTTGGGGCTTCCATGCTGGGCAGGGGACCTTGGCTAAAGAGCGCAGCTCCAGCCCTGCCGGGCGGCTGTCCTACCCAGTCAGCCCCTCAGGTTCTCCTCTGGAGACCCTGAATCACAGGTCTGGGCACCACCTCTCTCTCCATCCTGTAAGGCCCAGGTGGAATTTCCAGCTTTGTGACCTTACGGTCCCTAACTTCTCACTCAGCTTCGTGGTTGTAGCAGAGAGCAGCCCAAACGGTGTGCAAGCAGCGGGGCTGTGTCTCAGTGAAGCCTCACCTCTCGGGCCCCTCCTGTGCTGGCCCGCCATCCTGTGCTGGCCCGCGGGTCTTCCTGAATCTGCACCCTGGCCTGAGGCCGCCGCGGGCCTGCAGCCCCTCTTCCTGGCATGCCGTGGGACTTAGCGTTTGGGGGTGCCCTGAGCAGGGCATATTCAGAGACTCCCTTCCCTCTGCTGCAGGGTTGTTGGGGGCTTTGACACACTAACAGCCATGGAGAATGTGGAGAGTGACCCCAAGACTGACCGCCCTAAGGTATGTGCCCGGGGGAACAGAGGCTGCTCCTCAGGCCGGGCCGGCGTGGGTCCTGTCTCCTGCCAGCCCTGCTCACGCTCCCTTCGCTGTAGGAGGAGATCCGCATCGACTCCACCACGGTGTTTGTGGACCCCTACGAGGAGGCCGATGTTCAGGTGAGGGGTGTCTGGCCACACGGGGAGGGCTTCGGGGAGCCCTGTCCAGCCTGAGGGCTCCCGGTCAGCCACATGCCTGCTCCACAGATCGCCGAGGAGCGGAAGAAGACACAGCTCGCGGAGGCCGCCCCCGAAGCCACAGTGAAGAAAAGCCAGCCCAAGCCTGGGAGCCAGGGCCCCCCCACGTACCGCCAGGGGGTGGGCAAGTACATCAACCCGGCAGCCACGTGAGTGGGGGGAGCTGGTGTCTGTCTCCAGGTGGGAGACACGACCTGGGAGCGAGCAGTGAGCGGGAGTGGGAGTGGGAGGCCTCGGTGCAGCCGGAGAGAGCAGTCTCGGGTGGGGTGGAACACGTGGCTCCCAGCTCGGGCCTGACCCCCACGGCAGCTGGCGCCTGGCTCTTCCCTCCCCAGAAAACGTGCAGCCGACGAGGAACCATCAACCAGCGCAGCCGTCCCCGCGGCCAAGAAGAAGCCCAGCGGAGGCTTCAAGGACTTCAGCTCGTGGTAGCAGGCCTGCCGCTCGGACCCGGTAGGGCCGCTGTGCTGGGCTGGTGTCCACACTGAGCTTCCTGCCCGCACACGCCAGCCCCTGCCTGTTGCCTGGGTTCCCTCTCTTGCCCCAGGAACCCATGGCCGCCTCCTCCCTCACCAGCCAGAGCCCACGTCGGGGATCACAGGGTCCAGGTCCAGGTCGGGAAGGACCTGTTTTCTTACCATTACCTCCCACGTCCATCATCTTCTCATGACTATTTTTACTCCATGTGGTCTCCGCCAAGCGGCCTTACCCCGAACCTTGTTAGAGGCGACCTCAGCTCTGAGGTCTGTGTCCATGGGGGCTTCTGATGCTGGTGAGTGAGGACCCGGGACTAGAACCTAGATTTTATGCCCAAAAACCTTTCTACCCCTCCTGCTTGGGTTTGCTGGGTCCAGCTCAGCAAGGACCGTGGACAGTCACAACCATGCCTGCTCTGGGTTCTACCCCAGGACTGCCCACCTCTCTGTCTCAGGCTGGTGACCAGACCACACCGGGGTGAGGGCAGCTGGCTCCTGAAGGACATGCAGGAGACCCCAGCCAAACGGTGTACCTCCCCCCCTTGGGGCCCGTCCTTGAACTCGAACCCGGCCATCGGTCCCAGCTCCTAGGGCTTCCAGGCAGCCGTACCGGCATTTCCTAACTCCAAGGTCCCTTCCCTGATCCTGTTTGTCAGAAAGCTTCCTCTTGCCCACCCACCCTTGTTTTCTGTTCGTTCTGCAGCCTGTGCCTGCCCGGCTTCCCCTCTCCTGACCTGACACTACCTCAGCTCTCCGCAAGTGCCTGCAGAAGCCGGACCGCTGCCTCCTCCGGGAGCGTCTCCTCTCCCCGGGCTCTGCCAGCTCCCTGTTCCCTCACCTCTTCTCAGTGCGGCGTCCTCGGTCGGCACAGCCCACCACCACCCCCCGCTCAGCCCGTTGGAACTCTTACTCCCTTCCATCCTTGGTCTCTCACCCCAAACCTCAATTCCACCAGTAAGTCTCAACGGCTCTCACTTCCAGAACACACCCTGGCTCTCCTCCGAGCTCTGATGAACTCCAGGCCCACCTGCCGCCGCCTCTGGCCACACCGACGCGGTCACCTCTACAGCTGCTGGCCTGACGGTGGCTCCGCTGTGCCCATCCCTCTGTGGTCTTCCCTGCCCGGCAGCTGTCTCACCCTTCTGCACCTTCAATCACAGTGGTCCCTCACTTCTTCTCGACCCCTTTACACCACCCTCCGAGCTACAGACGTCTGCAAACGCACTTGGGAAAGGCTGCACCAGCACGGACTCCGAGAGCCTGGCAGAGCCAGGAGGGGGCAGCGGGCAGGTGGGTGTGTGGCAGGCAGCCAGGAGCCGGGCTGCCTCTGGAGGAGCCTGTGCTCCCGTGGCAGCGGCGTGGCCCCGGCCTGTCCCTCAGCACCTGCTACTGCACAGGACACTGGGCATGGAAGCTTCATTTCCGAACGTCACACAGGCGGGGAGGCTGTGTGCTCGCCGGGGCGGTCCAGCTCCGAGGGGGCCTCCGGGCGTGGCCCGGCTGCGCCCCACAGAGCAGACCCCCAGTCGGCCCAGAGCCATTGACAAACAAGGTTTATATCTGTAGGCTGTTTGGGAGCTTAAATTATAGTTTTCCAGAAATTAAAAGCACTTGGATTTTTTTCAGTACCTGGTGAGGTCACCAGGTAAATTAAAGGGCTTTTGAAAAATTCCCATTTTTGATCCTTGCTAATATCTGACAGATGCCGTCAAGAATAAGTGTTAAAGTATAAAAAATATTATATATGTATATATAAAATGGCAACAAGACTAAACCACGATTCTAAAGCAAATGTGCTGAGCCTGAGGACTCAGCAAGTCTTAAGTTAAATGCATTTATAATCCTGGCATCACCTCCCACTTGGGGAAAAAATAAAGTCAGGCTGACATTTACTGTTGAGGCATTTGAGAGGGTGGAACATACCAGCACGTAGTTGTGGCTCGTGGATGTCCTTCCTGGAAGCCAGCTCTGTTCATTTGGTTTCGAAAGGAGCTTGGGTTTTGCAGAAGACCAACAAAAAAGTGGTGAGAATATTTGTACCAATTATATTTTTTAAAAAACAACAAACAAAAGTCATAAGACCAAGAAAAAGATTTCGACGCCATCAAAAAGACGATACAAAACCAAAGTGCTCAAATTGAAGGAGCAGTGAAATTGCCCAGAACATATAAAAGCTTTAAATATAAGTTTCGTATATACAAAACTGCTCAGAGGAATTTTAGATTCAGTTGCAGCGAAGACCTGGAGACGCGCAAGAGCCGCCGCCCGGGCCAGCGGTGGGCCCAGCACCGCCCGCTTCCCGGTGCGCGGAGGCTTGGGAGGAACCACAGCGAGAAGGGCGGGTCCATTCCGGCCAGATTTGCACCAGGATGCTCACTCACGGCTCCCTCAGTCCCTCCACGGTTCCCCCAGGGACCGAGCTGCAGGTGTTTGCGGTTCCACGTGCCGACGCATGAGCGAAGCGTCTTCAGGTTTCCCACTGCCCATGGGAGGCCTAGGCTGCACCGCCGAACCCACC
Organism: Nyctalus aviator; assembly: GCA_036971965.1. Classification (NCBI taxonomy): domain Eukaryota; kingdom Metazoa; phylum Chordata; class Mammalia; order Chiroptera; family Vespertilionidae; genus Nyctalus; species Nyctalus aviator. The sequence goes on along the minus strand of CM072939.1, from coordinate 9,095,586 downwards.
TTGGATATGGCCGTGCTGGGCCGCCTAGATCAGGACACCGGCTCAGCAGCAGCGCCAGCGGGAGCGCCTGCGGTGCAGAGGCTTCCACGGCTGTGCCAGGACCGTCTTTCAGCCGAAGACACATGGCAGAGGCTCCTCGGGCATCAGCCCACCCTGCTGTCCGGCTGCCACGTCCCCGTGTTCCGGGCAGAGACGGTGCCAGGAGGGAAGCTCCAGGTGAGCAGCTGAACCAGGACCGGGCAGGGAGCCCTGTGCCTGCACGGCCAGGCTCTGGGCTAAGGGGAGGCTGGGGTCGGGGCAGGGCCCATGCTCGCTGCCGCTGGACTAAGCTCGCCTACAGGCTGAGAAGCACCTGGCACCTGGCTCTCCTCTCCCTCCTTCCCCCTTACTCCCTTCCTCCTTGGCGCCGGGATCCAGTGAGCCTCATGCCACGGTGACCACACAGGCTGCCCCGCACACCTGGAGCCGCAGGCTGGCCCGCAGGCTGGCGTCGGGTTTGAACACTGAAACAGAAAACTTATCTGGGAACATTTTTGACCTAAATTCTTTACAAATTGCCCAAAACCTGTGCAGTGCATTGGCCAAAACCTCCTTGCAGAAGCACGGGGGGGTCAAAGCTTCAAACAAGTGGTGGCTACTCAGGACCTAGGACACTGCCCAGGTCCTTCGGCGGCAGCCCACGGGCCAGAGCCCGGCAGGCAGGGCGACCCGCTGAGCAAACCAAACATCTCAGTTACAAAGCTTAAACCTGTCTTGCAACTTTACCCTTTTTTGAAAACATTAAAAACAGTCTACCAAATCTCAAGTTTGAAAGTTTATCCTGTTAGTTCTGGCCTCTTTCATATGCAAAAATAATTTTTTTTCTTCAAGTACATCAGAGTAGAAAAGGAAGTCCGATTTACTCGGTCCAGTGTGTTAGCTAGTCCTCCATGGACAGCTCGGTGCCTGCCTTCCACGGCACCCACCTCCGGGGCCCGGGCCCGGGACGTGGCCCTGGCACAGCTGCCCGCAGGCCCGGCCAGTCCTAGCTAACAGCTGCTTCACTGCTTCCCAGATAAGGAGGCGATTAATGGAACATCCTGTTTGTTTAAGCCAAACACATTTCTGTTTCTGGCTTATGTAAAATGTTTTCCATGGTATCTGCTGCTTTTGAGCAAGGCTAAAAAATACACCCTTGGTGTATATATTTGACTGCTTCTGGAATATTCTGAAATGAGCACTGTGTCTTAACAGCTCATTTGCAAGAGAAATAACCAATTTGTAATTTTGCAAATTAGGAAGAAGTGGGCTGTAACACTGTCCTTCCAAATGACAGGTGAACCTGCTCTCTAAAGAGACCCTGTCCCTGTGGCCTGTAGACCGGCTTATTTCTGTCAAACGTGGAAGAGCAGCCAAACTTGATCTTAACGTCAGAGGTTAAAGAAGGTGTTAGATCAGCCGCCGGTTAGTTAATTCTTTCTCTAGAATTTGAGACACTAGAAAAAGGTCATTGGAACATTTCTGAAACGACCACATACATGAAGAGGACACAGACCAAATGGAGCCTTACCCACAGGAGCGGCCGGAAGAGGCAGGCGGGCAAGGTTCAAGTTCAAGAAATAGTCATCCAGGACGCTCCTGTTTCCATTCCATTCAAGTCTCTCGCAAAACAGGATTTGGAAGAGAACAGGAAGCCTTCGCTTTACTCCCAGCCATTGTCTTTGATCATGTGGGCAAGCTCAATGATAAATTTCCCTTCCTTATATTTCTGACTGCTTTCAAAGGCGTGCTCCTGGGGGGGGGGGGGGGAGTAGAAACAGGAGGTTTCAGGAGAGACACTTTCATTTGGGGGGGGGTGTGTGTCAGGAATGGGATGAACCAAGTGGGGAATGTGAAGGCCTCCCTAAGCTCGTCTGTGTGAGCTGGGCACTGTGTCCCCGTATCTGATGGGGACGTGGGACACGGAACGATGGAGAATTCCAGGAGGGAGCGCTGGTCGGTGCCCTGACAAAGAACCAGCACGGCATGCAGGAGGCAGCCCATCAGTCACTCTCATCATTGACACGTCTACCTCTCCCTCTGAAGTCAATAAAAAAGTATTTTAAAAAATGAACTCTGCCAAAACCGGTTTGGCTCAGTGGTAGAGCGTCAGTCTGCGGACTGAAAGGTCCCAGGTTCAATTCCGGTGAGAGGCATGTACGTTGGTTGCGGGCACATCCCCAGTAGGGGGTGTGCAGGAGGCAGCTGGTCGGTGTTTCTCTCTCATCGACGTTTCTAGCTCTCTATCTCTCTCCCTTCCTCTCTGTAAAAAATCAATAAAAAAAAAAAAAGAACTCTGACAGGATTATACTTCGGGGGGAGATCTGCGCCTTTGCATATTTTGTTTCCATTTATAAACGCTTTGTTGATCATAGTACCTCTGCGTGCTCTCTGGAATGTCAGAACAAGGTGGTCACTCACGTATTTCCACCCGAGCGTGGTCTTGCAGTTCTCACAGTAGATGTCTGCGACGGCGTGCAGGCCGGTGAGCAGGACCCTCTCCTCCGCGGGGCCGCAGCCCACGTTCACCCTGCAGGGGGGAGGAGCGGGTACTGGAGACCTGCCCCCGACCGCACACCGCCCCCACCATCACCACTCCCAACGAGATGGTTACCAGATAGGCAGCAGCGCTTTGACTGTCCCCTTCCCCGGCCCTGCCCGCCGCCGCCTCTCAGAAGCACCGCCTTTTATCTCCCCAGGACGGCCGGGCTGGGGGGTGAGCACAGCGCTGCTGCAGCAAAACTCACCCCAACCCCTACCCAATGGGAAGGAGACCACCGCGCGTGTGCAGCGAAGCCACCCTCAGCGAAGCGCCTGTGCCTCCCAGAACTCAGACCAGAGCGCGCTCTCTAAGGTCAGGTAAGAGACGCCGGTCATTCCAGACCCGGGAGCACTCAATCCATGGGCACAGAGACCCCCGGACCTGCCCCGAGCACAGCGTCCCCAGGCGGCCGGATACTCACACAGAGTTGAAGAGGTAGGCGCGCCCCTGGCTTCCCTGGAAGGACTGAGAAGAGCAGAGCGTTACGATGAGTGGGCCGCGGTCTGGACGGAAGTGGAGGGGCTGTGCTTCAGGTCACACGCACAGGAGCCGCAGGCTGCCTCGCAGAGTGAGGGGCCGCCTCAGGGCCGGAGCGCGACAAGATCTCCCCAAAGGGGGACGGGAGTCATGGCCACCGGGAGCCCCACGGGCACCGGGGCCCTCACGTGCACACCTGTCAGATCTTAGGGGCAAGGGGCACGTTCATGCTTTTCCCCTGAAATAAAGGCACAAGGTGGCCCCACCCTGGGAGGAGAGGGCAGCTCACTCAGGAGCGTTACAGGCTAAGGAGCAGCTCGGAGTGTATTTGTGCATCCGGAGATGACTCAGGCCGAGTGGGTATCAGTGCCTCCCGGATACAACCAGGTCAGCCCCAGACTTCCCTTGAGGTTCGTCTGCTCTGGTGCCAGGCTCAGATGGCCAAACAGAACAGATGGGCTACAAAAACCATCACGAAGTGCAAACCAGGCAAGAACACGGTCTTGAGTTTCTTTGCCTGTCACTCAGCACGAATTCAAAAGACTGAGGAAGGTTGACTGGAGCACAAGTTGACAATATCGAGATGTGGAAGGCACATACCGAGTGGCCCAGCAATCCCCTTCTCAGAACTGACTGTGAAGAGTAGACCAGCTTGAATGTGTAAGGAAATGTGACAAGAATGACCACCATCAGTGTGTGTAATTGCGGAAAAAAAAAAAAAAAAGAAAGAAAAAAACACACCAATAAGCGAGCAAACAAATGAATTCATTTCACACCCGGGCTCATGCACTTTGAAAGGGTGACAGGAACAGATTGGTAGGAGTGGGCTGGAAAGTAGTCATGAATACTGTTAAGCAAAGAAAGAGCTGTGAAATGACGTGTCCTGAGCTCTATTTTAAAGTGAAAATGTGTTGTCATGGACACACACACAACAAAGAAAAACAAAACCACCCTCTCCCCCCAAAAAACCACCAGACAACAATGCACACCAGATTACTAAGGGATTACTCTGAGGAATGGAGCTGGGATAGGAAGGAGGAAAAAGTAACTCCCTTTTTTTACTTTATACATACACATCACTTTAATGGTAATCAGAGGCCTGGCCACCCATTATTTCTTACTTGAGCGAGAAATAGACCCTCTCTGCCTGGCTGGGAGCCTCGGCTGGAGCATCCCATTCACCACAGGACGGCGGGATCGATTCCCCGTCAGTGCGCAGACCCTGGTTGTGGGTTCCATTTCCGCGTGCATGGGGAGGCAACCAATCAACGTTTCTCTCTCCCTTCCTTTCTAAAATAAAAAAAAGGCATCCTCAGGTGAGGATTAAAATATAATTAATAAACCTTCATTTTAAGCCACAGATTTGGGTTATTACTGAAGCAAAACTGAGCCTGAGACTAGAGTTTTGATTTAAATATAAAGCTTTCAGACTTAAGGGGCCCTCCTTAAGTAGCTTCTTAGAAGGAGGAATATTATTATGTCCAATTAAAGAATCACCAAACTTTTTCACACATCCCTATCGGCTTCCAATTTTCTAACTGATTTCTGAATTTTCACCTTTTCTATGAATCCTTATTTAAAAAAAAAAAATTCTATCCTCTTGGGTTTTATATATATATATATATATATATATTCTATCCTCTTGGGTTTTATATATATTATTTATTTCAGAGAGGAAGGGAAAAGGAAGAGAGATAAGACATCAATAATAGAGAATCATCGATTGATCAACTATCTCCCCCACCCCTCGGATTGAGCCCCCAACCCAGGCGTGTGCCCTTGACCGGAACCAAACCTGGGACCCATTAGTCTGCAGGCCGACGCTCTATCCACTGAGCCAACCCAGCGAGAGCTGAACCCTAATTTTTGACACAGGATTTGGATCAAGGGGGTGATCAGATCAGTGGTGCAGTCTAACTACAGCAGGGCTCTGCAAACCGCTGTAAGTTAGAGCCAGATAAACGTTTCAGGGTTTGGGGGCCATACACACCGTCGCAACTACCCTGTGGTGGCACCACAGTAGCCGCAGGTGATATGTAAAACCCGACAAAAACATTGCTCTGCCCGCCCGACGGGGCTGCGGACCGGGTGCTTCTGACAACTAGACCCGCTCGCCGGAGGCTGCCCGGGCCGGGCTGCTTGTGAGCGCACAGAGGGACCCGGAGGCCGGGACCCTGAGGACCGCCCTCCGGCCTCGGCGGGTTCGGCTCTGCTGCCGTGGAATAACAGCCTGGGCCCCGGACTGTTAGAACCTGCAGCACCTGGCTATCGGTCAGGGGCACTGGCCTCTTTCCCGTAGATTGTCAGATTAAAAAGTGACAACAGCCAACACCACAGCTGTCTAGTGTGAATGAATCAAAATTATATCTATTTTTTTGTCAGATCGGCACAAGGCATTCTTGGTGTGCCAGGAGCTGAACCGAGGTTGAAAACCACTGCTGTAAGGGGAGGAAGCAGCATTGCCTCTCCCGCGGTGGCTCCCGCTCCCCCCGCTCATCGGGAACCCACCGCCCCACCGCGCACTTGCCTTGGAGATGAGCTCGTCGTGGTTGGCCAGGTGGGCTCTGCAGTGGACGCAGCTGTACGTGCGGTGGCAGGTGGGCAGGTACGCTTGGAAGGTCTTGGACTTGGTCATCTTCACCATGGCGGCGGGGCGGGCCTCGCGCCGCCTCCGGGGGGCGCTCTCACAGAGGCAGCACTGGAAGATGCCCGCAAGAGCCGTGGTGGGCCGGGAGGCGTGTGGCCCCCTCCACAGCGCGGGGGCCGGAGGAAAACGCCGCAACCTGCGAACAGTCAGGACACAGCGTCAGGGGGAGCCAGGCACAGCTCGAGGGCGCGTTTACGAGGCACGCATTCTGAAGAACGGGGATGGCCCAGGCGGCCCGGCTCAGTGGACAGAGCACAGGCCTATACACGAAGGGTCCCAGGTTCCACTCTGGTCAAAGGCACGTGCCCGGGGTTTCGGGCTCGTTCCCCAGTAGGGGATGTGCAGGAGGCAGCCGATCAGTGACTCTCAATCATCATTGATGTCTCTCTTCCTCCCTCTCTGAAATCAATAAAAATATATTTTGAGAAAAAGAATGGGGGGTGGGCAGGACTCGAAGTTGAAGGTCGAGTCCTGCCATGTTAATAAATTGTACATAAAAAGGATACGAAGCCTGGCCGGCCTGGCTCAGTGTTGCTCTATGAACCCACTGGTCACGGCTCGGTTCCCGGTCAGGCCTCATTTCCGGGCTGCGGGCTCGATGTCCTGTGAGGGGCGGCAGGAGGCAGCTGATCCATGATTCTCTCTCATCACTGATGTTTCTGTCTCTCCCCCCTCTCGCTTTCCCCTCTGAAGTCAATAAAAAAATATTTTAAAAAATACTAATACTTAATCACTGTTGAATCATTCTAAATTGAATTGAGTGTGGCAGGTGAACTACTTAGACACACAAAAAAGTTTTTAGGAAAACCTCTCTCCTGAGTGTGGCTTCAGGAAAAGTGGGAGAAAACAGCAGCCACCGAGGTTCCTGTCCGAGTGAGGGGACAGCACGTGGAAACATCTGGTCCCAAATCACAGAATGAATGACGCAAAGCACCATGATACACAGGACTAAATGATGGACCTACTTTTTTTTTTTTTTTTTTAAACATTTTAAAAATGAACTTTGAGAGAGAGGAAAGGACAGAAGGAGGGAGAGAGAAACATCAATGTGAGGGGGAGACATTGACCCGCTGCCTCCCGCACCAGCCCTACCGGGGAGAGAGCCTACAACCCGGATCTGTGCCCTGACTGGAGTCACAGCGAACAGGAGGGCGCCCTACCCCCTGAGCCACACTGGCCAGGGCTGGAGCCACCAGGCATTCATTTGTCTGTATCCGTCCAGAAGGAAACCCGTGTAGATGGTAGATGATTTTTGACAAGTGGGGGAAAGACAGTCTTTTCAACAAATGGCGCTGGGAAAGCTTGAGTCCGTAGACCGACACTCTATCCACTGCGCCAAACCGGTCAGGACAGGGCTCAGTTATTAATTGTATTATCTGTCCTGCACCCATCATATCAAAAGGCCAAAAGTGGTGAAGAGCAAGATGGGCAGGAGCATGTTCTCTACCGAAGTCGGCCAGAGAGCCAGGCTGTCCCTTTCCACCAGAGTCACTAAGAGTGTGGTCCTGGCCCACGCCGGGCGGCTCAGGCGTTGGGAAGGTTGTGGATTCAGTTCCTGGTCAGGGCATATACCCAGGGTGCAGGTTTGATTCCCAGTTGGGACGTGTATGGGGGTCAACTGACCAATGTTTGCTTTTTTCTCTCTTCCCCTGCCCTCTCTCTCAAAATCAATAAAGAACATATCCTCAGGTGAGGGTTAAGAAAAAAAGTGTGATACTGGCTTGGGTTAGAGCATTGTCCCAATACGCCAAGGTCAGGGACTACAAGAAGCAACCAATGAATGCATAAAATCGTGAACAAATCCATGTTTCTCTCTTTGCCTCTCCCTCTCTAAAATAAAAATAAAAAAAAGAAAGTATGTGATACTAGAGGCCTGGTGCATGACATTTGTGCACTGGGAGGGGGGTCCCTCAGCCTGGCCTGCGCCCTCTGGCAGTCAGGGACCCCCAAGGAGTCCTTATTGCTGCCGAGGAGGCAGGAGAGGCTCCCACCCCCGCTGCTCACCTGCCTCAAACCCAGCTTCTGGCTGAGCAGCGTTCCCCCTGTGGGAGCGCACTGACCACCAGGAGGCAACTCCTGCGTTGAGCGTCTGCCCCCTGGTGGTCACTGTGCGTCATAGCAACCAGCCGTTCTGCTGCTGTTGGCTTGATATTAGAGGTTTTATTAATTATAAAGGATTGGCTCGGAACAAAACCAGGTCCTGTGACATACAAGAAAGCTCAGAAGCAGATCTATGTATATCCTAGAAGGACACCAGCTGTAGCAGAAGGGACACTGTGGCTCCCTGGGAAAACAGATTTAAAAAATGGCGCTGGGCAATTGTGTATCCAGGAAAAGAAAAGGTTAGAGCACAACTCATGCCCTAATAAAAAATCAATAGCTTATCGCCCTTTCCAGCAGAGAAAATCAGCTAACCAGACGGCAGAAGAGGAAACCCCCACCCAAGGGCCACATGCCCACACCCACACCCACACCCTCCCTCTAAGGTGAAGCTGTTACGCTGGCCGGTGTGGCTCAGCATCATCGCCTGAGAACCAGCAGGCTGTGACTCCATTCCCGGACAGGGCATAGGCCGGGTGTGAGGGGCGTGCAGGAGGCAGCCCATCAGTGATGTTTCTCTCTCTCTCCCTCTCTCTTCCTCTCTGAAATCAATAAAAAATATATTAAAAAAGAAAATAAAATGAAGCCTGTCTCCTCCTCCAATATATGGGCTTCACAGCCAAGTGGTAAGGTATTTCTGAACAAGCCTAATGATATCGGATATTCCCAATTAGCAATTCCAAGAAAACACTCCCCCACTCCCCACTGGCTGCCATTGAATCACGTGCCCTTCCTGAATTTTTCCCTTGGGTTTCTCAAGAATCACGGACAAGGTGTTACCAAACTCAAGGGGCTCACCACTTGGGGTGCCCTATTGAAGGAGATCTGGCCCGGCTGGTGTGGCTCAGCTGACTGAGCATCGACCTATGAACCAGGAGATCACGGTTCCAATCCCGGTCAGGGCACATGCCTGGGATGTGGGCTCCATCCCGTGGGGCGTGCAGGAAGCAGCCAGTCAATGGTTCTCTCTCATCAGTGATGTTTCTCTCTCCCTCTCTCCTTCCTCTCTGAATATATATATATATATATTCTGAATATATATTCTGAATATATATATATATATATATATATATATATATATATATAAAATTTCAAAACCAGGTCCTGTGACATACAAGAAATATATCTTAAAATATATATAGTGACCTGGTCGTCACCAGGAGGTTTCATCACTGCACTGGCAGCAAATGAAGGTCGCGGGATTTATATCCAAGCCTGTCCCGCCACGGGAGGCTGAGCCATCGCTCATTCACACTGTATGGCTAATCACATGTTGCCTTCTTCTTGGCCGTTGGCTACATTAATCTGTTAGGTTTCTGTCAAGCTCATCCTGTTTGCAGCTGGTCTGCAAAACACTGTGCTCCCTTAAAACACTGTTACATCTGAACATTTCGCAAGGATGACATTGAGTAACAACACTCAGAACTGCCCGACCTGGAGACCTTCTAACAGAAGCATCACATGAACGAAGCCCCAATACCTCTGACCAGACTTCCTCCGCTGCTCCAGCCCGCGGACCCGTTAGGATCCTCTCTGACCGGCTCCCAGCGCCCCCGGGAGGGCGGGCACAGAGGTAAGCGTCACCCCAGACACCACCTGCCCGGCCCCGCTGGTGAAGCCCAGCCACTGCCGCCCCCTCCACCCCGTGCCCCCGTCCGCACGGACACTGAGTCCACGCCCGCTCCACTCGTGTGCCCAGTGAGGAAGGAGCAAACTTGTTCAGGCTTCACTTCTTCTTTTTAAAATTATATTTTTATTGATTTCAGAGAGGAAGGGAGAGGGAGAGAGAAACACCAATGGTGAGAGAGAATCACTGATTGATCGGCTGCCTCCTGCACGCCCTCCACTGGGGATCGAGCCTGAAACCCAGGCATGTGCCCCCGCCGCGCGCCCCCCCCCGCCCCCCAGTCCACAGGCTGACGCGCTACCCACTGAGCAAACTGGCCAGGGCTGACTTCACTTCTTATTGAACTCAAGTCAAGTCTGTATAACGTCCTCACCCAAGTTCTTCCTAATGAGAGGAGCCCTAAGTCAGTAACTGTTTTATCCCTCTCCTCTCCTCCCCTCCTTCCACAGCGCGCGTGAAGGGGCAGAAGGCAGAATCAGGGCTCAGCCAGAGGCTCTCTCTGGGGTCTCAGTCCCTTTGGCGGCAAAACCCTGCTCCAGGCTTTGAACTCGGGACCGCCTGGAGGTAGCTGAGGGCCAGCCCAGACCGGACGCCGTGCGGGGCAGGGGGCAGCCACTCTCCCCGCAAAGAGATCGTGTGGGGTCAATTTTTAGAGCAAAAACATTGTTCTGCTTCCAGAAGTTTCTCTCCTAACACAGCAGGTAGAAATAGCTTAAGAGAACGTGAGTCAGGCCCGAGTCCATATGGCGCCGTCAGCTCACTCCCAGAGACAGAAACTCTGAGAAGCGACCCCGAGCCAAAGAGCTGGCCATGCCGGGCAGAAGGGAGCTGCCCTCCGTCCACCATGCGGGCCCGAGCCCCCATCTCGCTGTTCCCCCAGTGCAGCATCCCCCGCCCGGCTGGAGCAGAGGAGGCGGGCTCCGGGGAGCTGAGCCTCGGTGCTGCCCCCGGCGGCTGCACCCGGCAGGTGCTGCGTGGCCATCACGCCATCACGGGGAAAGGAAGCGCAGATGCCCCCCAGGAGCCTCCGAGCCACGGCCGCCCCGTCCTGAGCAGAGGGCTCCGTGGAAACCAGATGAACTAACAGCAGCCCCAGGAGGTGATGCTTAGTCCCGCCCTGCAGGCGGGAAGCCGAGGCCCAGCGCGGCCTGTGAGCACCGAGCGGCTGGACTCAGAGCCAGTCTATCCCTGGGGCCAGCGGTCGGCAAACTAAGCCAACGGAGCAAATATCAACAGCACGACGACTGGCATTTCTTTTGAACTTAAACTTCTAACGCCACTTCTTCAAAACAGACTCGCCCAGGCCGTGGTATTTTGTGGAAGAGCCACACTCAAGGGGCCGAAGAGCCGCATGTGGCTCGAGAGCCAGTTTGCCGACCACGGCCCTGGACCGCAGCCCCTGTAGACACGTGAGAGCTCCCTTTGATGCAAACCAACGGCCCGGGCACCGGCCTTCCCCCGGGAGAACGGGCTGCGGGGCCGCCAGCTGGACACTCCCCGCCAGCCTGGGCGCCCGCCGGGCCGGTGACGGTGGAGACGGGGTGTCTGCGGTAACGAGGTTAGAAACCGCCTCCGGGCCAGCCCAGGGCCCGGCCAAAGGCGCTGCTAGACAGGAACCAGAACCAGGCGGAGCGGGCCTCAGGCTGGGACTCAGTCCTTCTCACTGTCCCTCTCAGTGACTTCCGATCTTTAAAAAAATAGTTTTATTGATTTCAGAGGAAGGGAGTCCGAGAGAGACACAGAAACATCCATGATGAGAGAGAATCACTGACTGGGAATGGAGCCCGCACCCCGGGCCTGGGCCCTGACCGGGAATCGAGCCGTGACCCCCTGGTTCATAGGTCGACGCTCAGCCACAGAGCCGCACCGGCCGGGCGGTGACTCCTGATTCTGACACCAAGTGTAAACACCGAGCATTCAAACACGCGCGCGTGCACACCGAAGGTGGACAGCCCGGGCACGCCTGCCCTTGGTGCACAGACCCCCGCCGCCTCGGTATGGATAAGGAGCTTTTCTCCACGTTTCAGGGGCTGCCGCCTGGGACCCTGGATCTGGACCCCTGGGCCGGGGAGGGAGAGAAGACTCCCCCTCAGGCCTCCCGCCTCCGCCCCAGGCCCGGGGGCCCGCTGCCCCGGCCTCTCGCCCAGCTCCCCTCCCACCGGGCCGGGCCGCCTCCACATCTCCCCCGGACTATGATTCAGAGTTTGCTCAGAGCCATCCTTTTAGAAGGACCTTCAATACATTCCGTCCTCCTCCCACCAGCAACAAAGTGTCTGTCCTGGCCTTGGACGTCCTAGCAGAGGCCGCTGGTTTCCCGCTACAAAGCAGGAGGGAGAGGCAGGGACTGGGGACGAGGCCTGGAAGGCGGGTGGGAAGCAGGAGGAAGAGGCCGGTAACGGGGCACTATCAGCCACGGCCCACAGAAACACACCAGCAGCCAGAGCCGGGGCTGTGCCAGGGGCAGGAGGGAAAAGCCAAAACCGCAGAGGGGTGGGAAGGGGCGGTGCTGGGGAAGAGTGTGCTGGGGGGGAGTGTGCTGGGGGGAGGTGGGGGACAGCTGGCATCCGGGGAGCCAGCAGGTGAGGTTTGGCCCTGGGGCCTGGGGGTGGGGGCTCCACTCAAACTGTGGCACCAATTTGGTGGCCAAGCTGCTGCCTTCCTGGTGAGACGGGGTTGCTATGCCATTCCCGAGGTGGCCAGGCCCTCCCACAGCTTGGCAGAGCCAGCAAGCCCGGCTCAACCCCTCGCACCCCACGGGGAGCCCTGCTGTGGGGTCCCGCCCCCAGGCAGGGGGTCAGTTGGCTCCAGGATTTCCATTTCACTCTCAGGCGGCCAGGTTTCTGCAATGCTCCCCCCTCCCCCGTCTGTCACCACGTCCACCTCCTCCTCGGACTCCTTTCCAGACACTCACTCACGCCGTCCTCCCCGGAACCCTGGGTCCCGTGACCTGGCTGCTCAGGACTTTCTCCAGCCTCCGCCGAGAACTCTTGCCCAACTCCCCCTCTCCGGAGGTTTTGCTGATTAACCAATCTAACTGCTTCCCTAAAACTCAGAACCGAACGAACCTGGGCTGCAGCACGTCAGGGAGCGGCCTGAGAGCAGGCCGGCTCCGCTCATCCGGCTCCGGGAGAAGAGCCCCGAGGGCCCTGCCCTCTGCCCTCCGGCCCCGGACACCCGGTCCCCGGGGACAGACTGAGGACAGCCGGACACCCGGTCCCCGGGACAGACTGAGGACAGCCCAGGGCGGCCGCCCTGCACACGGAGCTCTGCAGACCGCGGCGCTTCCAACACGGACAGACTGGGTGCCTGGAGCTGCTAACTCTGGCGAATGCGCCCGGCGATGGCGGCACTGGGTGCGGGGCACCTTGGGATGGTCTGTACTATTTTTGCAGCTTTTATGTACATCTAAAACGATTCCAAACGAGAAGTTCATTTAAAAAGCAGAAAGACCATGGCTAAGATTACTAATTAAGTTTTGTGTGGATTTGGTCTTGTTTTTTAAAGTGCCCAACGCAGGACAGACCTGGCGCTACACGGTCACTTTAAGACATGGGTTTGCCGGGGTCCCAGCGCTGAGGGGTTCCCACAGGGGAGCCCCCTTCCCGTGATGCCAGGGGCATCAGCATCCTTCAGCTGTGCCACCCCGAGGCCTCGGCCGGGCCTGGGGGAGCCAGTGTGGGATCACCAAGCTCAGCCACCTGCGATCACGCACAGCACCTGGCTCCCAGGACGCCCCCTGGCGGGGAGGCGGGAGGCGCACAGGGGAGGGCAGGGGCGGGAGCGCACAGGTGAGGGCAGGGGCGGAGGGCGCACAGGTGAGGGGCAGGGGCGGGGGCGCGCAGGTGAGGGGCAGGGGCGGGAGGCGCACAGGGGAGGGGAGGGGCAGGGGTGCACAGGGGAGGGGCAGGGGCGGGAGCGCACAGGGGAGGGGCAGGGGCGGGAGGCGCACAGGTGAGGGCAGGGGCGGGGGCGCACAGGTGAGGGGCAGGGGCGGGAGGCGCACAGGTGAGGGGCAGGGGCGGGGGTGCCCAGGGGAGGGGCAGGGGCGGGAGCGCACAGGGGAGGGGCAGGGGCGGAGGGCGCACAGGTGAGGGGCAGGGGCGGAGGGCGCACAGGTGAGGGGCAGGGGCGGGAGGCGCACAGGTGAGGGCAGGGGCGGGGGCGCGCGGGGGAGGGGCAGGGGCGGGAGGCGCACAGGTGAGGGGCAGGGGCGGGGGCGCGCAGGGGAGGGGCAGGGGCGGGAGGCGCACAGGTGAGGGGAGGGGCGGAGGGCGCACAGGGGAGGGGCAGGGGCGGGAGGCGCACAGGGGAGGGTCAGGGCGGGAGGGCGCACAGGTGAGGGGCAGGGGCGGGGGCGCACAGGTGAGGGCAGGGGCGGGAGGCGCACGGGGGAGGGGAAGAGGCTGCGGGGCAGGTGAAGCTACTGAAAGGGGAGGCTTGGGGACTTGAGGCGAGGGCCTGGTTGGTGGGGGAAAAATTAACATTCTTGGCAAAGGCACCGGCGGGCTAAGGTGTTGTGTACGTTTTGGATACAAAGAGAAAGAAGACATGCAACAGCGCGGACAGGGCGCGGGGGGCGGCGGCACGGAAGTCTTCCCGGGCCCCCGGGACGGAATCCTGCCTCCTCTCCATCCCCAAACCTGGCACCCGGCGTGGACGGGCACCCGGACCCGGGCGGGCGGGGGAGGGGACCCCGCCGGGCAGGTTTCCAAAGCGAAGGCGCCTGCGCTCCGCTGCCCCGGGGGAGGGCGCCTCGGGCCACAGGTGGTGCGCCGGGCGCAGCCCCATCTTTGTGGGCAACTTGGGAACGGCCCCCTCTTCACGGCCAACCCCGAGCCCTCTTTGTCCTCCCTCTCCTCCCCGATGGCGTCTTATTTATTTATTTATTTTCTTTTTAAAGAGGGTAAAGCCTATGATGCTGTGGTCCATTCCCTCCGGACGCATGTCCATGGCTGGGAGGGTGGGGAGGGGGGCGAGCGGGGGCCAAACCAAGAAGAGGCTCTTTGGTCGGCTTGACACCGGGGCGCACCGAACACCAACACCCCAAACAACCACATCGGAGGGGACACAGCGGCAGGTGCGGCCGCCCGCCCGCCGGACGCCCAGCAGGTGCCCGGGCCCCGCCCGCCGCCGGTCGCCGCCCGCGCCGCGGGGTCCAGGCCCGCCCGTACTCACGGCCGCTCGGCGGTCCGCGCCCCGGCCCGCAGCGCCCATCCGGCCGCGGCCTCGGTCGGCGCGGGCTCGGCTCTCACGCGGCGCCCGCGCGGCCCGGGGCGCGCTGCGGCCGTTGGCACCTCCGCCGCCGGGCGCGAGGCATCCTCCCGCCGCCGCCGCCCCGCGGGCCGCCAGCCCTTTGTTTTGGAGCCGCGGCCCCGCCGCGCCGCCGTTAACGGCCTCGGAACGCCGTGCGGGCCAATCAGCGCGCAGCGCCGCCCGCGCCCCGCCCCGCCGCGCGCCCCGCGCCCCGGACTCGGCGGCTCGCGCTCCGCCCCCGCCGGGCAGGGGCGCACGTGCCGCGGGGCGCGCCGCGCTGCCATTGGCCGGAGCTGCGAGCGCGGCCTGGTGCCGCCCGTGGAGGCGGGATGCGGGGCGGGGCGTGCGGGCGCGTGCGGGGCGGGGCGGGGCGAGCTCCGCGGAGAGCGCGCCCGCGCGCAGGCGCCTGGCCGCCAGAGTCCCCGGCCGCGTGGAGCTGCGCCCAGGAGGTCCACTGGCTCCGCGCGCGTGGAGCGGCCGCGGACGTGACGGGCTCCCAGCTCCCGGGCCGGCGTGGGGCGCCCGGTGTTTCCGGGCCGGACCTGCCTTGGCGCAGAGCACGGGGTCCTGCGCGCTCCCCGCCCCCTGATCCTCCTAGAACTCTCCAAGCCATCCAGCCTCTGGATCTGCCCCTGGGCCCCAACTCTGCTCTGGTACCCCCAAACCGGCCCCCCAGGCAGCCCGCCCTCTCTCGCTGTCCGCACTGTGTTCCCCAACTCCTATCCGGTCATTATTCTGTTTGTCTTATAGCCGTTCTCTATAGATCGGTTTGTAAATCACATAGTACTTTTAAAACCCCACACTGTTTTTTAAAAATATATACATTTTATTGATTTTTCTTTTTTCTTTTTTTTTTTTTTTAACAGAGAGGAAGAGAGAGGGATAGTGGGTTAGAAACATCAATGAGAGAAATATCGATCAGCTGCTCTTGACTAGAATCAAACCTGGGATCTTTCAGTCTGCAGGCAGGCCTACGCTCTATCCACTGCGCCAACCTGGTTTCGGCAAAACCCCACACTGTTGAGGTCACAATGTATACGACATTTTTATAGGTTAGCATCCTTTAGCTCTGGCTTCTTTTGTGCAATGCAATGTCTTTAGGCGCCACCGGGTTACGCAGAAGGCAGCTGGATATTGCCTCAAACATTTGTGGGAACTTCGCCATTCTTCTAACGCTGTCCTCCGCGGTTTCCAGAGATGTGTTAGCATCGTCACTATTAGGCCTTGCCCTGGCTGGTGTGGCTCAGTGGATAGAGCGTCAGCCTGTGGACTGAAAGGTCCTGGGTTCCATTCTGGTCCAAGCGCACATGCCTGGGTTGCAGTCTGGATTCCCAGTAGGGGGCGTGCAGGAGGCAGCGGATCAATGATTATCTTATTGATGTTTCTCTCTCTCTCCCTCACCCTTCCTCTCTGAAATCAACAAAAATATATTTAAGAAAAACACAAAAAAACTATTAAGCCTTTCAGGGGTCCTTCAATTTCCAACTAGGTTTCCTTTTTCTTGGGAATTGTCTTAAATATTAGCCTTTCCTTGTTTTTGCTAATGCAAATATCTTTTCTCAGCTAGATCGGTGTGTGTGTGTGTGTTTATTTATTATTTTTATTGATTTCAGAGAGAGGAGGGCAGAGGGTTAGAAATATCAATGAGAGAATGGTGGGTCAGTTGCCTCCTGCACGCCCCCTACTGGGCATGAGCCTGCAGCCCAGCCTTGGGCCCCATGAGGAATCCAGCGCTGACCTCCTGGTTCATAGGTCTGCACTCAACCACTGGACCGCACAGGCTGAGCTCAGCTAGTCCTTTGTGAAAAGCAAATTATAATTCCAATATGAGCCGAAGTTTACATACTTTTGTATTCTGCTTTTTGTGGGGAATTTTTCTGTTGTTGCAGCTTTTTATAAATATTTTTAGTGGCTGCACAATATTAAACTTAACATATACCTACCTGCATATCTATGTGTGGCGGTTGGACACGTGGATTATTTCTGCTCTATTTCTGCAGACCCTTCATTCTCTGAAAATCCTAGCACCGGACTCACCATTGTTCTTCGCATCATGGCTCCTGGCTTCATTCTTGGAGACACTGCGTTCCGTTAAAATGCGATTGCAGTATGTATGTGAGCTGTAGGTGACCTTGCAGCACCCTGGCCTGTCGCTCCCTGGCCCCTGTGTGTTAAAGTGTGTGTTAAAGTGTCCCATCATAAAAAATGAAAAGATCAAAGAATGGGAGAAATTATTTGCAAAAAATAGGTTGTCCCTCAATAATGTATATACGATGTAACAGCTGATAACTCACTTAATTCACAGAGATGACTAAATGAAAATGAGGCGTTAGGGTGGGCTCTGATCCAGCCTGACCATGTCCTTGTGAGAAGAGACACAGCGAGAGGGCACAGGGAGATGGCCGCTGCATGCCTGGGAGGGAGGCCGCAGGAGAAACCAGCCCTGCCAGCACCTCGCTCTCCGAGGCCCCGCCTGCAGAACTGTGGAGAAAACATTCTGACCCTGGCCGGTGTGGCTCAGGGGATACGGCCCACAGGTTGAAAACCGCTAGCAGGGTCGCCTAAGACCATCGGAAAACACAGACATTTACATTACGATTCATAACGGTAGCAAAATTGCAGTTATGAAGTAGCAACGAAAATAATGTTATGGTTGGGGGTCCCCACAGCATGAGGAGCTGTATTAAAGGGTCGCAGCATCAGGAAGGTGGAGAACCACTGGGATAGAGCCTCAGCCTGACGACTGAAAGGTCCCGGGTTTGATTCCTATCAAGGGCACATGCTGCAAGAGGCAGCCGATCAACGATTCTCATCGTTGATATTTCTTTCTCTCCCTCTCTCCCTTCCTCTTTTAAGTCAATAAAAATAGATACATTTTAATAAAAGGTTTTATATATAAAAAAAAAATTCTGCCAGGTAACCAGCCTGTGGTACTTTATTGATCTCAGAAGAGGGAAAGAGAGAAACATTCATGAGAGCAAATCATTGATTAGCTGCCTCCTGCACGCCCCACACTAGGGATTGAGCCTGAAACTCAGGCATGCCCTGACCAGGAATCGAACCCTGGTTCTTAGGTCAATGCTCAACCACTGAGCCACACCGGCGGGGAGCCTGTGTCACGGCAGGCCCAGCAAGTGAATACACTGGGCTTTAGTGTAGATGTCACCTAAAGCAAGTCTCCTAACAGGTCTGCCGGTCGGCCTCTGTCTACATATTCTTCCTAAAACCCTCTGGGCAGCCAGACCCAGCAGCCCGCGTAGGTGCGACCCGGTGCGGGCTGGCAGGCTGCACGCAGCAGCAGGGACTGGCGCCCGGGCCGGGGGCTCTGCTTGGCCACATCAGGGATGAAGGCTCTCGGTGGCCCTGAGTGTCTGAGTTCCTGTGAGTTGCTAACAGTTTCCTTTATGACATCAGGCCCATTAGGAAGTGTGCCATTACAGTAGCCATAGCAACCACAAGCCATGTTATGTTCTTTCCAAATTAACACATTCCCAGCTTCGGAATGAAGGAGAGAAAGATGGAAACGCAGAGATGAAATTAAGTTACTGATGGAAGCGGTTGCCATGGCATCGTGCTGCCCTTGGAGCCTGCCAGCTGCCACTGTGATTTCTCCCTTCATCCCACAGATGAGAGATTCCAAGAGAAACAGAGAAAAATGTCTTAATTAGAATTAGTTACTAATGACGGAATTAATATTTTAATAGTAACTCTATACCAACATATGGGGTTCTTCAAAATTTAAGCTAATCCCCTGGCATCTTATTAAGATGTTTATGTTGAAATGCATGTATGAGGTGGGGCCCGAGATTCTGCGTTTTATTTTATTTTTTAATATATATTTTATTGATTTTTTTACAGAGAGGAAGGGAGAGGGATAGAAAGTTAGAAACATTGATGAGAGATGAACATCGATCAGCTGCCTCCTGCACACACCCCACTTTGGATGTGCCTGCAACCAAGGTACATGCCCTTGACCGAAATCAAACCCGGGAGCCTTGAGCCCACAGGCCGATGCTCTATCCACTGAGCCAAACTGGTTTCGGCTGCGTTTTAATTTTTAATTGTAACAAAACATACCTAAGATTTACCATCTTAAACCCCGGATGCTGCATTTTCAACGGGCTCCGGGGATGCTGACCCAGGGGTTCCCTGGCCCATCCTGTGCCTCAGGCTGCGAGAGCCTCTCTCTGTGCCGGAGCCGAGGCGGGGGGTGCGCCTGTGAAGAGGAGAGGCCGCACGGCGGGCTGTCCAGGACCTTCCTGGCAGGGGGACCAGAGGAGGGGAAGGTCCCATCAGTGTGGACAGAAACCGGCCTGCGTTAGACGTGTGGCTGGGATCTGCGTGTTGAGGATCGAAGCTGGAGGAGGGAACAGAAGACAAAAAAGCTCAAAATAAAGCTCAGCCGGTGCTGGGCTCGGCTGTTGCCGTTACAAAGGATGCTGGTGCAAACGCTTTGTACACGTGGCTGTTTTCTCTCCAGTTCTTGTCGAGGGGGGGGGAAAGGCTCAGTAATGGAATCACTGAGCCAAAACACATCTTCTGATCGGCTCCAGTCTCTCCAGATTCCACTGTATTAGTTTAAAGCACCACCGGCAATGGCTAAGGCAATGTACTTCCTTATAACTTCACATGGGGCTTTTATACGGTAATTTTGCTTTTGCTGAAAAAAATAAAAACAGAAAGTAGGGTATGCACAAAATGGCATTCAAAAAAAATCTTCCTCTTTGAAGTCAATAAAAATAGATACATTTTAAATGTGTATCCAGGGGATGGATACACATACACACACATATATCTGAGTATGTGTGTGTGTGTGTATAAATTTTAAAGAGAGAGAAACATCAATTGGTTGCCTCCCACATACGCACAGTGAAGGGAAATCAAACCTGCAGCCTAGGTATGTGGCGCATGGAACTGTGGGACATTGGTGTGTGTGTGGGACAACGCCCAACCCACTGAGCCACACTGGTCAGGGCTCTTCATTTTAATCTGCATTTCCTTATTTATTAATGGCCCAAAGGTTTTCCCTCAGGTAAGCAGACAATATTCTCTGATTGGCTATCAGTTGGGAATGAAGCAAAGTGTCTGTACTTTTGTGATTCATTTTGAAAAAAATAGATTTAAAAAGTGTATTTTTATTGATTTCAGAGAGGAAGGGAGAGCGCGAGAAAAACATCAATGATGAGAGAATCACTGATGGGCTGTCTCCAGCACACCTCACACTGGGCATGTGCCCTGACCGGGAATCGAACGGTTCATAGGGACGGTCAACCACGGAGCCATAGGGACGGGGCAGAAACAGACTTTGCTGATGGGTCACCCATGGCAGATGGGCCCCCCGCTCCCCGGTGGTTCAGACCGGCCTGAGCTGGAAGTAGACGAGAAGATAGTTCCCTCCACTCCTCCAGTCTGTTCACCTCACTGGACTTGGCTAGCTTTCTCCAACCACACCTCCCGAGCCAACGCCTGCCCTCCTGGAGCATCTGTCGGGAACAGCAATGGTAGCAGGCATAACAACAGGGGCAACGCACTTTATCTTCAAGATGTAAACAACTTCGAAGTCATCACTCCAGAAAAAAGAAGACTGAACTAGCAATCGATGACTTCCTGGATCCACCGGAGAACTGAGGTCACAGGACAACCCCCACCCCCACAAATGCATGGGTTTTATCTCCAGGGAGCCCAAAGGGTTCTCACAGTGAAGATGGGAGCAAAACGCCCTTGGTGTTGACTATGGGGAGAGGAAAAACAAGCATCTGAATTACACCCAGGTTGTCCAATCTCCGTAAGGAAGGCCGGCCGGCAGGGAGCTGGCCTCCTCAGAGCTCAGCCAACGGGGGACAGAGGTGGCCGATCTCCAGCCCCTCAGCCTGCCCGCCCTGCTGCAGGGTGGGGTCCCAGGGGAGCACTGTGAAGGCCACAGCCCGGCGCCACGGGCCCGTTAGAAGACTGACACCCACTCACCGGTAAACAGAAGGCACCCGTGGGAACAGGCGAAAATGAACGAAGTTTGTGGACAGAATGTCCTGGAATTCTCAGGCCTATGTGCACCTTTGGGAAATGACATCTCCCACAAAACGCTGGTTAGTTCTAATGATTCCTTTACCGCAGGAATACCAAGTTTTAAACCTCTTGACATCCCTGTCAGCTGCACTACAGCAGTTCCTGTGGACCAGGATGTACCTGACTCTGGGGCTGTCCCCCGGGTTCCCCCGAGCGGCAGGTTTGCTCTGCACTGGAGCCGGGCCGAGCCCAGAAGGACACGGGGTGAATGGGCTGCAGCTGCGGGTGGGGAGCGAGGCCAGGGCCACCCACAGGGAGATCACTGGGACCTGGCCTGTGGCTGCTGCCCAGGAGGGACACAGGTGGGGACGTGGTGCAAGGCCCAGAGAGTGGGGGCTCCCTCAGAGGCCTGACATCACATCCCGAACCAGAAATGCACATCTATTGTCTCCAAGGAAACACCAACGCAAAGCCGAAACACAGAAGGCAAATGTACTGTCTGCGCATCACAGGCAAGTACCGTGCTTCCCCGAAAATAAGACATCCTCCGAAAATAAGACATCCTCCGAAAATAAGACATCCTCCGAAAATAAGACCTAGCGCAACGTTGGGAGAAAAAAAATTAATATAAGACACTGTCTTATTTTCGGGGAAACAGGGTAGCTACGTATCTTTTCAGGGATTGAACTTTGCCAGCCCAGCCTCTCCTGCAGCTCCTCCTGGCCCAGGGTGCCCCCGGCCACAGGCCACCACCCGGCCTGCCAGGGTTGGGACTGCAGACACTGTCCCTGTGGCCAGGGGAGACCATCAGGGAGAGACCCACTCTCCTTTCTGAAACCTGCTACGGCCCTGCATTTCCTCCTGACTAATGAGACGCCAGACTAACGCGGCGTTAGGCCAGGCCAGGCCGGGTCCCGCGATCTGACTGCCCCGTGAAGCCCGGGGGCGGCCCTGGCCTCGCTGGCAGGGACAGGGCCTTTTCTCATGCCTCCGCAGTGGTGCCCGTGTCTGTTCTTGAAGCCCCTGGCACACCGCACGTCTGGGTAACTATTCACCGAATGCACCATCCCTCCCAGGTGCCAGCGCCCGTGGACGGTCCTATTCCATTCAGGACGATGCCCACAGCACGCAGCAGCGGCGCCTGACGCGCGCCCCGTACAGGCATCATACTGATGCTTCGTTCTCTATGGCCTCAGAAGTTCACCTTTGTTGTTTGTTAATCCTCACCCGAGAATATTTCCCATCGGTTTTTAGAGAAAGTGGGCGGAGACAGAGGAACATCGATGTGAGAGAAACACACGGATTCACTGCGTCCCACACGTCTCCCGACCGGGGCTGGGGACCCAGCCTGCAACCGAGGTCGGTGTCCTTGGCCAGAATCAAACCCGGGACCCTTCAGCCCCCAGGCCGACGGGCATCCGTTCATCTCTCTTAAGGACCGTCAACTGCCCCACCCGACCTCTACTTGCACGGCGCCTCCGTTGGATTTTCCTGGGCTGGAAAGCCGGGAGGAGCAGCTTACTTAGTGCATCCTCAGGCCCGCGCTGAGCCCATCCGAGCCCATCCCCAGGCGCGGGCTGTCCCGTTCTCTTCGGGGCGGGCACCCGCTCCGCGGTGGTCTCGAGGATCACTTTTGGATTTCCTGGGGCAGAAGCATCGTGTTCTTCCGTGGGAGCTGGAGGCGGCGGTGGGCGGGTGCTGGGCTGCCCCACCCGGCTTGCACTGATTTCATGTCTTCAAAGGGCACTGGTGACAGAAATACTGGAGTGGAAAACCGCTGTGTGGGATGTGTCCATGCGGCAAAGACTTCCAAAGGCGATCTTTAGAGACCGTCCCTCTTTGGAAGAAACCGGCGTGGCCTTTTGGCGCCTCCTCCCCGCTGGGCAGCTGGCTGACCCTCAGGAAAGCCGTTTCCTCACTGAGGTCGCCAGCCAGCTGCTCCTGCTCACGGACGGAGCACCTTGTGTGGAAGCAATGGCGACTCCGGGATGCCACGCACTGCAGGCCTCCAGAGGAAACCCACAAGGGGGCAGATTCCCGGAACGGCCATGTGGCCACTGGTCCTGGCCTGACCCTCCACACCGACCTCAGCGTCAGCGTCAGCGGCCGCTGTGAGGGGACAGCCAGCTCGGTCTCTCGCCTCCGCGCCGGGGCCTGAAAGCTCTGGCCCTGGTGCCCCAGCCGCTGCACACCCTCGCCCACCACCCCGGTGCCTCCCTCACCCTCTGAGCTAAGAGCAGCTTCTGGTAGCTGCCGGCCTTACTAAAAAGGGGGCATTGGCTCCCCTGCTCCTCTGGCCAAGAAATTCAAGAATCATCCTCTCCAACTCCCATCCAATTAGGTGCTTCCCTCCCCTGACACTATTACCCCCACTCCTGTTTCTCCCCCAAGCCGGGGGCCACAGCGGGTGTCTGGGTTATGGAGCTTAACCAGCCGGGCTTTCCGCCCTGGGACGCACAGCACACGACAGGAGTCAGTCCCTCGGTCCAGCCGGCCGAGTGGAAAGCTTCTCCACACCCAGTGTGAGGGTGCAGGACATTATTACAGAGAGATGTCTTACTCTCAACGTTAGGAATTAGGACATGGGTGACGGGGCAGAAGGCATTAGCAAGTAACAAGCCTTTCCTTTCAGAATGAGGAGGTCCCGCTGTTTCCGGCGTTAGTTCCCTCGGAGGCTCTCCGGGCCCAGGGGAGGGGGGGGTACTGGGTCTTCTGATCCCCCCAGGAGACAGACCTTGGCTTCCAGGTGAGAAGAGCTTTTCAGGATCCTGCTGTCATTCTCAGCCTTTGAATCCACGCACTGTGGACCCCACAGAAAGGCTCTGGCAAAGCCCTGGACACAGTCCAACTGAAAGGTCCCCTCCCTTCCGTCAGATCCGCACCGCGAGGGCCTGCCTCCAGGAGCCGGGCTGGCTCGCAGCAGGTACTCAGTCTGCAGATCTGATCGAGGGCGGATTAGCAAATCGGCATGAAGTCAAGCAGAAAGAAACCCACACAACTGGTTTCTTCTCCCGGGTGATGTGCAACGGAGAGCGGACAGGGTTTCCCCCGCCCGTGCTCGCCACTGACCACCTCTCACTGCAAGCCCCCAGCCTGACAAAGCCCAGCGGGCCTGCGCTTCTCTGAACGGCCCTCGTCTGATGAACGGAACCCAAGGCGGGGGTGTGGGAACCCTGATCTATACACATGGCCCGTTGGTCAGAAGCCCAGTGACAACCTGGGCTTGGGCTCGGCATCTGGAGTGGGGGAGCGGAAGGCAGTCTCCGGGGCTGCCCCTAACCCGGGGCCTGACACGATCTCGGTGCAGACAGCATCGCAATGCAGTTGAATTCTTGGACATCCAGTTGTCCCAAGAACTGCTTGGTGCTTATTGTGAGGAAAACCTACCCACCGACACCGGAAACTTGGGTACCAGAACCCAGACATTTTCAAAGAGCACGACGGGTTCTGACCCTTGTCTCCTGCCTTTCAACATCTCCCACCACATCCCTGAACGCCAGCCCCGGAGGTCTGCCCCCGGCCTCTCCCCGTCCCCGCCTCAGTGAGCCAGCCAGTGAGCTCGTTCACGAGAAAACGCTGCAGCTCCCCAGATGTGCTCCATCACCGTCAGGCCCCATGCTGGGCATGCCCACTTCTGCTTCTACTGCGGGCTCCTCCTTATTCTCCGCAGACCGCTTCCCACCTCACCTGAGGAAGACATGCCATGGGGACCTCATCCACCGCTTCCTCTCCACCTAGAAAATGACCGTCTCCAGCCCCCGCTGGCCCCAGATTCAGAAAGAGCCTCCACACCCCAAGGCCGCCTAGAGCCGCCCTTTACCTGCCCTCTGCCCTGAAGGCCCAACTCCACCCCCGCCCCCTCCCGGCACTGTGCCCCGCCTCCCCAGCTCTGGGTGTGTGTCTGCTCTTCTCAGAGCAGGTCTGTAGTCACCAGTCAGCCAGCTCTGAATACGCCAGTTCTGATTAAATTCAGCAAACGGGGCCACCCAGGAGCTGGTGTGCACCACCAGCTGGAATAGCCGCCTTCTCGCTAAGGCAAGGCACTAATCGGAACTGAAGCGGAAAAGAGTGATTATCAGTCCTGTGCTGAATAAGGACGATGATTATTCTGACTGCTTTCTATAGGATTTGGACAACAAAGAGTGTTACTCTCAAAGATAAAGCAAATGCCGTGCTCCCGTGAGTGTTTCAAATACTCATCATACACTCCTGGAGCGAGTGCAGACAGGTTTTCCTCTCAGATGAACAGAAAGCGGTTAGTTCAATTAGCAGACATTTTAGTGCCATCTTAACAAAAAAATTGAAAGAAAAAAGCATTTAGGAAGACTTGCTGCTTACTGAGTAACTGTTTTTGAGGTCCTTTACTACAGACAGTTGAGATATACGTTCATAATCCTCACCACACGCAAGAGAAGGACACTGGTTCCACTTCCTAGTGAGGGACAGACGCGCCGAAAGCCAGCGCAGCTCTAAGCAGAGGCCAGTTATGGGCCTAAACCCTGTGGTCTTTCTACACGAAACCAGAAACATTTCCCATGTGTTGTCTTGTAAGTATCCTACTGCATGATGCCCAGTGGTGACAAGAACCGCATGTCCAGATCCCTGAAGGACCCATGAGTTCTTAGTCTGAAAACAGGTGCCAATGACACCTGCCCGGGCAGAGGTGGGAAGACACACACGAGGGCGCTGCGCCAGGTACACCTGCACTGACTCCCCCCGCTCCAGCCAGCGGACTGAAGAACAACCTGCAAAACCCAAGGGGGCTCTGAAAAACCACGGAGCCCAGAGCCCAGCCTGTGCTTCTATCACTAATGACCATCAGCAAAGTCGGATTAGCAAGATACACTTATTTGGGGAACGTTCCAATAAAGGACCAGACGAGTTCATATTTTCACACATAAAATTCCAATGAAACTATACATGCACAGTACTATATTATTTTGGTAACACAGGGACACAATTTAATGATTCTAATTTTTTTGTAGTTTTTTTTTTACAAGTCAGGTGCCATAACATTCAAATAATCCATCTTTTAAAAAGTACGTTTACAACATCAAAAGAATTAAGATGAAATATAAACCTTTCTACTTACAATTTTTATACAGATTAACCAAATCACAGATACCACAAATAAATGTTAAATTGTAACAATATAATGCATAAACATTCAGATTCTTAATAAAATCTTCCTTTAACTTTTTTTTAAAACTTACCATTATACTAAATAATCTATGCAGAGTTTTGGGGTACAATACCAAGAAGGCACCAACAGTACAAAGCAGATACAAAGCAGCTTCAGAACTTTCTTGAGTGCTCTAAACAGATAAACAGCACAAAAAGGCAACGAGCTTTAGCGTAAACCTGGTGCAACCCTAGAGAATTCGCTCTGGATTCCCAGGCGCTTCTGATCCACCTCCCGCGCTGGGCTACGGCGAGAGAAACCAGATTCACTCCACTGCTCCATGCTTCTCATCTGCACTATGGGGATATCATATTTCAAACACCAGCATCACAATTTTAAAGCACAAATGCTTTAAAAATGTATAAGCTAAAGAATTGCTCTGATTTTCAAAACCACTACATTTACAAAAATATTTCCCTTAAACTTGGGATTGCTCCAAAACATTGATTTACAAATATAAAAGTATTATGGAAGGACCCAAAGCATGTGTGCATGTGTGTGTATATTAACATACTGTTACCGTACTATATAAAAGTTACCAATTTAAAAACTGTATTAACATATAAGCAAATAAAGGTAAGACAGTCTCCTCTGAATGGAATAGTACGTGGCGCGCGGCGTGGGCAGTGTGCCTGTGACTCCTCAGAGAACCGCGGATGAGCCATGTGTGGGTCCTGAAAGCTAGCCGTTACCTGCACACCGTCGCCTGTGCCCGCAGCAGAGGGAGTCCCTGTGAACACACCAAGCACTGGGCCCTGACAGACACAGGTACTCTGCACCCCATGCACCCAATGGTCTGTGTCTCCATCGGCTCTGAAGACCCGTCAGCAAAGTCATCCTACGTCCTCTCAAATCCACCCCACTGACCTATTAGTATTTTATTTCACACTAAATTAAAGAATCGGAATGTTTCAACAGGAATTTTTTGCTTACATTTTAGACACCAAAAAAGGCATTAGTCTGAAAGCGTATGTGAGCATACCAATAATGAGTGTTCATTCTCACCAATATAGATTTATGACCTGATCTGTACATTTTTAGAGATGCAAGAAGATCCAAATGTTGAGTCTATCATACATAACAGCTAGTACATTTCCCAGGTACCTTAGTTATAATAATTCTCTGAACTATTAAACCAAGTTTGGCATGATTAATTAAAAGCACACAACATATGGCTGCAGTGATTCTAGAATGAGTTAGTGGTTTCAGGCAATCTGACTCCAGCAAAGATGGGGAGAGCCCAGTCCCAGGATTAGTAACCAAGACTGTGGCTTTCTATTTGGAGGACTGCAGATTAACAGCATACTTCCAACATTCCACTTAGAGTCCACAGAAACACGAGTCATAAAACTGTCAATGCTCCTTTTAAAATGAAAACTGACTGACTAACGTATCAAGCAACAGTCATATCTATATCCTGTCGATGCTGTGTGGACCATGACATGCAGCTCTGAGCATGGAGCTGAAGATCATGCATTTTAGGGAAAGACTCTAGATGGAGTTCCAATGACTGAGGATGAGTCAGCCGTCCTTCGCTAGCCCAGGAGGTGTGCGCTCAGGACCCTGGGCGGGTGGGGAGCTAGGGATGCTGAGCAGCCTTTCCCAGGGCTCAGCTGTGCCTGGAAGCAGCCGTGGGGCACACAGGCAAGCCCTCTTTAGAAAGAACCAGAGAATCCAACCTGAGACATTGGGACTTCTTCATCAGAGTTTGAGATTATTTTAGACCTATGATTTGAATAAACAATAGGTCAGAATTTGTTTCTCTACCGTGCAAGTAGGAAAAATAGGGGGAGAAATGCTTTCTAAGTCATTTCATGTAAACCGAAGTGTTGGGCAGTGCCCAGTGGGAAGTGAGGCCTGTAGGCATTTCTGTTCTGAGCACAAACTGAACTGACTGTCCCCTCGGACATGCTGATCCAGAGGAAATCAACACTGAATCTTACATGAATATGAAGATAGAAGATGTACATTTATTTCCATGAGTTACAAGTGCATTTCTTTTCATATTAGCAGGCAATCTTCATAAAACCCATTTTCCATTGCTGTCAAAAATCAAACAAGAAATAAAGGACAGCTGAGAAATGAAAAGCTAAAAATAGAATTATTCCTAAGTGATCTGCTGAATAGCATTTTCCGTGGAACACAACTCAGAGGTAACAATAGATTTTTCATTTCAATCATAGGCATGTGGCACTTGGACAGTCATCTCTGCACAGAAAGCTGTAACAGTCATGCGAGGGTACAGTAATTATTGAACAAGGCAAATATCTCACCACAGAGAGCAGTGGGGGAGTCGAGAGGAGGCACCGCACGGGGATAGAACACCAGGTCAATGCCACAGTGTACAGTGGCAGGAACAAATACTTAAGAGATCAGGAAAATATGGGATTGCGCTCCAAACGTGACTTAGTGCTAGCTTTTTCTGATGGTCTTAGCTCGGCATTATCAGAAACGGCTGAGAGTACTTGGTACTTGAGACAGAACAGTGCTTCATGTCGTGAGCTCATGAAGGCTCTATTACAAACTGTTATAGTGTAGGCTGAAAATGAACTTGAAATGCTGACATGCTGTAGGAGGAAAAAATTGTACACTTTCTCATTTAAAGACGCAGTGTTTACCCTCTGCTAAATCCTCAGGCATCGAAGGTGGCACACCATGTGAAGCAGCGTGGGGTATGCATACCTGGGCGGCCCCGGTGACAGCAGGCAGCCTACTGGTACTTCTCCAGGGCCTTTCCTCAGCACCCTGCTGTGGCCTTTGTACACCTCTCACTAAATCCAGAGTGAAGCTGCCACTTTAAAGGTTTTCGCATAAGTCTTGCAAACACTCTGTTCCGCATATAACACATTTTGGCAAGTGTTATACCTCTATAAATTGTACAAGTAACCACAGTAAGTCTGCAGAGTAAAACTGCTGAGTGCAGTACATTATTCTTTTATTTAGAAAAATGTACTCAGTTTTCTAAAAGCTGGGCAGATAGCACATACCTTAATGTCTGTGACTAACATGATATGAGAAAGGATGCTGACAAGTGCCCCCAAAGATTCCCGGGACATGAGCGCTTGCTGCGGGCGGCAACGCCACCCAGGTGTTTCCACTAGTCCCTGCTCTGGGAAACGATCATGGTGAAAGGTGAGTGCAAACAGGGGCTGTCACTGATTAAAGTGCCCTAGGTGGTAGCCTTCCCTATCATAAAGTGAGACGCCAGTGACGAGAGCCAACTCGGAAAAAACCCTCTGGTGTGACTGCACAGTCAGCAGGGCGTCGTGTGAGAAAGGATTCAGGAGAGGGAGGAACCACTGCATCTTCCAAACCAGAAAGTGATTAGTGACTAAAGAACGGTAAGCAGCAGGTGCACTGAGAGTACATACTGCCACAGGTCACCGGTGGGTGACACACACAGGGGTGCCAGGATCAGTTCTCTGGACTGAAGGAATTCTTTGAAAGCATAAAAGCCACAACTACCAGAAACCGCTCCTCCGAATGGCTCAAAGGAGTCAAGGTGGATAAGCCGAGACGGGCTGAAGACAGGACCAGGGTCAAGAACTGGGAAGAAGAACACCGATGTCTGAGCACATCCAGTCCTCTGATCCCTTGTCCTATCGAAAAACAAACAAACAAACCCGAGTTAAAAAACGCATCACATTTGCCCTGGCCGGTGTGGCTCAGTAGTGAGAGCGTCGGCCCAAACATAGAAGGGTTTCAGGTTCAATTCCTGGTCAAGGGCATGTACCTCAGCAGCAGGTTTGATCTCCAGCCCCGGTCTGGGCACATTTCGGAGACAACCGATTGATGTGTGTCTCTCACATGATGTTTCTCTCTCCCCTTCCTCCATGCCTTCATCCCTCCCACTCTAGAAAGCAATGAAAAAAATATCTCCTCAGGTAAGGATTAAAAAACAAACAAACAGTTGAATCTCATTAAAACATTAGCAGCAGCATGAAAAGTATTAGAATGAAAAAGAATAAGCCATATTAAAACATTACCAACAGCAACATCATGAAAAACAAAAACTGAAAAAGAAAAAATCTACAAAAAGGTCATTTCGCTTGGAACACTCGAGCATGTGAAAAAGGCGGCTTTGCAGGGCGGGGGGCTGTTTTCGAAGGCACCTCTCTTCCGATGGGGACACACGGGTACACACACAGCTGCTCACAGGCTGGGAGCCTCACCAGACTCAAGATGCCTTTTATTTATTTTTATTCATTTGTTTATTAAAAATATATTTTATTGATTTTTTTTTACAGAGAGGAAGTGAGAGGGATAGAAACATCAATGAGAGAGAATCATCGATCAGCTGCCTCTTGCACACCCCCTACTGGGGATGTGCCCGCAACCAAGGTACATGCCCCCTGACCGGAATAGAACCCGGGACCTTTCAGTCCACAGGCCGACGCTCTATCCATTGAGCCAAATCCATTTAGGCAAGATGCCTTGTATTAACCCACTGCGATAATGATCAAAATCAGAGTCTGAGGGTCTTTGTACAAAAACTCCCCCCCCCCCCCCCACCAAGTCTCTTTCTCCCTGGATGGCCAGGTAGGACAAAGCCAACTAGCGGCAGGAAGGGTGTTGTTACTAATGCTCTGACTGTGGCGCAGAAGAACAGCCAAACAGTGCTGGCTGGAAGAGGGCGGCGGCCGGATTCTGGAGAGCAGGGAGCTGTTCCCACGGCAGGAGTGGGTTCTCATCATCCAGCTCAAGGGGAGCTGACCTCTGAGAGCACCCTGAAAGGCAGCTGGTAGCAACTTGCTGACAGTCTTCCCTCATTTTCTGTACATGATAGAGTTCACTGGCTCTCCAGATGTTTGCAAATGGGTCACCTCCATAAGTACAAGGAGCACATTTCCCCTCCTTTATCCCAATGTCTCTATTTCACTTGGAGGAATTATATTTCTCAAAGTGCACTTCAACGAACAGGGAGCAATGAATTCATCACGAGTATCCATCTACACTTAACCCAGAATACTTTCCAAATGTTTAAGGCACTGAAAGTGAAGAATCACGAATGGGTCAAATCTACTGACCACTTACAGGCTAGTGTTTCTCAACCATGAGTGTCAGAATCCTCTAGAGGACATATTAAAACACAGATTGCAGCAGGGATGGGGGATGGACGGACATAGACCACACTTCTGAGAATCACTGCTTAAAGCAGCCACCGTATGTAATGAATCAATTTCACCCCGAAGTTTCTCTTAGTTTTGTACCTTCTTTGGGAGAAGTGAAAACACTGCCACTGAAATCCTTGGCCACTGTCCTCAGACCTCAGTATCTATAATAATCTATAATAATAAAAGCGTAATATGCTAATTAGACCAGACGTCCTTCCGGACAAAGCCAGGGCTGAGAGGGAAGCTCAGGTCCCGGGTGCCTCAGAGGGAAGCTGGTGCCGGCAGCTGGGGGAAGGACGGTCTACTCTTGCTCGAATTTCAAGCATCAGAGCCTCTAATATGAAAATAAAAGGCATGAGAGAATGCAATCCAGACCCAGGTGAGAAGCCCCCAAAGGTCTACCACTTGCAGAATCTGCTCGTCCATAATGCCCCCAGGTGGCTTCCTAGTCTAACACAAGCAGAGCACGCCCTGGGCCGCTTGTTTGCACGCTGCACATGACACTGCTGCTTGCAAAGGACACGCCCAGCCTCTCCATGCAAGTCTGTCCGAAGCACTTCCACAGTAAATGCTTCAGCCCTTGGTTTTAATTCTTTATTGCACCATTCACTTCTACAGGGTTCTAATACAAGCCCAATTCTTCCTCTTCCACACATTCTCTAAGATCAAGATTTGCATTTCCTTTTTTTTGAGCACGTGCCTTTTAAAAATCTACCAATATCACTGTATTGTCCACCATATCTTATTATCTAACCTCATGAGGCTTCCATGCAGGTCTACAGAGATCCTACTTTCTCTTAGATAACTTTTAATTTATATTCTCTTTCCCTCTCTAGGGTTTATTGTATGGTCAAAGCTCCAGGTACCTGACAAATTTAAGATCTATATCCAGGCTGGAATCTAGCAGTCTCTTCAAAAATGAGTTCTTTGAGCTTCTCCTTAGGCAAGTCATCCAATTCCATGTCAAACTTGAATGGTGCTTCAGCGATGGGCTTTAAGAGAAAACAAAATATTTAGTAGACATCAGTTGTCATGGTTAGGAGTCTCTGAAACTTAAACAAGACTGACATCTACTAAAGAACAAGAGCTATGGTAAGTATGTACTTGTGCCCCACATGTCTCAAAGTGCACTTCCTATGTGCGCTTAATAAAGGAACACGGAGCAACTGAATTCATTACGAATATCCATCTGAATTTATCCCAGAATAATTTTCAAATGTTTTAAGGCACTGAAAGTTAAGAATCACAGAAACTTATAGGAGTGAAGGTGATGATATGTTTATACAATCAAAACCCAAGGTACTCAAATAGATGTATTTGATTAAATACATTATAATATCTTTATATGAAGAAATATTATGGAGTGTTAAAAATGAAGTTACAGCCCTAGTCGGTTTCACTCAGTGGATAGAGCATCAGTTTGTGGGCTGAAAGATCCCAGGTTCAATTCCGGTCAAGGGTACATACCCAGGTTGTGGGCTTGATCCTCAGTAGGAGGCTTGTAAGAAGCAACCGAT
This sequence comes from Nyctalus aviator, assembly GCA_036971965.1. Taxonomy (NCBI): domain Eukaryota; kingdom Metazoa; phylum Chordata; class Mammalia; order Chiroptera; family Vespertilionidae; genus Nyctalus; species Nyctalus aviator. The sequence continues at coordinate 9,063,106 of CM072939.1, read as the reverse complement.
CAAGATTCTCTTTCATCATTGATATTTCTCTTTCTCTCTCTCTCCCTCTCCCTCTCCCTCTCCTGTCCTCTCTGGAATCAATTAAAAAATATATATATATAAAATGAAGCTGCAAGAAAGATTCTGCAGTAAACCCTTGATTTTGCAGACCTTGATATAACGATGAACTTTGGATTTAATGGACAAAGTTTTCGGTCTGTATGTCATATGTGAAAATGAATGTCCTGTTAATTTTAAAATGCTTTTAACCAATATTTGCTCATAATTAAATTAATAGGTTATTTTCTTATTAACTCAGTTATTTTTAACAAACTTTAGCCAAGAGGCCATATGTTGGGGTGAAAAACGCTGCAATAATTTCACCCACGTGAACATTACGTATCTATAACTATAGTTTACATATTTAAATGGGAGCGTCATGGGTCATAAACAATGCTCAGTGAGTGACTAGTATGTGATCAAAACTGCATCTCGAGGGGTAATTGGCTCTGTTGTTGAGTGGGGTGATTTTGCAGCAGTTGCAATGCCTGTTTGCCGATGTACCACAGTGTGCTAAGCCAGGCTCTAGCTGTGAATGCACACATTTACTAGACCTAGTCAGTATAAATTTAAAATGACTGTAATACACATAGAAAACTTTTCTCTGAAATGAAGCTTTTCATACATACTTAATTTTAATTACACAAATGTGTCTATATAAGTAAAAACAGGTAAACTATTTTGTCAATTTTTTAACATATGCATTCAGAAAACCTACTTTATTACGTAATGGACTTTCAGTTTTAATTGACGTGCCCTCTCCCAAATTAATTCTTTATCTTGAGGTTTTACTGTATCATGGGAAAATACCCATGTTTATGTTAAACAGAATAAACTCTATTTTGTTTTTAAAATTAAGATACAGAAATGTAAGCTGGGCAGGAAATACTCCAAAACTTTAATAATAATACTATAAAAAGACTAAAAAGTAATCTTTCCTACAAATTTTCTTTTAACTCTCTTTAACTAGACAGCTATTTAAGTATAAGATTAAAACTATCTATGTAAAAAAACTAATACATTATCAATGACAAAAAAAACAAAATTAGCCAATTAATATTATTTATATTTTGATTTTTAAGTATCTTAACTAACATTATGTTATAGAACTAATCTAATGATAATACCAGTTGTCAATCATGGAATGCCTATTCACATATTCCTCACACCAGACTTTATAGAAAGAAAAAATGGGCCCCAAAATCTACACTAAGCTTTGGCCTCTTGAAAGAGGGAAAAGAATTCGTGTCTATGAGAGAAGTAAACAAGTACCCTGTTTCCCCGAAAATAAGACAGTGTCTTATATTAATTTTTTCTCCCAAAGATGTGCTAGGTCTTATTTTCAGGGGACATCTTATCTTTCCATGTGCTAGGTCTTATTTTCGGAGGATGTCTTATTTTCGGGGAAACACGGGTAGCCAGCTCTCCCTGAAGGATGGCTCTGTGTGGGATCACACTGGCTGTCCTACCTACGCTATCCTCATCCTCCCAATCCCCTCCTGGGTATGGTGACAACCAGCCTGTGAGGAGGGCTCAGGGCTTTGGAAATCTACTAGCTCACAGGGTACAGGGCTCCGAAAGGCACACTCCTTCACTAGTTCCCTGTTACTGAGCTGTAGGCATTTTTGCAAGATGTCTTGTTTCTGGAGGAGGGGATAAAGGTGGAAGGGGAAGCTGCTTAATAAATACTTCCTCTTGATTTCTTTCTTTTTCCCCCTTTCATTTATCCATTTTTAGCTGTTATAGCTTTTTCTCTCCTCTTCCATTTCCCCTTCAATTTTAATACCCCCCACCCCTTGGCTCTCCCTCTTTCAAAAATAGGAGTGTGAAGGCTTGCTTTCTATACATATGAGCCTCAACTAGAAAAATCCCATTATTGGTTCATATTGCATTTTTCTCTATCTTTAGTTGGATCTCCAGAATGCTCTGGAGACCTGCTGCATTAACCTGTGTAGTCATCACAGTAGGCTCTTGTGTTCCCATCTTCAGGGATTTATACCATAGTTGAAGTCACCAACCTATAGGGGAATTGTCCAGGCTGAGCTTCCCACCCCCTTAATCTACATGACACCCATCCCCATGCAGGCAGCCTCCTCTCTATCCTCAGGACAGGCACTTTGGTTCTGGTGTCTCTACCTGCCAGAGGCCATGACAATGGTCTCCCATCTTGGACCCCTTCCTTCTCTGTGCTGCCCTTTATCCAACTAGGTCCCAGCCCCACTCCTGCTAGAAGCTTTCTAAGATAAAAGGGCCTGAAGAGGATGGGGGAAGGGTTTCAAGCTGTGCTGACAGAATTAGGCCTCCAGGCAGAGGAGGTAGGCATAGTGGCAGGACCAGGTACAGCACCAAGTAGCTCTCAGAACAATCTACAAAGGCCATCTGGGCCCCTCCTGGCTGGGCCTGCTGCTGACTCACATATATATAAATATCCCTGCAGAAGCAGCAAGGAGCACAGGCGCTTACCTCATCACTTGGGTCATAATACTGCTCCAGATACGGGTGGGCTAGTGCCTGTTCTACTTCAATCCTCTTGTGAGGGTTGAAGGTCAACATTTTGTCCAGTAAATCCAGAGCTACAAAGAGAAAGTTTTGCAGTGGTGAGAAACATAGGAATAATCACAAATACTTTCCATTTCCTGTTTAAGTAAAGTGATTCACAAACAAATGAGCTAAGCATTGCCTTGGGAAGAAGAGTCAGCACAATGGTGTCTATGATGTCTCTGAGCTTCTTAAGACTATCACCATCTGACACTTGCAGACCCAGACTGAGAAAGGTGATGCTCAGCCAAAGGCTGAAAGTGGAAGACGACAATTCAAACCCAAGTCTGTCTGCCACACCTGGACTTTCCCTAAATCACTACTCTGCTTTGTAGATGTCAAAAGCAACAGTTTTATGTATGTACTTCTCTTAAGTCAACTCCAAAGTGATTTCTGCAATGGTCAATTTATCTTTCAACACACAGGAGCCGTCCAAAGCAATGGAAGAAACAGCCACTGTCCTCCTATGTGGTTTCAGTCCCCTTCTTCCAGGTCCTGGCCAAGGTTCATGTGTGAAGCAAAGGTGCCCCATCTGTTCTGCAGCTTGCACCTTTCTCCAAGGCCCCAGACTAAAAGCATCCTCTCAATCTGACCATAGTTAGCAGCTGAACATTTCTTTCATGATGAGAGTGTAACAGTAGGAAGCAAGTGTGGGATCGACAGGAACGAGATAGGAGAGAGGGGGTTAATGGACAGTTTATCCTAATGGACTCCTCCACACCTAGTATCCTGGGAACATCTCAAATCATGAGGATAGCCAAAGGGCATGGCAAACTCCAGCTGAGACAAGGGTTAAGGGAAGTGTGACAGATATTTCCTGGATTTAGTATCAGAAGTAGATGTCAATGAGAAACAATAAATGTCAGAAAACACATTACTGAATCAAACCCACCACCCCTTGGTCACTGGACAATGCTTCTACCAACTGAGCGACACAGCTGGGGAGTAGGAGACTTCTTTTAAAAATGTCTCTTATTAACAACGCTCAAACCAGTGGTTTTCAATTTAAGTGGCAGGTCCTTTCTTTAAATCCTAAGAGGAGCCAAAAAGCTATCCAAGCCTCTCCTAATTCCTAAAGAATATAGTGACACTTAACCAAACAAAAACCCACAGTGGCATCTATGTAATGAAGCAGTGATAATTTATTAGGTTATCGACCTCATCCACATGCCATTAAGCTCTAAGTGTAGAATGGTAGAGGAGAATAATTTTACTCATTCATTTAATCCTTGAGAGCAACAGGCCAATGCACCTTCTATGTGACTGCTTATGTGCTAGGAAGCCAAACTCCAGAGCAGTTGGAGGGCTGCAGAGGCACCTAATGCCTGAGGTCACTAGAAGGGCGTGTGATTGTTAATGTGCGTGCATGCTTTTGGCATGCTCATCTAACGCCAACTAGTGTCTCCCCTAGTTGCATGCCACCCATCTTGATCTTCAAGACAATTAAGAGAAAATAAATGTGGTAAACCACAAGTTGGGCATAATGAGAAATTGCACACAGCAAAGAATTTTTCTCAAATCCCTAAGGGGAAATGTAAAAAAAAAATTTTAAGCACATGTAATGAGTTTTTGCCTCTATTAATAATTGTTTTTTTAAAAAATATATATTTTTATTGTTTTTTTTACAGAGAGGAAGAGAGAGGGATAGAGAGTTAGAAACATCGATGAGAGAGAATCATCAATTAGCTGCCTCCTGCACACCCCCCACTGGGGATGTGCCTGCAACCAAGGTACATGCCCTTGACCGGAATCGAACCAGGGATCTTTCATTCCGCAGACCGACGCTCTATCCACTGAGCCAAACCGGTTTCGGCTATCAATAGTTGTTTTAACACACACGAGTTTACCTTAGGATATCAGGGAACAATGACATTTTGTTCTACATGTTAGGAGACTTGTCAGAGCAGAGGAGGCTCTTGGGCATCTAGACATGTTAGGATTTGACTGAACAGTCTGGGCAGCAGAGGAGGTGTCATTTCTGTAGCTGTGACAAGGGTCTCAGCCTACATCTGGCTTGGTTTCAGAGGAGGCTCTCTCAAGGGTCAGGACAGTGCAGCATGATGGTCAAGAACTGAGGCACCTCCTGCTCACATCTGAGTCCCATGGAATAGCAGACAGATATATGTACACATGACACAACCCTTGCTGAGTAAGTTTTAGAGTCTTATCTGTAACACAGGTAATAAAATCTACCTTACCACTCCCCCCACCCTTCAAAAGAGCTCACAGACACTTCCCCAGAACTTTGCTGGGATTAGAAGTCATTTGTCCTTTTGCCCAATTAGACACCATCTGTGTCAGAAAAAGTCCAGGTCAGCCTAGCCAGTCTCATTCTAAAGCAATATTTCTAAATAGTTGGGGGTGGAGTACGTTCCCACTTCAAGGCACCTGGTAGTTTAAACATTTCTAAAACAGATCTCTTAGTTCCTTCAAGTAAAAAAATTCTAGGCCCTTAATCTTCCAGGTAACAATTTCAAAGGAAGGTAACTTTTTATTTTGCTACTTGGAAAATAATTGGATCTCTAGCTTCCCTTTACTGCAAGTGATATTTCTAGCATTAATCACAGCTACAGAAGGGGAAAAGGAGAGAATGGGAAGCAGCTGGCAGGTGCTGATCCCACAGTTAGAGTGCCCAGCCTCCCCCTCCCACAGCACACAGCAATCCGCTGGCACCATTCAGATGGCATGAATCACGCTGCCTGTGCATGTTTCCTTGGACACAGGTCTTATTTCTCCTAAGGGACTGAAGTTCCTCCAGGGCTGACCGTGACCTCTGACTCTCCCTGGTGCCCTCTCAGAACCCACACCTTCTCTTTAGTTTCAGTGGGTGCTTAGCAATATAACCCCACCCTGGCCCATCAGGCTTCCCCCATCCCGCAGCCTAGACCCCATGGCTCTCCATCACATGGCTTTGGGTCCATCTCATCTACCCAGCAAAACTGATCCTGGATCAAGGCTGTCACTTCCATCCTCAACCGAGTTTTTTTCTTTTTTTTTCTTTTTTAAATATCTTTTTACTGATTTCAGAGAGAAAGGAAGAGGGAGAGAGACATAGAAACACCGATGATGAGAGAGAACCATTGATTGGCTGCCTCCTGCATGCCTCCCACTGGGGATCGAGCCCACAACCTGGGCACATGCCCTGACCAGGAATAAACCTCTTGATTCCTGGTTTCCTTTATGTTTTTGTTTTGTTTTGTTTTGTTTTGTTTTAAGGAAGATAAGTCATTCTCCATGCAGAGATCAGGAAAAAAATATTGAATACTCTAAATACTTGTTAGTTTCTGATGGTATGATTTTTAGAAAAAAGTATTTAATCATTATTTTTTTGGATTTATTTTGATGTGTAATAATTTAAAATGATTTTCTTCCAAGTAGCTATTAAACTAGCCCAGCACCATCTGTTGAATATTATTTCTTCCCCCTCAAGATTTGAGAGAATCTGAAGCTCGATCCCTTTGAAGAAAAATCTGTAATACTGCTGGTTCAAGGGATTCAACAATCAGAAATTTCTAACAAACATGTGAAAAAAATATTCATTCTCACTCTTAATTAAAGAAAAAACAAATTAAAATGCCACTTCTCCCCATTTGGTTGGCAGACCCAAAAGTTCCATACCCAGCCAGAATAGCTGGAACAAAAGACATGTGACGAATTGCCAAATCATCCTCCAGAGAGCATCAACCAATTTACCCCCCACCAGCTGTCTCTGAGAACATCGTTTCCCACAGCCTTGACCACCCAGTGGGTTATCAAACTTATTGATGCTTATTACTGTGATGAGTGGGGGAAACTGAATTAATGACTTTTCTTTCTTTTCTTTTTGCCAGACTAGATTTTTTTAAATCCAAGTAAATGTTCTTTATAAGAACACAAACAGTGAAAGTAAAATCATGAGAATAAAGTATGACAAGCAAGTACCAACTAGAAGAAAGATGGTGTGTCCATACTAATTCAAACTAAATAAATTGTGAAGCAAAGCCTTAACTAGACAGAAAAGGGTTAATTACTACACAGTGATAGTTTCAAATCACAGGAAAGACACAAGACTTCTAATTGTGTATACATGTACAGCTTTAACACCCAGGGAAACCACTAAAAGAATAAACATACAAGACAATTTTCAAATGAGTAAAGGGAAAAATGAAAGAATAAATGTATAAAAAAAGTACTTCCATCTAATGATGGATATGTCATAATATATTTGATCAAACCCATGGAGTGTACACCACCAAGAGTGAAACACAATGTAAACTATGGACTTTGTACACTGAAGATGTGCCAATGTAGGTTCATCAATTGTAACAAATGTACTGTCCCATTAGGGGATGTGGATAATGGGAGAGGCAGGCATGTGGGGGGCAAAGGAGAGAGGTATGTGGAAAATCTCTCTCCCCCCTCAATTTTGCTGTGAACTTGAAACAACTCTACAAACGCCAGTGGTCTAGACATTTGCACAACCCTATTACTAATATAATACAGGTACTATTACTAATCCTATTTTATAAATGGGAAAACTGAGTCTCAGAGAGTTTAAGTAGCTGTCCAAAGTTCAGATAGCTAGTTAAGTTGCTGAGCTATGGATTGAACCCACAGGTTGCAAAGCCTGTTCTCTTAACACAAGATGCTGTACTGTTTACTCTAGCATTGACAACTTCATATCTCTACTTTATTCTATTTATAGTCTTTCCCTGCTTCATTGTAGTAATCCAAAACCTGCATTTCAACATTAATTTTCTGAATTTTAGTGGTGTAAATTATTATCTGAACAGACCAATCTCAGAAGTTTATAACCTTAACATAAGGAAAATCAGCTTTAAAAAAAAGGTCTTATAAATATTCTGATATAAAACATGTCTATAGGAAAGAGTAAGAAAACAGAGGGAAGCCTGAGAGCAACAAATAGGCATTATCCAGTAATCATAAGCTAACTTTACAGGCTAGTGACCTCATGATTTAATAAATAAAACAAACACAAAAACAAGAAACTAAACCTAAGAAAAATAATCAACAAAATAATATTTACCTTTGGAATCAGCATTTGGGAACAGCCTGTTCCATGGCACCTTATTTTTGTGTGGGAGAGAGAGCAAATAGTTTCTAGCTTTTAGATTGATTATGCAGTTCAGGTCTTCCTGTGATGGGGATCCAAGAATACCTATTAGATAAAATAATTACCTGTTAATTATCGAGACCAAAGTAAACTGACCACACACCATCAGCTGTAGGGCAGAATGGGCCTTGATAATTAATGTCTTCTTACACCACCTGCCATTGCTTACCTATCTTATTAACAAGTTGTTGTTTTTTTACAAGGATCCTTATCATTTTGAATCAAGGATCATTAAAAACTTATGTCTGTCATAGATTAAAGAGCTGTTAAAATTCTTAATTTAATGAAATGACTCTGATATAAACTAAAGAAATGAATAAATCTAGTCCCTAATGAGCTCTTACCCAGAATGTGGTTCAGCTGGTCAAGGTAATGCTTCCCTGGGAAGATGGGCCTGTTGGAGAGCATCTCTGCCAGAATGCAGCCCACAGACCAAATATCAATGGACTTGGTATAGCCCTGCAAGAGAAAGGGAGGAAAGACAGAAAATGTTATCCGGCATTATAAGACTAAATGAGATCTTCTTACATGACAGGCACATGATTGTTAGGAGTTTTAGCCTCTCCTTTGGCTCTATAATTAAAAAACAAATAAAAAAAAAGAGAAACTAATAATTTTGTTTTCTTAAAGGATGTTGAACAACCAAATCTATTTAATTTTTTTTTAAAAATATATTTTATTGATTTTGTACAGAGAGGAAGGGAGAGAGAGAGAGAGTTAGAAACATCGATGAGAGAGTCATCGATCAGCTGCCTCTTGCACACCCCTACTGGGGATATGCCCGCAACCAAGGTACATGCCCTTGACCAGAATTGAACCCGGGATCCTTCAGTCCCCAAGCCAACGCTCTATCCATTGAGCCAAACCGGTCTCGGCCAAATCTATTTAATCTTATTGATCTTCAAAGTTGATTATGTTATTATGAAATAAGAGTTTCCAAAGTATACTTCATTCTTTTCAAATAATTCGAGAGAGAAAATTCGCATCCTTAGAAATTGAAGCTAGAAATAAGAAAAAGCAATCACCCTTTTAGTTTAGAGGATTTGTAACCTATTAACTCATTTTGGAAACCTGGAAACTAACTCAAAAGAAGGGGCACTATTATACTTTCGGAATATTTTTACCCATTTTGCAAATCATTTTTTAAAGAGTCAAGCTGAAGCCCAGCCAGTGTGGCATTGTGGTTGAGCACTGCCATGAACCAGGTGGTCAACGGTTCAATTCCCAGTCAGAGCAAATGCCCAGGTTGTGGGCTCAATCCCCAATAGGGGGCATGCAGAAGGCAGCCGATCAGTGATTCTCTCATCATTGATGTTTCTATCCCACTCTCCCTCTCCTTTCCACTCTATAAAATCAAAAAAATCCCACAACCCCCATGAATCTAATTCCACAGAAGCTCTCAATGCTTGCCACCTGTTTCATAAGCCTAACAAAGGTATACTTCCCTTTTTCTTGCTTTTATGTATTTGTTCAATTATTTTTTCTGACCAAGATTCACACTTATAAGAAGAGTTTGCCTGCGAATTGGATGCACTTTCACAGCCACTTGGAGATCAGAGGAACACATGTCAATTGGAAACAGGATTATCGTATCATATAATTTTAAAGAATCCGTAGCAGTTCTTACTCTTTCTACACCTATGTTTTCTCCAAATTATAATCAGCTAAATCTGATAACCTCTAACACCAACCCAGCCTACATCCAGCAGTGGCAGCAGCAGTTGTAAAGGCTGTCACAGCCCTAGCTGGTGTGGCTCAGTGGATAGAGCATCAGTCTGTGGACTGAAGGGTCCTGGGTTCATACCTTGACTGCAGGCTCCTCCCGGCATGGGCCCTGGTCGGGGCTCACGCAGGAGGCAACCAATCAATTTGTTTCTCTCACATCAATGTTTCTCTCTGTCTTTCCTTCTCTCTTCCACGCTCCCTAAAAATCAATGGGAAAATATCCTCAGGTGAGGACTAACAACAACAAAGAGCTGTGACGGGTGAAACATCAGGAAAGCTAGGCAAGGACAAAGACCACTTATTTTAACAGTGACCAGAGAGGCACTCTCTCCAACTCTGCAACCTGTCAGCACTACTCCAGCTGAGGCCAAAATCCAGGGCCCAGACTTCAACGCTGAACAGAAGATTAGGATAGCACCTTGGTTGTGCCCAAACAGGCCAAGACTGAACCTAGGTGGAGACAGGTGTATCGAGAGGGAGGCTTATTTTCTTTATATGCAAACTTGCTCCTTACCTTGGAATTCAACATAATTTCTGGAGCCCTGTACCAACGCGTGGCTACATATTCTGTCAGGAACCCTGTGTGATCATGGTCTGGATCTGCCACTCGGGCCAAGCCAAAATCACAGATCTAAGAGAGAGAGAGAGAAAATGGACACCTTAGAGATTCTTAACCAATTTAATATTAAAATATCATAAAATAGACAATAGCAATAATATCAGTAATAAGTAGTTACTAGTATTTCTACGTGGCAGGTACTTTGCTGGGAATCCTACATACACATTCTTATTTCATCTCACAAGTATCTAGTTAATTGATATATGGCCAAAAGAGTTTAAGGGGATCATAAGTTTTAACTTTGACTTGACTTCTTTTGAGACTTTCATGTTGTACCTGCTGTACCCTATTAGTTTCTTGTAGAGACTTTTCTACCAATACCTCTGAAATGAGTTGCAGGAAGCAACATGAGGTTTACTAGCAACATGATCCCATTTGGCATGATTTCCAACTTAGAGAAGCAATGAATGACTGATTTCTTCTTACATATGAAGGAGTCCTCTACGCTATTCAGTGTCCTCACCTACCATGCTGGACTACCACCGACCCATTTCAAGTATGTGTGGCTTGAACTTCTTAATACATCTGTGACCCATCGATTCTCTTTTTTAGAGCTAACACTTTATCTTCTAACTCAGCCTGGCTTTTGTAGTGTAATTGGATACCTGAAGCCACATTCTGAATTGTGCAAAGAAATACTGCATCTTGTCAGCAGCAAAAAACTAGCATAAGTCTGAGATCATGACCACAGATACTATACCAGCATCAGACTGGATGGATCTAGAATTGATACACAGCTTTCTGTGGGTCTGCTGAATTACAAAACAAATCCCAAATAGATTTTTTTTTAAACCAGAAAAGAAATTCACAGACCAACGAGGTTATAAGTGTCACCACACTCCTCTGGACTTAGCAATAGCTAGTCTCCCTGCCTACAATTTAATTCATCCTCTAAATCTTACCTAAGTGTCATTTCCAAAATGTAAGTCACCTCTCTGGCTAAAAGCCTTTCAACCTTTGCCTACTGAATGGAGCCCATACTCTTTAAGCATGACTTTCAAGGCCATTCACTGTCTTTATCTCGTCTCTCCCACTGCCATCTTTGTCTCAGACCTGCTCCTATTTACTCCAGACCACACTGACCATGCGATGCCCTTTCCACTGTGTGCCCTACCTATGCCATTCCTACCCAAATACCCAGCTTAAAAGTTATTCTTCTGAGAAGTTTCCCAGGAGTCAGCACCACTTCCAAGAATTGCTCACTTTTCTGAACTCTTCTAATGTTTTGTTAGACGTTTATTATATGTAAGTACACAACCATAATCCATGGTAGTTGTGCATATCCCTGTCTCCCAAGCAAAAATTTAAGTTGCTAGAAAAAGGCAATACTCGACTTACTTTTTATTCCTAAATGTCCTATACATAGTGAGCTCTCAACATTTGATGAACAAATGCCTTACTTTAAATGTTTTAAGAAGTGTAACAACTGGGGTGAATTAATTGAAAGACATTCTATTTCAGCAGGTCTTGAACAACATCTTTTTGTTATAATGTTGATAAAAAATTTAACTCTTGCATATATCAATTAGTAAAGCTGGTTTCATTACATGTCATTTTGCATAAATTTGAAGAAACCATCAATGACATTAAGTGAGGATTTCCTGTATTTTCACAAGAATGGAATTATTAACAAGCTCTTAAAATAAACATCAAGGTGACTGAAAAAGTAAAACAAAGGGAAAAAAGATGGGGACCAGCAGGAAGGTAGGGAGGGAGGGTGTGTGAGCAAGAGAGGGAGTGATAGAGCTATGTGTGGACGTGTGTGGGTGTGGGTGAGTGAAATAGAGACAATTAGACCCTGCAGTTCTAACAGGGAGCTCCCAATCCGGGAAGTCTTAGACGGCAAAACCCCACGGCCGTGCAAACACTCCGGGGAGGACACCAGCGGCACTGAGACCATGCCCTCTTGAAGAACAGAACTGCTTGAGACTAGAATCCTAGCCTCGACACTACCCAGTCTGGTCTCAAGAAGCAAACCAGGACATGACAGCCGCTCTGGTAGAAGACCTGTCACCCCAGCTGCAAACCCGCAGACCCTGGGACCTCTACCTCCAAAGGTGCACCGCCTGACAGCACAGGACACCCATGCAAAACATATATGGTGTCAAAACAAGCCAAAGGAAAATCATTTGGGCAAAAAATGAAAAAGGATCGCAAGTCAAATTATAGAAAAGATTCCTTTATTAAATTTTGGTTGAGAATATGTTTGTATATTTTCAGAAAACAACTCCGAGACTATGGGGATTTCTGCAACAGAGAGGAATTGACAGGAGTGCTCCAGCCATGAAGACAGAAGAGAAACAGTCCAGAGATGGAAGATGTTGATGATGCCTTGCCATACTATCAGTCAGCAGCTGTGCGTTACTGCAGGTTGTTACCCAGGACCATGCCAGAGAGGGTTGGACTGCATTACCACCATTTGCCCACCATCCAGAACTGAAATATCATTGCTGACATGTACACAGAAGGAACTGTTTGACATAGAAATTGGGACTCAAAAAAACTGTTTACCCAGAAAGAAACTCACTATAGACTGATTTATTTGCCTCTCAGCATAACCATTATTGCTTGTCTCATTTTTGGTTCTTATTTTATTTTATTTTTTAAAATATATTTTATTGATTTTTGTACAGAGAGAAAGGGAGAGATAGAGAGTTAGAAACGTCAATGAGAGAGAGTCATTGATCAGCTGCCTCTTGCACACCCCCCACCGGGGATATGCCAGCAACCAAGGTACATGCCCTTGACCGGAATCGAACCCGGGGCCCTTCAGTCCTCAAGCCGACGCTCTATCCATTGAGCCAAACCGGTCCCGGCTCATTTTTGGCTCTTATAAGTGTATTTCTAGTATTACGTGAGCTCACTCATCTAGGGGAAATGATGAACAACACAGACCAATGAACAAGAACAGCATCGAACAGACTGTCGGACCTCAGTGGGAAGTAGGGGAGGGTGGGGATAAGGGAGAGAGAGCAACCAAAGGACTTGTGTGCATGCTTATGAGCCTAACCAGTGATCATGGACAACAGGGGGTAAGGGTATGCGTGGGGAGGGGTTTGGGATGGGAATGGGGGGGGACGATGACAAATATGTGATACCTTAATCAATAAAGAAATTTAAAACATAAAGATTTAATAATTTAAAAAAAGTAAAACAATAAACAAACAAAAACAGGTGCTCAGTATAGAAAAATAAATAAATAAAAATCAGGGTAAAAGTTACCAGACTAAAATATAAATTAATAAACTTGTTAATAAAATGACTGTTCAAAGTGGCAATATTAAGGAAGAAAGAAAAATTAAAATTGGAATTAGTAGCTTTCCTTCACTAGGAAGGACAACTGAACATATCACTATGCTATAATACATGTAGTGCAGGTATGTCTTATTGAAATACATGATTCACAAACATTTTATCTCATTTTGTGGGTTGTCTTTTTACTTTTTTGACAGTTTACTTTGTAGCACAAGTTCCTAATCTTTTTTTTTTTTAATTATTATTATGGCTTTATTCATTTTAGAAAGAGAGGGAAAGAGAAAAACATCGATTTGATTGCCTCTTGTACGCACCCCAACTGGGGATTAAACCCACAACGGGGGTTTGTGCCCTCGCTGGGAATGAAACCAGCACCCTCACTGCGCATGGGACAATGCTTAATCAACTGAGCCACACCAGCCAAGCACAAGTTCCTAATCTTGATGAAACTCATTTTCTTCTTTTGTTGCTTGTGCTTTTGGTGCCAATGTCAAAGAAGTTCTGCCTAATGCAAAATTGCAAAGACTTCTATGTTTTCTAAATGTATTCTAGTTGTAGCTCTTAAATTTAGGTCTTTGATCCATTTTTAGTTAATTTTTGAGCATGACGTGAGGTGGGGCCCAATCTCATTCTTTTGCGTATGGCTATCCAGTTGCTCCAGGACCATTTGTCGAATATTCTTTCCCCAACAAATGACCTTAGAAATCTTGTCGAAAATCAGTTGATCATAAATCTATGGGTTTATTTACTGACTCTCAATTCTATTCCACTGATGTATATGACTACTCTTATGCCAACATCACACTTTTTTTTATTACTCTATCTTTTTAGTAAGGCTTGAAATCAGAAAGTGTCTTTCAATTTTATTCTTTTGTAAGGTTGTTTTTGTTATTCTGGATCTGTTGAATTTCCACACGCATTTCAGGAACAACCTGTTCTTTTCTGCACAAAAGCCAACTGGGGCTTTGATAGGGACTGCATTAAATCTATAGATCAATTTGGGGAATATTAATATCCTAAAAATAGCAAGTCTTCCAATTTATGAATATGGTATATCTTTCCATTTATCTTCTTTTTTATTTTTCAGCAGGTAGGAAAACACTTTTATTATTAGCCTTAATTCATTCATCATGTAGTGTACAGCATGGATGCCATGGCCAGAGGAGCTGTAGCGATCTTTCCTGGCAGTGGCTTGCCCTTCCAGTCCAGATGCCAGGCTTCTGTCCATCATATCAGGGAAGCAAACTCTCCCTTCCCAGGAGTTTCTGGAGTGTTGAGGGTCAAGACTATCCCAGGATTGTGTAAGAATGTCCTAGGATTAGAAATTCAGTCTCTCCATCTTGGCTAGGGTTTTGGGGAAGACAAGGCAGGAGCTTGGATGATCAATCATTGGTTTCATGATCACTTAAAAAACAAAAAAGACAACCATTTCACAGTTAAAAAAAAAATGGAGTCTGAAAAGAGAAGCTGGGGTCCATGGTTTGGGGAATCCTCTTGAAGCCCAAGCAGTATGTTTCCTTGAATTCTTCAGAGCAGGCCATGGTGCCCCAATGTCCCGTCCAACCACTGGCTGGAGCTTACAGGATCAACTAAAGGTACATCCTTTCGAATAGCAGCATGTTTCAGATCAGACTTACCCACCAGATGTATGAAGAACAGAAGGGAGACGGTGACAGTGCGCAAGAGCAACAAGTGCTGATAGCATTGGGGCTGGGATAGGTACTGGGCCTGCATGTACTCGGTGAGGACCACCTGAGCCTTCTCCAGAAGGTTTTCCATGTGCACTGGGTCTGAGAGGCCCACAGCATTGGGTGTGAACAGCATGATGGCCTTGAGGCAGAGGTACTTGGCTGAATCAACCTTCAGGCAGTCCAGCTTGCCTGCCTTTCCTGGAAGGTGCACATCCAGTCCACGAAGGCTACAGGGTCGTGGGCATGGCATTCAGACCAGTCATGGCCAGCAGTGGCGCTGTGTGCAAGGGCAGCACAGCTTGTGATGCATTCAATGTAGCCCAGGTGCAGCAGCGCCACCTAGTGGGCCACAAGGTCAGGGAAGAAAGGCCTATGGCACACCCAACTCCACCTTGCTGAATAGCAGCTCCATTGCCCGCTCACACACTTGTCCAGGCCCAGTACCACGTCCAACCCTGCTGCTGCCAGCACAGAGCCCAGGAGTCTGCCTGAGGGTATCTAGGCCTTCTTCTTTTTAAAAAATATTTGTATTGATTTCAGAGAGAAAGGGAGAAGGAGAAATAGAAACATCAACAGTGACAGAGAACATCAAAGGCTGCCTCCTGCACAGGATCGAGTCTGCAACCTCGGCAGGCACGTGCCCTGACCGGAATCGAACTGTGGCCTCCTGACTCATAGGCCGACACTCAACCACTGAGCCATGCAACTGGGCTCTAGGTTTTCTTGAATGCACATTAATTTTTGTCAGACTGAATCCACATTCCTTCTTCTTACCTAAAACATCTGTAGATTTCCCTACTTATTTAGCTTTGCTACCTATTAAAATATAAATATGAATATATATATAACCCATATTCAAGAGAATTCTAAGGACTGTAAAGAATCTAGAGTTTTCCTGCTTACTGGAAATGCCTTATTTGGATATTAAAGTCATTGAGGTTTCCTGAGTATTCTTCTTAGATGATTATGTTAACTTACACATAATGCACATGATCCTAGTTTTATATCCTCCTATATAATAAAAGCCTAATATGCAAATTGACCAA
Source organism: Nyctalus aviator (assembly GCA_036971965.1). Taxonomy (NCBI): domain Eukaryota; kingdom Metazoa; phylum Chordata; class Mammalia; order Chiroptera; family Vespertilionidae; genus Nyctalus; species Nyctalus aviator. Next base: position 9,047,080 of record CM072939.1, on the reverse strand, counting down.
ATGGAGGAACAGGAATAACTGGTCGCTATGACACACACTGACCACTAGGGGCAGACGCCCAATGCAGGAGCTGCCCCCTGGTGGTCAGTGCACTCCCACAGGGGGAGCACCACTCAGCCAGAAACCAGGCTCATGGCTGGTGAGCACAGTGGTGGTAACCTCTCTGCCTCTGTGGCCCACTCCCAGGCCTAAGCCGGCAGTTGGACATCTCCCAAGGGCTCCTGGACTGCAAGAAGGCATAGGCTCACCTGTGCCTTCTTGCAGATTAGGGCCGGCCCTTGTGGCTCAGTGGTTTAACATCAACCTAGGAACCAAGGGGTCACAGTTTGATTATCTGTCAGAGCATATGCCCAGGTTGCAGGCTTGATCTCCAGTACAAAGTGTGCAGGAGGCAACCAATAGATGATGCTTTTCTCTCATTTATGTTTCTATCTCTCTCCCTTTCTCTCTTTAAAAACCAAGAAACATCTATTTTTTTAAAAAGTACATTATGTAAGAACATAGAAAAAACTTTGGAAGAAAATACACCAATCTGTTATAGTGGTTACCTCTAAAGAGGAAGAAACAATGGGATGGAAAAGATGAGAACTAGCACTCTTAAATTTTTATTATTTTTTTTTGCCATAAAAATGTTTTCACGTATTTCTGGTATAATTTTAAATATGAGTAACAATAAATAAAAACATGCCCAGTAAAAGTTTTTTTCAATATGTATCATCCTAAAAGTAAAGAACCTGCCTGACCTTGAGATCACAGGTGGTGTTGAGCAGCAGGTTGGAAGGTTTGAGGTCACGGTGCAGTACGTTAGCTGAATGGATATATTTTAATCCTCTGAGGATCTGGTAAAGAAAATAGCAGATATGGTCGTTGCTGAGGTGTTGTGTCTTCAAGAGCTTGTAGAGATCTGTTTCCATGAGGTCCTGTACTATATATCTGTTTGGACAGGTTAAGGTAACACACCCAACAGCTGGACACACTTAGCAAAGCACTGAAAACAAATGAAACCTTACTCAAGCAGTTCATTATTACATCATGAAGTCCATGAGGGAAATGAGAAACTGATGAAAACTTAGTATTCCTTTATGGATGGAATCTGAAGTAGTTAACTCTTTTTTTAGATCCTATGAGACAAACGACATTATATTTGCTTGATAATGACCTACTATTTGCCTACATTAAGACTTGAAATAGGCTGTTACGGAAATATTTGCCAATCTTGAAATCCTAACCTTCCTGGGTCTCCGAATTGTCCAACATCAAAAAGCCCCTCCAACACTTGCTGGAAAGAGCTGAGTGAAGGTGGTGATCAGCAAGCATCATACACTCCTTTCTTTGGCCCAGCAACAACTTGTAATGTAACTGTTCTTTTCTTTTTTTTAAAATATATTTTATTGATTTTATACAGAGAGGAAGGGAGAGAGATAGAGAGTTAGAAACATCGATGAGAGAGAGTCATCGATCAGCTGCTTCTTGCACACCCCCTACTGGGGATATGCCCGCAACCGAGGTACATGCCTTTGACCGGAATCGAACCCGGGACCCTTCAGTCCCCAAGCCAACGCTCTATCCATTGAGCCAAACCGGTCCTGGCTGTAACTGTTCTTTTACCACCCTTCTTGTTCCCTTCTCCTCAAACATCAACCATAAAACTTTTGGAAATACAGGGCTAAAACATACTGCTATTAAATTCAACCCTCAGTCTATCTACTTGACTTTCTTTTTAAAATATATTTTATTGATTTTCTTACAGAAAGGAAGGAAGAGGGATAGAGCTAGAAACATCAATGAGAGAGAAACATCAATCAGCTGCCTCCTGCACACCCTTACAGTACATGCAATCAAGGTACATACCCTTGACTGGAATCAAACCTGGGACTTTTCAGTCCACAGGCTGATGCTCTATCCACTGAGCCAAACCGGTTTCCGCTATCTACTTGGATTTTTAAATTAATGTTAAAATCCTAAATAAATAAGACTAGAAAGTCATACCAAGAAGGAGCTTGTGCTAGTTTTGCTTCTCTTGCTTTCTTGTTATGTATCTAGCATCTATAACTTTAGCTATGGTTAAACTCTACAGAAATTAAGCCTTTAGCTTTTTTTGTTGTTGTTTGTTAATCCTCATCTGAGGATATTTTTTCCATTGCTTTTTAGAAAGTAGAAAGGAGGGATGGAAGGGGAGTGAGAGAAAGAGTGAGAGAAAGAGAGAGAAAGAAAACATCAATGTGAGAGATGTTACCTCTTGCACATGTCCCAACTGGTGCAGGGAATCGAACCGAGATCCAGGATGACACCCTAACCAGTGAGAAACACTAAGGCAAGCCTTTAGCTTTTAACTTCACCATAATATAATTTCAGTAGTAATTATTTTGCCATTTATTTTATTTTTCATTTATTGTTAATCCTCTCACAAGGCTATTTTTCCATTGATTTTTAGGGAGAGGCGAAGAGAAAGGGAAAGACAGAGAGAAACACCGATGCGAGAGAAACACATTGACTAGTTACCTCTGAATGAGCCCTGACCAAGGGTGAAGTTCAAGTCCTTGACCGAATCGAACCCGGGACCGTTTGGTCCAAAGGCTGATGCTCTATCCACTGAGCAAAACCGGCTAGGGCTATTTTGCCTTTCCTTTATTCATTCTGTGTTCAAATTAATGTATGTCTCCTACAGATTAATACTAGATGAGACACAACATGGGATTAAAATGAAACCTACTTGCAAACTTGTCATCAGAAAGAGATTTGATTTTTATGGCAAAAGGTAAAATAGGATAACAGTTGGTAGGAGCAGAAGGTATTTCACTTAAAATATCACTACAACTTAGTAACAGAGCTATTTAAAAATGGAAAGGGCTGCCTAGAGATAGTGAGCTACCTCTCCCCGGAGGGGCAGAATGCAAATTAGGCAAGCTGGTAAGAATCCTGCACTAGCTGAAACTAAATTTTCTGGTAGATCCTCTTCACTATATTTAATGCCTTTATCTTCCAATGTAGTCTTTGCCCAGGTAACATCCTCTGGACCTCCTTAGTCCAGATTTCTAAATGTTAGTCCTAATTAATTACATAATTTCAGAGGAGTCACCTTAAAGATCACGAGGGGCTGGAACATTAATTTTAATGATGAGAAAACAGAGACCTAAAGGTAAAATGCCTTGTCTAAGATTAGGACTATCTGGATTTGACCAGGTGATAGATATCCAGAGTACCCTCTCTTTTTTTGTCTACAACTCTTTCTTTTCCGTTTCATCGTCTTAACAAACTATATCTTTAAGGAAGAAAGCATGACTAGAAATGGTTATTATCCAAGATTTTCCATAACTACACTTAAAGGAAATATTTTCTGAAAGTGACAAGAGAAAACAGTGAATTTGTCAAAAGACACTAAAAAGAGAATGGGTAAAATGCATCGGAGGAAAAATTTATATAATGCAAGTGTTACAGTAAATTGCAAACATATTACAATTTCCCTTTAAATGTGCTCTATATAATTTTTCTTTAATCTGGTAAGTCCAGGACATTTAAAATTACATTTACTCAACAAGGTACCAAGTAGTGGAGCCCAATGTCTGCAAAGGATACACATCTTTCATTTGCTCGATGGTTGGCGCTCGAATGATGTCATTGATTCCAATGATGTTCTCGTGTCTGAAGCGCAGTAGGATTTTTATCTCCCTCAGGGTTCTCTGGCAGTAGGTCTGGTGCTCAAAAGGACTGATTTTCTTGATAGCTACTCGAACTTTGTTGACATTATCATAAGCAGAGCTAAAAAAAAGGAAAAGGAGGGGGCAAGAGATAGCATTAAAAAAACTTCTCAGAATATCCTCCTAGAAAGAATGCAAACTGGTAAAGTATTAAGTGTTTAACACTCTGGTTAAATATTTGTGTAATACATGTGAAGGCAGCATGTATTTATGCACAAAAAGCCCCAAACTATGGAAGATGCAGCTAGAAAAAGGGAGAAGAGGGCTGGCCTGGTAACTGTGGATGTCCATTTTTATAAACCTGCAACATGGGTTTATGACACACAAACACGTCCCACTGTTTTTTTGTTTTGTTAATCCTGACTCAAAGATATTTTTCCATTGATTTTTAGGGAGGGAGGGAAGAAAAAAGGGAGTGGGGGAAGAGAAGGAGAAGGCGGGGAGGGGGACGGAGAGGGAGAGAGGGAGGTGATTGATTGAAATTGATTGTGGTTGCCTACCACACATTCCAGGCTGGGGATCAAACCTGCAACCCAGGTACATGCCCTTGAAGAGGAATCAAACCTGTGGCCCTTCAATGAGCAGGCCAATGCTCTAACCACTGAACACACCAGCCAGGGCTTTCTCACTGTTTTTAACAGCAACCACATTCTGGTAAGAGTAATCATTTCTGCCTCCAAAACTTCCTACTGTTATTTCGGATTCCTCTGAATCAGCCGAAACATTCACATGACTATCAACTACATCTTCATCCCTAACAAAAATAGACCCAAGGGACATACCTTGAATGCTTTTTATCAAAATGACCTGACTCTTTCTCTCCCCCCAGAAGAAATTTAACAAAGATATTTGATTAGTCTTATAACAAAACCTATAAATATTTTTCAGAAAATACTTTCATAGCCCAGTTCAAAAAGGCTCAGTTCTTTCCAAGTTGTCATTAAGGTCTGACCTAATAAAAATCCAAGCAAAAGCAATTATAACTATATATTTAATTTTATGATAAATTTTAATCTTGAATATTACTACTACTATCTGTACGATCAGTATTCTTTTCTGCAAGAACTTTTCATATTAATATCAACATCTGGCCCATCAATTGAAGCAATGTAATAACACTGACAGGCAGTAAGACGTTACTTCTTATTTCTTCAGGGTAGGTGCTAGAAATATAAAACAGTAAAATAAGTTTATTTCATGTCTGTGCTTTTATAATGATATTTATGTCTATTTATTCAGACAATTATTTGATGCATTTGTCTATCACAAAACTATGCTGTAGGGGGACCTTATCTTACCCAGCTTCAATTCTCCCACAATACCATTAATATAGTGCACACAGGTCCCCCCAACACTTAGAAATCTATTTCCTTAAATACAAGAAGCATTACTCAAATCTTACTTTGCCTTGGTTTGCTGAATGAAGACCTAAACCACTTATTTGAAGGTAGAAAGGCAAAGGGATATATGAAGCAAGCTTACTCAATACTGGGAATAAATTTTATTTTATTATTATTTTTTTTATTTTATTAATCCTAAAGAGAGAGGGAAAGGTAGAGAGAAATATCGATGTAAGAGAAACACATTGACTGACTTCTTCTTGCATGAGCCCTGACCAGGGAGGGCACTGGCCAGGGAAAAGCTTGCAACCAAGGTAACATGCCACCGACCGGAACTGAATCCAGGACCCTTCAGTCCGTAGGCCGATGCTCTATCCACTGAGCCAAACTGGCTAGGGCAAAGAAATATAAAAAACAACAACACATTTTTATTGATTTCAGAGAAGAAGGGAGAGGGAGAAAGATAGAAACGTCAACGATTCATCACTGATCAGCTGCCTCCTGCACATCCCCCACCAGGATCAAGCCTGCGAACCAGGCATGTGCCCCTGACTCAAATCAAATCCAGGATCCTTCAGTCTGACACTATCCACTGAGCCAAACCAGCTAGGCAAGGGAATAAATATTTTTAGAAATTAAAACTCTTTTAGGGTAATTCAAATCATACAAAGAGCTTAAGTTTAACAAAAGGGAATACAGGTTAAAATAGCTGTAAAATACTGGTTTAAACTTAACATGTAAAATTCTAGTTTTACTGAAACATGGTAGTCAGGCATGACCATGGCTATATACATTTGCTTTCAAGAACAGGACTGTTGCCGAAACTGGTTTGGCTCAGTGGTAGAGCGTCGGTCTGCGGACTGAAAGGTCCCGGGTTCGATTCCGGTCAAGGGCATGTACCTTGGTTGCAGGCACATCCCCAGTGCGGGGTGTGCAAGAGGCAGCTGGTCGATGTTTCTCTCTCATCGACGTTTCTAGCTCTCTATCTCTCTCCCTTCCTGTCTGTGAAATATCAATAAAATATATTTAAAAAAAAAAAAGAAAAAGAACAGGACTGTTAAGGGGAGGGTTTTATGGTTAGTGTGCTCCTCCAATTGCATCAACACTTTCTATTTTAAGCAAGAAGGTATGAGATCATTCTCATTTAGTTCCCACTTGAAAAGAAGGTGTGGCCCTATCTATGAAATTGGGTCTGTTCTTGTCTGTCCTATTCCATTTTGCAGTCTTTTTGGATTACACAATCTGTTGTAGAACCAATCGCAAACAGTTTACACTCTTCCACAATACTCTGTATTTGCTCAATTCTCCTTGGATTTCTCACTTTTGTTTTATATATTTACTAGAGGCCTAGTGCCAGCAGTCAGACATTCCTCTCATAATCCTGGACCACTGGCTCCTAATCACTCACTCACCTGCCTGCCTGGTCGCCCCTAACTGCTCCCCCCTGCTGACCTGCTGACCTCCCAACTGTCCCGTCCCCCCCCCCATGCCACCCTGGTTGCCCCACGCAGCCTGCTATTCAGCCATTTGGTCATCCCTCACTAACCCCCCTGCCAGCCTGGTCATAGGCAGCCATCTTGTGAGGGAATGAGGGTCAGTTTGCATATTACCTTTTTATTATATAGGATTGTTCTGATAATTAACAAATATATTTTATCAGTATACCTTTTACCATGGATTATTTGGTGTCTCTTAATATGTGTTAGCTTTTTGTTAGTAATCCTCACCCAAGGACATTTTTCGATGATTTTTGGAGAGAGTGGGAGGGAAGAGAAGAGAGTGAGAAACACTGATGTGAGAGAGACACATCAATTAGTTGCTTCCCATATGAGCCCTGACTGGGGCCAGAGATTGAGTCTACAACCGAGATATGTGCCCTTGACTGGAATAAATCTGAAACCCTTTTAGTCCTCGGGGTGACACCCTATCCACTGAGCCAAACAGACTAGGGCAATAGTGTTATTTTTAAAATCACTTTGGTTTTATCAACCCCATTTTCCTTTTTTTTCCTCTAAGAATTTAATCCTTGCTTGTCTCCCTTTTCCCAACTATTGCTATATATGCTACAGCTTTGCTTTAACCAGTTGACTACCACGCATCCAAACGGAAACCACCCCCACACACCACAATATTTTGAATTTAACTTAAAAAATCAATTTGCAATGAATATTATAAAAAATATATTACTCATAGCTGAAAATTTTCAGCTGAAAATTCTCATGAAAAATGACTTTAATGTTGGTCAGGGCCACTTAGGGAAAGCATTTTTTTAATAGTTGTATGTGGCGTGTGGGAGGGTCCACCGTTTGTGTCTACCGACGCTTATGGTTAAATGTGAATTCTGTAAACAACTTAAGGTTGCAGTTTGGGATCTTAATCCAATCTGTGACTATACAGTCTTTGGGTGGATCAATTTTAGATATTCGTATGTCTCTTTTAGCTGATAAACTTGATATTTTTAAAAATAAAAACTCAAGGTTAAATAAATTGCTCAAGATTAGGAGAATGAAGAGTTTCCTAACTCATCCCTGTATGATGAATGGGAAAGGCTCAAGGTGAATATACTAATATAAACACAGATGAATCTTAACATAATTTTACTGAGTGAAACCAGACCAAAAGAAATTACTTGCATTCATATAAAATGCAAAATAATCTATGGGGTTAGAAAGACCAACAGAATTGCCTGGGGCTGGTGGGAGGGACACATAAATTGAAACTAGATAACTTTTGGAGGTGATGAGTATGTTTATTATTTTTATTGTGTTAACAATTTTATTGTGTTGACAATTTCATGGGAGTGTATGTCAAACTGTATACTTTAAATATGTGCAGTATATACAGCATTCTCTATCAATTACTTCTTCAGGGAGCACTCAGAAAAGGAACCAGGGTTCCTTGGATGTATTCCCAGGCCTGGGTGCGTGGAAACAGATTCCAGAAATGTATTTGACCAGTAAATGTGAAAGTAGAAGCCCACAAAATTCTGGAGATTATTTAACATGTTTTGTGACCACTCAGGGAAGAAAGGAGAACCAGAATGACTCAATTATGAACAAATCATCCTAAACTAACCTCATTTCCTGTTTTGATAGAGTTACCACAACAACATGAGAGTGATGCCAGAGTTGTGGTAGATTCAAACCTCACTTGTTAAGCACTTCCCATTTGTGAGACTTCATGTTAGGACTGGTGGCAAAAACAAATAATGATCCCAACTCTTAAGCTTGCAATTTAATGAGGGAAGGAGACAGGAACAGACAACATACATACATCCTGCCTTTATCATAGTAAAGTACATCCGAAACAGAGGAAAAACTGGGTAGATTAAGTCCAAATAAGGGAATTAAGAGAGGATTAAAAGGTGAAAGGGGGCCGAAACCGGTTTGGCTCAGTGGATACAGCGTCGGCTTGGGGACTGAAGGGTCCCGGGTTCGATTCCGGTCAAGGGCATGTGCCTTGGTTGCGGGCATATCCCCAGTGGGGGGTGTGCAAGAGGCAGCTGATCGATGACTCTCTCTCATCAATGTTTCTAACTATCTCTCTCCCTTCCTATCTGTACAAAATCAATAAAATATATATTAAAAAAAAAAAAGTGAAAGGGGAGTAGGCTTTCAAAGAGGAGCAAGGCTATAACTATAAAGAAAGACAAGGGCCGAAACCGGTTTGGCTCAGTGGTAGAGCGTCGGTCTGCAGACTGAGGGGTCTGGAGATCGGCTCTGGTCAAGGGCATGTACATTGGTTGCGGGCACATCCCTGGTAGGGGGTGTGCAGGAGGCAGCTGGTCGATGTTTCTCTCTCATCGACGTTTCTGGCTCTCTATCTCTCTCCCTTACTCTCTGTAAAAAAATAAATAAAATATATTTTTTAAAAAGAGGGGGGGGGGGGGAGAAAGAAAGGCAAGGGCTAACTCATGGAGAGAAAAATGAGCAGAACATATATGGGAATGACTGGCCCTCACCCAGCCATGCACCTCCTCATGAGGTAGTTTATGGGATCCAGGGAACATGCCCGTCAGGAGCTCAAGAATGCACCTGTCTCTCAAATCTGCTTCCGATGCCGTGTGTACCTCCTGCACAATGGCTCTGTGAGAGCAGAATGCTCCCCGGTGTGTGCACAAGAAGTAACCAAGGGGCAGCATTTGCAGGGAGTGCATTGCACCTGGAATATCATGTCGTGTGCCCATGGCCACAAGCTCAAGCTCATGCTGGAGACTGCTGGGGCTGCGAATCGAAGAGGGCTATGCTGGAGATCTGCTCGGTTTGAACTACAGGCACCAAACTCTAAACAGGCCCTCAAACATCCTTTTAAACCTGACCTTCCAGATCTTTAGGTTCACTGGTCATGGTAGGGAGGGAGAATATATTAAATGTTTCTTAGTTTAATTTATATGGTATGTAGGGCTCCATTGTAGTCCTGGATCCAGGCTAGCTTATATTGCAAACTTTTAATACTCTCTACTCTTGATCACATCTCCATCTTTCAAGATCTTATTTAGTACCTTGTAAAAAGCAACAACAGTTAACATAGTTGATGCTATATCTTCAATTTTTGTTTCCCTCATGTCAAGATTTCTGCTTTTGGTATATAGTATATATGAAGCAGATGAGTACTCAGCAACAAAGTACATTAAAATATTTAAAAAACTTACAATTCTTAGGAGCTTGAGGGTTTTGTGTTATAATAAACTTGAGGGTTTTGTGTTATAAAAAACTTACAATTCTTAGGAGCTTGAGGGTTTTGTGCATGAAATCCGTGCATGGGGGAAAGGGGATGGTAGTGTCCTTTAGCCCAGCCTGCTCCAATCTGGGACCCCTCGAGAAATGTCTGACTACCCTTTAAGGCCCACTGGGATCGGGCCTAAACGGGCAGTCAGACATCCCTCTCACAATCCAGGACTGCTGGCTCCCAACTGCTTGCCTGCCTGCCTTCCTAATTGCATCTAACAGCTTCTGTCAGCCAGCCTGATCACCCCCTAACCACTCCCATGCTAGCCTGATTGATGTCTAACTGCTCCCCTGCCACCCTGTTAGCCCCCAACTTCCCTCATCTGCCAGGCTGGTACCCCTAACTGCTCTCCCCTGCAAGGTTGATCACCTCCAACTGCCCTCCCTTGCAGGCCTGGTCCCTCCCTGGCCATCTTGTGGTGGTCATCTTGTGTCCACATGGGGGCAGGATCTTTGACCACATGGGAGCACCTATCTTGATCTTGTGTGTTGGAGTGATAGTCAATCTGCATATTACTCTTTTATTAGATAGGATAGAGGCCTGGTACATGGGTAGGGACCAGTTGGTTTGCCCTAAAGGATGTCCTGGATCAGGGTGGGGGTTCCCTTGGGGTGTGGGGCAGCCTGGTCGAGAGACCTGTGGTGGTTTGCAGGCCAGCCACGCCCCCTGGTGACCCAAGCAGAGGCTCTGGTATCTGGAATTTATTTACTTTCTACAATTGAAACTTTGTAGCCTGGAGTGCAGGCCTAGGCTGGCCAGGGCAGGCCGAAAGCTTGGCTTTTTCCATTGCCAGAAAAACCCTAGCCTCCCTCCTGCTCTCCGTGGCCACAGCCATCTTGGTTGGGGTTAATTTGCATACTTGCTCTGATTGGCTGTGGGCGTGGTTTGTGAGCATGGCTTGTGGGTGTAGCGAGATGTGGTCAATTTGCATATTACTCTTTTATTAGATGAGATGATTGATAGCACTCTAAATCTATCATAGCTGTAAGAATTATTGATGGTTTTTGTGATGATTAAGTTAGGATCAGAAATGTCTAGGTTTATTAAATAACTTTCTCATTGTACAGATGTAAACTGAATAAACATTCAAACTGAGATCAAAACAATCCTAAATAGTAATTATTTATATATTCACTGTATATTATTGATACATTGCTTTGCCTTGTTTCCTATACACTGAGTGGGGCCAGATTATTATGAACTCTGAACACCTAATAATTTGGCCACTCAGCGTGTGTGTGTGTGTGTGTGTGTGTGTGTGTATTTTAGAGGCCCAGTGCATGAATTCATGCATGGGAGGGGTCCAGCCAGCCTGGCCAGGGGGAGGGGACATGGATGGTTGGCTGGCCTGCCTGCTGGTTGAATTCCTGGCCGAGGGGACAATTTGCATATTAGCCTTTTATTATATAGAATGTACACTGACTGAGTGGCCAGATTAGGTATTCAGAGATCATATTAATCTGGCCAGTGTATAATTTAAGTCTGTGCATGAAAGCTGTGACTCTACAGCTAGCTAGCTAACTAAAAAAAAAAAAAGAAAAGAAAAAAAAAGAAAAAGGCCGAAACCGGTTTGGCTCAATGGATAAATGTCAGCCTGCGGACTGAAAGGTCCCAGGTTCCATTCCGGTCAAGGGCATGTACATTGGTTGCGGGCACATCCCCGGTAGGGGGTGTGCAAGAGGCAGCTGATCGATGATTCTTTCTCATTGATGTTTCTAACTCTCTATCCCTCTCCCTCTCTGTAAAAAAAATCAATAAAAATTTTTTTTTTTTAAAATGCAGTTTTTCAAGGGGAGGGGGGAGCCAAAACCAGATTGGCTCAGTGGATAGAGTGTCAGTCTGCAGACTTAGGGGTCTGGAGATCGGTTCTGGTCAAGGGCATGTACATTGGTTGTGGGCACATCCCCGGTGGGGGGTGTGCAGGAGGCAGCTGGTCGATGTTTCTCTCTCATTGATGTTTCTAGCTCTCTCTCCCTCTTTCCTTCCTTTCTGTAAAGAAATCAATAAAATATATTTTAAAAATAAAGAAAAGACCTATTTTATTTAAATAAGCTATTTTCCATAAATATTAATGAGTCTCTGCTATGAAATGACTATAACAGGGGGCTGGGAGGATAAGGAGAAAATCTGAACATACCAGAAATTGTATATTTATATCAAAGCTTTAGAAAATGACTATGGAAGGCTGGGCACTTATTCTAATGATAACTTAGAGAATCTGACTTGTCAAATCAGTGTGGAGTTCATGACTACTCCGCCTTATGATTTGGGAGAAAGTTTAAGGGCGTATTTCTCTATAGTTCATTTCCTTCACATACTTGGACTTTATACATTAAAGTAGATATCTTATCATGCACAAGCACCACATATTGTACCCAGTGTTAAGCAACTAAAATGCTACCTATCAGCCGTGAATGAGTTATTTTTAAAGAAAGCGATTAAGCTGTTCTCTAAGCTATCCATTTTGGTGAACTTTAATTATCTGAACACAAAACTACAGTATTTCGTTTCACAGATAAAAATTAACTTGTCTTCAGAGGTAAGTAAGTTAGACTGATCTAAATTAATGTTCCAAAAATAAGTACGTAGATAATAATATATTTCTTACTTTAAGCTTGATTCTCTCATAATTTACTAACCAAGAAAGCCAGTGGAAAGTTTTCTTTAAGAGGGTGCAAATGATTAAAGTGAGCAAATAAAAGCTAGTCAAAAGTCATTTTAACTGGGACCGGTTTGGCTCAATGGATAGAGCGTCGGCTTGGGGACTGAAGAGTCCCGGGTTCGATTCTGGTCAAGAGCATGTACCTTGGTTGCGGGCATATCCCCGGTAGGGGGTGTGCAGGAGGCAGCTGATCGATGACTCTCTCTCATCGATATTTCTAACTCTCTATCTCTCTCCCTTCCTCTCTGTATAAAATCAATAAAATATATTTTTTAAAAAAAGTCATTTTAGCTATAAAATCATAATTTTACATTATTTTAAAGAATTGATTCTCCAACATAGTATAAATATCAGGGTTTAAAATTGATATCATTAACATGTATGCAACCTTACTAGAAAGGGTGCTCAGCCCAGAGCTTGAACAAATTTGTCTACAAATGCATTTTTTAATCTATTCAAGTAATAAAACAGGACCAAATAGATACTAGTAAATTGCAATTCTGGCCCTTATCCCTGACTAGCTGAGACATCTCTTAGCAACCATTTGCTTGGCTCAAAAATTAGGAAAGCTAAAACAAAACAGAACAGAGGATAAGCTCAAAGACTGTGAAGAGTGTAGAATAGCAGATGCAAAGACTGAAAGACCCCAAAGTGGTACAGTCATCTTTATTTATTATTACTATTAATTATATTTATCACATGAGACCCTAAAATCAGACCTCAAATCAGGAGGTCTGAGTTTTAGACCTAATTTGGCTCTACCAAGTTTGTTCTGATAGCACTGGTCAAGTTACAAAAAGGAGAAGATTCCATTACTCTGTCAGACTTCTTTCAGACACTGGAAGTATAAAATAAAACAAACGATCAAAGCATAATAGTTATATAAGAGAATGGGAAAAATATCCTCATACCCAGTGATGTGGTTAAATGTATATACATATACATGCATAGATATAAACATAGAAAGATGAAGACTTTAGTGACTCAGTTAAGGTCCCACAAATTTTAGGTGGACTGAAGTACACAAATTATTTTTTTTTAAGTGTAAAAAACTTAACATCTCTCTCCAAACAAACAGGAAAAATTAGTATATGTTACTAGATCTAAGATTGCTTATCAGGATTTACCACTGTGACTATCAACATCCTAAAAACCCACAACCAAGAAATTTTGTTTTATTTGAAGCATGCTAGGGTAGTCAGTTATCATTCTTTGCAACATAAAAACTCATCTAAGCAGTGCTGCTTAGAAGTGACTTTGTAATTTGTGCTCTGAACTTGTCATGAAAAAGAGAGACCCTGATGAAGAAGATGGGTTACTCACTTTTTGATCATTCCCCTATATTTCTTTGCTCTTCAGCTATTCCCTCCCACACTCATTGGGCACGAATTTTGGAATGGTCCAGGTCAGGCTGGCTAGCAGTGAGCTATGATAATAGCTAAAGATAATCAACAAAGACTAAGAGCATCAAGTCTCCCCCAATGCCAAGCAATCAAGGATCTCTGGACCTGAAGTAGATAAGAGTAAGAAATGAGAAGGGACTTCATTAATCATAATCACCATAGTTTATTGAGCACTTAGCAGTTTTTGAGCTTTAGAAAAATCCTCATAGAGTATCTTCACCAGAATGCTTTGAAGCATAAAACTTCTATTTCATAGATGAACAAACTGAGGTAAAGGGGAGGAATCAATTAATCTGCCTGTGATTACATAACTAGTAGCTTATAGAATTAGGATTCAAGACTAAGTGTGCTGATCTTTAAAACCCTTGTTCTCAGCCACTGCACCATACAAGGGCCCTGGCTATGCTCTCTTGGTGGTGATGAGCCAAGATTAGGCTCATAATTAAGCCAGATTCTGATAGGTCAACTGAAATGATGTTGAAAAAGGCAGACAGTGATGGCAAAAATAAAAATAATCATAATGATCATGCTACAGAATATGTTCTGCTTCCCAACGTAGCCTACACATTTCAAAGGCTCTAGCTATTTAGATCTTCTTTCTCAGGATGAGCTAAAAGCTGTCACCTCTGAAACAAGAGGCAAATGTGTGCTGTAAGTGAGTTGTCCAAGAGCAGATGTGAAGGCAGAAGATGTAAAGGCAAACCAGACATAAGGGGCATGAGAAAGGGGCCTGAATGAGAACAAGTAAAGAGATCATGTTGAGCTTGGCCAACATGGCTCAGCGATTGAGCATCGACCTATGAACCACAGTTTTATTCCCAGTGAGGGCACATGCCCAGGGTTGTGGGCTCAATAACCAGTGTGGGGCATGTGGGAATTCTTTCTCATCAGTGATGTTTCTCTCTCTCTCTGTCTCTCTCTCTCTCTCTCTCTCTCTGTCTCTCTCTCTCTTTCTCTCTCTCTCTGAAATCAGTGTGTGTGTGTGTGTGTGTGTGTATGTTGGAAATCAGTATCCAGAGATTTTTTTAGTGATGTCAATCATGACAATAAAGTTATTTCCTCCAGCATATATAATCAGGCTGTAAGCAAGATCAGACAAAATAAAGTTGTTTTTTTGTAGAATGGGAAGAAAGAGATTAAGAAAGAGCGAGATTCTGGTCAGTCAGCAGACAGAATCCATACCAAGGCCAGACAAGACCAGTAGACTAGGAAAACCATTAAGGTGAAGATCTCAAGTCAGGGGGAACAGGGGAGAGAGGGCATGAGGGTAGGGAGTTACAGTCTGAAAAGAGAATGATCTACTTCATATAAGGCTGGACCCTTGCACACTTTTGTAAGCTGTTCCCAAAGAGGTCAAGGGGAAGAGGCTCAGATGACTATCCACATTGCTAAAACGTAAAGGAGTCAAGAAATTCAAGTCTCTTATGAACTGCCTCATTGTCAGAAATATTAAACACCTGCCTCCAACATGTGAAAAATGACTCTCTAAGATGAGGAAAATGGTTAAACTTGCCTGCACAATTAAGCAGGCAGTGAGATATTATATAATAGATGATAAACTAGGTGAAGTAGAAAAATGCGACATAATTATAACTCTAAATGCCAGAAAAAAAAATCTCTACAGGCAGCTCTAAAAAACTATTTTTTTACTTCTTTCAATTAAAAAAGTTTCTGCAGTTAAAAAAAATTTTTTTTTTTGCAAACCATCATGACAGAAGAGGACGTAAACAAGGTAAGAAAGACCCTGAACAAAATCTGATAATCACTCACACGTATGTGAAGTTATAAAACATATGCAAGTAACTCTTATATATTGCTGGTGGGAATGCATATTAAACAATCCTTCTTGAGGGTAATTTGGCAATACCTAACAAAATTATAGCCAAAACCAGTTTGGCTCTGTGGATAGAGCATCGGTCTGCGGACTGAAGGGTCCCAGGTTCAATTCTGGTCAAGGACATGTATGTTGGTTGCAGGCACATCCTGGTAAGGGGCGTGCAGGAGGCAGTTGGTCGATGTTTCTCTCTCATCGATGTTTCTAGCTCTCTATCCCTCTCCCTTCCTCTCTGTAAAAAATCAATTTTTTAAAAAATATATTTTTAAAATTATATATCTATGCATCTATCTTTTGATCCAGCAATCCCAACTCTAAGAATCTACTTCAAAGAAAAACTCCAATAACATGAAAATACATATGCACGAGGCATTATCTATAAGTGCAAGACACTGGAAGTAACCTAAATGGCCATACGTTAGTGGAAGGTTGAATAAGCTATGGTACACATCCATATGATGGAGTCCTTACTATGCAGGTGTAAAAATAAATGAGAAAAATTTCAAAGAACGGCTATGGAGTGGTTTCCAAGATATACTGTTAAGTGAGAGAGAATAGGGAAAGATATAAAAGATTTATAATATGTTACTCTTTTTTTAAAAAAAATCTGTATTTATTGATTTCAGAGAAGGGAGAGTGATAAAGGGACTAAAACATCAATGATGACAGAGAATCACTGACTGGCTGCCTCCTGCACACCTGCTACCAGGAATCGAGACTGCAACCCAGGCAATGTGCCCTTGACTGGAATCAAACCAGGAGCCTTCAGTCTGCAGGCCAATGTCTATCCACTAAGCCAAACCAGCTATGGCTATATTATTCTTCATATCCTATATAATAAAAGGCTAATATGCAAATAGACCAAATGGCAGAACAACCGGAATAACCAAACAGCCAGTTGCTATGACATGTGCTGACCACCAGAGGGTGTGCGTGGAATATGGCGGGTGTTGGCTGCAGCAGGATGGTGGAGTAGGTAAGCTGGGGGAGAGGGGGTGCCCAACCATGGTGGAGCACCAGTCACTGTCATCGGGGCAAGCCTCTGGTGGTTACTGAAAATTCTTTGCTGCTGCACTCCGTCACTGCTCATACCCACTGCATGTGCTGGAGCCACCACTCGCACCCACTGCTGGAGCCCAGCACTGGTACCAATCGCCCCTCAGGGCTTCTCCACCTCCCCCTGCTCCTGAGGGGTGATCAGGGCAGCAGCCATCAGTCACACCCACTGATGGCGCCAGCCTTGCTGGCACCCGCTGCTGGCGCTGGCCCCAATTACTCTGCGCTGTCAGTGGGTATGAGCAGGGCTGGCACCTGCAGCACGTGGGAGTGGGGGCAGCGGAATTGGGGCTGCCAGCAGAGAGGGGACTGGGGGCTGCAGCAGGAGGAGCCAGGCTGAGTGTGGAGGATGGGCCAAGACCCACCTGCGCGCCTACCACAGCCTCATGGCCCACCGTTCCTTTCAAGGTACACAAATTCGTGCACTAGGCCCCTAGTAAGAAAATATACATGTATGTGCTTATATGTACAACAGAAATATAGAAAGGATAAACTGGAAACTAAAGAGAATGGCTACCTACAAGGGAGTGGGTAGTGAGGGTAGAATGGGAACAGCTGGTAGGGATGAATAGGGAGTGATATTTCTGAGTATAGCTTGTGTATAGCTCTTACCCTTAGAATCACAGTAATGTATCACCATACTCAAAAAATTAAATGAAGAATTAAAATCAACCTAATGTGGAAAGAATACAAAATGCAACACAAACAGTAACAAATGAGCCTAACTACAAGAGTAACAGAATCACACACTGGAGGGCATGAGGAAGAAACCAGCCTAGGTAACTTTAGGAAACAATATTTTAATTGGATACTATATAAAGCTAGTAACACAAAGAACTACAGATAAATCCTGCAATGCAGTTAGTAAATTTGTTTCTCACAAGGATATTGGTTAGCAATTCTGAAACTATGTATAGAATGGGATTGAACAAATAAGTAAACAAATGGAAGATGAAAGCCAGGTTAGTGAAAGAATTACAAACACTAAGGAAGGCTAAAATAAACCACATGCTGTTGGATTAGAATCAGAAATTATCAGTATGAACTCATAGTTTTAAACATATATAGTATACAGATAGATACAGAAATAAATATAGATGTGTGAATAAGCGTGGGTTGATATACATACATCTATTTTCCTCGAGTTATTTGGTGAGAAGACCTAGAAGCAATAATATCCCAGTAGCAATGAGCAAACTTTGCACCTCCAAAGATTCTTTAAAAAAAAAAAAAAAAAAAAAAAAAGGTGGGTGGGTGGGTGGGATTTGTTGAAAGGACCTAAGAATCCATCTGAAGGAGCAAAGGTCAAAGCTGAAACACTTTGAACAAGATAAACAATGGCAACATTGGATTGTAACCTACAGAATAAAACAAATAGCCATAAGTTCATACTGATATAAATGAGTAAATAAATGAAGAAACAGCTTTTTCTTTTTTTAATCCTCACCGGAGGATATGTTTTTACTGATTTTAGAGAGAAAAGGAAGAGGGGTTGGAGAGAGACAGAGAAACATCAATCGATTCCTTCTGTACACACCCTGACCAGAAATCAAACTCGAAATCTTTTGGGGACGATGCTCCAACCTAGTTACCCAGCCAGGGTGGGACAGCTCTTTCCTACAGAAGCACCCCAAGTAATAATTATGAAAGAAATGAGGGAAATAAAAAAATCATCATTCAGCAAATACCACAACAATTTTTTTCAGACAAGATCCACAGATGGCTGCTTATATCAGTAAGTGAAAATCTAAGAAGAAACAGGATATCTCAGTCTTAAAGAACATTCCCAAAGACAGTTATTAATTACTAGTATGAAGGAATAGGCAGGCACCATCTTAACCAAGTGACTGAAGTTAACATCTCCAGGAATAAGACCTACTGACATCATGAACTCTGATATAAAACATTAAGAAGGATACAATATCACTTTTTAAAATATATACTTTTGCCCTAGCCAGTTTGGCTCAGTGGATAGAGCGTGCAGGGGGCCAATCAATGATTTTCTCTCATCGTTGATGTTTCTAGCTTTCTCTCCTTCTCCCTTCCTTTCTGAAATTAATAAAAAGATATTAAAGTGGACACCCAGTTTCTATTCCATACCTACTGACTGAATAAAACCTCTGAGGAACAAAGCCTGGAACTCTTTACAAAGTTCCCAGGTGACTTTCTGTGACAGACACATCACCCTTACTCACAGAGATTTGCTCCTTCACCTTGTCTGTGTTCCTTGAGAGTAATGCTTTGATCATGACTCATGAGTTATCACCCAGCACAGGGAGCATCCATACAAAGGCTGAGCTGGGCCAACTAGCATCTCTTCTCAGAGAACACAGAGCTGGGACACAGAGAATCTAAGACTCCTGCAGGGCCAACCTGGTACAGGAATGTTGGGAGGACTGAGAATGCTGGAATGGGCCATATGTCCAGTTAATTCTGTACGGGAATATGAAACAGAGAATGACAGAGGCACTACCTTCATTCCTGATGCCTTCCCAACTCCTCCATAATCCAGGTTATAGCCTGAGTTCCTGTGTTCAATAATCCAACAGTGTACACAAAGAGTACCCAAAGGCCTTCAGAGACCTACAGGAATTCCGTAGAACACTGGTCAGCAGAATTATGATTTTTTGTAAAGTTACTCAAAATTTTCTTGGCTAAAGTTACTGTGGAAATTTTAGCTCTAAAATCAATTCCTTTTCTTTCCCTCCTCATTTCCATCCTTGAGCAATAAATACATCTATTTCCAAATACAATCAAACACCTAGACTGAGAAGTACTGCCAGAAATGGTGGCTGCCCAGATAACCCACAACACTGACTAGTGAATGGCACATTCTGGATAACTGATGATTCCCAGGGCAACTGCTGAAACTCCTGCCTTTTACTCACTCCAGAAAACCTACTGAAGTGATAGAGCATCACATACTGAAGAAATAACCTTAAAATGACTCAACCTTTATTTTGGGTCATGCTACAAAGTCCTAATCTTGGAAGTCCTGAAATCTGAATTCAAGTTTTTGCACTGTCACAACTCTGTGCTTATATAACCTTGAGCAATTCTCTTAACCTTGCTAAACCCTGTAAAAATGGAAAATTATTTATCTCTCACATATAGGGTTATCTGGAAGAATAAGTATGTGCAAACGCATATCATATATACAATACAAATGCAAACAATATTATTGCCACCCAAAAGAAAATAATTTTACCAAGGTCTCAACCCCAATGTCATTTTAAAATTAATCATAAAATCATTTAAAATAATAATTATATAAATGTTCTATTGATCATTGTAAATGCTGCATTATTTTAATGTTCCTTATATTTTCCTTACATTATGCTAAATATATAAAACTTTAAAAGAGTTAAAGTCCTGCCATAGAGTCTAAGTGCCTTGGCTAGCCAAAGCAGCCCAATGAGAGGCTAGGATCAACTCTTGGTCTTTCTTCTGAAATCTGTGTTCTTTTCATTATACAAGAATGTGATCAGAAAGTCTTACACAAAAGAATCTGGGAAGCTTTCAGTGAGAAATGACACAGACTGCCTCTCCTTCAAAACCAAACAAAATAAACATGTTATAAACAAAGAACAAAGATAAACTCAACTGAAGGAACACAGCAAGCAAATTTTAAAGGTTAACCCAGGAGCTGGGACTGGTTAACTAGAGCTTAGGAGGAAAAAAAAGCAGGCTTGGCAAAAAGAGTCCAGTCTATTAACAATGGAGATAAAGACAGAATGGAGCTCATTAGCAACATTACAGTGATATATATAAAAAGGCTAAATAAGAACAGACCAGAATTATACTTCAGAACCATGACGTATTACAAAATAATTTAAAACAAAAAAAGATATCTGTGAACAGCAGAAACAGGATTTTTTTAAAATGAGCCAAACAAAATGTAAATTGTAAGATGATAATTTATAATAAATTCAGGCAGTTAAATAGAAGACAATGCAAGTGAAACCATCAGAGCTAAAAAACAGATTTAAAAAGAAAGAATAGAATCTACAATAATAGAGGCCCGCAGAAAAAGATTAACTAATATTTAGAAATTCCTAAGAAAAGAATCAAATAATATTTTGTGAAATTGAAATAAAACAGAAAACCAAGAGCATCATTGGCAAGAATGAAAAAACAAAGTATGCCTACTAATCAGTTAAACCTAGCAGACTCAAAAAAGGGAAGAATATCAAAGCTAAATAGTGGGGAGGATAAAAAAGATCTGAGAATACAGAAATAGAACTAGAAGATGACACACCCTTGGGCCCAACTAAGAAAATTAAAAACAGTGAAGATGATTATTCTCTAAACTGATTTTATGAGTCAATGCCAAATAAAAAACAATGTCTCTGAGAAGTAAATCCTTGACAGTTTAAAATAATAAGATGCATGTGGGAAAGATAAAGACAGAATGCAAAAAGGACACAAGCACGCTCAGACAAAGAGCTCCACATTAGCAGGGGTTAATTAAGGAGACAAGGGTTGGTTACTAGGGGAGAAATAGGAGTGACTGGTAATGGGTGCAGGATTTCTTTTTAGGGTGAAGATGTCCTGGAATTAGATATCTTAAAAAAAAGAAAGAAAGAAAAGAAAAGAAAAGAAAAGAAAAAAAGAGCATGGTCTCATTTTCTTAAGAAAATTTTTCTTTTTGCAGATTATTGTATCTGAAGAGTTAATAGAACCAATACAAGGCACAGGGAACAAGAGCCTGGAGCAAGAAGACAAACTGGCTCTGAGTTTTGGGGGTAAGAAAGGAGGAGAAAAAGGCATCTTGATATTTTTTTATCTTAGCCAACCCACTTCACCAGAGTATAAGATTTAACAAGGACTCAAGGTAGATGCCCTGCTGAGAAATTAAAAAGTAAATTTCTGGGGAAAACCAACAAGTAAAAAGCTTCTAATGCCAGGTATAGTTAAAAATAACATGTAAATCAATGAACAACTAGATTCCAGAAAGACCTAAGTAAATATCTGTATGTTTAATATGAAAGCTCATGTGAATTAGACAAAGTGGAAAGTGATTTATAAATACTGATAAAACCTAAACTATTGATATGGAATAAGATAAATAAAATTAAGCATTTAAATGAAACACTCTGCCGTAGCTGTTTTGGCTCAATGGATAGAGTGTTTGCCGGAGGACTGAAGGGTCCCAGGTTCAATTACACTCAAGGGCACATGCTGGGTTGTGGGCTCTCCCCCAGTAGGGGCCATGGAGGAGGCAGCCAATCAAAGATTCTCATCACTGATGTTTGTATCTCTCTCTCCCTCTCCCTTCTCCTTTGAAATCGATAAATATATATTAAATGTAGTACTCTCCTTCCACAATTTCCACACAGGTTAAAAGGCTGAACTTAAAGGTTAAAAGTCTTAGCGTATTTTATTAATTCTGATGCAATAAAATAGCATAGCCAATAATTATTTAATTAATTTGATCACATACTTTTAAAGCTTTCAGAAAGTACACAGTAATACCCAGCTTCTAGTACATAAATGGTCCAATAACCTAAATACAGTTCAAACATCAGATAAATAGGTAAAACTTAGAAAAAGTTTAGCCTTACATATAAACCAAAAACAAGACACCTATAAAGTTCTGTTCAATTATAAATAAAAGAATGAGGCCGTATTGTCACAGCAAAAGGGAACAGGTGGAACAAAGAGGGACTTTTAAAAATTAATAGTAAGAAAAGAAAAGAAAATATTAACAGTAGCAGCAGAAATTCCAATGCTGTTTCTGAAGAACAATCTAACAATCTAGCCACACACGACTTTTGTCCTAGTCATCTCATTTTTGAGAAATAGGTTCCAAGAAAATTACTCACAGGGGGTGGGGAGCCTGTTTGTACTAAAAATGTTAATAGCTTTATCACTTTAAAAGTTAAAAACTGAAGCAATTCAAATGCCCAACAAGTGGGGAATTGCTATATAAACTACCTGTTTTTAATAAAACTTATTATTTTGACATTCCATGTTGGAGTCACAAATACATGGAAAAGGGGGAAATAAGACACAATAATATATAATATAAGTATTTAGTAGATTTGGGGGGGAGGGAGGGAGAGCTTGCTGAGAACAAGTCCAGCAGAGCAGATGAAGCTCAAGGGCAGAACAGTGGGTAAGAACTGGAGACAATTATGTCAGCACCTAGGAGGGTCTGGGGGTTGGCTTTTTGTTTGTTTTAGGAGAGAAGTTTTCAGGAGGTAGGAATTTGGATGAGGTCATCCAGAGAAATTGCACTGAACACGAGAGCCCAAGAACTAAGAACAAAGGGTCAAAGACTTGGAAAACCAGGTGTGTTTCAGCAAAGTGGATGAAACGTTTAAAAAAGAAAATGGTTTGTAACATCAAATCTCCCAGAACGATCAAAATCTTTTTTTTTTTATTGGGGGGGGAGGGGGCGGTAGGGAGGCTGTGAGGGTTTCCTTCAGAAAAAAGCCACCAAAATTGAGAAAGACACAAAAAATGATCAGAGCATCAGTTCTGCGTGAAGAGCTGGGTCTGCAACCTGGCTGCAGTGAGCACAGAAGGCAGCTCGGGAGCCAAGGGAGAGTACAAGTCATTCCTGAGAGGATCTGGCTGAGGGAGGAGCGGAAGGCTCTCTTCCTCCCGCTTTCAGGTTCTGGAGCAAAGCACAGAAAAGTTCAAGACTAAACAATGAAAAAACACTGGCTAGAATTACAAAACTGGTATTTTCAATAAGAAAGGCTTGTTCTGTTGATTTAAAAATTTTTAAATTATCAATCTACCTGGGTGGATCAGTTGGTTGGAATGTTGAAACCTCAATGATGAGATGGCACCACACCTCCACTGGGGAGGGAGCCCGTAACCCAGGCCCGTGCCCTGACCAGGAATCAAACTGTGACCTCCTAGTTCATAGACTGATGCTCAACCACTGGGCCACCGTTGGCTGCTGACCTTACCATTTCTGAAGAGCACAGGCTAGTTCTTTCATAAACTATCCCTAAACTCAGGTTTGTCTGGTGCTGCCTCATAATCAGATTCAAATTATGCTTCAAATTCTTGGCTATCCTTATTCTAAAGAAGAACCTGAAGAATGCTAAAACTACATATACCAAAACTGAATCAGTTTTAAATGGACAGAGGATATAAATAGACACATCGCCAAACACGATATACAATTGGTTAATAAGCAAATAAAGAGATGCTATGCTCATCATAATAGTCACAAAGAAAATGCAAAGTGAAACTCATTAATTATATCAAATGGGATATAATTAAAGATATTGACTAAGTGTTGGTAAGAATGTGAAGTACTGGAATGCCTTATACATTGATGATGGAAATGTAAAATTGTACAGCTACTTTTGAAAATAGGTTGCTGGTTTCTTAAACAGTTAAAACATACTAATTTTCAAGTGTCAAGGCATTAATGCAAAACAAAATCTGAGGACCTGCTTCAGCATGAAGGAGACCAAAGAGAAAGGACAACTAAATGCAACATGTGATTATTGAACAGGGTCTAAAGAGTAGGAATTAGGAAGGTGTCAGTGTTAACTTTCTGATAGTGATGACTGCAATATTACGTAGGAGAGAGTCCTTGTCTGGTGAAATAACATTAAAGTCTTCTGTTGAGGTGGGTCATTTTTATCAGCAATTTACTCTCAAAAGATTTATGGTAAAAAATTGCACTTGTCCTTTTAATACTTCCATATGTTTAAAAAAATGTTAATTGTGTAGCATTA
The DNA here is from genome assembly GCA_036971965.1 of Nyctalus aviator. Taxonomy (NCBI): domain Eukaryota; kingdom Metazoa; phylum Chordata; class Mammalia; order Chiroptera; family Vespertilionidae; genus Nyctalus; species Nyctalus aviator. The sequence goes on along the minus strand of CM072939.1, from coordinate 9,022,653 downwards.
AAAATGTTATAAAATTACAGGGAAAAGCCCTCCCCTTTCCACTCTCTACCCTTACCCCATTTTAATTTTCTTCATAGCACTTACTGTCAAGCAAAATATTAAGTTCTTGTGGTAGTTTATCTTCACTGAAAATTAAGCTTCTCTAGAGCTGCTGGTACTAAATTTAACTCTCTATTCTCAGTGCCTAAAACAATGGCCAGTACACAGGGTATTTATATTTGTTCAATAAATTAATCTAGTTTTACTACAGTTTAAAATAAAATCACTTTACCATCTCCTCCCCTACCAAACACACACAAATCATTTATGACAAGGCAACTCCAACTCCTAAGTACCTAAAAGAAATAAAAACATATGTCCACACAACTTACAAATGAATGTTCCTAGCACCATTATTTTTAACAGACAAAAACATTTCAAATGTCCATGACATGATATCACCATCCAAATGAATCACTATTTGATGTCAAAAAGATACAAGTTACTGATCTTGGCAACACCATAGATGAACCTCAAAACACTGTGAAGAAAACACCAGATACAAAAAACTATTATCTTGCATGATTCCATTTACATGAAAGTTCTAGAGCAGACAAATCAGAGAGCAGATCAGGGTTGCCTGGAGGTGGGAGTCGGGGGTGGGAACTGACTATAAATGACAAGAGAAAATTTTTTGGAATGATAAAAATGTCCTAAAACTGGAATTGTGGTAATGGTTGCACAATGTTGTAAATTTGCTAAAACAATAATTGAACTGAACACTTAAAATGTTATAAATTTTGCCCTGGTCAGTTTGGCTCAGTAAATAGAGCATCAGCCTGTGGACTAAAGGGTCCTGGGTTTGATTCCAGTCAAAGGCACGCATCTCAGTTGCAGGCTTGATCCTCAGCCCGGGTCGGGGAATGTGTGGAAGGCAACTGATTTGATTTATCTCTCACATCGATGTTTCATTCTATCTTTCCTCCTCCCTTCCACCCTCTTTAAAACTCAATATAAAATATCCTCAGGTGAAGATTAACAAAACAAACAATAATTTTATGGTATGCCCATATAGCTAGCTATTTTAAAATAACAGGTAGAAAGCTACAGACAGCCTCCTTTTCTAGCCACTTGGTTAATTTTTTTAAAAATTACTATAGAATAAAGGGATGAATGAGGCTTCAACACCATAAGGAGAATGAGCATTTTAAAATAGCTTGTTAGCCGAAACCGATTTGGCTCAGTGGATAGAGCGTTGTCCTGCAGACTGAAAGGCCCCAGGTTCGATTCCGGTCAAGGGCATGTGCTTTGGTTGCGGGCACATCCCCAGTGGGGTGTGTGCAAGAGACAGCTGATCGATGATTCTCTCTCATCGATGTTTCTAACTCTCTATCCCTCTCTCTTCCTCTCTGTAAAAAAATCAATAAAATACATTTAAAAATAAATAAAAATAAATAAATCATAATCTTTAAAAATAAATAAATAAATAAAATAGCTTGTTAGCCTGACTGGTTTGGCTCAGTGGATAGAGCATCAGCCTTCGGACTGAGGGGTCCCAGGTTCGATTCCAGTCAAGGGCATGTACCTTGGTTGTGGGCACATCCCCCAGCAGGGGATGTGCAGGAGGCAGCTAATCGATGTTTCTCTCTCATCGATGTTTCTAACTCTCTATCCTTTCCCTTCCTCTCTGGGGGGAAAAAAAAAAAATCAATAAAATATATATTTTTAAAAATAGCTTGTTGTCCTGGTCTGTGTGCTCAGTGGTTAGAGCATTGGCCCAAGCACCAAAGGGTTGAGGGTTCAATTCCCAGTCAATGACATATACCTCGGATTATAGGTTTTATCCAGTCAGAGAGTGTATGGGAAACAACCAATCTCTCTCTCTTATCGATGAGAAATGTTTCTCTCTTTCCCCTTCCTTCATCCCTCCCTTTCACTCTCTAAAAATCAATGGGGAAAAACCTTCTGGTGAGAACTGACAACACAAAAAACTTGTTAACCCAAATTAAGGTTCAATCTGCAAAATGTGGGACTCTTAATAATTGGTAGGAGCTGCTGTCTTCATATTCTCTTCATTTGGCCTTAAAGGGAATTCTCAGAATCTGCATTAGACTCATTCATCAGCTATGCCTCTAGCACCTGGGCAAAAGGCTCTTAAGGTACCTGAGCTAAGAAACACAAACCCATCAATGCTACATTGTTATTAAAAACAGCATTGCATATTAGAGCAACAATGTTTGAATTTGTGTAGAGGATCCTGACTGGCTGAGAAAAAAACTACTAATTTCCTTAGTAGGCTGTCCCACTAACTTTTTTTTTATTTTATTGAATTATTATCTGTGTACATATTTTAACTCCCCCCCTCCCATACATACCCTCCCTCCCCAGAATTTTGTGTCCATTGGTTGTACTTATATGCATGTATACAAGTCCTTCGGTTGATCTCTTGTCTCCCCCAGATGTCCCACTAACTTTTTAATAAAACACAGTTTTATTTCTTAAAATAAAATATGAATCTTAAGTTGGGGCAATTATGACATGGCTTGAAATTCTTAATATTTTAGGGGACATATGTACGAAAAAGGAAAACAAATATCTGCTTACTACAGAAACTGCTCAGAAATGCTTTATGTTCATTTAGTAAAATAGAAATAACCACTTAAAAAGACTTTTGTAGCCCGTGGCCTGTGTGGCTCAGTTGGTAGGAGCTTCTTCCTGTGCACCAAAAGGTCTTGGGATCCATTCCTGGTCAGGGCACAAACCTACCAGTAGACTGAGGGTTTGACTCTGGGCTCTAATCACACATTGATAGTTTTCTCTTTCCCCCTCCTCCTCTCTCTAAAAATAAATGACAATGTCCTCGAGTTAGGATTTAAAGAGGGGGGAAAAAAGTTTTGTGCATAAGTCGCCTTTTTCACTTTTCCAAATGCAGAAGTGGGGAAGGACATTTAAAATTAAATGACATATCAATAGACTTTGAAAAAAGGATTTAAGACCCGTGCTTGTGATAAGTGCTAGAGAGAGAAATAAAAGGAAACTCATTAGAAGGTACTTAAAGCCAGGGCCCTAATCAAGCCTTTCTAATCTTCTCTTTAAGCCTCTCACCTGGCCAAGCATCTGACAGTAAGCTCTCTGAGATGGTTTATTCACTGATGTATCAGCACCACTATAATGTGTCTAGTACATACACAATTTGTTGAATTAATTTATACCTAGAAAGCCCAGGTGGAGTTAGCTGCTCTGTCCAGAATGATCTCATATGTGTTTTACCATGTTACACAGTAATTTATTTCCTTATCAGTCTGTCCCCAACACTACATTACAAATTCTTGAGGGACATGGCCCAGGGCCTGGTAGAGAAGATGCTCTAACTCTTAAATTAAAGGACGAGAGTGAGATCACAAGATCACATAACTGGAACTCAACACATAACCTGTGTGACCCCAAGTCTAATATTTTTATTTCTGCACTTTCCCCTTTACACGCCAAGACAGTATTCTGAGAAACTGAGGTAAGAGAGGATCGGGCCTTGCCAAACCCATTTACTTGGAGGGAATAACAACAATTACAGCGTTAACCAGAGATTGTGTGCCCAGCACTTCACCTACATATCTCACTTAGTCCTCACAATCCTGATGTGTATCACTGTCCCCTTACTACATTAACAAGGCTCCAGTCCCATTTACGTAGTCAAAGCTCACACTCATACCAACTCCAGAAAGAAGATAAAACTCTGGGGTGTGGACTGTGGCCAGGTTTCAGAATGATGGGCTCAGTCAAACTGATTAAGAAGTCACTCAGTAGGTGATGAGGTCTTTGGTGTTTATTGTTAAACACCTCCCAGATAACTCACATGTATGTCACATGTTTTATATATAATACTAGAGGCCGGGTACATGAATTTGTGCACGGGTGGGGTCCGGCTGCCCTGCCCTAACTGGGACAAGGGGGGAGGGCTTTTAGGCGGTTGGCTGGCCAGCCCTGCCCCCTGGTTGAACTCCCAGTTGAACTCCTGGTCGAGGGGACAGCTTGCATATTAGCCTTTTATTACATAGGATATGTATATATTGTATATAAAAGATGCTGCCCAGTTTAGCTGCCACCCCCACACGGCCAGAGTTGGGAAGACAGAAGAGTAGTCCAAAGTCCTTCTGTCTCAATTACTCCCTCTCCTCTCCTCCCCTTCCTTACAGGCTCCAACAGCAGAGACCAATTCCAGCCTAGAGAAGGGCAGGGAAACGGCACCAGAACTTAACCTGCCAAGCCAGGAATCAATGGAAAACATCTTTGACTACCCCCAACCGCACTGCTCATACCTTAGAGATGTCCAGCCTTACCAAATGACTCCACCTTGAGCCTCAGCTGACTGGACCAGGGATGGACACTATTTCAAGCTGGATCAGATTCTTTCCCCCAGAAATCAGAGAATTAAAAACACATACCTTGGGGAAACGTGGTCATCTCTCTTATGCTAAGTGCGTCAGGAAGTAGTAAAAAAAAGAAAAGAAAAACGAAAACAGCTATGCAGAGATGCAGGGTGCAAAATTTTGTAAATGAAAAGAGAAGGGAGGTAGATACCTTCATTTATTTTCTAGTTCCGAGTTGCAACCGTACCTGGAGCTTTAACTGTACTTCCTTTCCCTTCGGTAGCATGAGAAAGACAGTGGATTTTTAAAAAAATATTTTTATTGATTTTTTTTTAACAGAGAGAAAAACATCCATCAGCTGCCTCCTGCACACACCCTATTGGGAATGTGTCCACAACCACTATACATGTCCTTGACTGAAATTGAACCCAGGACCCTTCAGACTCTAGGCTGACGCTCTATCCACTGAGCCAAACCAGTTAGGGCCGACCCTGGATCTTAATCATAAACTCAGTATCTACAAGGTAGTGCCTGAAACACTCCAGCACTCTGCCTTTCATTTAGCTAGCTCCTAGTCATTCTCCAGGCCCCAGCTTAACACCACTTCCTCCAGGAGATCCTCCCAGACTTCTATCAAGCTCGGTCCACCTTTTATTCCCTCCAGGAGCACTTAGCACTTCATGATGCTCAGTAAATGTTATTACTTTCCTGTCGGACTGTAAATACCAGTGTAAAAAAAACACTTCTGTTCATTACTTTGATTCTACCACCTAAACCAGATGCTTAACAATATTAGTATATTAATAAAAATCAAGAAACTAGTAGAGATAAGTGGGAGGAGTGAGAAGTCAACACTACCTTCCTGATAAAAACTAAGTTGCTTTGACCCTACTGCCCTCATTCCTTCCAGGTATCCAGTTTCTGCCTCTTCACCCTCCTCAACAGGCTCAAGTCAACTATGACAACCATCATTTTATACTTTGGTGCCAATAAAGGAACACAGGCTATAAATAAGAAACATGTTTCCAGGTAGCTTGGAATAACAGAGGAAAGCCTACAGTAGTTAAAAAAAAAAAAAAAAAAAGCCACACACAAATCAGTGGGAGTGGCCGGGGAGAGGTCAATGGGGAATAAGGAGACATATGTAATACTTTAAACAATAATTTTTTTTAAAAATCACAGGTTTGGAGATCTAGAAAAATCTCAGTTCTGTTATGTATTTATTGGCTGTGAACCTTGGACAAGTTTTCTAAGATCTGGTTTTCTTATCTGTAAAGTGTAAAAAAACGAAACAAAAAAAAACAACACAAAAAACCTGAAAGATGGAAAACTTCACACCATATTACCTAAAGCAAGGCAGGCTTGCAGCAAATGTTGGTCAGTTGGTCATGGCATATCTCCTGCAAACCCCGACCTCCACACACCACTTCCCAGCTCCTATACAGGCATAGGTTTAGAATCCAGAGCCTGCCCTAAGACTGAGAATCTGAGAGGGACCTTGGAAGACATCTATCCTGTTGGTTTTCTAATGTGTGGGAGCCCCAAGAAGTAACCGAGAAAAGAAAAGCAAAAAGGAAAAACAGCACCGCAGGTTTAGGCACACAGCTGGGTGAAATAGACTTGATGTGAGGCAGAGTAGCTCTGGATATTTATTGGCAAATCAGTTGTTTTTTTAACTTAGTAAGTGCATTATTTAAGTAAGGTGAGGAATAAGTTTTATGTATGGTTCCCGGAAAAATCCAACTTGGATACTTTTCATAAAAATATTTTTATAAATACTTGAGAACTGAGAACATTTACAAATTAATGGGAATGGTGTATCAGTTATACGGTAGCTATCCACTAGTAGCACATTACTAGGGATGTTATAAATATCAAATTTAATTTTGTTCTAAGTTTTATTTGCACTCAAAACTCTGCTAGAAACACTGGGTCTTTTTTTGTTGCTCATATAAGTTGGTCTCTTCACATCTTTGGGCTCCAAAAAGCATACAAGAGACCACTTTATTTATATTTAAATTTAACAGTTAACAAGCAAAACTAAGAATCTGAATCCAGATCTGTTTCCAAGTCTTGAGCTTTTATATTAATACTACTACTGCTGGCCCTGCCTTTCAAACAGGTGGTATAAACACCCAGTTCCAGGGAGAGAGGGAGGGAGTGGTATAGCAGGGAGTAATAAAGGCAAGTTTACAGAGCAGATGAGCCTTAAAGAAAGGCAGGCAGGCAGGATCTGAATAGGGCCCAGTGCCTCTTGAAGGCGAGGACTGGAGGGGCATACTAAATAGTATCTTGACAGGACGATTCTCCAGCGGAGGGACTGTACCATGCATTGCAAGTGGTTTAGTATGCCTACCTCCACCACCAAAGGCCGATAATAACCCCCAATCATGTAACAACAACAACAAAAGTCCACAGTGCCCATATATGTTTAAAATACCCCTACACATCTAGAATACTCTTAGATAAGCAGAAAGAAAAGAGGAGCACAATGGGCAGAGACAAAGGGGAACATACTTCACAGAATCTGATGAGAAAAAGAGCATGCTTTAATGACTCTCACCTATAAAATCAAGTCCAAGCTCCTCAGTACACCATGTCCTTCAGGATTTGGCCCTGCCCATCCCAGCTGTCCGAACTCCACTTTCTGCTTAAGGCACTCTACACTCCTGCCCTCCCAACTTGTGGTTTTCTTGACCTGATGTGCTGTTTTCAAATTTCTGTGCCCTTGCACATACGTTTTCCTCTACCTGGCAAAACTCCTGGTCACACATTAACATCCAGCTCAGAAGTATGAGAAGCCGTACAAAGAAAGCCCCATGCCACAAAGGCCTTTGTTTCCTCACAGCACCTCACACATTCCTGTATAGCACTGGCATAGTCTCTACATTATTGCCCCACTATTTGGACTAAGAGCTACTAAAGGACAGGAATCATGTGAGTCCTGGCGCATAAAAAGGTGCTCAAAAAGTATTTTCTGAGTGAATGGCCTTACATTCAAGGTTTTTAGAAAGACTAAAAGTGATACCAGCAAAAGCAGACAACAGCTATTTTCTATTACTGAAAGAATGTATTTTTCAACTCTGATCTTTGGTTGAGTGTCACGTAGGAACCAGACAGACTGGGATGCTTTATTTCTTCCTAATTGTGTGCCCCCTTGGGCAAGTTAACTAACCTTTGTTTCATTTACTCACTTCCAAAGTAATTTTCTTTGCAGTATGGATATGAGGATTAATTAACATATGTTAAAAAAAAAAAAAAAAAAAGTAGTGCTAAAACCAGTTTGGCTCAGTGGTAGAGCGTCGGTCTGCGGACTGAAAGGTCCTGGGTTCGATTCCGGTCAAGGGCATGTACGTTGGTTGCGGGCACATCCCCAGAAGCGGGTATGCAGGAGGCAGCTGGTCGATGTTTCTCTTTCATCGACATTTCTAGCTCTCTATCCCTCTCCCTTCCTCTCTGTAAAAAATCAATAAAATATATATTTAAAAAATATTATTCAAAAAAAAATCAATAAAATATATTTTTTTAAAAAGTAGTGACTACATGGTAGGTGTACTAGTTTATTGTAATCACAAAAAAAGCTTAATAGATCATGATATTGTACTATTGAGAGTGTGATCACAATGACATTTTGGTTGGAGCCATCTGTTTTGGGTGGGAGAATTGAAAGTCAACAAATCCTATACGTATTCTGATCCAATGCTAATCCCTTAATGACCACTATCTCCCTTGGCTCCTCTGATAATGTGCACTCAGGGTTCTCTGGTCTCTGACCACACTTTCTCTGGTCTCTTCTGTAACTTGCCCTCTATTGACACCTAAAGTCAGACATTCCTTTGACTAAGTTTTTACATTTTTCCTCATTTTGTCCACTCCCAAGGCTTCATAAGTATCTCTATGGAGATAACCCTATAATCTTTCAGTCATATTCAGAAAGTGTTTCAAATTTAACTTGCTCAAAGTAGACTTATCTTTTTTTTTTAAAATATATTTTATTGATTTTTTACAGAGAGGGATAGAGTGTTAGAGAAACATCCATCAGCTGCCTCTTGCACACTCCCTACTGGGGATGTGCCCGCAACCAAGGCACATGCCTTTGACCGGAATAGAACTCGGGACCTTTCAGTCCGCAGGCTGACGCTCTATCCACTGAGCCAAACCGGTTTCCCGCTAGACTTATCTTAATTAGATCAAATATACAGCTTCAATTTCTCCTCTCATACCTTTTCTTTTTTCATGACTCTTATGCATCTCACCAGTCCTCAGGTTCCTCTTCCTTTGCCTATCTCTTAAAGTAATTGTTTGCCAGAATTACCTCTTTACTCTTTTTATTCTACCTCAGTGGCTCTTAATCTTTCTGGGATAATGGACCCCTTTGAAAACCTATTGAATGCTATGGATTGCTTACTAAACAGATGAACATACCCAACATCTGTTTGCAATTTCACCTACCCAATGACCTCAAATAAGAATCTGTGGCCATCCATGAAATACTAAAACTTACACAAGTTTTCATCTCCAAGTTCTACCTTCCCTGTTATAAATTTCAAGATGCCTCTGGACATAGCCTAATGGCCAACAGGCACCACAAACTTAATCTGAACCAGAGCTCACTATTTCTGCCTCACAAACCTGCTCTACCTCTGATACTCCTTCTTGAATAATGGCACCACCATCCTCCAAGGGTCCCACGCTAGAAGCAGTGGAATTACAACTATGCCCATACCTAGCCTTGTCTCAGAAATCACTCTCAGATCCAAATCCCATCTCTCTCAGCCTCTTACCCTTTAAGATCTCATCATTTGCTTCTTCCCAAACTTGCCATGATTAAGTCTTTGTACCACTCTTCTGACAAGAGCCCATTACTAATTCTATCTTTATAAGGTCTTATTAAAGTCTCTCACTCCCATCTGCTACCTTCCACTGCCACTAGATTTATAATAGCCTAACGGATTCCCCCACCTCAGTCTTTTTTTCTTCTTCTCATTTCCACCTGTGTTGACCTACCTTCCCTTAAAATTTTAAATTGACCATGTGACTGCTTCTTTACAAAAACACTGATGCTTCTCCATTGCACAAATATACAAACTCAGTTTTGCCTTTAGTCCTCTACCACTTGCCATCTAATCCAGGATCAGATTCCACTGTTTACTCTGTCACTTGTGCCTACCATCTATCAAAATTACACCCATTCTTCAAGGCCCAATTCAAGCTACACTCTTCATCTTTATATCTTCCACATGATTAGGAAAAAGCTCTGCACAGAAAAGGTAAATTCCTAATGAACTGATTCAGGAAATGAAAAAAACAAAACACTAAAAGCTTAAAAATCCTTCTGGAAACGTTATGTTTTTAAAAAATATTACTATTCAAATATTAACTTTTCAATTAAGAAAATCCATACACCCAGTATTGCCAATCAACACTTATTAAATGATAAAATATGTAACATAATTAAAGTCTTGCTAGGGTCTATCATTAACCTGAAGATAAAAAGCTACAATATAAATCCAGAGTTTTAATTCCAATTATATTTGTATTTTACTTACGAAAGAAAAATTAAAGTAAGAGGATCTGGCATTTTACCTAATACTTAGGTAAAATAAGTTTACAGCAGCCGAAACCGGTTTGGCTCAGTGGATTGAGCGTTTGCCTGAGGACTGAAAGGTCCCAGGTTCGATTCTAGTCAAGGGCATGTACCTTGGTTGCAGGCACATCCCCAGTAGGGGGTGGGCAGGAGGCAGATGATGGATGTTTCTCTCTCATCAATGTTTCTAACTCTCTATCCCTCTCTCTTTCTCTGTAAAAACTCAATAAAATATATATTTTTTAAAAATTTACAGCAGTGATAAAAATAGTTACCAGATCTAAATTATTTCCAGTAAAAATCCTATCAAACAGGAAAAAGAAAAAAACTTTCAATTAAAATATCCTAAATGTAGCCCTGGCGCATGCAGGTCAGTGGTTAGTGTGTAGCACCGGTGGATCACCGGTTCAATTCCCAGTCAAGTGCACATACATTGGTTGCAGGTTTGATCCCTGGCCCAGTAGAGCGTGTTTGGGAGGCAATCAATGTTGTCTTTCTTACATCGATGTTTCTCAATGTTTCTCTCTCCCCCTCCCTTCCACTCTCTCTAAAAATCAATGGAAAAAAATATCCTCAGGTAAGGATAAAAAAACAAACAACAACAACAAAAAAAAACCACTGTCCTAAACCTAAAGATTATTTCAGTATCTATTTTAGATGCTAATTTCTTTTAAAAAGGACGAAGGGCTTGGTGGGCAATTCTGAGCCTCTCATAATGAAACACTTACTGGCAAACCTACCAGCAGGTGCAGCAGCCATCAGGTATATGACAGAGAAATGGTGCTGCAGGCAGTACTTTCTCTTCATTACTGTCTAGTGGCTTAGTTCTTTAGCCCTGACCTAGTTTAATTTCTCTTTTGGCTCCTAAGCCTCTGAATTCATGTTAATTTCCACAGTTGTATACTGTGAACCATTTTGCTCCGGAAGAGAATGAGAATCCTCAATATTGGATTAAAGTGGGGTTTTTAAAAAATAGAATTTAAACTTGTCTTTCTGACTAGCTCACATACTTGGTAAAATATGCCCTTTCGAACATTTCTAAAATTACGATCACTCACATTTGAATGTTCCTGAAATGCATTTGCTTACACCAGTGAAATACGCCAAAATTGTAAAATCATTAGTAACACTATTTAAGGAGGATAGCAGGGTGTAATGGAAAGAACTGCGTTTGAAACAGGATCTTAGTCTACAACCTCATGTCTGGCGCCTTAGTTGTGACCTTAGGAACTGGCTTCACATTGAAATACTTTCTCACCTGAAAGAGATGGTATCACCACCTTTCCCTCCCTCAAGGCGGATGTTCAAATAAAATGAGATAAAAATGTACCTAGCGCCGTACTTGCCACGAAGTATTCAACAAATATTAGTTGGTTCCTTCCTTCAACACAAGACACGGCCACAAGATTTAGATGTAAAGGAGCCTACACTTGCACAGGTAGTGAGAGCTAATAAAAAACAACACTGTCACCAAACCTTTCTGAGGATTCAGACGAGGGAGCCTGCATGCGACCGCAAGAACTCCATTAAGGCTGCATATATATATTGGCCATTAAAACATTAACAGTCAAAGTCCACAGTAATGGTGCTAAGACTTCTGGATGCCTTTTCTGCTGCTAAGAGAGTTCACTCAGGGGGAAAGAAAAGAAGGAAGAAAAAAAAAGAGTCGAATTAGGCCCAACTCCAAAGGACTTTTTAATCAATGAAGAGAGCGACGCCGACTTATCCTTCCTGCAACGTCAACAGTACGATACTAAAACCCATTTAAAAGCTTCAAGGTGGAAATATTCCGTCTACAACGATAACACACCGGCGCCGCTTAATGCTTTTTAGAAAGCCTGCGCAGGAGAGCACTACGGGCGCCACCGAGGACATTTAATGAAAGCCGTTCGCGGAAAACACAGGCGAGGTAAGGCAGGGAGGAGACGATCATTTCTGCACGCAAACCGAGGCGAACCGCTTTCAGGACCAGGCCCCCGCCGCCGCCGCCACCGCCACCACCACCGCCACCACCACCGAGCATCTGGAGGGACTCCGGGCTTTATAATCGGACGTCAAAAAGACCACCCTGATAGCAAAGCGGGGTGGGGGGTGGGGTTCCCTTCCCTTCCCGGGGGGGGGGGGGGGGGGGGTCCTGGGTAGCCCGGGTCCTGGCCTCCGCCCTCCGCGGCAAGGGCCCGCCGCGATCAACACCCACACCTCGATGGGCCCGGGGCGGGCATGCCCCCGGTGCGCGGGCCGCGGAGAAGCCCGGGGGTCGGGGGCGCGGTGGCGCGGGAGGCCCGAGGCGCGGACGAGGCCGCGGCAGCGTCCGCTGCGGCCCCGAGAGGTGGGTGGGCGGGCGGGCGCAGCCAGGCCTGCGGGCGGACGCGGACACTCACCACACCATGCCGTAGGCGCCCTCGCCAATGTACGAGAGGTTGGTGTAGCGCGGCCCCACGTCGAACACCTGCCCGCGGACCATCTCCGGGCCCGCGCCCGCCGCCGCCGCCGCCGCCATGTTGGTTGCCGGGCCGCCGCCGCCGCCGCCTCCGCCGCGCTGGGCTGGACGCTCTCCCGGCCCACGCCGCACCTCCCGTACGGACCGCGCCGCCGCCGCCGCCGGTGCAGCCGCCGCCGTTAAGCTGGAAGGAGCAAGGAGGGCGTCGCTCGGGAAAGCTTAAGAGCCCGAAGCAACCAGGACCGACTGCCCAGTCTGACTGACTGACTGACTGACGGGCGGGCCGGCGGGCGGGCGGGCGGGCGGAGGGCGGGACGTACGCTGAGGAGGGCGCTGGGGGCGGGGCCACGCAGCGTGCGCGCGGATTGGTTCTCCGAGGCCCGGGGGCGGGGCTATGCGGTCCGGCGGAAGTAGCGAACTCTGGGCGGAACACGGAGGCGGCACCGCCCTACGCGGTCACGTGGGTTAGCCCGGAGCTGGCTCTGGAGACGTAGGAGGTCTTCCGAGACTGATCCTGATAGACGGTTAGGAACCAGGGAAGCCCTGAAGTGTGTGTGGTCCTGACTCAGCCATAGAGCGACCCGGGACTGTGTCTGAGGGACGACGACGCGCCGCCCACGGGCTTCGGGCCCGGGCCTGCACCAGGCCTATAAGAGTCCGTGGTCCCCACACCAACCTAGAAACATTGAGACCAGGGCAGAAACCGAAAGGAGACCGAGAAAGGTATTTGCATAACAGAGAAAGTGTGAAACACAAAAGGTGGGAGGATCCTCTCATCAGGCCAGAGGTTCCCTTCAACAAGTGTTTGTTGAGCACCTACCAAGTTCCTGGACATTTTCCGTGACGGAAACGGGGAGGAGATGGACAAATCAATATATACTAGAGGCCTGGTGCATGAAATTGGTGCTGGGGTTCGGGGAGGTCCCTCAGCGGGGCCTGCACCCTCCCCAATCTGGGATATCCCTCTCCCACCCCGTTACCCTTAGCTCCTAATTGCTCGCCTGCCCAATTGCTCCATAACTGCCTTTGCCTCCGCCCTCTGTGCCACTGTGGCTTTGTCTGGAAGGACATCCGGTCTAATTAGCATATTGCCCTTTTATTAGTATAGACTAGTAGCCTTGTGCAGGAATCCGGGCACCAGTAGCTCACTGCTGCCCTCCAGTAGCTCTCTGCCCACTGCCCCTCCCTCCTGTAGCTTTCCCCTTCTCCCCTCCTCCAGAGTTTGCTGCCCTGCTTCCTTGGGTAGCTCTCCGCCACCTGCTTGTAGCTCGATGCCCCACCCTCCTACTGATGCACGATCCGGTTAACACTTCACGGCGTAATGACCATTTGCATATTATATCTTTATTTTATAGGATAATGCTCAAGTTGTGGTAAGTACTGTGAACTATAAAGGATTAGAGAGTACAATATAATAAGTCTTCACTCAATGTGGAAAGATTCTGAGACCTCAAGTGGAAGAAGGTGTAAGGAAATCAATTTTACCACAGGCTAAGTTGATATAAATAAGAATTATGTTCCTACAGCATCTCATCAATCCCTGTAACCAATCCACCATATTTGAAGACCTGCTGAAGTAGGTTCAGACATTAGAGAAATACATTAAGATTCAGAGACTGACGCCTGTGGACCAAGCATCCCGCGTTTGATTCTGGTCAAGGGCATGTACCTTGGTCAGGGGGCACGCAGGAGGCAACCAATCGATGTGTTTCTCTCACGTGGATGTTTCTCTCTGTCTTTCCCTTTATCTTCCACTTTCCCTACAAATCAATGGAAAAATATCCTCAGGTGAGGATTAACAAAAAAAAGAAAAATTCAGAGACTGAGACCTAGATTGATATAGAGGGATAGAAACTTAGAGGAGATACTGACATGTAACACCAAAATGGAAAGGTTAAACAAAAGCATCAAGATCTAGACAATATGAGACATACATACTGAGGCTAAAAATAGTCATAAACGACAAAGGTTGGGGAAAAAAAACAACTGGAATCCTGAAGCAGGTGAATGCTAAGAATAGCTAAGACAAGACAGAAAAGATTCAGCCGCTGCTTCTGAACCATTTCACAGGCATCTTTAGAAGGGAGTAAGAGTGGAAAACCCTGCATCCTGATTGTCCAGCGCTGTGATCTTGAAAGTGTCAACTCTGATCTGGGGGAGATAAGAGATCAACCGAAGGACTTGTATACATGCATATAAGTACAACCAATGGACACAAAACTATGGGGAGGGAGGGTATGTATGGGGGCGGGCAATATTAAAATATGTACACAGATATAATTTATTTAATAAATAAATAAATAAAAGAAAGCAGTCAACTCTGGATTTGCAGACAACCGAAAAGATAAACTAGTTAATCTCAACTAGTTAATCTATTAAAGAGCCCTGTGGGAAAAAACATATATGGCACATGAAAAAAGAAGTGCTACAGCCAAAAATTACTCCTTTGAAATATATTTAGTCCATGAAGCAGAATCCAGTTTTAGAAAACACTTATTCTTGACTATAAGAGGACACAGTGTCGGCCTGCGGACTGAAAGGTCCCAGGTTCAATTCTGGCTAAGGGCATGTACCTGGGTTGCGGGCACATCCCCGGTAGGAGATGTGCAGGAGGCAGCTGATCGATGATTCTCTCTCATCAATGTTTCTAACTATCGCTCTTCCTCTCTGTAAAAAAAAAACACAATAAAATATATTTTTTTAAAAACAAAACAAACAATTATGTGAGACCATAATAAATAAAAAAACCAAACAACAACAACAAAAAAAAACATGCCAGCCCAAACTGGTTTGCCTCAGTGGATAGAGTGTTGGCCTGCAGACTGAAGGGTCCCAGGTTTGATTCCGGTCAAGGGCATGTGCCTTGGTTGCAGGCATATCCCCAGTGGGGGGTTGTGCAGCAGGCAGCTAATGGATGTTTCTCTCTCATCGATGTTTCTAACTCTCTATTCCTCTCTTTTCCCCTCTGTAAAAAAAAATCAATAAAATATATTTTTAAAAAACAGGCCAAGAGAGTACTGTGAAATTAACACCACAATAATCAAAGTAAAATTAATTGGTTAAAGCACTAAAAAACATTTCACAATGTGGAAGAGCAAATCAGCGATATGGAAGTAAATGATGGAATTCTTTGAGAAGAAAATAGATAGGACATCATGGAGATTTAAACTATAGGCATCTCCCAAAAGGAGACAACAAATCAATTAGAAGTGATAATTAAAATTATAATAAAAAACACTATAATAATAGGTCTAAAAATATCTGAGGTGGGGGTGGAAAATGGAATGAGTTCATTGGGATCTAGAAACATTAATAAGCACAAACCAACTTCAAGACATAAGCTGGAAAAATTCTTAAAGTTCAGGGATAAAGAACTAACAGTATCCAATCAGAAAAAAAAAAATTATTAACAAAAAAAGCTAAAAACTTTTTTCCAGATTTCTCCTCTATAATAATTAAATGCCCAAAGGAATATGGAACAAAATAGACAGAACTCAGGAGTCAAGCTGTAATCCACAGATGGCTTCATTCCCTCCAGTGCCTTAATTTCTCCTTCATCTCAGGATACATAGAGAGAGAGAGAAACATCGATGTGAGAGAGAAACATCAATCCATTGCCCAGCTTGACATATCCAGATTGCACGTATTCTGCAGTCGCACACTGCCAGAGGGTTTGAATCTTGACTGCTCCGTTTACTACCTGTATGACCTTGTTCCTCAGCTTCCTCCTCTTTAAATTATAAATTTGCTGTAGAGAAAAACTTATGTAAAGAGCCTGGCACATAGTAAGTACCCAATACATGTTATCTGTTGTTATTATCTACCCCACCCAAACCTGTTCTTCGTCTTGTATCTGTGGATAGCATCACCTTCACTCAGACACTCAAAATGGAAGCTCGGATATGATCTTTAACATCTTACTTTACCTCCCTACCGACCGCTTCCCTACCCAGCCAATCACAAACTCTTGTGAATTCTGTTTCCTTCCTCTCTGAAATCGTTGCTGCTGAAGACACGGTCTCCAGACCACCGGCGGCAGCAGCATTGTGTGGGAGTTTGTTAGGAATACCGGAAGTCCTCGGGCTACATCGGACACGAGGTACGTCGTTTCATGCTTACGTTGCCATCTCCCATTTATTTATATATAAAAAAAGCTCTGTCATTTCGATGTATGTACATATGTGCTTTGTTTTTTATTATTTATTTGCCACAAGTAACGGTCAGGAATTATCTTTCTTTTACTTTTTTTTTTTTTTTTTACTGTTTCACCTCATTACTGCTGTGCACGTGCTCCATGTGAGTGTTATGTAGGTGCTTATGTAGGTGGGTTCCCACTTAGGTCGAAAATTGAGTTCCGTCATGCCATAGGAACTGGTCTCAAACGGACCTCCGATGTAACCTGAGGACTGCCCTTACAGCATCTCAGGTCCCACTTCAGACCCACTGAATCAAGATCTGCATTTTTAAAAAATATATTTTATTGATTTTTCACAGAGAGGAAGAGAGAGGGATAGAGAGTTAGAAACATCAATGAGAGAGAATCATCGACCAGCTGCCTCTTGCACACCTCCTACTGAGGATGTGCCCGCAACCAAGGTACATGCCCTTGACCGGAATCGAACCCAGGACCTTTCAGTCCGCAGGCCGACACTCTATCCATTGAGCCAAACCGGTTCCGGCAAGATCTGCATTTTCACAAGATCTAAAAGGTTCTTATTAAACTTTGGAAAGCACTATTTTAAGTGTGTTCGCTTTCTTTCCACTGCCATTCTGTTGCTTACAGTCTGCTGCATCAACTCTTTCACCTGGGCTGTCACAGTAGACTTACCTGTTCTAGCTTCATGTTGCCCATCTCCAGGGGCTTCTCTTTATTTATACCCAGTCTTTTCATAATAAAATTTATCAAGTCAGTCCCCTTCTTGAAGCAAGTCAGCGGCTCCCAGTGCTCTCAGAGTGAGGCCATGACTGACCATCCCTCCACTCCACTTCCCTTTACTCTGCCTTTCCGGGTCCGGCCAGACTCCTCTCAGATTCCTCTTGTCTTCCAGTCCTAGCACATACCAATCCCTCTCCACTCGCCCAGCACTGGTGGACATTTTAGAGCTTCCACACTATCCCAACAGCTGATTTTCTCCAGGGAACTTCTCTTGCCTGGTTCCATGTGCAGTAAGCAGCCTTATACGGAGAGACTGGTTTCCCTTGGGGTTTTCTGACAGAGAAAGCACACTTACCAGAAGACACCCTTCTTCAGGCCCGGTGGCAATTACTGTTCACGCAAAGACGGGTTTCAGGTTATACACCAGTCTCTGCTGAGTCAGGTTAGCCTGAGCCAGTCCAGAGGGAAACATTATCTAGCCACAGTGACAACACATTTCTGGGAACACCAAGGTGAGAACAAGGCTCTGGACCACAGAAACCAAACTAAACACCATCAAAGCATAAGACCCTATTTAGATGACTAGCTGGCCACCTGAACGTCTTCCTTATTGTCTTTTTTTTTTTTTTTGGGGGGGGGGGGTGGTGGTGACGATTCACAGATCTGTAGAAACTTAGAAAACAATGGACATCTGTTATTTTTACCTGCACAGCATCGACTCTTCCTCTCTCTGGTAGCACAACCCAATTTTCCACTGGTGAACGGTTTCTTCTGCACTCTCAAGTGTGAGCATGTGATCAGGGCTCCCCAATCAGAGTCACAGACAGGAGTTCAAAGGATGGGCACGTGACCTGGTCTAGGACAATGACACTCAGCGCAGACTTTGAAAGAAACAGTGTGGAAGGGAGTGTTTTCTCTCTCTGCTGGGGAGCTCAGGCAGTGAGTATGAGTCTGAGGCCACACATACCATGTTGTGAGAAATGCTCTCGTAGAATGCCGGTGACACAGGGAAAGCACAGTCCATTTTCTGATGTCATAGTTCGATACTATATTCAGCTGAACCTGGACTTTACAGGCTCAGCTGAATACATTCTCTCTTTTTTTTTTTTTTTTTTTTACTGAAGTCACCTTGACTTAGGTTCCCAACTAGTACTTTACCCAATTCACTCCCTTTTCTGCAAAAACTGTTCAGAATTGCACAATAAATCACCAAGACATGAATCAGAACCTCATGAATGATGAAATGGGAGAAAGAACTGGCTATGAGCCTTGAAACGAGCTAAAGATAGAGAGATAATTAAATAAAAACACCACTCAGTATACACTGTTTGAGGCTGATAGGGTGAAATAATTGTTGCTATGGTAACAAAACACAAAAGAAAAAATGGAGAGGGGTTTATTCAATAGCAGGGTTTTTAACCTCAGATTAATGCAATGAAAACCAGAGAGGGGGAAAGGTGGTAGAAAAAGCAAGGCACACTAGGTCTTGTTTCACATAAAATAAAGGTAAAAATTAGTTTAAAAGTATAAATTTATGTTTTTTTCAGTGTAAAAAGCTTTTTTGTGGCATAAAAAGTTTTATGTCTACTTTATAAATTATGACAATATAAAGGGGAAAATGTAATTCATATAGCAAATCAAGATATGTACTGGTCACTTTCTTCACATTATAAATGGAAAAGAAATGGTGCTCTGGCCAGTTGCTCAATGGTTAGAGTTTCAGACCTCGGACTGAAGGTTGCAAGGTCAGGGGCAAGTACTTGGGTTGCAGGCTCAATCCCTGGCCCCAGTTGGGGTGCACGCATGCGAAAGGCAACCAATCAATGTGTCTCTCTCACAATGATGTTTCTCTCTTTTTGTCTCTCCCCCTCCTTTCCACTCTCTCTGAAAATCAAGGGGGAAAAATATCATTAGGTGAGGATTAACGAAGAAAAAAGGAAAGGAAAAAAAGAAATGACAGAATCATAAAAACAGTATCAAAATACCAGAAAATTAGATGGTGGAAAGTTAGACTAGGTGTAACAAGTGTAAATGAGAAAATGCAAATAACTAAAATTCCTATGTAAAAACATGAAAATTTCAGGTCAGACCAAAGGGCAAACTCTGAAGATGTACTGTTGTTAAAAAAAAAAAAAAAAAAAGGTGTGCCCAAAACACATATAATAAAAAGGCACTGTGAAATTAAATGCACCAAATGACATAGCAACATAAAACAGCAAACAGAAATCTTTAGAAATACAATAAAACTAATTAAAACACAGTTACAGTGAAATATATTACCATTATCAGACTATGATAAAGTAAGCAAAAATATGACATAAGCAACAGAATGAATAAGATATAAAAATAGCCCTAGGTTTGGCTCAGTTGATAGAGCATTGGCCTGTGGACTGAAAGGTCCCAGGTCCGATTTTGGTCAAGGGCATGCTCCTTGGTTTTGGGCTCCTACCCGGTAGAAGGTGTTCAGGAAGTGGCTAATCTATGTTTCTCTCTCATTGATGTTTCTAACTCTCTATTTCTCTCTCTTCCTCTCTGTAAAAAAAATCAATGAAATATTTTTTTTTAAAAAGTGAAAACTTAAAAAAAAAAAAAAACATAAAAATACATGCTGAGTTTTACACCTATATAAAATACAAAAGTATTCTATACGGAACCACAAAAAGTTTTAACAAATTGAAATAAGCAACTATTATTCAAGTCAAATCCTCTAATAATAGCACCATTTAACAAATAATCATACAAACTTAAATTTTAGAATCCCTAGCCACTGGGAAATAAACAAGCATTCTAACTAATGTTTTAGTCAGGGAGGAAATATGAATGCAGTAACACCCTAGAAAATCAAGAAAGCTTAGAAAGACAATTTCTTTAGTACTGGGTTGAAGGCTGGGCTGGTTGCTGGCACCAGCTGTTTTTCATCTCCTTTTCTAGATTCCTTTCATCTGTCCATTCCTTGGATGTCAGTGTCTCCCACTTGCCAGTTAGAAGTTTTCAAACTGGGCCAGGACTAGGATAAGGCAAGTCAGGGAGGCGCCTGGGGAGCAGCATTTGAGGAAACATTCGCCCTCAGGGTTATGTAAGCATGGCATTCACATCTGAGAGCAAGCGCCTCCTTAAAAGTTGCATCCTAGGCTCCTCAGTTGCCTCACCCTAATTCTGTCCTTGCCAAACCGAGTCTCATGCATTATCTCCAAACTCAACAGCGCAACCTTTTATTGCAAATCTCCCCGGAACTCCTTACCTGCCCACTGGTGATCTTACCCAGGAGCCCCTCCATCTTCCCTGCTCCCCGAGCCCAAAAGGAAACATTCCTAAACCTCATTCTTGACTGACCCCAACATCTAATTCGTGCCCAAATCCTGCTCACTGAACTGCATATTTTTTATTTATTTATTTATTTATTTTAAGATTATGTGTATTTATTTATTTTAATATATTTTATTGATTTTTCACAGAGAGGAAGGGAAAGAGATAGCCAGAAACATCGATGAGAGAGAAACATTGATCAGCTGCCTCTTGCACAGGGGATGTGCCCGCAACCAAGGTACATGCCCTTGACTGGAATTGAACCTGGGACCTTTCAGTTTGCAGGCCGATGCTCTATCCACTGAGCCAAACCGGTTTCGGCAATAAAGCATTTTTTTTTTTAAGTACAAATTGGTAGTTACAGAATAGTCATGGGGATTAGGTAAAACACAGGGACTATTGTCAATAATATTGCAATAACTATGTATGGCATCAGTTGGGATACTGGAAATACCAAGGTATGTGATTATCTAACCACCTTGCATACACCTGAAACCAATACAGAATAAAGTTTTAAAAAAGCCAAGTAGAATAAAATGTACAAGGAGATATACGTACGTGGTAAATCTATACAGAAGTCATCTCTAAAGAGGATGCAGATGGCGAACACTATGGGCAAGACGATGTTTTGAGTTGGTTGGTGGGCAGTAATTACTATGCTTCCTATCTGATCTCGGACATTGATGCTCAATGTATTTTTAAAAAAATATATTTATTGATTTTCCACAGAGAGGAAGAGAGAGGGATAGAGAGTCAAAAACATCGATGAGAGAGAATCATCGATCAGCTGCCTCTTGCACACCCCCCACTGGGGACGTGCCCACAACCAAGGTACATGCCCCTGAACAGAATCAAACCTGGGACCTTTCAGTCCGCAGGCAGATGCTCTATCCACTGAGCCAAAAAGGTTTCGGCTGATGCTCAATGTATTTATGTCAAATCCTTCATATTTTAAAAGTGGAAGACCCAGCCCAGATGTGCTATGCTGTGGGGATCAGAAATGGAGAAATGGGCCGAGACCAGTTTGGCTCAATGGATAGAGCATTGGCCTGCGGACTGAAAGGTCCCAGGTTCGATTCCAGTCAAGGTCTTGTACCTTGGGTGCGGGTACATCCCCAGTGGGGGGTGTGCAGGAGGCAGCTGATGGATGATTCTCTCGCATTGATGTTTCTAACTCTTTTCCTCTCTGTAAAAAAAAATAAAAAATAAATAAATATATATATTTTAAAGAAAGAAATGGAGAAATGGGTGGCAGGAGGCAGGAGTGGGCAGCCTGCGCCTGTCACTGGGGCTGCGGCTGAAGGCCAGGAGAGGCTGCTGGGAAAGGGGAACTACATTCTCTGAGAACCAGCTTCATGAGTTGAGGCTTCAATTCTCATCCATGATGCTACAGACACTGACTGTACCCAATCGCAGCCAATGAAATACATCCATACAGCTCTGACCCTAAAGTACATAGCTCTTGCCAATATATTTCATCTGTCTCATCTCCACGGACTATACTTTGTTTTGGTCGCTCTGGGCAAAAGGTGCCTTTCCTTTCAGGAAGTTTTATTTTTAAACTATATTGCTAAACACTTACCGTGCTTATTTGGTTATTTTGTTCCATACCCGAAACCACATCTTGATTATCTCTCTTTTCCAAGTTTTGTCATGTTGCCGTATTGCTTTTATAATTTTAGGAAGTGGGGTGGGGGGCAGGGAAGAGAAGAGGAAGGAGGTGAAGGAGGAGGAGGAGGAGGAGGACCCTCCCTGCCACAGCCAGAAGGCTAACAAAGTGGTCTGAGGAGGGGCCCGCCTGTGGTGGGCTGTGGCACCCCCCGGGCCCCTGTGCTGTGCCTGGCAGAGCCTCGTCCAGACTTGACCTCTGGTGCAGCTTTGTCTCCTTGCTGGAGGAGAACCCAGCTGATGTTCTGGCCCCCCAGGGGTCACTCGGTCCCTGCTTGCAGTGCGCCCAGTCCTTCAGGCGCCCCCCCCCCCTCCCCAGCCAGCCGCCTCAGAGATCGCTCTCCTGGGCTCCGGGCTCCGTGGCGGTGGCGGAGGGGGGAGTGCGGAACCACCATCTGGCTCTAGGGATGAGGTTCAGACACATGAGGCGACTCATTAGGGAACAATCAAGACAGCATATACTTAAGACCGAGGATCCGCTTGGCAGATTCTGCTGGAGCTCTGAAGGAGGCGGAGGGGGCGGGGGAGGCAGAAGGCAGATGGGTGAGTAGGTGGGGCTGGGGGAGGGGCAGGGCCTGGTTGGAAGCCCCAGCCGCGCGCCTTCCCCCCACCCTCCATGGAGAGCTCATGCTGCCTCCCTTGCAGTGTGGTCTGGAGGGCGGGAGACTGAAGCCCAGGCTGCCTGGAGCAGGAGGGGGTGGCTAAAAGCCCTCAGGAGGGACTGGGGAAGGACTATGGGAATGAGGCTAACCAGACCTGAAAGTGGGCAAGGGGGAGGGTCCCACAGGCAAGGAGAGGGCAGAGGCTCGGTGTCTGGGGCCGACAGGGAGGGAGCGGCACAGCAACCCACGGCTAGCTGGCCCCAACCAGCCTGAAGGCACAAGCTACCCCACCCTATGTTATGGGGAGAAGTTCGGGCAGCATTCGGGGTCCTGGCTCGGCAGCTTCTGCAGGGAGTGTTTTGGATGCGGTCCATGATCCCTTCCTTCAGCCAGGAGCTCAAGGAAGAACCGCCCATGGGGCCATGGACCCGCTCTCTCCCGGGTGGGTGTTGTGCAGGCAGGGTCTCCACCCCCTGTGGCCCAGGGACACCAAGGACTCCTGCGGGCTCCCCAGAGGCCTCCATCTCTCCTGCCGCCCCCGCACAGGCCCCCAGTGAATGAGACTTCCTGCTGCTGCCGAGGGTGGGCTGGGAGCGCAGGGCTGTGAACCAGGCCGGGCAGGATAGCTGCAGAGGTAGGGCTGCCTCCAGAATCCAACTGCTCCCCTTCCCAGGAGACTTGTAGATGGTCCCCATTCATCCCAGGAGCTTCCGAACACCCCAGACTCCTAGGGGAACCAGGAATTCAGAGGCGGGAGAAGGCAGAACTCAGGACTCGACGCAGGTTTCAGACTCGTGGTTTATTGACACTTGAGCACAAGAGCCCTGGGAGAGGAGACGGCCTTTCTGCCTCCCGCCTGGGCTTGTCCCCACAGCCAGGTCAGGGCAGACAGATCCCTCCCTCCGCCACAGACCCTCACTGAAACGTGCAGATAAATCCTTGGCAAGGCTGGCACAGCACGTGAATGGCAAAGCTCAGCGAATTTGGCAGAGTTGTGGAGCCTTGGAAAAGGCCCAGGCAGCTGGCCCTTTGGGCTACAGGCAGAATCAAACCCAGTGGCTCGTTTTGCACAAACCCACCCAGTTTCCGTGTAGCTGGCGCGGGAGCCAGGCCAAGGAGCTGTCGGTACTGTGCCCGGGCCCCGGGATACTGCTGAGGTAGCTGGGGGAGGGGGCGAGGCCAGGGCCTGCGTGTAGGCTGGGGAGGACAGGAGACAGGGCCATGGACAAAGGCAGGGGCGGCCAACAGCCGACCGGGCACCTCAGGGAGCACCCCGCTGCTCTCTCCCTAAAACACCCCCATTTCCAGGCCCTGGATGCTGAGCACAGGCTGGGCCAGGGAGGCTCTGCAGTCGCCCTAGGATTTCAGCGGGTCCTAGGATTTCAGCGGGTCGGGAGTTTGACCAGCCGCTCAGTGGGGAGCCCAACTGTCCTGCCTCTCTCCCAGCCCCCCTCCCCCCCAGCTGCCTGCCTCTCCCACCCCTGCTGGCTCCCGATCAGCTCTACCTGTAAAAGCAAGGCTGGAACACTCCAGCTTTTGTATTCCTTATAAGGCGCTGGCATGGGTAGCTCAATTCTTTTCCAACCCACTTCATTTTAAGAATAGACACTAGTAGAACTTATTCACCCCCTCCCTGCTGGCGGTGGGGGAAGGGCCCTCGGTGCTGGCAGCATCCCCCCAGGATGTGCTGGGTTCACCCAAGGACCCCCTGCACCTCCACATCACAATTCCCGGAGCTGCTACAGACTCCTGCAACCCTGTGCCCTACAAAGGGGAAACTGAGTCCCGGGGAAATGCAACGACCTGCTCAGCTTGCATAAGCAATAAGCTAGTGGCAAAGCTGGGCCTTGAAGTGGGGACCACGGTTTTCAGACCAGTGTCTCAGCCGGGGGCCCTCGTGGGACTGGGTCCTGAGGAGGAAGTGGACCGGGATGCCCAGCGGCTCCCAGTGCAGCCCCGTCAGGATGGAGAAGACCTGGCCTGTGCCTAGGCGCTCGCACAGGCCAGCCCCCGGGCGGCAGGGTAAGAGGACCCCCGGACTAACGGCCACACAGACAGCGACGCCTGGCTCAGGGCCTCCGCTGGGGGTGAGGAGGTGGAGGTGCCAGGACAAGCCTGGAGTTAATGTCCTGGTGGAGCCTCAGATCGGGGCACAAATCAGGCCACCGAGTGGTGGAACCCAGACTCCATGCACTGAAGCTCCTCTCTTGGCAGCAATCACCGGAGTAGGATGAGCAAAGATGAGAAAAACAAGCCTACTGCTCCCTCCCTCCATGAAGGTCATGCCCTCAGGAGGCCAGGCTGGTAGGGAAGGGTGGGGCCACATCTGCCAGCCTCGGGCTGGGAGGGGCCGACTGGGAGGCTTCTGGCCCCCAGAAGACAGCGGGCCTTCAAGTTAAATGGGGTAACGCATGGTCACGTTGGCTGCCAAACATTCTCGGAATTGCAGCGATCACGTTTAAGATGCTTTTTATCATGAGGCCCTGAGCAAGGCACTGACTATGTGGCTCAGCATCTTCATCCGCCCTGGCTCCTTCCCTACCTGTTGGATGGACCAATGGCCTCTCCCTGCAACATCCTCTCATCACCCCCACCGCTTCCCCGGGCCTCCGCTCAGTGCCTCTGGGGTCCGGGGGCTCTGCAGCTGTGGGGGGCTCAGAAAGCCTCTACGGGACTCCTGGCCTGGGGAACCCGGCACCAAGCTTCCCCCCACGGCCCAGCCCCCTGGCCACCTTCCTTGAAGCCTCAGCTAAGCAACTCACTGCCCTTCCCAGACCTGCCAGCCTCTGCCCGCAGCAGCCCTGCCCACCCTGCAAGCCAGGTCCTCCCGCCGGACACCGTCTCCTCCAGGCCTGACCTCTGCCGGGAGCCCTCGCCCCGCCCTGCCACCTCAGCCTCACAGCAGTGGTAGCGCCCGCTGACGTGAGCAAACAAAGTCACCTGAGCTTCACCTCCCCAGGGCCGCCGGGCCCCCGGGCAGAGCCCTCCCACAGGCAGTGAGGGCAGCAGAGGCTGCCAGCTCTTGGCAGGAAGAGGGGCATCCGTCGGGCGGGTGGGACAGACTCCCAGCCACATGCCTGCTGCCTTCACACAGACCCACAGGCTACACCAGACTTGCCAGAGCCTCCGAGAATGTGTTTCCAAATGAGACCAACCCAACTACCAACACACAAGAAAGACATTCTGGAACATTCCAAACAGCAGCAAGGGCGTGCCTGCCCGCTCAGGGAGCTCAGGCCCTCAGCTTAGGGTCCGGCCAGATGCCCAGTGAGAGAACCAAGGAAGGTGGGGATCGGGCTCCCGGGCCCCTGAGTCCAGCCCAGGCCCCGCCGAACTGCCCGTGCTCTTGGGAACCACCTTGCTGCCTGTCAGCGGCACATCTCAGCGAGGCAGAAAGAACTCTTCGGGAGAATTCCGGACTAAACCACCCTCTGTAACAAAGTAAATCCTTCTCGTGGAAACTCAAACACGCCTCTGGAACTCATCACAGGCCCGGCAGCTCTAGCCTTCCCTAAAACGGTGTAAGGCACTTGAATGGCTTATTAATACTACCTGGAATGGTTTTTATTTCAATCTTGATTTAAGAAAAAAATTCAGTAATACTGCAAAAGAAGTTTCCCCTAAAAAAAAAAAACAAAAAAAACCCACCAACAACAACCAATACATAAGTTTCTAAGGATTAAAATAAATGCTAAGCTCCGCTTAGGTTATTTGACACAACAGGTCACTTTGGCACTGACAGAACAGAGAGAAAAACCGAAATACTGCTTCTGAATTAGGCTTTTCTCTGGAAAACAACAACAACACACAAGACAAGTGCAGCATCTCTGAGCTTCCCCTTCCCCTCCGAGGGACGAGAGGGACCAGTGAGGCCGGGGCCCCGCGTGTCCCGGCTGCCTTGACGCAGGCGGGCGGCCACTGCAGACCAATCCTGGACCCTCCCTGTTGGGGAAGCGAGCTGGCCAGCGGAGCGCAGCCAGGTGTGCCTGCCGACATGAACCCTCCCGGCTGTGGCCTCTGAGGAACGGAGGGAAAAAACCTGCGCTGGGCGCCCAGGATGTGTCTGCAAATACCCCCGGCTCTGGGTCCCCCACAGCGCGCCACTGTCTTTGGTCCGGCCACAGCCAGTGACCGTGGCCGCTGGTCCCACCCCCACCCCGTGGGGATCAAGAGCCAATCCAGTCCCAGGTCATCATCTCTTTGGCACGGCTTCCTCCTCCCATGTCTGCCACGAGCAAGGAAACGATGCAATCGGTCCCACAGCCATCAGGACGGACCGATGCAAGCAGCACGGGGCTCAGGGGTCCCAGGGAAAAGCAGTGCTTGGGCGGTGCCGCCTGCCCACCCCTGCCTATTGGGTCCTTGGGCACCGGAGGGGAAGGTTCAGAGGGGGGACCATAGGGGCCCTGGGCCCCCTAGCTTCTCCACGGGGTGTTGTTCTCTGGCTCCGAGAGGGCAGAGGGCACGTTCTGGCTTCTCCCGTCAGCCTGGGACTCCCCGCCCCCCTGGGCCCACCCCTCCAGCAGGTCTCGGGGGTCCCTGAGGAAGACCACCATGACCGTGATGTTGTCGTGGGAGCCCCGCTCCCTGGCTACAGCCACCAGCTCCTCGGCGACATGCAGCCCGCTGCCCTGCTGCCTGGCCAGATGGCTGTGCACCAGGCCGGCCACCTCCTCCGGGGAGACCACGTCAAAGAAGCCGTCACAAGCCAGCAGCAGGTAGTCCTCGGAGCCGGTCAGCTCCCGGGAGGCCACGTCGGCCTCTCCGGACACATAGGGCTTCTGGAAGACATCCCCTGGGCGTGGGAGAGAAGTGCTGGAGTCAGAAGCTGTCCATCTGGCCAGGCCTGGCCGCTGTGGCCTCCCCTCCTCCAATGCCCGCTCACAGGCAAGGCCGTGGGTGAAAAGGTAACTCCCCGTGGAGGGGATGTAACAGATTATTCCGGTGTTCCTGAGGGAAGAGCCGGAACCCAGCAGGGCCAGAGTTCAGCGCCAACACAGCTTTGTCACTCCGGGGGGCGGGGCCCAGAGGGAGCGGCCCTAGCCCTCCTGACGGCTCCCGTCAGACACCGGACAGGCACTCAGCTGAGCTCGCTCTTCCTCCCCTACCCCTGCTCCTCCCGTCTCCTCAGCGTGGAAAACAGCACCAGAATCTGAGGGTCCCCTCTGATTCTCACACCCCACATCTAATCTGTTAGCAGGTCCTACTGGCTTTACCTCCAAAACGCAGCTCCAGCCCCCCACCCCCGGCCCCTCCTGGTTGGGACAGCTCACACCCTCCCAGCCCCTCAGGGCTTCCTGCCGGCCCCTCTCCTGCTCTGGGCTGACAGTCTCACTGGACTGTCTCCTTTGCCCAAGGAGTGTGGACTGACCCCGTCATCCCTTATGCCCAGCTCCCCTCTCCTTGGGCGGGAGCCTGGCCCCTCAGCTGCCACAGAGGCCTGCCCCGCCTCCCTGCCCTCCTGTGTCCAGAGACGCAAGGGCAGAAGCCACAAGGCGGAGGGCTATGTAGAAGGCAGCGCGTTTGGCAGGAGGGGGGCGTTCGGGAGGCCGGAGGGACAGTTAGTTGGGTTAGTTAGCAGGAATCTGAAAAGAGACATGGCTGCCGAGTCCAGAGGGAGGCCCGGCAGAGACAGGCTGCTGAGAAAATAGAATGAGGTGGGCGGGGAAGCTTGCACTTCAGATTTTAAGACAGAAAAAAGAATCATCAGCATGAATGGCGGGGAAGGGGCATAAATCTCACTTAGGGAACATTTAATACTTATCACCCCGCTAACGAAGGGGAGCAGGGCCTAGATCTTTCTGAGGAAAGTGTTTTAACAAAGAGATAATGACATGTAACTTGAACCTCAGTTCTCCATGCAAGGTGTCTGACAGTCTCTCTCCAATCAGCCTTGCTAAAGGCAGGCACCTTTCCAGCACATGACACTGCTGTCCCCAGCAGCTGGGCCCAGAGGCCTGGCCCTGGGCAGCCTCCATCTCGCCCCTCGTCTCCTTACCGATGGCCCTGGAGACGGCCAGGGTCCCGTTGACTCGCCAGCAGTCCATGTACGACACGAAGCCGCCCAGCGCTTCGATGCGCTCCTTCTCGTCCTGCGGAAGACAGCCAGAGTGGGGCCGTGGGCAGGCCAGCGGGCACTGCCAGCCAGGAGGAGCTGAGCTGGTTTCTAAGGCAGCGCTGGGAGCCACAGCTCCTCAAAGATGCCCCCAGGAGGCATCAGTAACACAGAGAGGAATTATAAATACCTCATCGTCCTCCGGGTGCAGAAATGGCTAAATAGGGTGTGGGGCAAATACAGACGGGCCACTCACAGCCACCGACCCACGGCCTGTCCCCGAGCCAGGGAGATGCTCACGAGGCGACAGAAAGAGCACGAGGCCCAGGGTCAGACGGCAGGCCCCTCAGCCAGGACACTGTCCCTTCCCCGTAAGCCGCTGGGAGGACACCGAGTGTGTGTGACAGGCGGCCATTTGGCAGGGCGGGGTGAAACCTGAGCCGGGCCCTGGAAAGCCCTGTGGCCCTGGGTCCTCATCCTTCTCCTCCACCCACAGGCCCTGTCCGGCTCCCCAGAGGACTGCGGTGCTCCAGGCCAGAGAGGACGAACAGGCGCGGTCCAGCCGTGAGTCCTAAAACGTCTTTGGTTCTGTCCATTCCCCTGGAAGGAGGCTTCCAGACCTGAGCCTATGGCCTGAAGGTGGTGACACCAGTGTCTGCTCTTTGATGATGAGCCTGAGGGGTGGAGCCAGGCCCAAGCATGGACATCTGTCCTTGCTCTTTGCATGGTCCGCTCTACTGAGCTCAGGCAGTGTTTGGGAAATGCTGCCTGCAAAAAGTGCGCAGGGGCTCAGAGGAGGTGCTAACCATTGAGCTTACGTGGTGCAGAACCGAGACCTCAAGCACAGGTTTATATCTAGACCTAACTTGGGCCTCATGTCACCTGGCTGCTTGTCTGGGTAGGAGGGTCCACCGAAGAGCAGACTTTGGAGGCTCCGGAGTGACAGAGAATGCCTGCCCTTTCTTGGCTGTGCGCTTTGGGCAAGTTACTTAACCTCTCTGGGCTTCAGTTCCCTCTGTACAATGGGGAGGGCATATGTAGGCTGCTGAGCACAGGCTGTGAGGCTAAGGAACGCTGTCATTCCTGGCTGTCATGCAATGCTTTCTGAAAGCCACAAAAGAAAAGACAGTTCCACACAATTACATAAAACCGACACTTCCACACGGAAAAGCCCGAAAAGAAGGACAAAAGAATTTGCAAATCGCTGCACAGACAGGGAGCCAACCTCCCTAAAGTATGTAAGGTGCCTGCAGATCAATAAGAAAAATAGCAACAGTTCAGGACAAAAATAGGCAAAAGGCAGGAACGGCGCGTTCTCAGGAAAGGTGACGGAAACGATCCTCAGCCTCGAAAAGACGCCGGAGCTGGAGCTGGTTCCGTAACAGAAATGCACACTGAGCGGAGGCCTCTCACCTCTCAGACCGCCCGAGGGGGCAGTCTGCAAACCTATGCACTCTGACCCAGCTACTGCGCTTCTGGGGACATGCCCTTCAGATGTATCTGACCCTGAACATGGAAATGCAGTACTCAGCTGCCTATTTCTAGTTCCAAAAAGACTGGGGGGGGGAAACAAACAACAAAAAAAACCATGTCCATCGAGGCGGGATGGACATGAATGGAACTCCACCAGCTCTGGGAGGGGGTGGGAGCACCCCACATGTATGTACTGACATGAGTAGGTGGAAAAGCCAGTGCAGAGCAGCATGTGGGGCCTGAGGCACCCCCCCAGAGATGCAAACTCTCGCTCTCCCGCCTCAGAAGACAGAGCGGACACTTCTGGGAGGCCTGGTCTGAGTAGGAATGGTCATCCTTGCTTCCAGGTGAAAACCCGGAAGCTCGGGTGGGTGAGCGACCTCAGGGTTGCAGCGTAGCTTCTGCCTAAGGAAGCCCCAAGCCTGGTTCCTTCCAGCCTGGCATCGCCTCCTCCTGCCCTCATCCTCAGAGCCCAGGGGAGCCGCTCCTGGTCTGCTGGACACGGACCCACTTCCCGGCTGCCTGCTGGGCACATAGCTCAGCTCTCCCCTGCAGCTCTGGGCTCCGTGTGGCTGTGAAACTGGCTTGTCCATGACCCAAGCTTTAGGGGACCCCTGGGCACTGGAGTCAGACAGGGGAGCTCTCCCTGGGGAGGAGCGCCAAGGGTTTCCTGGGAAGATGGCCCGAGGTCACTTTTTAAAAATACGTTTTTTATTGATTTTTTTACAGAGAGGGAGAGGGATAGAGTTAGAAACATCAATGGGCCGAAACTGTTTGGCTAAGTGGATAAGAGCATCGGCCTGTGGACTGAAGGGTCCGGGGTTCGATTCGGGTCAAGGGCATGTACCTTGGTTTTGGGCACATCCCCAGTGGGGGGTGTGCTGGAGGCAGCTGATGGATGTTTCTCTCTCTATCCCTCTCCCTTCCTCTCTGTAAAAAATAAGTAGGATATATTTAAAATTTAAAAAAAAGAAAAGAAAAAGAAAGAAACATCAATAAGAGAGAAACATCCATCAGCTGCCTCCAGCACAGCCCCCACTGGCGATGTGCCCAAAACCAAGGTACATGCCCTTGACCGGAATCAAATCTGAGACCTTCAGTCCGCAGGCCAACGTTCTATCCACTGAGCCAAACCGGTTAGGGCCCAAGGTCTCCTTTGCTATATCTGTCCCAGCAATGCCTGGCCAGGGCTCCCTGGCCATCTGCTTCCCTGACAGGCCCAGCACAGTGAGGCCAGGGACGTCCCAGGGCGTGGGGGGAGGGAACCCCTCACCTGTCGCTCGGGTTTATGTGGCTCCATCATCCTCACCACCTGTCCCTGCTGCACCAGGATGACCTGCGAGTCCCCCAGCCAGGCGACGTGCAGGGTCTCTCCCGCGATGAGTGCACACACGCCCGTGGTTCCACTCTGCAGTCGCTGTGGGAAGAGATGCCGAGCGGGTGAGGGAGGCCAGGCACCTGCCCTGCAGGCACTCTCACTCCGGCCGGAAGAACCGCTGGCGGAGCGCTCAGAGAGAGGAAAGGGTTGCCAATGCAGGATGGCACTGGGATATTCCTGTTCTGTGCTTAGAGCGTCTGATGATGGTGCAGCCCCCACCACTAATCTCCTCACCCGCTGTGTCAACTGGGGAAGGTCCACCGGGCCTCAGTTTCCCGAGGTCTAAAATGGACACATCTTTGTACCGACGCCACAGGCTGCAGGAGAGCCAGCTGACGAGAACGCAGGTGAGGTTCAGCGCAGGGTCGAGGGGAGGACAGGTTCTTTCTTCTTTCAGCACCAGACGTCCCATCCCCTGTGTGGCTCTCACTCCCAAGGAAAGAGCATTCCCAGCAGGACACCAGCTCCTCCTGAGACCCTGCCCAGGACTAGGAGAGCCAGGGCAAGTGTGGCTGCATGTCAATCGTGAGTTTTGTTTTCTGTATTTTATTTTTCTTAAGTATGTTTTTATTGATTTCAGAGAGGAAGGGAGAGGGAGAGATAGAAGGAAGCACCAATGATGAGAATCATTGATCGGCTGCCTCCATGCACGCCCCACACTGGGGATCAAGCCCACAACCCAGGTGCGTGCCTTGACCGGGAATCGAATCCTGACCTCCTGGTTCACAGATCGATGCTCAACCACTGAGCCACACTGGCCAGGTTGTTTTCTGTATCTTATGATTTAGATTTTATGATGATTTTGTTTTCTGTATTTTGTGATCATTTGTGTTGGCCTTGCTAATCCTGGGGAGAATGCCCCACTCCCCTGGGCCAGCTAATTCCTAAAGATACCGAGAGACCCTTTCATGCACACGCCAGCGGGTCAGGAGCCCATGTCTCCAACCACTTGCTCTGCCTCTCATGCCGGGCCAATGTTTCGCTGGCTCCTGCAGCCCAGGGCCTGTAGAGGGGTTCCAACTGTCAGGTCCTGAACTTGCTGTGACTGGCTGGCCCTGCCTCACCCATGCTTCCTGCAGAAGCCACAGCCAGGCTTTCCTCTCTCCCTCTGCTTCCTGGCCCACGTGGTGCTTCCCTTGCGGCACCCTGTGGGAACTGTAAGTGACCAACTCCTCTAAGGAATACTCTTCTTTCAGGACAAACGTCTCTGTCATTTTACCAGGCTTGATTAAAACAAAATCCTGGGCCCTCGCCGGTTTGGTTCAGTGATTGGAGCATTGGCCCATGGACTGAAGGGTTGCAGGTCAGATTCGATCAAGGGCACACAGTCAAGGGCAAGTACCTCAGTTGAAGGTTTAATCCCTGGTCCCGGTTGCTTGGGGCACGTGTGGGAGGCAACCAATCAAAGTGTCTCTCCCACAGAGATGTTTTCCTCTCTCTCTCTCTGCCTGCCTCTCCCACTTCCTTGCACTCTCTCTAAAAAATTCTTTGGAAAAAATATCCTCCGGTGAGGATTATAAAGATAAATAAAAGAAAACAAGATCCTGAGCCTGCGCACCAGCTGCAGTGGGGCAGGTCCACGCGGCAGCGGGCCAGGCTGCACCAGCGGCAAGCGGCAAGCTCTCTGTGGCTTCCATCCAAACGAAAAACAAGCCCCGGTGATTGTAAGAACGAAATGAGTCAAGACCCTTCCAGCACTGAGTTCCTATCCCTCCGCAGGGCTGGGCCTCTCCGTGCTCATGGCCGCCTGTGCTCACCTCTCGCTTGGCCTTCCAGAGGAACATCTCGTCGGTGTGCCGGAAAGCCTCCCTGAGGGCGCCCGCGGGGCGCGTGGACAGCTCCGGTTGGCGCGCGGCGCTGGCGTGGACGTGCACGGCGGCGTACCTCGCGGCATCCACTCCGCCGTGGCCGTCAAACACCGCAAAGTAGGCGCGATCCACGGGGTCCTGGTTGGGAATGCAGCGGGGGTTACCGCCCTGCTGACCTCGTGCCTGGCCGAGGCTGTGACCCAGCCAACGGCTCTCATCGGGCGCCAGCCGGAGGGGTCGGGGGCCGGCCGGAGGGGTCGGGGGCCAGCTGGAGGGGTCGGGGGCCGGCCGGAGGGGTCAGGCGCCGGCCGGAGGGGTCAGGGGCTGCCTGGAGAGGTCGGGGGCTGCCTGGAAGGGCTCTGAGAGATGTCCAGCACCTCGGCCTGCAGACGGAAGCTGTAGGCATCACTCCTGCCTCGGCCCTGGTGGGAAGGTCGGTATCGCACCCTCTGCCCCTGTGCACGCCCTCCCAGGCCGTCCTGTCCCGATCCGCCCCGGGCCCGGGAGGCGGGGCCGGCGGTGGGGCACTCACGGTCAGGCCGAAGAGCTGGTTGAAGGCAGGAAGGCACACGTGCCGGTCCTCCATCCTGCGGCGAGTGTTCCGGATGGCGTGAACGGAGACCAGCCGCTGCCGCTGCGGAGCCCGGGCAGCCGGGGGCACCTGCTTCTGCCACTGGCTGCAGACGTCCCAGAGCCGGTTGAAGAAGCTCAGCGCCAGGCCCTTGGCATCCAGCACTGACGGGTAAGATGGAGGGCGGTCAGGAAGCACCAACGCAGGCCCGCCAGCGCGCTCTGCTCGCTCTCCCTGCCTCACCCCCTTCCCGTGGTCTCTGCAGCTCTCCAGACAGCCCCACCGCAGGCCTGCACAGGCCCGTCCGGTTCAGCCCGTCTCCCCCGGGGCACACGGCCTGACAAACAACGTGTGACAACCTGTGTCATCAGCAGCGGGAAGTGTCTGGCCTGGCCCCAGGGTGGGACACGTCCTCTCACGGAGCACCCCCACCCAGAGAAATAGCCAGCAATGCAGGTGACTTAAGAACAGGGTACGGGATCACTGTATAATTCTGCACTAATGAGAAACAATATATATTCATGACGGAGTAAATTCTGGTCTGTTCTCTGTGAATTAAGCTGCTATTAAAAATGATTTTTGCAAATTAGCATGTAATTGCCATTGACCCAGCAACTGCACCCCTGGGCATTCATCCCAGAGAAATTAAGACGATGCTCGCACGCAACGTGTGCCCGATTGCTCACTGCTCACAGCAGCTTCACGTGTGACGGGTGGAAACCGATTCGGCGTGGGTGTCCTTCCGTGCGTGGACAGCTACACAAACGTGGGTGCCTCCTGGCCTGGAAGACCACTCGGCCGGAGGAAGGGGGGAGCTACTGGCACTCACAGACGCCCGGATGACTCTCCAGGGAATTATGCTGACTGAGAAGAGCCAATCCTCAGAAGTAATAGACTGTGTGGTTACACTTATATGCATTCTTGAAATGACAAAGTTATAGAATAAAGGCCATTAGTGGTTGCCAGGGTGTGTGTGTGTGTGGGTGGGTGTGTGGGCGGGGGGTGTGGGGGTGTTGGGGTGGCATACATTAGAACTTGAGGGAGACTTGTGGGATGAAACTGTCCAGGATCTTGACTACGTCAGGATCTTGGCCATGATACTTCAGGAGTTCTGTAAAGACGTTACCGTTGGAAGGAACTGGGCAAAGGATGCCTGAGATCCCCATGTGCTATTTCCTATAACTGCATGTGAGGCTAGGGTTCTCTCAAATAAAGTTTAATTTAAAAAAGCAAACTAAAGGGGAAAACAAAAATGGACTTTTACAGAGTTTGTAAGCACGTAAAATGCTTACATCATGATACTCAGAAAAAAACACTGATATTAAAGAAAATGCTGTGAAGAAAAGAGGATAGAAAGTTCCATATCGAGTATGTGAAAAAGTCTCCCACCGCCGGAGCCCAGAAATACCAGGCAGGGAGGGCACAGCCACAGCCGGCAGAGGCTCGCTACGGGGGTGGTTTATGGGCGATTTTTTCTTAGGTACACCTTTTCAGTGCTTTCCCAATTTATCACCACAGGTGTTAGTCCCAGGTGTTGGCTTTAAAATACATCTATAAATGCTTCGACATGACTCCCTTCAAGAGCGGGGGGGAGCTCAATTCCTCCCCTGAGCGTGTAACTGAGGGACCTGCTTCCGATGAAGACGATAAAACCAAAGTGAGCGTGGGTGGCCTCAGATCCCAGGTCCTAAGAGGCCCTGCAGCTTCCACCCCGGGTGCCTGGTCCTTCTCACCAGCACCCTCTCTTCCTCTCTGTCTCCCTGTGAGTCACTGCCATGTCGCGAGGATGCTCACGCAGCCCTGTGGGGAGTCAGTCCACATGGCGTGGAACTGAGACTTCCTGGCAACAGCCGTGTGATCGGACCATCCTGGAAGCAGAGCCTCTGCCGCACTGGCCTTCGTCCGACCTCATGAGAGACCCTGGGCAAGGTCTACCTGCTCAGTTGTTTCCAAATTCCAGCCCCTCAGAAACGATCCTATACAATAAAGAGGTAATATGCAAATTGACCCTCATGTCATCGCACAAGATGGCCGCCCCCATGTTGTCAAAGATGGCCACCATAAGATAGCCGGCAATTGGGGGTGACCAGGCCGACAGGGGAGGGCAGTTGGGGGTGACTGGGCCAGCAGGGGAGGACAGTTAGGGTTGACTGGAATGCAGGGGTGACAAGGCTGGCAGGAGAGAGCAGCTGGAGGCAACCAGGCCTACAGGAGAGGGCAGTTAGGGGTGACCAGGCCAGCAGGGGAGGACAGTTAGGGGTGACCGGAATGCAGGGGAGGGCAATTAGGGGTGACCAGGCTGGCAGGGGAGGGCAGTTGGGGATAACCAGGCCTGCGAGAGAGGGCAGTTAGAGGTGACCAGGTTGGCAGGGGAGGGCGATTGGGGCCAATCGGGCAGCAGGGGAGCAGTTAGGCGTCAATCAAGCTGACGGGAGTGGTTAGGGGGTAATCAGGCTGGCAGGCAGGCGAGTGGTTGGGAGCCAGCAGTCCCGGACTGTGAGAGGGATCAGGCCTAACCTGTCAGTCGGACATCCCCCGAGGGGTCCCGGATTGGAGAGGTACCGGCTGGGCTGAGGGACACCCTCCCATACACAGTGCACGAATTTCATGTACCAGGCCTCCAGTGGGATAATAAATGTCTATTGTTTGAGATCACTAATGTTGGAGCAACGTTATGCAGCAACAGGTAACAGCACCTACAATATAGATTTTAAAACAAAAATCCAAGTCCTACGGAAGCCTGGCTCTAAAGGAGAAATGAACAGTGGGCAGGTGCTTCACCTCAGAGACCCAGTTCGTTCTGCTGCACCCCCTCCTGAGACCCTGCTGGCCCAGGGGCTGGAGGCAGGCACACCTACGAGGGCAGCGGCCCCAGGGCAAGCCACCGGGGACAGGGTAGACTCAGGAACGTCACGGGCCACACTCGAAGGGTTTGGGGAGCTGGAGAAGAAGCAGTTCGTGCCTCACGGCAGTGGCGACAGAGACAGAGAAGCAGGGCTGAGGCCAGGGGAAGACGTGTCTGAGGAAACCCTCGCATTGGGGGTGCCTGGAACTGGCCGCTGCCCCACACCCATTCAGCATCTGTCAAGAACTGGGTTGTGGCGGGTCAGAAACACCCAGGGAGACACAGCACCGTTTCCTCTCCTGCCTTAGGTCACGCTAGTGTTTTCGTCAGCGTGTTGAAACTTGGATCTTGGCTCCAGCAAAGGGCAATTACCGATAAGAAGGATAAGCTGTGGGGAGGCTCGCCTGGCCCACACACTCTTAGGCTGCTCACAGGTCTGCCTGCTTTCTGGCACCCACAGGCACCGCTCCCTGGGGAGGGGCAGCCGGTGCTCCACCTGACCCCGTGGCACAAGGTCTCAGTCACTTCTCTGCCCTTGGGTGATGTCTCTCCTGACACCCACAGACAGCCCTCACTAAGCCCCACTCCCATGACAGGGATGGCGGGCGGATCCAGGCAGGGACGCCAGGCCTGCATGGGAGCGGGAGCCCCCACGTGGAGGTCTCTGGCGCTGTCAGACGCTGCACTGCTTCTTCCCTGCCAACAGGTGGCGCTGGCTTCCTGCCGGAACTCGGGCGAGGCGGGGCCTGTCGGCTCTGCAGAGGACAATGGCTGCCTGTCTCAGGCCGCTGGTGGGGGCCAGAGGAGGTTGTGCTGGGATGCCTGGGGGCAGGGAACCTGGGAAAAGAGCCGGGGACCAGGACAGAAGGGCCTGGCGCCTACTGCGGGAACAGGCTGTCTGTTTCCCTCTCTTTTCCTGGCCTGCTCCTGGCTTTGCCCTCAGTGCTCCCTCTCATGCTGATACAGGCATACCTTGTTTTATTATGCTTTGCGTTACTGTGTGCTTGTCAAATGTTGCATTTTTTTAATAAACCGAAGGCAAGATCACTCCCCAACCCCAGAAAAAGATTATGTCTTGCTCTATAGCAGTGGCTGGAGTCGAATCCTCCGTGTCTCGGAGGTGTGCCTGTAATTAAGTGATGTGAGGGAGGTGCTAGTGAAAGCACTGCATAAATGAACCAAATCAACACACTGTACGCCTTAAGCTCACACAGTGTGATGTGTCAATTACATCTCAATTAAAAACTAATAAAATAACATGGTCAGATAGGAAACGGCAAAGGAAGAAGAATCTGCTGAGGCCCCAGAACCCTCTCCGGTCTTCTGCATCCCACTGGCTCCAGCCGGGCCTGCGGCCGGAGCTGCCCCGTTCACTGGGAAGTGTGGAGCCACCGCGAGCTGGCCCCCAGCCTGGCCCACCGCGCAGCCCGCCGTGGGCCACGGCCGAGCAGCCCTGGCTGGCTGTAGTTCTGGTCTGACCCGAGCGGGTACTAGGGTGAAATGTGATAGACAGGAATGATGAGGAACATGAAAGGAAGACATGCAAAGTAAGAGCCCCGCCTCTTCAGGAGAAGGCTCACTCTCTGTCTTGGGTCCCTCTTTAAAAAAAAAAAAAAAAAAAATATATATATATATATATATATATATATATATATTATTGATTTTTTAAAAATATATTTTACTGATATTTTACAGAGAGGAGGATGGGAGGATGGGAGAGAGATAGAGAGCTAGAAACGTCGATGAGAGAGAAACATTGACCAGCTCCCTCTTGCACACCCCCTACCAGGGATGTGCCCACAACCAATGTACATGCCCCTGACCGGAATCGAACCTGGGACCCCTCAGTCCGCAGACTGATGCTCTACCACTGAGCCAAACCGGTTTCGGCTATTTTATTGATTTTTCACAGAGAGGAAGGGAGAGGGATAGAGAAGCTAGAAGCATCCATGAGAGAGAAACATCCATCAGATGCCTCCCACACACCCCCCACCGGGGATGTGCCCGCAACCAAGGTACATGCTCTTGACCGGAATCGAACCTGGGACCCTTCAACCTGCAGGTCGACGCGCTCTCCACTGAGCCAAAGCGGTTTTGGGTCAGGCCCCTCTTACTGCATGGCGTGGGCCACCCCGCTGACCACTGTCCAGGAGGCGGCTGACTCCCCAAGCTCGCACGGGAACCCACTGCATCTCCACCGCCGGGCCGAGTCAGCCCGGGCCAGGGGCCCGGCTCTGGCATTTCCTCCCCGCTGGACCTCAAGGCTGCCTCTGGGACCCGCTTCCCCGTCTCCGCGGGGTGATGAGGTCGGTGAGGCAGAGCAGAGCGTGACCGAGCAGCGGGACCTCGGTGTCCTCCGCTGTAACACGCCACACACACGCACCGTGCCCCCCGGCTGTTTGGAAGCCCGGCGATGGCCGTGTGCCCCCCGAGCTGCCGTCAGGCCGGAGTGCTCGCTCTGCATCCTGCGCCCCTGCCGGTCCCGAGCACACGCACACAGCGGCGTGCTGCCACGCGCCTTCCCGCCAGCACCCGGCAAAGGCCTGGCGGCCCGGGGAGCCCGGCCCTCTGCCGCCCTGGCGCTCGCCGGCAGCCTGTCCCTTGTCTGGCTGGCAAGCCGGCTGCCTGCTGAGCCTGGGGTCCCGATCAAGAGGAGAGAACTCACGGGTCACAGGGGCCTTTCCCTCCTCCGCTTCCTCGCCGTCCTCCTCCTCCTCCTCCTGCCTGGGCAGCTTCCTGAACTCGGAGAGGTCCGTCTGCAGCAGCTGGGACACGGCTTCGTGGGCCAGCGACGCCGCCAGGGGCGGCGGGGCGTTCCTGGGACGGGAGAGACGGGAGCTGGGCTGGTGCCTCGGCAGAAGCCAGCGCCAGAGGGGGCCCTCAGGCCCCGTCCGCCCAGGGAAGCCCCGCAGGAGGCGGCAGCGACTACCTGCACCCCAACCGGGGGCCACACGGGCAGGTCAACCTCTTGTCCTTGGGGAGCCGACGTCCATGTGACGCCCTTTCCTAGGGCCTGTGCTGCTCCAGACGTGGGCTGGGGCAGAGGGGGGGGCGGGGAGGGCCGGGGTGTCACAGACTTGTGGGCGGTGCCCACTGGCCTCCACGGCCAGGCCAGACCAACTGTCCAACGTTCAGTCTGATGACAGGTGCCTGGTCACCAGTCCCAGCTGGGGACCTCTGGGAGTTGGGGAGCTCATGGGTTGAACTGTGGCCTTCAAAATACATAGATTGAGCTCTAATCCCCGGGGCCTCAGAATGTGATCTTGTTTGGAAATAAGCTGGTTGCAGATGTAATTAGTTAAGATGAGGTTACCCGGAGCAGGATGGGCCCCTAATCCAGTAACATTGGTGTCCTATCAAAAGGGGAAATTGGGACATAGACA
The DNA here is from genome assembly GCA_036971965.1 of Nyctalus aviator. NCBI lineage: Eukaryota > Metazoa > Chordata > Mammalia > Chiroptera > Vespertilionidae > Nyctalus > Nyctalus aviator. The sequence goes on along the minus strand of CM072939.1, from coordinate 8,982,315 downwards.
CACACACACACACACACACACTCACACACAATGCTGTGAGGATGAAAGCAGGGACTGGAGTGATGAACCTACAAGCCAAGGGCGGCCAACAACCACCAGAAGGAACCAGCCTTGCTGGCACCTTGATCTCGGGCTTCCAGCCTCCAGAACCGAGACAACACATTACTGTCGGTTCGGGCGCCAAGCGGCCACCCCAGAAAACAAACCAACAAACCAACAAAGGACCGTGGGACCATTGGCTGTGCTTAGAGGCTGGGCGGTGCCTGGCCCAAGGGGTCCCTGGCCCATCAGAGCAGCTGGTGAAGGGGCGGCTGGGGGTAAGGGGGGCAGGTGTCAGAAAACGGGGAGCCATGACCTCGGTGAGCTTTGAAGAGGGACATGCCTGATGGGCTGGGCCTCTCTCCGGCCTCCCCCCTCAGGGGGGACGGAAGGGTAAACGCTGCGAGGAGGCCAAGGCCCTGGCGGAGCAGCACCCGGCGGTGGACAGGAGGGGACGGAGCAGGCGCTCAACAGGGGACTGGGCAGGTCCCTGGTCCACAGTGAGCCTCAGGTCCGGCTGAGGCCAAGAGGCCTGAACGGGAGACGGGGCCTCTAAGTGAACGGGGGTGCGGGATCGAGCGTGAAGGAGCTCGCGGGGCAGACAGCAGCTGGAGGGCCGGGACGGCCGGAGAGGTGGCTGCCCAGGGCCATGGAGGAATAGTTCTGGAAGGCAAGACTTGTTGAGCCAGCCCCCCGGATCAGAACTGTGGGGAGGGCGCGGGCAGGAGCGGGAAAGCCAATGGAGGGAGAGGGAGGAGATGGGACTTGGAGCTCAGGAAGAGGGACGAGTAAGTGGCAGCTCCTAGGAAGTCATGGGGATGAAGAGACTGAGGCCAGTGGGGAAGGACTAGAGAATTCTGCCACAAGACACTTGCCCACGCCTGCCTGCCTGCCTGCCCAGCCTCCCACCCATGTTCCTGGCAAGCCCTCCGTGGCTCCCCCAGACACAGGGGTCGCTACCCCAGGTACCCCACAGCCTTAAAAATATATCTTGCCCTAGCCGGTTGCTCAATGGTTAGAGCATCGGCCCAAGGACTGAAGGATCATGGGTTCTATTCCAGTCAAGGGCACGCACCTTGGTTGCAGGTTCGATACCCTGGCCCCACGTGCGGGAGGCAGCCAATCGATGTTTCTCTCTCATATCAGTGTCTCTCTTCCTCTCTCTCTCCCATCCTTCCACTCTCTAAAAATCAACAGGGAAAAAACAACCACCCTCGGGTGAGGATTAACGAAACAAAATAAAGAATATATCCTGCTGAGGCCGGTTTGACTCAGTGGGTAGAGTGTCAAAGAGTCCCAGGTTCGATTCTGGTCAAGGGCGTGTGCATTGGTTGCGGGCATATCCCCGCTAGGAGGTGTGCAGGAGGCAGCTGGTCGATGTTTCTCTCTCATCGATGTTTCTAGCTCTCTATCCCTTTCCCTTCCTCTCTGTAAAAAATCAATAAAATATATATTTTTAAAAAAAAAGAAGAAGAAGAATATATCCTGACCCCAGAATCTACCTCCTCACCAGTGGGAGCCGCTTGCAGGGCAGGCTGGAGGACGTGTGTTCACCCCCCTGTGCCTTTCCCTGAGGCCTGGGGACCCTGGTCCAGGCGGGCGGGCGGCCTGTGGTTCTCTGCAGGGCTGACAGCACAGGGCTTCACCCGGAGGGCCAGGCCCTCCCCCGGCCTGGCGGCCGGGTCATGTCCCTTTGGGGCCGGGCACCTGCGATGTCTACAGATGACCTCAGGAATCCGCCCGGATGAATGAGAGGGCGGCTCAGGGGGAGGAGCCTCTGGCACTCACTGCCTTTGAAAAACAACCAGTCAAGACATGAGAAATGAGCTCCTCTCTATTTGGGGATTTCCTGCCCACCGCCGGGTCTTCCTCTTTCAGGCAGGGAGAAGGGGCGGCTGCTCCCCCGTAGGTCGAGCTGCGCCCTCCTGCAGGCCAGGCCCTCTGAAGTCCCGCTGAGGAGGCCACCGAGCTTCCTTCCGCCGTGGGGACCCAGACAATGCCTGGCCACGGGCCACAGGCTTGCTTCCTGGATGCCCCTCCCGCCGCTCCAGGGGTCCCCGCCCCGCACACTCTCAAGGCTCTCAGGCCCCGAGTAGGTCCGGGCTGCTAACACAAGATGCAGTGGAAGGACAGGGGTGTGCGCAAGGACCAGGGAGCCGACAAACGCTCTAGCCCCGCCCACTTATCTTCAAGAGTTTCTAGTTTATTATTATTTTTTAAAATATATTTTATTGATTTTTTTTGTTTTGTTTTGTTTTTTTACAGACAGAGGAAGGGAAAGGGATAGAAAGTCAGAAACATTGATGAGAAAGAAACATCAGCCGCCTCCTGCACACACACCCCCCCCACTGAATATGTGCCCGCAACCAACGTACATGCCCTTGACGGAATCGAACCTGGGACCCTTCAGCCTGCAGGCCGACGCTCTATCCACTGAGTCAAATGGGTCAGGGCTGTAGTTTTAGTTTAGCAGCAGAGATGAAAAGGCACATAAATAATACAGTGTAAGGCGCACACCGCTTGGGGACCTGAGATGTAACATGGAACTGCTCACAACAGGGGAAAGACGGGATAGAATTGTCACACCCTTGACCTCAGTGATCTGACTTCCAGTCAGTGTCGTAAAAGGGAGCATTTACAATCTGAACAAACTCATGGATTAATGTGCCCGGGGCCCTTTTCACCCAAGAGCCAGCCCGCAAGCCGGAGCTCCAGGAACGGGAGCCCGGGTGGGACGCTCCTGACAGTCACGCAGTGAAGACGGCATGCCAACATCTGCATTTACGTCGGAAAGAACAACTAGAAAAAGACAAATAGAACTAAAAATAAATCCACTAAGATGGCTGGAAAATATATGACTAAAATATTACACTTTGCCCTGGCTGGTTTGGCTCAGTGGATAGAGCGTCGATCGGCCTGTAGATTGAAGGGTCCCGGGTTTGATTCTGGTCAAGGGCACATGCCCGGGTTGTGGGTTCCATCCTCAAAAGCGGGGTGTGCAGGAGGCAGCCAATCAATGATTCTCCTCATCACTGATGTTCCTATCTCTCTCTCCCTCTCCCTTCCTCTCTGAAATCAATAGAACTATATTTTTAAAAAGTTGGATACATTTTAAAAAATAATAAATAAAATATTACACTTTCAGGTGCTCTGAGGTGGATTCTCAGAGGCAGCACCGCCCCTCCAGCCTCCCAGCCCCCCGGCCTCTCTGTATCGAACAGCCTCAGGCCTGCTCTGTCATCCTGCTAATTAGCGGGGTGCCCGTTTAGTGCCTGAGCCCAGGGCCTGCTGCTGGGCCTCCAGGAGCCCCACTCCACCTCAAGGAAGCCCTGCTGTTCCCTACACTTACCCTGAGGACACGGAAACTCGCTCCCCCCAGGCGCTGCGCCCCACGGAGCCTGTGGACAGCTCCTGACTGCTCCAGCTCAGACCCTTTCTGGACAGGAGGGCGGCCACCTGCTCCTGCTCGGCCGCCCTCCTCTTCCTCCCCACCCCTACCCCCATCTCCACTGCTCTGGAGCAAAACCAGCCCCACCCATCCTGGGTGCTCCCCCGCCTTGCACATCCCTTCTCGGAGTCCTCTCCTTCCCTGACCTGGGACCCGATTCAGGTTGGTGCCGGCCCCGGGTCCCAGAGGCCCAGCTGTTCCTCTCTGTCCCCACGGGCACGTCGTCCTTGGCGCGCAGTGTCCTCTTGCTCTCCTCGGCCCGGTCAGCAGAGGTGCCTTTCTCCCCACAACCCCAGCCCCCCTCGCCCCTGCATTTCCCTTCTCCCCTGTGAGTGCGCAGCTGCACCTGGCGGCTCCCTCTCCTCCTGCCTTCGTGCTCCCGGCCCCGAGGGAGGCAGACCTCTGGGAGCCCTCCCATCTCCCACCCCCCGAGCACCCGTCCAGCTCCCTCAGGTCCCAGGCCTGCTCCGCCCTACCTGCCTCTAAACTATTTCCTCAAAGCCAAACCCGCGGGCAACCTCCTCTGCACTCGCCATCCCGAGGGTCACCGTCGCTGGGCCTTGTCTCCTGAGCTCTGTGGGACCAACCGTGGGGGATGCTGGGATGGACGTGGCCCGGAAGCCGGCCCACAACTGGGGCCTTTGTGCTCAGCAACCCAGGCTCCCGCTCAGCAGAGCGGGCAGTTCACTGGGGAAGGGGGGGACGTGGGGGGCGTGGGAATGGAGCTGACCTATCACACAGGAAGCACATGGAGGCCAGGGCCGGGTCCTGGTTTCAGGAGTGACGCAGAGACTTGGGGACTCTGGGTGTGGTCCCTCAAGGAAGGATGAGGGTCACAGGCCATAAGCCTCACCCTATCCTCCCCGTTCCCCCCCGGGATCTGCTAACTGGCTGTGCTCCTTCCTGTGGCTCAGCTTCCTCGCCTGTGAGACGGGGAACACCACCACGCTCGGTGGGGCAGCGTGGCCTGCATGCTGGGCACATGGCCAGGCCCTGCCTCAACATGGCGGCCCCGGCCAGTCTCCTAGCCCGTCTGGCCTCTGTCTCCCCATCTGCAAAACGGGACAGAGATAGGGCCTGCTGCCTAGCACCTGTCACGAACTGAATCGTGCCCTCCGGAAGGATATGCTGGAGTCCCAACCTGCGGTGGCTCACAGTGTGACCTTATTTGGGATCAGGGTCTTTTTTTTTTTTTTTTTTTTTTTAATTTTTTTTTATCAATCTTTATTGTTCATAATATTACAAAGGTTCCTCATTTCCTCCTCCCTCCACCAGGTTCCCACCCCACCCTCCACCCCCTCCCCTTCCCCCAATGTCCTCATCCATAGGTGCACAGTTTATGTTTAGTCTCTTCCTCCCTCCCTTTCCTCGATAGTAAATCCCTTTTCAGATAGTAAATCAGTTACTTAGCATTTTCTCATATCAATAATATCTCCACATGCCCAATGATATACTTCAGACAACAGACATTTCCAAATAGTTCAACCAACCTCATCCAGGCCCCACCCAAGGCGCTTACAGATCAACACCCCAGCGCTATACTAACTCAACACATTCAGATCTAAGCCTTCATCACTTGATTCAGCAGACCCTCAAGTTCCCGCCAAAGTCTCCAGCCGTGTCTGAGAGGCAGCCTTGGGGCGGGGGCAGGCGAGGAGCGAGCTGTTTCGGGCCTGGCTGCACCGGGCCTGGCCTCTGTTGCTCTCGTTCGTACCACAACCAGCTGCTCCGGGTCTGGCCACTGCCGCTCCCAACCTAGTTGCTCTGGACTTGGCTGCTGCTGCTCCGGGCCTGGCCGCACCCGACCCTGCTGTTCCGGGCCGGGCCGCTCCCAGCCTGGCAGCCGCTGCTCCGGGCCTGGCCGCACCCGACCCTGATGATCAGGGCCTGGCCGCTCCCAGCCTGGCAGCCGCTGCTCCGGGCCTGGCCGCACCCGACCCTGATGATCCGGGCCTGGCCGCTCCCAGCCTGGCAGCCGCTGCTCTGGGCCTGGCCGCACCCGACCCTGATGATCAGGGCCTGGCCGCTCCCAGCCTGGCAGCCGCTGCTCCGGGCCTGGCCGCACCCGACCCTGCTGCCTCGGGCCTGGCCGCTCCCAGCCTGGCAGCCGCTGCTCCGGGCCTGGCCGCACCCGACCCTGCTGCCTCGGGCCTGGTGGGATCAGGGTCTTTGCAGGTCAGACTGAGGCAGGGTGGGCCCCACGTCCAGTAGGACTGGCACCCTTACAAGAAGGGGACGCACAGAGAGACAGGGAGAGACGCCGCGTGAAGATGCCATGTGGCGACGAGAGCCAGACTGGAGCGGCGTGTCTCCAGGCGAGGCCCTCGGAGGACAGGAGCCACGAGAAGGGCCTGGAGCAGGTCCTGGCTGACAGCCTGTCTGAGAGCATCCCCTGCTGACACGATCTCTCACCTCCAGCCTCCAGAGCTGGGGCAGCACATGTGTGTGCTCCAGGCCACGGAGCCCGCGGTGCTCCGACACGGCTGCCCCCGGACCAACACGGCGCTGTCATGGGGATTCGCACGGGGAAGGATGTGCGGGGGGAATGCCAGGTTCAAGGCCGGCCTGCGGCCCGTGCCGTGCCCCTCGGTCCTGTCCCGCGCTGTCCCCGCCCGGTGGGTGGGTGCGCGGCCTACCTGCTGCTCAGGAAGCCCACGGCCAGCTCGGCCAGCTCGCCCTCCACCTCCTCCTGGCTCAGCACCGTCCCCGGGATCTTCCACGGCAAAGTGCTGTCCGCGCTCAGCGGGGCCGGGAAGTCGCGGAGAAACGCGTCCAGGAAGCCGGGGGTCTCCTCTGCCATCTGGCCGCTCTGCTCTGGGGCTCCAGAGGCCATGCCCAGAGCATCCCGGGGGGCCTGTTGCCAGGGTTCCAGGCAGGCTTCACTCTAGGGAGAGGCAGGAGGGTCAGCAAGAACAGGAAGCACTTGGTGCCCCTGCTGGGGGGTCTTCGGGCCCCGCAGTGCCGACGCCAGGTCTCCGGCACCTCCGGGCGTCAGGCAGCAGGTGTCACACCACGCCCGGGGCTCAGGGCGGAAGGGCAGGGCCACCCAGTTTCCCGCCCAGCTCAGGGGGCCCAAGTAAGCCGGAGCCACAACCCAGGCTGGTCTGATCTGAGAGGGAAGCGGAAAGCGGCTTCAGGGGAGGGAACTGATGGATGTCCTAAGGAGGCTGCGTTACTGGCAGAGATGGCCTGCATGGCCAGTGGTGGGCAGGAGAGGGAACTGGGGCCAGGCCACTGAGGCAGGTCAATGTGGCAGGTGAGGGGGTCCAACTTGACCTAGGGCCCTGGGCATCCGGGAGGTGAGGAAGTGATGGAAGCAGGTCTGTGAGCCTGAAAGTGGTACCCAGAGTGGGGGTGAAGGGTCACCTGTTGGACAGGGTAGTGGCAGAGCCCACATGCAGGAGAGAGCTGGCCCTGGGCCACTTCAGAAGGCACCGGGCTGTGGGGTGCCCAAGGGCGTGGCAGGAGAGAAGAGAGGATTAACCAGGGACAATCAGGGGAGTCTGGGATGTGGGCACCCTAGTAAGTTCTCTCCATCAGCTGGCAGGCAGGCACAGGCCACCGACCTGCCTGTCCCGGGCACAGCTCCAGCCTCCAGGGCCCTCCTCCCAGCAACCTCAGGAAGGCAGAGGGCTTCCTGGCTCCAGCCGTGCATTCCCTGACACACTCCTGGGAGCCAGGACGGGAACCCTGCAGCTTGGGGAGGGGCAGTCCTTGGCCCGAGAATAGATGATGGGGTCACGGGGGGATTCTGGAGCCCACGCTCATCATCTCTCCCTTCCCTCACACCCCACTTCTCTCACGCCTGGAAGGTGTCACTCACCCCCATCTGTCACCCCAATGAGGGACTCCGGCTCCTCTCCCCCAGCTGAGAGCCACCCTCTCCACCTCAAATCCGGGCCCTCCCTCCCTCCTTCCCCAGCCTGTGTGGCTCAGTTTGTATGCCAGCAGAGGCCTGTCAGACAACCCATGGTCCCAAGGATCCTCTGGACTCCCGCCTCCTACTCACAGCCCTCCAGGACCAAACAGCCCCATAGGTCTCCATCCCCTGCGCCCAGGGTCGGCCTGTGCCCCTCCCTTCCCAACACGCACACCTGGGTAGGCACCTCCCACCGCCACCTGCTCCTACAGGCTGGCTCCTCACTCTCGCCCCTTGCTCTCTTCCTCTCCTTAGCATCCAGGCTGGGAGACTTTCTCTGGGAATGAATTCCACAAATTTAACCCCCAGAAAAATAGTATTTCTTCTTCTTCTTCTTCTTTTTTTTTTTTTTTTTACAGAGAGGAAGGGACAAGGATAGAGAGCTAGAAACATTGATGAGAGAGAAACATCGACCAGCTGCCTCCTGCACACTCCCCACTGGGGATATGCCTGCAACCAATGTACATGCCCTTGACCGGAATCGAACCCGGGACCTTTCAGTCCGCAGGCCGACGCTCTATCAACTGAGCTAAATCGGTTTCGGCTAATGTATTAATTTTGAGAGAGAGAAAGAGAGACATTGATGTGAGAGAGAAACATCGATTGGTTGACTCCTATACACGCCCAACCAGGGACTGAACCCACACACCTGGTATATACCCTGACCGGGAATCGAACCTGCTACCTTTCAGTGCATGGGGCGACACTCACAGCAGCCTGGGCAAGAGTTAATTTTTAAAAGCAGACACACAGAAATAATGTAGAGCCCTAACCGGTTTGGCTCAGTGGATAGACCGTCGGTCTGCAGACGGAAGGGTCCCAAGTTCGATTCTGGTCAAGGGCATGCACCTTGGTTGCAGGCACATCTCCAGTAGGGGGGTGTGCAGGAGGCAGCTGATGGATGTTTCTCTCTCATCAATGTTTCTCTCTATCCCTCTCCTTTCATCTCTGTAGAAAGTCAATAAATATATTAAAAGAAAGAAAGAAATAATGTAGAAATGGGGCCACGTGTGATAGGACAGACTTAAGGTCATTGTTATCCTTCCATCTACTCATTAGTAGAAGCGGATCAGTGCAACCTCAGAGTACAAAGGCAAAGGGTTAAAAGCTCAAGAATGTAAACTAGCGAAGGGAGACCGCTGCATTCCAACCACCAGGGTACGACGGTGAAACGGGAGGTCAGGAAAGTCTGGGGTCAGGAAAGCGGGGTGGTGAGGGTCAGCCTGGGAGGAGGACGGCCAGCCAGGCCCCCGCCAGGGCCACAGATACAAGAATCAGGCCGATGACAAGACGACAGCAAGCATTTCCCAGCAGGCTTGGCCTCCTTCGGGCAGAAAGTTCCGGCCTCCTGTTGCTTAGAGAAGAGAAATAACTGTAAGGCCAAGCTGCCCCAAGCAGCACCGAGTGTCCCGGGTCGGGCTGGGAAAGGCTGAGCCCAGAAACAAATACTCCGCAGGATCCGAACAACGAGGCAGCGTCCTCACTGACCTCCCGGGAGGCGCGGGAGGGCCCCCGCTGGAGAGCCCTGGCCTCCAGCATGAAGGACAGAGTTCAAGGCCCTTCACCTTCGACCTCACTCGCTGGTGGTGGCGCTGCTGGTCGTTCGATAATGCGGGAGCCTGCTGGCCTTGGGGTACTGTTTTCTATGCCAGGAACCCTCTCCCCTCCCGAGAGCCAGTTTCCCTTGGGGTTTCAGGGGCCCGTCTCTCTGCACCGCAGCCCTGCAGCCCTGGTCTCTGCCTCAGCCCCGCTCACCGCCCAGGAGGCTGCGGCCGTGTGCCCTGTGCCCAGTGCCCCACCTCCAGGGTCCGGTGTGGGCCCGGACAGCAGCCTGAGGGGGAGGGAGGGTCCAGAGGGCGAGGCAGCACAGGTTCGACGGGGTTGGCCTGCAGCCCGGGGTGCGGGCTGGCTTACTCTGAGGCCTGCACCAGCTCCGCTCCTTTGCCACGCAGGTGGGTGGCCCAGAGCCGCCCCGCCTGCTGTGTCTGCATCCCCCGGAGGAGGCGAGACGCAGGGAGAGGAACCAGGACACGGTTTCCGTTCTCTGGGGCCCAGCTGGTTTGTGACACACGAGTAATTTCCTTCCCGGCCCTTCCTTTTTTCAACAAACTCCCGGCTGCATGCTGGAGTCACATGGATATGAGCAAAACAATCCCAGCCTTTGGGAGCCTGGGGCCTAAGAGATAAAGGATGAAGAGGGGAGGAGGGGGGGAGTGAGGGACCGGGTGTCAAGGAACTCCTAACCCAAAGGGGAACCCAGACAGAGGTGGCCCTGGGAAGGCCAGGAGGACGATGCTGTGGCCCTGAGCTCTCAGGGGACCAACTGAGGAGACAGTCTCCGGAACCACGCAGGCCCAGACGCAGGCGCAGGTGCAGGCAGCGCAGGGTGAGGCGGCGCCGAGGCTGGTGCAGGGATGTTCATGGGTGTGTGTAAGTCACCAAAGATCCGGGGTGAGCATGGAAGGATACTGAGCCTCCAGCCCCCAGAGCCACCTGCCTCAAACAGTCTGGCTAAAGCTGGCTCCTGAAATGACGCCCCTCTGCACTGAGTGACTGAGTGACCTTGCTGCCAGCTAACATCTGCCCACAGATGCCATCACCTCCAACCCCCTGCTGTCCCTGCTTTATACAGGCAGGGGCTGCAGCATGAGGGCCAACTAACTTGCCCACTGTCCCCCCATGGGTTCGTGACCACTGGCCCCAAGTGCAACGGAAACCCCGCCCATCCTGCCTCGGCCAGCAGCCCGGACTCAGCCTCTCTCATGGCCCCGTTCTCCATCTGTGCCCCTGGCGCGGGCCCCGCCCTCACCTCCGTGCTCCGGGGCCTGGCTGGAGGGCGGCGTTCCATTTTGCCTCTCTAACCCAAACCACCAAGGCCGGCCCTTTGCCTTCTGTGGCTCCAGAACACGCTTGCTGGCAGCTGGCTTGTAAAAAGTCCGTTTTCCCCCCCATTTAAAATACTGACTCTCCTCTAGTTCACTCGTTTTAACTCATAAGCTCAACGAACACGTATTTGTACAATTGCAATTTTTCTAGGTCTGGACAAAATACTTGTTGAGTCCTGCTTGACTTCAGAAACCTCGTGGGGGGGGGGGAAGATAGCAATCTTCAGAAAGGGGAATCGCATCACGGTTACAAAATGACGGTGTTCATTGTTTAAAATATTTCTGCAAAAAGAGAATCTTCTTTCTTTACTTCTGACAAATTATTGGAAGAGTTTGTAAATGCATCCAGATCTTTTCATATAGATCTCACACACACACACACAGTGTATATATACATAAATATATGTAATTTGTATATATACATATATAAATTTTGTGGTAAAACATATACAACATATAACTGACCATTCTACCCATTTTTACGGGAAGTTTTGTGGCATTGTTGAGAAACCACCACTGTCACAGGCATGGCCTCCTCACTAGATGGTAAGCTCCCCGAGGTCAGGAAGCCCACCCCGCCCCCTGAGGGGCTAACGCTGCCCGGTGCACCCCGAGCAGCCCGCAGGTGTGATGGCAGCGGGAGGGGCCGGCTTCCTGCCACCACCAGTGGGTGGAGTGGGCAGCGAGGTGCGGCCTGAGGCCGGGAACCTTCGCAGAGAAAGCTGAAACCCTCCGTGGGACACAGACACGGCGGGCAGGGGCAGCGGAGAAAGGCTTTTAAGGCAGGGCTGGCATCCGGCGGGCGGGATCTCAGAGGAATTCTCCGAAGGAAGGAACTCGTGTGGAGGCTGATTGCTTTCACAGCGGCATCTCTGTTTGTTTACCTCTGACCGCTAAGCAGAAAGCACTAGCCGTTCGTTCGGCCACGTGGCCGGCGAAGAAACAGGCTCAGGGACGGTGAACAGCCACCCTGAGGTCCCTGGGATCAAAGATGCCCTTATTCCTTATTCTAGTTCCACCTGGGCTGCAGGAGGAGAGTGAAACCTGGCAACGGGCTGGACATGAGCATGAAGGCCAGAAGGGAGCCGGCGATGGCCTCAGAGTGTCTCTGGCCAAGTGGGAACACAGCTGGGAGCACAGCTCCACCCAAAGACGGGCCCCGGGGAATGCCATGAGGACGTGTGTCACTCAGGATGTGTGCCTGGCGGGGGGGGGGGGGGGGGGGGGGGGAAGTCCGTCACCATCCTCTGGGCCCCACCCTGCCAGGCCCTGCACTGAAACCCCTACAACCAGAGCAGCCAGAACCCAGGAGGGCGCCGCTTCTCCCTCCTGCACAGAGGCCGAGGGGCTCGCCGGAGGTCGCACAGCTGCAGGGGCGGCTCCCTGCTCCCTCTCACACGCGTCCCGCCGACGCTGCTGCAGCCCAGTCCCCGGCTTCCAGCAAAGCCCCCGAGGCACACCTGGGGGAGGGGGGGAGCCCCGAGGGCGGCGGCAGGCCAGGGGTGCGGGCACCCGGGCGGAGGCGCAGGGGCCCGGGAGGCAGGGGTGTGGGCAGGGGGCGCGGCGAGGTGGGGAGGGGCGGCTCACCCCTCAGCAGCACCCCCCCCTTCTTCCCTGGCCCTCGGTCCCCACCCCCGCCAGGCCGCCCTGCACCCTCGGCTCCCCAGCGCCCCCCCAGTTCCCCGCCTCGGGCTCCTCAGCCCCGCGACTCGGCCCCCCGACCCTTTGGAGTCTCTACCTCGGCCTCCGCGCCTCGGCAGCACCCCGTCCCGCCCCTCCCGGTCCCCAGCGCCCCCACTTCACCCCTGCACCACCAGACCCCCCGCCCCCACCGGAGCCGCCCCCCGGCCCCGCGCCCGGGCTCCCGCGCCCCCGGCCCCGCGGGCCTCACCTGCCACTCGGCCGCCCGCCCGGCGCTCCGTTCCGCGAGCCGCGCCGGCCGGCCCCGCCCACTTCCCGTGCCCCGGCGCCGCGGGCGCCGCGCAGGCGCAGTCAGGCCAGGGCGGGAGGATGGGGCGGGGGAGCGGGGGACAGGCCTCTGCTGCCCCCTGGCGGCCTCCAGGCTCGTGACCGCGGCCCTTTCATTTCATTCCCGGGTTCTGGCTCCCGGGTTCTGGCTCCCGGGTTCTGGCTTGCTTCACTTCTCTGGCCTTGGAATGGAGGCGAGGGGACAAGAAGTCCCTATTTCACAGCGCCCACACGTTAAGCACGTTGTGCAGCACGGATACGCACCCGGAATATCCAGGGCCCACCATCCATCAGGAAAGGAGGCCCAGGCCACCCACCATACTTTTTATTTTATTTTTTTTAAATATTGATTTTTTTAGAGAGGAAGAGAGAGGGATAGAGAGCCAGAAACATCGATCAGTTGCCCTTCTGCACACACCCCACCGGGGATGTGCCCACAACCAAGGTACATGCCCTTGACCAGAATGGAACCTGGGACCTTTCAGTCTCTATCCGCTGAGCCAAACCGGTTAGGACCACCCTCCATGCTTTTAGAGACCTATACACTGAGTGGCCAGATTATTATGACCTCTGAACGCATAATAATCTGGCCACTTAGTATGTATTTATATGTCTATATAATGTGTATAATATATATATATAATATATATATATTATATATATATCATATATGTATTAGAGGCCCGGTGCATGAAATCATGCATGGGTGGGGTCCGGCCAGCCTGGCCAGGGGGAGGGGACATGGGCAGTTGGCCTGCCTGCCTGCTGGTCGAACTCCCGGTCGAGGGGACAATCTGCATATTAGCCTTTTATTACATAGGATATACACTACTGAGTGGCCAGATTATTAGGCGTTCAGAGATCAAAATAATCTGGCCACTCAAGTGTATAAGTCTCTGCTGCTACAACAATTACCACAAATTTATTGACAGTTCTGGAGGTCAGAAGTCCACACGGTCTCAATGGGCCGAGTTCCAGGTGTCAGCGGGTGCGTTCCTTTCTGGGCCTTTGGTGGGAGTCTGCTTCCTCACTTTTCCAGCTTCTGACGATGCGCCACTCCTCTGCCTGCGCCTCTCCATCCTCCAAGGAAAGACCCTGTGGTGACATCGGGCCGCCCCGATGATCCGGATCACCTCTCTCTTTGGAAGCCAGATGAAGGCAATCCTGGGAGTAATTCCATCTGCAATCGTGATTCCTTTTTGCCACTTAGGGACCGGAAAGAGCGAGACATCTTTAGGGGCCACTTTTTTGCTAGCACAGAGGCCCACAAAAGTGATTTAACACCAAAAGAAATAGATGAACTTTTAGGTGAAAGACAAATCTTTTCGTATATAATACTGATATATTCATCTTCATATCAATGCAGTTCTAAAGTATAATTTTAGGAAAAAATTTTTGATTTTTTTTACAGAGAGGAAGGGAGAGGGATAGAAGGAAACATCAATGATGAGAAAGAACCATTGACCGACTGCCTTCTGCACGCCCCCTGCTGGGTGGGGGTCGAGCTCACAACCCAGGCATGTGCCCTTGACCAGAATCGAACCGGGCACGCTTCCGTCCACAGGCTGATGCTCTCTATCCACTGAGCCGAACCAGCTAGGGCTAAAGTATTTTTAAAATCTATTTTATGGAGGAAGGGTCCGCAATAGCTCTGTGGTGGCCCTGCCCCCCTGACCTGTGTCCACACACTGGCCTGTGTCCTTCCTTCCCAGGAATTAAGGCCCCTGGGATGCATCACTAAGGAAAGTTTTAGTGAAGCCAGGAACCTGGAGAACTATGGTTGGCCAATTTGAAAGGTAACCACCCGGGATGGGGGTGGGTCTGGAAGGCAGGGGGTGTCTGGGCAGATAAAGCGGGGTGAAGGGGGGGGTGCCTTATCCCATTCTCCTACTCATGCCCACCCTAGATCCTGTCGTCAGCAAGGCCTGAGGTGGCTACTTATAACCTGTGACCTTGGACATGTTTTTTTTAGGTTCCCTCCAGCCTCAGTCTCTCCCCCAGAAAAATGGGGACAATAACAAGCAACCCACCCCATAGAGTTGTTGTGAGAACCTGCATCAGTGTCTCTCAAAGTGTGTCTGGACCACCCGCGGCAGGGTGACCGTGGGGGGAAGTCTGAGAACCACGGTGTCGGTGAGGGGGCACCCGGGACTGGGTCTCCACCCTGGCAGGTGGGGTGGCCTGTGAAGGCGGGTGTGTCTGCGGGCCTCCTCAGCGGGGTCCACCTGTGTCAGAGCGGATTCCCTCCGAGGCTGGCAGCTGGGAGAGGACGCAGAGCAAGGCACCGCCACTTGGCTAGGAGCGTGCCCCTCGCTGGCACTGGGCTCAGGGCATGCCTGTGGGATTACCCGTGCCCTGTGGCTTCTGTCCGCCCCTCCCCGTCTGCATTCCATCACACACCCCGCTCCCGAGGAACCTCTCAGTGAGGCCCACCCCACCCCGCCAGAGCCTCTGTTCGCACAAAGCTGTGCCCCGGGCAGGCGGGCTGGCGAGGGGGAGCAGCACGGGGGGCTCCCAAGCAGCTCAGCCTGGGTTTCCCTCCTGTCCCTGCCCCCCAACCCTGACAGAACTCTCCCCTGGTCTCCAAATGTCTCCTGTTCTGGAACCCCCACCTTCAGCCTTCTGCTTCCCCCTCACCACCTGCAGGTGGTTGTAACACCTCCCTCCTCAGGCTCTGCCACTCCCTGTGCCCTCACACACTGCCAGGCTCGCCTTAGAGATGGGATCGTATTGGTCCCGGGCTTTCAAACCACCACTGAGCTGCGACCTTGGGAAGGAGGTGCAAACCTCGCCCCTAGTCTCCAGGCCGCTTGCAGTGGGGTGTCCACGTGGCCCACACCCCCACGTGAGATGTACTGCCCAGCGGATCCCCTTCACCAACCAGAGGAGCCAGAACGCCCTGACGTAACTGCCTGTCTGTGCCACCACAGGCCGCGCTTACCGAACCAGTGTGTCTCCTGTATTGCTCTGTGGGATCTCGGTCCTCGCGTTAAATAATGTCATAAATGTGATTAATGGGCAACAGAGGGTTCCATTTGCTTATTCCTTTTTTTTTTTTTTTTGAGTCATCTTTTAAAATATATATATTTTTTATTGATTTCAGAGACGAAGGGAGAGGGAGAGATAGAAACCTCAACAATGAATCATGGATAGAATCGAGCACGCAACCCGGGCCTGTGCCCTTGGCTGGAATCGAACCCGAGACCCTTCAGTCTGCAAGCGGACGCTCTATCCACTGAGCCAATCCGGCTAGGGCCATTTACTTATTCTTTTCACTACTTAATTCTGAAATCCATTTTATTTGGAATTTAAGGATGTATAATAAGTATCATACTGCTCTATGCTGCACCCAAATTTGTAACAAAATTGGGGGGAGGGGAATTAACGAAGAATCAAATATTGCATTTATTAGAAATAAACCTAATAATCATAGGAAGTTTCTGTCCTTGGAGTAAACTTAAGACTGGATGCAGCTTTCTTCCCTGGCACCCGGATTAAAAAAAAAAAGCTCCTGTGATCCATGAGCCCATCCGAGCTTATATATATATATACATACATATCCAACTGAGCCTACATATATATATATATATATATGTATATATATATGTTGATTTCAGAGAGGAAGTGAGAGGGAGAGAGAGACAGAAACAACAACAATGAGAGAGAATCACTGATCGGCTGCCTCCTGCTTGATCGGCATGTGTCCTTGACTGGAACCGAACCTGGGACCCTTCAGTCCGCAGACCGATGCTCTATCCGCTGAGCCAAACCAGCCAGGGCCCAGCCGAGCTTCGCCTTGCCTAAATACATGACCAATTCGGATGATGGTCAGGGACGGGTCTCCCTAGTTTGCCTACCTGTAAGCAGGAGCGTGTTCGCAGCTCGGCGGCTTCTGGGAGCCTGTGGAAAACGGGCTGAAGGGAGGCACCGTGAGCCCAGCGTCTCCGAGGGAGATCAGGAGGAAGCCGCTGGGTGTGACCAGTTCCAAGAGCGGATCCCGAGAGGGAAATCCTACAGTTTCCAGGAGGAAGGACCTTTCCACTCCATTCTGATGTCATTTCCTTTTCCTTCCAGCCTGGACGCCAGGGCCAGGCCTCCCAGCCACTCACCGGCCAATGTCTTCATCATTCTCACCCATTGGCTTGCACAGTCTATTCAACCTTGGGCCATCAAGGGCCCTTTCTGTGACAAGTGACAGGGACCAGATTCAATTTAGTTTAACCAAAACCAAGGAGGACCTAACGACCTGTAGTGTAGTGAACCCCTTTCACGTCCCGGGTGGTTCCGGGTTCCGGTTCAGGGTCCGGGCTCTGGAGGAGGCCGCGCACAAATGAAAGAGGCTAGAAAATGTTCATTTGGAAATACTGGGGGCCAGGCGGGAGCCCCACTCAAGGGGCAGGACTTCGCCTAGCTCTGGCCTTGCAATCCCTTTTATTAAGACTTTGGGATCCACCCATAGCTCTAGTAATATAGCCAATCAGCGGGGATTTACGTAAGACTAAAAGGTGGAGGTTGCTTTAGCTGTCATTGTCTCAACTAGACAGTGGGTGGTTGGCTCTGACCTCCCAGAGCTCCAAGGCTGACCAGGCTCCCGGGTTCCCTGTCCACACCTCTCAACAATGGCCCACAAGGGTCCGTGGGTACCGACCTCGGGCGCAGCTGGTCCCAGCGGCCCCCACGATGCCCGCAGGCCTGTCAGCGTCCGCCCCGCAACCAACCGCCCCCTCCAGCACCCGGCCGTCCGCGTGCTCCTGGCCCTGGGAATCGGCTGAGCCGTGTTCCTGGTCTTGAAACAGAAGGTCGGCAACGCCCTCCTCACGCTCACGCCTGGCGGTTGGCTCAGCGTCGGCTGGAGCACCAGGTGCCGTGGCCAGGTCTTCCTCGTGTTTCCCACGGGCTGGTCTGAGCTCGTTCGCTCGGTTCCCGGGCTCTCACAGCAGGAGAACGGGGGGGCACACCCTCTTTAAGTCTTTGCTCGCAACACGCCGGCTAATGTCTCCTTGGTCGAAGCAAGGCACGCGCCGGCTTCAGGTGATGGAAAAACAGGACCGGGCTCTCAACGGCAGGCGCTGCAGAGTCAGCACTGCAGAGGGGTCTGATGCCGGGATGGGGAAAAGTCAGAGCGTATTGGGTGATCTCTCCACCTGGCTGGGTACTCTCTGCTGCCCCCTAGGAGACATCTGTGGGCAAACAGTAAGGCGACCAGACGTCCCGATTTTGGCGGGACAGTCCCGATTTTCAACAATTTGTCCTGCATCCCGTGGCGTTTTAAAAAAGTCCCGATTTTTGGAAAGAATGCACGACAAGCTAGGGAACGGGGGGAGAACGGGAAGGGAGTATACGGTTTTCGGCGACCATGTGGCTATTTAGCCAGGATATGAGTTTTATATTATTTTTGCTAATTTTATAATGGTAAACTTTAATAATAACAAATAATTGTTGAGAACTGATTATCGAGAACTGCTTATCAAAGTTCGCATTGTTGATCAGTTGTTAGAATTTGACCACCATTGTTTGGACTTAATGAACAATGACATTTTTGGGGATTGGCAATGACGAAAACATTTTGTAACTGTCTCTCAGACGATACACATCGTACTGCGTGCTAGTAAGCTAGTTAAACAAGTGATGTCATTACAAATCAGCTATTCAGATAATTTAGGAAAGTTATTTAATAAATACATAAATTTTCTTGAATTTAGCAGACAGTACTCGTATTATTTATATTTTATAGTGGCGGCAAAAAGTCTAGTGCCAGCCTTGAAAATGACACGACTGCCAAGACCGGTTTGGCTCAATGGATAGAGCGTCGGCTTGGGAACTGAAAGGTCCCGGGTTCGATTCCGGTCAAGGGCATGTACCTTGGTTGCGGGCATATCCCCAGTAGGGGGTGTGCAAGAGGCGGCTGGTCGATGACTCTTTCTCATCGATGTTTCTAGCTCTCTCTCTCCCTTCCTCTCATCGATGTTTCTAGCTCTCTCTCTCCCTTCCTCTCTGTATAAAATCAATAAAATATATTAAAAAAAGAAAAGAAAGTGACATGACTTACGTTATGGCAAATTCATAAGAAAAATAATACCAGTTAACATTGTTATTATTTAGAAAGAAATATAGGATTAAAATTTAAATAATTTAAAAAATATAGTTACTTTATAACAACCAAATTAATTTAATTTATAAACAATAAAATTTGTTCATGTAATTATATGTACCTACTTACTGTGTTTTTAAGCAATATGTATATAATAATTTATAATTTTAAATTATTTTTTTTTTAGATTTTTAACATAACAAGTAAGAAAAGGATGCAAATTCAACGATGATCTAAGAAGTGGATTTCCTTTCATTAAAAAAACCAAAAGCGATTACATGGTAATATGTGAGAAATGTAATGGTGAATTTTCTATTTTGCATGGCAGGAAGAATGATATTTTAAATACAGATACATGAAAGATATTTAAATACTGCTGCATTTTCCTCCAAAATACAGGAAATTTTTCGGAAGACAACTTATGGGGACGAAGAAAAGAAATTAGCATTAGCAGAAGGACTTCTGCCTTTTCATGCTGTTAACATATAGACCAAATTTTTCATCAAGACCCTCCCCCTTCCCGATCAGTGGTGTCCCTCTTTACCAATGTTAAAATCTGGTCCCCTTAGCAAACAGGGGTGTCCTGCAGCCCCCAGTCCTAGAGCTCACATCCCATGGGGCCACCCCTGGCCAGTGGGAAGACAGGAACCAGGGGGTGCCTCCTCCTCTCTCCCCCCTCCCGAGAGGCGCGCAGGGCACGTGGCCCCTCACCGGGTCCCCAGGGGGACCAAACCCAGGCGGCTCACAGTAACGATCCATCGAGCTAGTGCCCGTCCTCGGAATGGCGCTTCCTCCTTGTCCATCATAACTGTCCCTGGGGATTGCTGGCCGGAGCATGCAAGCCCTTGTCTCACGCTCCGCCTTTAGGAAAACTCAGGCTGAGGCGACAGGGGAGCCGCAGGGACAAAGCCAGAGCAGCAGGTAAACGCTGAGGCTCTGGATCAGCGTGGGGGCTCCTGTCTCCGTCCCTGAAGACCCGAAGGGGGAAAACAGAGCGCGCCACAGTCTCCAGTCCTGGAAAGGCGACATACGACAACACACAGCAGGGGAGGCGGAGAGCCCGCGTGGCTGGGAGGCGTCTGCTTTTTGCTCCGCTGGTAAAACGGCAGCTGCGATCAGAGCGTGAACCGAGGCGTCTACTCCGTATTCTCCCCAGAACAACGGGAGAATAACGACAAACGCACTCAAGACGAGCCGGGCCCCTGGGTTCAAAATAAGGCCGCCGGAGGCTGGGGACTGATTAAGAAAGCGGGCAAGGATTTATTGAAAACTGGCCAGGATGGCCTCACTCACTCCTGGGGCAGGCTGTCCTTTTAAAGGTCCAAACCACAGGAATTCTCCTTTGTTCTAAATTCTAAAGGCTGGGAACAGCCCCGGACACTGGAATGTGGCTCTATCTTGCGATAGCAAATAGCACAGAAGCAGAGCTCAGCGGCTAATCTCTGAAGGTTATCAGCGGTTTCTACCCCTGGAGCTACTGAGTCCTGGGAACCGATCTCCTGTGGTTCTGGTCTCCATCCGGAAGGCGAGGGAAGGACCCAGTGTTCAAACAAGTGCAGCAGCCAGAAGAGCAGGGTTAAAATTCAACCAGCAGTTTCTGTGGTTGCTACCATATCTCAGACAGCTTCGAGAGTCCTCGGTCTCATAGTTGTGGATAACACAGCAAGGTGTCCGCGCGCAGGTTTTTGTGAGAACGTTGACTCTCATTTCTCTGGGCCAATCGCCCACCACTGGAATTTTAGAGTCACATGTTAAGTGTACCCCTCCCCGCCTCTTCCACCCAAAATCTTCAGGTGTCACCCAGCGTGACCTGAGTGGCCTGGGCGCTTTCAGTCTGAGTGGCTTTCCCCTCCTCCTCAGGGGAGAGGGCAGGAGGAATCACAGGTGGACGGCTGGGCCAGGACCCCGCCCGCCCCCCTCCCCCCCCCCCGCAGAGTCCCCCTCAGCCTGACAGGGCACCTTGCCCTTTGGTGCTGCACCGTTAGCCCCTCTAAGGCTAATGGGGGCACAGGGACGGGGGCCCTCAAGCCAGTGCCCCCAGCCCTCAGCACATCAGGCAGGTGCCCGAGACCCTGGTGGATCGGCACCTTTGCTGGCCCTGGTTCTCCCGGGTCCTCTGCACCTGCCCCCCCCCCCGAACCTCCCACCCCCACCCCACCCCCCGTGCCTGGCACTTCTGCCACGTTCCGCGTGCATCCCAGCACGGACCCAGCACAAGCCCTCTTCAGCAGCGTTGGCAGTGGAGAGCTCGCCCTCTGCCCAAGGACAGGCCTCGCCCAAATGCCCCCGGGGCTGTTGCCGGGCAGGCTCTGCCCCCACCTTCAGCCCTGGCCCCCCTTCCCCACTTCCGTGCGAGTTCCCTGGGTTCACAAGCATCTACCCATGAGCTATCGTGTGAGTGAGCGTCTGCTGAGCTGCTTTCCAAGCAGTGCCACAGCCTCTCGCCGCGCTGGGCCCTGTGCGGGCACACGCATCGCTCCGCCCGCAGGGGCAGCCACCGCAGCGCCAGGCGCTGTCAGCCCGGCCGCCACAGAGCCCCCCGCTCGGCGGCTGCGAGCAGCCAGCGGCCTCCGTCCAGTCATAGCCCCCAGGCGGCCGGACGCCGCCCCAGCAGCCGGCCCGGAGCCCTGGGGGGAGAAGGGGGGAGCGGGAAAGAGCCGCCACGCAGGCGGGAAGAGGCCGCACAGTCCTAGAGGGGTCTGGCCGCTCTGGGAAGCACCATCTGCATTTAGGCTTCTGGGGGGTCCGGGGGGGAGGGGGGGCTCTCTCCTTTGTGCCCAGGCCCCGGGCCTCCGCAGAGAACCCAGGAGGTGCCCGTGACGAGGAGGGACGTGGGGCAGGGGTTCCGGGTGAGCTCCTGTCCCTGAAGAAACGCCATCAGCAGCTCCCGCAGCTTCTGTCCCTCCAGGGCAGAGGCGCCAGGCGGGCTCAGAGGTCCTCAGAGACAGCGAGCCAGGAGGGCCCGGCCGCCCGCCGAGGAAGAGCCAGCGCGAAAGGACGAGGATGCAGCAGGAGGGGGGGGGGACTGAGGGGATACACAAACAGCTGGATGATCTCCCCCCGGCCTGTGACAGTTCTAGGCGCAGAAAACGCAAGCTTCCCTGTCGCCGCGCCCACAGGCGAGGCCGGGCCAGGGCGGCCGCCTCCCGGCCCGAAGGCCTGGATGCAGAGAAGGAAGCCCATCCTGGGCACCGGCGGCGCTTTTCCGGGCGAGACCCAGGCCTCCTCGGGCTGCGGGGCTCTGAGCCTTCCCATCCCTGCCCCCTAGCTAGGCGGCTGCAAGGCCCGATCCGACCCGGCTGCCCCGGCGGCCCCTCCCCTCCCCTCCCCTCCCTCCCCTCCCTCCCCTCCCTCTCTCCTCTCAGGGGCACCCCCCCCCCTCGGTTTCCTCCCGCCTTCCCCCAGGCCCTCCGGGGGGCCTTCCAGTGACAGTCCAGCCCTAATCACGGGGCCTCCAGCCTGCCTGCACTGTTTCTGCAGCCCCACCTCAGCTCTGACTCTGACCCTGCCCATGAACCCTGGAGCCACCGCCCAGACCCCGTCGGGGCCCCTGATGGGTGGGCAGCAGCTCAGTGCCAGCGCCTTTGACGGCTCTGCCCAGAGTGGAAAGCGGGGGCTCCAGCCTCTCTGCTCCCGGCCGGCCGCGGGCAGCAGCGCCCAGACAGCTCCTGCAGGCCCATTATACCCGCGGGCGCCCACGCCAGCATCCGGCCAGTCTTTGCTGCCAACCCAGATGTAGTCCCCTCTGGCATAACCCCAACCTCTAGCATAGCCCCTGCCCTGTTACAGCCACAGCCTGTGGCATAACCCCAACCTCTAGCATAGCCCCTGCCCTGTTACAGCCACAGCCTGTGGCATAACCCCAACCTCTAGCATAGCCCCTGCCCTGTTACAGCCACAGCCTGTGGCATAACCCCAACCTCTAGCATAGCCCCTGCCCTGTTATAGCCACAGCCTGTGGCATAACCCCAACCTCTAGCATAGCCCCTGCCCTGTTACAGCCACAGCCTCTGGCATAACCCCAACCTCTAGCATAGCCCCTGCCCTGTTACAGCCACAGCCTGTGGCATAACCACAACCTCTAGGATAACCTCAGCCTTTATCATAACCTCACCCTCTGGCATTACCGCATCCTCCTGATGACATCAGGCATAACCTCGTCCTATAGCATAACCTCGTCCTATAGCATAACCCCTGCCTCTGGCATAACCCCTGCCTCTGGCTTTGCACCTGCCACCCACAGGCCCAGTGGTGTCATTGATGCGGGACCCAAGGGTAGCGCAGCCCAAAGTTGTGCTGCCCAAGCCCCGCCCACTTTTGGGTGGGGGTTTGTGCAGCACCTGCGGGGGCCCCCCCGCCCCCCCCCCGGAGCAGAGCAGCTCCCCCAGGTCCGGGCTGCACCTTTGCAACACTCAGCATGACTGCGGAAGCTAGTGGGGCGCCCCCCGCCCCCCCGCCCCCCCCCATCACCCTGGGGGAGCTTGGGCAGGAGCGCTCTGGGGCGGCGGTCCTCCCCAGAGCTCCCCCTGGTGGCCATGAGTCCCGGCGCCAAGAACCACCGCGCGTTTGGAGGCGCTCCAGCTCCCACCTGGAGTCCCATCCTCGGCAGTCGGTGGGTGCCCCCGAGAAGGGCCCTCTTCCTTCCAGGCCCCGGGGGGAGGGGTGGGGGTTCCGCCTCGGCCTCCGCCCCCAGCAGCCCGGCCTGTGCGGCCGGCACGCCAAGAACATCCTTGCTGTCAGTGTTGGGCAGGGCCCTCTCGCCGCCTGTCCAGGGGCTGGCTGGCCGGCCGGCTGCACGCAAAACCGCTGAGCCATCAACCAAGTCGTTTCCCTCTAGGCCCGGGCAGCAGGTGCCGGCCTGAAAGCACAGCTTTCTCCAGACGCAGCCCCGCCCCCCAACCCGCCCCCCGCCTCCCAGGCTGGGCTGAGCCATCCAGGAGCGAGCCGGGCGGGGCCCAGGGATAAAGCACCCCATTGCCCGCCCTGCCCTGCGGTTCCCCCGGAGCCAGGGGTCGGAGGCCGGTGTCCCGTCGCAGGGGTCTGAGCCTCAGGACAGTTGACAGAGTTCTTAGCCAGCCTCCCTGCGGGCCTCCAGCAGGTGGGAACCCTCTCACTCCCCCCCCCTTACGCTGCCCCCACCACATTCAACCTGCATGCTGCCTACATCCAGCCTACGGCTCACTGTGCCCCTCTCCCCTCGGACTGCCCAGAACTCTCTAGTCTTCTCCGGAAGTTGTAATAAAGTCTGTTCTCGTTTCCTTGTGCGGGAAAGCCAGCCAGGCCTGCTTGCGGGGCCCTGTGGCTCCGTGGCTAAGGGGACGGACCCCGCGAGATTAAAAGTGAGTTTTGAGCTTCAACTGCTGCAGCCCAGGACTTCAGGGGCCCCAGGGGTGGGGAGGGGGGAGAGGGGGGACCAGGAAGGGCCACCCTTGCGTGTTGTGCCCGCTGCTGCTTCTCACCCACATCCCTGACCCGGCATGAGCTGGGCCAGCCCGGTGGGCGCCCCGGGCCCACACCCCACACAATGCAGTCTTCTCTAATGCAACCATTTCATTGGCTGCTTTTGGTAAATCACCAGGTAAATCACCAGGTAAATCACCTACATACACAGCTCACCTAAATTTGTAAATAAATCAAATAGAATCGATCTCATGCCGTTTTTTAAACAGCAGTGTCTTCTGTAGCCTTCCCACACGGGAATACATTAAACCATACAGCTTTATTATTATTCCCCCCCCACCCCCACCCCGCAATTACCAGAGCATCGTGGTTTTTACACGGAAAGGCACGGGCAGAGGGGGAGGATGTTTGGGGGTGGGGGCGGGGGAGGGGGTTATTAGGGGGAAATACAAACGCTCCGGACCCCTCATCATTTTCGCTGTGAAGGCCTCAGGACTTGGGTCGTGCCGAGTGTGGGGGGTGGAGGGGCCGTGGCACCAGACCTCGGGGAGAGGGACTCAGCCTCCCCCCCCCCGCCGCCCCCCGCACCCCCCCCCCCGGGTCTTAGAACCCCCTCTTTTCTCGGCATCAACTCTACTGTCTGTCCCGACCAGCGGGAGAGGGAATGATAGAGGACAGGAGACGCGGAGAAATGGAGGCAAGACAGGGTTCTGATCAAGCCTCACATTTTATTGTTGCAGCTGCAACAAGCTGATCAAGCCTCACATTTTATTGTTGCAGCTGCAACAAGCTGATCAAGCCTCACATTTTATTGTTGCAGCCTATAGATATATATATAGATATATAGGCTGCAGGGGGAGGTTGCCCGGGGACATCCCAAGGCAGGGCTGGCTATGGGGGAGGATCGGGAAGGGGGCGTTTGCACGATGTGTCCTTAGGCAAGCGATAGGTTATCTTTAGCTTCTGGCCAAGCCGCAGGGGGCACCACGTGATCTCTGGTGACTGCGAGTTGTAAGAGGAGTTGGAAACTTAGCTCCCAAGATGGAGTTGTATTTTCTAAGATGGAGTTGTATTGTATCAACTCTGATGGCTCCCAACAACTGTCCAGGAGGGAGATCGGCCACCTGAAGGCTGCCCTAGCCAAGTGCGCGGGCTCAATCCCTCCTGGAGAACATTTATAGACGCTCAGCGGACAGACGGCACCAGACAGCAGCAGTGACCGTGAAATCAGACAGGGCGCGAGCCGCCAGCAGGCGGCGGGGGACGTCAGGGCCCAAGGTGGCTCCCGGCACCTTGAGGAAGGCCCCTCTGCATCCGGCTCTGGGTCTCCCCGGGTGTGTGTGTGTGTGTGTGTGTTTCTCCCCTGCACTTGTGGCGCACGTTCTGCTCCATCCCTCTGAAGGCCGGGACCCGGGTTGCCTCAGCCCGGCCTCCGGGGCGCGGAGCTCACACGCGGTCCGTCGGGGAAGGTTCAGGGAGGCGAGAGCCCAAGAATCAAGAGCGGCCTCCATGATGC
Organism: Nyctalus aviator; assembly: GCA_036971965.1. Lineage (NCBI taxonomy): Eukaryota > Metazoa > Chordata > Mammalia > Chiroptera > Vespertilionidae > Nyctalus > Nyctalus aviator. Next base: position 8,957,049 of record CM072939.1, on the reverse strand, counting down.
TCCTTTCCCAGATCAGGAGATTTGCTGCCAGTTATTTTGTTGCCACGTGAGGGGGGAGATGGAGAGGGGGGGTGCGTGTGTATCGTTCATGGTTTATGGCCTCTGCAAAGTATGAGCATTCAGGTCCTGCAAGACCAGCTTGCGGAGAAAGGGGCAGTGACGTAACGCTGTGGGCACAGATTCCGATGGCCAGGCCCTCCTCCCCACAAAGACACATCAGGGTTACAGGGGAATCAGCCTTTCAGCCTTCCCAATTTCATTGTGCAGATGTAGGCCCAGAGAGAGGCTTTACTGCAACATTTCTCTCCACCTGGTTTTATTTTTTTTTTACACATTCTGATGTTGAGAAAACCCACCGGACCGCAGGCTTTCTGAGGGGAGAGAGCCGAAAACCGGACCAGCAGGCTTTCTGAGGGGAGAGAGACCTGCCGGGCAGTCTCGCAAGCGGAGAAAGGCAATACATGCAGAGGGGAACTCGCCTCCCGAGGGGAGGGACGGGAAAGAATGGGGGCCGGGGGGGGTGGGGGTGGGAAGCTTAGTGTACTCCCAACGCTCTGATCGGTGGCTTAATGCAGGAGCCAGGGCTTAGGGGATCTGGCGGGTGCAGATTGGTGGTTCAGCGGAAGATGCTCAGGTGTGTCCAGGCCGCGGGTTATGTCACACTCCGCCCACCAGTCAACTGGATGCAAAATGAGATGGAAATACAGAACGCGCCCTTAAGGAGCGGCCGGCAGGGGCCCGGGCCTCACTCAGCTCCCACCCGCACATCACTGCACTTCGTTTTCCACAGTCAAAGCCCAGACGCTTCTGGAAGCATCGTGTCTACCTGGCCCTGTTGCCCTTACCCACCCTGACCCCCCCCTCCACACACACACACACACTTCCTCCAGTTTCCCGAGCTCTCTAGCTCTGAGGGGTGCTGCCAGTAATGAGGCACAGTCATGGTGCTTGGAATAGGCACGGAGGAACCGATGCCATTCTTGTAACCTAAGACGTTAGGCCTTATTTCCCTCCTCAGGGACCTGCCCGGGTCCCTTGGGGACCTTCTGCAGGCTGAACTGGGTGTTGACAGCAAACGTGGTTGTGTTTATAAGAAACCGTAAAGCTTTACGCTTAAGATCGGGGTGCTTTGCCATCGGTAAATATCAACCTAAAAACACAGACAGGAAAGGAGCCCTGGCCAGGGTCGCTCGCTCCGTGTGTTAGAGGGTTACACCGCCCGCCCCCACCCCCCAACCCCCGAAAGGGTCGAGGGTCTCGGTTCTTCAGTGAGAACAACAGTAAAAATGCAAAAGGAAAAATCCCTCCCTCCCCCCACAAAGTCAACGTCAGGCCCAAGTGGCCTTCTCTGATTTCTATCGAGTATTTCAGAAATCACGCCAGTCTCCTACACAGTCTTCCAGAGAATAGCTGCAGAGGGACCCCCCCACACACACACACTGCTTTCCCTGCCCCCCAAAAAACCAGGCAGGCAGCTCTCCTGCTGTGAATGCCAAAATCGGAAACCAGGCGCCACAGTCTGAACCCAGAGATCTCTGCCCCCACCCCCACCCCCGCCCCGCAGGACTCTGTGGGGGGACAAGCCCGGGACCGCCGGGTGCCAGGGTGTGCTGCTGGGAGAGGGGTGGGAAGCCCAGGGCCCGCGGGAAGGCGGGGGACACCCTGGGGCAGAGGTGGGTGGTGATCAGAGGGGGTCCTGAGCGGGGCCCCCCGGCTGTGGGTAAGGATGGTCCCTCTATGGGAACACGGGTCTCCGTCCCTGGCCCCCGCAGGGTCCGAGGAGGGGCGAGACGTATGGAAGCACCAGGCTGTAGTTAGGCAGGATGATTGGGGGTGAAGTGCTGGCTCTCGGCCAGGACTAGCTGAGCGCCAGCGGGTGGCAGAGAGGGGATGAGTGCCCACTCCTCCGTTAAACCTGCAGAGCGCCGGCTCAGCAGCTCCCCCTCCTGGTCAAGGACACGAGCCGCCCATGGGGCCGGCCGCCAAAGGCCCAGCTCGAGCCTCTGAGAGCGGCCGCGGGGACAGCTGGCCCCAGGGAGCTGAGCGCCCGCTGGCCACCCTCGGGGGGCGCGCCTTCGGGTGCCAACGCGCCAACACGCGGGGGGACGCCGGTGGGACCCCCCAGGCCCCTCCAGGGCCTTGGGGAAAACGTCCCAACTTGCGGGTCTGGAACTGAAACGTGCGGGTGAGAGCTGAGTGAGGCCCGGGCCCTTCCCTTGGCTCGGACACCGCCTGTCTCCCCCTTGTAAGCGTGGGGGTGGGAGGGCATGGGGGACGGAGGGAGGGTGGAGGCCAGGACTTGACATAGAAGACTTGGGGGGATTCAGGGGGGTCTCAGTCCCCAGGGATTCCCACTACGTTCCTGTCCTAGATCCGCCTGTCATCAGCCGTGTGACTCCAGTGTGAGTCACGTGCAACCTCCAAACGTTAGTGGCCGGGAGGGACCCTGGGAAGAGGGGTCGCAGCCCCCCTCCTCCCGCCCGGCAGGGTTAACGGGATCCTCACAGCCAGCGGCAGGTGCCCTCCGAGAGCGGTGACCCAGCGTCACACCGCGCGGGGACCGAAACGTGACCGGGCGCCCCGCCCCGCCCTGGAGCCCCCCGTGCGCGCCCTCTGCCGGGCCTTTCGTGTTCACAGCCCCCCCCCCCCGTGCGCGCCCTCTGCCGGGCCTTTCGTGTTCACAGCCCCCCCCCCCCCCCCCCGTGTGCGCCCTCTGCCGGGCCTTTCGTGTTCACAGCCCCCCCCCCCGTGTGCGCCCTCTGCCGGGCCTTTTGTGTTCACAGCCCCCCCCCCCCCCCCCCCCCGTGTGCGCCCTCTGCCGGGCCTTTCGTGTTCACAGCCCCCCCCCCCCCCGTGCGCGCCCTCTGCCGGGCCTTTCGTGTTCACAGCCCCCCGTGTGCGCCCTCTGCCGGGCCTTTCGTGTTCACAGCCCCCCCCCCCCCGTGCGCGCCCTCTGCCGGGCCTTTCGTGTTCACAGCCCCCGTGTGCGCCCTCTGCCGGGCCTTTCGTGTTCACAGCCCCCCGTGCGCGCCCTCTGCCGGGCCTTTCGTGTTCACAGCCCCCGTGCGCGCCCTCTGCCGGGCCTTTTGTGTTTACAGCCCCCCCCCCCCCGCCCCCCGTGCGCGCCCTCTGCCGGGCCTTTCGTGTTCACAGCCCCCCGTGCGCGCCCTCTGCCGGGCCTTTCGTGTTCACAGCCTCCGTGCGCGCCCTCTGCCAGGCCTTGCGTGTCGGCGCGTTCACAGGCGCCCGTGGAGAGCCAGTCGTTTCACTGCAGCTGTGTTTTCCCACCGGCATTTCCTCACGTGGAGGCCCCTAATGGAAAGCAGGCCCCGTGTCAGAGAGAACGGGGAGCGGAGGGCGGAGAGGTGACCGCAGACAGGTCATCAGACGCCAGCTCGTATGCTCAGTCACGGTGCTGGGCTGGCTCTCCATGCTGGCTCGTCCACCCAAAGTCACGCCCCCGCCCGCCCCCCCCCCCCCCCCGCAAGATCCGGGAAGCGGGTGTTTTCAACCCACACCCCCCAGCAGCACCCCTCCTCTCAGCCCGACTCAGAACCCGCTGCCTCCACCACCCCCCCACCCCACCCAGCCCCGGGGACAGCTGGTCAGCAAGGGGGAAGGGCGCGCCCTCCGCCCTCCGGAAGCCAACCCAGCTATTTAACTCGGCCTTCTGCAGGCAACATGCGAGGAGCCCTTCCTTCATTCGTGTTGAATGAAATTTCCAGGACCGTGACTCGGGTGACAAAAAAAAAAGGATAAACATGAGGGATTCATAGAGAGGACTCGACAGGAGTCATCTGCGAGTAAGAGGACCCCCTGGGGTCCCCAGGAGCGGTACAGCGGCATCAAAATGGGCATCGGCCTGCCCGACCGACTGACCAACCGACCGACCGGGAGAAGCACCCATGTCCCACCGCCATTGTGGGCCCACCACCACCACACACACACACACAAAGGTGCTGTGGAGATAACGACGGCGAGTGCAGACTCTGGACTGGAGCTGGCACCCTCAGAGCCCGCTCAGGCCGCTCAGTCCGATAGTCAGCCAGACCCTGGGGGGCGAGGGGGACACGTCACCGGCGGAGCCACCGTGGGCAAACTGCTCATTGTCCGTGCTTGGCCAGGTAGAGGTGAAGCTAGTTCTCAGTGCCAGACAGTTAATGCCGAGGGCAGCTGGTGTGGGAGGCCCTGGGCTCAGAGACAGTGGGGAGCCACACAAATGGCTGGTCGGGCACCCGGGGTTGTCATTTGAGCACCAGGAAGGCTCTGGTTTATGAAGATGCTGGGTGAGGGTAGGGGGGGAGACCGGGACTGGATTCAGATGGCCTTTGATTGGGGACACAGCACCGTTTGGGAGGCGGGGATTGAAATGTAGAGGCGGGGGGTGGGGGGGCCGGTACCCCTTCTTCTGGCCACTAGCCATCTCCCCGGAGCAATGGGGCAGGAGGATGCGGGAAAGGGAGCGAGCTATTGGATCCGCGCTTCAAGGCACAATCTCTCGGTCTTAGGTGTTCAGGGATCTCTGTCCCCCCAGGGAACCCACTGCATTCCTGTCTCAGATCCGTCCGTCCGTCACTCATCAGTGTTGTGACAATTCGCAAGCCCATGAACGCCCCTAAACCCCAGTGCCCTGGACCATCAAGTATGGGTCACAGCGCCCTCTGCTGGGCTCCTGTGAGTCCACAGATTGTAAGACACTTTCCATGACAGCCACAAAGCATCACACCCCCGTACAGATTGAGAAGTAACTCCTCACCCTGCCCTGTCCCGTAGCCGCCCAAGTGCCCTCTCTGGGGGCAGCTACTATCTCATGTCATGCTTCTCCCAGACATTTCATATTTCCACACTCGTGTAGGCACTAGGAAGCACCAATCTTTTTTTTTTTTTCCCCCCCGGAGTCTATCTGAATTTTTCTTATCATTAGCCTGCTGAAGGAGGCCCCCTGTTACAGAGCCAAGACCTGCGGACAAAGCAGCGCGAGTCGCTTGCCCAGGTTTCTGTGGTCTCCAGGATGCTTTGATCTGGGTCATCAGACACCAGCTCGTCAGTTCAATAGTGAGCCCCCGGGGGCATGCACACGGGGATTCGTACAAAGGATTCACTAGGAAACCATCTGCGGGCATGAAAACTGGCATCTACCCAAACCGCGGGCAGAGGCACCCATGTCCTCCCTGAACCCGCTCCATGGAAGCTGCCCTGGGAACCACAGAGGCAGGATCTAGTCTTTGGACTATCGTTTGTACAGCAGAGGCTGGGTTTTGATGAAAAAAGGCCTCCGCAGCCCGGCCCACCTGTCTGAGTGGTTGAGCATCCACCCATGAACCAAGAGGGCACCGGTTCGATTCCCGGTCAGGGCACATGCCCGGGTTTATGGGCTCCATCCCCAGTAGGGGTTGTGCAGGAAACAGCCAATGGATGATGTTTCTCTCTTTTCCCTCTCCCTATCTTTCTATAAGAAATCAATAAAAACATATTTTTTAAAAGATTTTTTTTTTTAAAGGAAGAGAGAAAAAGAACTCTGCACACAGTACCACCGCCCACGCTCAGCCAGGCCCAAGTGTGAACTGCTCTCGGTGCAGGTGTGGGCAGTTGAAGAAGCTCGTTATGCAACTGTCAGTGGGAGGGGGCAGTTGGTTTGGAATGGGGGCCCAACAGATTACTGGTCATTCAGGGTGGTCACCTGACCACCAGGAAGTCTCACTGGAAGGCAGCTCATAGAATCAGGTGCTGGGGGCGGTGGGGGGGGAGAGGGAGGAGACAAGGGAGGGGACATGGACACATGTTTGGAGCCTCCAGTCCATCGAGGGGGGACGGTCTTTATTTGGAGGAAAGGCATTGTATTTCCGGTCAAGGGCTGACGCAGGCAGGAGCTGACTGATACAGAGGCAGTGAAGCATCGGACAGACTGTCAAATCACGGCGGGAAGGCTGGGGAGTGTTGGGGTGGGGGTGGGGGGAGAGATCAACTGAAGGACTTGTATGCACGCATATAAGTACACCAATGGACACAAGACACGGGGGTTGCCGAGACCGGTTTGGCCCAATGGATAGAGCGTCGGCTTGGGGACTGAAGGGTCCCGGGTTCGATTCCGGTGAAGAGCATGTACCTTGGTTGCGGGCATATCCCCAGTAGGGGGTGTGCAAAAGGCAGCTGATCGATGACTCTCTCTCTCATCGATGTTTCTAACTTTCTATCTCTCTCCCTTCCTCTCTGTACAAAATCAATAAAATATATATTTTTTAAAAAAGACACGGGGGTGGGGGTGGGATGAGGGCATGCGCCAGGGGTTAGGGGCAGCTGAAGGAAGGACTCTGGGGGGAAAAGGAGACACATGTACTACTATTTATAATAACTTAAACAATAAAATAAAAAAGAAACAGGCAGGAGCTGTGTCTGGATTCGAGCGAATATTCTCTTGGGCGAGGCACCTGCTCCAGGCACCGGGGAGCAGGAGGGTGGAGGGAGGAGCGCTCTGGGGGTGGGTGTCCGGGACACGGCCTCGGGTCCAGGTGTCCAGGGGTCTCGGTCCCCCGGGGGCAGTCTGCAGCCCCCGCCTCAGTCCATCCCCCTCAGTGCTGTGACGGATGCGGAGCGAGGGCTGCAGCGCACCGCACCCGGAAGCCGGTTCTCTAGCACTGACTTTTGCAAAAAGAAGAGGCTTTTCTGGCTAAAATGGAACAGCAAGGAGACAGGAGGCAGGGCTGAAACCTGTCTCCCGGAAGGAGGGTTTGGGAGTTAAAGAAGGAAGTGGGGGCCGAAGCCGGTTTGGCTCAGTGGACAGAGCGTCGGCCTGCGGACTGAAAGGTCCGGGGTTCGATTCCGGCCAAGGGCATGTACCTTGGTTGTGGGCACATCCCCAGTGGGGGGTGTGCCAGGAAGCAGCTGATCGATGATTCATTCTCTCTCATTGATGTTTCTAAGTCTCTATCCCTCTCTCTTCTTCTCTGTAAAAAATCAATAAAATGTATTTAAAAATAAAAAGAAGGAAGTAGGGGAGGCTGTGTGTATGCTACAGAGTTACACTGCTTTAGTGAGAGCTGAGTGCACAGATGCTGGGGGATGTCTGGACCTGGGGAGAGGGTGTCTGTAGGCAGTCATGGTGGATGTTGTCTCAGGGAATTGAAAGCTTATTCTAGAGAGAATTCCTCTCGAGTGTGTGTGCATGTCCAAGTGTCCCACTTCGTGATTCATGGGCTCCTTCCGCTGTCTTTGAAGAACAGCTTAGTATCTCATTAGACACAGGACAAGGCTCTTTTTTATTTATTTTTAAAAATATATTTTATTCATTTTTCACAGAGAGGAAGAGGGACAGAGAGTTAGAAACACCGATGAGAGAGAATCATCGATCAGCTGCCTCTTGCACACACCACTTACTGGGGATGTGCCCGCAACCAAGGTACATGACCTTGACCGGAATCGAACCCGGGACCTTTCAGTCCCCAGGCCGAGGCTCTATCCACTGAGCCAAACCGGTTTCGGCAGACAAGGCCCTTTTAGATCAGTTATGAAGTCACAACTCCGGGCAAGTCACTAAATCTAAGCTTCAGGGCCTGAACCATGACATGTGGGTCACAGCCCCCACTCTGCCCACCTACAGGGCTGATGTGAGTGAGCATCACAAGAAATGACACTCTCTCCAGGAATGAAAATTGAGTCGTGAAGCATCCAGCTATTATTGTCGAGGGCTCTGCTTCTCTCTCCCATTCTGTCAGCTTGCTTTGCATATTTTGGAGGTCTCTGGTTAATTGGAAAGTGTATGTCATTATCTCCTTGAAGGACGGACCCTTTTGTCACTACAGAATGTCCTTATAGGTCTCTGGGGGGAAAATGGCCAAAGTCTGTCATATATTAATAACTAGAGGCCCAGTGCACAAATTCGTGAATGGCCAAGGGGAGGGGATGGGGAAGGTTGGCCGGCTGAGCCTGCCCCCAACCAGGGTAGGAGGCTGATTGGGGGCTGGGCTGGCCGGGGGGGGGGGGGAAGGGGAGGGGTCCCAATCAGGCTGGTTCGCCACTGCAGTGCGTGTCACAGTGACCAGTCATTCAGAAGCGTGGAATAATGCATTGCTGTTGTTTTACGCTGTTTGTAGTGCTTTGTTACAGCAGCCCTGGGGAATGAATAAAAGCCCCTGTGTTGAATTTCTCAGTTGTTACTGTATTTTTCATCTTTAGCAATTCTATTTGGTTCTCTTTTATATTTTATTTTCTACTTGGAGAAACATAATACTCATACTATCATTTGGTTCTTTAAATATGATTTCCTTGCCTGGCGGTGTGGCTTAGTGGCTGAGCATCGAGCTATGAACCAGGAAATCAGGTTTGATTCCCAGTCGGGGCACATGCCCAGGTTGTAGGCTCGATCCCCAGTGTGGGGTGTGCAGGAGGCAGCTGATAATGATTCTCATTATTGATGTTTCTCTCCCACCCCCCCTCGCCCTTCCTCTCTGAAATCAATAAAAATATATTAAAAGGAAAAAAAAGTATCTTCTTTAATTCATTGAACATATTTAAATTAGCTGCTAATAAGTCCAGTGCTGGACTTTTCTCAGGAACAGTGTATATTGGTTATTTTTTTTCTTATGTACCAGCCTGTGTTGGGGGGATAAGGGCCCCCAAGTTCTGTGATTCTCTAGGAGGAATCTCTGAACTCAGTAAATAGTCATAGTCATTGTTACGATTTACTACAATAAAAGCCCCCTGAGCAAAGTAAGCAAAGGGGAAGGGAGATGCATGAAGGGAGGTCCAGAGGAAACCAGTCAGGAGCTTTCTAGAATTCTGTCCCAATGGAGTCACACAGGGACACTACGTCCTCAGCAGCAGCTTGTGAAAATGCGGGAAATGCTGTCTGCCAGGGAAGCTCACCAGAGACCGTGACCAGTCCTTCAGGCACCCTCTGCCTCGCACACACCTAAACTCACGAACCCCAGAAGAAAAGAGGGATTCCACAGACCAAGAGTGTAGAGTCCCCTCCGAGGTCAAGTTCCCAGACTTAGCCAAGGACCAATCTAGCCGGCAGACCTTCCTGAGGAAAGCTGTCTGTCCCGCTATGTCAACTCTTTTCTGCACAAAGCTTTGCTTTCTTTACTCCTTGCAGGTCTCTTACTTTTGTTGTTGTAAACTGGACGTTTATTATATAACTAGAGGCCCGGTGCATGAAATTCGTGCATGGGTGGGGGTCCCTCAGCCTGGCCTGTACTCTCTCCAATCCGGATCTCTCAGGAGATGTCCGACTGCCAGTTTAGGCATGATCCCTGTAGGACCACTGGCTCCTAACCGCTCACCTGCCTGCCTGTCTGATCACACCTAACTGCCTCTGCTTGCTGGCTTGATAGCCCCCTAACTGCCCCCTTACCGGCCTGGTTGCCCCCTAACTGCCCCTCAGCTGGCCTGGCCATCCCTAGCTGCCCCCCTGCCAGCCTGGCCGGCCCCCAACTGCCCCCTTTTTTGTCTTGATCGTCCCCTGCTTCCCTGCCAGCCTGGTTGCCCCCTAACTGCTCCCCTACTGGCCTGATCACCCCTAATGGCTTCTGCCTCAGACCCTGCCACCCTGGCTTTGTCTGGAAGGATGTTCAGTCTAATTAACATATTACCCTTTTATTAGTATAAATAAGGCAACTCTGGGAATCAGATTCTCTCCCCACCCCATGATTTACTATTTTTGCTATTTTTTTGTAGTTATTTCATTGTTACTGCCTTTTCTAAACTAATTTTATTTTTTTTTTCATATATTCCATTGATTTTCTACAGAGAGGAAGGGAGAGAGATAGAGAGTTAGAAATGTCAATGAGAGAGAAACATGGACCAGCTGCCTCCTGCACACCCCCCACTGGGCATGCGCCCGCAACAAACGCACATGCCCTTGACCGGAATCGAACCTGGGACCCCCCAGTCCGCAGACCGACACTCTACCGCTGAGCCAAACCGGTTTCGGCTCTAAACTAATTTTCTACTGTATTAGTATTGTGTGACCACATAGTCCCTTCTCCGTTACTTGGCGATCAACTATTGATAGAGATTTCATGAACAACCTGGAATCAAGAAGTCACCAGTCTTTGCCGAGGGGTTCTTTGAGCATGTTGCATCAAATCTTCAACCCTCAGCCAGGCAGCTGGAAACTCTGGCACAGCCTTCACTCCCTGCCTTTGGAGAACACCGGCTCAGCCAGAAGTGAGAACTTTGGGCCTTCTCAGACCTTCCTGAGCACGTGCACAGCCTTGAGTAGGCCCACAGCCCACACTTCTGCGTATTCTTTTAGAGTCCCAGGAGCACGACAGCTTTGCAAAACCCCCATGGTCATCTTATTTTTAAAAATATGTTTACATTGATTTTTTTTTTTTTTTTTTTTTAGAGAGAGAGAGGGGGAGAGGAAGAGAAAAACACCAATGTGAGAAACACTTATCAACTGTCTCCTGTACACACCTGGACTGGGGACCGAACCTGAAACCTGGGCATGTGCCATGACCAGGAATCATATCGGTGACCTTTGGTGCACAGGACACTCTGAGCCACACTGGCCAGGGCTCCCAGCTCTCTTCCTTAATCCTCACTGAGGATACTTTTTCCTTTGCCTTTTTCGAGAACATATTGAAGAGGGAAGGGAGGAAGGGAGAGAAGGAAGAGAAGGAAGGAGAGAGAGAGAGAGAGAAACATTGACTGATTGTCTCCCACACATAAACCTGCAACCCAGGACATGCGCCTGACCAGGAAATGAACCTGTGACCTTTCAGTGCTTGGGCTAACTCTCCAACCACTGAACCACACCTGTTTGTGTGGGCAAGGTTAAAGTCAGATTAAACACAGTAGAAGTGGGGTCTTGCAGAGACCTACCAGGTAAGTCAATTAATGATCGTTCTCTAGATTGACAATTTTACATTATGTGCCTCCTGATAGGATGAAAAGAACATAATATCACTTCTGTGCTTCTCCTGCCCAAAATATAAAACATAAATTTAATTGAGAATCTGTCAGCTCTGTGACGGCTTTAAAAATATATGGTTTTCTAGCAAAATGCCTATTGAAAATGTTGATAGAAACTTTATTAATAAAGAAAATTTTGAAATAACCCAATTAACCATATATCAATTGGAGAATAAATTAATGGTCTTTACACAAAATGGAATACTACATAGAAATAAAAAAAATAACTATATGCAAATACATCATAGAGGATTTCATGGAAATAATAAGTGAAAGAAACCAGCCATAAAGATTGTATGCCCTATTAACCCATTAATAACAGGCAAAATAATGTGTTGATAAAGGTAAAAATGATAATTACTGTTCAGCCAGTTTTGCTCAGTGGTTAGAAGCTGGCCCACAGACCAAAGGGTCACGAGTTTAATTCCCAGTCAAGGGCATGTACCTTGGTTCTAGGCTTGATCCCTCACTTAGGTCAAGGCGCATGCAGGAGGCAACCAATCAGTTTCTCACATCGGTTCCCCCACCCCCTCTCTCTCCCTCCCTCCCTCCCTTTCTCCTCCCTCTCTTCCACTCTATCTAAAAATCAATGGAAAAATATCTTTGGGTGAAGGTTAAAAAAAAAAAAAGTTACTTCAAGGAATAGGTATTGAATGGAAACGTGTCTTCTGCAATGTTGGAAGTATTCTACATCTGATCTGTAAGTAGCTAAATAGGTATTATATAAACTTTGTATACTTGTATATTGAAGGTTTGTGTGTATGGTTTTGTTGCCTAATCCATATATTCTCTGTTACAGTGGGAACAAGAGTCTCCAGCAACTTTCTAGAAACTAACCAATATAAGAGGCCCATCCAGCCACTATGGTTAAGTGGTTGAGTGTTGACCTATGAACCAGGAAGTCAAAGTTCAATTCCTGATCAGGACACATGCCCAGGTGGTGGGCTCAATGCCCACAGATCCCCAGTGTGGATGTGCAGGAGGCAGCCGATCAATGATTCTCATCATTGATGTTTCTCTCTCTTTCCTTCTCTCTTCTTCTCTGAAATCAATAAAAATATATTTTTAAAAAATTTAAAAAATATTTTAAATATTAGTAACCCTTTTTTTATAATATATTTTGATTTTTTTACAGAGAGGAAGCTAGAAAGAGAGAGAGATAGAAACATCGATGAGAGAAAATCATCCATCAGCTGCCTCTTGCACACCCCCTACTGGGGATGTGCCCACAACCAAGATACATACCCTTGACCGGAATCGAACCTGGGACCTTTCAGTCCGCAGGCTGATGCTTTATCCACTGAGCCAAACCGGTTTTGGCATTAGTAACACTTAAAAAAAAAAAAGTCCATCTCTTTCTTTTTTATCCTCACCCAAAGATTTTTCCCATTGACTTTAAGAGATAGAAACATCAATTGATTGCCTCTCACACATAGTCTGATCAGGGTCGGGACTGAGCCTGAAACTGAAGTACATGCCCTTGACCAGAATCAAACCTGGGACCTTTTAATCTATGGGCCAGCGCTCTATCCACTGAGTCAAACCAGCTAGGGGTACAGGTTAATAGTTGAAACTTAATTGTTAATTGGTGATGGTATATGGAGGTTCATTTTATTTTTATTGATTAGAGAGAGAGAGAGAGAGAGAGGGGGAGAGAGGAAGAAACATCCATTTGTGGTTCCACTTATTTATGCATTCATCGGTTGATTCTTGTATGTACCCAGACAGGGGATTGGACCCACAACCTTGGCATATCAGGATGATGCTCTCCAGTGGTCGGCAAACTCATTAGCCAACAGAGCCAAATATCAACAGTACGATGATAGACATTTCTTTTGAGAGCCAAATTTTTTAAACTTCTCCTAACGTCACTTCTTCAAAATAGACTCGCCTAGGCCGTGGTATTTTGTGGAAGAGCCACACTCAAGGGGCCAAAGAGCCGCATGTGGCTTGCCAGCCGCAGTTTGCCAACCTCAGCTCTAACCAGCTGAATTAACGGGCCAGGACCTGGAAATTCATTTTATTATTCCACTTTTTTTGTGTTTGAAACTTTCCACAATAGAAACATAATAAATCACGCTTCCTACCTTCATAACCACCACCTTGATCCAAGCTGTCACATCCTGTCCGGACTTTGCAGCAGCTCCTTCACTGCACCGCCAGCCTCCCAGGCAGGAGGTCGTCCCGAGGAGCACAGTGGGCGGTTGGTCCTGGCCTACAGCACACCTCGTCTCTTCCTGTTCTTCCTGCTTCTGCAGCTTCACTGCAAGGAGCGGAGTTTGGGTGCTACGGGGTGGGTGAGGTGAATGGTTTCTGAAGGCAGAGTTCAGGTGTGAAAGCCAAGAGCTCAAAGATTCATCAACAAAGGACAAGTGCAGCCCTAGCTGGTTTGGCTCAGTGGATAGAGCACTGGCCTGTGGACTGAAAAGTCCTGGATTCGATTCTAGTCAAGGGCACATGCCCGGGTCGTGGGCTCCATCCCCAGTAGGGGAGTGCAGGAGGCAGCCGATCGATGATTCTCTTTCATCATTGATGTTTCTCTCTCTCCCCCTCTCCATTCCTCTCTGAAGTAAAGATATTTTTTTAAAAAACAAACAAAACCAAGTGCAGAGAAAAAGACATGAACCCTTTGCGATGAGCCCTGTGTGAGGCTGGAACCTGTGCAGGGTCCTGGTAAGGAATGGGTGCTTTGGGTTTGAGGCCTCTCCCCGCTCTCACTGGAGGGGTCCTAGAACATCAGGAGAAAGCCCCGACTCTGCTCACGATGTGAGGGGCCTACATGGTGGCCAACAGTCACAGCCCTGCGCCAGGGACCTACCCACTCGCAGATGTGGCCTTGTCAGTGCCCAGAACCAGGCCACCACCGCACAGCGTACCAGGGAGCCTGCTTGCAGAAGCAGCCTTTCAAAAGCTTCTAGTTTCCCAAACTGTGTTCCACGGAACACCACGTTGGCGCCTCCAGAAAGAGGGGCCTGGGTTGGGCTCCTGTGGAATGCCAGGAGAAGCCACAGGTTTTTACGGGGGCTTTTCTCAGGGCCTCGTGTGTTCTAGCGTGAACTGCGAACCTACCAAACAGGGGCCCTTGTGAGACACTGATCAGCTCCTCGTACAAACGTCCACTGAACAGCCTGGAGCTCCTGTGCCACACGCCAGGGGAGCAGCCAAAGCTCTGAGGACTGTGGCCGCCTATGCAGGTGCTCCTCCTGGGGCGGGGGGAGGGTGTGTGTGTGCAGGGACAGCAGGCGGGCAAGCAGCCTACTGCCTGCAGCCAGCCACTGCGGCTTATGGGCTACTTGCTATGCCTGGCATGTGAATGGCTCACCATAGCGCCCCTCCCCCCTTCCTCTCCAGTAAGTTCCTGGTTGCCTCTGTCTGAGACCATCACGGTTTGTGAGAACTGGGATCAGAACAGGGCCGGAGACTCAGATGCCGGAGGCCTCACACAGATGTGCTCAGAGCCATTGAGCCTGGAGTGTGGGGTCTCACCTCCAGAGAGGGCTGGGGCCAGACCACTTCTCCCAGCCTGACCTCCCCGGCTCCCTCTCTCCCTCCCGGCCTGCCGCGCACAAAGGTATCCTCCCTCAAGGCACCGCTGGGTGTGGGAAGAGCAGGCCCTTAGGAGGTGTCTGCAGAGCAAAGGGAGAGGCAAGGGGACAAGGGGATGGGGATGGGAGGGGTGAGGAGGAGATGGGTGGGGAGGACACAGCAACCCTGACACCAGCAGAAGGTCCCCAGCTGCTCGCTCTGGAGAAGACAGAATCCATTTTAATGATTTCTGTGGCCCACAGGACAACCGCCCGGAGCCCGGGGGAGGAACAACGGGGCCGTCACACAAAGTAGGCGGCCAGGGCTGACATCTTGTCCTTCGGCCGCCTGGCGCCGGGCTTCCCGGCAGGCCGGCGGCCCCGGGCCCGCCCCCGGCCCTGCCTCCTCGGCCCGCCCCGGTGCATGGGGTGGCAGGAGGCCGCATGCCGCAGCTCCACGAGCTCCTGGAAGACGGGGTCGCAGAACACGCAGCCCGTGTGCTGCGTCTCGTCGCCCAGGAGCGGGGACTTGGCCTTGTTGAAGTCCACGTCGAGCAGGGCGGCCTCGCAGGAGCTGCAGGTCTCGGGGGACACCCGCACGCGGTGGGCGTTCTCGAAGCAGTGCGCCACCACGTTGCACTTGTTGCAGGCCACCTTCCACTTGGGGCCCGAGGTGGGGTCCAGCACCAGCACGCCGCTCTCGCACTCCACGCACTGGCCGATGCCCAGCATGCTCAGGGAGTGCTGGCAGGTGGGGTGCGTGCACTCGTTGCAGCCCATGCCTGTGGGGAGAGGCAGCCTGTGAGGCACAGCGGAGGGTCCCCCGGGGCTGCCCACCCTCCCGGCCCTCTCAGTGCTCCGCAGTCCAGCGCCCCCACGTCCCAGCGAAGTGCGCCTCTCGGCTGGCTCACTGGCCTGGGCCCGGAGCACTCCCGGGCTCTGCTCATCGGGGACCCCTCACCCGCTGAGGCCCCTCTCTGTGGGCTCAGGTCATCCTCTGGCCTTCCTGGTGGCCTCCAGCCAGGCCCTGCCTTCACTTGGCTTCCGCAGCCTACCATAGGCCGCTGTGCGGCTCTTTCTAGTGGCTACAGGGGCCACCGGCTGCCCCGGAAGCTGCTGGAGGGCAGGCACGAGCCTGTGTCTGCCCCTTAGGCCAGGCCTGAGCCAGGAGGGGTAAACGAAGACCCTGAGGCCCCCAGAACCCTGGGATGTGGGCGGGTGCCTCACTCTCGCTGGGTCTCGCTCCTGTCTGCGGTGTGGGGTGATGACACTGGGGCCTGGGTGAGGCGGTAAGGAGCCAGCACAGCTGAGGGTGAGCATCGAGTCCCAGGCCCTCCTGAGGCTCCCGGCTCGGTCTCAGCCCCACCTGGATACATGCTCTCCCTTCTCCAGGAGAAGCATGGGGATGGAGAACTCTGAGGGTGCTGACTGAGGGCACCCCCACCCGCTGCATCCTCCCGCTCACCCAGCCCAGGAGAGGGCTCAGCCACCACGGCCAGATCCTGGGGGAGCTCACCAGTCACCGGCAGTTACTCACTCACAGAGAGAGTGGCCCGCTGTCTGGCGGGGATGCCTGAGCGCTGCCCGGGCACACCGGGGTCGCCTATCTTAGCGCCAGTGGCATGGGACGGCCCAGGGTAGGGACACCCACGAGGCCAGCGTGGTGTCAGGCAGGGAGCGGTGCTGACAGAGACCACAGCCCCGGAGGGACGAGGGCAGCCCGGCCGGAGGGCGCGGGCCGGGGGAGGCTCTCGCCTTTCTTCATGTCCCGGAAGGGCGGGTGGTTGTAGCAGTAGGGGCACAGCGGGTAGCTCTTGCCCCGGGAGCCCGAGGACCACAGGGCCAGCTCGAAGTCGTCCAGCGGGCAGCGCAGCTCCTTGTAGAGCTTGATGGTGCCGTTCTGGGGGAGCGTGTAGGTCTCGTCGCAGTGGGAGCAGTGCAGGCGACTCGGCTTGGCCTGCGGCAGTGGCAGGGGAGAGAGAGGCACAGGGGGCTGGGGCCAGCTGGCTCTGCAGCCCACCCTCACTCTCCCCATAATAATCATACATGTAACACGTAACATATAACACACAGCAAGTCTTAGGGAATACATAACTAATGCACAAAACCTAACACACATGTACATGATGTGTAACGTGTAACCTATATGTACAGACTCAATACACATACAGAATATGCCATGTGTAATACGTAATACCTGACATATATTACATAATGTGTAATGTGTTGCTAGGCAAGGACCCAGGCCACGAGTCTCAGGACACTTGCTCTATGCATGAAGAAAGGCAGTTCTAAAATCCCAGCATGTGCCTCTCAGACACGGCTGGAGACTTTGGCGGGAACTTGAGGGTCTGCTGAATCAAGTGATGAAGGCTTAGATCTGAATGTGTTGAGTTAGTATAGCGCTGGGGTGTTGATCTGTAAGCGCCTTGGGTGGGGCCTGGATGAGGTTGGGTGAACTATTTGGAAATGTCTGTTGTCTGAAGTATATCATTGGGCATGTGGAGATATTATTGATATGAGAAAATGCTAAGTAACTGATTTACTATCTGAAAAGGGATTTACTATCGAGGAAAGGGAGGGAGGAAGAGACTAAACATAAACTGTGCACCTATGGATGAGGACATTGGGGGAAGGGGAGGGGGTGGAGGGTGGGGTGGGAACCTGGTGGAGGGAGGAGGAAATGAGGAACCTTTGTAATATTATGAACAATAAAGATTGATAAAAAAAAAAAAAAAAAAAAAAAAAAAAATCCCAGCATGTATGTTAACGCCCATGATAGCAAGGACGTGTGGACCGGAAACACAGACATGTGACACGTATTTAAGTGGCCTAACAGCTGATGTGCTCAGGGTCCTAGGGACACTGGTGTCTGCTGGCGAGGCTGCTCCAGGCCTCTCAGTCATCCCTGGGCGGCCACTGGGACAAAGAATACATTGTATGACTGAGGGGAAGGCGGGCCTTCAGAGGGGACAAGACTTGCCCGGGTCTGCGCACGGGGCACTGGAGGCCCGCGGGAGTGGGCACAGCCCTCAGCCGCAACCTACCTGGATGTACTTCATGAACCGGTGGCACTTCCCGCAGCGGGAGAGGGGCTTGCCTGTGGCTGCCAGAGGCGAAAAGGACACCTCCATCAGCTCGTCCATGCCTGAAAGGAAGCGGTCAGGAGGGTCACTCCCTGCAGGTGCCACGGGGGCTGCAGGGAGGCCACCACAGGAGGCAGAGGATCTGGGTGTGGAAACAGCCCCGGCCCTGAGGGCGGTGGGGTTTCCCTGTCAGTGACGGGAACGGCAGAGCGGCAGCCCCGTGTGTCACTGAGGACATTTGTTTCCAGTGCTTTTCAGAGAGAACGGAAGGCAGGGCAGGCAGGGGAGAGAGAGGTACATCGAGGCGAGAGAGATCGACTGGAGGCGGGGAATGAACCTGCAACTAAGATGTGTGCCCTTCACCAGGAATCAAACCCGGGACCCTTTGGTGCACAGGCTGACACTCCACCCACGGAGCCCACCAGGCAGGCTGCGTGTGGCGTTAATACGCTGGCCTTTAATTCTGACTCATCATCACCCCATCCTCCAACAGAGGCCTGGAGCCCAGGTCTGGGGCTGGTCTCTCCTGGGGGCACGTGGCACCCGAGTGGCGGCGGCCCTGAGCCAGGGCGGGGAAGAGGCAGACCTTACCTGCGATGGAGTCCACGAAGTAGTGGAACTTCCTCTTGAAGATGTCCAGGGTGTGGTTGAGGACCTGGCGGAAGTCGGCCTTGCCCTGGGCGATGAGGTTCAGCTGCTTCTCCACGGCGCTGCGGATGGTGGGCAGCACCAGCTCCGCGTCTGGAGGGGCAGCGCTGTGAGCGCGCTCCCGGGGCTCCCGGTCCCGGGGGCAGCGCCGGCGCGCGGCTGGCCCCCACCCCCCAAGACCTTTCCTATTTCCCACCCACAAAGTCCGTGTGGGTCACCAGGGACCCGTCTCTAGAACGCAGCCCAGGTGCTCCGGGCAGTGCCCGGGCCACACCTCCGCCCCTCGGGCCTCGCGGGGACCGAGCAGCCAGCGCTGCGGTGAGGGTCAGGCCTGGCCGGTGGCTGGTCGGTGGGGAAGAGCCCTCGCCTCCCCTTTTGGATCCTTCGCACCTATCCGTTCACCGCCCGCCGTGCCCCCGCAGAGCCCCCGCAGAGAGGGGGCAGGTCCCGGCAGCACCTTGCTCGGGAGCGGGGGGGGGGGGGGCAGCTCCCCGCAGGGTTTCGGGGGGAGGCTCTGGGCCGACAGAGGGGAGCCCGGGAGCGCCGGGGCGGAACGCACCGATCTTGTAGTAGCCGTGCACCAGGACGATGCCAAGGTTGGTGGGCTTGAGCCGCCGCCCGCTCTCCACCACCACGTAGTTGCGCTGGCAGATGTTGTTGATGTGCACGGGGATGCTGGCGTCCGTCCCTGCAGCGCACAGCGAGGCCCTCGTGTCCCTGGGCTGCTGACACTCCCCCCGGCCTGCGGGCTCCCCTTCGCCCCCTCCTGTCACGGGCCCCTGGTTCCAGCCAGCACCGCGCCAGGCGCCGCACCGCCCGCCATTCACGCGTGGGCAGCTCTGGAAGCACTGCTTCCGGGCGGGTCTCGGGGTGGGAGCCCGCAGGCCCGGGTCCCGGCGGGCGCACCCACCAATGCCGTGCTTCTCCATGAGCGTGATGAGCTCGGCCTCCGTCAGGTAGTCAGGGGGGCTCGTCTGCTTCTCCAGCAGCTTCACCTCGCCCACGGGGAAGGTGTCGCCCCTCTGGCAGGTGGGCAGGCTCTCCTCCAGGGGCACGCTCTGCCAGGGCATGATCTCCGTAAAGCCTGGGGAGACAGGGCGCGGCCTCAGACCCTGGGCCTGCCCCCACCTCTCTCCGTGGGGGTGAGGAGGAGCGGGGCCCGGCCTGCGGGTTACCTGGCGAGAGCACGGTCTTCACGGTGCAGGTGAAGTGCTCGGGCCCGATCCGGAAGGAGATGGTGTTCTGGAGGTACTTGCAGTCGTAGCTCACCGTGGCGATGAAGTGCCTGGTGATGTACTCGTACAGCCGCCACGCCTCGCTCCCTGCGGAAGCACAGGCGCTGGTCACCAGCCAGGACGCTGCCTCTAGGGCCCCCCCGGCTCCTGCTCAGGCAGCAGAGCCACAGGATGCGGAGAAACGAGGAGTGCACAGCGGGGAAAGCGAGTCTCCTGGTCCCTGGTGGTTCCTTCACAGCCGTGGCTCCCGTCTCCCGCCTGCCTCCCGGCGGATGCTGGTCAGGCACGTGGCCTGTCCCTCTCTGGTGACAGGCCACCATCACTCCACACAAGCAGCTTCTGCCTCCCCCCATATGGCTCCCCGCCCTCTGCCCTCTCCTGGCATGTGGCCACCAGCACTGCATCGGCCCGGTGACTGAGCCTGTCACTCTGCCTCAGGGTCATCCTGTCCTGTCCACAGCCACCCACCCACCCACCCACCTCCCCTGCCAGCTCCTGCCTGAGGGTCTCCCGCAAAGGGCCTGCACCTGCACTGAGACACACTGCTGTCACCACGCATTCCTGTCCTGTCCCTGGGGAGCGAGCACACTTTCAGGTGACCTCCTATGCCACAGCCAGGGGCAGATGGGAGTCCCCACATTGCCACTGGGGCCCCACACCATGTACAAGTACTATGTTACCCTCCCCTCCCCCAAAGCTTGGAGAGAGAGAGAGAGAGAGAGAGAGAGAGTGTGTGTGTGTGTGTGTGTGTGCGTGCTCTCATGTGCATGAATGCGAGTGTGAGAATGGTGGGGGCGGGAATCACCTGATACCTAATTCGGCCTCGGTGGCAGACCTCATGGGGGTGATGGGGGGATGGTCGCCAGCATCGTGACCTTTCCGTGGCCGGTTGATACCTTCTGCTAGCAACTGCTTCACCTGCGGGAGAGAGACCAGGCAGAGCGTGAGTCTGGGCATGGCTGCCCGCCCACCTGCAGGGAGCTGCTGCCAGTCCTGGATCTGGCCAGTCCTGAGCTGGGTCCCCAGACCTTGGCAACAGGGTGTATGGGGGGCTGGGGGAGGGGGTGCGGGCAGGGCCTGGCTCTGCTCACCGTGTCGGCCCAGTAGGGGTGGTTGGCCTGCTGCCGCAGAGGGCCCTTCAGGTCAAAGTTCTCGGGGTAGTGGGTGGTCTCGGTGCGCGGGTAGCTGATGTAGCCCTGGGTGTAGAGCCGCTCGGCGGTCTGCATGGCGTGCTGCGGCCCCATGCCTGCGAGACAGGAGGCTCAGTGGGCCCGGAATGCCAGGGCCCTCAGACTCCCCCGAAGGCGGACAGGGCCTCCTGGGGGTGACAATGAACCTGAGCAGGCAAGGAGAGCAGAGCTGCTGAGCAGGCGCCTGCGCCACATCCAAGGCTGAGGTCCTCAACCTGAGGACGGACGCAGGACAGGGAGCTGTCACCCTCCTGATGTTGGTAGGCCTTCAGACGGCCTGCCTCACCCTCTGGCTGGAACCGCACGCCTCAGGGTCTGCTGATGGCTTTGCTGAGGCAGAATTAGACACGCCCTCCCTCTGGCGTGAGGAGGGACGCTTCTGTCCTCCCAGGGCTCTAGGGCATTGGGAGGCTCGCCTTCCTGCTCCTCCCTGACCAGCAGAGGCTGGCACTCGGCTACAGGTCACTCAGTGTCATTGCTGCCCTCCAAGGACCCCTGAAAACACTCGGGAGCACACTGCTCATGGTTTCCGGAGGCCACCAACTTTCCAGCCCAACCCCCTTCTTGCTGCTATGGAAACAAGGCTCAGACTACACACACCCGTCCCGGGCAGGAGAGATGGGTCTTGACCTCTCCCTGCAGCAGGGAAGCTGCTCTGGGACGCTGATGTCAGCATGTCCCTCTCCGGTGGTGACCGCCATCACCACTGCTATGGTTAGGATGAGCTATTTCAATCACTTAACCCTTACAACAACCGGAGAGCTAGGCACTCGCTATGGTCACCCCCTTTTCTCATGAGGAACTGGAAGCTCTGGGACAGGAAGGATGTGATGAGCTGGGATTTGGACCAGAGTTTGCACCTGGAGCTTGAACTCCATGGTTTGATGCTTCTGAGGGGCATGGGGCCTGCTTCGTGGGTGGCCTGCTGACGGCCTTCCCATGTTCAATCCTATCCGGGCTCCACAGACATTTAGTAAAATGACACGGTCTGTGTTTTCCCCACACAAATTCAGAGAAGCTGTTGGTATTAACCAACAATCCTGCGGAATGGAATCTCAGTTCCCTCTAAGCCTCGGGTGACACTGAGCGGAAAGGGGGTGCCGGCACAGGTGAGCACGTGGGAGGGGTGCACGCTGGCACAGGTGGACAGAGGGGAAACGCGGGCACTGTCCACACCCCCAGGCACTCGGGTTGAACGCGGCAGCTGCACGCTTTCTCTTTTAGGGACATTCCCTCGTACCCAGGGAGGAGCTGGCCACGCGGAGCATCTCCACGGTGTTCAGGGCCAGGGGCCGCTGCTTGGCCTTCTCCTTTTTGCTTGTGGCTTCCACCTGGAAACAGAGCGGACTCAGTGACCGGGGGGGGGGGGGGGGGGGGGGGGGGCAGGGGAAGGAGAAAGACAGCAAAGCAGAATCAATCAGGAGAGGTGGGCAAAGGGTCTGGTTTCATGCATCTGGCCTCAAGTTCCCTCCTCACAGTGCACTTAAGTCTTGAATATTTATTCAGGCCCAGGAAGGAAAAAAGAGAAATGCTAATTTTCTAAAGAATTTTCTAGGGAGAGAGAAAAACTGGAGGGATGGGGAAAGGCAAGAGGAGGAGCTGCAAATTCAAAACCAGCCGGGAGCCGGCGTCAGCGCGGCCCTGGGGGTAGCAGTGGGGGCAGGAGGCCGGGATACAGGCTGTCTCGGGGCAGCTGCTTGCCCCTCAGTGAGCCTGAGCGCTCCACGGGCCGGCTAGTTCTGCTCTATCTTCTGATTTGTCAAGAAAAGCGGAAACCAGGCTTTTAATATAAAAACCTCATAATTTTTATGCCGAAACCGGTTTGGCTCAGTGGATAGAGCGTCGGCCTGGGGACTGAAGGGTCCCAGGTTCGATTCTGGTCAAGGGCATGTACCTTGGTTGCGGGCACATCCCCACTAGGGGATGTGCAAGAGGCAACTGATTGATGATTCTCTCTCATCAATGTTTCTGACTCTCTATCCCTCTCTCTTCCTCTCTGTGAAAAATCAATAAAATATATATATTTAAAAATAAATAAATTAAAAAAATAAAAACCTCATAATTTTTAAAATATTGGTAACTATTTTGAAACTTTTGTAACACCGTGCAGTTTAAATACAATTCTGGTGAGCGATTTCTTTCAAACACTAAGCTGAACAGCTGTCAGAAGTGATGGCTCTGCTTTGCCTTTGGCACAAACAACTCAACCCAGAAGCACATCCCTGAATTCCATGTAGACATGGCCGGGACAGGGCCCTCTGACTCCAGACAGACGGAGTGGGGTGAACTTTGAGGCTAGCGTGTCATGTGCAACCATGAACGCTGCATCACTAGGCTGAGAGCCTGAGACAGCAGCAATGGTGTCTCTAGCACAGGAATGTAATCAAGGCACAGCACAGCTTCAGAAGTTCTGGAAACCTGAGCCACCTGCACAGGTCGGGGAGAGGGCACCTACGGAGGCTCGAGGAGGCCAAGAGAAGGCCCCTCAGAGGCGTTGGCAGCTGTCACAGCTGCAGGGCATTTGCTGCAATGCCTTGGGTCCCCCTGACCCCCATTCCCACCCCCACTGAAGCCAGCCCCTTTCCATGTGGCATCACCTCCTTGCTAATGTCCTTCCGATTCATAAAACCCCGAGGAAGAAACACAGCCTCACCAAGGCCATGGGAGCTGACTGGCATTGGGCTCAGACCCGACTGTGCTAGACCCCGGGCAGGCTCACGGCCATGCACATGTGCTCTCTGGAGTTGTCACAGAAAAGGGGCGTCTGGGTGAAACCGAGTCCTGCCAGAGGAGATGATGCCCAGAGGGTCACGCGGAAAGGGAAGTGTGGAAGGGGCCTGGCGGGTCAGGCAGGGGGGCGGTGCACAATACGGAGCACACGCGCAGCGCGCTGCAGTTACTGCAGGCGGCACAACTATCCCAGTGGGAGCGCGTGCGGAGCTGCTCTTTCCCCAGAATGTCATTTTCAGAGAGGGGGAGAACGGCCGGAGGTATCCCACTCCTACCCCGCCCCAGGCGAAGGGGGCAGACGCGGGAGGAGCAGGCCCACCTGGGCTTCCTTCTCCAGCTTGGTCATGTTTAAAAACATCTGCGCGATCTCCCGGTCAAACACCCGCACGCGGTCCCAGTCCAAAAGGAGGGACCTGTCTTTATCGGCGATAACCTGCAGGAAGGACAAAAGGCAGGGAGCCAGGTGAATCTGTCACCAGAGAAGAGAACTGGGGCGAGTGAAGCTGGTCCTTGCCTGGGAGCAAAATGGCCCTGAAGTCTCGCAGCCATGCCCTGGCCCGAAGTGCCCGGCTGGCTGGGCTCATCGCAGGCACCGCAAGGCTGCCAGTTCGATTCGTCAGGGCCGGGTCCCTGGGAGGGGGCGTGCAAGAGGCCCTCACGTTGGTGTTGCTTTCTCTCTCTTTCCCACCCTCCCTCTAAAGGTGAATAAAGAAAATAAAGTAACAGCTGCCCCCCGCCCCCCCCCCCGCCCCCGAGATTAGGCAGATGGTCTCACGCGGAGGGCACAAAGCTGAGGCTGTGTCCTTACGGAGTGCCCGAGCCTCCACCTCTCACACCCTCCCTGCCCACGGCCTAGTGCCTGGCCAACACAAGGTGTGGCCTCACCCTGGCGCCCCTGGCCCATGTCAACTGGAGCAGCTCTGCATTATGTTCTAAATCTTACGAGAATCGCCCAGCCAGGTGTAGCTCAGCGGTTGAGCATCTACCCAGGAGCCAAGAGGTCACCGGTTCGATTCCCGGTCAGAACATATGCCTGGGTTGTGAGCTCAATCCCCAATGGCGGGTAGGAGGCCGCCAATCTATGATTCTCTCTCAGCATTGATGTTTCTCTCTCTTCTTCTTCTCTAAAATCAATTTTAAAATCAATTTTAAAAAAACAACAACAATTTAGCCGGCACCGGTTTGGCTCAGTGGTAGAGCGTTGGTCTGCGGACTGAAAGGTCCCAGGTTCGATTCCGGTCAAGGGCATGTACCTTGGTTGCGGGCACATCCCCAGTAGGGGGTGTGCAAGAGGCAGCTGGTCGATGATTCTCTCTCATCGACGTTTCTAACTCTCTATCCCTCTCTCTTCCTCTCTGTGAAAAATCAATAAAATATATTTAAAAAACAACAACAACAACAACAACAATTTAAATCTTACAAGAAGCTTCAATGGAGTCTATTTGGAGAAGGGACTCCAAAACCTTAAAAGTCTGAAGTCAGTGCTCGGATATGACTGTGGCAGCTGATGGCCTCAGGCGATGACCTCACCCCGCCGCACCAAAGCCCAGTTCATTCCCAGTTATTGAAATTCGGTGCGTCCAGGCCGAGCCTTCCCCGCCTCTCCATGAAAGCTGAGCTCCCTCCCTCGGGCCCCGCAGACCCCTCTCTGGCCTCCCCGCTTTGGACTGCTCTCCGCAATTGTGCCCTCGACCTCAGGGGCCAGTAGGACTATGATGGTGACAGTGATGATGATGACGGGAACTCTCAGAATCCACACCCACACCTGAAGAGACCCAGCGGCAACAGAGAAGGGAAGGAGAACCTTGGCCTGCAGCACCCAGTAGGTCTCTGGTTTGAAGGACTGGATTTTGTCATGTCTCTCCACGCAGAAGCCCAGGGTAGGGGTCTGACAAGGCCCGAAGGAGATGAGCGAGCTGTCTAGGTCGCCGTATTTCCCCTGGAAGTACTTCGTCTGAAACCTACGAGGAGGGGTGGGGAGAGAAAGGCCTTTCAGTCATGCATGTGCTCAGGAAACCACCCTTCACCCCCGGTGGGGGTCTGGGATGGGTTAGCTGGTTGGCGCAGGGAGGAGGCCAAGGTGGCTGGCTGCTCCCGGCTCAGGAGACAGGGTCAGAGGATATGCTCAGCACGGGGCCGGGGAGGTGTGAGTGCGCACGTGACAGAGAAGGTGGGAAAGAAGAGCAGACATCTGACCTCCCCCTCCCCTCAAGACACTGCTTTTCAGGCGGTGGTCTACTTAGACAGTTATCTCTAGGGATTTTAAAATGATGACCACTGGGGTGGCTGACCAGGCCCAGGAACCAAGGGTGGGACCAGCCAGGGGAGGGCTCTGGCACAGGGAGGCCCCGGCACCTGGTGAAGGCGCAGCCGATGCGCAGGTCCAGCTCCTGCCGGGCGTCCACCGACAGCGCCTCGTTGTGGTCGGGCTCGCCCAGGCGGGCCATGGCGCTGCAGATGTCGGTGTCGGTGATGGAGCTGAACCTGGCCCGGAACACCGTCTTCTCGCCCCCGCGCGGCGGGTTCATGGCGGGCAGCACGGCGTCCAACACCTGCGGGAGGCGCTGGCTGTGGGCCCGCCCAACTCCCCCGTCTCCACCTCCCGCCCACACCCCACCGGGGGCCCAACTCCTCTCCGGGACTGAGCCTCCCGCCACGTGTGCGATCCCCTCTCCACGCTAGCCAGACCCTCCTCTGCCTCTCCCCTCTTCCAGAAGCCTCCGTCTCTCCGCGTACTCCTGCCACATGGCTTCCTGCCTTTTGTCTACAAACTTATCCACACACCCCTTCCTATTACCATCCTGCAAGCTGCCACCCTCTCTGCCTCCTGCTTCCATCCTCCCCAAACCAAGAGATCTACTGCCAAGGACACAGGGAACTCAGAGCCGCCAAATCACCCCACTTGACCATGTCCCCCCTTCTAGCGGAGGGAGTGCTAGGAGGAGTGGGTGGGACTTTTAAGAGCCTGGAGAAAAGACAGGGCGGGAAACCGGATGAAGAGGAAAAGGCCATGGGCAGGAGTGGGGAGGCCCTGATGGCCTCCCTGCGGGGGACGTGGGGGGCTCAGGGACCAGGCACAGCACGGTCCTGGCGACTCACTAAGAAGGCCGTGCAGTGGGAGGGGAGTCATGCTGGAGCCTGGCATGCAGCTTCTTACAGGGAAGAGGTGGCTTCGGTTCTGAAGGGAGAAAGCCCATGAGCTGCCACCATTCTTTACCCCCAGCCGCGGGAGGAGCAAGCCAGGAGGGGAGGAGCAGGGGAGGGGTATCTGGAAGGGATACCCCTTCGGTGCGGGGAGGGGGGTGCCCCGAGTGCCCCTGAGACGCGCCGGGCCCTGGGTGCAGAGGCAGAAGGGCAGCCCACAGAGTGGCAGCCTGAGGGCACCCGGTGGCTGCACCCAGTGCGAGGTCACCACGGCCGAGGCGGGGCGTTCTGCTGAAGGTGGGCGACGAGGAGAAAGAGGCACGGGAAAGGGGGGGGACTGCCAGGCGTCAGCCAGCCTTGCTCTAAGGTCCCTGAGAGGTGCCGACAGGCCCAAATGCTAAAACCAACTCTCTCCCTGAGACAGCCCCACGCGGGACTCAAACCCGCTAGAAAGACAACGGCCCCAGCAGGCGAGGAAACACGCCGTGACCCTCAGTGGAGTCTATGTACTTTAGTGTCTAGATAGTAATTTCCAGAATAAGGGAGCATAGAAGGCATTTGTGAGCCCAGGTAGTGGATCCCTACTCCGGGCCCAGGGGCGGGGCGGGGCGGGGCGGACGGCAGGAAGGCCAAAAGCGAGGCCACGGTGGGGTCACCCGCACCTCGAAGCAGATGTTCTCCCCTTCCTTGTCGCAGTCCAGCCAGAGCACGATGTAGTCGCAGCCTTTGCCCTCCACCTGCCACGGAGCACAGGTCACTAGTACCCCCCACAGCCCAGCCTGCAGCGCCGGTGGCACTCGCACCGCTCGGGGAGCAGAGCAGTCACCCCCTCCCAACCCCTACCCCCCCAACACTCCCCCCGCCCCTGCAACCCCTCTCCAGCTGTTTAGGTGCCTGGTGCCCAGAGCAGGGGCCCAGGCTAAGCAGAAGAACTAGTTAGACCGGCCTAGCCAGTCAGGAAAGAATTTACTTCAGAACTACTCTTGCGGATAAAAAAAAAAATGTTAAAAATGCAATAAGATCTTAACCCGAAAATTGCACAGAAAAAGGACAGAAATGAAATAACCCTAAATGTCAATAGTGGTTGTCTTGGGTAGTGTGATTATAAGTAATTTTCCTTCTTTATACTTAGTTATATATTCTAATTTTCCATAATGCATATGTATTTGTTTTAAAATTAGAAAAACAACTACCACCACCAAACTGTTTTTTTTTAATTCCAGTGGCTGACAGTGTAGTGGGGGGAGGAGCAAGACTGGAAGGTGCCTCCTGGGTCAGCTGGGGTCGCTCACGCTCACGGAGAAGCTGTGAGGCCTGCCCCAGGGCTGGTCAAATACCATCTGCTGGGGAGAGGGAGGGGGAAGGGGGGAGCTGGAGGAAGGGTGTGCCCATGCCCGCCTGTGCCCGCCTGCCCCACACACCTGCAGGAACTTCACCATGTTCAGCTTGGGGTTGGCTTCCTTCTTCTCCGTCGGGGCCTGGCTGAACAGCTCTGCGGGATCCACTTTGTCCCATTTGTTGTACTTTCCTATAGACCACAGGCACAGCGTCTCAGAGCTCGACCGCCATGATGTGGTCTTGTCTCACAAACAGGGAGAGGAAGGCTAGAAAGAGGATCTGCCCAGGGCCTTCCTCCTCCTGGCTGCCGAGATGACACTGCACCTCGGCCACCCATGGGAACCCCACAGGGCAGGGGCCACCCACGGGAGCCCCACAGGGCAGGGGCCACCCACGGGAGCCCCACAGGGCAGGGCCGCTGCGCTAGCCTGGCTTCTGGGACAGTCCCTGCGCCGGAAGCACCACTCCGGGCTGGGCTGCTGCCGCCACCACACATGCCCTGTCTTCTCTCCCAGCCTGGATGCCGTGACTGCTCCCCACGCTCAGCATTGCCGGTCACACGACGGGCGCTCAGCTGATGCCAGGGGAGAATCAACCTCTTTGCGCCTCATGTGAGACACATCCACCTACTTCGTTGTTCAGGGCTTGGTGCTCACATGTTCAGCGCTCGGGCTTTCCTTTAGCCCCCATTTCCTGCCTGGGGTCAGATAGAGCCAAGTTCAAGTCCCAGCTCCCCAACTGCAGGCTGTGGTAAAATTCAGGGTCTGAATGCTCAGCCACACGAGTGAATCGATGTCCCCGAGCAGCGAGAAGCCCTGAGGCTTTGCTATATGCCCGGCCCTGCTAAGCACCCATGTTCAGTCCAGACAGTCCCGGAGTGGGTGGCCCTGTCATAGGACTCATTTCTCACACGAGGGGCAGAAACTCACGGAGGCCCGGCCACTGCCCCAGTCCCTGCCTGTGAGCCCGCAGAGTGTGGTTAAGAGCCCAGCCTCTCGCCCCAGTGTGACACTCATGCTGGCCATTCCAAGATGATGGATAATAATAATAATAATAATAATAACAACAACAACAACGAGGAAGATGACAGCCACCAAGTGACCCCTGGACAACAGCGACAGTCACCAGGAACAACAGCCCTCTCCCACGGGCCTGCTCAGGCCAGGCCCCCTGAGGTGGGCACCAGCTCCAGTCAGCAGTGAGTAAGCGCTGCTAGAATGGGAATCCACGGGTGCTGACCTCCAAAACCTGAGTTCTGGGCGCCTCACCCAGAGACCCCAGGTCACTTCTCCACGACCTGCTGACGGCAGGACCCTGTGCCTGGAACCCTCCCCTGGTTCCAACTGGACCCTGGGAAGCACCATGCAGGGCTCCCCTCAGTAGGATGGAGGGCGGGCAGGGGGTGGGGGACTCACCCAGGAAGTCCAGGGTCATCACATGACCACAGACGGACGTCATCTTGAAGCGGACCGGCTGGCCAGCAAAGGTCCCCGTGTACTCGTGCACGGAGCACGTGCCATTCAGCCCTTTGTGCGAGGACATGTTCCCTGCGGAGAAGCACAGAGAGGGCTGCTCCACGAGCTGCAGCTGCCTCTCGGAGGGGCCCCCTCCCCAGAGCGGTCAGTGACGAGGGTCCTCAGGCACCAGGGGGAACTGGGTGCTGAGCTCTCACGGGTCACAGGGAAGCCCCACGGGTAACCACCCAGCACGGAGCGCTCACCACACAGGGCCCCGGGTGGCTGGGGGCCGGGAGCACGCCCTGAACTCTCAAGAGCAGACCCTTGCGGCTCTTTCTCTGCATTTCTGTGCTCACTCTTGGTTTGATTTCTGCCTGGCTCCTCTCATCTGTACTCAAGTCCCCAGGAACCTCCTAGTTAGTGAATCCCAGTGTCGTCTGACACTCCCCAGTGATGGCCTCTCGGCCAAACGTTCCCAGCCTCTGGGACCAAGCACTGCTCTGGGGTCCACCCTCCTCTTCAGCCCAGAGTCTCAGGGTCTCTCCCTCCTTCAGCCTTGGGAGCAAGGGGAGGTCAGGGTGGACATACGCCATTACTGGGTCCCCAGCACCCAAACACCCCTCTTTGAGGGAAGTCAGAGACAGGAGGGGAAGCAGCACCGGTCACCTCAGTAGCCAGAGTGGGGGTGAGGGCAGAGGCCAGCGCTCTGCTGCCCTGGGAGGGCCAGGGCCAGGGCTCAGCTAGTGGCTGCTCTTGAGCGGCATGAGGCTGTGGGCTGAAGCTGCAGCAGTCAGGGTCTTGGGTAATGGCAAGGGTCTTGTGGTGATGCCTGTGGCACGGTCTTATCAGACTTAGACCAGGCTGTGGCTCTGGCTGTGTCTTCCTCCTCCCAGTAAATTAATTCCCTTTTGGTGTAAGTTACCAGGGCTGGTTCCTGCCGCTTGTGACCCACAACCCTGGCCAGCACAGCGCTGTCCCAGTGGCCTGTCTGCACCTGCTGTTTCGCTGTGAACAGCGCCTGGGCCTTCTGGGAGCCCCAGCCCTGGCTCATGCGGGCCGCGGTGGAAAACGCATCCCACAATGGCCAACACCAAGGTGCCTCGTGAATGCCTGCTGCCTGACCCGAGTCCATCCAGCGGGCTGGAGTCACGCATTGGAGAAGGAAGCAGCGCTGTGTAAAATAGGAATGACCACCCTTACAGATCTAAGCCGGAGAGACACCAGGGTCGGTCTTCCCTACCTCGGGAGAGGATTTTGGCAATGGACTGGGCCAAAGATGGCTTTTCTGCAACCATGAGCACAGTCTTCATCTTGTCTTCAAACTGGCGCCAGTTTCAGGGAAATGGAGATGAAGAAGTTCAACTGCCCAACACTACTGTCAATGCTGATTCCTAAAGAGAAAAAAAGAGACACAGAAAATAGCAATGCTTCCAATGGAACCTATACTGTTTGCTAACAAGGAAACTCACTCAAAAAAAAAAAAAAAAAAGCACCCAGCTGGTGTGGCTCAGTGGTTGAGCATCGACCTATGAACCGGGAGGTCACAGTTCGATTCCTGGTCAAGGCACATGGCTGGGTTTTGGGCTTGATCCCCAGTAGGAAGCGTGCAGGGGGCAGCCGATCAATGATTCTCTCTCATCATTGATATTTATCTCTCTCTCTTCCTCTCTGAAATCAATCTATATAAAAGTCTAATATGCTAAGTATCCTTCCCTCCATCCGGGTAATGATCTCAAGTAGCAACCCCTGACTTCCTCTCCCTAGTGACTAGCCTCCTTGCATTTTCTTCAGCCCAGAAACACTTTAGCCAGGTGGAAACACTTTACACTGTAACCAACTGTCTGTGAGCATTAGGGCTTCCATCCTAATGCTTTTTGCCTTACTGGCAAAACATTATTATTCACTTAAGTTTTGCTTTTTTTAAAAGTTTAAATCAATACAAAAGAGGGAAATGTTATAGCCCCAAAGGAACTAATGGTGGTAATCAACAGCCAGAACCAGATCTTTTCCAGTAACCTACGTGGTATATCGAGTTTAATTTTGTGCCTGCCAGAGCTCTGAGCCTGATGCTTGACCTTTTATTTTTAAAAGGGAGATTAGCAAGTGCTAAAGGGGTTGCTGACAGCAAACTCTCCAACTTGAGGCTGTAATTAGAAGGGCTGAAAGTGCAAGGGAGTAGCAGGCCAGCCTGTTATTACCCTGTCAACTCTCACCAGCAATACTACAACGGGACGTGTCCTCTGGGAGACACTGTTTTTTGTTTGTTGTTGTTTTTTTTAATATACTTTATTGATTTTAGAGAGGAAGGAAGAGGGAGAGACTGACAGAAACATCAATGATGAGAGAGAATCATTGATTGGCTGCCTCCTGCACGCCCCTCACTGGGGGATCAGCCCAGCAACCCAGGCATATGCCCTTGGCCGGAATCAAACCTGGGTGGGACCCTTCTGTCCGCAGGCTGAAGCTCTCCTGAGCCAAACCAGCGAGGGCGGGAGACACTGTTTTAGAGAAAGTCTTTTCCTGACTTTCTTATAGACAAATGGACAGAGCTTAGGAGGGAAGGCCTAGCTGTGGTCTGAACAGCAGTTAGAGGGCTAGGATTTCCCTCCTTAGTAACCTCACCGAATATCTGTGGCGTCAGAAAAAAGGAAAGAAACAACCATTTCTTAAGCTCCTTCCCTGTACTACACACACCATTGCTATACACACTTTATTAGCTCTTACCAACAACTCTACGAGGCTGATGGTGTAACTTTTTAAGCCACGAGGAAACGGAGGTTCAGACTAGCGTCCGATGACCTCTGCAAAGGCCCCAGGAACCCCAGGGCTCACTGGCCCTTCGTCCACAGGGGCCTGACTTCTCTCTCACGTGCTGTTCCCAAAGGCTGAGTGAGAAACAGGGAAGACAAGGCCACTGCCTTCCTTTGCACCTGGACCCTAGTCCATTTGTCCGAGTGAAAGCACTCTCCTGCCTCTAATGAGCAACTCCGAGGACTCCCGGAAGCCCTCAAGACCGAGTGGGGGCCCAAACCGGTTTGGCTCAGTGGGTAGAGCCTGGGCCTGCGGACTGAGGGGTCCCAGGTTCGATTCCGGTCAAGGGCATGTACCTTGGTTGCGGGCACATCCCCAGTGAGGGGTGTGCAGGAGGCAGATGATTGACGTTTCTCTCTCATCGATGTTTCTAACTCTCTATCCCTCTCCCTTCCTCTCTGTAAAAAAAACCAATAAAATATATATTTTTTAAAAAGTCCGAATGGGGGCCCAGGTGGTTACGAGTAGAACGTGCCTTTGAGTGGAGTGGAGCCCAACCGAACTGGCCCAACCCTGGCCCGGCTGCGGCCCAGCAGACCCGACCTGAAGAGCCGCAGGCGGGTTCCATGAAGAAGGGAATTAACTGCAGCGCCGGCTCCTCCAGACACACCTGGCTAACCGCTGGCCCATCGCACCTCCCCGAACTCCCACAGCAAGCCCTGGGGGTCCATCCCCTCCAGGGAAAAGGCGGAGGGAATTCAAAGAGCGCGGCCCGGGACCCGATCTCCAGGCGTGAGGCCCGGGCCCTCGGTGCCCCGCCAGCACCGGGGGAACCTGCTCCTGAAAGGCCCGCGCTCCCCACACCCCGGAGCCGCCCAGCGCCGCGCCCGCCGCCGGCCTCTCACCCGCAGCCCCGAGCGGCTCCCGCTTCAGTCCGGCTCCCCGCGGGGCGGCCACTTGCAACCCCTACTTCCGGGTCCGGCAGCCGCTGGCGTCCCCGCGTCTGCCCTCCGGCCGAACGCACGTCTCCCTCCGCGGGTTCCGCGCTTTGTGCGTTCCGGCCCCGGGGGAGGTGGTCTTGGCAAATCTCCAGGCGGTTCGCATTCTTTCCCGCCATGGGGGGAGCAATCATGACAATCATCGTGACAATAATTATGAAAAAGCTGGATGATAAGCATGAAGGCAAATATGCTGTGAATAATTACAATAATTAAAACTACAGGTGTGTATTGCAGGCTTCCTTCAATACTATAAACGTTTGTGGAATGAATGAATGAACTGTGTGAAATATGTCTGGAAGATGAATTGGAAAATAAAAGCAGTTTTTCTGTGTGTGTTAGAGCACTAGGGTTACATAAAAATGACCATATTTTAATAATATATTTTAAACAATAGCATATACACATTTCCTTTGGGCCCTCTAGCCACTTTCCTAACTTGCTTTTTTTTTGGAATCCTAGCCCTGATAGATGATCTGGAAAATGAAGAAAAAAAAAAAAAAAGTTCAATGGTCAAACTAAGGCTGGGAAATGCCAAAAAAAAAAAAATTAAGAATCACAATGAGATTTCCCTTTCAAACAGAACTTCTGATTCTGAGCCCACTCCTTGGCAGGCTCTCTCTCTCCAAAACTGCAGCTCCATCTGCCTTGTTGCTCAAAACCTATGCCTTGGAAGCATTCTGGATCCCCGCCCCCCTCACTCGCTATCCATCACTGTCTTAAAAACATATCTGAGATCCAATCAATTCTCTCTGCCTTGGCTGCCACCACTCTGATCCTCCCTGGCCTCCAGCCTGCCACCCTAGGGTCTGTTCTCCAGGCACCCCCCGCTCCCCCACCCCCGTTGTGTCTAGAGGCCATGGCTTAGGTTGGAACTACGGTAAGTAGTGCAATCAGTTGGCAGAGAAGCAAAACCAGAACCCCACCGCTCATTTAACCCAGCACGGGAGTTCGTTCTGCGTGGCAGGAGGAAGCCTGGGCGTCTCAGGAGTGTTCTCAGCTCTGCCAGGGCTCTCTGCCCCCTGCGGCTGAGCCCTCCACACAGGCCTCCCTGGGGACAGCGGGTCAGCCCTCCAGTGGACCCTTAGGCTGACTGTGGTGGAGAGGAGCGGTCAGCAGGGCTGGGGCAAGGCCTGGGTTGGACGGTGGCGAGGGAAGAGTTGCTCTAGGTTTGTGGGTAGCGAGTGCTCAGAATCAGTGTCTCACTCACCATCAGGGCCCAACATTTTCTGTTGCTCAGAGCAGGTGTTCCACCACCTTCAGGATGTGTCCTCTTCCCAGTTCACCGGGCATGTAACTTTGGACAAGAGACTCTTGTTTCTGTGGGGCCCGGCTTTCTCGAGGGGACGCTGAGGTCGGTCTCCCTCAGGGACCCAAGCTGGCAGGCTGGCCTGCTGGGCACTGGAGTGTGAGCTCCCAGCAGGTGTTTCCTCCCTGAATACTTGTATGAGGACAAGGTGATAGCCACAAAGGCCGCCATGGGACCATCCCCCTAACTGATGCTGCAAACCCAAGAAAGGCTGGGATGGCGGAGGCTGGAAGTGGGTGTGCAATGGCCCCACCCCTGGGAGGGTGGCGGAGGATGCTGCCCAGACCCCAGAGAGCCCCAGGAGCGGAGGCTGCACAGTTCAGGAGGCAGAGCTCGGCACGTCTGCAGCATGTCCTGGAATCCTGTCCTGCTGGCGCTCCTCGCCTACCTCACAGGTGAGAACTCCCCAGAGCTCACAGCCGCGGGCCCCTTCCCTCGCGCTGCCCTGTCCATGTTCTTCTCTGTCCCCAGGTTGTGGCCCTCAGCCAGTGCTGGATCAGCCACCGTCCGTGTCCTCCTACCTTGGAACCACCATCCGTCTGGCCTGCACGTTGAGCAGGGACCATGATGTCAGCGTTTATAGCATCTACTGGTACCAGCAGAGGCCCGGGCACCCTCCCAGATTCTTGCTGAGATATTTCTCCCATTCGGACAAGAAGCAGGGCCCCAAGGTCCCTCCACGCTTCTCTGGATCCAAAGACGAGGCCGAGAACACGGGGTACTTGAGCATCTCCGAGCTGCAGCCTGAGGACGAGGCTGTGTACTACTGTGCGGTGGGTGCCCAGAGATGGGAGAGGGAGAAGATGGAGACGGAGAACGAGGAAGAAAAGGAGCCTGCTGCTTCCGTGTCCCAGGCGCCCCCGGGCACACTCACCGGGAACTGAAGACGGAAGGGCGTTGCATCCCCGACAGAGAGGGCGAGCGGGAGGGTGGGTCGTGGGTTGTGCAGAGCGAGGGAGTTGCTCCTTGCCCAGCTGGGCCCTGCTGGAGGCCGGGTCGGGGGATTAAAGCTGCTGCTGTCTCGGGAAGCTGTTTGGTCTGACTGGTGTGCTGAGTTACACTAAGGTGGCCCCAGCGGTTCTGTGTCAGGTCAAAATGGGTAGTTCGCACCCAAGAACTAACGAAGGTACCAACAGACAGACTCCTGTGGGTCAGGGGGGCAGGGAGCTGACATGGCGCCTTTGGGGTGGAGGGGAGAGACTCTCTGGCCAAGGACAGGGCTCTCTCCTGTCACTGGTTATTCGCAGAAGTTACCGGGTCAGCCAGCTTAGAGGTGCCTTCACTGGGCCTCTGGGGAGAGTGGATGCTGAGTGATGGGTTCAGAGCGGGGGCTCCACGGCAGTGCCATTGACTTTGGGGCCAGACAGCCCTCTGTTGGGGGCCGCCCTGTAGGAAGTGGAGCCGCATCCCTGGCCTCTGCCCACTCAACGCCAGCCCCTGCGCCTTCACGCCCCTACTTATGACAATGAACATGTCTCCAGGCGTTGCCAGATGTCCCCAGGGTGGCAGAATCACCCCAGCCGAGAACCGCTGGTCAGGGTGAGAGAAATGCAGGAGAACAGCAGGGCGGGCCATGGTATTTCCTGTAAAGGGCCAGGTGGTAAATCATCTTGGTTTTCCGGGCCACTGAGGATACCTGCAGCAGGAAAGCAGCCACAGACAATCCGTCAACAAATGAAGTCAACTTCATTCATAGGAGCAGCCGGGGCCACCGTTTGCCAACCTCTGCTCCAGAGAAGCACCCCAGTTCCTGCCTCCAGGTGTTAAAGAAGCCATGCCAGGTGTGGTGATCGGGGTCACCCTCAAATCCTCCTGCCTGACGATGCCAGGGATACTAACCTCTGGGCCCAACGAGGAACCCAGCGGCAGGAGGGGCACGGCCCCCCCAATTGGTAGCTTGTTGGGGGACGAGGGATCAAGTGTCCCTGCAACCCTGACCCCCAGCGCAGCACCCTGAGCCCTGGGTGGTGGGTCACACACTGCGCACAGAGAGGTGCCAGGCAAACCTTCTCTCCTGTGCCCCCAAACCTGGCTGAGAACATCCACTTATCATGGCTAAAATGACCCAGGGGGTGCCCTGATTGGTTTGGCTCAGTGGATAGAGCGTCGGCTTGCGGACTGAAGGGTTCCAGGTTCGATTCCGGTCAAGAGCATGTACCTTGGTCACAGGCACATCCCCAGTGGGGAGTGTGTAGAGGGCAGCTGAATCAACATTTCTCTCTCATTGATGTTTCTGATTCTCTATCCCTCTCTATCTCCATTCCTCTCTGTAAAAAATCAATAAAAATATATTTATAAAATGACCCGGGGCGGGGGTCCCCCCAGAAAGGCAGGCACATGTGCCCAAGTCTCTTTTGTAAAACAATGCCCTCAGCTCATAGCCTATTTGAGGTGCCCTTTGAACTCTCACCTCCTCAAATACTCAGAGTTCCTTCTGCACCAGCCTTTCTTTGTTCCTGAAGAGGAGACTCCAGGCTCAAGTTTTTGTTTTGGGATGTTTTTTTGTGTGTGTGTGTGTGTTTTTTTAAATATATTTTATTGATTTTGTACAGAGAGGAAGGGAGAAAGAGAGAAAGTTAGAAACATTGATGAGAGAGTCATCGATCAGCTGCCTCTTGCACACCCCCTACTGGGGATATGCCCGCAACCAAGGTACATGCCCTTGACCGGAATCGAACCCGGGACCTTTCAGTCCCCAAGCCGATGCTCTATCCATTGAGCCAAACAGGTTTCGGCTTGGGGGGTGTTTTTTTATTTAGAAAGTCACAGAGGTAGAAGTGAGTTGTAGAAGCAATGGGCTCAGAAACAAGTTATAGCAAAAGAAGGGCCCTTGGATTTTAAGAGAGAGAGAGAGAGAGGCATGCCCTGGGGAAAAAGATTGTGAAAAGGGAGATGAGGAAAGGTGTGGACATGCTACATAGAGAAAGATGCTAGACTATGTTTTTATTGATTTGTAGAGAGAAAGGAAGGGAGACACAGAGAGAGAAACATGGATCGGTTGCCTCCCATACGTGCCCTGAGCAGGAATCAAACCCTCAACCTAGGTAACCCTCAACCTAGGTATGTGCTCCGACCTGAATCCAACCCACAACCTTTCGGTGTACGGGACTACGCTCCAACCACTGAGCCAACCAGCCAGGGCAGGCTCATGTTGGTAAAGGCCAGGCAGGTGGTCCCAAAGGACCCCGTCTCTCCCTTTAACCTGCCCTTCTGCCTTCATCCTTCGAGATCCCGGCATTCCGTGCTGCGACAATAAACTCGGAGAACCAGGGTTGCACTGGGCTCCTCCATCATCTAAGGCCCCTGCCCCACCAGATCCTGTGGGGAGACCCCGGCCTCAGGCCTCGGGCCAGGCAGAGTGTGAGTCTTTGCCAGAGGTCAGCCTTGCCAGGGTCAGTTGAAATCTAGGCCGGCATTTCCGACATTGTATGTGAGGAGAATAATAATAACACCCATTAATTTGTATAAAGTGCTTACCTGGCCTTAACTATAATGGACGCTCAACGAACTAGTGTATCATTCCGTCTTCATCAGTCACCAGGCCTGGCCCTCTCCCTTGTCCAATCCCCTCATTAGTCCCAGATCCAGACTTGCCTGCACTTCTCTCTAAGCTTGTCTCCTGATCTCAAAAGTATGTATGCAAGCCATTTCTGTTATTTCCAATTTTCTGCTGACTACATTTTTTTTAAAAAAGGAAACAGGTGAAATCAGTTTTACCCCAATATATCCCAGATACTGTCATTTCAACATGCAATCAATATAAAATTAGTTATAAGAAAAAAAAAAAATAAAATGATAGCCGAAACCGGTTTGGCTCAGTGGATAGAGCATTGGCCTGCGGACTGAAGGGTCCCAGGTTCGATTCCAGTCAAGGGCATGTACCTTGGTTGTGGGCACATCCCCAGTGAGGTGTGTGCAGGAGGCAGCTGATCGATGTTTCTAACTCTCTATCCCTCTCTCTTCCTCTCTGTAAAAAAAATCAACAAAATATAGTTTTAAAAACCCAGCATGTATTTTATAGTTTTCAAAACCCAGCCACGTCCCCAGGGAGTGACAGCTGCCTATGGCTTGGGACAGGACCGTGCAGGATGAGGAAGAAAATTCAGACTCCTGATCATGACACAGCCTTTGGAGGCGGCCCAGCTCTGTGCCCAGTCCGATGGCTGGTGCGCCCCCCTCGCTGCCTGTGTCCTGTGAAGCCCCCACAATTGATCCGACCTGTGCTCCCCTTGGTTGCCTCCAAACCTTTGCTCAGGGTGTGTCCTTGCTGTCCCTTGTCAGTCAGTGACCTCCAGCCGGCTGCACGGACTCGGGGTCCCACAGTTACCTCAAATCTCACTCCTTGGGAGAGATTCCCCCGGCCTGTTTATTCCGTTGCTGAGTTCCTGCGGGGCCTGGGCAGGAGCAGGTGTGCCCCAGGCGAGGCCCCAGGGGCCCGGCCAGGCTGGCAGCTGTGGCGGGAGGCGGTTGAATCCTGGATCCTGACCACAGCACGGCAGTTGGCAGCTGCCCCGCTGGGAGGGACCCTCGGGAGTAACGAACGGCCATGGCCCTCGAGAGGGCGGGGCCCCGGGCGCAGGGACCAGAAAAGGCCCAGGCGGAGGACAGGGCCATGGCCCGGGCACACGGGACAGTCCCTGTCAGCGAGAGGCGCCAGAGGCACCTGCCAACCTGACCCTCCCCACGGGAAGCGTGCACCAGCAGGCCAGCCAGCGGCGCCTCTGGCCCTGAGCGCAGATGAGGCCCAGGCCAGGGCGGGTGGGCTCTGAGGCCCGCGGGGGGCAGAGGCCCGGCTTCGGGCAGCGCTGGGCCCTGCTGCTGCTGGGCCTGGCCGTGGGCGCCCATGGCCTGCTGTCCACCTCGGAGCCTCGCAGCGGGATGCCCGACGCCAGAGCCCCAACAAGAAGCAGCCCGAGGAGCCTGTGGGGCAGGTAAGGGGCCGAATGCGTCCTGTGGGGGGGGGGACCTGAGCGTCCCTGAGCCCACACTGGGAGTGGGGGACGGAGAGTGGCCGTGAGGAGGAAAAGGGAGAGAAGGGAGGGTGAGCTGGAGAACAGGGGCCTGGGCAGACTCTGGTTTTACTGAAAGAGTTGACATTTTGTTCAGGGTAAATTTGTTTGCATTGATTTTTACTTTTTAATATTGTGTTAAAATGTATTTCTCTTCTTTACTGGTTTTATTTATTTTTTGCACCCCTTAAATTTTGCACCCAAGACTAGCGCCTCACCTGGTCTGGGTGGGGCAGAAACGGAGGCAGGGCCAGGACATCCCCGGGGGTGTGGGTGCTGTTGACCCAGGGAGCCGGCCTCCTTCTCTTAGCCGTGACCATGGGGGTGCGAGGGGGTGAGCCGTGTTCTCCCTCTTTCCCTCTGGAGCGGGGCCCAGACCCTGGCTGGTGCCTTCCCTGGGGTCCTCAGGTCACCAGACCCTAAGCCAAGGATACTCAGCCTGGGCTGCCTCCTGGAACTGGCCTCCAGGGAGCCCGAGCCCACCCAGGACACAGACACCTCCGTGGGAAAGGCGTGGGTGAGGGCATTGAGGGCCTTGGTCTGTCCCACCTTGATGCGTGACCCCAGCCCCTCCTCTCTGTGTGTGGTGGGAAGTCCTGGACCAAGTGCTGAGCATCCGGAACCACTTAAGATAAGCAGTGGCACAATGACACGCTCCCCCTGGACAGCCATCATGTTAGGGGCAGGACCGCCCTCCCAGTGGCCCCGCAGGGCAGATCCTGCTGCCATCCCATTCGCAGATGGGGATAGAAGCTCAGAGAGGCAAGGTGACCTGCCCTAAGTCACACAGCTGGTGCAGACTCCAGTGCCCACGCCCAGTGGCCTCCAGTCATCCCCATCGCCAGCCCCTAAACTGGGCTGACAAGTCCCCCTCTCCGGGCCTCAGGTTCCCCCTCTGCCAAGTGCGGGGTCCTAATAGGATGCAGTCTGGAACCCACACCAGGTGATGAAGGGCTGGAGTGGAGTGAGCTAATCCTCTGCTGCTCCAGCACTGCAGCAG
Organism: Nyctalus aviator; assembly: GCA_036971965.1. NCBI lineage: Eukaryota > Metazoa > Chordata > Mammalia > Chiroptera > Vespertilionidae > Nyctalus > Nyctalus aviator. The sequence continues at coordinate 8,916,713 of CM072939.1, read as the reverse complement.
GGAGGGGTGCAGTTGGGGTGGGGGGTGGTGCCAGCACCTGTGGGTGTCTAATCTTCACCTGAGAATATTTTTCCCTCCTATTGATTTTAGAGAGGGTGGAAAAGAGGCAGGGGGAGAGAGAGAGAGGAGAGAGAGAGAGAGAGAGAGAGAGAGAGAGAGAAACATAGATGTGAGAGAGGAGACACATTGCTTGGTTGCCTCCCACACATGCCCCAACCAGAGCCAGGGGTCAAACCTGGAACAGAGGTACGAGGTACATGCTCTTGACCAGAATCCATTCCCAGGCCAACAATTTAACCGCTGTGCAAAACTGGATTTTGTGTGTGTGTGTGTGTGTGTGTGAATTTTTTTGGATTTTCTACACAATCACATTATCCATTCATTTCTTCTCTCCCAATCTGTATACCTTTGATTTTCCCATCTTATTGCGTTAGCCCCTGCTCTTCAATGTTCAGTACAATATTGAAAAGCAGTGGAGAGAAGAGACATCTTTACCTTGTGACTGACCTAGCAGGAAAGTTTCAAGTTTCTCACCATTAATTATGACGTTAGCTATAGGTTTTTTGCTTTTTCTTTTTAATTGATTTTTAGGGGGGTGGGAGGAGAGAGAGGGAGGGTGTGAGAGAGAAACAGTGACTTGTTCCATTTTTTATGCATTCATTGGTTGTCTTGTATGTGCCCTCTCTGGGGATCGAACCTACACCTTGGTGTGTTCGGATGATGCTCTAATCAACTGACCTACTCATCCAAGGCTAGTTATAGGGTGTTTTTTTTTTTTTAAGACATCTTTTAGCGAGTTAAGTAAGTTCTCCTGTGAGAGTTTTTATCATGAATGGGTGTTGAATTTGTCAATTGTTTTTTCTGCATCTAGTAACATAATCATGCAATTTTTCTTCTTTAGCCTGTTGATGTGATAGATTACATTAATTGATTTTCAAACGTTGAACCAGTCTTGCATGCCTGAGATAAATCCCACTTGATCATGGTGTATAATTCTTTTTATACACTGTTGGATTTGATTTGTAAATATTTTTTGAGCATTTTTGCATCTACATTCATGAGAGAGACGTCTTTAGTTTTCTTATGTCTTTCTCTGCTTTTGGTATTAGGGTAACACCAGCCTCATAGAATGAGTTAAAGTGGGAAATTTTATGCCGTGTCTATTTTACCACAATAAAAAAGGAAAATGGCACTATGTAGAGAGATAAATATTAGTGTACTTTTTAAAGTGCACTTCTATATTGCTTAATTGTGTAATATATGTAATTTTAAAACAATAAAAAAAACACAAAAAAACCCTCCTTATTTTTGCATCACAAAACCAACCAGGGCTGATTGGACCAGCTGCGGAGGTGGAAGTGCAGAAATGCTTACAGCCAATAAGGCCCGGCTCAATGCCACAATCTTGTACGAGTGGGAAGTTAAAATCAGCAAAACACAATCTGGGGCGTCTGGTTTTAACTTTAAAAAGGAGTATTTCGATGCTGAATTTAAGGACACAGGCTTCCGGCCTGGGGGTGAGCAGGGGTGAGAACACTCATGATCATGAGTTACAGGACGAAGACAGAAAAGAACTGGGTTAGGGGAAATGGTGAACAACGTAGACTGATGAACAGGAACAGACCCAGAGCCGAAACCGGTTTGGCTCAGTGGACAGAGCGTCAGTCTGTGGACTGAAAGGTCCCAGGTTTGATTCCGGTCGGGGGCATGTACCTTAGTTGCAGACACATCCCCAGTAAGCAGGAGGTAGCTGATAGATGTTTCTAACTCTCTCTCTCTCCATTCCTCTCAGTAAAAAAATCAATAAAATGTTGTGTTTTTTTTTAAACTCCTTATATATTAAAAAAGAAAGAAAGGAAGGGGAGCCCGAGGAGGAAGAGTGAGAGGTCTCAGGTACCCAGGGGAAGAGATTCACTGGAAAGAGAATCTGGCTCCGTGTTGCATCCTGCAAGAGCCTAAGGCTCAGCAGGAACGGGGGAGGGGACCTCAGGCTTGCCAGGGAAGAGGGACTTGCTGGCCTTAACCAAGAGGTTTTGGGGAGAGACGGAGAGGAGAGGAGAACCGGGGCCCTGCCATGTCTCAGCACATGACACAGCTCCTGGCAGACAAGGGCTTGGAGCCTTATTACATGGACGGTTGGATGATGGATGAGTGGTGGGTGGAGGAACTAATGGATGGATGGACAGAAAGACAGCGGTCTAAGAGATCGGAGCGGGCTTCGGAGAGAGAACGGAATCGTGTCTCGATGTGTGGAGACCAGGCGAAAGGGGTTTTCTATGTGGGAACGCTGGGAGTCAGGAATGACCGGTGTCCTGGGCCCGGGGAAGCAGCCCACCCGGCCGGACCGTGGGGAATTGTGGGGAAGGAGCCCTCCGCGTCCCTAGAATGAGGCCAGGAGAGGTCAAGCAGGTCGAGCAAGTTCAAGTTCAGGGTCATCCGGCTGTACCACACAGCTGCCTGAGGGACACGTCAGACTGAGGGTTCAGTGGTGACCGGGGCAGCCTCCGGGGGTCACACACACAGGTGACTCCAAAGCTCAGGGGGTACCTTCCTCAGGAAGGGAGCCAGGCACCAGGACACCCAGTGTGCCCGGCCACCCACCTGTGCCTGTGCCCATCCTGCCCAGCAGGTTCCCACTCAGGACCGGCCCCCAGGGCACGGGCCCCCGGTGCTGGCCCGGGGTGTGGTCGGATCTCCAGTCGCAGTGGTACGTCTTCAGTAGAGGGACGCAGCTCATCGTCCTCGGTAAGCGGTTCTCTTCCCCGGTCCCTGGTGCCCCACCCTCTGCTGTCCTGGGAAACCCACCTTCTCTCTGCAGGCTGCTTCCCCTCTGCCCTCCCGGCCTTCAGAACCCGTGGCCTGTGTGGCTCAGTGGTTTGGGTGTCGGCGTCCTGGGCACCAAAGGGAGGCTGGCTTGATTCATGGTCCGGAGCCATTTCGATGTTTCTCTTTCTTTCCCTCTCCCTTCCTCTCCCTCCCCGCTTCCCCCCAAAATCCATAAAAATATCTAATGGGGCCAAAACCGGTTTGGCTTAGTGGTTAGAGCGTCCGTCTGTGGACTGAGAGGTCCTGGGTTCGATTCCGGTCAAGGGCATGTACCTTGGTTGCAGGCACAACCCCAGTGGGGGGTGTGCAGGGGGCAGCTGATTGATGTTTCTCTCTCATCAATGTTTCTAACTCTCTATCCCTCTCCCTTCCTCTCTGTAAAAAATCAATAAAATATATTTAAAATATATATATTTCTAATGGGGGGGAATAGCTGATCCCCACCTCCCTCTATAAGGCCTGGGGGAGGCGGGTTGGTCTCGGGGTAACCAGCAGGGAGAACCCAGTAGCGGGAGCAGCCACCTCCAGAGTCTGACAGCTTGATGCTGGGGTTTGGCCTAGGAGTGGGGCTCCTGTCTCTCTTCCAGGACAGACACCCACAAGGGGGCTGGACAGACCGGAGGTCTGGGCTGAGGGCTCGATGCCCATCCAAGCGGGGAGAGCCATACAGTGGTCTGGGGACAGGGCTGAGGCTGTGACCCCAGCCTCCGGGGGCACAGGGGCATCGGAGGGAGGCCTGTGGCAGGCGGGGCCAGAGCTGTCTGCGCTGGAAGGACACGGGGGGGGGACAGGGACACAGGAGGGACCGGTGAGGAGGCCGGCAGCTCGCCTCCCAGGACAGCGGTCAGGAAGCAGCGGTCTGGGGAGGCACAGGCGCCCCTGCCCCCCGAGCCCCATCATCTCCGTCCCAGGGGGGGCCGCCCGCCTTCCTGAGGGCGCATTCGACTCCGATGGCAGAGTGGGGAGCGGGCGGGGGGCTCAGAGCTACAAACTGCCCCGTGCGGTCAGTTGTCAGAGGTCCTGGGTGGCGTGGGGCCACAGTGCCCATCCTCAGGGCGAGCAGCGCCAGAGACGCAGCCACCGGGAAGGGTCCTGGGTCCGGGCCCGCGGGCCGGAGGCGGCAGAGCCTGAGAGGCCCCCGGGCCTCGCCCTCAGCCCGCATTGGAGAGCGGAGGCCGGCGGGGGCCACGCTGGCTGCCAAAGGCCACACCTGTGTGCTGGGCTCAGGCTTGGGCCCCCCCCACACACCCCATCAGGCCGGTTGGAGGAGCCCAGGTCACAGAGGCCTGGGGCTCCGGAAGAATGAAGTGAGGGGCGGCCTGATGCTGGGCTGAGGGCTCGGGAGTTCGGAGCCAGACCCCACACTGACTCTGGAGCCTGGGAGGAGGGAGGTCAGCCTGCCCTGCTCACACCTGGGGAAACGGAGGCTGCAGGTGGAGGGGTCTGGCCAGATCACGGGGGTGACTCGGAAGGGCTTCCGGACGGGTGGGGGCCGTCTGCTGTCCAGGGGCTGAGAGGAAAGGAGGAGACAACAAAGGAAGGAGGGCTGAAACCGGTTTGGCTCAGTGGATAGAGTGTCGGCCTGCGGACTGAAGGGTCCCGGGTTCAATTCCGGTCGAGGGCATGTACCTTGGTTGTGGGCACATCCCCGGTGGTGGATGTGCAGGAGGCAGCTGGTCAATGTTTCTCTCTCATCGATGTTTCTAGCTCTCTATCCCTCTCCCTTCCTCTCTGTAAAAAATCAATAAAATATACTTTAAGAAGGATGAGGATAAGGAGGAGGAGGAGGAGGAGGAGGAGGAGAAGGAGGTTCCCTGGGCGAACAAACACGGACACAATGACGGGTCGCAGAGGGTGTAGATCAGTAGGGGGCGCTGCACCAACACCCGCTCCCCCTCTGCGGCTCACACCCCTTCTCTGTCCACGCAGGCCAGCCCCAGTCCGCGCCCGCGGTCACTCTGTTCCCGCCCTCCCCCGAGGAGCTCCGCACCGACAGGGCCACCCTGGTGTGTCTCATCAGCGGCTTCCACCCGGGCCGCCTGACGGTGGCCTGGAAGGCGAACGGCACCCCCGTCACCCAGGGCGTGGAGACCACCGCGCCCTCCAGGCAGAGCAACAACAAGTACGCGGCCAGCAGCTTCCTGAGCCTGACGCCCGCCAAGTGGCGATCTGGCGGCAGCTACAGCTGCCGGGTCACGCACGAGGCGGGCACCGTGGAGAAGGCGGTGGTCCCCGCGGAGTGTTCCTAGGGCCCTGAGCCCCACCCCCACCCCCGGGGCTGGAGCCTCGGGACCTCTGGGAGGGTCTCCCCTTCCACCCGAGCCCTCCCCAGCCCTGCTCCCTGAACCCAATCAAATCTCAAGACGTTCTTGTCCATCAGAACGCGTGCTCTCTGCTCGTTCTTTCCTAGTCTCATTTTTGATTTGCGGCTCTCCCTGGTTCTCGGGGTGGGGCGGGAGGATCCCCTGTGCCCGCAGGAGTTTCCTGGGGCACCTCGCAGGAACCTGGCCAGGGTACAGGAGTCCGGTCACCTTTCAGTCCCTCTGCCTTCTCCTCCCCCCCGTCCCTCCTCCAGCCCATGCTGTCCCTTCCCTCCTGGTCGGACGGAGCTGGCTATGGCCGATGACGGCCAGATAAGCTCTGGTTCCCTGCCCTGGTGCAGATGCTCTGTTCCCAGCCCTCCCCCATGGGATGCTTCTGCTGAGCTGAGCTCCCTTTCACCCCATCAGGCTGGACACACCCCCTCCCCCGGGGTCCAGGACATGCCAGCGGAATCAGTCTTCGGTTTGTTTTTTGGTAATCCTCACCTGAGGATATTTTTCCTATTGATTTTTATTTTTATTTAATATATTTTATTTATTTTTTTACAGAGAGAAGAGAGAGGGATAGAGAGCTAGAAACATTGATGAGAGAGATTCATCAATCAGCTGCCTCCTGCACACCCCGACTGGGGATGTGCCCGCAACCAAGGTACATGCCCTTGACCGGAATCGAACCCAGGACCTTTCGGTCCGCAGGCCGACGCTCTATCCGCTGAGCCAAACCGGTTTTGGCTCCTATCGATTTTTAGGGGGGAGGGGGAGAGGAAAGAGAGAAAGAGAAACATCAATGTGAGAGAGACACACCAACTTCGCACCCACCTTGGCGTCTGGGTTATCAGATGCTGAAGATGGCGTTCTCCCATAAGAAAGGGGGTTCTCTTTCCCCACCCCAGTCAATCGAGGCATCGGCCTTCTAGTAAATATATCCGTTTTGTGTGATGTTTGCGATGTCCACTTACCCCCAAGAGTTGGGCAGCTCTGGACAGATGGAGGCAATTTGGTTTTCACCTCAGCCCGAGATGGCTAGCCCCACCTGCCACCTCTGATAAACCCCGGCGTAGCATCTAGACATGTTCTTCCCACGACTGCCTGTGGATCAGACCCTACGTCGCACCTCTGGTAAGTCACTGGCCTCAGTTTCCCCACTGTAACAGGAGTGGCCATAAGGGGCCGCCTTCTTGAGCCTTTGCAGTGTTCCCTTCCCCCACCCCAGGAAGGGTATAAGGGAGAAAGGGGAAGGTTGAGGGGGAACCAACTTTAGGAGTAAGGACAGAAAATTAAATATTCAAAATACGGATAGTGTGGCAATGGTCTGTGCCTGCTGTTTGCCATGCAGGTCTGTTCTCCTCTGTCCTCTGGCCTCCATGGGGCTGAGGTGGCACCATTCCCCCACCCTGCGGCCAAGGACACTGAAAACAGAGCCTGTGACTTGAAGAGTGGGCTTATGAGAGAGCCTGGCACTGATGAAGGCAAGGAGCAGGTACGCCCAATGGCAGACTTCTGGTCTACCCCAAAATGAGACTTCACACATGAATGAGCATGGCCTTTGTGGGTTCAATGAATTACCAGAAACTAAAATGTTAAAGTGCAAACGTCTACCTTACTCTAAACAATAATGCCAATGACAGAACTTCCTACACAAGAAGGAAAAGGATCACAGCAAGAATCAGAAAATCAAATCCAAGAATTTGGTGTTTATAAGTTACAGGTATATAGCAAAATATATACACACATTTAAAAATTAAAATGCTGAGCTAAACTCCCATGCAAATGCAAGAAAAGCAAATATAATATTCTGAAAAGAGAAGTTTAAGCTAGAAGCATGAAGAGGCAAATAGGGCACAAAAAGGCACAGGTTTTCAATATATCACTATCAAGTGTGTGTGTGTGTATATATATATATATATATATATCCCAAATACCTTGGTATTTACTTATTGACAACAGATACCCTGCCTATTCCTCCAAAGAGCTGAGATAATTGCATGACTAACATAGTAACACACATAAAAAAGGAACAGAAACCACATAAAGAAAAAAAAACACAAAATCAGACTACAATTAGATCAGGTAAGAAAGTGTTCTTAACTCTTTTGGGGTCACAGAGGCCTTCCAAAATAAGGAGAACGCTACTGACCCAGGACCACTCACTCACACGCATGCCCACACAGCTCCGTTCAGCCACTAGAGGTCCACAGCCTTTTAAACCCCTGTGTGCCGAAGACCCGAGGCAGTCCATGGTCCCGAGGCAGTCCATGGAGCCGAGGCTCAGAACTCTGAAGTAAACGCAATCAGAGAAAATATTAACTTGTATAAAATAGTTTTAAAACGGAGCTAACAAATAGAACTGATGGAGTAAAAACACATTGCTTTAGAGTACACAAATGCTTCATAAAAACGGATAATATACTCAGGCCCAAAGAAATCCTGTGGGCACTTTGAAATGTTGAAACCACAATAAAGTAAGAAATAACAATAATGCCTTAAGCATTCATCACTTGGAAATATAAAAAAACATTTGGGCCAAAAGGAAATTAATAGTATAATAACAAGAAATACCACATGTCAAACTTATGGAGTGCAGGAAAAGCTCTAACAATTAAAAAAAAAAAATCAGACGAAATTACCTACCTTTACTAGAAATAGTAAAAATATGATTAACTAATGCCCTGGCCTGTGTGGCTCAGTTGGTTGGAGCATCATCCCATGCGCCAGAAGGCTGCAGGCTCGATTCTGATTTCCAGTCAGGGCACAGAGCCAGGTTGAGGATTCGAACCCCCATCAGGGCACGTGCAGAAGGCAGCCAATCCATGTTTCTCTCTCTCCCTTCCTCTCTAAAATCAATATATAATTAATCTTAGAAACATAAAGTTTTAAGCTAAAAAACCAACAACCCACCAGAACACATATACTTTGACACGACAATCCAACTAATAAAATCACGAGTTGGGAGCTTTACAACACTCAACCTCTGCCATCGGGGAAAAAACACAAGACAACAAAAACAACTAAACTCAAGGACGATTAAAGTGTTACCAGGGCAATCCCTTATAACATTACACCGAGACCTAAATAAAGTGAAAGGAACTTAAATACATAGTCAAACCATGAAATACATTGAACAGAGAACTAGTTTTACTCACACTTCCAAAAATGGCAAGTACCTGGTCTTAACCATGTTAAGAATCCGTCAACCCTTCAGAAAGGGGTTTTGATCCTGTTACACAAATTGTCAAAAGGAAGAAGGGAGACGGGTGGCGGAGGGTACAGGGGGAGAAAGTGCACATTTCAAAACGCGAGAACAGCACAAAACGAGTTGAGAGAGGCCAGGGGTGAGCTGAGGACAGAGGCGGGCATGACCGCCATGTGGCTTGTGTAGAGGGGGGTGGAGCAGATTGGCTGAAATGGGGGTTTATGTGCAGAAATACCCCCAAAGGTTGGTTTTAAGGGGAGTGGTGACATGTGCAAAGTGATGCTTTAAAAAAATCAGTTTGGTGGGGCTGCACAGGATGTGGAGGGAGACCTTAGAGGTGGGAGGGAAACTGATGCCTGCCTGATAGGCACAGAAGGAGGAGGTGCCAGGAGGTAGATCTGGTGGGATTGGTGGCTGCTGTCACCCGCACCAAGCAGGTGTCCCAGCATTCTCTCCTCGCTCCTGGTAAATGACTACGGAGCCTGGTTGCAGGCCTCTTGCCAACAATGCCCAGGCGCCACTGACCAGTCGAGCTGTGGTACAGCAGGGTCTGGGGAGCCTGGGGTGCTGGCTAAATGTTTCACATAGCAAAGAGGGACTTGACAGAAGGGATCTTCCCAGACCTTCAGACGATTTCTTTTAAAATCTCTGGCTACCAACCCCCGCTTACTCAGTGACAATTATGACTCTCCCATTTTATTTTTAGTTAATCCTCACCCGAGAATATTTTCTCCATTGATTTTGAGAAAGGGTTGAAGGGAGGGGGCGAGGCATAGAGAGAGAAACATTGATGTGAGAGAGACACATGGATTGGTTGCCTCCCGCATGCAGACTGGGGGGCCAGGGATTGAGCCTACAACTGAGATATGTGCCCTTGACCAGAATTGAACCTGCGACCCTTTGGTCCGAGGGCAGACTTCCTAACCACTGAGAAAACTAGCCAGGGCGGCTCTCCCATTTTTATTCATCAAACCTACACATATCTGCCGAGCTGAGCTTCTGATTGGCTGAAATAACCAGCTCTACCACGACAGGTAGGTTCGTGGGATTCCAGACTGCCTCCGCCCACACTGGCTGAGATACCTGGGGGGAGTGCCAGCACTGGCTCCCCATGGGCGCACGAAGGCCCGGGGGCCTGGGACCAACAGTGACCAACTAGCCAGCCCTGTCAGTGTGTGGCTCCTGGGCCACCTTCAGGCTCTGCTCAGTCAGGGCAAGCAGGCCTGACATGTGAGAGATGTGGGGTTGCATGATTAACTATGTCACAGCCCAGGTGCATGCTGGGACATTATAACCACCTGGCAGCTTCAAAAACACACCACTGAGCCCCACCTCTGGGGATGCCCACTGAATTGGTCCCAGATGAACACCAGTTGGCTAGGGCGGGGGGCGGGGGGCGGGGGAGAGAACCAAGAGAAATATGGGACATGGGTGACCACCACAGGCAGGCTCAGGATGGCTTCCAGGAAACATCTGTGAGATAAACACAGGGCACCCCCGGCCCAGGGTACGAGCCTGAGGCGTGTGGGAGGGCCTGGTTTAAATGAGGGCCTGCTGCAGGCTCTGCCGTGTCAGGAAGCAGACGGGGATGCCTCTCCAGGTTTCAGGAACAGTGTTTCCAGGTTGGGGGGTTCGGGGCAGGCAGAGGTCACCCTGGGTATCCATACTCAATCTCCAGTTGTCAGAGCACTTTCACGTGTGCTCTCATTCTGAATGGGAGCCTTGCACCGGTCCTTGGAAGTACGGGGCCAGATCCCACTATCTCCATTGCACGGGCAGGAACTGAGCCCTGGGGCTTCCTCACGGACACACAGGTAGGAGGGATGGACCTGAGACCTGAACCCAGATCTCTGATTGAATCACCCCGCTTCCAACATCCCCCCACCCCGCCCGCCCCTGCACTGGACGATGGAGGCTGCATAGCTGCCGGACCAGTAAGGGGCCCTGCTGGTGTCCAAGGCACGCTGTGGTGTTAGGAGCCCTGGGTCTTTGGGGGGGCTACTCCTGGAGGCACTGATGTCTTGGGCCTGGGCCGAGTCAGAGCTGGGCTCTGGCCTGCAGGACCTCTCCTCTCCTCTCCTTGAAAGAAACCGCCCTCGCTCGAACACGGAACAGGATTCAGAGACCACACCAGGGACTCGCACCCCCACTCCCCGTCCCAAACCTAATCCTCCCAGACACTCCCTTTGTCCTGGAACCTGTTTGGGTTGTCCCTGCAAGGACGACCCGAACCAGGCAGAAGATTCCATTTGGTGGCTGAGGTATCTACTTTTTGGATTCATTTTTCCTTTAGCTAGTTTGAACGGCGAGAATGGTTGTTACAGTTCTCACCTGACATTCTCATGGGTTTCTACTCAAGTTTCCCCCTGTCACAATCATTTCTCCTCTGGATTCTGGAAGAGAGGGCAGAACTGAACCTCACGGGCTTGGTAGTCGAATGGGGAGAATGAGAAAATCGAAGGCACCCCTCTCTTTTCAGGTGCTCAGCCGTTCTGGCAGCCTTTCTATCCCCCTCCCCGACCCTCCCTTGTGCTCAGAAAACCTGCTGATCACAGGGCGCCTGGCCAAGCGGGGCCCTTGCAGCTGGCGTGGGTGCTCAGGAGCACCCAGGGTCAACTCTGTTGGCGGGCAGGCGGATAGAGCCCTGCAGACAAAGCGACTCCATCAGGGAAAGGCTTTCAAGCTTCGGTGTGAACTCCTCCTTCTAGAGCTTCTCGCCGGCGTGGATTTTCTGGTGCCGGATGAGGTGCGAACTCCCCCTGAAGGACTTGCCACATCTGTTACACTCGTAGGGCTTCTCTCTGGTGTGGGTCTTGTAGTGTTCGATGAGGGCCGACCGGTGCCGGAAGGCTTTGCCGCACTCGTTGCACGCGTAGGGCTTCTTCCCGGTGTGGATCCTCTGGTGCTGGATGAGGGCGGAGCTGTGGCAGAAGGCCTTCCCGCACTGGCCGCACTCGTACGGCTTCTCCCCGGTGTGGATCCGCTGGTGCTCAATGAGCGAGGAGCTCTGGCTGAAGGCCTTCCCGCACTTATGGCACTTGTAGGGCTTCTCGCCCGTGTGGGTCTTGCGATGCTCGATGAGGTTGGAGCTCTGGCTGAAGGCCTTCCCGCACTCCTCACACGCGTACGGTTTCTTCCCCGTGTGAATCCTCTGGTGCCGGATGAGGTGGGACCGGTGGCAGAAGGCCTTCCCGCAGAGCTCGCACTGGTGAGGTTTCTTGAGGGTGTGGATTTTCCGATGCTGGCTCAGGCCCGAGCTCTGGTTGAAGGATTTCCCACATTCCTTACACTGGTAAGGTTTTTCCCCCGTGTGAATCCTCTCGTGTTTTCTCAGACTTGAGCTCCGGCTGAAGTCTTTCCCGCATTCCCTGCATTCATAGGGTCTCTTCCCGGTGTGGGTTTTCTGATGCTGGGTGAGGGCTGAGCTCTGGCGAAAGGCTTTCCCACATTCCGGGCACTCGTAGGGCTTTTCCCCCGTGTGGATTATCTGATGTCTGAGCAGGTGCGAGCTCTGGCTGAAGGCCTTCCCGCATTCACAGCACTCGTAGGGCTTCTCCCCGGTGTGGATCACCAGGTGCCTGAGCAGGTGTGAGCTCTGGCTGAAGGCCTTCCCGCATTCCCGGCACGCGTAGGGTTTCGGTGGTTGTGCAGTCCTGAGAGGTTCATTGGGCGCCGAGTCCTCCCTGCCCACGAGCTCATAGTCCTGTTTGCTGGGTTCTTCTCCGCCGTGGATGAACTCACACATACTGAGGTCTGACTTCTGGAGGAAGGCCTGGCCAAATATGTCATCGTCCTGGGGTTTGCTTCCTTGGGGGATGCTCTGATGCCGATCAGGGCTTGAGCACAGACTGAAATTCCCCTCGTAATCCTCATGTTCCTCGTTGGGCTCCCCGAGAGGGATTTCCTTATAGATAACAGCCATCTGCTCTAAACCTCTCTCCTGGAGAAATGAGTCCCCCAGGTCCTCCTCCGGGAAAAGTTCTTGTTGCATCTCCAACCCATCGTCAAACACAAAGGTCTCGCCGAGCTTGGATGCCGGGGGGATCTCCATCGTGGATCTGGTATCACCCCCAAGGACTGTATTTCTTGAAAGATGTTCTTCTTTGAGACACACTTACTGTTCTTACGATCTAAAAAGAAAAGGGGCATTGTCAAGCAGACAAGTCACGCACTTAGTATGCGCCTTCTTCCTGTGCCAGAATCAGCGGTAGATAATAACAAAAGTGTAAGATATAACCTTGGCCTTGGCCGGTGCGCTCAGTGGTCAGACTGACAGCCCATACACGGAAGGACCTTGGGTTGGATTCCAGGTCAAGGGCACATACCTGGGTTGCAGCAGGTTGGATTCCCAGCCCAGTTGGGGCACTTTCAAGAGATAACCAATCAATCTGTCTCTCTCAAATCTCTCTCTTGCTCTCACTCTTACTGTTTTTCTCTCTCCCCTCCCCCCCCCCAAAAAAAAGATAAATGAAAAAATATCATCAGGTGAGGATTAACAAAATAAAACAAAACAAAAAGTCACAATCTTGCCCTTTGCTTTGATATCCACTGGGTTAGACAGAAGTTTGATTTATCATAAACAACTGCAAAAAAAGTCAGAGAAATTACAGAATCAAACACCACACCATAGTGTCTAGACTCTAAAGGCTGAGGGTGTTCAGAAAGGTGGGTGAGAGCAGGAAGTGGAGCCATGCGGAAAATGCACAACACGCCACCTACTGGAGGACATTGGGAATGGGGTTTTGTTGGGAAAGAGAGAGCGCACTTTCTTCTGCCTGGTGCCCCAGCCACAACTCTGAGGGCCAGCCTAGACCTTGTTCCTCTCTCACCTGATGGCCTGTCCTTCCATTCCTGAGCTTTATTGAAGGGGTCTGTCTCTGCCTCCCTGTCCTCGCTGTGATTCTGGAGCTCAGGCCTCAGTGCAAATCCCCGAGATTATTTCAATGCTCCCCTCCCAAATGGCTGTCTATCCCCAACATCTATTCCTCCCTCAGGCCCGTTCCCTGCATTGACACCAGTGTGAAATACCCCAAATACAGGCCTGATCGTGCCATTTCTCTTCGTAGGAGCCAGTGACAGCTCAGCTCATTCACAAGGCCCGCATGCATGGCCCTTCCAGCCCATCTCCGGCCCCTCCTTTGACACACCCCTAGCCTTCCATTTCATTTGTGCTGCTGTTTCCTCTGCCTACCAGGCCCCTCCGCTCTCTCAACCTTCCAGACTCAGTCCCAATGTCCCCTCTTCTGTCACCCTCAAACTGACTCCCTCAGGCACAGCCCTCCGTGCACCCATGGATCTCGGTGCACACATCCATCCAGCACTCACAACCCTGGGTGGCAAACATGATTAACAGGACTCTCCCCACCACTGTGAGCCCTTTAAGGGCAAGTCATGTGCTCCTTCATTTTGGAACCCTGAACCCCAGCACAACAGGACAATCTCTACACTTACATTGATTGAATTAACATATAATTGCATGGAGGAAAAACTATCTGGTTTTGTGCTAGAACTGATTTTCACGCTAGAACTCTTTATCCAAAAAAATCAATTCTCTGGGAGATATCCTATATAATAAAAGGCTAATATACAAATTGTCCCCTTGACTGGGAATTCCACCAGGGGGCAGGGCCAGCTGGCCTACCTCCCCCGCCCCCCCTCCCCCCCCCCCCGCCGGCCCCACCTCGATCAGCCCCCAGGATTGGGGTGGGCCAGCCGGACCCCACCATGCACAAATTTGTGCATCGGGCCTTTAGTAAACAAATAAACAGACAAAAGCATGACTGCTGCAGTTGAAGGAGGGTGTTTCTGCAGGAACAAAGAAGGAAGCTAGAACACCCCACTCAGCCCCTCAGCCCCTGTGGTGGCCCGAGGGAGCCTCTCAGGACCCCATTCAGGAACTTCTGTGCAGCTAAAGGGGAATCCCCAGCTACCCTAATGAGAACAGGCCATGTTTATTGATTATCTGCTCTGTGCTAGACACTACTAGACATTTACAACTGTTTCTCAGTTAATCTTCACAACTCTATACAAAGGCCCTACCATTACTATAATTACCTTGAAGCTCAGAGAGTAACTGAATCCAAATATATACATTAGACAGAATAGTCATGATGGAGCCATTTCCATTTGGAAATATCTTCTTAATGAATTTCAGCCACTTTAATGAATTGTCTTTGCTCATTTTACCTCTTCTCACCCTCCTCTTCAGGGACCATAATCTCCAGTCCTTCCAGTTCTCTCACTCAAATGCGCCAAATCTAGTAGCTCCCCATTTTTTATTTTTATTTGGTTTTTTTTTATAATATATTTTATTGCTTTTGTACAGAAAGGAAGGGAGAGAGATAGAGAGTTAGAAACATCGATGAGAGAGAGTCATCGATCAGCTGCCTCCTGCACACCCCCTACTGGGGATATGCCCACAACTAAGGTACATGCCCTTGACCGGAATCGAACCCGGGACCCTTCAGTCCCCAAGCCGACGCTCTATCCATTGAGCCAAACCGGTCTCGGCCCATTTTTTATTTTTATTGACTTTAGAGAGGAAGGGAGAGGGAGAGAGAAGGAGGGAGGAAGGGAGAAAGAGAGGAACATCAATGATGAGGATCATTGATTGGCTGCCTCCTACTGGGGATTGAGCCTGCAACCCAGGCATGTGCCTTGATCTGAATCCAACCCAGGACCCTTCAGCCCGCAGGCCAACGCTCTCTCCACTGAGCCAAACCGGCTAGGGCTAATATTTCCCCATCTTCCCTTCCTTCTCCTCTTCTAGTTCTGCCACTCCCACCTAGCTTAGATCCCCTCCTTCCATAGCGGGTCTAACTATAGACATCCCTTCAGCTAACTCTCTGGCCAGCATCACATTCCTCAATCCCTTGCCCTTCTGTAACTGGCCACAAACACCTCTGCCAATTCCTCATGAAATGTCAAACGCTGCCAAGGAAAATCATACGACTGTGTATGGCACCGGGACAGATTTCCAGTTTCCAATTTCAGCTGGGACTTCGGCACTCGGCTCCAGCATCCAATGACCTCCTCACTGCCAATCCTCTCTTCTCCGTCCCCTGCCCAACCCCTTCTGGCACTGCTCACCCATCCCTCCTTCTCAAAACCCTTCATTTGAGAGGATGAAAACTGGCAGCCTGGGGATCCTGCCCCAGACACGTTTTGTCTGGCTCTCAAAAGAGTTGGGCTTTTCCTTTTTTGTTGGACTTAGCTTGCCAGCATGGAAGACTCTGTAGGTTTCTGGCCTTCTCTTGAAAAAAAAAAAAAAAAAAAAAACTCCAAAAAAACTAAAGATTTTTTTAGGGGCTCATCCCTTTCCTAAACCCACTTTGCCTACCTGGATGCCTCAAGGCTTTGAGCTTGCTGGACAAATCACCCCACTCCCACATCCTGCCTTATTCCCTGGGTTTTTGAAAGATCCCCCCCCCAATTTTCATGGCCTGGGATCCCACTCTTCTCCCACCCACCTGTTAAGTCCCGGTGTTTCCAACGTTTCCTCCTTAGGAATTGTCCATTCCCACTACGTACCACCTATACACCTGAAGTCTCCACTCTATTTAAGAAGTTGGCAAACCTTCATCTGTCCCCCAACAATGTTTTAAACGTTTTTGGACCAAAAAAAAAAAAAAAAAAAAGCCAAAGGTATGAGATCCCATGCTCCCCACTTCTCTCAGCAGGGCCTTCCCGGGCTGCTGCTCCTGCATCCGTCACCCCATCCTCGGGGGAGCCCGCACGGCCCGGCAGCGGGCCGGAGGCCAGCGAGCGGCCGCGGACACGCACACGCCGGCCGGGCGGCGGCGACGCCGGTGCCCCCACAACATGCTTCCCTCCAACGGGGACCCCGGAGGGGCAGGTGGGCACACGGGCTCTCCGCGGGCCGCTCACCACTCACCTGGGCCGGGGCGGAGCCGCTCACCTGGGCCGGGGCGGGGCCGCCGGGGGCCGGGGCGGGGCCGCACCTGAGCTGCTCCAACCCGCGGCCGACCCGGCCTGGCTCCCGGGCAGCTGCTGACGCGGAGCCCGCGGTGGCCCGAGCGCCGGAGCCCCGCCCCCCGCCCCCCGCCCGCAGGCACTTCCGGGGCCGCTCTAGGCCGCGCGGAGGTCCTCGCGTCTCGGTGGTCCCGCCGCGCCAGGCGTTCGGGCGCGCTGCCGCTGCTGAGCTCCCAGCTCCAGCACAGGGATCAGGAGAGTCTCTCCTGTCGGACGGACGCAGTGTCTCTGGGCCGCCCTCCCGGAGTGAGTCCGGCTGGGAGGAGGGCAGAGCTGGGCAGGAGTGCAGGGGAGGAAACTGAGGCCGGGAAGGGCAGGCCGACTGCACGTGCCCTGAGGATGGGCGCAGCCAGGGGCCGCCAGGCGTGTGGGGTCCTCAAGAGAAGGAGAAGGGGATTCCAGAGGGAAGCCCATCACCTCCCATAGGCCCAGGAGCCCCGGGGATTCATCATCATCTCTTCCTGGTCCCGCCTGCACATCCAGCCCCGACGGAGACGGGAATGAGAAGGGCCCGCGGAGGACCCCCCCATACTCCCCGTAGAGGGCTGCGAGTGTTGGCTGCACCCTCTCTGGACTCAGGACATTTGAGGGGTGACCTCCAGGCATGAGACGCCCCCTACCTAGAGGAAGTGGGGGGGGAGGAAGGAAGGGGGTGGAAAGAGGGATGTGTTCTTGAACCCCCCACCCCACTCCCAGGCTCTCAGCTCTGCTTCTGATGGCAGGACGTGCCCCTCCCTCCCTCTGTGCTTCCTCCTGGGCCCACCTGCCTGTGGGAGAGCCTCCCTGGGGAGAGTGAGGGCAGAGGCCTCTCATGGGAGACCAATAGAACACGTGTTCCTGAGGGGGGGATGCTGCCCACTCAGCCAGCCCTGCCATTGGCCCACCGCCTTCACACCCTCCACCCTTGCCCTCAGGTGCCTCTGAGTGTCCCCCCACCCCCCCCCACACACAGCTGCCTCCCTGCTCCATCAAGGAGTAGGCAGGGACCGCCCCTCCCCTACCTAGCAGCCTGGGATCCTGGGGAACCCAGGTGTCACTCAGTGAGCATTGGACCACAACCAGCCCCGCACAGAGCTGGGAGTGGCGGGGCTGGTTCCTTTTTTCCCCCCTGGGGTCACAGGAAGGCCAAGCGACCAGTCTGAAAACCCAGGGGGCCCGTGGAGAGAGGCCGGGCCCTGTCCCAAGGGTCTCACGTGCTTCCTCTTATGCACCAATCCCCAGAATCCCTCCACTCTCCCCAACCCACCGCAGGCACTTTTTCATGTCAGTATTGACAAGTTGCATATTATTAGCCCATTTTACGGAGAAGGAAAACCAAGGCTCAGAGACAGTTCCAAGAGAGAGGCCCAAGGTCGGGGACAGACGTGGGAGACAGGAGGCATTCGTCCCACCGCCCCCCCACCCCTAGGGAATGTAACCGACGGAGCAGTAATAATCGGCGTCGTCCTCGGGCTGCACGGGGCTGATGATCAGGAGGCAGGCGTTTTGGGCTGCGTCTGTGGCTGCCGTGAAGCGGTCAGGGAGGTCCGGGGAGCGGCTCTGGTCCTCCTCTGAGCGGTAGTAGAGGAGGTAGCGGGGGGCGCTTCCCGCCCGCTGCTGGTACCAGGACACGCCATAGTCGCCCACGGCGGCGAGGCGGGGATTGAGCATGCAGGAGATCTGGGCCACTTGGCCTGGGAACACCAGCAGTGCGTCTGGCTGGGTCAGGACCGGCCGGGAGACTGGAAGAGACAGACCTGCTCAGGCCCCTGCTCTCCCACCTCTGCCTTAAGGAAGACGTGCTCAGACTCCCTAACCCAACAGCTCCTGTTCCTGGAGGGCTCGGGACCCGGTCCCGTGGGTGTGGCACAGGACACGGGGGACGGAGTGGGTGACTCCTACAGCCCCGTGAGTGCCACGTTCCCAGGATCTGTGTTCAGCTGAAGGCCTAAAGTTTATTTTTTATTTATTTATTTATTTTAAATATATTTTATTGATTTTGCACAGAGAGGAAGGGAGAGAGATAGTCAGAAACATGGATGAGAGAGAGTCATCGATCAGCTGCCTCCTGCACACCCCCCACCGGGGATATGCCCGCAACCAAGGCACATACCCCTGACCGGAATTGAACCCAGGTCCCTCAGTCCCCAAGCCGACACTCTATCCATTGAGCCAAACCGGTTTCGGCTGAAGGCCTAAAGTCTAAAAGGTGGGACTGGTGGCCCTGACCGGTTTGGCTCAGTGGATAGAGTGTCAGCCTGAGGACTCACACAAGGGTCCCAAGTTCGATTCCGGTCAAGAGCATGTGACTTGGTTGCGGGCACGTCCCCAGTAGGGGGTGTGCAGGAGGCAGCTGATTGATGTTTCTCTCTCATCGATGTTTCTAGCTCTCTATCCCTCTCCCTTCCTCCCTGTAAAAAAAAAAAAAAAAAATCAGCCAAAACCGCTTTGGCTCAGTGGATAGAGCGTTGGCCTGTGGACTGAAAGGTTCAGGGTTTGATTCCCGTCAAGGGCATGTACGTTGGTTGCAGGTACATCCCCAGTACGGGGTATGCAAGAGGCAGCTGATCGATGATTCTCTCTCATCGGTGTTTCTAACTCTCTATCTCTCTCTCTCTTTCTCTCTGTAAAAAAATCAATAAAATATATATTTCAAAAATCAATAAAATATATTTTTAAAAATAAATAATAAATAAAAGGTCGGACTGGTGGCCTCCGTTGCTCACACCCACCCCTTGCCCTGAAGATCCCTATCCCCTCAGTCACACTGGCTCTCCCAAACCCTGCCTACAGACTACCCACCCCCACAAAGCTTCTGGGCTGTCCCACCCACCAGCTCAGCCTCAAGCAACTGGATGCTGAGGACCTCCTTGGAATCAGGTTGTTTCTGAGGCCCCGTGAGGTAGGGATCAGCCCACACCAGCTTTTCCTGTGGAAAACTCCAAAGGCAACCAGCTCCAGCCCCTTCTCAGACCCTAAGGAGTCCAAGGTCAAAGGGACGCTGGTGATCGGGTCCATCAGAAATGGAGAAACTGAGGCCCACACAGAGAAGTGACTTGCCCCAGGTCTAGGGCACAGCCGGGCACAGCCAGCCCCGGGCAGCCAATTTCTCCCCTTCGCCTCGGTGCCCCTTCCAGAACCTCCCCCTGCTCGTCTCAACTTGCTTCTTTGCAGGGGGTCTTCTGGAGCGAGTTCTGTCCCCTAGCCCACCCTCCCACCCCCCGGGGAGCCAGGCCCAGGGCGAGCTCACCTGCCAGGAGGGATCCGATCAGAAGGAGGGCCAGGCGCCGCCAGGCCATGGCCGCTGCAGGCAGCCGGGCGGGCGCTGTTCTGTGGGGTGCGCTCCAGGTGCTTCAGGCACGGCCCGGAGGCTACTGGACCACAACAGGGCATGCAAATCAGCCCATTGATTGGTGGGGGAGGCAGTGGCTGGGGCCCAACTGCCGGGCCCCATCGCCCCAAATGTGAGAGTCCTGACCCCCCAGGGCCTTCTGAGAACAGGGGCCGACACACCCCTCTGCGCGTAGGCCATTTCTTCAGAGTCTGGCTGCAGCGCCCCCTGAGCTGCGGTCTGCAGGCCCCCGGCCCCCGGATAAGCGGGGTCCCCGGAATAAAGCGCCCTGCACTTTCCGATAAGCTTGGGAAACGCTGTCTGTTTCCACAGTGCGGATCCTGAGCACGTGCTCCTGCTGAGCCCTGGGATGGGTCATCGAACTTAATCCTCACCAGGGTCCTGTTCTCGCTCCCTGAGGATCATGCTTATTCAGAGGCAGGCTGAGCAGGCAAGCTTGGAGGAGGATCCTTCTCCTCCTGCCTAGTCCCCGGGCACCCAGAGCTGTGACTGCCTAACCATGGGGTGGGGGAGGGTGCAAGGCATTTCTAAAACCTTGGGGGAAAGGGAGCTGGCAAAGGTTGGGCACCCTGGCTGGAGGGGTCTGCTGGAGGGTTCTGCTGGAGGGATCTGCTGGGGCTCACGGAGCGGGGGCAGGAGACAGAACTGCAGAGAAGAGAAAGGGGAGGTGATGAGGGAGAAGGAAAGAGGCAAGATGATGGCTGAAACCGGTTTGGCTCAGCGGTAGAGCCTCAGTCTGCAGACTGAAAGGTCCCAGGGCATGTACATCGATTCCAGTCAAGGCCATGTACATTGGTTGCGGGCACATCCCCAGTAGGGGGTGTGCAAGAGGCAGCTGGTCGGTGTTTCTCTCTCATCGACGTTTCTAGCTTTCTATCTCTCTCCCTTCCTCTCTGTAAAAAAATCAATAAAATATATTAAAAAAAAGAAAAGAAAGAAAGAGGCAAGATGATGGGAGAAGGAGAGGGGGAGAGAAAGAGAAAGGCAGATGGAGAGGCAGAGACACTGTTCATATGAGAACACAGAGAAAGAAAGAGAAGCAGCCGAAACCAGTTGGCTCGGTTGGATCATTGACCTGCGGGCTAAAAAAAAAGGTCCTGGGTTCAATTCCAGTTGGGGGCACATACCTTGGTTGTGGGCACATCCCCAGTGGGAGATGTGCAGGAGGCAGCTGATCAATGATATCTCTCTCATTGATATTTTTGACTCTCTATCCCTCTCCCTTCCTCTCTGTAAAAAATCAATAAAATATATATTTTTTAAAAAACACAAACTCAAAACACTTAAAATGGTGCATGTTACTGTACATAAATTTTACCTCAATAAATTTAAAAAAAAGAAGGAAGCCTGGCAGGTGTGGCTCAGTGGTCACGGTTCGATTCCCGGTCAGGCATATGCCCAGGTTGCGTGCAGGAGGCAGCCAATTGATGATTCTCTCTCATGATGGATGTTTCTATCTCTCTCTCCCGCTCCTTCCTCTCTGAAATAAATAAAAACATAGTTTAAAAAAAAACCAAAACTGCCGAAACTAGTGGATAGTGGATAGAGCATCAGCCTGCGGACCGAAGGGTCCCAGGTTCGGTTCTGGTCAAGGGCATGTAACTGGGTTGCAGGCACATCCCCAATAGGAGGTGTGCAGGAGGCAGCTGGTCAATGTTTCTAGCTCTCTATCACTCTCCCTTCCTCTCTGTAAAAAATCAATAAAATATATTTTTTAAAAAAAAAAAAAAAAAGAAAGAAAAAAGAAAGAAAGAAAGAAAGAAAGAAAAGAAATAGCCCTAACTGGTTTGGCTCAGTGGATAGAGGGTCTGGCCTGTGGACTGAAAGGTCCCAGGTTCGATTCCGGTCAAGGGCATGTACCTTGGCTGCAGGCACATCCCCAATGGGGGGTGTGCAGGAGGCAGCTGGTCGATGTTTCTCTCTCATCGATGTTTCTTGCTCTCTCTCCCTCTCCCTTCCTCTCCGTAATAAATCAATAAAATACATTTTTAAAAATAAAGAAACAAGGACAGAGGGAAAGGGGAGACGGAATGAGGAGGAAGGCGGAGGGAAAGGAAAGAATGTGAGGCTTTGAGATGGAGGGGAGTCTGCAAGGTTGGCGAGGACCCCAAGCTTTGCCAGGCCCCCTGGCCAGCTGCCAGCTGCCAGCTCACAGGGCCAGAGCCCCACCCGCCGGGACCTCGCCCACTTTCAGTCTGGGCGCTGTTTCTACTTGTAGGAGAATGTGGTCTCCGGCCATCCCTGGAAACGGAGGCTCCAGCCCCACCACAGCCCTGCCTCAGCTCCCGTTTCCAGGAGACCGGGGGGAAGGCATTTCCTGCCCGGAGGTCTCGGCGGCTCCCAGGGCCATGGAGACCAGCGTGGAAGCCGGGAGGGCCTCTGTCCCCTCCCACTACTCTGCCCGGGCCAGCGCAAGGAAGAGGAGGCCAAGGGCCTGGTCACCGGCAGGAGCCCAGCCCCAAGGATGGCCAAGTAGCGACCTCAGCCTGAGTATCACCCGCGGATCCGCCCCACACACGGCACCTCCCAGCAGGGCCTGAGCCCTGACTAGATCTGAGCCCCAGGCCCTTCCTCAGCCGGCAGTCAGAGTACTGCCCTGCAGCCATGTTCATCACCGTGATGTTTGGGGGTAAGCGGGGTCCCCTGTCCCTGCAGATGGGTCAGGGAATGGTACCCTCAGCTTGCTTCCCTCTGCCCTGGGGAGGGGGGAGGCAGTGAGGGGGTGAGGGGGCTAGGGGTTCGGGGAAGAAGCTCCGTGAGGAAGCAGAGCTGGTTTCTGGAGGGGAAAACCCTGGCTGGGCACCCGGAAATTCACCCGCCCCGCTCCTAGGACACCGCCGTGCTACCATGGAGATGTTTTAAACCGACAGCTCCTCGGCGGTGGACTCAGCCAGTGGTCCTCCAGCTCAGGGTGCAGCAGGCTCCTGACGCTCCAGCCGCGGCGCAGGCTCCCGGCTCCCTGTGGGAGGCAGCCCGTGGGGGGAGGGCGGCCGGTGCAGGCGGCATGAGCTGTGCACCCATCACTGACCTCTCCGGAGATGGGTGGGGGTGGGGTTCCATCCGGGTCCCTGCTCCGGTTAAGAGATGGGAGAACCACTCTGCTGTACACCTGAAACTAACCCAAAATAATGATGAATGTAAACTCTAATTGAAAAGAAAAGCCCTAGCTGGTCTGGCTCAGTGGATAGAGCGTGGGCCTGTGGATCGAAAGGTCCCGGGGTTCGATTCCAGTCAAGGGCACATGCCCGGTTCGTGGGCTTGATCCCCAGTAGGGGGCGTGCAGGAGGCAGCCAATCAATGATTCTCTCTCATCATTGATGTTTCTTTTTTTTCTTTCTTTTTAATATATTTTATGGATTTTTTTACAGAGAGGAAGGGAGAGAGATAGAGAGCTAGAAACGTCGATGAGAGAGAGTCATCGATCAGCTGCCTCTTGCACACCCCCTACCGGGATATGCCCGCAACCAAGGTAAATGCCCTTGACTGGAATCGACCGCAGACCGACGCTCTACCACTGAGCCAAACCGGTTTCAGCTCATCATTGATGTTTCTATCTTTCTCTCTACCTTCCTTTCTGAAATCAATAATATATATATTTAATATATAATATATATATATTAAAAGTAACTGCTTAGTGGGCATGTTATTTATTTGGGGGGTGAAATATTTTAGGAATAGATAAGCAGACTGGTGTGGCTCACTGGTTGGCGCACTGTCCCACACACCAGGAGACTGAGACAGCGTGATTCCCAGTCAGGGCTCCTGCCTAGGCTTCGGGTCCCATCTCCAGTCTGAGCGCACGCGGGAGGCAGCCCATCCATGTCTCTCTCCTAGGTCGATGCTTCTCTTCCTTTCTCTCTCTCCTTTCCCCTCTCTCTAAAATCTGTAAGACATATTCTCACATGAGGTTTAAAAAACCCCACATGCAACAGCAGTGATGATCGCACAACTCTGTGAATGTGCTAAATGCCACTGAATCGTCGTTTGGTTACAATGGTGGATTTAATACGATGTAAATTTTTTATCTCAATAAAACAAATCACTTAAACAAGAGAGAGAGAGAGAGCGAGAGAGTGAGCCCTAACTGGTTTGGCTCAGTGGATAGAGTGTAGGCCTGCCCACTGAAGGGTCCCAGGTTCAATTCCAGTCCAGGGCATGTTCCCCAGTAGGAGGTGTGCAGGAGGCAGCTGATCGATATTTCTCTCTCATCCATGTTTCTAACACTCTACCCCTCTTCTTTCCCCTTTGTAAAAAATCAATAAAATATATATTTTAAAAGAGAGACAGAGAAATGGGGGGGAGGGGTCAGAGGGTCCCAGAGTAGGGGAACATAGAGGGTCCCAGAGTGGGGGAACTTAGAGGGTCCCACTCACTCACCTCTGCCCCTCCTCCGCAGCTGGCTGCCGGGAGCTGGTGAACCCGCGGTGCAGCCCGGTGACTCTCACCGCCCACCTGCGGCAGAGGGGGCAGGCGCCTCCCGACGGTGAGGGCCAAGGAGGGGTGATGAGGTGGGGGCCTAGGGCTGGGTGCCAGCCATGGGTGCCAGCCCCGCCCTGCCTCCCTCCCTGCCCTCCCAGCAACCATCGCCCTCCTGGCTGAGGATGGGCACCTGGTGAGTCTGGGCGATGGCCTGGAGGAGGGGCCGTCCCAGGCCCCCCCCGCAGGCAGCCCCCCGCTGCTGCAGGAGCGCGGCACCTACGTCCTCGTGCAGATCATCCGTAAGTGGGGCCTGCGGCCTGCTCCCCTCCCCCTGCAGTTAGGCTGGAACGAAAGAGGGGGACCACCCAAGGCCCGGCCCAGCTCCCCACATTGGCCCAGACTTAGCCCTGAACCCAGCCTGAGCCGGGGAGAAGTAGGGGCCAGGCGGGAGCCATTCCTCCTCCGCCCACAGGCGGGGAGGGGGGGGCCCCCACGCGCTATGAGTCCCTGCTGGAGGACCTGGAGGGCCGCTGTCCGGAGCTGGCCGGTGAGTGTCATGGCAGAGCCCTGAGGGGCGGGGCGGGGCGAAAGGGGAGGAGCATCTTCTTCCAGCCTGACAGGCAGGGCTTCCTGGGCCTCAGAGGTGCTGCGCGGCCTGTCCGGCCTCCCCCCGCTGGACAACGGCCGGAGGAGGCGCACCGGCACCCGCACCGGCACCCGGCGTGGCCACCAGGACCCAGGCCGTCCGTCAAGGTCCCAACGGCTGGGCTCCCTGCTGCCCAGGCCCCGCTAGCTGGGGCCAGACGCCGGGTAAGGGAGAGACACGGGTACCTGGGGGGACATGCGCACCCAGAAGGGGGACAGACAGACACCCATGTCCTGAGAGCGGTGAACAGGCTCCCCACTCTCAACCCCCATCACATGAAAGGTGGGACGCAGTGTGCCCGGAGGCGGGCACCCACCACCCCACGGGAGTGGGAGTGCCCAAGGGCAAGGACATCCTCAGTGCCCAGGGGATGGGGCCTGGGACTGGCATTCACGAAAGGCTGGACGCAGAGCTGCCGAACGAACTCCCAGAAGGCAGTAGCACAGCACGCGGGACGGGGCGCGTGCTCCCCTGTCCCAGCAGCCCCGTGATGGCGGGCATACCACACCCTAGAGGCCCCGCTAGGCCCAGATCCCAGGGGGCTGGCCGCGACCTCTGCCTTGGTTACTCAGGCCCAGGCAGACAGCGGCCGGGCAGCATGCCTCTCAGGAAGTCTGGGATGACGGAGTTGTATCAGCCAGAGGAGCGAGATCACAGACAGGCTGCGCTTCCTGGGCCCCTCAGGTGTGGGTGCAGAGACAAGGAAGGTGGAGGGCCGGCCCTGGCTGGTATGGCTCAGTGGATAGAGCGTTGGTCTGTGAACGGAAGGGTGTCCCCCCCCCCCTTCAATTCGGGTCAAGGGCACATGCCCGGGTTGTGGGCTCGATCACCCCCAGTAGGGGGCATGCAGGAGGCAGCCAGTCAATGATTCTCTCTCATCATGGATGTCTCTATCCTTCTCCGTTCCTCTCTGAACAATAAAATATATTTAAAAATAAAATTTTAAAAAAGGTCAGGGGGGTGGGGGGAGGGTAGGAATCCCTAGGAGAGTAGACGACTGGGAATTCCAGCTCCCGGAGTCAGACACCTTTAAGTCACCTGCCAATGCCTCACTGCGCTGACGGCTCAGGGCTGCGGGGTTACAGCCGGGCTCCTCCTTCCACGCAGGAGGCGGTGTGTGAATCATCCCCCCCACCCCCCCACCACCACCACTTCAACCACCGCGCTCCCGGGCAGACCGGCCAGTGAGATGGCACACAGCGGGCTCTGGTCTAAGATAAACTTTTAATTGCACATTTGTGTCTCGGGTCATCTATGGGGGGTGAGCTACGTGGGTACATTCTGGCGTTTTGGTCTGGCTGTCGGTGAAGGGGTGGAGTTGAGTGCAGAGCTGGACCCCAATCTGCTCCAATCCGCACCACTGTGCCCCCTGGTCTCTTCAGGGCAAGGAGCTCAGACCTGTGGAGGGGGGAAGTGGCACGGACCGGTGGTCAGCCCAAAGGCAGAGGGAGAGGGGATGTCCCTCACGGGCTCCCCCCCAAACCCCCCACCCCGGGGACGGGGGCTGCTGGCTCGCTCACCATGGTTGTACTTGCACTGCTTCAGGGCCTCGCTGAAGCCCTCACACAGGGTCAGGTCCCTCTGCGTGGTGGAGCAGTCCAGGAACTGCTGGATCTCATAGGCACAGGGCCCCAGCTGGGAGGTGGTACGGGCAGGGGCCTGTGGTGGGTGGCAGCGCAGGAGGCAGCAAGGTCAGCTCAAGGTTGGTCATGAGAAGTGGGTTCCAAAGCTGGGTGCCCCCTCCCCCTCCCCACAACCCCAGCCCGGGAGCCCCAAAGCTCCAGGCAGGCTGACCGGCCCATCCGTTAGACAGGGTGAGCCCCACAGCCCTCTCGGAGCCACTCGGCTGACGCTAGACAGCGTCACCCTGCTGCCAGGTAGGGGCATGTGGGGCAGGTGGGAGGGGCAGGAGAAGTATCTCGAAAAGCCTGGTGAGTATGAGCCCCACCCCCATAAGTTCTAGCAATTTCCCGGCTCAGCCAGGCCGATCCTCGTGACCCCTGACCCTGCCATGAAATCTGCATTTGGCTCAGGGCTGGTGGGGTGCCCAGTGGGTGACGGGTCAGCAGGGAGCAGGCCCCAGAGTCACCATCAGACAGCACCTGACGTGGTATGGGGAGAGGGAAGACTTGGGAATTTCCACATCCCTCCTTTGACCGGTGTCTGGTGACCTTGGGCCCTAGCGTCACGAGGTTTCCCCATTCCTAAAGGGCCAGTTGGCACCTGTCCCTGGGCGTCCAGGGACCTTGGCCTTGGGGGGAGGGTCTGGGAGAGCCAGCCTATGAGCCAAAGAAGGGCGACAGCGGAGTGAGAAATAGGAACCTGGTTGGGCAAAGTCCTGGGCCTGAGGCAGCGCAGGAAAATGCCCGGACACAACTCGGTGGAAATTCCAGCTGCCTCCCTGCTCTGCGGCCTTCAGAGAGGTGGGCCTCAGTTTCTCCGGGGGCAGGGGAGGGGAACCCCAATGCTCACCTGCTGAACAGCAGGCTGGGCTGGCTCCGAGCTCCCCCCGCTGAAGGCTCCGGTCAGGGCGCTGCCCATGACATGCCCGACGGCCGAGCCCACGGCCACCCCGGCGGCCGTGGATGCCATCTGCGCCATCAAGCCCGGCTGGCCCGACGGGGCGGGCGCCGGCGCGGCGGCCGAGGGCGGAGGGTGGGCGGGCGGGTGGGCGGCATGTGCGGCGGGGCGGCTGCGGGGGGAGGAGACGCGGGGTTAATCCTGGCCCGAGCCCAGGCCAGGGGGCCCGGAGGGCCCTGCAGCCCCTGGACCTGGCCCCCTTCCCTCCTCCGTAGGGTGGGTGACACCGTCTTAAAGACACGTGGTCGCGGCATCCCCTCGCCCCCACCCCACCCGCACCCCCGCTAAGATGGCGCAGGCGTCCCCAAGGTCACGCCGTCGCGCCCTTGGAGAGCACGCGATCCCCAGCCTCCTCCTCCTCCTCCTCCTCCTCCAGGGGCGCCTCCCGGGCCCCTCTCACCTGGCCGGCCGGGCGGCCGCGCTGCGGCTCCCTCGGGGCATGGTCGTGGCGGGAGGACTCGGCAAAGCTGACCAGAGACCGCAACGCGGGTGGCAATTCTGTCTCCGCGGCTGGCGCGGCACCGCGGGTCACTGCCGCGCGCGAGGGGCGGGGCCTCGGTGAGACACGCCCCTGGTGGGCGGGGCAGGTGGCCCTCTGGGACACGCCCCAGTGGGCGGAGCGGGGCGGGCGGTGGCACCTCGCTCCCGGGAGCTCGGGCTCACCTCCTGCAGCCTGGCCCCCGGCTCTCCGCGGCCGTTTCAGCTGGAAACCCGGCTCTGCGCCCTCCCTGCGCCTGTCCCGAGCTGTGTGCGCCCCGGGGACCGGCGCCAATGTCGCCGGGCGCAGAGGGGTTTCGCGGGGCGATCGCGAGGCGCAGGGAGCGGAGTTGGGTGCTGTCCCGTGCCAGGCGGAGGACGCAGGGGGAGAGGCGAGCGGGGGAGGCCCGCCTGGGAGCGGGCACGGGGCGCCAGACGGTTTGCGGACTTCTGTGCGGTCCCAGGGTCCCGGGGGTGGAGGTGGAGGTCGAATTAGAGCTGCGAAGAGGTGCGGGTGTGTGTGTGGGGGAGTTGGGAGGTGGAGAAGGCCTAGTAGGACCCGAATCCAGAAACCCCGCCAGGGGGCGTCCGGAACCCGTCTTCGACTCTTTCCTGGCCAAAATGCACGCCAGGCACGGGCAGCCTAGGACAACAATCATGGATCGGCTGCTTCCTGCTCGTCCCTCACTAGGGATGGAGCCTGAAACCATGTGCCCTTGACTGGAATTGAACCTGGGATGCTCTATCCACTGAGCGAAACCAGCTAGGGCAGAGCTGACATGCCAGTCCTGGTCCAGCCCCTACTCCTTTGCTCCTGCCGTCCCTGCCCACCTGTTCCAATATGCCAAATGGGCTCCTCCTTCAAGGCTTAGCAGGGTCCTCCTCTGGCAGGGAGCCCTCAGTGACCAGACCACCTTACTGAGTGCATGGTTAGCTTGTAACCATGCCCCCCGCACCTCCCTGGACCTGCCCTGCAGGTGGCTGCTACTTCCGCTCTCATGAATGGTGGACTTCAGGCTCCCAAATGCCCTGGAGACCACTTAATAAACGTTTTTATTGAAACAGTTACCTTTTCATGCCTATCAGGGAAATGTACAATTCTCTCACCAAATCCATGATTTCTTGACCAATATTGCTAAGAAGGAGGCTGAAGTATTCCAATTTTTAAGAATTTTTTCTTTTATATATTTTATTGATTTCCCACAGAGAGGAAGAGAGAGGGATAGAGAGCTAGAAACATTGATGAGAGAGAATCATCGATCAGCTGCCTCCTGCACCCCCCCACCCTCACTGGGGATGTGCCCACAACCAAGGCACATGCCCCTGACTGGAATCTAACCTGGAACCCTTCAGTCCGCAGGCTGACGCTCCATCCACTGAGCCAAACCGGTCCCAGCAAGTATTTCAATTTTTAAAAGTTGAGTCACTTGAAACAAAAGCTTCTTAACCGTTAGGACGTAGTAAAACGCTCTGCTGTCAGCCACCTCCTTGTCCTCTAGGCGTCGCTGTGGAGCCTTCCTGGGGAAGCTGTGAAGGCTCCCAGGGGGCTGGCACCAGGACCCAGGGTTCAATCCACCAATCAATCTGCTTGTCCTCTGCTCCCTCCCGGCCTCCTCCCCTCCCCAGGCCTTAGGCTGGGAGCCCACAGCCTCACCGTGTGACAGCCGGGACCCTGCCCACCAGGACAAAAGCCACCGCCTGCTTTTTGGCTCAGCGGTGCTGCCGGGATGGAGCAGGCAGCCTGGTGCGATGGTAAGGCCTGGTCATCACGGGGAGCTGAAGACCAGCCAGCCCCTTCCACACTGGTATGAAGAACCCTTAGTGTCCAGATCGATAGATCGATATAAATTGTCTATGTCCCATAGCTGGGGGGGCATGGCTGGTCTCCATAAGCCTCAGTTTTCCTTGGGACACATTTCTTTTTAAAAAAAAATATATATTTTATTGATTTTTTACAGAGAGGAAGGGAGGGGGATAGAGAGTTAGAAACATCCATCAGCTGCCTCTTGCACGCTCCCCCCTGAGGATGTGCCCGAAACCAAGGTACATGCCCTTGACGGGAATCGAACCCGGGACCTTTCAGTCGGCAGGCTGACGCTCTATCCACTGAGCTAAACCTGTTTCGGTCCTGGGCCACATTTCATTGCTCCTTTTCTCAGCAAGGCTCCGTGTAGGGACTTGCCCGTGGGTACAACCACCTGTCGCAGGCTCCCGGGAGCTCAGAGGCCAGGCCACCAGGGAGACCTGCCGGGGATGCGCCTCCCAAAGACCGGGGTAGGGACCAGGAGGCAAGCGTGCACCTCTCGACTCCTCTCTGACTCCCCGATGCACATTGTGGGGAAACTGAGGCCCGGAGCAAGTACCCCTTGGCCAGGGTCACCCAGCCCCAGGCCGACTCAGCCCACAGGCTCAGCCCGCCCCCTGGTTAGTCCGGGGAAGGGAGGGGGTGTCTCCGGGGCCCCAGGCCCCTTACCCGGGGCCGGCAGCTCCCTCTCCACCTCCCCCAGCCGGGCGGGCGGCGGGGCGCGCTGGGAACAAAAGGCGCGGGGGGCGGGGCGGGGGCGGGGCGCGGGCTATAAGGGGCGGCGGCCGGAGCGGCCCAGCAGGCCCAGCAGCCCCGGGGCGGATGGCTCGGGCCACTCGGCTCCTCCGCGGCGCGGCCCCGCGCGCCCTCCTGCTGCCGCTGCTGCTGCTGCTCCTGCCGCCGCCGCCGCTGGCGGGGGCCCCGCGGCCGCCGGTGAGTGCCCGCCCCCGCCGCCGGCCGCCCGCTCCGGCCAGGGGTGCCCCGGGCACGCGGGCCGGGCCCGGAGACCGAGCTGGACCCACGGGGCGCCCCGGTGACCCACCCCTCACCCCCCCGGAGCAGCCCGTTATCCAAACCCTCTCCTGGGTCCCCTGCGGGCGGGATAGTGAGCTGCCCGTCCCAGGAGGTGTGCAAGTGGAGCGTGCATGGGGATCCCGCCTCGGGGCTGCTGGCGAGGCGGGACTCGGCGCTGGACACACGCCCCCTGGCAGCGTGGGAACCCGCTCCTCGGCGCCCCAGCCCCAGCCGCAGGTGTTGGGGTGTGCCCGGGGCAGCCGCAGAGGGGCGGGGTCACGGGCCACTCTATCAGGGACAAAGCCGAGCAGGTCCCAGGCTGGTGTCAGCCTCTAGGCGTGTGGCAGGTGAGCAGCGGGCTGGAGGATTCAGGAAGAACTGGGGGCACTGGTGTCTGAGCCTAGGCACCTGCCGGTGGCAGGCTTGGGAGCCTGAGCATGAGAGCCGCAGTGTGTGTGCAGGACTGAGAGAAAGTGAGGCAGGAGCGGGGCCAAGGGGGGAGAATTGAGAACCTCAGGGGGCAAAGGGGTGGGAGAGCAAGGGAAGAGGGGGGGATGTGTGAGCTAAAGAAGCGAGTCCATGTGAGAGAGAAGAGGAGGGCCAGTCCTGGGGGGGGTGGGGGGGAGACACACACAGCCTGCATGTGCCCAGAAAGCTGAATGCTCCCCTCAAGCTGAGGCTTTGAGGGACCAGTGACAGGGGTGGCCAGGCAGAGCCTGGAGTCAGAGCCTGGGCACCTGCAGGCTCTGGCTGCATCCCACCCCCGCTGACAGGGTAGCCATCCAGTCAGGCAGGTAGGAAACCACGAGGAGGAGGTGTGCTAAGCAGGAGTGTGGCCTGGTGAGGAGGGAAGTCTGACCAGGCTGGGCCCCTCTGTCCAGCACGCCCCCCGCCCCCAGCTCTGCCCTGGCCAGCCTTGCCCTCGCTGGCTGAGGAGATGGGATGCATTGGGCAGGGTGAGTGTGAGGCACCTCAGTCTGGAAGCTTCGCCTCTTCCCCAGCCACTCCCAGCCCCCTAGATCTTGGGGCAGTTGAACCCAGGGGTTCAGAAATGGGCGAGATCTGGGCTTGAACCAGGTGACTCGCGGTGAGCCCTCTTGTGCCTCTGAACCCCACTCTCCCAGTCTTGCGCGAAGCGGGTGAGAGGTCACCGTGCCCACTGGGTATTGATCACTTTGAGGAGTGGGACAGCCGGGCACTCTGGAGACATTCCGTCACCTGGAGCTGTGGATGTTTGCGCAGGGTCAGTCGGGGCCAGGCCTGAGCCGGGCTGTTGCCTGTCCCTGCAGATATGCAGAGAGCATTTGGGGTCGCCCCCGATGTGTTTATCCGCAGGCCGCTGTTGGCAGGGCCAGGGAAGCTATGTAAATATTTATCCATCGCAGCTCAGCCGCTTTCAGAGCTGATGAAAGCCCCGAAGCCCCTGGGACCTGGGGGGCGGGGGGGCGGGGGGCAGGGGGGTGAGAAGGAGAAGATTAGGGTGCAGCATCAGGGAGAAGACGGACCTGCCTGCCCACTGGCTGTGTGACCTGGCCAGGTTGCTTGGCCTCTCTGAGCTAAATAGAACGGCGTGGTGATGCTTCCCTGTCCCCCTCACCGCCTCCTGGCAGGGTCACCTCCTGCCAACAGCAGACGGCACAGCGGTGGTTAATGATCTCTGCTGGGCCAGGAGCAAACTGAGGCCCATGGAGGGGCTCCGCTCGCCTGGCTCTACCCAGCAGCCTCCTAGTCTGGGGTCCTCCTTTATCTCCCCTCTACCGGACGCCTCCCGTTTTCCCGATTGGAAGTTGTCCCGGAGGCTGACCTTGAGCCTCTGAGCGCAGCCAAGAGATTGAGTCAGCCGGAGGAGAAATTCCTCGAGGATGTTTGAGGCTGTGGTTTGGTGCCCGCCGCCGGCGGACGGGGTGAGCGAGCTGGACTCCCGGCACACAGGCGGGCCACGGGCGGATGCCGGCGCAGGAGGAGGGGGCGCACCAAACGCTTCTCAGCAACGTGGGGTTTGGAGACGGGCCGAGAGCTAAGGGGGTACAAGGAGAGCTGGGGAGGTGGGCAAGGTTGAGTTCTGGATCTAGGACCAGCTCTTGCCGCACTTGCTGTGTGACCCTGGGTAAAGTCCTTGACCTCTCTGGGCTCTGGAAAAGGCTTGCTTGATCCCTGACCCCCCAGGGCCCAGCACTCT
The DNA here is from genome assembly GCA_036971965.1 of Nyctalus aviator. Lineage (NCBI taxonomy): Eukaryota > Metazoa > Chordata > Mammalia > Chiroptera > Vespertilionidae > Nyctalus > Nyctalus aviator. Next base: position 8,883,931 of record CM072939.1, on the reverse strand, counting down.
GCTCTCTGCATCCCAGCAGCCCCGGGAAGACCAGCCTGCCCACCTGAGGAATCAGTGGGCTGCCTAGGGCCAGGCCTCACAGCCAAGCCCTGTGGGCCCGGGCCAGGAAGGACTCGGAGAGGTGCAGTGTGGGAGGTCAGCGGGGCAGGGAGTCTGCGTCCCATCCCAGGAATGGGGGGGAAAGAGGCCAAGAGCTCTTAAGTGATGGGCTTCCCCAAAAAGATCCTACTGTCTGGAGTCCCTCTTTCTAGAGCCTTCTGCTCACTCTCTTTCCAAGGCCCATGACGGCCACACAGAGAGGGAGCGGGAGGGAGGCCTTTGCCTGTGGGGAGACCCTGCAGAGGTCACTCTTCTTCTCCGGGTTTGCAAGCTCCCTTCTTTTCTTTTTCTTTATATATTTTATTGATTTTGTACAGAGAAGAAGGGAGAGAGATAGTTAGAAACATCGATGAGAGAGTCATTGATCAGCTGCCTCTTGTACACCCCCTACTGGGGATATGCCTGCAACCAAGGTACATGCCCTTGACCGGAATCGAACCCGGGACCCTTCAGTCCCCAAGCCGACGCTCTATCCATTGAGCCAAACCGGTCTCGGCTGCAAGCTCCCTTCTGACTGCAACCCCCCGTTTCACGATGGAAAGCCGGAGACTCTGGGGGAGCCGATGCCAGGTAGGGGGTGGGGCGCCGGGGAATTGGGTGACGGCAGGTCCCCAGGTGTCGGACTGGAGGGCTCCCAGAGGCAAGGAGCGGAGCCAGGGAAGACGCCATGCCAGGGGCTGCAGTTACAGAAGGAGGTCGTGCTGCCCGTGGCCATGGCACTGTTCCCGTTGGGTAGCTGGGGAAATCGAGGCTAAGAGAGGACAGTGACCTGCCCAGGCCCGCTCTGTCCCGGGCTGCTGTGGCCTAGAACGGGGTCTTGTGAATCTCAGTCTGTGGCTCCTTCTACTGCACTGAGAGTACAGTCTCTGGGGGTGGACTTGGAAGAGAGAGAGAGAGAGAGAGAGAGATTCCTGCCCAGGGGCATACACAGAGCTGGCCACACCCTTCCTAGGGAGGGTCCTTTACCCCAGCCCCGGGGTGGTGAAGGAAACTGTACCCTGAAAGTCAAGGGCGTGGTGTGGGGAGGGGCAGGGGCAGGCCGTCATGGCTGCTCACACAAACCTGGGTCCGCATCCTCCGTGTGAGACCTTGCACATGTATCATCCCCGTCTTATGGGAGGAGCGGGAGGTCCAATGAGCCCGCCTGCAAGGTGCCGGGGAAGTAGTGGGTGCTTACTATGTTCCCACGCCTTCTCTTCCTCACCAAGGCGAGGCCCCTGGGTCCCTCCTCCAGGAGAGGGGTGACTCCAGCCCCAAGAACAGGAAGGGCGGGCTGCTGTCTGCCAGCCGTTACTGGGGCAGATCGCTGAGCTTCTTTGGGCTCCCCTTCCTCGTCTGAGAAATGGGCGTGATGAAGGTGGGGTTGGTGAGCGGCCCCAGCATGGCCTGAGAGCATGCCCGTGGAGCTGTGGGCAGGCACCTGGCCTCCATACAGGTGAACTGCAACAGTGATGAGTACTTAATGGCAGGAAGCCCAGTATGGGATGGTACCCACAACCCAGGAACCAACAACCATTTATTATTTTTTATTTTTATATTTTATTGATATTTTACAGAGAGGAAGGGAGAGGGACAGAGAACTAGAAACATCGATGAGAGAGAAACACCGATCAGCCGCCTCCCGCACACTCCCCACCGGGAATGTGCCCGCAACCAAAGGCACATGCCCTTGACGGGAATCGAACCTGGGACCCTTCAGCCTGCAGGCCGACGCTCTATCCACTGAGCCAAACCGGTTCTGGCAGGAACCAACCATTTAATAAGCAAGCTCAGATCGAGGGAAAACTGGTCCTGGGCCCCACATACCAAGTAGCCCCATAGCCGCCTGCCTAGGGGTTCGGAAGACGCCTTCATAGTGGGGAATTCTGGGGGGTTGAGTCTGGGCGGCTCTGGGGCGTTGAGTTGTTGGTGGCTCCATAACTGGGAGCTCGAGGGAGGGGGTGAGGATGCTGATCAGGAGCCCGGGGCCTGGGAGAGCTGCCAGAGGCCGAGGCCAAGGCTGAGGGCGGGGCCTGGGCGGCGCGGCTCCCACCCCAAATATGGCGGTGGGGAGGCCACGGCTGCCCAGACCAGACGGCCACCGGGTATCTCAGCAAACAGCGCCACGCGCCTCTCCTCCGGCTTTGCAGGGTCCGCAGCCAGCGTCCTCACCTGGCCCCGCCACGGCCTCGCTGGAGGGCTTCACGGGGTCTCCCAGCCTTTCAGAGCTTCCGCTTTTTATAGAACTCCATAGAACTTTCTCATGAACCCTGGGACTTCCAGAGGGTGGTAGCTCCAGGTCAGAATCACCTGGGGCTCTGGCTGGGGCTGGACAGCTGGCAACTGCTTCCTCTCTCTCTCTCTCTCTCTCTCTCTCTCTCTCACACACACACACACACACACACACTCAGGCATGGAGGGGGCAGGCAGACCACAGCTAGCCCTGCTGTGCACCCAGCCCTGGGTGCCGGGCCCCAGGCTGTGCGCTTTAAATGCATGACCTTGGCTCATCCTCAGACCAACACGATGGGGAGGAATTAGCCCCATTTGTCAGGTGAGCAAATCGAGGCAGAGCTGCAGCCCCTCCACACGTGTCTGCGGTGGGAGTCTGGTCAGGGGTAGCTTACGTGACGTGGGGGCTGGGGCTGGAAGGGAGGGGACTCCGGAAGAAAGGGAGGTAGATGGCATTTGCAGGGGCAGGGGGGTAGGGTGATGGGGGGAGAAGCGGGGGGGGGGGAAAGCAGGAGGCACTGCCTGTCCTCTCCTCAGAGCGTTGTGGGGTCTATTGCTGGGGTTGAGGAGAGGATAGTCTCTGTGCCAGCACTCAGACCTCATCAGCCCAAATGGCCGGAGCAGGTGGCAGGCAGTTCCGGGCCCTTCCAGGCCGGAATGGCAGGAAACCAGTCCGCTCATGCTGAAGGGCCTGCAGGGCGACCGCGAGACGCAGCGGCCTGGGGCTGAGTGTGGGGCTGACAGCCCACAGCCCTAACAGGGAGCCATGAGGAGTAGAGGCCTGACCTGCCCCCGCCCTCCCCCCCATCCCCTCTCTCCTGCCCAGGACGCCCACCACCGCCGCCTGCTGAGGAGGGGGCCGCAGGCCTGGCATGGAGCTCCCCCCAGCAGCCTGGCACCTGTCCCCGCTGCACAGGAGGCTCCTCGTCCCGCCGGGGGCCCCCGGCCGCCCCGCTGCGGCGTGCCTGACCCGCCCGATGGGCTGAGTGCCCGCAACAGACGGAAGCGGTTCGTGCTGTCGGGTGGGCGCTGGGAGAAGACGGACCTCACCTACAGGTAGGGCCCTCCGCCATGAGCGAAAGCTAGAACACTGTGAGTGTCTGTGTGTGTGTCTCCCCCCCGCCCCCCCCAACGCCTGCTTCGGGAGGCACGCTAGCTATCTGTGGCTAACAAACCTGTCTGTCCACTGGCCCCTGAGCCAGCCATGGGCCAACACTCCTGAACCCCAGCTTAGCGGCACAGGGACAGAGCTCGGTCAGCCCGTGGCTGGCCGCCCCGCAGACCTGCTGGCGCACAGCTCTCAGGGTACAGGCAGCTTCTGTGGGCGCCTGCTAAGGGCCAGGCCCCAGGGCTCCATGGGAAATGAGGCGGCCACAACCTGTCCTCTGGGGGAGCTTGGCATTGACCTTGTTGTGGTTCCAATCTAGCACCCTGATTCAGGATCCATGCAGGTGGGGGGGCAGGGCTGAGGGGACAGACAGGTAACAGCTCAGGTGACCTGAGGCCCCTGGGAGTGAGGCAGAAGCTGGGACATCTGCCTCGTGCAGACGGGGACTTGTTTGGGGAGGGAAGGCACACGGAGACCACTGCGGTACCACGTGACTGCTGGGGGAACCTCAGAAATGTCACAGGTGGGAACTGGGAACTGCGAGGGGGGCAGGTCAAAGGGTCAAGTTCACCCCCACAGTGAGCAAGCAGCACAGTCAGGTCTACAGGTGTGTCTGGGGGCCCCCGGGTCCCGTGTTCGTCCCAGTGAATGCGGACACCTGTGTGCGCCAAGGACAGAAACCCACATGCGTGCACCACGCCTGCAGCTCACCCGGCCTGTGTCCTGTGTCCTGCCACCCCCGCTGAGCGATGCTGGCCCAGTAGCCACCAGGGGCTGCCCCCGCCCTGAGTGAGGCCCAGGCTTCCCCTCTTCCTCCTCCCAGGATCCTCCGGTACCCGTGGCAGCTGGTGCGGGAGCAGGTGCAGCGGACGATGGCAGAGGCCCTGAAGGTGTGGAGCGACGTGACCCCGCTCACCTTCACCGAAGTGCATGAGGGCCGCGCGGACATCATGATCGACTTCACCAGGTACACCGGGGGCCTGGAGCCCCGCCGGGGACAGCCCCCGCTGCCAACAGCTGCCGACTCTGCACCCCCCTCCCGTCCTCCCCTCCCCCCGCGCGTCCCCTCCCTGTCCCTGACGCAGGTACTGGCACGGGGACGACCTGCCGTTCGACGGGCCCGGGGGTGTCCTGGCCCACGCCTTCTTCCCCAAGACCAACCGGGAAGGGGACGTCCACTTCGACTACGATGAGACCTGGACTATCGGGGACGACCAGGGTACGGCCCGGGGACCGTTTTTTTTGCAGGACGGGCAGCTGACGATCGGAGAGGACGGGGAAACCCTCCGAGTTCCCCCGCTGCAGGAGGCCATTTCCCTTTTCCAGGCACCGACCTCCTGCTCGTGGCAGCCCACGAATTCGGCCACGTGCTCGGGTTACAGCACACGACGGCTGCCAAGGCCCTGATGGCCCCCTTCTACACCTTCGGCTACCCGCCGGGCCTCAGCCCGGACGACCGCAGGGGCGTCCAGCACCTGTACGGCCGGCCCCGGCCGCCCCCCAGCGCCAGGCCCCCGGCGCCGGGCCCCCGGGGCGGGGTGGACACCAACAGGCCCCGGCCGCCCCCCAGCTCCAGGCCCCCGGCTCCGGGCCTCCGGGGCGGGGTGGACACCAACAGGCCCCGGCCGCCCCCCAGCGCCAGGCCCCCGGCTCTGGACCCCCGGGCTGGGGTGGACACCAACGAGATCACGCCGCTGGAGGTGAGGGGCCGGAGGGCGGGGAGGCGGGAAGTGAGGCCCTGCGCCAGCTCCTCCAACCCCTGGCCTCTGTGGCTCCAACGTGGACCCTCTCCATGCCAGCCGGAAGCCCCGCCGGACGCCTGCGAGGTCGCCTTCGACGCGGCGGCCACCATCCGCGGCGAGCTCTTCTTCTTCAAGGCCGGCTTCGTGTGGCGGCTGCGCGGCGGCCGGCTGCAGCCTGGCTACCCCGCGCTGGCCTCTCGCCACTGGCAGGGGCTGCCCAGCCCCGTGGACGCCGCCTTCGAGGACGCCCGGGGCCACATCTGGTTCTTCCAGGGTGAGCGGGGGGGCTGTGCTCGGGAGAGTGGGCCAGGAGCGCCACGGCCAAAGGAAGGGCCGGGTGGACAGATGTGGGCAGGGAGAGGGTGCTCTGAGTCCTCAGGGCCGAGGGAGAGCAAGGCTCACTGCTCCGGACACAGCTGGGAGCCCCCCGGAGGGCGTGGCTCTCGAGGTGGGCTCGGAATGGAAGGTAATTGCGCAGCGGGCCATGCATTGGCCTCCAGCTCAGAGGCAGGGAAATGATTCGCCTAAAGGCACAGCTTGGGCCCTAACTGGTTTGGCTCAGTGGATAGAGCGTCGGCCTGCGGACTGAAGAGTCCCAGGTTCGATTCCGGTCAGGGACATGTACCTTGGTTGCAGGCACATCCCCAGTGAGGAGTGTGTGTGCAGGAGGCAGCTGCATCAACATTTCTCTCTCATCGATGTTTCTAACTCTCTATTCCTCTCCCTTCCTCTCTGTGAAAAAATCAATAATATATATATGTATATATAATATATATTTCATATTATATATACATATTTATTTGTTTGTTTGTTTATTAAGACACAGCTTGGAAAAGGTAGAGCAGGGATGTGATTGAGGTCTGGCGACCCTGGTGCCTGTGCTGTTAACCTCCAGCTGGCAGAGAGCCTGGACCATTCCAGGCGGCAGAGACTTCATAAACCAAGGCCCCGCCAGGACCTGCCGGGACAGAGCTAAGGCCAGGGGGTGGTGAGCAGTCAGATGCCAGGGGAAGGAACGGGCGCCCGGGCACCGCTCCGCTACCGAGAATAACCTCATTCACGTGGTCCGTCCCAGAGCCTGCACCACCCCAGCTTACTCCTGCTGGCTCCAACTTCCCCTGCACGCGGGGTGCCAAGCAGGATGATGAACGGGGCTGGGGATGTTCGCGGCGGCGGCCGCCGCTGGGCAGGCCCCCGGTGGCTGCAGTGTGGCCCATCGCAGCCTCCCTTCTCCGCAGGGGCTCAGTACTGGATGTACGACGGCGAGAAGCGGGTGGTAGGCCCCGCCCCCCTCTCCGAGCTGGGCCTGCTGTGGTCCCCGGTCCAGGCAGCCTTGGTCTGGGGCTCCGAGAAGAACAAGATCTACTTCTTCCGAAACGGATACTACTGGCGCTTCCACGCCAGCACCCGCCGCGTGAACAGCCAGGTGCCCCGCCGGGCCACGGACTGGCGAGGAGTGCCCTCCGAGGTGGACGCCGCCTTCCAGGATGCGGAAGGTGCCTTGGCCGTGGGGCGGGGCGGCTGGGGGAGGCGGGGCGGCGGCTGCATCTCCCACCCTGGGGGGCCTGAGCGCCGGGTTTTCTTTTTTTTTCTTTTTTTGAATATATTTTATTGATTTTTTTTTTTTTTTTTTTTTTTTTTTTTACAGAGAGGAAGGGAGAGAGATAGAGAGCTAGAAACGTTGATGAGAGAGAAACATCTACCAGCTGCCTCTTGCACACCCCATACTGGGGATGTGCCCACAACCAAGGTACATGCCCTTGACTGGAATCAAACCCGGGACTTTTTAGTCCGCAGACCGACGCTCTACCACTGAGCCAAACTGGTTTTAGCCTGAGCATCGGTTTTTCATCATGGTCCTCTGTCCGGCACCCTCCCCAGCAGGCCCCCTTCTCCTGCCAGGGCAGTGCCACACCAGTAGGGTTGCAGATAAGATTGAGAGTCAGAGAGGTGCAAGGACTTGCCCAGGCCCCCTGGTCATGGCTGGTAAGAATGACTATTGTGCCGAAACCGGTTTGGCTCAGTGGATAGAGCGTCGGTCTGCGGACTGAAGGGTCCCAGGTTCGATTCCGGACAAGGGCATGTACCTTGGTTGCGGGCACATCCCCAGTAGGGGGTGTGCAAGAGGCAGCTGATCGATGATTCTCTCTCATCGATGTTTCTAATTCTCTATCCCTCTCTCTTCCTCTCTGTAAAAAATCAATAAAAATAAAAAATAAAAAAAGAATGACCATTGTGCTGAGGCCGATTTGGCTCAGTGGATAGAGCGTCAGCCTGCAGACTGAAGGGTCCCAGGTTCGATTTCGGTCAAGGGCATGTGCCTTGGTTGCGGGCACATCCCCAGTTGGGAGAGGGGGAGTGCAGGAGGCAGCTGATCGATGATTCTCTCATCGATGCTTCTAACTCTCTATCTCTCTTCTTCTCTGTAAAAAATCAATAAAAAATATATATATATATATAAAAAAAATGACCATCGCACTCTATTGGTCACTGATGATGCTCCAGGCTCCTAAGCTCCCTGAATGTCTCATGCACTTCTCAGGTGTTGTACCTGTTAGGAACCCAGATTCCAGAGGAGCAATCAGGGGTTCAGGTGATGAGGCCACCCAGGTGGACAGTGGGCAGCTAGCACCACCACCCGGACAGTCCCTGCTCCCAACCATTGGGCCATCTGGCCTCTTGCCATCTCCAAGGACTAGGCTGGGCACTCACAGTCCAGTGCTCTCTCTCTCTCTCTCTCTCTCTCTCTCTCGTGCTTTCCCCTTGCTTCTGTGCTCTCCCACGGACGGACCTGTTGGGAGAACCGCCATGTGGTGGCCTCGGATGCTAGGTTGCTTGTAGCGCCCTCAGGACTCAAGATACCCGTGTGTATCTGGCTGGTGGGTGCAGGAGTGGAGTGATGTGGAGGGAGGGCCAGCGAGGGGAGTGGGACTTGCTTTTCTGGCAGGTAGGAACGGGTCCTCCAAAGCACCCCCATCTGTCAGGCTGAAAGGGTCCCCCAAGCGTAAGGTGGCCAGACGTCCCGATTTCTAACAATGTGTCCCGTGTCCCACGGCAAAAAATCCAAAAATCGGGACTTTTTAAAAATGCCGTGGGACAGCCAAAGCCGGTTTGGCTCAGTGGATAGAGCGCCGGTCTGCGAACTGAAAGGTCCCAGGTTCGACTCCGGTCAAAGGCATGTACCTTGGTTGCGGGCACATCCCCCGAAGGGGGTGTGCAAGAGGAGCGGTCGAAGTTTCTCTCTCATCGACGTTTCTAGCTCTCTATCTCTCTCCCTTTCTCTCTGTTAAAAAATCAATAAAATATATATTTTTTAAAAAAAGAAAAAAAATAATAAGATGCCACGGGACAAATTGTTAAGAATCGGAGACTGTCCCGCCAAAAGCGGGACGTCTGGTCACCTTACCCGAAAGGGAAAAGAGGTTCTGGAGGCCTGCGGGTTTCGAGGAACTCAGCAGTGGCCAAGGCCTGCCTCCACCTGGACCTCCCCCTGTGCCCAGCCCTTAGCACAGCCTGATAGCAGTAGGTTTTGAGGCCCAGTGTCCACTCGCCCAGACCTGACCCTCCTTTCTCCTCAGGTTATGCCTACTTCCTGCGCGGCCGCCTCTACTGGAAGTTTGACCCCGTGAAGGTGAAGGTCCTGGAAGGCTTTCCCCGCCTCGTGGGGCCCGACTTCTTCGGCTGCGCAGAGCCCGCCAACACCTTCCACTAGCCCCGGCGTGGGTGCCCTCAGGGCCCCGCACCCCTGCCCAGCCACCGGCTTCACCAGGAGACCCGTGGCCATCTTTGTGGCTGACTGTGGGCATCAGGCATGAGACAGAGCCTGTTGTCCTGTCAGGGGGTGGGGAGGGGTCCTGCCACCATGACAACTGCAGGGAAGGCCATGCAGGTCATGGTCACCTGCCAGCAACTGTCTCAGGCTGGGCAGGGAGGCTTTGGCAGTAGAGGTGCGGCGGGACTGGGCCTGCTCTGCCCAACCTGTGCAGGCCACAGCCGCACCTCAGAGAGCTGTTCCCGGCTCTCTATCCCTGTCCCTCAGGAAAGCACCTCAGTGGATCGGCGGGAGCTGGAGCCCCTGCTCTGTCCCTGCCTCGAGGTTCCTGCAGGGTGCTAGCACATGGATCCGGCGGCCCCGTGGCCTCCTGCCCTTTCCTGAGACGTCAGCAGGGGAGCGGGGTGCTTCCTGCTGGAGACCCAGGGCCCTGAAGGCCCCAACATACCTCAATCCTCTCATGGGCCAGATCCTCCCATCCCCCTCATCCTAGCACTGAGACCTTCCAAAGCCATGTAAATATGTGTACAAAGCCTTTTTTTGTGTGTTTTTTTTTTTAATTGAGGTTTCTCATTAAACATGGTCATAATAATTTTCTACCTGTTTGCCTGGAGTGTTTTCTGTGCTGGGGAGGCCGGGATGGGGACAGAGCTGGGCTAGGGGAGATGGGAGGGCTGTCTTATGATCAAGGCTCAGCTTATTGTCAGGCATAAATCGCAAAGTTAAGGAAGGGAGGGAGAAGGATCCTTCCCCTCCATCACTCATCTGATGCACCAGCCAAAACCAAATAACCGCCTGGACCTTGGAACCCTGCCTTTGCTCATGCTGCCCATTCCCACAGCAGGAACTGTTCCTAGGTGCCCTCTTAGGTGCTCAGCGGCACTGTTTTCCGGGTGGGGAAACTGAGGCATAGGTACCTCGGGCCTCCTCCCAGCCTTCAGGCCTCACTTCCTTTCTCCTCCACTGGACAGAGTGCCAGTCCCAGCTGTGAGACTTTTGGAAAGGCCACCGCCTGAGTCTGGGCCTCGGTTACGTTACTATTTCCATCAGTGGGAATTTCCCTCGGTATCTCGATTTGGGAAGCAGCCTGGATGTAGGAAAAACGGTCTCGGCTCCTTTAAGAGGCTCGCGGGCACGCGCCCGGGCCTTTTGTTTGGGCGGCGGAAGCGCGCGCGTCAGCGTCAACGCCGGCGCATGCGCACCGAGGGCGGCCTGGTCGGCGGCGGCGGCGGTGGCTCAGGAGCCCGGCGGCGGCGACGACGGCGGCGCGAGCGCCCGGCCCGGCCCGCCCTTCGCCTCGCGGCTTCGCCTTCCCTCGGCTGGGCGCGCCCCGGACACGCCTCAGCCCTCCCGATCCCTCGCATCGCGGCCTTGGCCGCCCGCCCCCGCCGCCGCAATGATGATGATGGCGCTGAGCAAGACCTTCGGGCAGAAGCCCGTCAAGTTCCAGCTCGAGGACGACGGCGAGTTCTACATGATCGGCTCCGAGGTACCGAGCCGCGCGCCGTCCTTCCGGGCCCTCGCCCGCGGGAGTCTCCGGGCGGGTCTGCGCGCTGGGGACGCGCGTCTCCATTCATCGCGGCGGGAGGGCGCGCGCGCGCGAGGGGGCGGGACCGGGAGGGCGGGATCGACTAGGCCCCGCCCCTGGCACACCTGAGATTCTGGGTTTTCTTACCCACCCTTCTTTAAAAAAAAAAAAAAAAAAATTATTTTTTAAATTTTTTTAATTGATTATAGTATCACATAATTGTCCTCACCCTCCCATTCCCATCCCAAACCCCTTCCTACATATGCCCTCACCCCCCTGTTGTCCGTGGCCACTGGCTGGGCCCATATGCATACACACAAGTCCTTTGGTTGATCTCTTCCCCTTTTCTTGGTTGGTAGTCGGGGAACGCACCTTGCTGTCAGGGCTAAGGCTGCCCGATCAACCACTGGTTTTGCGCTAAGTTGGTGCAACACCAGGCAAACGGAAAAGACACTGGGTGTCTTGGTTAGACTCTTGGAGGGAGATGTTGGAAAGAAATCTCACACGCACCCCTCCCCCATGGGTCTGTCTGGGATCCCGAAATGGCAGGTTGTAGAGTGGAGGCGTAGTGAGGGCTCATTCACTGTGGTGGTAGCTTTGAAGTGGGAGGGAGGTGTTTTGACCTTTGTTTACCAGTTTACCGGGGAGGAAATAGGTTGGGAGTAGGATGCTTGCTTTTGGGTGGATAAGGCCGGTCCGTCCCCACCCCACACCCCACCCCCAGTCCCTGAGCTAGGTCTATCAGCAGTTCAGAAGCAATCGATTCTTTGCATATCTTAAACTGGATGAAGTATTATTATTACAGGGAAAAGAGCCTAAAGACTTGTTTTTATTTAAATATATTTTATTGAGTTTTTCAGAGAGGAAGGGAGAGGGCTAGAGAGTTAGAAACATTGATGAGAGAGAAACATCAATCAGCTGCCTCCTGCACCCCCCCCCCCCCGGGGATGTACCCGCAACTAAGGTGCATGCTTTTGACCAGAATCAAACCTGGAACCCTTCAGTCTGCAGGCTCTATCCACTGAGCCAAACTAGTTAGGGCTAAAGATTTTTTTTTAATAATTACCCAAGAATATGTTTCTATTGATTTTAGAGAGAGAGGAAGGGAGAGAGAAAGAGAGAAACATCGATGTGAAAGATGGATCAGTTGCTTCTGGTATGTTCTGGACCAGGGATTGAATCCAAAACCTAGATATGTGCCCTGACTCGGAATCGAACCCCCAACCTTTTGGTGTACTGGATTTTGCTCCAGTCAACTGAGCCAGGGCAATCCTAAAGATCTTTAATTCTTACTAGAAGTGACAGCACTTTGTTGAATCAGCTGCACCACTGACTGGTCCTAGGTGGTAGTTTGTACTAAATATATTGTTTTTCCAGATTACCTCAAACTAGCCTTTTTTGGTCTAAAGGAAGTCCCCTGATAGTGTATATATATATATATTTTTTTTTTAAAAAAGAAACTATCATGGCTATGCAGTCCCAATGTGCATATCCCGAGCAGTAGAGCCTCTCTCGAGTAACAAGGTAACAAGGTAAGTGCTAATCTCGGAGAGCTAAAGAGCAAAGCCGTTACAAAATGCCAAGGGTTACTACCGCTCGTAGCAGATGTTAGTATCGGACGCCAACATTCCACTCCCGTTTTTGCAATTTTTGTTGCTTTTCTTTACACCTGAACATGAATTAAGCCTCATGATGGTCACACTCAGGCTTTCAGGACAGACACCCTATGATTCCTGGCTTATCTTAGTGGTATTGAATTATGACACCAGTGTTGTCAGCATCAGAACATAGTGTTATCATTTTCCACCCGTTTTTAGAAGACAGAAAGGGCAGGATGCAATACATTTTTCACATTCTCACATAAATGCTGCTCTTCCAAGATATTTGTGCTGGGGAAATTGAGCCAGTGGGTGCAGGATACAAAAGGCAGTTGAGAAGTTTCCGTATATGATAATAGGCAGCTTGTTTAAAGAAACCTTTACCTGGTTTCATGGCAGGAAACCATGACCCTTTTCATGGGCAGGAAAAGCAGTCAGTTCGGCCTTGACCCTGAGAGGGTGGTACTGTTGAAAAGCAAGCTTTCATTTGTTGGGTGGAGCAAATTGAGAAGAAGTTTGCAGCCAGGTGGGAAGAACGTCAAGTCCCAGCTCTGCTCTGCCTCTGTCACGTTTCTCTTATTAATTTTTTAATATATTTTATTGATTTTTTTACAGAGAGGAAGAGAGAGGGATAGTGAGTTAGAAACACCGATGGGAGAGAATCATCGATCAGCTGTCTCTTGCACACCCCCTACTGGGGATATGCCTGCAACCAAGGTACATGCCCTTGACCAGAATCGAACCTGGGACCTTTCAGTCCCCAGGCCGATGCTCTATCTATTGAGCCAAACCGGTTTCGGCCGGAGAAACATTTTTATTTAATAAATGTACTGTGATGGGTAGGTAAGTGGGAAAATAGCAGGTGTGGTCCTTTGTGGGTGAATCTGGCAGATAAGTAAGTTGTCCCAGGCAGGGAATGTGGCTCCTGGTCCAGTGGAGCCAGCACCTGGCACTCACTCCCCCGGCCATGTGATTGAAGCGATCATTTTGGAAAAGTCAGTGAGACATTGGGGTTTCTTTATAAAAACTTTGGGCCTAGATTTTTCCCCCTTTCTCAAGAAAGTCATACTTTGAGCATTTGGTACAAGCAGTCTGAAGCTATTGTTTGGGAAAGCAATGATTTATATAGCACGCTGGTGATTGCCGATAAGTGCTTTTTAAACTCTTCGGAAAATTCCTTTGGTATCCCTGGTTTGAGTTTTGTTACTAAACAAAGCAACAGGGGTCATGGGGGAAATTATCCTGCATCTGACTAAAATTAAGAGACCTTTTTGGTGTTTATTGCATCGTAAAAATATCAAAGTCTTATTTTAAAGATAAAAGAGAGTCACGGAGGCCTTACATTCCTGGAAAGTGCCAGAGCGCCCGAGTCCAAAAGCAAATCATTGCCAGCTTCTCCGCGAGCTCTGGGGGCCTGCCTCGCGAGCTTTGGTCCTGTCGTCAGCATGCAGATGTGATTGGCCCCAGATGTGGGCCAGATGTGCACTGCTGTTGAACCCTTGCTGTCGGCAGGATCCGTTTTTACTGCTGCCGAAAGCCTGGTGCCTGCGGGCCAACCCGGGGCCTGTTTGTCCATCCCTTGATGCGGCGGAGCCTCTGCGCCAGGAGCCTGCCCTCCGCGTGGAGACGTGACCCTCATAATGAGCCTTCTTGCTTTGCCCGTAGGTGGGAAACTACCTCCGTATGTTCCGAGGTTCTCTGTACAAGAGATACCCCTCGCTCTGGAGGCGACTAGCCACTGTGGAAGAGAGGAAGAAAATAGTTGCATCGTCACATGGTAAAAAAACAAAACCTAACACTAAGGGTGCGTCTTCACGAGGGTTTGTAAACCTGTTTCAAAACCACTCGCTTCTGTCATGAAGATAAAACGTTTTCACTCCAGAGTGTCTTCACTGCAGCCCTGACCTTAGCGTGGCAAGGAGCATCCTAGGGGCGGGGCCCACGTGCAGCTCAGGCGGGAGCGTGGCGGCCCTTCACCAGGTATTCTAACGGGACCAGAGGGTGCACGCGGGGGGGTCGGGCCGGGACAGGAGCGGGTGCTGTGAAGACATGTTGGTCTCAAAACGTTTTAGGAATGCTGTGATGCTCTGCCATCTGCCGTGGCGTACCGCCATAGTCATCCTCCATGCAGCCCGAGCGGCGGGTGGTGACCCCGGCTCCCACTCCCCTCTGGGGCTTTCACCGCTTCGCTTCCTAGAGCACATCCATCCATCCCGTAGCGTTTCATCTTCATGTGGCAGCCAGTGTGCTGAGCTCATGTGCATGTCCCTGCTTGGTGTGCCTGCCGTGTGCCTGGGGCTGGCGGGGAGCAGCCCGACTCCAGTGACGGGAGAGGCACTGCGTGCTTCAGCCGTGGCAGCTCTGTGCAGGGCGAGAGGACGCTCTTCGATCTACCAGGAGATGCTCACGGTCCATTTGGGTTTGGACACAGCACAGTGTTCGGCAGATGGTGAACGTGCTTCCCACTCGTAGAGAGCTGCGTGTGCGTGTGCATGTGTGTGTGTGTATGTGTAAGTGTATGTGAGAGAGAGCGAGAGCATGCTTTGCAGTCTGTCCTGTTGGTGTGTTTCTAGGTGCTGCTGTGGACTTGTCCATTGCGGACAAAATAGTGGTTCTTTTAATGCAGGAGCCGGAGCTTTTGTTAGTCTGCTGCTTTAACATTTCCGCTCACTTTAAAAAGCCTCCTTTCTGTCCTCCCTCCGCCCCCGGTGGAGTGGCAGGCACTAACGCAGCGAATCCCGCTTGGCTTTGCCCTCCGCACATCTCAGAGGAAGCCTCGGTGACTCCTCCGCCTTGAGCTTGACTCTGTCCCGCTTCCCAGACAGCATTGCCCGGCCCAGGGCCAGAGTTCATGTGCGTGTGCAGCAGCTCTCTCCAACCCTCTGGGCTCTTGTTTTAAAAGAAAAGTCCTTTTCATCTTCCATCCCATCTCTCCACCCTGCTTGGTGTGTGACTGCGGTGGTGTCAGACCTCTTCCCGCTGGTGTTATCCTCTGGAGCCTCCTCCTCTCCTGAGAGCCCCTGCTGGCTGTGCTGCTGCACCTGCCGCCGCCTTCCCCCTGCCTGGAGCCCGTGCTCCCGGCCTGACATGTCCGCAGACACCCTCCGTGTCTGTCCCCCGGGACCCGTGGAAGAGGCCGCAGTCAGCAGCAGTGAGGGTGACACCTGCTTTTCTCACCTCCTGCATGTGAGGACCTTGATGTGCTGCACCTACTGGCTGCTGCTGGTCGCTGCCCCGCCGGCGGGGTGACCGCAGCCGTGTCTCTGGTTACAGATCATGGATACACGACCCTGGCCACCAGCGTGACTCTGTTGAAAGCCTCCGAGGTGGAAGAGATTCTGGACGGCAATGACGAGAAGTACAAGGCCGTGTCCATCAGCACGGAGCCCCCCACCTACCTCCGGTAACAAACCCCCGGCCAGGCGAGCCCGTGTGACACCGGCGGGGACTCTTCTTAGGCTCCAGAACTAGTTGGTGTTAAGTCAAACCATAATAACTTTTTTTTATAAAAAATATATATTGTTATTGATTTCAGAGAGGAAGGGAGAGAGAGAGAGCGATAGAAACATCAATGATGAGAGAGAATCATTGATGGGCTGCCTCCTGCAGATCCCACACTGGGCATCAAGCCCACAATCCGGGCACGTGCCCAGACCAGGAATTAAACTGTGACCTCCCGGTTCATAGGGTGACGCTCAGCCACTGAGCCATGCCAGCCAGGTACCGAAATACTTTTCAACACTTCACCCACTGTGCTTATGAATCACCCTGGCCGGGTTTTTAAGTTTCTTCTTTGTCTTTGGAATTTCTAAAAAAAACCTAAGCCGAGTCTTATATTGTGGAGAGAGGCCAAGAAGGCTTTAAAAGTGGGACTCATCTGTCAGAGAAATTAGTGACCCAGACAAAGTCACAAAACAAACAAACAATACGTTTGAATGTATAAATTTAGAACCGTTAAAAGGGTGTTTATGGTAACATTTAAACAGGAAAGTAATCGGAAACTTGTTACGTTGTAGAAAGACTCTCTTCATTCAGATTTATAAGGAAACTTAAAAACCCCAATAGATAAATAGGTAAAGGGTGGTCCACACTGGAAATACAAAGAGTAAATAAACACGGAATGATGTTTGTCCTCATGTGCAATTTAAAAAATTCAAAGTAAGAAAATAAAATCGCACCCTGGTCGCTGTGGCTCAGTGGGTTGGGTGTTGGCCCATGCACCAGGAGGTTGCTGCTCAAAATTCTGGTCAGGGCACATGCCTGGGCTTTGGGCTCAATGCCCTGTGAGGGGTGTGTGGGAGGCTGTCAGTCAATGTTGTGCTCTTGCATTGATGTTTCCCACCCTTCCTCTCTCTAAATTTAAGTTTAAAAAAAAATATATATATATATATATATATATATATATATATATATATATATATTGTTGTTGTTAATCCTCACTGAGGCTATTTTTCCATTGATTTTTAGAGAGAGTGGAAGGGGGGGAGATAGAAAGAAACATTGATGTGAGAGAGACTCATCAGTTGGTTGATTTCGAATTTGCCCCCATCAGGGCTAGGGATTGAGTGCAACCAAGGAACATGCCCTTGACTGGAATCGAACCCGGGACCCTTCAGTCCTCAGGCTAATGCTCTTATCCATTGAGCCAAAGCAGATAGGGCTCAGCATGACCTTTTTGTAAAGTATTGCAACATCAAACTTTTTTGTGTGTGTCTCTGGCCTGTTACTTTCACCCCTGGGAATTTGTCCCAGAAAAATAATTTAAAAGAACACCACCACCAACAAAAACCATATATACACAGAGATACCCTTGGGAGCGATAATGGGAAAACCACTAGAGTATCCAGCCTGAGGGAGAGGCTGAGTGAGTGAAGATGCTCACTGGAATGAACTACGATGTAGCTGTATATTGTAATTAAGTAGACTGCAGCAACCAAAGACGGGGTTCACATGCCTGAACCCCACAGATGCCTGCCCTGTGCTTTCAGTTCTCAAATAAACCTGCATTCATATGCACCAAACCCCAGAAGCACTAAGGGAGTTGGAGAGTGTTATTTTTTTTAAAAAAAATATATATTTTATTGATTTTTTTACAGAGAGAAAGAGAGAGGGATAGAGAGTTAGAAACATCGATGAGAGAGAATCATCGATCAACTGCCTCTTGCACACCCCCAACTGGGGATGTGCCCGCAACCAAGGTACATGCCCTTGACCGGAATCGAACCCGGGACTTTTCAGTCCGCAGGCCGACGCTCTATCCACTGAGCCAAACGGGTTTCCATGAGAGTGTTATTTTGTTTTTTTAAAATATATTTTTATTGATAGAGAAGAAGGGAGAGAGAGAAAAAAAAAAAACATCAATGATGAGAATCATTGATTGGCTGCCTCCCGGCACGCCCCACACTGAGGATCAAGCCCGCAACCCAGGCATGTGCCCTGATCCGGAATCTAACCCTGACCTCCTGGTTCATAGGTTGATGCTTAACCACTGGGCCACACTGGCAGGACTGGATTGTTTTGTGTGATACGGTTTTCTTTTCCAATTTGCTTTCAACTTTCCTACTGGATTCTTTATATAATCCTCCCTCCGCACTGCCCCTGGAAAATGGTGGCACACGTCCAACCTGGCCAGCGTTATGGATGTGTGCTCTACAGATTTCTCCCCCACCCTCCCGCCCCCCTCGGGGATGTGGTAAAACATAAGGATGGCTAGACTTTCCCAGGGAAGTGGCAGGAGGAAATTGAGTACATATGGATGGGACTTTCAAGTCTGCACACATCAGCTGGGAAACTTTTATGGGGCGATAAACACTTTCTTAATGATTGTGTCATTTGAGGAGCAGCTGAGGGAGGAAGAACTGCAGGGCAGGGGGGAGGAGGTGAAGTTTTGAAGGAGGCTGCTTTGCGCTTTGTCAGGCTTTGTGCTCAGGAAGCACCTTCTCACTGTCTAGTCAGCCCCACGGGAGGACTGGCACCTCCCCCCCACCTCACCGAGCAGGCAGGCAGAGGCCAGGCAGAGGCCGGCCGGCTGCCCCCTCTCAGGCAGACCTCCAGGCGGTGGAAGGAGCTTGAATTACATGACTCAGAGCCTCGGAGTCTGTGCAGGGCTGTGGATGCATGCTCACTGTGTCGGTGACAGGACTTGGCAGAGCAGCCCAGACTGGAAATGAGTGAGATTGCTGCTGAGTCAGGGCAGGCTTCGACTCTAGGAGGCTCAGAAAAGAGGGCCGCTAGACCCAAGGCTCCCCAGTACAGGCCCGTGGCACCAGCATTGCCCGTGGACGTTAAGAATTCGTGTTCCCAGGCCCTCCCTCTCCAGAGACGGGGATTGTTTGATCTGGGAGGGACTCAGGAATCTATTACTGACATTTTTGTGCTCTGAGTGAGTCTGGGTGGCCAGCGGGCCCAGGTGGGCTGTGGTGGGGATGCCGGTCTTGTTGTCCCAGCTCTAAGCCCCGCCCAGATTAGTTCCGTGTTTCCCATTTCCCCAGGACATTCCTCTCATATAAGGTGAAGGCTGGTCATTAGATCTAAGCGAGACCTGGGTACGGGAGGCTTGGTGGAGTCCTGGCCCAGGTGCCGCGAATCCCTCTGTGGCCCTGCCCTCCATCAGGGATGCTCCTGGACCTCAGCATCTGAGTGTGAGTGGTCCCAGTGTCAGAAGATAAAAGAGTTAAAGGGCCCGGGCCCATGCAGGTCATGGCCACCACCTCTGCCCTCCACGCCCCCTGAGGAAGGGAAGGACTGCCAGCTGTGTCTCTGGCCCTCCTGAGAGGGCACTGGCAAAGCAGCAGGAAATGCAGCGGGTGCCGTATTCTCTGCGTCGTGGCCGATGTTGAAGAAGATGGTGCAGGTGTCCACAGGGGGGAGTTACACCCAGACACTGCCCTCACCTTGCTCGTCATCTCATTGGGGAAGGTGCCCCGAGGATGGTAAAGGGGCTCAGAGCACAGTGGGAACCCCAGCACGCAGACTTCTATAGATATAGACTTACGTTATTCTGAGCGTCTGCTGGTCTGGAAGCCCGGAGGCCAGCAGGGTTGCCTCGGCCATCTCAGGCCGGCCTGCATGTTTAAATAACAGTCTGATCATGTCTCTTTCTGCTGCAAACCCTGGGGACTCCCAGCCGTCTGCCGAATACAGCCAGTCTCGCACAGAACAGTCAGCCCCTGAATTGGGACCCTGTCTGGGTCTCATGTTTTCAGGCCCGCAACCTGCTGCTTGTTCCCTGCTGCTGTCTGCTCCTCTGGGAACGCTTTCTCCCCTCCAGTCACCCCACCCCAGTGACCCCTGACTCAGGGTTTAAGGCTCCACTCCTCGGGGAAGCCGCCTCCTTACAGTGCTTCTGTGGAGCCCTGCCCAGCACATAGCAATAACATGCTAGATTATGGTTCGTGCGCCGGGCCGGGCGCTGCTCTGCCATGCTGGGGCCCCTTTGCACCCTTCTCCTAGCTTGGTTACCTCCAAGCAGGTGCTGGTGGGAGCCTAGGGAACAGACACCCGCAGAGTCTGGGTGCACAGAAGCTCCCACTGGGGCCCGGAGCCCAGCAGGGGTGCAGAGGGTGTCTGCTGACCACGACTTGCTACCTGGTGGTGGCCCTGGGCTCAGACTGAGTGGGAGGTTTCCATGTCTTTCCAGGGAACAGAAAGCAAAGAGGAACAGTCAGTGGGTGCCCACCCTGCCCAACAGCTCCCACCACCTGGATGCTGTCCCGTGCTCCACGACCATCAACAGGAACCGCATGGGCCGCGACAAGAAGAGGACCTTCCCTCTCTGGTGAGCACTCTCCACCGAGTCTGCCTTAGTGCCCGAATGCATTTTCATCCCCTCCCCCCGAAAAACACTCTTACTTTGGTTCCCCAAAATGCCACGCTGCCTTCTCGGTGAAACTGTTTGCCCTCAGCTTGCAGGTGTTAGTCTCTAGCTTGCTCCAGCCCCCCAACTTGGCCTGTTTTCGTCTCACCAGGCTCATATTTTCCCGAGGACCTTGAGTAGAATTCCCGGGGCCGTAGTTTTTAGACCTTTTCTCATGGTTTCACAGGCCGTTCACGTGACTCCTGCTGTGTCCGTTCCCTGTGACTGCAACAAATCACAACAAACTGAATGCAACACAGATTTATTCTCTCATAGTTTTGGAGGCCAGGAGTTTAATTGAGCCAGAATCAAGGTGTTGGCTGGGTTGCAATCCTGGGTCCTCTGGGAGAGAATCTGCTTCTGTCTCTTCCAGCTTCTGGCATTCCTCGGCTTTAGCCACAGTACCAATCTCTGCTTCCGTGGTCCCCTGGCCTGCTGGGTGTGTGTGAAATCTCTCCCTGTCCATCTCTTATAAGGACACTCCTGCTATAATTTAGGCCCTCTAAGATAATTAATCTCCTCTCAAGATCCTTCACTTAATCACTATGCAGAGCACACACACACCCCTTTTGCCATATAAGGTAATGGCCAAGGTTCCAAGGATTAGGACATAGCTATCTTTTGAGGGTTATTTTTCAAGCACCATCCCCACATTCACCTCTACGGCCCAGCCTCATTCACTGCTTGCCAGTATCGTTTCGTCTCCTTCTCTCCTCCTTCCCTCCCTCCTTTTGCACCCTTCCCATTTCTGTTTGAACGTCACTTTCTCAGGGCTGCCTTCCACCCTTCGAATGGCCACTCCTCCCCGTCCTTTTCTGTTTCCCAGAGCATTTGTGTCAGGCGTATGGTCTGCTCTTGTTTGTTTGTGGTCCTGCCCCAAGCTCAGAGCAGCTCTCAGCCCTGTGTATTCCACAGATGCCTTTGCCTTCCCGTGGCCTCCCGATGCCTTCCAGCATCCCCACATCTCTTTCCTCTTCGTCGTCTTAAAACCCAGACATGGCCATGCAAAGCCCTCACTCAGTCCTCCTGGAACTCCCTTAGGGAGAGGCTGGATTCCGCAGCCGAACCGTTGGTACCTTGACCCCGTAGTTTCGGTGCCTCACAAGCTGCTCCCCCATCTAACCTCCAGCCCCCCTTCCATGTTCTGGCTGCTGCTGCCCCAGCAACTCCTTGCTTCTCCTTGCTCCTTGGCCTTTGCTCAGGTGTTTCCTCTTTTGGAAATACCTGTCCTTTCCCACAGTTTTCTGTAAAGGTCCTGCCTGCTTTGAGGCTTAAATCTCCTTCTTTCAGAGGATGCCTAGGTCCTGTGCACGGCCCAGGCCAGCGGCTTTCCCTCTCTTTCCCGTGTTCATGAATGTGGAGCTCGGCCCCTGTGGCACATGACCCCTGCTGCCCTGGTCTCCTCTGACTCAGTCCTCAGTTGACAAGGGTGTGTGTGAAATGTCCTGGTCCCCCTGGGCCAGGTTCGCAGTGATCCATGGGGTAGAGAGGGAGCCCTGGGGGACGCACAGCACCCCTCGCTGACTTTGCTGCCATTTGCTTCCAGCTTTGATGACCACGACCCAGCGGTGATCCACGAGAATGCGTCCCAGCCCGAGGTGCTGGTCCCCATCCGGCTGGACATGGAGATTGACGGGCAGAAGCTCAGGGATGCCTTTACCTGGAACATGAATGGTACATGGGGCTCCGAATAGCCAGACAAGCCACCGTACAAACACCCCCCTTTCATGCCTGATGCCTTTTGGGCGTGTTATGGATTCTGAACCCAACAATCAAAGCATGTGGCTTTTAGGAGGTGTGGACTTTGGGTTCAAATCCTCTTTCTACCACAGTTTGTTTATTTTTATTTATTTCAGAGAAGAAGGGAGAGGGGGAAGATATAGAAACATCACTGATAAGAGAGAATCATCAATCGGCTGCCTCCTGCACGCCCCCTACTAGGGATTGAGCCTGCAACCCAAGCATATGCTCTGACCAGGAATCCAGCTGTGACCTACTGGTTCATAGATTGATGCTCAACCACTGAACCACACTGATTGGGCAAAAGGTTAATTTTGTTAAATGCTATTGACAATGTACTCATAGATTACTTAGCCTGAGCACTTTAGCTTTCTGCTGCAATCTTCAAAATAAACTACATTCGCTTGTTTTTTGAGTTATTGAGCATAGGTTGGCTCAGTGTTCCAGGTTTGTCCTGATGGTGCTGTTAGGACACTTGGTCTCCAGCACTTCTCCTGGGCTCGTGAGGAAATAGTGGGGTTGACTATCTGTTAAGCAGAGCTGGTTCTTGATAATGGACTCATGCTATTTGCTCATGAGGGAATTCATTCTTGGCTTTTTTTGTCTATGGCTCATCCCAGAGTTTTGTATGATCACTGAGGTTTGGGTTATGAGAATAAAGGAGGATGGCGAGGAAAGGATTTGATTGCACTGTACCTTGCTATAGCCTGGCCAGTTACAGATAGTCCCTGTGAGCTCATGCCTGGCACGGTTACGTTTCCAGGATCCACACACACCTCTGTGCTTGTCAACTTGTTGAGTGTATATGCTACCCATAGAGTTAGGAAGGGGGAAGGTCTGTAAAAAGCCATAAGCGGCCTAATACTATCTCTGAGGGATATTTCTACTGGTGAGGAAGAGGTGGATGGACGAGCATCTGCTCCATCCTCAAGTGGGAACTGGCCTCACAGTGCCTTCTCCAGAAGAAACCTGTGTTCCGCCAAAACCGGTTTGGCTCAGTGGTAGAGCGTCTGTCTGCGGACTGAAAGGTCCCGGGTTCGATTCTGGTCAAGGGCATGTACGTTGGTTGCAGGCACATCCCCGGTGGGGGCTGTGCAGGAGGCAGCTGGTCGATGTTTCTCTCTCATCGACGTTTCTGGCTCTCTATCTCTCTCCCTTCCTCTCTGTAAAAAATCAATTTAAAAAAAAAGAAAAGAAAACTCTGTTCGTTTGCCAGGGATGCCATAAAGTCCCACACCTGGGGCTTAAACAACAGAAATGTATGTTCTCCCAGATCTGGAAGCTAGAAGTTGAAGATCAAGGTGTTGGTAGCATTGGTTTTCTCTGAGGCCTCGCCTTGGTGTGTAGATAGCTGTCTTCTCTTCACGGGGGGCTGCCCTGCTTGCTGGGTCAAGAGGAGGGGAGAGTGTGGACATGACACATAGCTCTGAAGTGCCTTTGCTTCCCCTCTTCCCAGACACCTCATTGGTTAGAACTGATTGAGTGTGTAGCGGCGTAGGGGTGCCTGGGAGCGGAAGAACCTGGTATGGGGGACACTTAGGGCCTAGAGCACCCTGGGTGTGAAGGAGGTAGTGTATGTGGAAAGATGGACAGAAACGAGTGTCCATCCTCTGCTTCCTTTCCCTGACATATCAGGGTGGGCCGCCTGTCCTCGTCTTTATCCTTACCTTCATCCGAGATTTGACAGAGGAGGAAGGATGGGGGAGGTCAGGGCTGAGAAAGGCTGAGATTAGGCCCCACAATTTGTTGACAACCTCTGCCCTCATACCTGATTACAGAGAAGCTGATGACTCCGGAGATGTTCTCCGAAATCCTCTGTGATGATCTAGATTTGAATCCATTGACGTTTGTGCCAGCTATCGCCTCTGCCATCAGACAGCAGATTGAGTCCTACCCCACAGACAGCATCCTGGAGGACCAGTCCGACCAGCGTGTTATCATCAAGGTAGGCAGCTCCTCTCCGTGTGCCCGGGCCTTCCTTACCCCGTGTGTGGAGGGGCCTGGGACACTGACGGTACACGGAGCCGTCAGTGAAGCCTGTGGGACGGCGCTCCTGGAAAGCTGTCTTTGAGACAGCACGTGGCTCTGCTTACTCCCCCAGGAGGGGTGGGCCTGACTTCTCTGAGTACGGTATCACATTCCAGGCGTGTTCAAAGGAGACGAAGCCAGCTGAGGGGCAGAGGGCGGAAGCCCACAGATGAGCACACGGCCTTATTCTTCCCAGAGGCAGGTTGGATCGAGCACACCCCATTCTGTCTCAGTAACCCGCCACAGTCCTGCAGGTGAAGGGGACACATAGTCCTGGCCGGTTTGGCTGAGTGGATAGAGCATTGGCCTGCGGACTGAAGGGTCCCAGGTTCAATTCTAGTCAAAGGCACATGCCTGGGTGGCAGGCTCAATCCCTAGTAGGGAGCATGCAGGAAGCAGCTGGTCAATGATTCTCTCTCATCATTGATATTTCTCTCCCTCTCCCTTCCTCTCTGAAATCAATAAAAATATATTTAAAAAAAAAAAAGAAGAAGAAGAAGTGGGCACATGGAAAGGTTAGGCCACCTGCCCCAAACTGCCCAGTTGAGAAGTGATAGACTTGGGATTTGGAGCCAGGCCTGCCTGCTACAAAGCTTGCTTGGTGTGAAGTGGGATCTCATTGTGTTTTGATTTGCATTTCCCTGTTGCTTAGTGATGCTGAATATTTTTTTCGTGTGCTCATTGGCCATTTGTATATCTTCTTGAGAAAAATGTCTATTCAAGACCTTTGCCCAACTTTTAATCAGGTTTGTTCTTTAGTTGTATTTTTTGTTTGTTTGTTTGTTTTAAATATATATATTTTTAAATATATATATTTTATTGATTTTTTACAGAGAGGAAGAGAGAGAGAGAGAGAGTTAGAAACATAGGTGAGAATCATCGACCAGCTGCCTCTTACACACCCCCTACTGGGGATGTGCCCGCAACCAAGGTACATGCCCTTGACCGGAATCGAACCCGGGACCCTTCAGTCCTCAGGCCGAGGCTCTATCCACTGAGCCAAACCGGTTGTTCTTTAGTTGTGTTTTACAAGTTCTCTATATCTTCTACATATCAATCCCTTATCAGATATGTGATCTGCAAGTATTTACTCACATTCTGTGAGTTACCTTTTTATTTTTTTGATGAAGTCCAGTTTTTCTATTTTTCTCATTTGTTGCCTGTTTCATCTATTTTTTTCTAAGAATTTTATCATTTTAGTTCTTACATTTATGTCATTCATCAATTTTGGGTTAACTTTTGTATGTGGTGTAAGGCGAGCATGTCAAACTC
Source organism: Nyctalus aviator (assembly GCA_036971965.1). Taxonomy (NCBI): domain Eukaryota; kingdom Metazoa; phylum Chordata; class Mammalia; order Chiroptera; family Vespertilionidae; genus Nyctalus; species Nyctalus aviator. The sequence continues at coordinate 8,858,978 of CM072939.1, read as the reverse complement.
ACGGCTCATGGATTGCATGTAGCCCACAACGAATATTTTTGCAGCCTAGCCAATATTACGGTTGTGAGAAATGTTTTAATAAAAATTTCATAACTTAGCCGGCACTGGTTTGGCTCAATGGATAGAGGGTCGGCATGCGACTGAAAGGTCCTAGGTTCGATTCCGGTCAAGGTTGTACCTTGGTTGCGGGCACATCCCCAGTAGGGGGTGTGCAAGAGGCAGCTGGTTGATGATTCTCTCTCATCGATGTTTCTAACTCTATCCCTCTCTTCCTCTCTGTGAAAAATCAATAAAATATATTTTAAAAATATATAAATTTAAAAAATTTCATAACTTAATCTTTAAAATATCCTGTTATACATAATCCTATGTAATAAAAGCATAGTATGCAATTTGTCCCTTCAACTGAGGGTTCGTCCAGAAGTTCAGCCAGAGGGTGAGGCCAACCTGGGGAAGGGAGGGAGGGAGTACCTCGCCAGCAGCCCGCAGCCGCTAGGGACCCTACCAGTGCATGGATTTTGTGCACTGAGCCTCTAGTTATTAATAACGGACTACAATGTTTGCTAATGACTGATTCCTGTAATCGTGTTGCATTCTTTCCCTTATGCACCTTACGCGCAGGCACACCTTTTCTCTCCAGTAATTCTAGCAGCGAATATTTTAGCAGCTGATTGCCACATCATTAGTCTTGTACTGACTTGTCTGGTGTGCGCAACAGGAAATATTTTGCTTTTGGAGAACAAGAAAAATAGGTTTACTTGCGTTAAACTCATTACTTTGTGTACTTATTTGGTGTCTGGTAAGTTATTGTTTAAGAAAAAGTTAATTTTTATTAAAGTATCTATTTTATATTAATGATGACTCATTTAATTCAGCCCTTTGTATTCAGCATATTTCTATTGATAAACCTATGTTTCTATGAAAATTGAAGCTTTTGTTTTTTTGTGGCCCACATAAATTTAAACTTTGTTTATTTGACCCATGTTAGCCTTTGAGTTTGACATGCTTGGTGTGAGGTTAGGGTCCAGCTTCATTCTTTTGCATGTGGATATCCTGTTTTTCCAGCATTGTTTGTTGAAGACTGTTTTTTTTCTCCCGTTCAATGGTCTTGGTGCTCTCGTGGAAAATCATCTGACCATGTATGCAAGGGTTTATTTTTGGGTTCTCTATTCTATTGGCTTACATGTCTGTCTCTGTGTCAGCATCACACTGTTTTGATTACTGTAGCTTTACAATCAGTAAGTGTGAGTCTTTGTTGTTCTTTTTCAAGATTGTTTTGGCTGTTCAGGGCTTAGATTTTATATGAATTTTAGGATGGATTTTTTTCTACGTCTCTAAAAATAAATTGTTGGGATGTCTTTTATTTATGACTTGTTTAATTGCTTTCAGCATTGTTTTGTAGTTTTCATTGTATAAGTCTTTTGTCTCCTTGATTAAGTTAATTCCTAAGTATTTTGTTCTTTTCAGTGCTATTTTAAATGGATTTGTTTTCTCAATTTTCTTTCCAGATGGTTCCTTGTTAGTGTATAGAAATGTAGCTGATTTTTGTGTTTTGACTTTATTTTCTGCTAGTTTGCTGAATTTATGTATTAGCTCTAACTTTTTAAATGTAATCTAGGGTTTTTTACGTATGAGATTAGAACATCTGCGAGCAGAGACAACTCCTTTACAGTTTGGGTGCTTTTTAAAAAACACACACATTTTTATTGATTTCAGAGAGGAAGGAGGAGCTAGAAAGAGATAGAAACATCCATGATGAAAGAGAATCATTGATAGGCTGCCTCCTGCAAGTCCCCCCCTGGGGATTGAGCCCATAATCCAGGCATGTGCCCTTGACTGGAATCAAACCTTTCAGTTCGCAGGCCAACACTACCCACTGAACAAAACCGGCTAGGGCATTGGGTGCCTTTTATTTCCTTTTCTTGTCTACTTGCTCTGTCTAGAAATTGTAAGAGCAGGCATCTTGTCTAGTTCCTGGTCTTAGAGGAAAAGCTTTTAGTCTTTCACTGTTGAATACATATTCACTGTGGGTTTTCCATGTATGGATTTTATTATGTTAAAGTAGTTTCCTTCTGCCCTAGCCAGTTTTTTTTTTTAATATTTTTTTATTGAATTATTATCTGTGTACATATTTTAACTCCCCCCCTCCCATACATACCCTCCCTCCCCAGAGTTTTGTGTCCATTGGTTTGCCCTAGCCAGTTTTGCTTAGTAATTAGAGCATTAGCCCAAGGACTGAAGGGTCCTAGGTTGGATTCTGGTCAAGGGCACATACTTTGGTTGAAGCTCAACCCCTGGCCCCGGCTGGCAACCAATTGGCGTGTGCGGGAGGCAACCAATTAATGTGTCCTCTCACATCGATGTCCTCTTTCTGTCATACCCCTCTCCTCTACTCTCTCTGAGAAACCATGGGAAAACTATCCTCTGGTGAGGATTAACAACAACAACAACAACAACAACAAAGTGGTTTCCTTCTATTTCTAGTTTCTTGAGTGTTTTTGTCCTGAAAGGGTGTTGAATTTTGCCAAAGGTTTTTTCCGTATCCAATGAGATGATCATGTGGTTTTATTCTTCATTGATCAGTTTTCGTATTGACCCATCTTGCACTGCAGGAATAAATCCCATGTGGTGGTGGTATGTAATCCTTCTAATATGCGGCTGGATTCAATTGGCTAGGATTTTGTGGAGGGTTATTGCATCAGTGCTCATAAGGAAGATTCCTTTCTTGTAGGGTCTGGGTTTGGCATTAGGGCAATGAATTATAAAGCGTTGCCTGTTCTTCACTTTTTCTTGGCAGAAATTTGAGGAGGATTGATGGTAGTTTTTGTTGTTGTTTGTTTTTTAAGCAAAAGTGTGGAAAACTTTATTACAAGAAGATTCAGACTCTTGCATGGAGAGGGGCCCAATAATGGGTTTCCATTGAAGCTGTGGTCCAGGGATTTATATTGGCTAAGCCTGCTCTGTGTCTACCCATGTTGCCTTCTGATTGATTCTCTCAATTGTTCTTGCCAGGCAACAGGCCTGAACTTTCCCTGTTCCTGTGCATCAGGTCACCCCATTGTTGCAGTCCTTCCCTAGTTTCACATGCCTCCTGCTCTGAGTCTAAAACATTCTGTTATTTCAGCTTGATTGGTTCCTGTGGCTAGGCTGCTCAAAGTGCCATGTCTGCCCCTGCCTGTGTTCCACCTGCCTTTGTTTTCCACTGGCTGATGGAAGTTCTTATTTAAGAATTCACCAGTGAAGCCATCAGGTCCAGGGCTTTTTGTTGTCAGGATTTTGATTACTGATTAAGTTTCTTAGCTAGTTAATTATTTTGGAGAGAATTTGTTGTTCTCAGCCTGCTTCAGTTTCACATTATGGCCGACTTCCAGAAAAAGGGCACAGTTGGGAAAGGGGGGATGTCATGGGACAGTGGTCGGCAAACTCATTCGTCAGCAGTGCCAAATATCAACATTACAACGATTGAAATTTCCTTTAGGAGCCACATTTTTTAAACTTAAACTTCTTCTAACGCCACTTCTTCAAAATAGACTCGCCCAGGCCGTGGTATTTTGTGGAAGAGCCACACTCAAGGGGCCAAAGAGCCGCATGTGGCTCACGAGCCGCAGTTTGCCGACCACGGTCATGAGCGAGAATTGGGAGACTGTTGGGTACAGTAGTAGGAGCCTCTCCCGTGTTCCCGAAGACCCTGCTCCGTGCTGCATCCTTGTCCTATAACTTTAGTGAGGACATGACCTTATGGAGTTAGCCACATCCAACCACATGGCTCCAAGTGGCCACGGTCAGCCCCCCAGGGTCCTCATGAGTCTGACCAGCTGGCTTCCCTGGTATATTTCTCAGAATTGGGTGCTTTCTTGCTGTTGTCCTGGTGGGGCTTGTGGGCAGCCATACGGAAAGTGGTCAGACAGTTCAAACTCTGCTTGGGCTGCCACCTGCTCTCCTGACTGAGGCTTTCTTGGTGACTGGACAGTTGTCAGCTGTGGGAGCCCTTCAGGTGCTCCACCCCACTATGCTCCCTACCCACGGGCTGCCATCTGGTGGGCTATTGGGAGTCTGTCCAGATCGGGTTCCTGCCTGGCTTGGCGGTGTGAGGGCTTGTCTGCTCCGGCGTCAGACCCCGTTGGCGCAGAGCGAGCTGTCCCCTTTCTCGCAGTGCCTCTGTTGGGCGGGTTCTGGCAGTTCTAACTTGGGTTCTTTGGTTTTGGCCGCAGCTGAACATCCATGTGGGGAACATCTCCCTGGTGGACCAGTTTGAGTGGGACATGTCCGAGAAGGAGAACTCGCCCGAGAAGTTCGCCCTGAAGCTGTGCTCGGAACTGGGCCTAGGGGGGGAGTTTGTCACCACCATCGCCTACAGCATTCGAGGCCAGCTGAGCTGGCATCAGAAGACGTACGCCTTCAGGTAGGATCGCGATGAGTCTCTCTGTCATTCCTCTGCAAACCTGTTTTTGGGAAAAGACTTCTCTCCCTGTGCATGGTGATAATGGGGATTTTCTGGAGCTTGGCGTTGGACAGCCTTCCTCCTTCTGCCACCTCTTATGTCCCAGAGGCCGGGCTCCCCAACCCCTGCCCATCTTGGAGGGGAGATCTAAGAAGATAGGGTATCTTCCCCTTTGTCCTCTACCCACCCCGCACTGCCCTGGGCCGCACTCCGGGCCAGCCGCCCCTCTGCGGCCCTCATACCCCTCCCTCCTCCTCTCTGCACTCTTGCCCACACTGCCTCTGTCAGGGTTGCACCCCAGAATTCTTCATCTGATGGACTCGCCTTCTGTCTCGAACACGGGCTCCTCCATACTCCCTCCTGGCTCACAGAGCCAGGGAGCCTTCCGCTGCTTTTACCGTTGCTTCTTGCCATCATGCAGTCAGAGGCCAGCTGGTGAGCACCCACGCTGGCCAGACCCCGCACTGGTGCCATGGAAGGTAAAGAGCCAACTTCAGGCTGCCTGCGAAGGTGGCAGTGTAAAGAGGACACTCCAGTCCAGTGTCCTGCGTGCTAGGGTGGGGGTGGACAGACATGGCTTCCTGCTGGTTTTGGCCCTGCAGTGAGGATCAGGCCTGGCAGGAGGTAGGACCTGGGAGTGTTAACTAAGCAGCGATGCTTGCTGCCTCAGGCCTGCGCCGTCAGCCAGCCCCGTTCCTTGAGCTCCTTTCACATTTGGATGGTGTGTGGGTGGGGGATGCGGTGCCTAAGTATCCCTGCATCAAAACAGGATGTTAGAATTTATTCTGCTCGTGAAACTGTCATCATCCACATGTGGTGGTCATTACTCGGAGGCTGAGCTTAAACGCTGCATGAGGAGCAAGTATGAAGGTCTTTCTGCAAAGACATAACAATTAATGGGGCTCGTGAGTATGTTTGTGTGTCAGCTGGTTCTCCCAGAATTCCCAAGAGATGGCTTTCTTATGGCTTCCCGTAAATCTGAGCAAGAGCGAAGGAATGATCGTACACCACAGGACCTGAGGTTCCAGGCCTGGAGACTCTGAGCCCCATGGGGATCTGTGCTCCCAGCATCCCGGCTGACAAGGCACATCTGTCACCTCCCGTGACCCTCAGCAGTCCTGCCAGCCAGGTGGTCCCGGCCCAGGAGGAGAGGGAGATGGTGTCTGCCCACCTCCTCCGCTTCCGGTGGGAGGCCTGCCCGAGGTGTGTCACTCCTGTCTCTTCACTCTTCTCAGGAACCAAGGCCACTGGGTCTAAGACCAGTTTGGCCTGGCCTTGCTTCAAAGAGCCGACCCTGAGGTCCTGGGAGGCAGTGACCTTTTGCAGGTCTTAGGAGTGACATCAACACCGAGGACCTCATTCCCCACATGCTGACTGAGTCAGAACACACGTTCCTACTGGCAGGTGCAGGGGCGGGGGTGTCACGCTCCCAGCAGCAGGACCCTGAGAGTGTCGACACATGTTGCGCCATCCTCCTGCTCTGACCTCCAGGGGAACCGAGCTGTCCCCCCAAAGCCCTTGAGCCTCAGGGCGTCAGCAGGTGCCAAGTAGCTCCAGAGCAGATGCCCCTCGGGAGCCCGTGGTGGTGGCTGGTCAGGACTGACAGACCCCTCCCTGCTCTCAGCAGCCAGTTAACGGATCCCGGTTTTGTGGACGGGGAGGTCACAGACCTCCGTCCCACCTCAGTCTCTGGTGCTTAGGGTGCAGATTCCACATCCTCGGGATTGAAGGCAGGGCCACCCCGCTGGGGACCAGGGGGCACATTCCTCTGCAGCAGCCTGGGCAGCCACGCTGGAGGGAGGAGTATGTCCTGGTGTGTTTTTCCAGCTCACCAGCCTGTGAGCTCTTCATCTCGGGCCCAGCCTATTGGTTAGTGTGCAGGGAGCTCACCCACAGGAAGAGGTGCCTTTGGCCAGGGCTGGCTGGTCACAGGCTTCATCGCTCGGGACAGAACTGCAAGGAGCCTCCTGCCACTGCCTGGCTATGGTGCCCTTCTCGGTGATGGCATTGAGTCGTGTCCATGGGAGAGCAGGGGCAAGATGCCCACAGTCGGGAACCAGGGCAGAACAGGCTGCTTCCCTTCGGCAAGTGGGATGGGCTGACCTGATGTGGGTGAATGTGGAGGGGGGGACGTGGGGGGCATGGTGTGTGGGAGATGGGTTGGGGACAGGGCTGAACAGCGTGTGAGGGTGTCAGACATTCACTGAGAATGTGAGGAGAGTTGCATCCAGCAGAGTAAACTGGCACCTCCAGGCCAGCCCGGTGCCCAGGCTGGACACCGGAGAAAGGTGTCCTAACCGAGGATACTCGTGTGCGTGGTCAGGAGGCACCAGAGGCTGCACGCACGGGGAGGGAGAGGGGGAGGGGGGAGGTGTAGAACTAGGGTGAGGTGCTGGCAAGAGGAAGTCAGGACAGGTAAATAGGTGGGACCTGGCAGCTAGGCCTGACGGAAAACAGAGAGATAGTTACTAGAGCAGCATCAGGGTTGGAGACTCCGGAGTCACTTGCGATTGGTTGACTATGAGCCACTGGGGTAACTCCTAGAGCTCTGCTCACCTGCCCTGGCAGCGGAATTACTGGGTCATGTGACTATGTTAGCATTCTGAGGATCTGTCGGACTGCTTTCCAAAGTAGTGGAAAGCATTTTCCTTTCCCACCAGCAGTATGAGGATCATAGCTTCTCTACATCTTCACCAACATTTATCTGACTTAAAAAAAATGTTTTTATTGACTTTACTGATTTGAGAGAGGAAGGAAGAGGGAGAAAGATCAATCAGTTGCCTCCTGCACGCCCCCTACTGGGGACTGAGCCACAACCTGGGCATGTGCCCTGATTGAGAATCGATCTGGCAACCTCTCTGTGCATGGGAGAACTCTCAACCAGCGAGCCACACCGGAGCCACACCGGCAGGGTTATCTGAATTGTTTACTCTAGCCTCCTGTTGGGGGGAGTGAGGAGATTTTGATTTGCATTGCCCTAATGACTGGTGATCTTGAGCACCTTTTCATACAATTGGCAATTGTGTATCTTCTTTGGGAAAATGGCTATTCCAGTCATTTGCTTCCTTTCCAGTTGGTTTTTGTTGTTTTTGTAATTGAGCTTTAAGAGTTCTTTATGTAGCCTAGATACAAGTCCCTTATCAGATACATGATTTACAAATATCTTCTCCCATTTTGTAGCTTTTCTTTTCACTTGTATTATTATGCTCTTAAGTACACAAGTTTTACATTTTGTTATCTATTTTTCCTTTTGTTGTGCTTTTAGTGTCACATGTAAGAAACCATTGCTTAACCCAGTAGTCAGCAAACTCATTAGTCAACAGAGCCAAATATCAACAGTACAACGATTGAAATTTCTTTTGAGAGCCAAATTTTTAAACTTCTAACGCCACTTCTTCAAAATAGACTCACCCAGGCCGTGGTGTTTCGTGGAAGAGCCACACTCAAGGGGCCAAAGAGCCCATGTGACTCAGGAGGCACAGTTTGCCAACCACTGGCTTAACCCCAGGTCTTGCTGTCTCGGCACCATTTGTTGGGAAGCCTGCTTTTTCCTCATTGAGTGGCGTGGCGCCCTTGTCAAAAGTCAGTTGATCTTGAAGAGGAGGGTAACATCAAGTTCTGTGTCCTCCTCCCCCTCCCAGTTAGAGGCTGCTGGCAGGCGTTTCCCTCTGTCTCGTTCACCCAGTGGGCATAGAAATGCTTCTCAGCTGGTCTGTTGTGTCACGTGAGGTCATAAAAGTGCGACCACATTGAAAATTAACCTCAAGATCCTGTATCATCAGTCCTGGTCCCTCTGGGGATCAAACATGACCTTGCCCGCCTGGGCTCTGGGTCCCCACCTGGACCCCGTGGGCGTTAGGGCCCATGAATCATAGTTCCCTTAGAGGGGTGGGAGGCAGGGTGGGTCTGTGGCTGTGTCCTCCCCCAAACCGGAGTCAGGCCTGCTGGCTCCTGGCCCGTTCTTGTTTTGAGCAGTTCTTATTTTAGAACCACCACTGGCGTGGAATCTTCCAAGCCCAGGGGGTAAACAAAGGGACTCCAGGACCGCGCACCAGCTCTTGTTTAAATTAAGAGGAAAGCATGTTTTCCTCCCTCCCTGTGGGCTCGGCGCCTTTCATGGCTGCCCCTGACAAAGGCAGTTAGTTGGTAGCCCACGAGGTGAGGAGTGATGTTGGGTCTGTGACTGGTGGTTCCTGCATTGTCAAACGGCCAGCTCAGGCTGCACAGCAGCTGTCAGGAGTGATGAGGGGAGATGGGCCCCAGGGTACCAAGGGGTGGGGCTGGCGCTGCTGTCACTGGCCTCAGTGTCAGCAGCAGGAGCTCAGGCTTCTGGGCCTGACTCAAGAGGTGAGCCCCACTTCCGCAGGGAGCCAGGGCCAGCTCTGGCTGTGGTGCCAGCCTCAGCCTGCACCCTGAGCTGGGTCATTTGTGCACCTGGTGTCCGAGACCCCAGGCAGGAGAGCAGCACGGGGGATGGGGGGGGTCGACCCCAGGCTGCCCCCTCGTGAGGCTGGGGGCTCGACAGTCAGGCCTTGGTGGGCACAGGCTTTAGCTGTGTGAGAAGGCCCTGGGCCCTTAGGAAGCTCCCTCCGGACCGATGTATGCTGGCTGCTTTAATAAGCAAAATCCTCTGAAACCCCTCTGAAACCCCTCCGATGTCTTTCCTGTTTTCCAGATGAGGTATCAAAACCGTGGCTGCCCTCAGGGCCTATCCTGTTTTATCCCATCCCTGCCCACCAGGCACTCCCTGGGCCTCCCTGCCCTGCTCCTGAGCTGGTGGTGCCCCGCAGGCTCCGGGCTTTGATGGGAGGCTCCTGGCAGCTGGGAGGCGGGCAGGCCTTCCCTGGGCTGAGCCTCAGAAAGGTGCAGCCGGCCAGCTGGAGGGAGAAGAGGGCCTGGGGAGGCCGGAGGGGGACCTGGGGAAGGGCGGGAGAGGATTGGAGTTCGGGCCACGCTCTGAAGCTTGTCTGCCAGTCCAGGGGTTGGGCTGTCTGCCCTGAAGGGCGGAGGCACGCAGCCGCTCCTGGCAGTTGTGGCCTCCATGCCTCTTCAGGCTCCTGTCCCACACCCCCTCCCCTGGTGCTCCTGTGCCTCCCGCCTCCCCTCTCTCCCCACTCCGTGCCTTCAGAGCCTTTGCCTAGGCTGATCTCCTCACGCCCCCCCCCCCCCCCCGTGTCCACGTGGAAAAGGATAAAAGGGTGCACAGGTGATGGAGTTTGGGGCCTAGCTTTCTGCCCTCAGCCAATAGTCCAGCCTCTGGAGTTGATTTCACCTGGGAAGTGAGCTGAGCGGCAAGCGGATGGAACATTCAGGAGCAGGCTGACACCCGCAGTGAGGGGTGTCCGGGACTCTTGGGTAGCCCCCTGCTTTTTCTCTCCTTTCACCCTCCATCTGTCTTCCCGATTGGTGGTCCTGGCTCTGGGCACTGCGCAGCGCCAGCAGCCCTCCCTCTCCCCAGCCCGGTGGCAGCAGCTGGCCTGCGCACAGTTCTATCCAGGGAACCTCCTCCACAGCGAACGCCCCTCTTGTCTCCCAGACCGAGACACCGAGGCGGCGGCCGAGAGCCTGCCGCTTTGAAGAGAAGCCCAGGTCATGGGGCAGCTGCTGTGCCAGGGGAGGCTCCTGGCACCCCTGCCTGGAGGCGTGGGCGACGGGAGCTCCCCGCTGCCCGTCAGGAGAGCTGCTTTAGGAGCTGAGCGTGGAAATGGGCCCAGCGGGGGGCGGAAGGTGGGGGACGACAGGAAAGGCCCAGCCTTACCACTGTGCCCTGGCCCAGCGTTCCCTCTTGGTGGGCAAGAGGTAGACAGTTGTGCTGAAACCGGTTTGGCTCAGTGGATAGAGCGTCGGCCTGCGGACTGAAGGGTCCCAGGTTGGATTCCGGTTGAGGGCGTGTACCTTGATTGTGGGCACATCCCCAGTGGGTGGTGTGGGAGAGGCAGCTGATCGATGATTCTCTCTCATCAATGTTTCTAGCTCTCTGTCCCTCTCTCTTCCTCTCTGTAGAAAATCAATTAAAAAAAAAAAGTAGTCGTTTGGGGGCCTTTCCAGCTGCTCTGTGAACTAGCACTTCTCTCTCCCCTCACCTTCCCAGTGAGAACCCCCTGCCCACGGTGGAGATTGCTATCCGGAACACGGGGGACGCTGACCAGTGGTGCCCACTGCTGGAAACCCTGACGGATGCCGAGATGGAAAAGAAGATCCGTGACCAGGACAGAAACACGAGGTACTCTCCCCTGCCCGCCAGAACCCCTGCGGTGGCTCTGCCCACAGGCCCCATCTTCCAGGCAGGCACAGACCATCACTCCCCTGACCGTTACCTTCTGGGGGGCTGTGTGCCCCTCGGGTGTAGAAGCAAAAGCAAGAGATTGGGCCTGACCACAGCCCAGACCCAGGTTTCAGGACCCCTGAGGGGGTGGGCAGGGCCTGAGCAGGCAGGTGACAGGACAGTGTCAGGGCCAAAGTCAAGGCCACAGGAGGGGAGGGACTCGGAAACCCACCCACCATGTCCTGTCTCTGTTTCCACTCCCCGGCTGCCCTAGAGCCCTGGGATGGCAGTGGCCCAAGGCTGGGAGCTGGCCCTGGGTCACCACCCTTTCCTCCCTGCAGGCGAATGAGGCGTCTCGCCAACACTGCCCCGGCCTGGTAACCAGCCCATCAGCGCTCGGCTCCCGCACAGCGTTCAGAAGACCGACCTGCCCCTCCATGTTCTGGCAGAGGGAGGCGAGGGGCAGCCGGGGCCATCCTGGGCATGGGCCGGCGGGAGGCCTCCGGGCAGCCCTCCCCCGCACACTTTCCATTGCTGAGCCCCAGTCCCCACCCTGTCTCCGATCAGGAAGAGGCTTCCTTTTGGGTGGTTTTGTTTTCGAATAGGAGCCCCAGGAAGGGCTAGCAACACTTTTTAAATAAAAGGCAACCGTGGTGTTCCATTTCTTTGAAGTGGCTGCATAAAATAAAAATGGAGAGCAGGGAGCAGGGCCCGCGGCGTTGGGGGTGGTGTGGCCAAGGCTGGCACGCCAGCCCTCCCCTGCTCCGCCTCCCATCCCCAGGTGGCTGATGGGACTCTATGGCGCCACCCCAGCCCCCGCAAGACTGAGTCAGAGTCTGATCCTTGCTTCTCGTTGGGCCCTCCAGCTTCCCCACTCCACCCATGCTTGGGTCTTTGTAGAGCAGCAGAAATGGAAGGTGTGGTCATGATGCTCAATGGGCAGCCCCTCCCCCACACCCTCCGTTCTGCTGGGTCAAGGTGACCAGGCCATCCCAGCCAGGACATTGCTTCTCTGGAGTCCCTTGCAGAGGCCCCATCCTATGTAGACAATGCAGGGCCCCCCCCCCCCCCAGCCTGGGTGCCTGTGTCCAGCTGCTCCAGCTCCAGCAGGCGTGCAGCATGCTAGCCACACTTCCCAGTAGTGTGCATGTAACACGTGGCCTGGGACCCATGTCCACCCCTGGCTGGCACATGGCCTGGGCCAGCTCCTCCCTCCCAGGCTGGGTGTGAGGATGGCAGCATGTGGGGCAGCACCCCTGGCCGGGCGCTGGCTTGTGGGGTGGGGATGTGGAGGAGGCACGCCCTGGGCCTCTTCCCAGCTCTACCTTCAATGAGTTTGTCATCCTCACCTTATCTCTAATGTGGAGATGTTCCCACTCTACAGAAGGGACATGGGGCACGTGTGGGTCTCGCTAAGTCGAGCACTGCTTGGTGAACTGGGCACAAGCTGCACTTCCTGAGGACAGTGCGCCAGACCCCAGCACTGGGCTGGTGCCGCCTTTAGTTGCTGGCACATCCCCCCCAGGCAGGGCAGGGCATGGGAAGGTGTGGCCAGGCGAGGCAAGGGGAGCCAGTGCCGTGGTCAAAGAGGCTGCAAGTTATCCTGTTTATTCGGACGGCCAGCCTCCAGAACAGGTTTGACAGATGTTGGGATGCAGGCTTGACAGATGTTGGGGGATCGGGCTCCTGGGGCTGGCCCTGCCCTGGGTGGGGTCACTGCTGCAGGGGTCCTGGCTGGTCCTCGGGGAGGGGCAGGTAATTGGGGTCCTCTTCTGGGGCATCCAGTAGCAGCTTCCTGTGGGGCGGGGCCCAGGTTGAGCTGAGGCCAACATGGGTCCACCAGGGAGTCAAGAGCTGTCTGACGGAGAGCAGCCAGGGCCGGCGCCTCCAGTACTCACAGGAAGCCGGGGGTCAGCAGCAGCCTCTTGCCTCCAGGCTGGTGGGGAAAGACATCCTCCAGGAAGTAGTAGATGTGTCCCACAGCAATGCCTGTGGGAGAGCGGAGGACTGCCAAGGCCACTGCCTCCATGGTCCAGAGCCCGGGGCCATCACAGCCTGTTCTGCAGCTCAGAGGCCTAGCCAGGCCCAGAGTATGAGTGCCCAGTGTCCCGCACAGACTGCCAGCCCAGCGTGGGGCTGGCTGGCCCTGAAGGACAGTGTTCCAGGACCTGAGGACAGTGGAGTGGGCGCCACGGCTGGAACGCTGACCTACCCACCCCACCACAATCAGGATCACACAAGCACCAGCAGGTGTGAAGCCATAGGCCTGCGGGCTTGTTCAGGGGCTGTAAGGCAGAGGTGCTGGAGGCAGGGGCGGGAGGGCTCTGGCAGAGCAGCCAGCTTGGATGGGGAGGAGGCTCACCCAGCAGGTCCACGAGGATCGAGTTGCCCAGGAGCATTGAGAAGCCCATGAGCGCCCAGGGCAGGAACGGCGCCTGGAAGGTGAGGAGGCCGAAGAAGTTGACCCTCACCTGAGGGCTGCGGCGGCTCCACACGTACACCAGCATGACGGTGAGGGCCTGGCCCAGGAAGAACAGGCTGCCCAGCAGCCCCAGCAGCTGGGCCAGAGTCAAGGTGTGGGAGGCCCTCTGGTGCAGGCCTCAGGCCTCCCCTGACTGGCTAAGTCCCTGAAATCCTGCTGGTTTTCCTGCCTTCCAGCCCCACGTGTCTGGCCCTGCCTCTCCGCCTCACTCAGCCTCCCACCACTGCCCATCCTCGCCCGTTTCTCCTGCTGCTGGCATTCAGGGCTCAGCCCCCAGCCCCCACCTGGCTCTCCTTCCCATCATCCTGTGGTGTGGGGGTTTTTGTCGTTGTTCTTGTACAAACTTGAAGATCTAGCTTGGATCGGCACCTGGGGCTGAGCACACCATGTTTGCTCATCCTAAGCCAGAGTAAACTCTGTCCCTCCCGGCCTGGGCACTGATGCCATGCCCCAGGACCAGGTGCAGAAGGTCCCGGAGCCCAGGAAGGATACAATCATAAGGACGCCCCCAAAGAGAAACATGAAGACGAAGTCAGCCGTGCGGCCCCGGAAGGAACCCTCCTCCAGCATGCGGCAGTAGCGGAACCTGCGGCGTCCGTATAGGAAGTGCCACCTGGCTGGGTCTCAGGGTCCCCGCTCCCCACCCGCCTTAGCCCGGCAGGCAGGCCCGCCCACGCCCCTCCTGGGCCCGGCGGCAGGCACAGGATACACGAAGAGCATGTTGAAGAAGAAGCTGAATCCCAGGGGCCCGAAGAAGAGGAAGTTGGTGAGGAGCCTCCAGACCTGCGAGGGGCGGGCAGGCAAGCAGGCAGGCGGTCAGACGCGGGGCGGACATGGCTGGGCAGACAGGGAGCAAGGGCGGGGCGACCTCACCTGGAACTTCCGGAACACGAGGTGCGGGTTGAAGTAGAGCTGGAAGGGGCTCAGGAGATCCAATTGCTGCGGAGCCAGGGGAGCCATCAGGTGCTGCCCGCGGGACCCAACCCTAACCACCTGCACCTCCTCCTCCAGTTGTAACCATGGCGACGCCCTGCCCGCCTCGGAGGCTCACCACGGCGGCTGTGGTTAGGACGCAGGCCGCGGTGTAAGCGCGGGTCACTGCCGGCACCTGCAGGAACTCGGCCGCCAGCCCCCGCCACGCCATTGAACCTCCGCACGTACACGTGGCCCCAACGACTGCGGGCTCTTTAACCCGCCTCCGAGCCCCGCCCTCCCGCCTCCGACCAATCCGCGTGGGAGACGCTTCGTGCCCAGGCCCTTAGGGTGGGGCCCGCGGCCAGGTAACCAATAGGAGGAGGAAGCGGGAATCTGGGGGCGGGACGGGTGGAGACTGCGGGCCAATGAGCAGGCCCCAAAGTGGAGCACGTGGCGGTTGTTGTGGTGGCTGCGGCGCGCGCGGGAGAATGGGCGGCCAATGAGGAGCCGGTAGCTTCTTAGCCGAGCGGAAGGCCAATGGCGAAGGCCCACGGGGACGCTGGGGCCGGGCCGGAGGTGACTTGTTGGCGGAGAAAAGACGGACCGGCCCAGCCTCACTGGGAGGGGCGGAGTATAGGATGCGGCGGGGCGGGAGCCAGGATCCTGGCTGTGCGGCTCCAGCTCCGGGGCCCACCTGGGCTGGCCGCGGTCCTGACAGCCAGGGATGGTGCCCCTTCGCCCACAGCAGGGGAGGCGCTCGGCGGCAGCAGGTCCCCATTTCTCCGCGCGTCCGTCCGGGGCCTCGCCAGAACACCTCAGCTCCTGTGGGGAGTCCTCTGGGGGCCCGCGGGAGGAGGGCCCGGGTGGGGGGCTTGCAGACCCCATGGGACCCGAGGATGCCAAGGTGGGCTGGAGCAAGTGGGCGGGCTGGAGAAGGCCTCATTATTCACGCTAATGAAGAAAGCCAACCGTTTGGCCAGCCGGGGCTCAGGGGTTGAACGTGGACCTATGCACGGTTAGATTCCGGATCGGGCCATATGCCCTGGTTGTGGGCTCCATCCCCAGTGAGGGGCGTGCAGGAGGCAACCAATCAATGATTCTCATCACTAATGTTTCTATCTCTCCCGTTCCCTTCCTCTCTGAAATCAATAAAAATATTTTTTAACTTCTTTTAAATATAATTTTTTTAAATAACTTTTTACAGAGAGGAAGGGGGAGGGATAGAGAGCTAGAAACATCGATGAGAGAGAAACATCGACCAGCTGCCTCCTGCACACCCGCCACCAGGGATGTGCTCGCAACCAAGGTACATGCCTTTGACCGGAATCGAACCCGGGGACCTTTCAGTCCACAGGCCGACGCTCTATCCACTGAGCCAAACCGTTTCAGCTTAAGATTCTTTCTTTCTTTCTTTCTTTCTTTCTTTCTTTCTTTCTTTCTTTCTTTCTCTTTCTTTCTTTCTTTCTTTCTTTCTTTTCGCTCTTTCTTTCTTTCTTTCTTTTCTTTTTTTTTTTTTTTTTTAAGAAAGTCAGCTGTTTATTGAGCACCAAATGGGGTCCACTAGCAGGTAAATGGAGCTCTGTTCTGGCCCCGTTGAGATTGTGTGACATCCAGGAAAAATCCCAGTGTGGTGTTGGGGAAGAGGTCCGGCAAGGGATCCAGACCTGGGTGTTACTCATCAGAACATCAATGGCGTGTGTAGCCCTGGGCCCGTGGGAAATGTCCAGGGGGCACGGCTAGACTGAGAGGAGAGAGTCCAGGCCTGGGCAGCCGGGAGGGAGGCTAGGGGGGGCTGGGAGTATGGGGGTGCACAAGAGCCCCGCCAGGAAAGGGCTTCGGAGGCAAAGCAGGGGAAAATCCAGGGACAACGGGATGCAGGTGGATCCCAAGTGGAGGGACCCCTGCAGCGTGGCTCAGGGAGCCCCCGCTCCGGAGGACACGCTGGGGGCACAGAAGGGAGAGGTTCATTTGGTTCAGCAGTGAACAGAGAGAGCCGGCCTGATACAGCAGGAGTGGGACCAAGGAGGGGGCTGAGAGCCCGTCCCCCCCTCCCCCCGCTCCCTCCCCCCGGCCCTCAGTCAGCCTCCATGGTCCAGCGAAGCAGGCCAAGGTCATGTTCGAGGGGGCTGGACAGAGGAGATGCCATCACGGTGGAGGCATGGCAGCAGGGCGGGGATCCAGGGCCTCTGACGCCAGGGCGGGCACCTCCCTGTCAGGAGGGAGCCAGCGAGCGAGGTCGGGTTTCTCCTCTGCTGGGGAAGGGGAGGCATTCCTGCCTCCAGGCACTCGGCAGGCACTGGCTGGCCCTCCACGCACGCACTCCGGGTCAGGCTGGGGCTAACAGAAGGGGCTGTCACAACCAACAGGGGGGTCTGTCTCTCCCCAGACGGGGCTGATAAGGCAGGCGCCCCGTTTGGGGGTGGAGAGACGCATTCCTGGAGCCCTGGGTGGGGGCAGCCAGCTGGGCCAGACGTCTAGGGAGCAGCTGCTGGGTCTACCACAGACGCTCCCTTCTCAGAGCTTTGGGATGTCCTCAGGTAGGGAAACTGAGGCCCAGGAGGAGGCAGAGCAGGGCCTGGGGTCCAATCCAGGCTTCTCCTGTCCTGTCTCCAGGCCTGGACAGGGCAGGCAAGCCTGGGGACACCGGGTCTCCTTCTTCTCCGACCCTCTGGCACCGTTAGACGGTTATTTATGGAAAGGAGCCCTGGGTACCACATGTTCCCAGGGGCCTGGAGGTGCAGTGCGGGATGCTGACTGAGCTGTCTGTCCTCAGCCTGCCCGCTGGCCGCCTCCTCTCCTGGGCTGAGGGCTGTGGCGGGAGGAGGCCTGTGTTTTCCTGCCAAGGTGTCAGCGGGCCTGCTCCCAAGCCGCCTCTCTGGCCTCGGGAACCCGCCTGCTGCTGCAGAGCACGGGGCCCCGGACCCCCAGGTCCGGAGACACCCAGAGGATCCCTGGATCCCCTGTCCGGGGTGCCCAGTGCCCACAGGCGGCACAGCACCCGCAAGTGCCCACCGAGCCTGCCTCCTCACTGGCCGCACTGGGAGAGACCCCGCCAGGCGGTGACCGTCCGGAAACCTGGGCCACGCCGTCCCACTGCCAGCCCCACCTCGAGGCTGACGCTCCCGTGGAACTCTCCAGTCCCTCCCCTCCCCGCTCCGACACACCTCATGGCCGCCACCACCTCTCATTCAGGCCTCAGCCTCTCGCTCCTGATCTCTGGCTCATTCATTCATTCATTTTCCTCCTATCAGCCTATATGTTCTGTTGAAAGAGGAGAGCAAGCCCAGCCAGCATAGCTCAGTGGTTGAGCATCGACTTATGAACCAAGAGGTCACGGTTCAATTCCTGGTCAGGGCACTTGCCGGGGTTGTGGGCTTGATTTCCAATGGGGGAAGAGCAGGAGGCAGCGGATCAATGATCCTCTCTCACCATTGATGTTTCTCTCTGTCTCTCCCTTCCTTCCTTGAAATCAATAATATATAGATAGATAAATAGATATAGATAGATAGATAGATAGATAGATTTTTTTAAAAAAAATAAAATCACCCTAACTGGTTTGGCTCAGTGGATAGAGCATTGGCCTGCAGTCTGAAGGGTCCTGGGTTCGATTCCGATTAATGGCGTGTACCTCAGTTGCAGGATTCATCCCCAGCCCTGATTGGGGTGCATGTGGAGGCAACCAATCAATGTGTCTCTCTCACATTGATGTTTCTCTCGCTCTGCGTTTCTCCTCTGTCTCTAGAAATCATTGGGAAAATATACTCAGGTGAGGATTAACAAAATATAAAATAAAATAAATAACATTTTTTTTAAAAAAAAGGAGAATAAACCTAATTCTTAAAAATAAAATAAAATAAGAGGAGAGCAAGGGAGGGTGGTAGAAATGCCTCCTACTCCAGGAAGCCCTCCCGGAAGGGACCAGAGCCCGTCTATCTTCTGTTAGGCCCCCACCCTTAACTTCTCCCATCCAAGTACTAACCAAGCCCGACCCTGCTTAGCTTCCGAGATCAGACGAGATCGGGCGCGCTCAGGGTGGTATGGCCGTAGACTCCACACTTAATTTCTAAATGTCATTTATTCCAAAGGCAGCACACACGCCCGTGGTAACAAACCAGAAGAATCAGAAACCAGGTATTTTTGTGTGCGTGTTAGAGGCAGCTGTGTTTTCCTTTGGACAACGCACGCATGGCACCGCTTGCTGGCCCTGACCCCCTCTATGCAGGGCCTTCCTCCAGGGGCCGCGAGCTCTGTGTCCAACCCCACGGCGGGTGGGCCTCCACGGCAGCTTCCGCCGGCCCCTCCCCGGAGCAGCTGTGCGGCCGTTGGTCACCTTCCTGTCTAGGCCACCGGGTATTTTTAGCACCGAATCCGGAACCCACTCGGCAGCAGCTGCTTGTGGCCGAGCGTAGAGAATAACAAACGGCCCAGGTGGGCTGCGTTCAGGCCTGCACAGCCCAGGGGGCGGCCTGAGCCTGGCTCTCCGAGCCCGGGAGCAGAACCTGGACTCGGCGGGAACCGGGGGCACTCTGGGTGGCATGGGCCGGAAGGGGGCGGAGGCTGGGTAGGCGTTAGCCAGACCTAACAGGGGAATGGCATGTGCAAAGGTCCTGGGGCGGCATGGGAGGGCAGGGGAGGCTGGAGAAGGCTGGGACCGCGCCGATCAGGGCCATGCAGGCTGTGACCTCTGACCCCAGGGCCGTGGACAGTGTCGGGCACGTGACAGACAGGGAGCGAGTGGGTCAAGGAGAGGAAGCCACAGACCTTAGCACTTGGCAGAGAGGGAGGACCGAGACATGGGAGAGGCCCGGTTTGGGAGGGAGACCACCCACTGGGTTGGTGCAGGCTGGGTTTGGGGGTGCAGTGGGGACATGACCGCCTCAGGGGAGCGCTCCCTGGCCACCCCGGTCCACCCCAGAAGCTCTGTGCCATGTTCTCTCTCTCCCTGGCCGCACAGCGCTGGGCCCAGGCAAGCCTCAGACCTGGACTCCAGGTGCTGGATGGGCCGCCTCAGGCTGGCGGGGGGCCCGGCACCCCCACGCCCCTCCCCCAGGGCAGGGGTCGGTTGGAAGAGTCTGTAGAGTTCCCTCTAGCTAAAGGCTGACCCCTCGCCGGGACCGGTTTGGCTCAATGGATAGAGCGTCGGCTTGGGGACTGAGGGGACCCGGGTTCGATTCCGGTCGGGGGCATGTATCTTGGTTGCGGGCAGATCCCCGGTGGGGGGTGTGCAGGAGGCAGCTGATCGATGACTCTCTCTCGTCGATGTTTCTAACTCTCTATCTGTCTCCCTTCCTCTCTGTACAAAATCAATAAAATATATTTTAAAAAAAAAAATAAATAAATAAATAAATAAATAAATAAATAAAGGCTGACCCCTCGAAGGGGACACTGGAGATTTCCAGACAGGGTCCCTTCCTGTGACAGCCCCGGCTGACCCCCCCTCCAAGACCAGCCTCCGCTGGGAATGAGCAAAGGCCTGTGAGGGAGAATGCACTAGCCCTGTGGTCGGCAAACTGCAGCTCTTTGACCCTTTGAGTGTGGCTCTTCCACAGAATACCACAGCCTGGGCGAGTCTGTTTTAAAGAAGTGGCATTAGAAGAAGTTTAAGTTGAAAAAATTTGGCTTTCCAAAGAAATTTCTTTCTTTCTTTCTTTCTTTTTTTTTAAATATATATTTTATTGATTTTTTTACACAGAGAGGAAGGGAGAGGGATAGAGCTGGAAACATTGACCAGCTGCCTCCTACACACCCCCCACCGGGGATGTGCCCGCAACCAAGGTACATGCCCTTGACCGGAATCGAACCTGGGACCTTCCAGTCCGTAGGCCGACTCTCTATCCACTGAGCCAAACCGGTTTCGGCTCCAAAGAAATTTCAATGGTTGTCCTGTTGGTGTTTGGCTCTGTTGACGAATGGGTTTGCCGACCAGTGCCCTGGGGAAGGCCTGTCTCAAGAACCTGTGTGCTCGCCTGCCTCCTCCGGATCCGAGCTCTTACCTGCCTGGGGTCAGGAACCCCCATGGAAGCCGGAAGGGCATGGGAGGGCGGCGGTGGGGCTCCCCTGTCCTGCAGGAGCCCCTCCTCTGGCCAGGGGGGAACGAAGACTCTCACGCTGAGCAGGAAGGGGAGCTTGACTGGTGAGGGGTCCAAGGACAAAGAACCACAGGCCCTCTGTGGGCGGGGGGGGGGTGTGGGGAGGTGTGGGGGGGGTGAAAGGGGCCTAGGGGGTATGGGGGGCGTCTGTAGGCACAAGGCTCTTGACAAAGACAGTGGCGGGGTGGGAAGAGGAGGTGGGAAGAGGAGGGGCACGCTAGGCAGGAAGCGTGGCTTGAGCCACGGTGTGGAGGCAGGAATGAGCTCTGCCTTCCCCCCTGCGGTGTGGGGGTGCTCAGAGCCGGTCTCTCTGTTGGTAACAGCTGCCCGAGGCCTCTCACCAGACACTGCACCACAGGTGTGTGTGTGTTTTATTTTATTTTTAAATATGTTTTATTGTTGTTGTTGTTTTTTACAGAGAGGAAGAGAGAGGGCTAGAGAGTTAGAAACATCCACCAGCTGCCTCCTGCACACCTCCTACTGGGGATGTGCCCACAACCAAGGTACATGCCCCTGACCGGAATCAAGCCTGGGACCCTTCAGTCCCCAGGCCGACCCTCTATCCACTGAGCCACACAGGTCAGGGCCGGGTGTGTGTTTTTTTTTAATTTTTTTTATTGATTTCAGAGAGTGAGAGCGAGGGAAACATCAGTGATGACAGAGAATCATCGATCGGCTGCCTCCTGCACATCCCACACTGGGGATCGAGCCCACAACCCAGGCATGTGCCCTGACTGGGCTTGGAGCCGTGACCTTCTGACGCTCAACCACTGAGCCACGCTGGCCAGGTACCACGGTTTTGCTAACCTTACGTAAGCCTCACGCGTGAGAAAACAGGCTCAGAGAGGTTAGTTAGAGTAACAAACCAGAGGACACACGGCCAGGGAGGTACCAAGAGGCCAGCCTGCCAGTCCGGGCTTTGCCACCAGGAGGGTGATGGGAGGAGCCAGCGGGGAGGGGGCGAGGTGCTTCCCCCCGCCCCCCACCTCACTGCTGGGGCCCAGAGGGGATGCACCACCAGCCTGAGCCCCCGGGGGGCGTCACCAGCCAGGCAGACGCAGACGCTGCTCCCACCGCGGTTTGGAGGCCAGCCTTCCCTGCCACGCCCGGCTCCTGGGGCGGCTCTCACTTAAGACTCTGCTCCCTCGCCTGACCAGGAGGTCCCGGTTCGATTCCAGGTCAGACGCACGCCCGGGCGGCAGGCTCAGTCCCCAGTGTGGGGTGTGCGGGAGGCGGCCGCTCAGTGATTCTCTCTCATTATTGATGCTTCTCTCTCTCTCTCCCTCTCCCTTCTCTGAAATCAATAACAGTATTTTTACAAAGGGGCTCTGCTCCCTTGATGCCTCTCTGCTGAGCAGCTTGGGCGCACGGCCCCGTGTGAGCCTCGGTGCCTGGACGAGATGGTCCCTTCCAGCCCCAGCTGCCAGCGAGCCCGAGCACGGGCCTCTCAGCACCGGCAGCCACCGCTCCTGCCGCGGCTGGCATGTCACAGCCACCTGGGCCTGCGCCCTGAGGCCCGTGGCCAGCGGGCCTCCCCCTCCCCCGCCCCCCTCAGCTATTTTGGGGCTCGGCACGCGGCTGTGTTTTGGGAGAAGCAGATGATCCGCTTGGCCGACTCGACCAACGGTTGGGCCAGGATGCGAGACGCGGAGAGAGGCCCCGCAGTGCGGGGCACACAGGCCTGGGCCGCGGGGCCTGGGGCGCCGCTGTGGGTCTGAGGCCACACGGTCCTGCAGTCTTGTCTTCCGACTCGTCTCCTGCTGGCCAGACGCTCGGGCAGTTCTGCCCCCCGGAGGCCGGGCAGGGACCTGGAGTGACAGGGGCCGCTGCTCTGGGAGTCCCTCCCTGCCCGGGACTCGTGGCTGGGAGCTCTGGGCAGGGGGATGGCGAGGCTCCGAGAGGTCAGGGTTCACTCACCTCCCAGCCTGTGCTCATCGCCAACATATCCGCCCGCAGCCCCGGCCCTGCCCACACAGCCGGTGGGCTCGCCCCGTGCCAGTGCGTGCAGGACGGGGAGCTGGGACAGGAACCCAGGCGTCCTTGTCCTCCCCAATGACCCGCTGGAACTCCTGCCTGCACATTTTGTTCAAGAAACCCTACCCCTCACAGGCCTTTCCCGTGCACGAGGTATTAACGGCCTCTTTAAGAAAACAAATGCAAGATGCGGCACAAAAGTGACTATATTCTTAGAATAAGAATAAAACCAACGTCAGGAACCTGGCTGGCGTGGCTCAGGGACCTATGAATGGTTCGATTCGCGGTCAGGGCACATGCTCGGGTGACGGGTTCAATCCCCAGTGAGGGGGTGCAAGAGGCAGCCGATTCACTCATCATTGATTTTTTTTCTCTCTCTCTCCCTCTCCCTTCCTCTCTGAAATAAATATTTAAAAAAAAAAAAAAAAGCCCTAACCGGTTTGGCTCAGTGGATAGAGCGCCAGGCCTGAGGACTGAAGGGTCCCAGGTTCGATTCCGGTCAAGGGCATGTCCCTTGGTTGCGGGCACATTCCCAGTGCAAGGTGTGAAGGAGGCAGCTGATCGATAATTCTCTCTCATCGATGTTTCTAACTCTCTATCCCTTTCCCTTCCTCTCCGTAAAAAATTAAAAGAATATATATTTTTTAAGTTCATAAAAGCTGACAAATACTATCCCAAATCATAAACTCTAGAAAAAATGACCTCCCTGGTCTAAAGCCTGTGGCTGGATGCCCGCTGTGCCCCAGCCAGGCAGGGGCTGGTAAAAGAACCAGCATGCAGCCAAAACCGGTTTGGCTCAGTGGATAGAGCATCAGCCTGAGGACTAAAGGGTCCCAGGGTCGATTCCGGTCAAGGGCATGTGCCTTGGTTTCGGGCATATTCCCAATGTGCAAGAGGCAGCTGATCGATGATTCTCTCTCATCGATGTGTCTAACTATCTCTGTAAAAAATCAATAAAATATATTTATATATATATATAAAAGAACCAGCATGCATGAACCAGGCCCCCGAGAGCCCCTCTGTACAGTGGGGGGGGGGGGGGCGCGGCACTGAGTCTGCAGCGTGGGGAGCACACGGGGAAGGGGGAAGGCGGACCCAAGAAAGGATGTGCTTCCTGTTCAACTCCGTCCCAAAGACCCACCGGGTGGCCCAGCCAGGAGGCCTGCCTGCTGCTGACCCCCCTCTCCCCGGCCACGGGGTCTGCTCAGAGGGGCCTCCCCCCCGCCGTGGAATGCAGGCATCAGCACTTCAGACTCCGGAGTAACCACCGCGCCCCCCCTCTTCCCCTTCCAGATGTGGGTGCAGCTGTATTTTTAGAACAGCCGACCACGAGGACATTCTTTCCTTCTAATTAAGATGACGGCAAGCCTCCTATCCGCAATCAGCCCCGTTATTCAGTCCTCAAATATCAAAGGGTGGTCAGGAGGGGCTGCCTGGGCCGGCTGCAGGTTGGGTTTCTTTCTTTCTGTTGAGCCATTAAGCTGGAAATGTGACCCAGAGCCCGAGCACATGCCAGCGCTGGGGCGGGGGGAGGGCAGAGCAGGGTTTGGGGTGGAGCCCGCAGGAGCGGCTCCGGGGCCTGGCGCCCTGCCCCCCTCCTGCCTGGGCTGAGGATGCCCAACGAGGTTGTGCCCCCCCCCATGCTCGCCCACCCAAGGGCAAGGGACCAAGAGAGAGCCTGTGCCTGCCCTCAGGATGCCCGGTGCTGGAGGGGGCTGTTGGCACAGACTCGGGGGGCTGAGGGCACAGAGCCCACAGGTTCCGATGCCCTCATGTCACAGGTGGGCAGCTGGAGGCTCAGAGCGCGCGTGCCTGCAGAACTGCAGGAGCCTCTTTGCTCTCGGCTGCAGCCGGGCTGCTGGGCTCGGAGGTAGCTCACCGCCCACCCTGGAAGCCCGGTGCCTAAGGTCAGAGGCCTCCTGACCCCCACCAGGTGTGCCTGGGGAGGACCCTGGTGTGGGGCCAGGCTGCCGGTCCAAGCGGGAGGAACAGGGCTGCAAGCAGGGCCTTTGAGCGGCTTGTCCACGGCTGAGAAAACGGAGGCTGAGAGAGGCAGAGGCGGCCCCGAGCCACTCAGCCTACTGGCCGCAGGTGCTAGGTTCCCCATTCTGTGGTAGGGGCCTACCCACCACTCACCCCGGTGATGGGCCGGCCAGCTGCTAGGCAAAGCCTGGAGGTGATGCCAGGAGCCTCGAGTGCAGCCTGAGCCCTGGATGTAGGGGGAAGACACCTCCGGAGACCAGGGCCCCACCCCCCCTGGAGCAGAGGCATGGTGGGCCTGGACATCCGGCCTCCCAGCCTACCTGGCGCCTAACTGGCTGGCTGCGCTGGACGGAGGAAGTGGAATCGCCTGCAGCGGGTGGAGCGGGGGCACTTGAACCCGGGGCTGCTGTGCAGCCTCCAAGGCACTGGGCAGCGCTGGCACCGGCCCCTTGGTTTCCCCGGGAGGCGCGGCGCTTGGCGGGGCAGGATCCTTCAGAGCCTGGGCTTTGTCGCCCCCTCGTGGCCGGGGCCGGAATCGGCGGCGTCGAATAAATAGCGGGAAACTGAGGGGTGCGCGTGGGGGGGTGGAGTCCGGGGCGGACCGAATGGGACTCTCGAGGATCTGAAGACCGGACTCTAGGACGCCCCTCGCTCGAACCCGGGTCTCCAGGCCCGGGTAACAGCAGAGGCATTTTTAGGCCCGGCTCGGGTAGACGGGCGGACCCCCACTTCTGCAGGTGCAGGGAGCAGAAGAGCCGGCCGGCCTGGGGGTGGGGGCAGACTCGGTGAGAGTCTGTGCCAGCAGCTTTGCTATTTTATTTATTTATTTAGTTAGTTAGTTAGTTTTATTTTATTTTATATTTTTATTATTTTATCTTTTGTTTTATTTTATTATTTTATTATTTTTATTTTGTTTTATTTATTATATTTTATATTTTTAATTTAATTTGATTTTATTTTTATTTTTTATTTAATTTAATTTTTATTTTTATATTTTATATTTTATTATTGATTTTATTTTATTTTATTTTTATTTTATTTTATTTTATTTTAGTGTGAGCCCTGCTTCCTGTTGGATTCCAGGGGCAGATTCCTGCCGCTCCTGCCGGGCCTCAGTTTCCCCATCTGCAGAGCGTTGGAAGGAGGGAGGGGTGTCACCTCCTCGGACTGGCACAGGCCACGCAGTCCCTGAGCAGCTGGCGGCCCGCCCAGGGCTGGAGAGTCTGTGGCGGTCCTTTCAACACGTCCCTCGGCTTGGCAGGGGGGGGGGGGCTGGCAGGCTCAGGCCGCATCCCAGGCTGCGCCCGCTGGATCTGGAAATCTGAGAAAGACCAGCTCCCTGTCCAGCAGGGGGGTTGCAGGCAGGTGGACGGGCACAGGCCTGACCTTGGGGAATCTCAGGGACTCCTCCGCGCAGGAGGCTGAGACTCCTGCTGTGGGTTGAGAGGTGAACAGCCCTACGTCCACAAACACAGCCATGACTTTCAGAGACTCAAGTTACTATTTGCGGAAGAGAAACTTCCCAGCTTGAGGATGATGAAGGGAAAACCCACCCACCAGGGGGACTGAGCCAGCACGGGGCTCAGGGGGCACCTCCGGGAGCCGGCCCGCGTGTCCATAGCAGCGATGGGGGCAAGGGGTACATACGGGTCCTGGACGCAGAATGCTAAACCCGGTTCTGAATTTGGCATTTAACCTCCCATGATCACTCTCTAGTTTTTGCTGCATATGTATATATGCCTACCCAATGTGAGACCTAAGTGTGGTTTGGGATGTTTCCAAGCTTCATACAAAGGCGTTATGGTCCATGACATTTTCTACATCTTCAGTCACACAGCATTATGGTCTACCCGTGTTCATGTGGCTCCTCTCCTTCACTGCTTTCCCCCCAGAGCGGCCCTCCGATGGATAGTAACCATTTATTTCTCTGTCTTCTTGAATATTGACATTTGGGGTGTTTTCTGATAGAAACAATGTTGCCCTTGTGAACAGAAGACATTCCTGAGCACGGGATTCAGTGTTTCTCTGAGGCAAACGGGGGAGGACCAGATACGGCCAAAGGGTTCTCCAGTCACAGTCACTGCACCGATTTATATTTTCATTTTCAATCAGAAGAGCATCCCAGGTGGCCGAATCCAGTTTGGCTCAGTGGATAGAGCGTCGGTCTGTGGACTGAAGGGTCCCAGGTTCGATTCCGGTCAAGGGCATGTCCCTTGGTTGCGGGTACATTCCCGGTAGGGGGTGTGCAGGAGGCAGCTGTTCGATGTTTCTCTCTCATCGACGTTTCTAGCTCTCTATCCCTCTCCCTTCCTCTCTGTAAAAAAGATCAATAAAAATGTATATATATTTTTTAAAAAGAGCCTCCCAGCTGCTTCTTCCCACCTCCGTGTGTTACCAGAGTCGCACTACCAGCCCGCTGAGTGCAGAACATTCCGCTGGTGTGGATTCCATTTGCATTTCCTGATTGCTAATAACAAGGAGCATCTTTTTATTTATATATATATATATATATATATATATATTATTGATTTTGTACAGAGAGGAAGGGAGAGAGATAGAGAGCTAGAAACATCGATGAGAGAGAATCATCAATCAGCTGCCTCTTGCACACCCCCCACTGGGGATGCGCCCGCAACCAAGGCACATGCCAATGACCGGAATCGAACCCGGGACCCTTCAGTCCCCAAGCCGACACTCTATCCACCGAGCCAAACCAGTCTTGGCTCTTTTTATTTCTTGTTGTTGGTTGCCACATCAGTTTCCTCTCCTGTAAACACCCCGTTCACAGCTCTTGCCCGTTTTCTTTTCTTTATTGTAGGAATTCTTCATGTTTTTTTTACTACTTCTCTACTTCGTTGGTCATGAGCTTGTGGGCACCGCCTAGTTGGTAGGTTTTGTCTCGCTCTCTT
Source organism: Nyctalus aviator (assembly GCA_036971965.1). NCBI lineage: Eukaryota > Metazoa > Chordata > Mammalia > Chiroptera > Vespertilionidae > Nyctalus > Nyctalus aviator. The sequence goes on along the minus strand of CM072939.1, from coordinate 8,831,920 downwards.
TTTCAAGAAGTTATTTCAGAGGGGAAGGGAGAGGGAGAGAGAGAATCATAGGTGCACTGACCAGGGGGTCGAACTGAAACCTGGGTGTGTGCCCGGACCTGGAATCGAACCCTTGACTCTTCAGTGCACGGGGTGAGGCTCCACACAGCGGAGCTGCACCAGCCAGGGGCACTAGCTGGTAGCTTTTAGCTTCACCTTTTCTGGTGACACAGAGTTTTTAATTTTTTTTTTTAAATCCTCACTTGAAAATATGTTTTTCATTGATTCTCAGAGGGAGAACCTCCTTGCTTCTCCCTCTCCCCATCCTGCATGCGCCCTGACTGGGCCAGGGATTGAGCCTGCAACAGAAGTGCATGCTTTTGACTGGAAATCGAGCCTGAGACCCTTTGGTCCTTGGGCAGATGCTCTAATCACTAAGTCAAACCAGCCTGGGCAATAGTTTTAATTTTAGTATTAACTCTTTATAGGGAATCCATGTGGTTTGTCCTTATTTATCCTGAAGTTATAAAGGTGTCTTTACTTTCTTCTAAAATGTTTAAACTTTGCTTTTTTTGCAGGAGATTTTTGTGTCCCTGGGATGATTTTCTTTTGTATGGGGTGAGGCAGGGATCCATTTTCATTCTCCCCTCCCCCCCACACTACCAGTTGTTAGCCCATTGTTTCTCCACTAATTTTTATTTTAAAAAAATACAATTTTATTGATTTTGGAGAGAGACAAGCATCAATAATGAGAGAATCATTGATCAGCTGCCTCCTGCACTCCCTCCTGGGGATCAAGCCTGAAACCCCAGGCATGTGACCTCCAGGTTCATAGGTTGACACTCAACCACTGAGCCAGCCCAGCCCGGCTCTCCATTAATTGAGAAAGAACACACCATAGTTATGTTGAAACAATACATCTACCTAAATAAGATATTCGCAACTGAAACCAGCCCCGTGTTCATACAACATTATGAGCAAGTTGTGTTGACCCCAAGAATTCAAGGATAGTTTGCCCTCAGACACTACGGATGTCATTGAGCTCATAAAGAAAACCCCCCCGGGTCCAGGCTCAGCACCGGCTCACGGCACGCTTTTTAAGATTCAAGAATCAAACGTGAGCCCCGGAGACGCTGCGGGATCCGTTCGGGTGTGCGTCCAGGGTACGCCGCCCCGGGCTTTGCTGACTTCCTAAGGTTACTGTGCCGGCTGCGTTTCCATGGCCACGGGGAGTATCTTTGGAAAGTCTGGTTAAGGCTTGGCCTTATTCCATGCTGGGCCTGAGGAGAGAAAAGATTAATCCAGGCAGCGAACCCTGTGGTTCCAGACCTCGGGGCGCGCCGGGACCGGGGCCGGACCGGCCTCCCACGTAATAAATCTCCTGGCGGCAACCCGAGCCGGGCTCTGCTCCGCGCTCAGAGCCGCCAGCTCTGCGGACGGACTGATGACAGCGCCCCGGAGCCCGGTGGGTCTGCCCTGGGGCCCTCCTCGGGGCTCCCCTCCTCGGGGGAGAGGGGTGAGCGTGGGGATGTCTGCTTAGAAGGAAGGGCTGGGTCCTCAGAGAGCGGCCTCCGGGGGGGAGAGGGGACTTGGGGACGCCCGATCAGGATAAAAGGGAGCCGGGCCGAGGGGCTAGGAGGGATCCGGGGTGGAGGTTCGAGGGGGGAGGGGGAGAGGCAGGAACCTTCCCCCGGAGGCCGCGGCGGGGGAGGGGGACGGAGGAGCCAGGGAGTCTGCAGCGGCGGGGATCTGAGCCTCGGTTACAGCCGGCGGGGACGAATGCAGGGGCCGGGCCGGGGTACCGTGGACCAGAACCCCTTCCCGTCTGCAGAGGGGAGCCCCCAGGCTCTGCTGAGTAAGGAGGAGCCAGCGGCCTTTCCACCTCAGCGCTGCGCAAAGGAGGGATGGGAGACGAACAGGAGCCGCCCTTGCAGCCCCGGAAGCAGGTGACGTGCTGGCGGGACATCCTGCTCTCCCCCCGGATCCCCGCTCCCCTTCACGCTCTGCGCGCCCTGCGCGTGCACCCCGGCCGCGCGCTCCCGCAGCCCCAGGCGCCCCGACCCTCACCACACGCACTGCGCCTGCGCGCCCGCCTGCGCTTCGGTCCACACGCACTGCGCCTGCGCGCCCGCCTGCGCTTCGGGAATGATTGGCACTTCTCGAGGCCCCCCACTGCGCATGCGCCTCCGCCCGGCTCCGCGGCGCGCGCTGCTGGCTTCCCCCGGGGGTGGTTGCACAGCCCTCCCCCCGCGCCGCGACCTCGCGGGGCCAAAGCCCACCCCGCAGGCCCGTCTTCTCCTGAATGCGGGGGAAATGTGCCCGTGCCCGATGCCCTCCTGCGATCTGGAGCGGTCGGCATTCCTCCAAACCCCGCCCGCTGGCCCTGGCGTTTCGGATGCGGGATTGCAGCTCGGCGTGCACTGCACAGGCGCAGCCACTCCGGAAGGCTTAGCGGAGACGTCAGACGTGCAAACACTGTCCCGTGCTTGCTCGCACAGTGGCGTTAGGTGTGTGGGCTCAGAAGAGCGTGCAGGTGTCCGCGCGCAGGTATGGCCTGGGGGCTGGTGCAGGGTTGCATGTGGCCGCACATCTGCAGGACCTGCGGACCCCAGCCGCCCAGGCTAGCATCCCTGGTGATGCCTGCGCTGCCTTGTGTCCTCAACTGCGGGTCAGAAACGCCCCGGTTCTGGCTACCTCCGCCCCTTCTTGGAGTGTGTCCCATCCTCACCTCTCTCCCCAGCCTTCATCTCCTCCATCTCCCATAAAACCCTGTCTTGTCCTGCTTCACAGAGAAAATGGGGGCAGCCCACACCGCTCATCTCTGGGTTTCCCCACAACCTGCACTGATTTCCACGAGCTCCCTCATCTCCATTAAGTCTATGCAGATGTCACCTTCTCCGGGCATATCCTGGACCACCCTCTCCAAACAACCCCCTCTCACCGTCTCTGCTCCCTGTCTCAGTTGCCCCAGCTGGCCTACTATACACTTTCCCTGTTCATGTTGTTACTTACTGCCTGCCTCCCACGCAGGGAGAAAAGCTCCATGAGGTCACAGATTTTGTCTTTTGTTCACTGCTCTCTCCCCAGCACCCAGCGCAGTAGGCTTATGGTCCATAATAGGGAGGCAGGAAATATTTGTCCACTGAATTCATCATCACCATCATAGTTAGTGTCTTATGGCTTTTCATGACCAGCCATGGCTCTAGGCCACGCATGTCAAACTCAAAGGCTGACACGGGGCAAATAAACAAGGTGTAAGTTTATGTGGGCTTGCTCTAGCTTGGTTTGGCTCAGTGGATAGGGCGTCGGCCCATGGATTGAAGGATCTCAGATTCCAATCCACCCAAGGGCACATGCCTGGTTTCTGGGCTCAGTCACCGGGGCGGGGGCGTGTACAGGGGCAGCCGATCAATGATTCCCTCTCATCATTAATGTTTATATCTCTTTTTCCCTCTCCCTTCCTCTCTGAAATCAATAAAAAAATATATATTTTTTAAAAGTTTATGTGAGCTGCAAAAAAAAACAAAAGCTTCAATTTTCATAGAAACATAGGTTTATTTCGATAGAGACATGCTGAGTACAAAGGGTGAAATAAATGAGTAACCATTAACATGAAATAATAGAACATTTTAATAAAAATTAATATTTTTTTGAACATTAACTTACCAGACATTGAATAACTGCTCACATTAATAAGCGTAACACAAGTAAACCTATTTTTCTTGTCCTCTGAAAGCAAAATACTTCCCGTTGCACACACCAAACAAGTCAGTATAAAACTAATGATGTGGCAGTCGGCTGCTAAAATATTCGGGGGTAGTAATAGTGGAGAGAAACGGTAAGCCTGTGTGTAAGGTGCGTGAGGGAAATGAATGCAACACAAATCAGACATCATAAGCGAATATTGTAATTCGTTGTTAATAATTATGTATAACAGGATATTGTAAAATTTAAGTTACGACACTTTTGTTAAAATGCTGCCTACACACCGTTACATTGGCTGGGCCGCAAAAATATTCCTTGTGGGCCACATGCGTCCCCCGGGCTGCGAGTCTGACATGCCTGCTCTAGGCCGTCTCCACAAGCCATCTCAGGGGACTAAACCATTTCCTGCTACCTCGGAGACTGCCGGCATCTCCTGCCCCTGGGCTCACTCGTCACCATCAGGCATTGTGCCTCTTGCAGCCCGTCCGGGGCTGTGATGTGGCTACAGTGAGACCAAACCCCTGGGTCCTCACCTGGCTTCCTCCTGTGGCTCGCAGCTTGGGGGAAAGTTGCGTAGGCCTTATAGGAGCTGTGGGCTGCCCAAACCGGTGTGGCTCAGTGGATGGAGCGTCGGCTTGGGGACTGAAGGAGCTGTGGGCAGCCAGGGTGCCTGTCATCTGTCTGCAGATCTGTGGCAAGACCTCTGGCAGAATCCTGCCCTCTGGAGCCACTCCCACCCGCCCCCCACCTCACCTCCCAGCACCCCCGCACAGTATCTGGCCAAATGGCAAATGCGTGCTTGTCTCTTCCCGGGCTGCATCTGTCCTCGGCACAGTGCCTGGATGGGACAGGCACTTGGAATTGGACTGATGAATGAATGAATTCCTCGGGGAATTCTTCAGAAACTCTTTTAGCCAAATATCCTTCTGCCATGAACTCTACTTATTTTTTTAAAAAAAATATATTTTATTGATTTTTTTACAGAGAGGAAGGGAGAGGGATAGAGAGCTAGAAACATCCGTGAGAGAGAAACATCAACCAGCTGCCTCCTGCACACACCCTATTGGGGATGTGCCCGGGACCGGAATGGAACCTGGGACCTTTCAGTCCACAGACCGACGCTCTATCCACTGACCCAAACCGGTTTTGGCTGAACTCTATTTAAAAAAAAAATTATAAATTTGATTTGTAGCACTTTAAATTTGCAGACAAATTTGCCAAAACAGGAAAGGCAGTATGCATTACGTGGAAAAGATCAATGACTTGATGTGTCTACAGTCAGCTCCTCTGTGAGTGCCTAGGAAGACAGACAGCTGAGGGAAGCGCTCCCGGTTATAGCTTGGAGGAGTAGAGAGCGTCAGCGCACACTGAGTTTGCAGAGCAGGAGGCTGGGCGGGGTTCTGCCCAGCCTAGGCGCCTCCTCCCCTCTGCCCTCGGTCTCCGCGTGCTGCCCGGCTCACACGCCAGGCAGTGCTCCCCATGGCAGGCTCTGGTCCCGGGAGGGCGGTGAGGCTGCTGCTGCTCACGCCGTGTCCTCCCGTCTCTCCTCAGACACAGGGCAGGGTCCTGCTGCAGACCGTCTGTGCGGCTGGCATTGGTGGGACCTTCCAGTTTGGCTATAACCTCTCCATCATCAATGCCCCCACCGTGGTATGTACCTTCCGGGCCTGCGATCGCCGGCGGAGCGGGTGCTGGGGGAGGGCGGACAGGTGTCCCCTGCGGTGTCGTTCCCAAGCACGGGCATTCCTAACCACGTGGCCTCTGTTCAGGCTCCCGAGTGGCAGCTCTGGGGGTAGGGTTTCGGGGTGTCTGAACCACCTGTAGCTCAGGCAGCGGGCACGGCATCGCACCTCCCTGGGCCCAGTTCCCAGCTTACCGATGAGCAGAGTCAGGCACTTGCCACAGTCGGGGCCCCGAGGAGGCACCCAGCTTCCGGAGAAGCCGAGCCGGTTTAGGTTCCACACAGGACCGACCGGGGCGCCCAGCCAGAGGGCGTGCAGGCCTAGCAATGCAGACTCTGGAGCACAAATGGGGGGCGGGCGGGGAGCATGTGGCACAGACCCCCTTGAACGCGACGGGGTCCTTTGGCCTCCTGCTCTGTCTGTGGTCTCACTCGCCCTGTGGGTGGTCCCCTCCCGGGGAGGCTGAGCGGCCTCTCTGTTCGCAGCACATCCAAGAGTTCACCAATCAGACGTGGCAGGCGAGGACTGGCCAGCCACCGCCTGACCACCTGGTCCTGTTAATGTGGTCCCTCATCGTGTCCCTGTACCCGCTGGGGGGCCTCTTCGGAGCGCTGCTGGCGGGGCCCCTGGCCGTGATGCTGGGGAGGTAAGCGCTTCCCGTGGACCCCCCCCCCCGTGACCTTCACGGGGGGTGAGGGTCACCCCGGTCGGTCTGCAGGCCGGGGAACGTGGGAGGAGGGAGGTTCCCGGCAGGCCCCAGCCTCCTACTCTGCCTGCAGTTTCACCACGAGAGCCACAGTTCCCAGCGGATGTGGCAGAGGGAGGAGTCCGCTGGGTGAGAGGGAGGACTCCCGTCTCTGATTCCACCTCTACCAACAAAGGCCACTTGTAAACAGTAGCCTCATGTCCCCCTTTGTGACCAATCTTTTCCTTCTTTTGTTTTAAATATGTATTTTATTGATTTCAGAGAGGAAGGGAGAGGGGGAGAGAGAGAGAGAGGAACATCCACGGTGAGAGAGAATCATGGATGGGCTGCCTCCTGTACGCCCCACACTGAGGATCAAGCCCACAACCCAGGCCTGTGCCCTGACCAGGAGTAGAACTGTGACCTCTTGGTTCATAGGTCGACACTCAGCCACTGAGCCATGCCAGTAGGGCTACCGGCCCCCCCCCCTTTTTTTTTTTTTTACAAAGGATTTTGAGGAGAGGGGTGCTTATCTGAGGGATAAAGCCATGCATGTAAATCTGTCATTCCAAGCTGTGGACAGGCAGGAAGGAGAATGGTTTGAAGTGCGTTAGTGGTCAGCAAACTCATTCGTCCACAGAGCCACATATCAACAGGACAACGACTGAAATTTCTTTGGAGAGCCAAATTTTTTTAAAACTTAAACTCTTGCCGAAACCGGTTTGGCTCAGTAGATAGAGCATCGGCCTATGGACTGAAAGGTCCCGGGTTCGATTCCGGTCAGGGGCATGTACCTTGGTTGCAGGCACATGCCCGGTAGGGGGTGTGTGCAAGAGGCAACTGATCAATGAGTCTCTCTCGTTGATGTTTCTAACTCTCTATCCCTCTCTCTTCCTCTCTCTAAAAAATATATATATATATATTAAAAAAAATTATATATATATATATATATATATATATATAACTTAAACTCCTTCTAACGCCACTTCTTCAAAACAGACTCACCCAGGCCGAGGTATTTTGTGGAAGAGCCACACTCAAGGGGCCAAAGAGCCGCATGCGGCTCGAGAGCCGTAGTTTGCCGATCACGGCGTTGGGGCATACCACACGAGACCCAGGTACAATGGCTGGTGATCATTTCCACCCAGTCGCTAGCTAGAGCCCTTAGCACGGTTCACACACACACACACACACACACACACGCACGCACGCACGCACACGGGTCTGACTGGGCGGGCTGGGGGTCGCCCCGGACTGACCTGCGCCTCTCCGGCCGCTGTCCTGCTGCCCCAGGAAGAAGTCCCTCCTGGCGAACAACGTGTTTGTGGTCGCCGCGGCGATCCTGTTTGGCTTCAGCCACAGGGCAGGCTCCTTCGAGATGATCATGCTGGGGCGGCTGCTCGTGGGAGTCAGCGCAGGTATGGGGGGGTGGGGGGAGGGCATCTCCCCTGCCTCCCCGTTCTCCGTCGTTCACTTATTCTCTTCATTCGTTCATTTATTCTCTTTATCCACGGATTTACTTTGCACGCGTGCCTACCTTAATTTTGCAAAATAAGATGAAGCATGATTTTTTTCTTCTTCTTTTTTTTTTTTATTAGTTTATTATCGGTGTACATATTTTAACATTGCCGCCCCCTCCCATACATACCTTCCCTTCCTAGAGTTTTATGTCCATTGGTTGTACTTATAAGGCATGGTTTCTCTTAAAAGGCTCGGGTAACTAGCCATGGAGAGTGGATATAGGAAAATTAAAAAAAACGTCGAATAGGGATGTGAGGACACACATTCCCAGACCTGCCCTAACCCTAACTGGGGCCCTGTGTTTGAGTAACATGCCAATAGACACGAGCTTCCTGGCGGCCAAGGTGAAAAGGCATCTAGGATGAGTTCTCTGACCGTCCAGATGAGGCAGAGTAGCCTGTTAGGAGCTCCTCAGTTTGAGGGGCGGGGGAGGCTGTCATCTGAGGGAGCAGAATTTTTAGTATATCCATCTGGGCTCTTAGGGGTTCCTGTCAGCAAATCCCCTCTGGACCCCCTCCTGTGTAAACGGCCAGGTGTAACTGTCTGTATGAGGGATCTAGTCCAGTAAAACCAAGTCTGTAAACGCTTCTTGTCTGATGGTTCCTGTGGGACCCCGGCGTGTCTCCGCCGGGTGGCTCTGGCTGCGCCCTCCGGAGGCTGGGATCACGCTGGCAGGCCGGGCTGCAGTCACGCAGGGTTTGCCGAGGCTGGAGGGTCCACTTCCAGGATGACAGTGGGCAGGGGGCACAGTCCTCAGCCTGTGGGCCTCACCCGTGGTGGCTGGTTTCCTCCAGCGTAAGTGATCAGAGAGGAAGAAGAGTATGTGTGTGGTATGTGTGCATGTTCAAGGAGGGAGTCCCAGTTTTTAAAAATATATATATATTTTAGCCAAAACCGGTTTGGCTCAGTGGATAGAGCGTCGGCCTGTGGACTGAAAGGTCCCAGGTTCGATTCCGGTCAAGGGCATGTACATTGGTTGCGGGCACATCCCTGGTGCGGGGTGTGCAGGAGGCGGCTGGTCGATGTTTCTCTCTCATCGATGTTTCTGGCTCTCTATCCCTCTCCCTTCCTCTTTGTGGAAAATCAATAAAATATATTAAATAAATAAATAAATAAGATAGTAACTGTGATTTTTAAAAAATCTTAAATACATATGTATATATATATGTATATATATTTTATTGATTTATGAGAGGAAAGGAGAGGGAGAGAGAGAGAAACATCAATGATGAGAGAGAATCATTGATTGGCTGCCTCCTGCACGCCCCCTACTGGGGATCAAGCCTGCAGCCCGGGCGTGTGCCCTGACCGAGAATAGAACCATGACCTTCCTAGGTCGATGCTCAGCCACTGAGTCAGGCGGCGGGGCTGTTGTTTATGTCCCAATCTCAGAAGTCCCCCCGGTTAGTGTTGCCCCGGGTCTGCTTGTGAGCAGTGAGTCACGGGAGCAGCCCCCGCTCCAGGGAAAAGGAACTGGGCCGGACGTGGTCTGCCTGCCGGAGGGAGAGCAGGGCCCCTCTGAGGCTTTGGCCATCGACACACCCCCTTCTTCCCAGCTCCCTGCACCCCGTGCTCGGAGAGACACAGGCCCCTGATGAGACCCGGGTGGGTCCTGGTCCCGGACCGGGCAGGGAGGGCCCGGCGCTCCCAGCGGGTGGAGGATGCTTGATTCTGGCCTCCTGGCATTGGGCAGCGGTCGCCACCTGGGGTAGGCAGGGGGAGGGCTGTCTGGTTCCGTTTCCCCGCTGGTTCCCCGGTGCCCGGTGTCTCTGCAGGAGTCGGGACAAGGTGAGCGGGCAGCAGTGGTGGCCGGTGACAGTGTCGCTGGGAGAGCCGGGCAGCGGGTGGGCACCAGATGCTACCTTTCCCTCCCCCCCCCCCCCCCCCCCGTCCGCTGGGAGCCCTTTACATCCACCCAGGGACGGGGTCTGGAGAGACTCGATGACCGGAGTGGGACTCGGGCGAGGGGACAGGACGGGGCTGGTCTGAGAAAGACTTCTTTCCATCTCAGAGATCCTGGGGGCGGGGGTGGGGGGACCTGGGGTCCTGCTGGCCCTACAGCAGGTGCGGGGGGGAGGAGGGGGTTTGGCCTCTAAGCATATGGGGTGAGGGAGCAGCTCTGGGCCAGGACCCAGCAGGTGAGGTGACAGGACGGGGGAGCCAGGCCCGGGCCTTGCGGGAGGGGATCCAGCCTGCGGTCTGACTGTCCGCGTGCACACGGCCAGGCGTGAGCATGAGCATCCAGCCCATGTACCTGGGGGAGAGCGCCCCCAAGGAGTTCCGAGGAGCCGTGGCCATGACCGCAGCCATCTTCACTGCCCTGGGGATCGTGATGGGACAGGTGGTGGGACTCAGGTAAGTGCCCCCCACGGGCCAGGAAAAGCCCTGCTTTGCCCAGACCCCCTCCCCACCTGTGACAGAGACTAGGCTGGCATGCTCCCTCACATCTGGTTGGATTACACATGCCTTCCCCTAGACCAATCCTGTGTCACGTGAGGCTACATCTGGGTCAGGTGACCCCCAATCCTCTTATTATAAAAGGGTAATATGCAAACAGACCGAACGGCAGGACAACCGAATAACCAGTCACAGTGTGATACGCTAATGATACGCTAAGGCCGGTCATTGCTTCTTTGTATCGCGAAACTTGGTACAGAAAACGGGCCTCAGGGAGCCACACTTCAGTGTGAGCCACCCTTCTCCTCCTCTCCGGATCGGGAAGCAGAAACAGGTCTTGGCAGACAAGAGGGGGGAGGTTTGGGCGTTCGAAGGGGAGCTTGCCTTGGTCGATCCAGAACAGAGAGGAGAAGGCAAAGCCTGGCGTCCTGGGAGAGGAGTTGGTAGGGAGAAGAGGGGGCCGTGGCCCTGCCCGGGCTGGAGTCCCTCCCTGGTGGGAGGAGGCTCGGTGTCCAGGCCCAGAGCTGGTGAGGAAGCACAGAGCCCTGCAGTCCCTCTGCCTTACAGGGCAGGCAGGCACGTTGGGGGGCGGGGAGCAGGTGGACAGGGGCGGGGCTCTGGCCGGGAGGTGTCTGGCTGGCCTCTCCCCTGCCTCTCCTCCAGGGAGCTCCTGGGGGGCCGGCAGTCCTGGCCCCTGCTGCTGGCCAGCTGCCTGGTGCCCGGGGTGCTGCAGCTGGCCTCCCTGCCCCTGCTGCCCGAGAGCCCGCGCTACCTCCTCATCGACCGCGGCGACACCGAGGCCTGCCTGGCGGGTGAGTCCCCGACCGCGGGCGCCTGGACCACTGCCCACCAATGGGCGCGCCTGCCGGAGCACGCGGGTCCCCTTTGCTCCGGGAAAGGTGGTCCCTCCCTTGGTGCCCCCTGTCAGTCCCTTCGGAGCCCCAGGCCGGCGCAGGGAAAGCTCCCGCACACGTGCAGGATGAAATACCATGTGGGCTTCCCTGGCCCAAGGCCAGCGGGGTGCGGACGGCCTTATTCATCGGCTGTGGCCACAGTCGTGACGCCCCAGGAATGATCCCCACATCTTTGGCTTAAAACACAATCACGTACCCCAACCAGGCTCAGTTGATTGAAGCATCGCCCCAGGTTCGATTCCATTCTGGTCAGGGAGACAATTGATCAATATTTCTCTCTCTCTCTCTCTCTCTCTCTCTCTCTCCTTTCTCTCTAAAATTTTAATTTTATCTAATTTTATTTATTTTTAAGTATATTTTTTACAGAGAGGGAGATAGACAGAGAGTTAGAAACATCGATGAGAGAGAAACATCGACCAGCTGCCTCCTGCACGCCCCTCACTGGGGATGTGCCCCCAACCAAGGCATGTGCCCTTGACCGGAATCAAACCCGGGACCCTTCAGTCCACAGGTTGACACTCTATCCACTGAGCCAAACCGGTTTTGGCTCTCTCTAAAAATTAATAGTCATATCCTCAGGTAGGGATTAAAAACAACAACAATCATTTACTTTACTTTCTACTCATTGACTCCCTGGGCTGGCTGCCCTGGGCTGGTGTCAGAGGCAGATGAGGACTAGCCAGTGCAGGCTGGTCTGGGCTGGAGCAGTTCCGTTCTGCTGCACATGCCTTTCTCTCTGTGTGTCTGTCTCTCTTTAAAAATGTGTTAATAGCCCTCGCTGGTTTGGCTCAGTGGATAGAGTGTCAACCTGCAGACTGACGAGTCCTGGGTTTGATTCAGGTTAAGGGCACATGCCTGGGTTGCCAGCATGATCCCCAATAGGGGGCGTGCAGGAGGCAGCCGATCTATAATGCTCATCATTGATGTTTCTATCTCTCCCTCTCCCCTCCTCTCTGAAATCAATAAAAATATATTTATAAAAAAAGAAAAAGAAAAAGAAAGAGGTTTGTTTTTGTTGTTGTTGTTTTTTATTAAACGCACCTAGCAAGTTTGGAATAAGTTAAATTTGATTACAGTTTGTTCCCTCTGAGGGTCTTTCTGTGCTCATGTGTGTGTGTGTTTGTTTGTTTGTTTTTCACACTTCACCAGAGGATATTTTCCCATTGATTTTATTTATTTATTTATTTAAAGCAGTTTATGGTATCTTTTTTTAAAAATATATATTTTATTGATTCTTTACAGAGAGGAAGAGAGAGAGATAGAGAGCTAAAAATGTCGATGAGAGAGGGGGATAAGAGATCAACCGAAGGACTTGTATACATGCATATAAGTACAACCAATGGACATAAAACTCTGGGGAGGGAGGGTATGTATGGGAGGGGGGGAGTTAAAATATGTACACAGATAATAATTCAATAAAAAAATATTAAATAAAAAAAAAAAAAATGTCGATGAGAGAGAAACATCGACCAGCTGCCTCCGGCACACCCCCTACCGGGGATGTGCCCACAACCAATGTACATGCCCTTGGCCGGAATGGAACCTGGGATCCCCCAGACCGCAGACCAATGCTCCACCACTGAGCCAAACCGGCTTCGGCTTTCCATTGATTTTTAGAGAGAGTGGAAGAGAGGGGGAAAGACAGAGAGAGAGATCGCTGTGAGAGAAACACGTGTATTGGTGGCCTCCTGCATGAGCCCAGCCAGGCCCGGGGCGGGCAGGAGCCTGCAACCCAGGCACGTGCTTGCCTTTATCCGGCCTCCTCACCATCCTCTGTCTGGTCTTGGACCCAATCCCGTAAGATACAGGTCTTGGTTCTGGTGGCACCCACTCCGTGTGCCTGTTTACCGATGGGCTTTCCATTCCTGCCTGACAATCACTGCATCTCCGTGGCCAGCTGCCGAGGCAGCTGCGTAGCTCGAGCCCCTGTGAGTTCTCTGGGGCTGGCCGACGCGGGCTGGCTCTGGCTGGTGGCCCTGCCCCCTTCGGTCACTCATGCAGGTCTACCGGCCATCGGCCCATCTGTGCGGTACCAGCTGGGCCATCTCGGTTCCTTCTGGGACCCTTGGGCCAGCCTAGTCCGGTTTTTATTTTTTTATTTTATTGTTTGTTTTTTAAATATATTTTATTGATTTTTTACAGAGAGGAAAGGAGAGGGATAGAGAGTCAGAAACATCGATGAGAGAAAAACGTCAATCAGCTGCCTCCTGCACACACACACACACCCACACACTGGGGATGTGCCCGCAACCAAGGTACATGCCCTTGACCGGAATCGAACCTGGGACCTTTCAGTCCGCAGCTCGACGCTCTATCCACTGAGCCAAACGGGTTAGGGCTGGCACGTTTTTAGAATGATGCCGAAATAGACATGAGCCGGGTCCCTGAAGGCGTGGGCTGGGACCGGGCCCCGCCCTCCCTACAGACTCCCCGGTCTCTGTGCGTTTGGTTGGATGGATCCACCGCATCCCCAGGTTCTACAGTCCGTCCTGGTCCATGAGGCTGTGAACGGACAGGGCCAGGAAGGTCCACCCCATCTGAGAGAGAGAGAGGGGGGGGGGGAGCTGGGGGGAGGAAGCTCATTGCGGGGGACCAGAGAGAGGCCAGCGGGCAGAGCGCCCAGCACGCCTCTCCCGTCCCAGCGCTGCAGCGGCTGCGGGGCACCGAGGACCTGGCGGCCGAGCTGGCGGAGCTGGAGGAGGAGCGGGCGGCCTGCCAGGGCCTGCGGGCCTGGCGCCCCTGGGAGCTGTTCCAGGACCGCACCCTGCGCCGGCAGGTGGTGAGCCTGGTGGTCCTGGCCAGCGCCATGGAGCTCTGCGGGAACGACTCGGTGAGATTCCCCCCTGCCCCTGCCTCCACCCCCCACACACACTCTGTGCTGCAGGACCCTGGGGGCCACGGCGGCTGCCGGGAGCCGGTGCCCAGAGCCGCCCGTGCCCGCCCCCCCAGATGTACGCCTATGCGTCCTCCGTGTTCGGGGAGGCGGGAGTGCCCCGGGAGAAGGTCCAGTACGCCATCATCGGGACCGGGTGCTGCGAGCTGCTCACAGCATGCATCAGCGTGAGTGTGGCTCCGGCCGGCCTCCCCCAGCCTCCTGGGAGAGGGGGGGGCCAAGGAAGGGGGGCGCTGACCCCCTGAGGGCTCCAGTCCTCTGCTTCAGGCCATGTCCCACTCCAGGTCACTCTGTTAAAATACGCGGACTTAGCCAGCCTGTATTGGGCACCTGCTGTTGGCTGGGCACGCCAACCACTGTTTTGATATGAGGGAACTCGTGTGGTTGGGTGGCTGTGAGAAATGAATTTCTTTTTTCTTTTTCTTTTTAATTTATTTTAATGATATTTTCCACAGAGAGGAAGGGAGAGGGATAGAGAGCTAGAAATGTCGATGAAAGAGAAACATCAACCAGCTGCCTCCTGCACACCCCCTACTGGGGATGTGCCCGCAAGCAAGGTACATGCCCTTGACCGGAATCAAACCCGGGACCCCTCAGTCCTCAGGCCGACGCTCTATCCACTGAGCCACACCGGTTTCGGCAGGAAATGAATTTCTTAATCAACTGAAGCAACAAACTGCTCCCTACCCCGTCCTCTGCTTCCTCCCGAGGCCTCTCCCCACTGCCCCCCCCAAACAAGGGGACCGTGGCCCGGGGCCCCAGGCAGGTACCGAGGCCCCTTTCCTTCGCAGTGCATGGTCATCGAGAGGGCTGGCCGGCGGGTGCTGCTCATCGGCGGGTACTGCCTCATGACCTGCTGGGGGAGCATCTTCACGGTGGCCCTGTGCCTGCAGGTAGCTGGCGGGGAGGAGGAGGAGGGCGGCGGGGTGCCGGCCGCTCCCCCTCTCACCCCAGCCCCCCGCTGCAGAGCTCCTTCCCCTGGATGCCCTACCTGGCCATGTCCTGCATCTTCGCCTTCATCCTCAGCTTTGGCATCGGCCCCGGTGAGTGGGCTCCAGGGGCTCTGGGCTTCGGGACTTGCCGAAGGGACGTGGGCACCCGGTGGACGATGGGTGGGTGTGAATGCAGTATCACCCGCATGCCCCGCCCCCACCCGTACGGAAGCTTCTGGAAGAACGCCGAGGGGTCCCCACTGCCACATCTGGGGACGTTCCCTGGCTGGCAGCCCCCTGTCCCTCCCCCGCCCCTCCTTGCAGCCGGAGTGACAGGGATCCTGGCCACGGAGCTGTTTGACCAGATGGCCCGGCCTGCCGCCTACATGGTCTGCGGGGCACTCATGTGGACCATGCTCTTCCTCGTTGGGCTGGGGTTCCCCTTCATGATGGTAGGCCTGCCCCTCCCCCCGGGGGGGCGCTGTCCGCATGAGAATCCCAGTGGGAGACCAAAGGGGGTGGGGCTTAGCTAAGCAGAGAAAGAGAGTCCCCCTTTCAGACCTGTCCTGGGGCCTTGCCTCCTGGGGCCGAAGATAGAGCCACCCTGGGTCTCAGGAGGGACTGTCCTGCCTTTAACCTCCAGGAGGGACTGTCCTACTTCCTCTACGTGCCTTTCCTCGTTGTCTGTGTCTGTGGGGCCCTCTACACTGGCTTCTTCCTTCCCGAGACCAAAGGCAAGACCTTCCTGGAGATCTCCGAGGAACTGCACAGGCTCAACTTCCCCGGGCGGAGCCCGGGCCCCACATGGAGGGGCCCGAAAGTCACCCAGTCCACGGAGCTGTAGCCCGCGGCCGAGGCCGGGGCCCAGGCCTAGCTTCCGCTCCGCCCTTCGCTTCCTCTCCACTGACTGTATGTGTCCATTTAACGAGTGCTTGTTCGGTGAGCACCTACTGTGTGCAGGAACGGGGCCGGGGGCCCAGCCACAGCAGCGAGCCAGAGAGACGGGGTCCTGGGCCCCTCGATGTTCCCCACCCAGAGGCCGTGAACAAACAGGAAACCAATGAAAACATAACTACAGACTCAGGGAATGAGGCGGGAGAAAAATATAGGTGATGAAAGCTGTGGGGGTGGAGGTGCAGGTGGGGCTGGCCTAGTGTGAGGGGCATGCATGGTCAGAAAAGCATTTTTATTTTTATTTTTTAAATGAACTTTATTGGCTCTGGGTGGGAAGCTCAGTTGGTTCAAGTGTCGCCCTGATACGCCAAAGTTGTGGGTTCGATCCCCGGTCAGGGCACATACAAGAATCAACCAATGAATGCATCAGTAAGTGGAACAACAAATTGATGTTTCTCTCTCTCTCTAAAGCTCAATAAAAAATAAAATTAAAATCAATATTATTGAGGTGTAATTTGCATACAATAAAATATATCCACATTAAGTATACATTGGATGAGTTTTGACAGATTTATCCACCTATGAAACCACCAAGCCACAGCAATCAAGGTAGGACATTCACATCCCTCCAAAATCTCCCTTTGCGATCAATAACCCACCACCCCTCCCAGCCCCAAACAACCGCTCGCTGACCTGTTTTCTGTCCCTAAAGCTCAGATTGGCCTTTTCTATACTGAATTTGACATAAATCCATGCTGTATGTGTGCACTGCTCCAGATAAAGTTTTAAAAAGTCATGCAGGTTGTTACATGTATTAATATATACTCCTTTGTATTTCTGAATAGTATTCCACTGCATGGATATAACACAATTTGCGTATCTATTTATCTGCTGGTGGACATTTGAGCTGTTTCTGATTCGTGGCTACCATGATAAAACTGCTGCAAATATTCCTGCACAGGCTGTTGTGTAGACAGTGTTTTCATTTCTTTTGGGTAAATTGCTGAGTCTAATAATGAAGGTTGCCTGGCCAGAGTGACTCAGTAGGTTGATGCTTGTCCTGTGCACTGAAAGGTTGATGGTTCGATTCCCAGTCGGGGCACATACCTGGGTTTCAGGTTCAATCACTGGTTGGGGTACATACAAAAGGCAACTGATAGATGTTCTCTCTTTCTCTCTCTCTCTCTCACTGCCTCTCCTCTCTTCCTTCCTCTCTATAAGCATGTCCTTGGGTGAGGATTAAAACACACACACTTACACACACACACACAAAATAATGAAGGTAGGCTTAGCTGTAGAAAAACCTTTTCAAAGTGATTATCCTGTTGGACATTCCCTCTGGCAATGTGTGAGAATGCCAGATGTTCCAAATCCTTGTCAGCACTTGGTACTGGCGATCTCTTTTTTTTTTTATAAATATATTTTATTGATTTTGTACAGAGAGGAAGGGAGAGAGATAGCGAGTTAGAAACATCGTTGAGAGAGAGTCATCAATCAGCTGCCTCTTGCACACCCCCCGCCAGAGATGTGCCCGCAACCAAGGTACATGCCCTTGACCTGAATCGAACCCGGGACCCTTCAGTCCCCAAGCCGACGCTCTATCCATTGAGCCAAACCGGTTTTGGCCTGGCGATCTCTTTAATTGATGTCTCATTGTGGTTTAATTGGGGTAGTTCCTTGATGACTAACAATGTTGAGCATCTTTTCATCTGCTCAGTATGGCCATTCATCTATCTTCTCTTGTGAAGAATCTGTTCCAATATTTCATCTATTATATTTTTTAAGATTTCATTTTTTAGAGCAGTTTGAAGTTCACAGCAAATGTGAAAGGTACAGAGATTTCCCACATGCCTCCTGCATGCCCCCTCCCCCATGATCAACATCTCCCACCAGAGTGGGACAATTGTTACAATCCATGAACCTACAAAGCACTGTCACCCGAAGTCTATAATGCACACCGGGGTTCACTTTTGGGATTGTAGAGTCTATGGGTTTGGACAAATGTCTAATTCTATGTTCCCACCATACGGTCCCATACAGAGTAGTTTCACTGCCCTGAAATCCTGTGTTCTGCCTGTGGTGGGGGTTGGAGGGAGGGTGCCAGCTCAGAGCTGGTTATTGCGAGACAGGGAGGGCCTGGGCTAGGCCCCTGGGCAATGGTACATCCCCTGTGAGAGGAGCTCCCTCCCCCACTTGGCCCTCTTTGGGTCTCACCGGGGGGGCCCCCCTCCTGACCCAGAGCTTGTGAGGAAGAGGCATGGGACATGCAGCGCCTCTGCCCTCCGGGGGACCGGGAGGCAGGGGCAGGGCGTTTGCAAGGAGGCACTGGCCCAGTCTCTCCTGTCTCCCCAGGTAGCTTCTGGGTGGCCCACAGGCCTGGCCCCTATTTCTGGTGGCCGCCTGTGCCTGGGTGCCCAGCAGCCTCTGCTCTTCCTCCTCAGGAGCCAGGAGACCTCCACATTGTCGGCGGAGACCCCAGGGCTTGCCGGGAAGGGTGGGGGCATCAGCGGGGGTGATGGCCCCCAGGTCTTCTTCCACTAGGACTAGAGGGGGTGGGGTATTTTGCTTGTCTCTGCTGAGACTTTTACCACATTTAGTGCAAAGGACACAGGGCCAGGGGCTGCTGGGTAGTTTTGGCAGGGAGTGATGTGGTTAGCATGAAGCCTCTGGGAATTTCCACCAGATTCACTTTTCTGTCCCATTTTTATTTCAGTTCAGCAACTCCTCGTATGATAGACGTAAGGATGGAAAACATACAGCATATTCTGACCAGATCCAGGTTCCCAGGAGTCACAGGACAACACAAATGATTTGGGTCCATCGCTTGTTTCTGCCAGGCCCTCAAAATGGTCATTTCTAATGGATGGGAGAAAACAAAATTCTCAGAACCAATCCCCTGCGGCCGAAGGAAAGACCGGTGGCTCCTTGCACACACCCTTCGGTACGGAGGCTGGCGGGTACAAAGTTGTTTCTCGAGCTCATTAAACAACGTGCCCGCAGAACGTGCCCAATGAAGGAGAGAAATTCCTGACATCAGTGTGTTCGGCTTGAACCTGGGTTTCAGAGTAGAAAGGAAATGCCCAAACCACCTTATCATCAGTTTGTTCTTAAATATTTTTTAATTGATTTTTTTTTTTAGAGAGGAAGGGAGAGAGAAAGAGAAATATCCATCACCCCGGGCATGTGGCCTAACCAGGATTCGAACCAGCACCTTTCAGTGCGCGGGACCACAGCCAACTGACTGCGCCACCTGAGCCAGAGCATCATCAGGGAGCTTTATTTAGCACTGGTTACCGTGGTATAGAGGCAATGCAGACCTCTCTGAGCTTTTACTTCCGTTCTAGCTTCTTCTGGGCTCTGCTGGCGCTGGTGCTGAGCCTCTACTTACTCCTGTCCCTCCGCTCCCTTCCCGTGGCCCTGTCCTCCCTGAAGTCCCGCTCTCTCCCCCAGTCGTTTCCCGGCCACCCCCTGGCCGGCTCCCTTTCCTGCCGCCGCTTGTCCCTGCCCCGGTCATGGTCTCGCTCCCTGGTCCTCGGCTCCCAGTGTCTCTCCCGGGATCGGGACCGCTCCCTCTTGTCCCTCTTCCCCTCTCTGTACTGATCGCTTTTGATGACGGGCAGATTGATGGGTTTCCGGAAAGGCCGGTCCCGCCCCCCAAACCTCAGCTGCCCGGATTCCTTTTTCCCCCCCAGCCCTCCCCCCAGCCGCCGAGGGATCCAGCCCTTGAGAGTCCTCTCCAGCTCGTAGTCCACGAAGATCTCGTGCTGGTCGATGACCAGGCCGTCGGCGTCCCGGTAGGCTTTGAGCAGGGCCCGCTCCTCCTTGTACTCGACGAAGGCGTAGCCCTTGGAAAAGCCCGTGACCAGGTCCCGCACCAGCCGAAGCCGCCGGATGTCCCCGTAGCGGGAAAACACCTCCCTCAGCTTCTCCTCTTTGGTCTGCAAGTTCAGCCTAGCCACGAACAGGGTGAGGAGGGGGTCCCCCGTGACGCCTTTGTTGGGGGTGTACTGCGCCAGCATGGCCCTCCAGACGGCGCGGTCGTGGGGGTCCTCGTCCGTGCCATCGATGCTGCCGGCTTTGAGGGGGTCATACTCCTTGGCGATGGGCATCCAGTCGTTCATGGTCTAGGAAGGACCACAGCGAGCAGTGATGTAGCACCTACTGTGCGCTACCCATTGATCCTCACAGCAACCCCGTGCAGCAGGCACCGCCACTCACCCCTTTGTTAATAGGGAAGGGAGTGGATTCCCAGAGGCTGAAGCAGTTGAGACCCCGGTGAGTCTAAACGGGCAGTTTAACATCCCTCCAGGTGTCCCAGATCGGCTGGGCTGAGGGACACTGCCCCCCACACACCTGTGCACTGGGCCTCTCGTTATTCCACAAATGGGGATAGGATGTGAGAGATGAATGGTGTCATGTGGAGGTGGGCGGTGCAGTTAACCGTTAGAGATAAAGGCGAGGAAAGTGGGGGGGAAAAATAGCATGAGACTGGGCATCAGGAACACCCAGGTTTAAGACCTCATCCTAATAAAAAAATAAAACATAAAAAAAGACCTCATCCTATGTTGTGCAAAATGTAAATCGTCTATAAAATGTAGCTAAAAGCCAATTTACCGGCGAAGGTTAGATAAATATCTCTGAAACTGCTTTACCATTATACATTATTACACAAATAAAGTTGTTATTATGAAGCAATCAAAGCAAGTCCTCACTGAGTCTAAAAGTACTTTCCCGCGCTTCCTCCCACCGAGGTGGACTTAAAGTGGGACCCGCAGGGCTGCCGAGCATGCGCAGTGGCGCCGAGCATGCGCAGTGGCACGCAGGCGCTAAGGCGGAAGTGACCCTGCAGAGACCTGTTCCTCTCACACCCCGAAGCGCCTCCGCCTTGGCCGTCGGCCCCTCACCTTCCGGGTGGACGTAGAGAGGAAAGGGCAATCTTTCCAACCCAGCTACCTCCCCAGCTCCTCTAGACACAACCCGAAAGATCCCCCCGCTTTGCCAGGTTCCAACATGGCGGCCCACACGCGCGCGCGCGCGCGCGAACAGGCCGTCCAGTCGGAATTAATTAAGTCCTTCCCGCCATGTGGGCGCCGCTCCCGCCACGCCGCTCCCACTCACCTCACCCAGGCTGGGGCTCCCGCTCCCGCGGACACCGGCGCCGGGTTCCCAAGGATAAAAGATTCTTGGTGCCGCCTCCGACCGGACCTTTATTTTGGCGACAGCAGATTCGCCACGGGCGCTGTTTCCGCTTTTGTTAGAAAAAAAAATGTAATCCCTTATGCTGAGCATCGAAGGCGTATTATTTACGAGTAGAATGAAATTTCTAATATTTTTTTCCCCCCACGAAGACAAAACCTGTTCGGTTGCACCGTTGAGTTGAAAGACTATCGAATCTGCCATTAGGGGTCTGAGAGCCGCGGGCTTCCCTCTGCGCCGCATCGGGCTCCCGCAGCGTCTGGAGAGTTTATTTTCAGACTGCCTTTGACCATGAAATATGGTTTCAACTTTAAATTATGGCTTCTTCTGGAAATGCCTATGCTGGTTCGAGTGAAAGTTGGTACGTTTTCCCAGAGTTTCCTTAACCCCGTGGTCGGCAAACCGCGGCTCGCGAGCCACACTCCGCTCTTTGGCCCCTGGAGGGTGGCTCTTCCACAAAGTACCACGGCCTGGGCGAGTCTTATTTTTGAAGAAGTGGCGTTGGAAGAAGTTTAAGTTTAAAAAATTTGGCTCCCAAGAGAAATTTCAGTCGTTGCCCTGTTGCTAATTGGCTCCGTTGACTAATGTGTTTGCCGACCAGTGCCCTAACCCCTTGATTTGATAAGTTCCCGTTTCACACAAGCCAAACTTGAGAGTCGCGTGGGAATTTGTCACCGTGGGGTTTCCTAATGGGTGCAAGAGGCCAACTCCTTGGAGGTTTGATTTGCATTTCTCCATGATGTTGAGCATCTTTTCATAGGCTTGTTAGCCTCTCAAAGGGTCATCTGGAAACCATCCCCATGACGGCCACATCTATGGGGTACCCCCCCCCCAAAAAAAAAAAATGTATGCGCACACTTTGAATGATTATAAAGGCAGTGCTTATTAAAGTAGATTTCACTTCCAAAATTGAGCAATCAGCTGTTGAAGTGTGTATACATTTTTTGAGACACCCTGTTCCAAATAAAAATTATATACAAAATTGCCGAAACCGTTTTTGGCTCAGTGGATAGAGCATCGGTCTGCGGACTGAAGGGTCCCAGGTTTGATTCCGGTCAAAGGCATGTACATTGGTTGCAGGCACATCGCAGGTAGGGGTTGTGCAGGAGGCAGCTGGTCGATGTTTCTCTCTCATCGATGTTTCTAGCTCTCTATCCCTTTCCTTTCCTCTCTGTGGAAAATCAATAAAATATATTTTTAAAAATTATATACAAAATTAATTACTTAACAAAATACCTTATAAACCAAGCAGAAGGTCTGGAGGGCAACATGGCCTACTCTACTAGTCTTCTAGTCTTTTTTTTTTTTTTTTTTTTAGTGTGTCTTTATCATTGAAAATATCACCGGTGTCCCTTTCCTCCCCATTGACCCCAAACAACCCAACACTGCCCCCCAGGCCTTCACCACACTACTGTCTGTGTCCATGGGTTATGGGTATATGTATATAAGTTCATTGATTAATCTCTTCCCACCTCACTCCCCTGCCCTCTGAGACTGGACAGTCTGTTCCATGCTTCTATGTCTCTGAATCTATTTTGTTCATCAGTTTCTTTTGTTCATTAGATTCCACATATTGGTGAGACTGTATGGTATTTATCTTTCTCTGACTGACATATTTCACTTAGCATAATAGTCTCTGTCCTTCCATGCTGTTTCAAAGGGTAAGAGAGCCTTCTTTTTCACAGCTGCATAGTATTCCGTTGTGTAAATGTACCACAGCTTTTATATCAACTCATCTAATGATGGGCACTTGGGCTGTTTCTAAATCTTAGCTATTGTAGATAGCAGTGCTGCCTGGCCAGAGTGGTTCAGTGGGTGAGCATCCACCTATGAACCTTGTGGCTCAGTGGTTGAGCATCGACCTATGAAGCGAGGTCACGGTTCGATTCCTGGTCAGGGAACATACCCCGGTTGTGGGCTCAATCCCCAGTGTGGGGTGTGCAGGAGGTAGCCCATCAATGATTCTCATCATTGAAGTTTCTGTCTCTCTCCCTCTCCCTTCCTCTCTGAAAGCAATGAAAAAGTATTTTTTAAAAAGCAATGCTGCTGAAACCGGTTTGGCTCAGTGGATAGAACGTGGGTCTGCGGAATGAACGGTTGCAAGGGCATGTGCAAGAGGCGCTGATTGATGATCCTCTCTCATTGATATTTCTAATTTTTTATCCCTCTCCCTCTCTGTAAAAAATCAATAAACTATTTTTTAAAATCAATCAATAAAAAAAAAAGTAATGCTATGAATATAGGTGCTAATACATTCTTTATTTTTTATTTATTTATTTTTTAAAATACATTCTTTCTGATTGGTATTAAAGGAACCACCAAGCATTGGGCACTGAGCTAAGCTCATTTCATTCTCTTAACCACTCTTGGAGGAGTGTATTGCTGAATTCCATGGTGGAGCAGGCATGGAGGGTTGGTGGTGACGGGAGGACCACCATAATCTTTATTGCTCCCCCCCAACTCTTTATGGTGAATAAACATTTTGGTTTTATATTTTTAATATATTTGTATTGATTTCAGAGAGGAAGGAAGAGAGAGATAGAAACATCAATGATGAGAGAGCATTATTGATTGGCTGACTCCTGCATGCCCCCCACACTGGGAACTGAGCCCGAAACCCAGGCATATGCCCCTGACCGGAATGGAACCCGGGACCTTTCAGTCCGCAGGCCGATGCTCTATCCACTGAGCCAGACCGGCTAGGGCATCACCGCAGTTGTGTGTGTGTATTTTAAGTGTGCTCTTGTGCAAACAGGAACTTTAAAAAAGTGCCCTGGGTACCACCCTTCCTGAAGCCAGATTCTTTTCTAAAGACCTTTCACGCCGAGACATGAAGTCACTGACCCAGGGTTATACGCATTTAACCCAAACTTGGAACATCTCCAAAACCCTTGCTGTGTCCCTGCAGGACTGAAGGGGTAACAAGACCAGAAAATAACTTAGAGCACAGGAAGAGGGCCATATTGAGTGAACGGGAAATAAAGGGTGCCACCGAAGGGCATCAGACTTATTGGGCTCAATGTACCAAAAGAGGACCCCCAGCGGGCAGCCAGTGGGACTTCCCCATTGATGGACCAATCTAGTCCCCAAACACTCATGCTTCCATTTTTATTACGTGTGACCCACCCACTTCTTTTTGGTTCCCAGTTCACCTTTTCCTTAGTTTAACCGTGAGTAAGGTATGACCTAACTTTGTACTCACTTTTACAGTCACTTTGGTTTCTACAAAAGGGGGGGGGGGAAGCTGCCTATGGCTGCATGCCCGTCTTAAATCTCTGGGGAAAAGTTAGTTTTGAAATTATTTTTAAAACCTTGTTACCATGACGTATCATTGGGACTTTTAAATATATATATATATATATATATATATATATATATATATACACACACACACATTCCCCCCCCTCCCAATTGATTTCAGAGAGGAAGAGAGAGAGAGAAGCACCAATGATGAGAGAGAACCATTGAATCATTAATTGGCTGCCTCCTGTACATCCCACACTGGGAATGCAGCCAAAATCTGGGGCATGTGCCCTGAGCAGGAATCCAACTGTGACCACTGATCCACACCAGAAGGGTTAATTAGGACTTTTTATTTTTTTAAAAAATATATTTTTATTGTTTCAGAGATGAAGGGAGAGGGAGAGAGAGATAGAAACATCAATGATAAGAGAATCCTTGATCGGCTGCCTCCTGCATGCCCCCTACTGGGGATCAAGCCCAGGCCTGTGCTCTTGACCAGAATCAAATCTGTGACCCTTCAGTCAATAGGCTGCCGCTCTATCCACTGAGCTAAACCAGCTAAGGCCCATTGGAGTTTTTTATTTTTTTTAAATTAAAAAAAAATTTAATTAAATTATTATATTACCATTACCCCCCCTCCCATACATACCCTCCCTCCCCAGAGTTTTGTGTCCATTGATTGTACTTATTATATGCATGTATACAAGTCCTTTGGTTGCCATTGGAGTTTTTTTAAAAAACTTTTTGTAGATATTCTGTGGGTGTTACTGATCTAACTTTCTGTATCTTGTCTCCACATAATGATATGAACTTGGGAAATTTCTTATATTTCTCATTTTAGCGACAAAAGGAGTTTATAATAGCCACCATCTACTGAGCATTTACTAGGTGCCAGATGCAGTTGTAAAGCTCTTCACAGCAATCTTAGGAAGTCTCTTCTGTCCTCAGCCCCATTTTACAACTGGGAAAACAGCCTAGAGTAGAGAGAGGCCTAATTTACTCATCTAATATAACACAGCTTGCAAGTGGCTGAACACTATGCTACCACTCATTGCTTCTCAAACTTGAGTGTGCATCAGAAACCCCTAGAGGGCTTGTCAAAACACAGATGGCTGGGGCCCACCCCCAGAGTTTCTGATTCAGTGGGTCAAGGATTTGCATTTCTAAAAAGTTTCCAGGTGATGCACTCTTCCGTGGGTGGGCTGGAGCCGTTTTGTTTATCCATTCTTCCGTGGGTGGACATTCGGGTTGTTTGCATGGAGCATACTTTTAAGAACCTCTACAATAACTTATAATTGTGCCCTATGGCTCAGTGGATAGAGCATTGGCCTGCGGACTGAAGGGTCCCAGGTTCAATTCCGGACAAGGGCTTATGCCCGGGTTGCGGGCTCAATCCCCAGTAGGGGGCATGCAGGAGGCAGCCAATAGATGATTCTCTCTCATCACTGATGTTTCTATCTCCCTTTCTCTAAAATCAATAAAAACATATATGTTAAAAAAACAACAACTCGCCGAAACCGGTTTGGCTCAGTGGTAGAGCGTCGGTCTGCGGATTGAAAGGTCCCAGGTTTGATTCCCGTCAAGGGCATGTACCTTGGTTGCGGGCACATCCCCAGTAGGGGGTGTGCAGGAGGCAGCTGATCAGTGTTTCTCTCTCATCGACGTTTCTAGCTCTCTATCTCTCTCCCTTCTTCTCTGTAAAATATCAATAAAATATATTAAAAAAACACACAAAACAAAACAAAACAAAAAAAACTTGTAATTGTTTTCATAATTTCCCAAGAGAGAAAGAAGGGTCATGATTACCTGCCAACAGATTGTGGAATTAATTGTAGGAGGAACCTAAGAGTCATTAACACTTTGAAAAAAATATATTTTATTGATTTTGTATAGAGAGGAAGGGAGAGAGATGAGTAGTTAGAAACATCGATGAGGGAGAGCCATCAATCAGCTGCCTCTTGCACACCCCCTACTGGGGATATGCCCACAACCAATGTACATGCCCTTGACCGAAATCGAACCCGGGACCCTTCAGTCCCCAAGCCGACGCTCTAACCGGTCTCGGCTCATTAACACTTTGTAACAAAGAGCAACATCCTTTGGTTCTTACTATGTGCTAGACACTGGAATAGGCACTTTCTATGCCTTATCTCATCCAGTCCTATTACCAGCCTTAAGGACTACTTTCCCGCCAATTTACAGTGATTTGGAGAGATTAGGGAATTTGGAGAGATTAGGGAATTTGATCCGATTTATAGGCCAGCAAGTAGGAATTTGTGAGGTCCAAGTCAAGCCTACTTGAATTCCTGGCCTGGTTGCTCAGTTGGTTAGATCATCCCAATACGCCAAGGCTGTGGGTTCGACCCCCAGTCAGGGCACCTAAAGAATCAATCAATAAATGTATAAATAAGTGGAACAATTAACCGATGTTTCTCTATCTTTCTCCCTTCCTCTTTTTAAAATTAAAAAAAAAAAAAGACTGCTTGAACTCAATAGCCCATAGCTGACTAAGACACTACAGACTGCACAGTAAATGTTCAGTAAATAAATGAACTAAAGATGCTCTTTTATATCAAAAGCATAGCTACTCAGTGGAAGACCTCTTGACATTTTAAAGGCATGAGTCACTAGGTTTCCCTGTGTAGCAAAGGGTGTAAAGCAGGAAGGAAGGAAGATCCAGCGCCTTAGAGGGTGAATTTCTAGGGAAATTTCAAACCAACTGTTGACAGCCTCTGCAGTGGGGACCAGATTGACGCCAGCAGTGGTGGGTGGGGACACTGGAGGTAAAAAAAAGAAACTCAACAACACTAAGTTCTTTCTGACAGGGTCGCTCTGGGAAGGCTACTTCCACTTCACAGCATTGGAACGTAACTCACAAATCACAAAATTAACCCGCTTCACGTGTGCATTCGGTGGTTTGTGGTGTATTCACAGAATTCTGCCACCATCACCACCTCTAACTTTAGAACATTTTCAACCCTGTCCACATTCACAGGCACCTGCCGTCCATTCTCCCCCAGCTCCAGACAACGACCGGTCTACTTTGTGTCTCTACAGAACTGTTCTGCACAGTTCACGTAAATGGAATCGTACAATTCGTGGTCTTTTTAAAACTATATATTTTATTGATTTTTTTACAGAGAGGAAGGGAGAGGGAGAGAGAGTTAGAAACATCGATCAGCTGCCTCCTGCACACCTCCTGCTGGGGATATGCCTGCAATCAAGGTACATGCCCTTGACCAGAATCAAACCTGGGACCCTTCAGTCCGCAGGCCGACGTTCTATCCACTGAGCCAAACCGGTTAGGGCCAATTCGTGGTCTTCTGTGGCTTTTTTCACTTAGCAAAGTGTTGCCAGAGAGCATCCTCATTGTAGTGAGTGTCAGTGCCTCATTCTTTCCCTTCCCACCCCAGCCCCAGCACTTTATCAAGGTATGATTTACCCAAAGGAAATGCACAAATAGTGTGTACAGCTTCACAATGGTCTTTTTAAAAATATATATATTTTTATTGATTTCAAAGAAGAAGGAAGAGGAAGAGAGAGAGAGAAACATCAATGATAAGAGAGAATGAGACTCACTGATCAGCTGCCTCCTGCACATCCCCTATTAGCATTTGAGTCTGCAGCCTGGGTGGGTATGTCTGGGAATGGAATAGTGACCTCCTGGTTCACAGGTCCATGTTCAACCACTGAGCCACCCCAGCTGAGCAGTTCTCGACCAGAATTTTAAGAGAGCTCTCTGGAGTGCTGAAAATATGCTATACCTTGATCTCAGTGGAGGTCAAACAAGTATATACACAAGTAAAACGCTGTGGAGCTGAGCTTGGCTGATGTGGCTCAGTGGTTGAGTGTCGACCTATGAACCAGGAAGTCACAGTTGGATTCCGGGATTGTGGGCTTGATCCCTTTTCAGGGCATGGGAGGCAGCTAATTAGTGACTCTCTCTCATCATTGATGTTTCTCTCCCTCTCTCTTCCTCTCTGAACTCAATAAAAATAAGTATTTTTAAAATTTTTTTGTCAAGAGCACAGAAGATAAAATTTGAATTTTTTTTCAAATTGATTTTGAGAGCGGGAGAGAAACATTGGTTGCCTCCTACAGGCACCACAGCTGGGGATTGAACCCACAATCAGGGTATGTGCCTTGATATCCACTTGTTCCACCTATTTTGTGAATTCATTGGTTGATTTCTGTATGTGCCCTGAGCAAGGGGATTACCCCTGCAACCTTGGCCTATCAAAGGAGCTATCTGGCCAAGGCTAGTCTGACTTTTTTGAACCAGTTTTGCATCCCTGGAATAAACCCCTCTTGGTTATCCTATCTAATAAAAGAGTAATATGCAAATTGACCATCACTAACACCCAAGTAGTCAAAGGTGGTCACCATGTAGTCAAAGGTGGTCACCACAAGATGGCCGAAAGGGGAGGGCAGTTGGGAAAGACCAAGCCTGCATGGGAGGACAGTTTGGGGGGGGAACAGGCTGGCAGGGGAGGGCAGTTAGGGGCAATCGGGTTGGCAGGGGAGCAGTTAGACATCGATCCGGATGTCAGGGGAGTGGTTAAGGGGTGATCAGGCTGGCAGGCAGAAGCGGTTAGTGTGCCAGCAGTTGGGGGAAGAAGGCCTGCTTTTGCATGAATTTTATGCATCGGGCCCCTAGTCATATATAACACTTTTTATGTTGTATCAGATTCTGTTTGCTATAATATCTTGCTAAGGATTTTGCCTTGATTTTTACTTTGCCCATTACTTGAGTTTTTGTTGTTGTTGATGATGCATTGTAGGCCTTCTATATATATTCTGGATATTAACCCCTTATCAGATATGATTTGCAAATGTTTCCCCTTCTGTAGATTGCCTGTTCAGTCTGGTAATTGTGTTCTTGGATGCACAAGTTCTAAATGTTGGTGTAACCCAATGTATCCTCCTTTTGTTGCCTGTGCTTTTGAAGAAATTGCCAAGTCTAATGACATAACGTTATGTCATGTTTTCTTTTAAGAGTTTTTTAGGTTTATGTCTTTGATCCCTGTTGAGTTCATTTAAAAAAAATTTTTTTTTTGTATGAGGGTATGAATCAAACTTCACATTTTTTTTTTTTCAAACTTCACACTTTGCACGTGGATATCCGATTTTCTCAACACCATTTGTTGAAAAGACTGTCCTTTCCCCAGGGAATGGCCGTGGTATCTTTGTTGAAAACCATTTGACTGTATTTCTTAGGTTTTATTTCCGGGCTCCCTATCCCTTCCTTGCTTCGTGGCTGAACACTATTCCATTGTGCGGCTGTACCGTTTTTATCTGTATTTTATCTCGGTGTTGAGTCACTGGGCATTGTAACGATCAGCTGCCCGTGCCTACGATCCTCCCTCTGATCCTCGGAACACCGTGCCCTTGGAAATAGTGTCTATGTTGCTTCTTACAAAGAAAGCTGGCAGCGTGTTCCCGGGAAAGGCAGGCTCGGCTGCTGAGCTCTCTCCCTCTGTGACAAACCTCTCAGCAAAACAGAAGTAATTCGCTTTGCAAGCCCCACTGCTGATGGATCAGGAATACCCTCTACCAGTGTCTCTGGAGAAGGTGCCCACCCCACCCCACGTGCCGAGTGTCCGCGTGGCACGCAAGCTTCATGTTTGTTTCTGGGAAGGAGAATACCAGCCGGCGTTCCTGAGCGCCTCCCGGTGCTTTCTGTCACGCTCATTATCTCATTATCTCATCCATTTATTAAGGACTTGATGTCTAAATGCACCAGAGATAGAAACATCCCCTGGTATATTCAAGCCCTCCCCCTCGGTGCTGTCTGTTATTCACTGGGGCGGACTTTGAGGCTCGGAGGAGTTAGTAACTTGGCCAAGGCCACAATGCTGGTTGCCTGGAGGAGCCCAAGAATGGGCAAAGCGCACAGCGCAGGGGTTACTCATTTTAACTGAGGGTCCGAAGCCCCGGGCCCTGGCAACCATGGGCCTGGGAGCTTCTCCCAACCCGGGCTCCCGGACGCACGGGCACGCGGCCCCCAACGACCGCTTTCCGCCCTGTGGCAGCCCTCAACAGACATCACAGAGACCCGGTCTCCCTCCAGGTGCAATGCCAGTTCTGCGGCTGGAAAGCCTGAGTGCAGAAAGGAAAAAGCTGGGTGCTTTTTTTTTTTTTTTTTAACTCCCTCTCTCGCCGCCCCCTTCGTCGGAAATTCCGCCCCCTTCTCCGTGGAAACTCGGCGTCCGTAGCCGCGGTCGCCAGGGGCGGGGCTCCGCGCCGCAGCTCCTCCCCGAGAGTCTGCAACGGCTGCCAGGCGGGGAGCCCCCGCGGGCACCCCGGCCCTCTCCGTCCCTCTTCCCCGCTGCGCTCCCTTCCCGTCCGCGTCCGTTCTCCCCAAACCGCATCTTCGGGGCGCTCTTCGCCGGGTCCTCGGCCGCCGGGGCGCACGGGGCGCCGGGGCCGGAGCCGCGCGCCCCCCCCCCCCCCCCGCGGCCGCGCCGATTGGCCGCTCCGGGCCGTCCCCGCCGGGGCGGGCGGGCTCCGGCGGAAAGTTCTCTGTGTCCGGGGGAAGTTGGACCTTCGGAGACTCGGGGGCAGCAGCTTCCCGAGGCTGCGGGGCTCTGTGCGCGGCCATGGAGGAGCCCCCTTTGCGGCAGGAGGAGGTGGAGGAGGAGGAGGAGGAGGAGGAGGAGGTGGAGGAGGAGGAGGACGAGGCCGGGCCCGAGGGGGCCCTGGGCAAGAGCCCCTTCCAGCTGACGGCCGAGGACGTGTACGACATCTCCTACGTGGTGGGCCGCGAGCTCATGGCGCTGGGCAGCGACCCCCGGGTGACACGGCTGCAGTTCAAGATCGTCCGCGTGCTGGAGATGCTGGAGGCGCTGGTGGACGAGGGCAGCCTGGCGGCCGAGGCGCTGCGGATGGAGCGGGACAGCCTGCGGAAGGAGGTGGAGGCGCTGCGCAGAGGGGGCGCGGCGGCCGGCCCCGAGGTGAGTGCAGGGGGGCTGGGGGCGCGGGGCGGGGGGGGCAGTGCCCGCTGGCACGGAGGCCCCTTCCCCTCCCCCCTTTTAAAACAATTCATTGATTTTTTTTACAGAGAGAAAGAGAGAGGGATAGAGAGTTAGAAAAATCGATCAGCTGCCTCCTGCACACCCCCCACTCGGGATGGGCCCGCAACCAAGGTACATGCCCTTGACTAGAATGGCCCAGCCCCAAGGTTTCTGATTCAGTAAGTCAGGACTGAGACCTGAGGATATGTGTCTCAGACGAGCTTGCAGACAATGTTGATGCTATTGGTCCAGGCATCACACTGTGAGTGTCTTCGACCTAGATGAAGAAGTAAAGTTTGACTAAAGAGAAATTCGTGTTTATGACCACAAAAAAAAAGACCCGAGTGAGAATATTCAGAGTAGCTTTCTTCATAATTGTGCCAAAATTGGAAAGAATCCAAATGCACCGGAGAAATGGCTGGGTTTTTAAATGCTGGTATATCCATACAATGGAACACTACACAGCTCTGAAAAAGAACAGAGTGCTTATACACACAACTGTGTGGATGACCCTCCCAGGTGTTGCATTGAGAAACAGGAGGAGCCGAAACCGGTTTGGCTCAGTGGTAGAGCGTCGGTCTGCGGACTGAAAGGTCCCGGGTTCGATTCCGGTCAGGGGCATGTACGTTGGTTGCGGGCATATCCCCTGTAGGGGGTGTGCAAGAGGCAGCTGGTCGATGTTTCTCTCTCATCGATGTTTCTAGCTCTCTATCTCTCTCCCTTCCTCTCTGTAAAAAATCAATAAAATATATTTTAAAAAAAGAAAAACAGGAGGAGCTAGGCACAAAAGACAGCCTACCATATGTGAGATTCAAGGACAGGCAGAATAATCTTCACTTACAGAGGACAGATTGGTGCTAACCTAACCCCAGAGCGGGGGCAGTAAGAGGGAGCAGGGAGGAAATGTACTGTGGCTTTGTGGGTATAAACACATGGCAAAGATCAAGCAGTAAATTCATGAGTACTAACATGTTTTACTCCATGTGTGTTATACCTCCATTTTACAAGATTACATTTCAGGGATCAACTTACCCAACTCAACATGAAGCACTGTCGTAGTTCCTACTTTATGAGTTTTTAAATTCTTGTTGCCACTCACTAAGTTAATGTCATACTCAGTATAGGGTCTTCAGCCACAGTTTTAAAAATAAGATCTTCCTTAAGAGGGCTCTCTCACTTAATCTTTATACTATACTAGAGGCCCGGAGCAGGACATTCACCCTCTCACAGTCCGGGAGCCCTCTGAGGGATGTCCAACTGCCGGCTTAGGCCCGCTCCCCATGCCTGAGCCGGCAGTTGGACATCTTTAGCGCTGCTGTGGAGGGGGAGGCCTGACTTCTGGCTGAGTAGCGCTGACCACCAGCGGGCAGCTCCTGTGTTGAGCGTCTGCCCACTGGTGGTCAGTGCATGTCATAACGACCGGTCATTCCACCATTCAGTTCAGTTTGCATATTAGTTTTTTTATTATATAGGATTATACCCATTTGACAGAAATGGAGGCATAGAACAGGCAAATAATTTATTAAGGACTTGGAGCAAGGAGGAGGTGGGGGCAGGCTCTGAGCTCAGAGGGACTGGTTTTAACCACACCATTACTGAAATGGTGCTTGGACCTTATGCTGCACCAGCATTTGTTGAGTGGCTGCACTGTGTGCGCTCTGGGGCCATGGAAGTAGATCAGATGAGGGCCCTGCGTTCTGGAGGCTCCCAGCTGATGGGGGGGGTAAGACACACATTCCTCCAGAACTGGGATCCAAGGTCACAGACTGAGCAGCGAGCCCTGGAAGGCCATCGGCCTGGGTCACTGAAATTCCCAGGGAAGAGTGAAGGTTTCTGGTAGCTCTTCTGCTGCACTCGAATTTCACCTACTCCTTAGCCACAGCCGCAATGACATTTACAAATAAGGCCTAACATATTTACCGTATATATAGTTCTACAATATATATACCTTATTGTTAATTCTCACCTGAAGATATTTTTTCATTGATTTTTAGGGAGAGTAGAAGAGAGAGGGAAAGAGAGAGAAACATGGATGTGAGAGAAACACATCGATTGGTTGCTCCCCACACGAGCCCCCAACAGGGCCTGGGCTGGGGAGGAGCCTGCCACCAAGGTACGCGCCCTTGGCCGGAATCGAACCCGGGACCCTTGAATCTGCAGGCCCACGCTCTATCCACTGAGCCAGTCTGGCTAGGGCAAGGCTCTCCTTTTGTATCATCGTAGGAGGTGGTTGAATATCATGATGAGCAGCCTGGCTTTTGAGGCTCGAGAGCAGTTCAGGGATTCACCCAGCATC
Organism: Nyctalus aviator; assembly: GCA_036971965.1. NCBI lineage: Eukaryota > Metazoa > Chordata > Mammalia > Chiroptera > Vespertilionidae > Nyctalus > Nyctalus aviator. The sequence goes on along the minus strand of CM072939.1, from coordinate 8,798,570 downwards.
ACAGCTCACGCCCTGCGCCCTCCTCCCGACACCTTCAGTTCCGGGCACAAGGACACGGAGGAGGCCCCACCGGGGACTGCGGACAGCGTGACCTCCCCTGGCTGCGTCAGCCAGCAGTTGAGATGGCACATTTTCCTCCCAAACCACAGCCTTCAGAACGGGGGTGGGGGAAAGGCAGAGAATGAATGTTTAGTTCCCTTAGACAGTTCATGCAAATATGTCTTATTTTTTATTTATTCTTCTAAATTATTATTTCAACTGTGATCACATACACATAAAACTCGCCGCTTTAACCATTTTAAAAGTCAGTAGCATTCAGTGCATTCACCTGGCTGTGCAACCATCACACCATCCTCTCCACAACTCTTCATCTTGCAAAACTGCAGCTCTGTGCCTGTGAAATAGCAACTCCCCGTTTCCCCCTCCCCCCAGCCTTTGGTAACTTCCGTTCTACTTTCTATCTCTATGAATCTGCCTATTTTAGGTACTTCCTGTAAGTAGACTCATATGATATTTGTCCTCTTGTGACTGGCTTCTTTCACTTAGCATAATGTCTTTAAGGTTCATCCATGTGTCACAACCTTCTTCCTGTTTTTTTATTTTTATTATTTATTTATTTACTTATTTAAAATATATTTTATTGATTTTGTACAGAGAGGAAGAGAGAGAGATAGAGAGTTAGAAACATCGATGAGAGAGAGAGTCATCGATCAGCTGCCTCTTGTACACCCCCTACTGGGGATATGTCCCCAACCAAGGTACATGCCCTTGACCGGAATCGAACCCGGGTCCCTTCACTCCCCAAGCCGATGCTCTATCCATTGAGACAAACCGGTTTCGGCCTTCTTCCTGTTTTTTAAATCCTCCCTGGATGACATGCTGAGAGAGAGAGAGAGAGAGAGAGAAAGAGAGAGAGAAACATAGATGTGAGATTGGTTGCTTCCCATATGCACCCTGACCTAGGCCACGGTGCAGGCCTGCAACCAAGGGACACGCCTTTAACGGGAACCAGACCCGGGACCCTTTAGCCCACGGGCTGACGCTCTGTCCACTGAGCCAAAGAAGCCCGGGCACTTTTCTTGGAGAATGGTACCTTTGCTTCTTTCCCACCAGCCAAACACTCCCCACCAGGCCACACCCCCTCTCGTCAGGGCCCCTGGGAGTAACCAAACCAGAGGCCGTGGCTTTCTGGGGTAGACAGCCCCTCCTCCCGAGGGAAGCTGCATCAGTGACATCTCTTCTCCAGGGGAGCCTGGGACCAGACAAGATGGTGGTGGACCTGACGGACCCCAACCGGCCGCGCTTCACGCTACAGGAGCTGCGGGACGTGCTGCAGGAGCGCAACAAGCTCAAGGCACAGCTGCTGCTGACGCAGGAGGAGCTGCAGTGCTACCAGAGGTGGGCTCTGCCGCCGGCGAGGGCGCCTTCCCACGCCCCTTCCCACGTCCCGGGTTTGTTCCCAGCGCCGTTCAGGCAGGTTATCCGCGCCCATGGTGCCCAGCGGCGGGGTGTAGCCGTGATAGAAGCAGAGCAAGTGCGTGCTCATCTAGGGAGACAGGCCGGCAGCAAGGAAGCCTGAAATTAGCACTCAGGATCCTGGTGCCAGTGCTCTCAGGAAGATAACACCGGGGGGGTGACAGAGACCCAGGTGCCGAGTGAGTTGAGGGGAGAGAGGGACTTGTTTTATTTATTTATTTATTACTTTTAAAAACACTTCTTTATTTTTTATTCATTTTTATTTTCTTTTTCTTTTTTTTCTTTTTTTCTTTAATATATTTTATTGATTTTTTTACAGAGAGGAAGGGAGAGAGATAGAGAGCCAGAAACGTCGATGAGAGAGAAACATTGACCAGCTGCCTCTTGCACACCCCCCTACCAGGAATGTGCCCGCAACCAATGTACATGCCCTTGGCCGGAATCGAACCTGGGACCTTTCAGTCCGCAGACCGACGCTCTATCCCAAAGCCAAACCGGTTTCGGCCATTTTTATTTTCTTTGAATATATATTTTTATGGATTTCAGAGAGGAAGGGAGAGGGAGAAAAAGATAGAAATATAGACGATGAGAGAGAATCATTGATCCACTGCCTCCTGCAACATGTGCCCTTCACAGGAATCGAACCCAGGACCTTTCAGTCTTTAGGCTGACGCTCTAGCCACTGAGCCAAACCGGCAGTTAGGGCAAAATACTTTTTTATTGATTTGAGAGGAAGGGAGTGGGAGAGAGAGAAACATTAATGATGAAAGAGAATTACTGATTGGTTGCCTCCTGCATGTCCCACACTGAGGATCAAGCCCACAACCCAGGCACGTGTGCCCTGGCCTGGAATAGAACCGTGCCCTCCTTGTTCATAGGTCTACATCCAACCACAGAGCCACACTGGGGGGTAGGGAGGGACTTGCTTTAGATTGGGTAGTTAGGGACAACCCCTCTGGGGTGAAGGACAGGAAGCAGACAACCATGTATAGATTCAGTAGGACCAGAACGGAGTGAGAAGTTCAGAGAAGTTCAAAGTCAAGTGGGAACCAGCGTGGCCAGTTAGAGAGACCCAGCAGGGGGGAACCTGAAACGCAGGAGAGCGTGGGTCCAGAAGAGACTGGGGACTGGGGAGTGGTGCCTTGTCCGCCACAGACAAGAGCTCCAATTTTATTGTAAGTGGGGAAGGTTTAATCGAGGGAATGACAAGATCTGATGTACCGTTTTAAAGGATCAATGATTTTTATTTTTATTTATTTATTTATTTATTTAAATATTTTTGTTGATTTTTTACAGAGAGGAAGGGAAGGAGATAGAGAGCTAGAAACATCAATGAGAGAGAAACACCGACCAGCTGCCTCCCGCACACCCCCTACAGGGGATGCGCCCGCAACCAACGCACATGCCCCTGACCGGAATCGAACCCGGGACCCTCCAGTCCTCAGACCGACGCTCTACCACTGAGCCAAACCGGCTGGTTTTTATTTTTTTTTTAATGTAAAATATATTTTATTGATTTTTTACAGAGAGGAAGGGAGAGAGGGATAGAGAGCTAGAAACATGGATGAGAGAGAATCATCCATCAGCCGCCTCTTGCACACCCACTACTGGGCACGTACCCATAACAATGGTACATGCCCTTGACCGGAATCAAACCCGGGACCCTTCAGTCCGCAGGCCGACGCTCTATCCACTGAGCCAAACCAGTCTCGGCCAATGAGGTGATTTTGATAACTGAACTATTTGGTTATGAGAGGATATCGTTGTCCTTTGGAAATACACACTGAATTCTTTAGGAATAAAGGTGTAAGCTGTTTCCAACTCTCAAGTGCTTCAGAAAGAAGGTAGATGCATGAAGGGTGGGTGGATGGAAAGATAAGATAAATGGGATAAACATAAATAATTGGAGGACCTGGGATAAACTATTTGGGAAGTCTTTTTTATTAAAAAAATAATAATGATGATGAAGGTTCTTCACGCTCAGAACTGCACCAGTAAGAAGTCCGCAGTAAAACAACCCATTTGTCTGCCCTCCCTTTCCCAGGGGCCTGATTCCAGCACGAGAAGGCCCAGAGGGGAGGAGAGGGAAGGACTCCGTGGTTGCCAAGGCCGGCAGCGCGAGCAGAAGCAAGGAGGAGAAGACCATCATGCGGAAGCTGTGAGTCACCGCGCTGCCCGCTGCTGCCGCTGAATGCGTGCGGAGCCGAGTGGGGGGAAGGGTGGCCGGCCAGCCGCCCGGTGGGCAGGTCCTGCTCTCCCGGGGGTAGTGCCGCAGCCAATAAGAAAACTCAGTTCCAGCCCTGGCCAGTGCTTCTCAGTGGTTAGAGTGTCAGCCTGAGGACCAAAGGATCTCAGGTTCGATTCCTGGTCAAGGGCATGTACCTGGGTGCATCCCTGAGCCTTCTCAGGGTGCGTGTGGGAGGCAACCAATTGATGCTTCCCTCTCTCTTCCTTTCCTCTCTCTAAAGTCAAGAAATAAAATTTAAAAATATATATGAGCCCTCGAAATCTGATGTATATTTTGCATTTGCTGCACATTTCAGTAAGACCAGCCTTTCTAAAGGGCTCAAAAGCGAAATGTAGCTAATGGCCACCATATTGGGTATCAGGGCTTTAGCCAGTACATGATACGATCCTTTGTCTTTGATGATTTTAAATTTTTAAAATCATGATAAAATATGTATAACATAAAATTTATGTTTTTAACTATTTGTAAGTGTACAGTTTAGTCGTAGTAAGTACATTTACATTTTTAAAAATATATTTTATTGATTTTTTTTGTACAGAGAGGAAGGGAGAGGGATAGAGAGTTAGAAACATTGATGAGAGCCAGAACCGGTTTGGCTCAATGGATATAGCGTCGGCTTGGGGCCTGAAAGGTCCCGGGTTCGATTCCGGTCAAGGGCATGTACCTTGGTTGCATATCCCCAGTGGGGGGTGTGCAGGAGGCAGCTGATCGATGACTCTCTCTCATCGATGTTTCTAACTCTCTCTCTCCCTTCCTCTCTGTACCAAATCAATAAAATACATTAAAAAAAAAAAAAGAAAGAAACATTAATGAGAGAGAAATACCCCCCACTGGGGATGTGCCTGCAACCAAGGTACATGCCCTTGAGGGGGATCGAACCTGGGACCTTTCAGTCCACAGGCCGATGCTCTATCCACTGAGCAAAACCGGTCAGGGCTACATTTGCATTGTTGTGCAACCTTCCCCATTACCCATTCCCAGAATTTTTTCATCATCCTATCTTGAAATTCTGGGCTCATTAAACACTAACTTATCGCCCTGGCTGGTTTGGCTCAGTGGATAGAGCGTTGGCTTGTGGACTCAAGGGTCCTGGGTTCGATTCCGGTCGGGGGCACATGCCCAGGTTGAGGGCTCAATGCCCCGTGGGGGGTGTGCAGGAGGCAGCCAATCAGTGATTCTCATCATTGATGTTTCTCTTCCTCTCCCTTCCTCTCTGATACCAATAAAAAAAAAGATTATAAAAATAAATTATAAATAAATAAATAAACACTAACTCATCAATTCATCCTTCTTCCAGCCCCTGGCAACCACCAATCTACTTTCTTTTTAAAAATGTTTTTATTGATTATGAGAGAGAGGAATGAAAAGGAGAGATAGAAACATCAGTGAGAGAGGGACATCATTGATGGGCTGTCTCCTGCACAACCTCTACTGGGGATCGAGCCTCCAACCCAGAAGTGTGCCCTGACCATGAGACAGCCGGCTACCTCTTGGTTCCTGGGACGACGCTCAACCACTGAGCCACACTGGCTGGCTATTCTACTTTCTGACCTTATGAATTTAATGAGTCTAGGCACCTCATCTTAGTGGAATCACACAGTATTTGGATTTTTGTCTTTGTTCAGTGGATGGAACCAATGGGGAGCCATGGAAGGGCGGAAGCCGGGGGGAAGACAGCTCTGCATAGTGACAGAGACATTTGGTTGCTATGCATGGATTGTAGGGGGCGGCAGGGAGGCTGCTGAGGTCTGGACTGGGGGTGGCAGTGGGGGAGATGAACGTGGTGGGGTTAGGGACATATTTGGGACATGATGACTAAGACGTAGCAGATGGGAGGGCTGGCGCGGGAGGACTTGAGAAAAACTCCCAGGTTCCTGGCTCGAATGACTGGGCAGGGATGACGTCACTTCCTGAGAGAGGGCACTGGGGCGGGGAGGGGAGGATGGCAGAGCCCTAGGGCCTGGATCCAAACCAGCTCAGGGCTCACACCAGCCATTGCTGGCAGGGCTGCCAGCAGTACTCAGGGAGTTCTTCTTTGACAAGAAGCAAGAGCCTAGATCCCATCCTGACCTCTCAGCCTCCCCCTCCCCTGCCACCCGCAACCCTGGCGATCTTTGCTACATTCTCATAAATGGAAACAGCGCCCAGATTGTGCTTTCCCGGCAACCCCAGACATCATTGCTCCTTTTCCAAACTTTGCAGGAAAACGCTGACCGTCTGGTATTCAGATAGCTTTGTGTGCTTTATGTCTGTCTTATCCAAGAATTCACATGCTAATCTCTATTTTTTGCAAAGACCCGTTTTACAGTCGTAGGTGGCATTGAGAAGCTAATGCTTCCTCTGCAATAAAAACCACCTAAAATTAAAAAAAAAGAAAAAAAGAAAAGGTGGCAGAGTCCATCTGTTGGTATGCCCAATGGTTAGTGTCCGATGCCCCTGCCTTGTTTGCTCCCTCTGACCCCTCTCTCTCCTCCCAGGTTCTCTTTCCGGTCTGGGAAGCAGCCATAGATGTAAGGCGGCGGTTCTCAGATCCTAGAAGACAACCCACCAGGAAGACTTCCCAGTCTGCTCAGGGCCACCGGACCCACTGCCCTCGCTCGTGTGTTTCCCCTTGACGCCGTCTGAGGGGCAAGGAGGTGAGGTTCTCTCCCGATCACTGTCTCCCTGGCGCCGAACTGGACACCCCCGAAGGCGTGGCCAGGGCAGGGCAAGTGGCACCCAGAAACCAAGAAAGCAGAAGGAAAAGAAAAAGAAAAAAAGAAAAGAAAAAAACACAACAGGGAAAACAAAACAAAACAAAAAATGAAAGCAGAAGCGAAGTGCAGGGGCCACCCCCTGCCCGCGCCAGCCGTCGAGGATCTCGGGCTCCGCCTCTCCGGTCCCACACTTGACCTTGCTCACCAGCCCAAACGGAGAGGGGAGAAAGCTGGAAAGTGTGGTATCGACCTTCCGGGGACTTCACTGACATTTAGTGACTATCCGACTTTGGTAACCTGACTTTCTTTACGAGGAGGTTTTTCTATTAAAGTAAAACGACTTCTCTGCTCTGAGTATGTTAGAGTTGTCTCTTAGCCTGCGTGACCTTGTGTAAGGCACTGTCTCCTTTCAGGGTCTGGGTTCCACGTCTGTCAGCTGTGTGTGTGTGTGGATATCTGGTGCATCTGGTGCATTTACTCTAAGCGGTGTACCACAATTCTGTGTGTCGGTGTGAGAGAGAAAATGCTACAGATTATAACATGGAGGCACTATGGATTTTAAGGCTCATTCTGATTACAGAGATGTTCAATGCGAAAAAGATGTACATTTAGGAATTGACGGAATACAGGGTATAGGGAGTGGGTGCCTGCCCCTGGCAGAGAAACGAATGAGCCCGGGGAGCGGTGTCCTTGGTAAAGGCCGCTGGCGCACCGCTGCAAGGACCTGCTCCTTCATTCCGTCACAACCCGGGGCTGGTACTCCCCCCTCCACCCCCTTCCCGTTTACAGAACAGGAAACTGAGACTCCGAGGGGCTGACGTAGGTCACAGGTCATGGAGCCAGGAGCTGGCTGCCCAGGGTGTAAATGCCTAAGGCCTGGTTCTTACCGAGGAGCTGTGCGAGCCCAGTTCTCCGAAAATCGCTGACGTGAATCACAAACGCAATCCGTGGCAGGCCTGGCCTGCGCCTCCGAGCACCCCTGCGGCCCGGGCGGTCATTCCCACGGCCGCCTACGTCCCGGCACTGCGGGGCTGAGGGACTCGGCCAAGGTCCCAGCTCGAAAGTGATGGGAAAGGGGCTCGGGTGCAGACTTCCCAGCCCAGGCCTCAGCCCCTGGGCGTCCTGAGAAAAGTGCCACCTTCAGAGTCTGGTGGAGGATGCCATCTCAGCAGTCTCAGGTCAAGGCCCCAACTCCGAACTCTGCAGGACACCGCCACCCTGACTGGGTGCTCCCCTCCGAGGGTTGGGGGGATTCCTGCACCTCGGGGGCAAGGGCCAACTTGGGGAACAAATCTGAGTCCTGACCTCAGAACCCCCGGGGCCGGACTGAGGGACAGCGAGAGCAGAGGAGAGCGGGAGGGGCGGCTCCTGGGACTGAGTGTGGAGTCCAGCTGAGATCGGTCCTCCACGGGCAGACCCAGCCTCCCCGGGCGGCATCAGCCTAACATCCCCGAGCCCCGGCTGCACCGCTGACCTCCAAGCCGAGGCTGTAACCGTCCACGGAGTGTACCCCCAGGAGCCCCGCAGAGCAGGCAGGCAGAGGCGGCTCCCACTCAGACGGGCTTCAGAGGACCTGTCTGGGGGACCGCTGACCCCCTCTCGCAGACGGTGCTGGGAGCGTGTCCTGCTGGAAAACCAAGGACGCCGCCCAGTCCCTCTGCTGCGCGAACCAACAGCCCACGGGGGGCTGGCAGGAGGGACTCCCAGCCGAGGCAGCGCGGCTGGTCCCACACCAAACCCAGGGCCTCAGCGACCATCACAGCTCGTGTGTGCCCACCGCGTGGGGCACAAACCTGTCTTCCGGCTCCGTGACCCCGTCCGCAAACGAAGCGACTGTCCCTCGAGGGGACATGCACTGAACCCGACGGCTGAGGGGGGTGACCCTCGGCAAAACCCCGAAAACCCATCCCTCCACCCGCCTCGTAAGAAACACACACACAGGTGGCCTCGCCTGGCAATAAATATTTTAATTTTTGTTTCATTTTTATGGTGACAAATAATTTTCAAGTTTATTTCCTTTTGTTTTTTTTTTTTGTTTTTTAAATACAACGCTAAACCACAAACAGGTACAACCGAGACATTTTACTTCACATTGACACGCTCCGTCGGATCCTCCTCCAATTGGCTGACCTCTGACCAGGCAAGTGTGGGGCGGGGGGAAGACTTTCCTAGGTAGCACCGTCGTGAGGCTGGGGTGCGTGGGGCGGGGGCTGGGGGGCACCAGGGTCGAGCACAGGCTCTCACACCTGTCTCCGTTCACATTTACCTGGGACCAGGGGGTCCGGGGACCGCGGGTGGTGGTTCCGGAGCCCAGGGCCCCTGGACCGCAGGTGGCCAGGGTGAGCATCGGTCCCCCTTCGGGAGGGAGGGGGCAGCTACCTACGCCTCCTGCCGTCACAGGCATCACAGTCAAGGTGAAAACTTGAACCCTTAGCCTTGATCCCTGGGTGCTGCACCTGCCCCCTCCCCGTGGGGTGGGGCCTGCACTCCAGGGCGGGTGGGCTCACCCTCGGTTCCCGGCTGCGCGGTCTGCGCGGTGCAGGGAGAACGCCAGGCGGTCTGACAAACAGCCTGACAGCAGGTCTGGACCTTTCAACCCGGCAGAATCGGGCCACAGGACTGGGGGCGAGGGTGGCTATGTCGGGCGGGGGGAGAATTGGATAAGTAATTTCTGGTCCCACTACAAAACTTTATTTTTTATTAGAATAGAGTACCATCTCAAATCTCTTCTATAAAAAAAAACAAAACCAAAAACCAAAACAAAAAAAACCAAAATCCAAAGGAAGAAGGAAAAAAAAAGAAAAAAGAAAAAAACGCAGCCACTCCACTCACTGTATGACCTATGTACATGTAAGTTGTTTTCTGTGGTTTTTCTCTTTTTTTTTTTTTTTTTGCCTTTTGTGTTTTTTTGATTTTTATTATTATTATTTTTTTAAAATAAATTCAGTGTTCACATTCTATAAAGAATTATACCCCAGTTTCAGGAAGCGCTGCCCTGGCCGGGCCGGCTGAGCGGTGCTTCTCCCTGCCCGCACCTACTCCTCGCCGGCCTGAGGCTCCGGGGGCCCGGGGCGCGGCAGCCCGTGGGAGAGGAAGCGAGGCCCGGCCTGGCCACGGGCGCTGGGTCAGCGAGCTTTCAGGAAAGCAGAGGGGAAGACGAACTTACTGCGAAACCCTTTTTAAAAAATAGTCACACACGTCCGTGCGCGCCTGTCCGGACGGCAGGAGAACAAGAGCTTGGGGACATCCCGTGGGGCCGTCGGGAGGTCGGTGGGCGCCGTCGTGGCCGCCCCGTGCTGCTCGGCACCCGGGGGTGCGTCCGGGGTGCGGGGGAGAGGCCTGGCTCCGCGGCCCCCCCACCCCCCCGCTTCCTGGGCTCCGGCTGGAAGGCTCTCTCCTCCGAGACCTGTGCCGGGCCTGGCTGCATGCACGCGAGCGAGCGCGGGAAGCACAAACGTTCGGCTTTGTATGCAAAAAAGGTACAAAAACAACTAGAATATAAAAGTTTTGGTAATATAAGGCCATCTGTTCAAGTCCACTGTGGAAACCTGTAACAGATATTTAAATACTACAGTGAAAAGGCATCTTAATATACTTTTTTAAAAACATCTGAAGTAATCTGCTAATAGTAAGTGTGTGTAAAAAAAAAAAAAAAAAAATCCATTCCCTTTGAGGGCACTTTGTCCACGAAGGGGGGCGGGCGTTAATGCTTCAGCCAGGGGTAGGCCTCGATGGAGGCCCGGCTGCGGTCCCCGTAGTCGTACAGCAGCTCCTCGCCCGCCTCGATGTCACGGGAGGCGATGAGGATGAGGTGAGGCACGCCGTCGATGTCGTGCAGTTTGGTTTGGCAGTTCCCACATTTACTGTGATTGATCAGCCTTCCCAGGCGGTTTGTCTCTCTGGTGGCATCCACGCTGGCGGGGAGGGAGGGAGGGAGGGAGGGAAACGGAGGGTTGTTAGGTTGATAAAGAGGCTTTTGAACCCAGCCAGCCGGGGTCCCCCATGCCCTCAGCTCTGGTAGGATGGCAATTTATGGCCATGCCTTTTGGGAAAACAATTCAACTAAAAAAATAATAATAAAAATCTCAAGAGCCTAGAGCGGCTGCGGGTGGGGTGTCTCCGGTGGGGTGGGAGGAGACAGGAATGCAAAGGGCTCTTTGTGGAAGCTCCGGAGGCAACTGTCGAGTTCGGCACAATTGAGAAATGAATACAAGCCAGCCGTGCGGGACTGAGGGAGGCCGTGGGGGGGTGGGGAGGCGGGGAGTACGGGAACTCTCTGTACCTTCCCCTCGGTTTTGCTGGTACCTAAACCTGCTCTAAAAAATCGTCTGTTAACCGATACTGGTTTGGCTCAGTGGATAGAACGTCGGCCTGCAGACTCAAGGGTCCAGGGTTCGATTCAGATCAAGGACATGTACCTTGGTTGCGGGCACATCCCCAGTAGGGGGTGTGCAGGAGGCAGATGATCGATGACTCTCTCTCGTCAATGTTTCTAACTCTATCTCTCTCCCTTCCTCTCTATAAAAAAATCAATATATTTTTTTAAAAAAATCGTCTGTTAGAAAACAATCCATAACAAAAAGCAATCCCCTGCACGGCCATCTGGAGAACGGAGCAGCCAGCCATCTCCAGAGCCGCCCTGGCCCAGTGCCCCAGAGGCGGCCGCAGGTGTGTCCACGTGACCAGCCCGGGCCCGCTCCAAAGTCGGAAAACGAGAAGGGGGTGGGGGAGAGCGGCTTCACAGCCGAGGAAAGGCGGCCAGAGCCACAGGACCAGGTGTTCCTGGCCGCGGCAGCCGCCGGGGACTTACCAGTAGGTTTTGCTCAGGTACTGGAAATAGTACATGTAGCAGCCGGTGGAGGGGTCCTGCGCGTACACAGCCTCCCGCTTCTTGGCGTCGGTGATCTCGATGAGGTCCCCGTGGTACTCCACCACAAAGTCGCCCCGCGAGAACTGCTTGGTGGCGATCACGCCCCTGCCTTTGCCGTCGATGAGGTCGATCTGTTGGGAGGCGATGAGCGCGCGAGAGGGTTAGTTCGAAACAGCCAGAGGTGCCACGGCGAGGCCGGCCCGGGAGGCCTGGGATCGCCTTCGTGCGAACAGCTTTCGTGAGGGAGGCCGCCGAGTTCAGTGCGAAGCACACTGAAGTGCACACAGAAGTGCAACTATCGCCACGATCCGGCACCCCAGAAGGTCCCCTGGTGCCACCCGAGACTCCTGAGGAATCTGCTAGGTGGGTGTGGCCCGTTTTACGGGTGAGAAAACGGAGGCTCAGACCCACGTCCACGCCATGTGGCCATGCAGCGAGCCTCTTGGGGAGAGCTGGAGGACCCGGCGCTGAGTGTCCCTTCAGGGGCTTAAGTCCAGATCTCCCTACATGGTGGGTGGGGACTATAGCTTTCTGCCCTGAATCCCAGCCCAGACCATCTGGCTACCAGAGTTCCTCTCCTCTCATCCACCCAAATGTGACAGAAAAATACCAGGAGAAAAGCAAGTTTCTTGGGCATTGCCACTTCCCAGGAAAACAGTTAAAAAAATTTTTTTTTTATCATATTTTTGTTGATTTCAGAGAGGAAGGGAGGAGAGAGAGAAACATCAATGATGAGTGAGAAATCATTGATCGGCTGCCTCCTGCACGCCCTCTACTGGGGATCAAGCCCGAAACCCTGGCACATGCCCTTGATCAGAATCCCAGAATAGAACTTGGGACTCTTTGGTCCTAAGGCCAATGCCCTACCCACTGAGCCAAACCGGCTAGGGTGAAAACAGAGATTAGGAAAAATATATTTGTTTCTCCTTTTCAAAGTGTCCCTAGACATGGTGTTAAATAGAGGAAGCCAGACACAGCAGCCTCCTATCCTATGATCCCGCCCGTAGGACTGCCCGGCATAGGCGGGTCCAGAGAGATAGAAAGCTGACTGGTTGGGGTCAGGGGTTGGGGCCGCCAGCTAATGGGGACGGGGTTTCCAGTTCCGTCTGGGAAGATAAAAAGGTTCGGAAGTGGACAGGGGTAATCATTGCACAACACTGTGAATGCACTCAATGCCACCCAATGGTGCACTTTGAAATGGCTAAAACCCTAAACTTTACGCTATACGTATTTCACAAAAAAAATATATATATATTTAAAAAAAATTTTTTTTTCAATATATTTTTATTGATTTCAGAGAGGAAGGGAGAGGGAGAGAGAAACATCAATGATGAGAGGATCATTGATCAGCTGCCTCCTGCACACCCCCTATTGGGGATCGAGCCTGCAACTTGGGCATGTTCCCTTGACTAGAATCGAACCCGGGACTTTTCAGTCCACAAGCTGATGCTCTCCATTCACTGAGCCAAACCGGCTGGGGCTCACCGTAATTTTAAAAACATTTCCTTGGGCTAACATTTCACACAGAGTCCCCTGTGTTTCCGCATGAGTCTCACCCTTGACAACGAACAGTGCGCTAGTCAGTAACCACAAACGAGGGGTCACTGTGACCTTGGCCCTCAGCCCGCCACCTTACCTTCATGCCTTCTTCCTTTCCACTCTCGATCAGTTCGTCTATCCTTCTCCTCTCTTCAAACTGGGGAGAAAACAGGCGCATCAGCCTTCCTCCCAGGCCGCTCGGGGCCAGCCCCGGGGTCACCCACAGCCGGCCTCCGTGGCATGGTCCCCAGGGATGCCCAAGCCCCCAAACCCCCAAGGCTCCTCCGAGAGGAATCTCTCCACTGCCGTGGCCAGTGGAGCTTGGCCTGGCTATCAGACTGCTCTGTCTGTTCGTGCAAAAGCGCTGGCCCAAGTCAGCTCGCTTTTTGGTTACGTGTTCATAAGCTCCGTGAGCACTGGGCTGGTTCACTGGAGTCTCCTGGCCCAGAACAGAGCCTGGCACGTTAGGAAGCCCTCAGAACAACAACACACAAACGCACACACACGCATACATGCACGCACGCGTGTACACACACACACACACACACACACACACCACGCGGAATCGTTAGCTAATAAGCAGGCAGCCCAGGGCCGAGGGCGAAGGGCTGAGTCAGTGGAGTGCCGCAGGAAAAGGCAGCGGACCGGATGTTCCTGCGGTGGGAACGTGGCCCCGAGGAGGGGAGTGAGGAAAACGAGACCAGCTCAGTGCCTTGAATGCAGAGCCAAAGCGTCCGAGTTTCACTGTGAAGGCTGCATGGTGTGGGATCCACAACCAACCAGCTCGAGGCTCCCCGGGCCACAGGAGTCCCGTGAGCAGACTGAGCAGGAGGAGCCATCCCTGAACTGGAGTCGGCAAGCTGTGTCTGCACAGCAGGCCAGGGCTGGGCTGGGCATGAAGCCAGGGCACTGCCAACCAGCACAGTCCCTGCCCAGTGCTGGCCGTCACCCCACCCACAACCAGGCCAACCAGCCACCGGGAAGCAAGGAGCGGTTTGGGGCGTCTCGAAGGCCCGGTTCCCACCCTCCTGCCTGCACCCTGGCCCTGCCCACAGTCTTCAGACTCAGTGACGTGGCTGTCAGGCTTTTAATCTGTTTCACCGCTGGCTCCCCACACCCTGTCTACGCTCAGCCCCCGCGGCCCCGGGCTCTGCTGCCCAGAGGGAGGGGCAGGCAGGGCGAGACACCACCCCGGCCCACCGCCCGGCCAGCCGCCACTGGCCATGGCGCTCACTCAGCAGCACCAGCGCGAACGTGAGGGACCCAGCGTGGCCCTCGGACCGGGGACAGAGCGGATCCACCTGCTGCGGGCCAGGCTTCGGGAAAGCCAGCATCCGCTCCCCTCTGCACGCCCGGCGCCAGGCTCGGCCCGGGGCGGCCTTCACCCCCCCAGACAGACATTAAGGCCAACTCGGCCGCCCCACCCTGCAGCCCGCGGCCTCCCTGTGGGCACACTGCAGCTCCGACCGCAGGGGAGGCGCCTGCGTGCCCGTCTGGCACCGCTCGGCCCCTGCAATGCCGTCTTTCACGGTGACCCGGCGCGGCCTCTCGCTGCGGCAAACGTCTCACAACAGCTCCTTCTTGGCCGAGAGACACTGCCTCTCTCAGGAAACCAAGCCAAGGCTTCTCTCCGGAGGGGAAAGTGGACCCGTTATTTTGTTTTTCGTTTAAAGGAGCCTCATCAATGCAGTGAAAATACCAATTACCTTCTGTGTACGCGGAGGTTTGACGTGAAAAATGCCTGACTATTGCAGCGGGGGCCCCCACCTCTCCGTGGGGGGGCAATCCATAGCCCCTCTTCCCTCCGGCTGCTGTGGGTGTGAGACAGCAGGGGGCTGCCGGGTCCCAGTTCCCCTCCGCTCAGGGGCCCGAGTGGAGGGCGAGGGCAGCAGGGCCAGAGCACGCCCGGCTGGCCCCCCCAGGAAGGCAGTAGCCACACCCACTGCATCAGATACTGACCCGCTGGACGGCCGCACTGCCCGGCACCTGCCAGCTCAGCGGGCGGAGCCCGGGCCAGCCGGCCGCTTTCACAGGGGCTCGGGGACTGTGGCTGCGAGGCCGAGAGCAGAGAGGAGCCTTGGGAAGGGACAAGGCCGGGGAAACACAGCACCTACTGAGTGCCAGGCCTGGTTCTGATTGTTCTGTGTGTGTGTGAAGGCGATTAATCCTCCCAGCTACCCCCTAAGATGCTCCGTTACCCCATTTTACAGACAGGGCAGCCGAGGCACAGAGTGCCTAAGTCCCTGGCCGGAGGAGATACACCCAGTGAGTGGCTCCCAAGCCACAGGCTCCGAGGCCCCTTCTCAGAGGCATCTTATCCACCCAGAGTCAGAATGACCCCCACTGGGCCAAAGAGAACACTGGAGGATACCGCAGCCACAGAAGCAGAGACGTGCCCCAGGAGACACCCAGAGAGCTCGGGTCCACATGCCGAGCACTGCCCACTGGGCAGCCCAGCCTCCCCAAGAGCTGGAATGAAAACCACGGGACTCTACCTGCAGCTCGGCCTTGCTCTTCCTGGAGCTCCTTCGCACCGGGTAGAAGTCTGTGAGTTTGCGATTCTGTTGCGTTTTTCCTTGAGCTCTGGGGGGAGGGGGAAGGAGAGAAAACCACATTGGCACCCAGGGGGGCACACAGCTCCTGAGGGGCGGCTCCCTGGAAACCAGGTTGCTTAAGCACCTGTGCGCTCCGCAGCCTGTGGCCATAGGCTCACGCGCCCGTGGGGGCCTCAGAGGGAGTATCAGAAGCAGCTGTTCTGTGGGAGGTGGGGGGATGGAGGGGACACCACGTGGGGGAGGGGAGGGCTCCTGAGCTCTGCACACATGGCAGACCAGGATGCTGGCCAAGGACGGGGTCCCCGGGGGGTGACTCAGGGGTGCGGCCTCAGTGTGTGAAGCTGGAGGGGGTGGCCTGCTCAGCCCTAACCAGCTCCCCGAGGCCAGGGAAGCCAAGCTGCGGGCTGCGGGGTAATGGGGGGCGCCTACTTTTTCCGAGGCGCCTGCTTGCCCTTGCCGGGCTTCTTCAGGGCCTGCTTGGCGATGGCGGCACCGGAGGAGTCACAAGACGAGGTCCGAGTTTTTGGAGGCTCTGCTACTTCGGACTTTTGGTTTGGAAAAGGCGCCAGGGGACCTCTCCTGGCGTCTTTGATCTTTAGTTCCTCGGACTTCATGGAGTTTCGTAGTGCGTTCCCAGTGTTTCTTTTCTCTGCAGGAGGAGCGGGAGAGAGGTCTGTTCTAGGTGCCCATTAGACCCCCAGTGCATTCGAGGGCGGGCTTTGACAAAGAGGGGGCGTGGGTGTGTGCCCTCGCCCGACAAGCCCCATGCCCACGAGTGGCTTCCAGGTGAGGCCGCTGGCTTTCCTGTGTGACAGAGGCCTGGCCGAGCTTCTGGGCCTCAGCGTTACTGAGCTGCCAGTGGCTTCCCTGGCTGGTGGCTCCGTTGGTCAGAGCGCGTCCTGATATGTAAAGGGTGCAGGTTTGATCGCCAATCAGAATCAATCAACGAGTAGATAAATAAGCGGAAGAACAAATAGATGTTTCTCTCCCCTCCTCTCGCTCTAAAATCAATAAGTTGTACCGGCCAGCATGACTCAGTGGCTGAGCATCGACCTATGAACCAGGAAGTCACAGTTCCATTCCAGTCAGGGCACAGGCCCGGGTTGCAGGCTCGATCCCCAGTTGGGTGGGGGTGTGCAGGAGGCAGGCGGTCAATGATTCTCTCTCATCACTGGTGTTTCCATCTCTCCCTCCCTCTCCCTAATCAATAAAGACATATAAAAGTAAACAAATAAGTTAAAATATTTTTAAAATAAAGGGGGACATCTATAATGCTCTCAACAATAAAATAACTTTTTTAAAGTAATTAATACACAGGTGGTAGGAATGTAAAATGGTGCATAAGGGGCCGGCAGTTCTTTAAAAAGTTAAGCATTGTGTTACCACCTGACTCAGCAATTCCACTCCTAGGCATCTATGAAAAGAATTGAAAACATGTGTCTACATAAAAACCTGTATATGAGTGTTTATAGCAGCTTATTCAGAATAGCCAAAAGTGGAAACCACCCACACGTCCATCAGCTGATGGATGGTAAATAAAACGTGGTCTAGCCACATGAGGGAATATTATTTAGTCACATAAAAGAATGAAGTACTGCCCTAACTGGTTTGGCTCAGTGGATAGAGCATCGGCCTGCGGACTGCAGGGTCCCGGGTTCGATTCCGATCAAGGGCATGTACCTTGGTTGTGGGCACATCCCCAGTGGGGGGGGGTGCAGGAGGCAGCTGATCGATGTTTCTCTCTCATCGATGTTCCTAACTCTCTACCCCTCTCCCTTCCTCTCTGTAAAAAATCAATAAAATGTATTAAAATAAATAAGTAAAGTACTGATCCACTCAACAACATGGATGAATCTTAAAAACGCTGAGGGAAAGGGGCCAGGCACAAAAGGCTATGTGTTATATGATTCCATTTACAGGCAATGTCCAGAACAAGCAGGTCCACAGAGACAGGAAGCAGACTGGCAGTTGCCTGGGGATAGAGGAGGGAGGAACGGGGTGTGACTACCAATCCTGGGTTTCTTTGGGGGTGATGGGAAAATATACACGGCGAGCCCCCTCCAGGCCGCTCTCGCTCCCTTCCCGGCCTTTCCGGGTGGCACCGCAGGGAGGTGAGGCCAGGAGCAGGGAGCTCAGGGACACCGGCTCTCACACCAAGGCTGAACGTCAGGAGTAAGAGCCTGGCCTCTGGGAACTCCTCCTAAGCATATCTGGCCCCAAATTCTGTTCGCTGCCATTTAGGGACACTATGAGCCACACAGCGTGCTTGTGTGCTGGGTCACCACTGAGAACCATTTACTCTCGCGCCATCCCGGGAGGGACATGGGACAGGCTGACCACACGTAGCGAGAACCCCTCTGCCCATCCCTATGTGGGCAGCGGCTACCCTAAGTGCTGGCTACACAGGGAGGGGCAGGCTGGGACGCTGGAGGCCCTGCAGAGGAAGGACTGTCGGAGGGAGCATCTGTGCTTTATCTGATCTTCAGAGCAGCCACATTCTCCCACTTTAGAGCCATCTGCCCGAGCCTCCTCCCCGTGACTGACAGATGAGGGTTAGAACCCAGGTCATCTGAAGAGCAACGAAATAGCATGGCCCCTAGCTGGGCACTGGGATGGATCCCCACCGGGCTGGCGCCCTGGCTGTCTTGGCTCAGTAGATAGTGTCAACCTGTAGACTGAAAGGTCCCAGGTTCGATTCCAGTCAAGGGCACATGCCTGGGTTGTGGGCCTGGCCACCAGTGGGGAGGGGGGAGGGAGGGCGTGCAGAAGGCAGCTGATCAATGGTTCTTTCTCATCATTGATGTTTCTATCTCTCTTTCCCTCTCCCTTCTTCTCTTAAATCAATAAAAATATATTTTAAAAAAATAAAATAGCCGAAACCAGTTTGGCTCAGTGGATAGAGCGTCGGCCTGCGGACTGAAGGGTCCAGGGTTCGATTCCGATCAAGGGCATGTACATTGGTTGCGGGCACATCCTGAGTAGGGGATGTGTAGAAGGCAGCTGGTCGATGTCTCTCTCTCTCATAGATGTTTCTAGCTCTCTCCCTTCCTCTCTTTAAAAAAAAAAAAATCAATAAAATATATTTTAAGAAGTAAAATAAAATAAAGACTGGGCTGGCTCCTGCCCCTGGTTCTCAGCTCTGGCACCAGAGCCTGGGCTAACCCACCATTTGCGGTGCTTTCTGTTAACATGGAGCTGCCGGTGGTCAGAGCTGTTACTAGAAGGGAGGGAGCGTGGTGACCTGGGACACGCGCACACTCCCCAATGCCACGTGGAAAGCGGATGTTTGGATTAGAACAGGATTTCGGCTTGTTCTGTGGGTCCAGGAAGAATTTTCACAAACCGTACACTTTTCTGGTTCAATATTTAAACTCACTGAAGGTTATGCTGCGTGAGAGGAGCTCTGAACACTTGAGTGGAAAGAAACTTTAGAAAGGAGGTCAAGGCCAGCTCACGTAAGGGAAGGAAGTCAGGGCCTGGTGTTCACACAACAGGCAGGCCTGCGAGCGGCTGCTCTGAACAAGCCAGACTCCTAATTTCTGCACATTCGGCACCTGTGAGCCTCTTTCCTTGCAAATCGGGGGCCTTATTTCTGCAATCCAGCAAGATAATCAAGCCCGAAGAACAGGCCAACCCCTGTGAAAGCGGCAGAACCTGTTAGGCCGACAGGACACACGCCCTGGGATAGGCTCCCTGTGTCTGTTGTTTCTTAGCAGCAAGACAGAATGTGGCTCCTTCCCCACTTGGGTATGAAAAGGCTGGATAAAAACCTAGCAGAGACGCATAATTATGGAGGACAGAGGCCTCTGTGGCCCACGCCCGCTGTGGTCGGCACAGGGCCGTTTCCCAGGCTTACCTTCCCGTTTCCTGTAGATTCCGGCTAATGGCTTCCCCTGGCATTTGACGTCGCGATGAGCAACTGAGTTCTCTTCCTGAAGGGGGGAACGCATTCCAGAGCATTTGTTCGGGCTCATGTAGGTGTAGATCTTGGACTGCCCGGTGAACACATTCTCCTAGAACGACAAACGCGTATTCTGAGAGGCTGGGAGGAGAAGACGCCACCGCATTCAGCGGAGAAGGAGCGAGCAGGCCGCAAAAGACAAAGAACCAGGCACCATCATCTCCCCGCGGCAGGGCGGCCGGGGGGCCAGCCCCGGGGGGAGCAGTGGAAGGCTGCAGCTCTCCCAGGTCCCAGTAGGCCGTTTGCTGAGCACGTGTGGTCTCTAAGGGGACACCTGGCCGGCGGAGGACCAGCTGCACACAAAGGTCTGCGTGAGCAGGAGCCCGCCTACCCTAGCAGGGACGCTGGGTTGGAAATGCGGGCACCGAATGGCCTGCGGCCAGGGGGCAGGGGGCAAGAACTAACTCTGGCAGGAGCCTCAGGCCTCAGGGAACCTGATGAACCACCTCTGGGCCCCAAGGTCAGCTGGGAGGACTCGCACTCCTGTCTGAGCCTTGTGAGTGCCCAAGCCCGGCAGCCCAGCGCCTCCCAGGACCTCGGGCTGGCTGCAGGTGGAAGGATTCCCGGGGGTAACTGGGAGGGTTGGGGTGGATTCTGGTGGGTGGGGGTGGAGAGCTCATAAAGGCAGGGCCCCGTGCCAGCACACTTAGGGCGGCCCCTCTATTGCAAATGGCACGGGCTGGCGGGGGAGCCAGGTCACTGCGGGTGTCCCTGGGTGTGGGGCCTCCAGTGAGTAAGCAGGCGGGAGGGGGGCTTCCCCTGAAACCCTGCTGGGGCCTTTCCGCCCCGGGGAGCCCCGAAACCCCGGCTCGGCGAGGCCCGGGTAGGCCCCGCACCCCCGGGGAGGCGGCCACCGCCGGGCGGCCGGGTCTCGCGTGGAAAGGCCATAAAGACACAAACTTTTCCGAGGTCGGAGACTGCCGGGGTCATGGCGGAGCGGGTGTGGACGCCACTCCCGGGCAGGCCGCAGAAAGGAAGCCGCCCGGCCGGGCGTCCCGCCCGCATCCCGGCCCCGGGGCGGCGGGCGGGGGCGCGGGGCAGCCCACGTGCTCGGGGCGCGGGGCCGAGCGAGTGCGGGGAGGGTCCTGCTTACCCCGTTGGCGCGGGGCCTCCCCGGGCCCCTCCGCTCCGCCATGTCCGGGCCCGGGGCCGTCGCTGCCACCGCCGCCGCCGCCGCCGCCGCCGCCGCCTCCACCGCGCGGGGCTTGGACATCTTCCTGCCTGGAGAGGGGGACCCGGGGAAGCGGGGAGGGGCGCTCAGGGCGCGGCGGGGCGGGCGGCGGGGCCGCCCGGGCCGCAGCCATGTTCCGAGGGCCCGGCGGCGGCGGGCCGCCCGCGGCGCCGGGAGGCAGGGGCCGGCCGGCCGGGGCCCGCGTCGCCCTCCCGCCGGGCCCCGCGCGCCGCCCGCCCGCCCGCCCGCCCCCCGCGCGGCCGGGCCCGACACACCCACCTGCAGCCCCGCCAGGCCCATGGCGGCGCGGCCCGGCCACCAGCGCTGCCGCTGCCGCTGCTGCTGCTGCTGCCGCCGCCACCAGCGCCGCCGCGGCGCCCCGGGGAAGGGCCGGCGGCGCCCCACGGCGCCCCCCTCCCCCATGGCCCCAGGCAGCCCGCACCGCGCGCCTCGGCCGGGACCGAGGCCGCAGGGAAGGAGGCGCTGGCGGCGCTTCCTCCGCGGCCCGCCCGCCCGCTCGCCGCCGCCGCCGCCGCCCACCGTCCGGCGCCCGGCGCGGGGAGGGGCCGGGGGCGGCGCCGGAGCTCTCGGCGGGGAGGGAGGAGGCGGGCCGGCCGCGCGGGCCGGCGGATCCCGGCTCGGGCGCGCCCCCTCGCGCCGTCCTCCGCCACTCGCCGGGCACCGGGTGGGAACGCGATCGTGACAGCCCGCCCGCCCCGCGCCCGCCGGCCCCGGGATCCCGGGAGACCCGGCCGGCCGTGCAAAGCGCGATCAGCCCGGCGTGCCCGGGCCCGGGCGCATGGGGCGGCTTAGTGGGCACTCAGTCCCTCTCCCGAGCCCGCGGGCGCAGGTCCGGGGGGAAACCCGTTTGCGAGGAGGACACTGAGGCTCAAGGGAGGCGAGGGGCTGACGGAATGGAAAGTGAGAAACCCGGGCGACACACACAGAGACAGAGACAGAGACAGAGAGAGCGCGAGCGCACCAGGGTTCTAACGGGAAGTTTGCCCGGTAGCTTTTCTTGCCCAGACTGCCTCCTTCAAACCTCACAAACCCTAGGAAGACAGATATGGTTATCTCGTTCTCACAGACGGGAAAACAGAGGACCAGAGACGTGAGGAGGTGGCCCAAGCTCTCATAACTAGAAATGGGTTCCTACGCTCCCAGCCACTACCCATCCGGGTTACAGAAGAGGAAATACAGCCGGGAGGAGCAAATGGCGCTGCAGAAGGTTTTTTTTTTTTTTTTTTTAGCTAGTCACCCCGGGCTCCGGTCCCTACCCCCACCCAGGACTGGCCAGGCAGCGGTTCCAGGAACTGTGGTGTCTCATTCCGCAGAGCTCAGTGTCCTATCTCACTCCACCTTAGTCATCAGGGCCCGAGGCCCGAGGCCAAAGAGTCCCTGTATCTGTGCAAAGTCAGATGTAAACAAGACACCTTGGGGCAACGCACTCCGGCTACTTGGGTCGTGACCTGGGAGCAGAGATTGGGTTTCTCCCAGGGCGCCAGGCCCGGCCGGGATGTTTGTGACCATGGCCAAGTCACTCTCCCGGTCTAGGGCCTCAGTGTCCCCGTGGGTGAAAAGCACAACCCACCCAGGGCACCTCCCAACATCCACAGATTCAACAACCCTCTGTCACTTTAAGTAGTTGCCTCTCCTTAAAAAGAAACAAGACTGAATAGGATTAAATGGCAGGACCCAGCTCAGGGAAAGCCTCTCAAACCAGCTCAGGCTTCAGCACCCTTCAGGGCTCCCCCATCCCATCCCGCCCCCACCCTCCCAATCGCTAACTCTGCCCAGGAGGCCACGGGGCCGTGAGAGAGGATTGTGAAGGGGCAAGACAGTGCCCTCCGTCACGTGGGCAGGGCAGAGGTGTGCATTTGCCAAACTCTCACGGGAACCGGGGCTTGAGGGCAGCTGCTCAGACCACCTTTTCCAGGTCACATAGTATGTTAACCTCCCACCCTCCACACACACACACACACACACACCCACACACACCCTCATGGCCACAGAGTTCTCTGTTTCAGGCAAGTGCAGGGGATACATTAAGGCACAAGTCTAGCACCTGCTCCTCTCCACCCTGCAGGTCTAGTATCTAGAAACTGTAACATAAATCATCCGGGATAAGTTTCAAAACAGTCTTTCTCTGTAGTCAGGTGTTCATATATACTTACAACAAACACACATCAGCAGAAACTCCTAGATCTCCTAGCAACAGTATTATTCAACAGCAGTGATACGAAGAGCTAACTCTTATTGACTGTTTACTATGAGTTGGGCCCTATCGTAAGGCGTTATGACATGGAGCCTTCCCAACCATTTATGAGAAGGTACTGTTCCCATTTTACAGATGTAGAAATGGAGGCTCGGGGGAGAGAACCCTCACTTGCCTAAGGTTTCTGAACCCAGTTCTGCTATATGAGGGTTCTTTGCAATGAAGGATATCTATGGGACTCAGGCACTAACACAAACACTCACTGAACACCTCCTTTGAGTCAGGCCCTGTGCTAAGGACACATGGTGGACATAGTGGCCGATGGGCACAGTGAGGACGGGGGTGAGCAGGGCCCTAGAGGCCACAGTGAGGACCGAGGACCTGATCCTAAGAGCAAAGGGGAAGTTGGGGGCAGGGGGAATAGTGAAGGTTGTATGACCAAAACCTGTGTTCTTTTTTTTTTTTTAATATATATATTTTATTGATTTTTTACAGAGAGAAAGGGAGAGGGAGAGAGAGTTCAAAACATCGATGAGAGAGAAACATCGATCAGCTGCCTCCTGCACACCTCCCATTGGAGTTGTGCCTGCAACCAAGGTATTTGCCCCCAACCGGAATCGAACCCAGGACTCCTCAGTCCGCAGGCCGACGCTCCATCCACCGAGCCAAACCATGGGAACCATTCTAGCCATTGAGGGCTAATAGATTAGACACGGCAAAAGTGAAAAGAGGGAGACCAATGAGGAGGCCAGCTGACAGTGGCAGGAGAAATGGACTGATCCTCAGAGGAACATACTCAAGGTTGAAAATATTCACCTGATTGTAAAACTTCAAAACCAGGAGGAGTCGCCTGGTGTCTAACCTTTGGTTCGCGTGACCCAGCAAGCCTCGCCAAGTGAACTACAAGTTTGAAACAAAGACCACTTTTCTAGAAAAACAAAACAAAAAACGGACTCCTGGTTTGAAGGGCTGTAAATAACTTGATGTTTATGCTCCCAAATGCCCAATTTAACAGTTTGCAAGAATAATGTAGCCTAAGAAATAAGTTACTACTAACGTGGGGGTCAGGGGAGACCGTGAGAATCGCTGACCAATAAGCCACGAGGTGAAGTGTGAGCCTGCAGTGAGAGGAGAGGTACAGTGGAACCAGCCAGGACAGCATGGCCAGAGTCCAGACAGTGGCTTCAGACTTCAGATGCCACCTCTGAAAAATGGAAAAAACAGCCCCGTCGGTGTGGCTCAGTGGTTGGGCATCGACCAATGAACCAGGACAGAGTGAGATTCCTAGTTATGGCTCATGTCCCAGTAAGAGGCATCATTGATGTTTCCATCTCCCTCTCCCTCTCTGAAATGAATTTAAAAACATATATTTTTTTAAAAATAGAAATAACAATTTGTTAATTGAGATAATAAAGTGCCTGGCTCTTAGTGGTAATTATTAAGTATTTAAGTAATTCAATAGCAAAGTGCTTAGTTTAGCCCCCCCCCCCCCGCCCCTATAGATTAGTTAAAAGCAAACTATTTTTTTTTTAATGCACTACTGTTGAAATAGGTAGTTTACATTATTTTGCTGTGATGGTAAAATGAATCAGGGAATCGTACCTTTAAGATTTGTCACACAAATTAGTCAGGTACTATTAATACCCTTTTAGAGGCTTAACGCTTTTTCTGAAGAAAAAGGTTCATCTTAATTTCCTCTGTGGATTGAGTTATTAAGCTCTTCAGCTTGAAGTTCCCTGTGCCTCATTTTTAAACCAGAATCTGGGTAAGCCTTGTCCCTAAAGACTTTAGAGGGATGGCTGGGAGGATAAATGATGCAATTGGGCGCAGGAACTGAAAACAAAGGGGCCCGATAAATATTTGCTGAACGAATCCTTATTTTTATTCATTATCATTGCTGTTGGGAGCATACTGCATTACGAGAAATTCCTACTAAAATGCAGTGCCTTGGGATATATAGAGAAAAATGTAAAACCTCAGCTTAGGTTTTTTTTTTTTTTTTTTTTTTAATGATAATGCTAGTCAAACGTCACGCTCAAGTTGTTGCATGAAGGAGACACAGCAGCTGGACAGGACCAGCCGGTCACTTCGTCGCATAACATGGGTCTTCCTGTCCTGACAGCGAAGCAAGGTGCAAAGGACTTTGGGCAGGGACAACCCCCCCACCCCCACCCTCACCCCCACCCCCGGCCTCTCTGATGGGCAGGGGTCCTGACCAGCTGCGGGACGAAAAGCTGCCCCAGAAGGTGCCAGGGGACCCGTCTCCCCCCGAGGTCGGCCAGCGGGCCCGGGTCCCTGCCCGCTGCCCCGCGGCGGCGCGGAGCTGGCCCAGGGCGCGGGGAGGGGAGGGAGGAAGGCGCCTGCCGCGCGGTCCACCCCTACCCGCTCTGCATAATGTGGGTTACCGATCCGTGCCCTCGCTTCTGGGTCCCCTCCTTTCCCAACGAGAAGGGAGCCCCGATGTGGGCAAAGCCTCGCCCTCGCCCATCTTTATCACGAATAACAACCATCCCCTGGAGGGGACCTGCGCTTTAATTCCCAAAGAGCTTTGACATATGGATGGATCCCTTGCCCCTGGAGAGGCAGGTCGGTGGGTGCCGACACTTGGGGAAACCGAGGCGCGGGAGGGGCTTCTGGATGCTTCGGGAGGGGGTAGGTTGCGGGCATGGAAGGTTCCGCAGTGTCCCTCACCCCCAACCCCCATCCTCCACCCCCACCCCCACCCCGAGGGAGCAGCCAGCAGGAGGGTGCCTCCCCACCGCCGCTCCCGCCACCCAAGTCCCTCCTCCAGCGCGACCTCCCAGCCGGGCCGCCCGGGCTCCGGCCGCCTGGGCACGTACCTCTCCCCATGGTGCCGGTCTGTCACCGCCTGGGATCTCCCGGGAAACGCAGCTTTCGAAAAAAAAGTTACAACAACTGTAGCCAACTGCTGCCCGGAGCGCCGGCTGCCGCCCTGATTGGCGCCGCCGCCCGCCGCTCCCCTGGCCGCGCGCCGTGATAGGCGGACGCGGGAGGGAACGCCCGCCCTCCTCCCCGCCTCCCTGACCGGGGGGGCGGGGCTAGCGGCCGCACTTTCTATATAAGCTATCGGGACAGGTCCCCGTGGCAGAAGGAGGGGGGCGGGGGGGCGGGGGTTTAAATTGTACCGTCTCCCTGTGCTGATTGGCTGCGGTGGAAGGACATCCGTGTTCCCATTGGAGGCCCCAAACTCCGCCCCCCTCGCGGCGCTGAAGCTCCGCCTCGGGAGGTTCGGTCACGATGATTGGAGGACCCAGCTCAGAGCGGACCATTTTTTTTTCCCTCTCCAACTGGACTGGAACCCGACCTTTGACCCGCGGCCTCCCCTTATGACCTGGGAAGCCTAACTCCCAACGGTTTGGCATCTCCAATACCAGGACCTCCCTTCGGCGGTTTAATAATCCACTCATTCCTAGGTTCGAAAGGTTTATCGGAACGGTCCATTATCCCAGTAGTCAAAACCGCTGGCACAGCTCCTACCAACTGGGGCAGTAGGTTAAACTTGGAACCTCAGCGATCCCAGCCCACCAGACCCACCCATTTCACAGAAACAGAAGACCGAGGGAACAGGTAACTTAACGTGGCCCACGGTCACCCAGCAGTTTAATTGCAGGGCTTGGATCAATCTTTGGACTGCTAGTACACTAGATCATGACCTTAATCCCAGGGAAACAACTCTATAGGGTTCCCCACCCAGGGGAGCCACTGTGGGTGTGGTCCCAGAGAAGTACGCGTGTCTTGGGTATTCTTTGCTTTGAAAGAAGGGACGGTATCCAGTTACCGCTCTTTCCTGGGGATGTAGGCAACTACCGGCACTCACTCATCCATTCTCCCTTTGGTCCCCAAGAAGATGTTAGAGACCCAACCATTGCCCAAGGAGTCTACCCGGGCACCAGGAAAGTAGGAAAGCAAAATAAAGGGAGGTAGATGAAAGCACCGGGAGATGTAGTTGCTAAGTTGCTGTGTGCGGTTGGCATGTCAGTTCAGCTCTTTGGCCCTCAATTTCCTCCTCAAGCTGTCAAATGATTTTCGAGTTGAGCAAAGGGGGATCTCCAAGGTTTTTTTTTTTCCAGCTTCCACAAATATACAGCGGTGTTTACTTTCTCTAAAGTTTATGAATTCAACATTTCTTGGGTTGTTTACCTGGCATTGTCTGATCCCTCAAAGATAATACAGTGGCAAATAAGACGCACATCCATATTTTTAAAAAATATATTTTATTGATTTTTTACAGAGAGGAAGGGAGAGGGGTAGAGAGCTAGAAACACTGACCAGTTGCCTCCTGCACACCCCCTACTGGGGATGTGCCCCAACCAAGGTACATGCCCTTGACTGGAATCAAACTCGGGACCTTTCCGTCTGTAGGCTGACGCTCTATCCACTGAGCCAAACCAGTTTCAGCCCCACATCCATATTTTTTAGGGAAGAAACGAGGCCACTTTTTAGACGATAATTATTACATAGTAATGCTATGAGTACAATGAAAATGGGGTAAAATGTGGGGGAGAGATTGGTGAAGTGAGAGAAATTCTTTTTGACTTGATGGCTTTAAGTTATACCCTAGTCCTTGCTCAGTTGGTTGAGTATAGTCCTGTGCACCAAAAGATTGGTGGCTGGTTCAATTTCCGGTCAGGGCACTTGCCCGGACTGCAGGCACGATCCCCAGTAGGGGGCGTGCAGGAGGCAGGCGATCAATGATTTTAGATATCTTAAATGCTTCTAAGGGAGAGTTTACAAAAATGAATAGCAGGGTGTCCATAAAGATACAAAGTTTTTGTTATTGTTAATCCTCACCATTTAAAAAAATATATTTTATTGATTTTTTTACAGAGAAGAAAGGAGAGGGAGAGTTAGAAACATCCACTCTGAGAAACACAGGAATGGACTTGCCTTGTTCCTGTGCCTTCTCCTTACTTTGCTCCAGGCCCTTTCAGGGAGCCCTGTCTCCTCTCCCAGAAATGCAGTGCCTCTGCCGTTTGCCTGGATAACACCCGCATGCATTTCAGCTCAGTCATCACCGCCTCAAGGAAGCCTTTTTGACTTCCCTGATGAGGTCTGATGCCTTTTTATTTTATTTATTTATTTTTAAAAATATATATTTTATTGATTTTCTTACAGAGAAGAAGGGAGAGAGATAGAGAGATAGAAACACCGATGAGAGAGAATCATCCATCAGCCGCCTCTTGTACACCCCCTATTGGGGATGTGCCGGCAACCGATGTACGTGCCTCTGGCCAGAATCGAACCTGGGACCTTTCAGTCTGCAGACCGACGCTCTACCGCTGAGCCAAACTGGTTTTGGCTCTGATGCCTTTTTAACAGGCTCTGTTAGCTTCTTTGTAATATTGGCACACTTCCGAGTTTACACTTTGTGGAATTTTTTTTTTTTTTTAGTGCCCACTAGACTGTAAAGGCATTTGTCTTTTTAAAATATATATCTTCTATTGATTTTAGAAAGGAAGGGAGAGGGGGAGAGAGACAGAAACATCAATAAGGAGAATCATTGATTGGCTGCCTCCTCCACGCACCACACTGGGAATCGAGTTTGCAACCTGGGCATGTGCCCTGACCGGGAATTGAACTGTGACCTCCTGGTTCATAGGTCAATGCTCAACCACTAAGCCAGGCTGGCTGGGCAAGGGCATTTTATCTTTTTTTTTTTTTTTTAAATATTTTTTTGGATATTTTACAGAGAGGAGGAAGGGAGAGAGATAGAGAGCTAGAAATGTCGATGAGAGAGAAACATCGACCAACTGCCTCTTGCACACCCCCTACCGGGGATGTGCCCGCAACCAAGGTACATGCCCTTGACCGGAATCGAACCCGGGACCTTTCAGTCCACAGGCCGACGCTCTATCCACTGAGCCAAACCGGTTTCGGCCAGACCTGTTTTCAGAATCTAGTCCTTGTAGACAGCAAGAGTGTAGGGGCCACTTTGAATTGTTTCAACCAAGCTCCAAAGATACTGATGTATTAACTACAATGTTTTAGATTTCTTTGCTGCATTTTTCCACATTTTTTTTTTCCTTTTATGTGACAGAGTTGTAATTTCTTGTTATTACCTTCTAGGGAATACACTAGTCTAGTGGGTAGCAGTGAACAAGACAGATATAGGCCTTGTTCTTATAGAATTATTTTTACATTTTTTTAAAAATATATTTTTATTGATTTTTCACAGAGAGGAAGAGAGAGGGACAGAGAGCTAGAAACATCGATGAGAATCATCGATCAGCTGCCTCCCGCACACCCCTCACCGGGGACGTGCCCGCAACCAAGGCACATGCCCCTGACCGGAATCGAACCCGGGACCCCCCAGTCCGCAGGCCGATGCTCCATCCACTGAGCCAAACCGGTTTTGGCTATTTTTACATTTTTAAAATATATTTTATTGATTCTTTACAGAGGGGAAAGGAGAGGAATAGTTAGAAACATCGATGAGAGACATTGATCAGCTGCCTCCTGCACACCCCCCCACTGGGGATTTGCCCACAACCAAGGTACATGCCCTTGAACCAAATGGAACCCGGGACCCTTCAGTCCACAGGCCTACGCTCTATCCACTGAGCCAAACCGATTTCGGCTATTTTTACCTTTTTTATATTTTTAATTAAATGAAACAATGGAAGTAAAGCTTTAACAAATCATTTAGTTGGCAATTTAAAATGTTTATTTATGTGGACATACATATATAACACACGTTTATGTATAAAAATGTTATGTTGGAAGATTCATAATTATTTTTGCTATGGCTACTCCCCGGCCTACACTTCCTCTTTAAGAGCTCACACCTTAACCTCTAAGCATTTCAACTCGTAGGTTTCCTTTCTCGCTCGTAGGCAAGTGCGACGCGCCGCCAGTAGGGGGCAAGAGCCAACCAGGCGTGCCTATTACCTAAGCAACGGAGTCTAACAGCGTTCTCAGAATGACTTTACAAAAGGGTTACCAATAAATTAACTTACTCTGTGTTAGGTCATATAATATTATAAGGAAGTGAGAGGTGGTAGCGACAGACCTATTTTACGATAGTTTATTCGGGTTATTGGGTGTGTACGCGGAGAAAAAGTGGGGCTGATGGTGCTCACGCTCCTACCAGCAATGGATCTGCTCAAGGGCTCCGAGTTATTTGCGGTTTCATATTGAATAAAGTGCTTGGAACGAGCAATGTGTGTGCGAACATTTTCATCTAGGACTCCATAGGTAACGAAGAGCTTTCCAAAGTACCCGAGAAGCCACAAGGTAACTTCCAGGGCCGAAGCCACACACCAAAAGGGATCTGAAAACAGCTTCGGGCCCCTCCTAGCGCGACTTTGCAAGCAGGTGCGGGACGCATGCGCCCGGCCCACCCGCTGACCTGCTCCTGGCACCCGCAGCTCAGACCTTCTTCCCGGCAGCCAGCGGGATAGACAGGGAGGGAGGGGAAACGGACTTCTCGCGAGGTCTCTCGAGCGCCGGCGGAAGCAGTAGACACGTGACTCTCCGAAGCGGCCTTCGGCTTCCCCCTCCCCCTTCTCGGAAACCCGGCCCCCTCACCCTTCGCCCACCCCGGAGCCGCAGTAATGGACCGTTTGGGTTCCGGAATTCTCTTGGATCCAACCACTGGTACCGGGTCGGCGGGAGTCGGCGGAGCCCGCGCTCGGCGGCGAAGGCAGGGGGCGGTCAAGATGGGGGGGGCAGACCATCTTCCTTCCCCTAGGAGGGAGGCGGGGCGGAGAGGGGCGCGGGGGAGCGCGGTGGGGGAGGGAGGAAGTCACGTGGGGCGCGCTGCGCGCGCTGCGCCTTCTCCGTCGCCCCGCCCCCGCCCCTCCCGGCTGGGCGGGGGGACAGGGGGGAGGGGCGTCAAGATGGCGGCGGGGAGGTAGGCAGAGCCGGACGCCGCCGCTGCCGCTGCCGCCGCCGCCTCCGCTCCTGTCGCCTGTGGTTCTCCAAACTCTCGCCGCCCGGGAGAAGGTGTGCCGGCATCCCGCAAGGAAAGTAAGTCCTCCCCTGAACCTCCTCCAGCTTCCACACTCGCTCTGCCGGACAGCCTCCCACTCCCACCCTCCTCAGGGGGCCGTGTGGGGCCGGGCTGAGGGGAGGGGGGGGCGCCGCCACCTCACCCCGGTTCGGGGCCTCCCTCACCGCCCCCCTGAGCTGTTCGCCCCGGAGCCCTCGGGGCACGGTCCCGGCGGCGGCCCCGCCGCGCTCGCTTCCTCCGCCCGTCAGCGCCGGGCCCTGCGGTCGCCGCCGCGCGTGGGGAATGTCGGGCCCGGGGGCCTCGCTGTCCCGGGCCGGAGGCACCCCTTTGGGCGGGGAAGCAGGGTGTGCGGACGCCGGCGCTGGCTCCGCTGGGGTCGCCTCCCTGGCTGCCCGCCCCGCTGTCTACGCCGGGGCTGCGAGGTCCCGGACCCGTCGGAAAGTGAGCTCCGCGATCCTTCAGAAAGTCCTCCCGCCCAGGGGGTGGCTCCCGGTGTTCTAGGGCGAGCGTGCGGGGAGGCTACCGGGTCGGACCCCCCAAACCGGACCCCGCACTTGCGGCGCCTCATTTCCTCGCTGTCGGGGCGGCGGTGGGGAAGGTCCGGGGGACACGTGGGGGGGGGGACCCCGCCTCCACGCCTCGCCGGGTCCGGGGGTGAGTCTCCCCGCGATGTCGCCCGTGTCCCGGAGCATCTGTCTGTGGAGGCGAAGGGCGGTGGAGGAGTGTGCTGGTACTTTGAGAGAGTTTGGCGTAACTAGCCCCTAAAGTTCCCCAAAACCAGTGGACGCGGTGGTTTCCCAGAAGGGGCGGCGGTTTGGGGTCTGTTTAACCGCCGGGGCGATCGGGACGTTCCTGCGCTGGTGATTGTTTCTCTCCGGACCGGGCGCCCGGCTCCTCCCCTTCCCAGCCCGGCTTTGTGCCTCTGTTTGGTTCACGTTTGCGGACCACTCACTGGATCCTCGCACGGAAAAGCTCTTTTTTTTTTTCCTCAACCCTTTCCGGGCGTGCTCCGTGTACTGTGGGAGGCGTGTGTGTGTGTTGTTGTTGTTTTTTTTGGGGGGTGGGGGGTCGTCCGTAGAGAAACGTGGGAAAAGGACGGGGCGAGAAAAGCGAGAGTCGACTTGGAGCTACGTGTGTGTTTTTTGTCCATTGAATTGCGCAGCCAATTGCAACCGCACCCGGAAGTTTGTGCAGAACACGTGTTGACGAGGGAAGGTTAAAAACCTGGTCCCCTTTGACCTTTGAAAGAGGCTGGTGAGCCTGTTTATGTTGAGTTTAGTGTCTCGTGTTCTCCAGACACCCGGGTTAGAGACGGAACGGGGCTTCTCGCGGGCCGGCCGGGAGGGTCGGTCGCAGACGCTGTCAAAGCCCCAGGCGGCACCAGCGCCCACGGGCTGGACGCGCCTGCAGACACTCCAACCGGCGACCGGCGCTGACCGATTCCGTTTCCCCCAGTTGCTTAGGGCAGTCAGAACTGGTTTTCAACCTGGGGGACGGGATGTTGGGGGGGGGGGAGCGGTCAACCTTATTGCACAAGACATAGTTTGTCCAGAGTTTTTAAGGTAAAATGCAGGATTTGCTACTAGTGCCTTGAGTGGCACATTCATTTTGCAAGCAAGGGAACATTTTATGTTCATGTTTTTTTTTAAAAGACGCTTTACCTTTCCAGAGCAGTGACACCCCCTCCCCACTTCTTTTTATCTCCCAAACTAACTTTATGCCACATGATTCTCTTCAGAATTTTAAATAAATTTTACATTAGTTGCTGGGTAAGCATTAAAAGAGGAGGCTTAGTGGCATGCTGTTCATTCACTCATTGAATGCTGCTATGTCAGGCAATTTTGCATGTTTTAAGGGCTTTGCTGAAGTTACTAATTAAAATAGGTAGTATGGGCCCTGGCCGGATAGCTGGTCAGTTAGTGTGTTGTCCCTGGTAATGCCAGAGTTTCAGGTTTAATCCCGTCAGGACACATACAAGGATCAAACAATGAATGCCTAAGTTAAGTGGACAACAAATCGATGTTTCTCTCACTCTCCCTCACTTTCCCTTTCTCCCTCTCTCTCCCTTCCCTTTCCCCCATCCCTCTTTTTCTCTCTCTACATTCAATCAATAAGTTAAAATTAGAAAAAGAAATAGGCAGAATGGAGATTTTTATATACTTTTTTTAAGTTTTAAAAAATTTTGATCTGAGAGAAATACCGACTTGTTCCACTTATTTACACATTCATTGGTTGCTCTTGTCTGTGCACTGACTGGGGTTTGAACCTACAACTGTGGCGTATGTGGTCAACGCTCTAACCGAGCTGCCCAGCCAGAGCTTTACATGCTTTTTAAAATGACTCACCTTGCTTCACTTTGGCATTTCTTAGTCTCTAAATTGAGCTTTGATTTCAGAGCTGCCACCTGTGAAAGACATGAACACCCAGATCCGAGTAATCTGACTTTTCATGAGGCTCTGTGGGTTCCCATGCTTTGTCTGCCTAAAGTAAAGATAATTTCTGGGAGGAATTGCTCTCACATTAAATAGCTAATTAATAACCAAATTAATAACCAAAATGGTGTCATCTTAATGTTTTTGGAATGGTTTTTGTTTTTCAGTGCTAATTGACAGATCCACCTTGTGGTGGAATTTACTAAATATTAAGGACCACCTTGGGATAGTGCTAACCCCCCCCCACCACCTTTTTAGTGCATACCACAGTAAAAAATACATTTTACATTGTGACCTAGTGCATATAGACACATAGAACTGAAAAACTCGTCTTATGAAGTAATGTTTTCTAATTTTCTGTTCTGTGCTGAGATGTTTAAAAATACTGGTTATGGTGCACTGAACTGTTTGGACAGCCCACTGTGTTGTGGCCAGCAGTTTGAAAAATACTGGGAAAAGGTTAAGAGTATAGACTCTTGGAGGTATGTGGTGTGAGACCTCCTGGGTTTGTAATTCTGCTCCACTCTGGTTTTTTTGTTATCTTGCTACACTTCCTCTCTCGGCCTCAGTTTCTCATCTGTGACAAGGGGATAATGGAGAGCATTTACTCAGGGAAATTTTGAAGGTTGAAAGAGAAAGAAAATCCAACCATATATTAAAAATAAAGCTAGTCGCCGAAACCCGTTTGGCTCAGTGGATAGAGCGTCGGCCTGCCGACTGAAGGGTCCCAGGTTTGATTCTGGTCAAGGGCATGTACCTTCATTTTGGGCACATCCCCTGAACGGGTTGTGCAGGAGGCAGCTGGTCGATTTTTCTCTCTCATCGACGTTTCTAGCTCTCTAGCTCTCTCTCTTCCTCTCAGTAAAATATCAATAAAATATATTTAAAAAAAAATAAAAATACAAGTAATATCTTTTTAGGTAAAGAAAACTCTCTTTATACTGACCATTTTTCTCCTTGGGTTCTTTTTTTAAAATATATTTTTATTTCGGAGAGGAAGGAAGGGGGGAGAAATAGAAACATTATAAATGAGAGAATCATTGATCAGCTGGGAACTGAGCCTGCCACTCAGGTGTGTGCCCTTGACTGGAATCGAACCTGGGACCCTTCGGTCCACAGGCCAATGCTCTATCTATTGAGTCAAACTAGCGAGGGCTCTCCTTGTATTTTTTTTTTTTTTAATATATCTTATTGATTTTTTTACAGGAAGGAAGGGAGAGGAATAGAGAGCTAGAAACATTTATGAGAGAAACATCGATCAGCTGTCTCCTGCACCCCCACATGTAACCAAGGTCCATGCCCTTGACTGGGACCCTTAAATCTGTGGGCTGACACTCTATCCACTGAGCAAAACCAGCCAGGGCTCTCCTTGTATTCTTAATGAACCACTCATTGGTCACTTAATAAATACTTCTTGTATTAGGCAGTTTGGCTCAGTGGATAGAGCATCCGCCTGTGGACTGAAGGGTCCTCTGTTCGATTCTCAGTCAGGGCTCATGCCCTGATGGTGGGCTCAGTCCTAAGTAGGGGGCATGCAGGAGGCAGCTGATTAATGATTCTCATCTTGATGTTTGTCTCTCCCTTTCCCTTCATTTCAGAAATCAATAAAAATATATTTTAAAAATGAGTGTTTGTTGATGGACTATATCTGCTAAATTCTAAGTGGCTTATTATCCTTAAAAAAATTTTTTTAATACTCACCCAAGGGTACTTTCCCCATTGATTTTCAGAGAGAGGAAGGGAAAGGAGATAGATATACATATCAGTTGGTTGCCTCCCACAGGTGTCCCGACTGGGGCTGCGGATGGAACCTGCAACCCAGGTATGTGCCTTTGACCAGGAATTGAACCTGAGACTTTTCAGTTCGTGGGCTTATGCTCTAACCACTGAAAACACTGGACAGGGACAAATTCTGTATGTCAGTCACACATCTGGGCTGCATGGAAGCAAAATTGAAGCTGAGTCAAAAAACATATGTTTAGCACTATTAAATAAGGAGAAATAAACCTTTTATTAGTTCTGGCAAAGATAACTTGCTAAGTGATATTTTCTGTGCACACTTAAAGATATCTATCAGTGTCCGAGACTCTGATTTACTGGATACATGGCACTTTTGGTAAAAAGGGAACTCGTATTATATAGAACTAATTTGGAAATTAATTATTGGATAGGTTTCCAACAAATAGTTTGTATTCTGGGAAATAAAATGCATCAGTGATATAGGGAAAAAAAGATATTTTGGACATGATACTAATGTTTATCAAAATGATAGCTAACTTTTGTTTCAAGTAGTACAGCAATTCCTATTAGGCAAGTTCTCTTTTATTTCTATTTGAAGATGAGGAAACTGAGTCATAGTATATTACTTGACCATATTATACTTACTAAGGGGGTGATGTAGCCAGTATCTGAACCCAGATATTCTGCTTGACTCCCTGGTCTTTTCAACCTCTGTTGTGTGCGGCTGCCACTGCAGACACATCCCTCGTATCTGGCATGAGCTGTGAGCTATAAAGATCTGTTTTAGGTCTCAACAAGAGAAACCTTGTCCTCCTTGATAGGTTTCAGTGTTGGTATTCTCTGTGGGAACTGTATCCTTTCATTCTTCCGATTGACTATTGTTTCCTCAGGATTCTCTTCCTGCCAAGGATGGCTCTTAGTTTCTCTCTACTACTGTGTCCTTGTTTCTTAGTTATCATTGTCGCTTTATAGTGTATTATTTTGAACTAAGTGATTATTTTCAAATGTATTTATGATAAAAATGGAGCCATTTTGTTGTCCATTGTCTGAGAGAGAATCACTGCTGTTGTTACTAACTTTTGGGTTTGTTAGATTGCTACATGTTGCATGATATCCAAGGTCTATGTGATCCTTAGTAGACACAATGTACCATAGTTCTCTTACACCTAACACTATTTGCATTTATATTGTATTTAGATGGTTCAAAGTGAAAATGTTTTTCCTCTCAGTAATAAATCCTACTTAGTAGTATTATAAAGTGAGGAGGAGAAGATTGGACAATATAGCCTTTTAAAGGCTCTCAGCTGAGCACTGAAATTCCATGAGTCTGTAATAATTTCAGAATAGGAATGTGATTAAATATTAAGGGGTTTGCCTAATGGAGTTAGAGAATGGCACAGATGTTCCCTCTCTATCCCTTTTCCTCCTCCTCACTGCAAAAAACGTACAAATAGAGAATTTGTATTCAGTTGGCTAAGAGAAAGTATCCGTAGATTTGTTTGTGTGTAAAATGTATATAAAATTAAAATGTCTTTTAATAATAGCTCCTAAGAGAAAATATCTTTTACAGGCATTGTCAATACTAGGGCACTACTCAAATCAGAGGTCTCAATTTGTGATTCCTATGAATGAATTTTGAGTAGGTCACTGAACTGCTGGCCATGAATTCTTTTTTCCTGTTGCATAGTTTGAGAACAAATGGACTAGTTGAAAATTAGTATGTTTATATAACATGAAATTCGCTTTCTGAGAAAAACAAATACAGATTTCCCATAAGTATGTTTGTATATATAAATTAGTTCTTTCAGATAAATTAATGAGAAAAGTTAAAATTGAGAAAGTTCTGTTAAGCTTTTGTTGCATGTCGTGGTAGAATACTTTGATCTCACTCCCAAGAGTCCAGTTGGGAAACCCCAATCTAAAACGTACTTGCTTGCTCCTAAATGGATGAGCATTCCCCCTTTAAGATCCGTATAACTCATCTTTCAGGTCTCCTGGGCTCAACTTTTGATTACTCTTTCTTTTTTTTTTTTTTTTTTTTTTGATTACTCTTTCTTGGCTTAATTTTAATTATCCATCAACTTGTGTGTGTTTTTTTTCTTTCTCATTTTTATTTCATATTCTTTTCCATTTTGATCTTTTATTTAAACCTGTCTTAGGGATTCTTTTTCCTAAATATGTTGGAATCCATACCTGCTTCTTTATTTCCTGCTGTCGCGCACATCAACTCTCCTGGTCTGCTGTGACAGTTTCCTAAGGTTCCTCCCTGCTTCTGGTCTTAAGCAGTGCCAATATCTTTCATGCGTCCAGGGTTTGAATACACTGTTATCCAGGAGATGCTTGTCCATCTGGCGATTTTCCTTGATTCTCAGCTCCAATGTCATCTTCATAACCTCTCCCTCAGCAAAGTTCAGCATTTCCTTTGATTTTGTGGACGTATTCTTGCTGTGATTGACATATTTTGCTTTCCTTTATATCTTAACTAGAGGCCCAATGCATGAAATTGGTGCAAAAGTAGGCCTTCCTTCCCCCAGCTGCCAGCATCGGCTTCCCTCTGGCACCTGGGACCCGTGCTTTCCTCTGACCACCGGCAGGCACCTGGGATCTGCAATTCCCTCCCAGCCCTGACTTGGTCAGGAAGGACATCCAGTCTGATTAGCATATTACGCTATTATTATTATAGATTTGAATTTTTTGGGATCAGAGACTATTACTCCTTTTTGCCTGACCTGCAGCCAGTTCATAAACATTGAATGAATGGATCTGGTAGAAAATGAAATGCTGGTTTATATTTAAAAGAGAGTTAATTATAATTTTACTTTTTTATGTTAATATTTAATATTTTGTTCTAAAGATGGTGGAGCCAGGACAAGATTTACTGCTTGCTGCTTTGAGTGAGAGTGGAATTAGTCCAAATGACCTCTTTGATATCGATGGCGGAGATGCGGGGCTTGCAACTCCAGCCCCTACCCCTTCAGTTCACCAGGTAAGAGTCCTCCAAAGCCTCACAAAAGTAGATTTTCCCCCCTTAATTTTAATTTCTACTTATAAAAGTAGGTAATATTAAGGTTAACTTTAACATGTATATGAAGGTTATTTTTATGTTGAGTATTAGTCTTCATGAGGTGGAAAACATTTGCAATGAAAATCAAGGCATTTTTTTTCTAGATTGTATATATAAAAGTAAGATAATTGTTTATTTTTCTGGGAGAATGGTTAATCTTACTAGTTGTCTATGTACTTTATAGGGCATTTTTCTGAGGTTTTACTATACACATTTTCTGAAAGCAAAAGTGAGATTCTGGTGTTAGTGAAATTTTCTGAAGCTGATATGCTTGCAGTGATTGTTGCTTTTTGGCACTAGTGATTTTACATTCCATTTGAGTGTAAAGCTTAATATTTTTTGTTTTAATAAAATACATACATCTCTTGTTCTTGAAACGGAATTCACTGCGTCCTTCTTTTTCTCGATGTTTTCTCTCCAGTCAGTGCCACTTAGTACATTAGAACTAGGTTTGGAGACTGAAGCAGAAGTTCCTGTTAAACAAGAACCAGAGACGGTACCTACTCCAGCACTGTTAAATGTTAGGGTAAGAATTATTTAGATTTGGCATTACTACAGAAATAGTTTAGGACAGTGGTCGGCAAACTCATTAGTCAACAGAGCCAAATATCAACAGTACAACAATTGAAATTTCTTTCGAGAGCCAAATTTTTCAACTTAAACTTCTTCTAACGACACTTCTTCAAAATAGACTCGCCCAGGCCATGGTATTTTGTGGAAGAGCCACATGTGGCTCGCAGTTTGCCGATCACAGGTTTAGGATATAGTAAGGAAATAACCTTTCATTCAAAGCAGTTTTATCTCACTAGTTCTGATTTTTGCTATTTCTTTCCCAATATCCTGCTCTCACCTATTTTGTAAAACATTTGTTTCATTATTATTTATTTATATTGGTCAAAAGGTAATTTGGACAAAACATAAATTTTTTTATTGCAAATGATCCAAAGTCATGCAGTAAAAGACAAACTGCATTATCTCACTGTTCTCCATTTTTACTTAAGTTATTGTCCATTGGTATGTAATTTTTATGTGATTATAATTGTACTTTAAACATAGCAGTTATTAACTTAAGCCTAATGGTATAAAATTATTGGACAAACTGTTTAAAGTTTGGTAATGTGATAAACTTAAGTTTTTTTTTTTTTTTTAATAAATTTTATTGATTTTTTTCCAGAGAGGAAGAGAGGGATAGAGAGTTAGAAACATCAATGAGAGAGAATCATCGATCAGCTGCTTCTTGCATACCCCTTACTGGGGATGTGCCCGCAACCATGGTACATGCCCTTGACTGCAATCGAACCTGGGTCCTTTCAGTCCGCAGGCCGAAGCTCTATCTACTGAGCCAAACCGGTTTGGGCAAACTTGTTCAGTTTTATTTAAAGGTGATAAGTAGTATCTAGAAGATTCTTGTTACAGGGGTCATGGAGAAATAACATAGTTTCAGGTGAAAAGGAAGTAGAAATATAACTTACATTTATAAAAGTATCTCAGTTATACTTCAGTTGCTTGTAGTCACAGACATACTGTTATCTCAAATCTTGACTTTTTTTAAATTGGTGACATGATCACCGATTATTTGAAAAGTACCAGTCTGACCATTTGTGTGACTTGGGATTTAGAGCTCTGTTTGGTAGTTTAATCTTATTAAGTTCTAAACATTAGTAGAATCTGTGCGATAGCAAACATTGGACAGGAGTCCTGGAATCTTAGAAACGGAAAAGGGTCCTCAGAGAGCTTGGGCCTCTGAGGTGAAGTGATGTACCCAGCTGGGGCAGTGCAGAGACTATACGCTCTCTCTTCTGTTCCTGTGTTACAAGGTTATTGTACTCACAGCTTGCTTAGAAGAGTCCCATTTATGTTTGCTCTCCCCGACAGTTATATAAAATGTTACACTACTGTACCTTCTTTTCCTCAAAATGGTGTGTTCTAGTTGATAGTTTATTATAATCATATTTAATTAAAAATGAAATGCCAGTGGTTAGGTAAGAATAGAAGTCAATTTTAGGTTTTAAATGGACTACTGCGTTTATGAGAGTGGAGATAGCATTTTTCAGTGGTGTGATGTGTATGGTTTTCTTTTCTAGCAGCAGCCTCCATCTACAACAACATTTGTGCTGAATCAAATAAATCAACTCCCGACCTTGGGATCTACAATTGTAATGACTAAAACACCACCCGTAACAACGAATAGGCAAACCATCACTTTAACAAAGTTTATCCAGACCTCTGCAAACACACGCCCTTCCGTCTCAGTACCAGCAGTACGAAATGCCATGCCCTCTGCACCTTCGAAAGACCAGGTTCAACTGAAGGACCTTCTGAAAAGTAATAGTCTGAATGAACTCATGAAACTGAAGCCACCAGCTAATATCGCTCAGCCAGTGGCAACAGCAGCTAGTAAGTCTGCTTTCAGTGGTGTCAGTTGTCTGCTTTATAAGAAATATCAACGTGTTTTTAAGGGTTTCTTGGGTTTTAAAAGAACTGGACATGAAAAAGGTAATAATTTTATGACTGTATACTTACAGTATTTACACAATTAATTAATTTATTTTTAAAA
Source organism: Nyctalus aviator (assembly GCA_036971965.1). Taxonomy (NCBI): domain Eukaryota; kingdom Metazoa; phylum Chordata; class Mammalia; order Chiroptera; family Vespertilionidae; genus Nyctalus; species Nyctalus aviator. The sequence goes on along the minus strand of CM072939.1, from coordinate 8,758,074 downwards.
AAATATATTTTATTGATTTTTTACAGAGAGGAAGGGAGAGGGAGAGAGAGTTAGAAATGTCGATGAGAGAGAAACATCGAACAGCTGCCTCCTGCACAACCAATGTCCATGCCCTTGACCGGAATTGAACCTGGGACCCTTGAGTCCGCAGACCGATGCTCTACCACTGAGCCAAACCGGTTTCGGTGTATTTACACAATTAAGTGAAGCAAAAATTTAGGAGATTTAGCATTAAGCTTTGAAATGAGGTGTGGAATTGCCACATAGTTTCATTGACATCATGATACCTCAGTTTTATATATGGTGAATAACGGGTTAATATTTTTCTCAATGCTTTAAATCAGTGCTTCTCAAACTTAATATGCCTGTGAATCACTAGGAATCTTTTTCAAAAACAGAATCAGATTCTGTAGGCCTGGTCTGGTGGAGCCCAAGATTCTGCATTTTCAAGTTGCTGTTACTTGTGGCCCTTAGACCATGTTTGAGGTGAACACGCTTTAAACTGATAGTCTGATACTTGAACTCTGACCTTTACAGTTTTATGATTTTGCCTGTCATTGGCTTCATTACTTATGGACAGTTGTGTTTTTAGTAAATTCTCATTTAAAGTACATATATTCTTATTATAAAATAATTCACTATGTTTTCTTTGAAGAGTCAACACGTATATTTTTATAGCAGCTTTATTGAGATACAATTTACATACCATAAAATTTTCCCATTTAAACTGTGTTCTAGTTGATAGTTTGTTATACCAATGGGTTTTAATATATCCATAGGATTGTACGATCATTACCTCTAGCTAATCCATAATACTTTATTTATTTTTTAAAATATATTTTATTGATTTTTCTTACAGAGAGGAAAGGAGAGAGATAGAGAGAGAGAGCTAGAAACGTCGATGAGAAAGAAACACCGACCAGCTGCCTCTTGCACACCCCCTACCGGGGGTGCAACCAATGCATATGCCCTTGACCGGAATCGAACCTGGGACCCTTCAGTCCGCAGACCGACGCTCTACTGCTGAGCCAAACGGGTTTCGGCGCGAATCCATAATACTTTAATGATAGGTTTAGATTTAAAGGGAAACAGCCCAATAATATTTTGATCACACCTTTTTGGAATTCATTTATGCATAAAGAATGTAGATTTTATAGTTAGTTTTTCTGCCCTTGAGTTGCTTTTTTTGTTGTTGCTCACTCATTGAACAAATATTTATTGAATGCCTATATGTAAAGCACTGTTCTGGGATTTTTGAGGCTATGGATGAGATGAAAACTGTTGAAATCACTTCCCACATGGAGCTTGCATTCTAGTGGCATTTCAAAGCATGTAAGTTACATAATATGTCAGGGATAAGTGTGATGGAAAGAAGCTGAAAATGTTGTATAGGGCAGGAAGAGGTTATAATTTTAAGTGGAGTACTCAAGCTTCGTGTTTAGTATAGTACAGTTATTTTTAAAGGTAAAATAGAATTAATCTGTCTCTTTTTAATTTTGGTTATATCAAATTGTAGTATATCACCGAAACTGGTTTGGCTCAGTGGATAGAGCATTGTTCTGCTCTGCGGACTGAAAGGTCCCAGGTTCAATTCCGGTCAAGGGCATGTACATTGGCAGCTAGTCGATGTTTCTCTCTCTATCTCTCTCTTTTCCTCTCTGTAAAATATCAATAAAACATTTAAAAAAAATTTTTAGTATATCTTTAGAAATGGAAAACGTGACTTCATAAGAGGGGTATTTTTTCCTTGTCTTCTCCATTGAACTAAATAGTATTTTAGTCCCTGTCTTATATATAAACTATGCAAACTGATGGAGATGCTAACTCTAATTTCAGTTATATCCTGAGCTGACCACTATGTAATAAAGGATTAACCCTGATTGGGAATCGAATCATGATTACTGAGTCACACCAGCCAGGCAGGAGATAAGTTTTAATACCTGATGTAGACTAATGTATAATTTTGTGGTAGAATTGACTGCTTAGAGGTTGTGATGTGCTTGGTTTATAAAGTAGGGACTAAAGACATTCCAAAGGAAGGGGCAAAGTTTGTAAGATGATGTAGAACTAACTGTGTCTTCAGGGACAAATGCTATTAAAGATATAAGATAATATAATCTTTATGTTTGGGTATAAACTATTGGGCCTTTATCACTATATCTTACTCTCAACATCACTCTGTTGAACTAATTGTAATCTGGCAGCTAGATACCCATTGATAAATTATTTTTACTGTCTTCGGACTGATTTCTATTTTCTGCTTTGGAGAGCAGAATCTTGGCACCTGGTTGAGGTGCAGGGCAACATCTGAATGGCTCCTGGGAAACTTGGAGTGATCAGCAATTAGTGGAAGCTGCTTTTCATGAAAGGTTTGGGGTTTAATGAAGAGATTGCTGCTTTTATGTGAGTGCCTCTCTGAGTATTCCACTCCACCCTTCAACTCAGTATGTGCTTTCACTATTTATTTATTTATTTATTTATTTTTTAATATATATTTTATTGATTTTGTACAGAGAGGAAGGGAGATAGAGTGTTAGAAACATCGATGAGAGAGAGTCATCGATCAGCTGCCTCTTGCACACCCCCTACTGGGGATATGCCCGCAACCAAGGTACATGCCTTTGACCGGAATCGAACCCGGGACCCTTCAGTCCCCAAGCCGACGCTCTATCCATTGAGCCAAACCGGTCCCGGCTGCTTTCACAATTTAAAAGATTGCCATGTGAGCAAAAACGGGGGGTGTGCAAGAGGCTGCTGATCGATGACTCTCTCTCATCGATGTTTCTAACTCTCTGTCTCTCTCCCTTCCTCTCTGTGCAAAATCAATAAAATATATTTTTAAAAAAAAAAAAAGATTGCCATGTGAGGGAAAGGTTTAGAGAGAACAGAAAGCAGGAGAAATGTAACCTCTGAGTGGAGCTGTACAAGTAACACTCCCACATCCAAGATAGAAATTTTAAAAGACAAAAGACTGCAAATCAAGGCCGTACTAGTGTGGAAGCCTGAGCAGCTCTGTCAGACCAGGCCAGGGCTGAGAAAGAAACAGTGAGAGAATGCTGGAGATAGCACATGTTTGTGTTGCAGGAGAGAGTCATGTTTACACTGAAAGGGAAGAACATTAAAAGTATGGATCTGCACAGAGCAAGGTGTTGCATGTTCTTGTATTTCTCATCTCCGGCTGTTGCCCCGTTTGGAGCCCTTAGCCCTTAGCGGTTCTCATCTCTCACTTGAGCTCCAGTCCTGCACTTTGAGATCTGTTCACTGGCTCTCCTACAGTTCTGTGACACAAATTGGAACCCAAAGTAACTTTATTATCTTTGTTCAGCATTATTTTGTCAGCACTTTAATCATAGTTGTTTTGGACTCCCTGTGACAGGCTCCTAAATACTCCGCATCTTTTGGTAGAACAGACAAGATGCTAATCATTGCCTTTGGTGTGATTTTCACACTGTGATCTCAAGGATGCTTCCCAAATACTTAGAGATGTAGACTAGTTACAGGTGCTCTGGACTCCCTGACCAAGCACTTCTACTTTGGCACTCAGATTGAGGGCTTCTGTTGCTGTATCTAAAAAATATGCAAAGCATCGGTATAAGAGAAGAAAAGGGTTAGCCTAAATTACTTGTTTTCTTTATACTGAGGAAAGGAGGTAGATAGTCCCCAATTGTTTTTTTCTTTCTGGAAATAATTATTTTGCCTTGAAAGTTAGTAGGTACCTTCAGATCCAGTGAAATTGATTCTATCTTGGTGATAATACTAGGTTTTGTTGTTTCTTTGTTGGTTTTTAATGAACCACGTGAAGTATCTTTTTTTAAAAAATATATATATTTTATTGATTTTATACAGAGAGGAAAGGAGAGAGATAGTTAGAAACATCGATGAGAGAGAGTCATCGATCAGCTGCCTCTTGCACACCCCCCACTGGGAATATGCCCGCAACCAAGGCACATGCCCTTGACCGGAATCGAACCCGGGACCCTTCAGTCCCCAAGCCGACGCTCTATCCATTGAGCCAAACTGGTCCCGGCGAAGTATCTTTTTTAAAAAATATTTTTTAAAAACATATTTTATTGATTTTTCACAGAGAGGAAGAGAGAGGGATAGAGTGCTAGAAACATCAATGAGAGAGAATCATTGACCAGCTGCCTCCTGCACACCTCCCACTAGGGATGTGCCTGCAGCCAATGTACATGCCCTTGACTGGAATCGAACCTGGGACCTTTCAGTCGCAGGCTGACGCTCTGTCCACTGAGCCAAACCGGTTTCGGCTGAAGTATCTTTTTAAAAAATTGATTTTAGTGAATAGAGGGCGGTGGGTAAACAGAAAAAGACATCAGTTTGTTCCACTTATTTATGCATTCATTCGTTGCTTCTTGTATGTGCTTTGACCGGGGACCTAATCCACAACCTTAGCAAAACAGGATGACTTCGGACCCTCAGTTCCCCAGCCAGGTCCCAAGTGAAGTATCTGAAAGAAATGCTGGCCCTTGGCATTTGTATTGAAATGAACTATCAAGTAGTTCTGGTTAAAGCTTTCTTTTTGATAAATAGCTTTCAAGTTTTTTGTGCACATTTTCTTTTAAATTACTTGTTTTCTAAGGTAAATTCTTCCAAAATGGGACACAACTTTGAATGTTTTCACCTTTATACAAACTAAGTTAGTTTGATAAGCAGATTGGTGTATTTGGGTTTATGAAGTAGGTAAACTTTACTGAATTTTTTAAAAACTGTAAGAAAAGGAATTGAGACTTTGTTCTAAAATGTAAATTGACTCTCCCCTCCAGCTGATGTAAGCAACGGCACAGTAAAGAAAGAGTCTTCTAATAAAGAAGTAGCAAGAATATGGATAAACGACATGAAGATGAGGAGTTTTTCCCCGACCATGGTGAGTTTCAAAGCTGTATCTATTTTTGTGTCATGTGAAAGACAGTTGCCTAAAAGTGCTCTAAAACAGTCCTCAGGAAGCTTTTTTGGGGTGAAGGTGGGCTACTCAGCTACATAAACTAATGAAACAGAATTAAACGTCACTGGAAAAAACAAACATCCCTGAATGAGGTGGTTAAAACTTGTGTAGTTGATAAGATGGATGTAATGATATATGAAGTACTGACATCTTTTGTTGTTGTTTGTTTTGTTACTCCTCACCAGAGGATATTTTCTCCATTGAGTTTTGAAGTGGGGGTAGAAGGGTGGGAGGGAGAGGGGAAAGGAAAGAATGAAAAAGAGAAACATCAGTGTGAGAGTGACACGTCGATTGGCTGCCTCCTGCATGCACCCCAGTCGGGGCTAGGTATTGAACCTGCAACCGAGATAGAGGTGCCCTTGATCAGAATCAAACCCTTGATCCTTTGGTGCGTGGGCCAACACTCTAACCACTGAACAACACCAGGCAGGACAACATTTTGTTATTGTGAATCTCATCTCATCGAGGAAAAAACCCAGGGAAGTATTTGGTAACTCTTCATTTAGGATTGAATATGAATATATAGCTGTTTGTGAGCTGTCAGATCAAATAATGGTCTAGGTATGAATAACTAATTTGATAACCCTTTTCTTACATTTTGGAAATGCTATATGCTTCCAGGGTACAGAGTCCATCAATTCTGTACATTTATGTAAAAACTGCGCTACGTATAATACTGAGGGTGTGTGGTAGGTTTCTACCAGAAGTGTACGGCATTGCATGGCTCCCCCTTGAGTAAACATGCAGTGTGACAAACATGTTAACTAACAAGGCCCAGCAAAAGGAACATTGTGATGCTCACAACAAGGGTTATGAGAGTGGAGGAAGTGAGGTCTCCTGGGCGTGGGAGACTTCATTTTATAGAGAAGGTATACGGAGCTTGGGTGTTGGGTATGGAAAGATGTCAAGAGGGCATCTTTGGAAGGGAGCGAAACTAAAGCATTAATAGGCACAGAGAAGATGGTGGCAGCCAAGTGCTTAGGTGACACTAAGCCAAGACATGCTTGCAGAAGATGGAGTGCTTGATTTGGAGGGTCCCCACTTGAATTTGAAGGCCCTTGGTCTTGGTGCAGCAGCCTGGAAGTGGAGGGACCTGCTGATGACTCAGGGTGAGCTCGGGTAGGGAAGAGAGAGCTTGGGGGAGGTTGGTTAAGTAATTCCAACTTGGCATTAGAAAGGATGAGGGGAACGGGAAAACGGAAAACGGTACAAGACAACTGCACACACAGTATGAGAGGATTGATGGGACTTGGGGATGGAGTAGGAATTAGCCGGCAGTCCTGCTGTGCCTGAGGCTGTGCGCGGGGACCTGGAAAACAGGTGCTGGCAGTCCCAGGACTTGATGTTTGTGCATCAACAGCTTACCTAAGCGGATTCTGGAAAGTTAACTGCATTTTTCTCCAAGAAATATATGTAATTAGTGCTCAGGTTTACAGTTAACCCATGTTTGCCTATAATATGCCTAAGTTTATATTGTGTTGTAGTTTGGGAACATCCAACAGATTGCAAGCTGGTAGCCTATGGATCAAAACCAGTGAATAGATGTTTTTTATGTGGCCTCCCCAAGTTTTTGAAAATTAGTGAATTTTTGCTAACACATAAAAATCGTGATTTCTAGGTTCTCTTAAAAAATAGGAGTGCCTGGAGTTGACTAACGGACATTTACTTTGTGTGTTGGGCAGGCATTGCCCAGGTCCCACAGTCTCAGTGGCTCCCGTGTGTCTCCTGTGTTCTAAGCTTGGTGGCAGTTGCCATTTTGCTAGTATATCCCACTGGCTTAGAAATATTACCTGTGTAGTCCCTGGATTTTGTGACCCTTTGGTATTACCATCTTATCCTCTAATTAAATTTAAGTAGGAGAACTAAGGTAGAGGGAGACAGAAGGAGGCTGGTCATTTAGCAGAGTATGTATTCCTGTTATAGTTGAGATAAAGTGGAGATGGGCAGACTTAGAATTTTAATTTGCCCAAGGCTACACAAATGAAAGGCAGGTGGAGCCCGGTGGTGGCCCCTTGTGTGTCAGAGATGAGAGCAGTCACGGATGGTCTGTGCTCATTGGAGAAGCAGGGAAGCCATGAGGAATCCTGATGTCAGAGAATGTGGCAGTGATAGGTCATGTTTCCAGAACCAAAGATGGTGGGTATTCCTGCAGAAGAGTTTTTATGTGTTGGCCAGGCCTCCAGTCTCTCGAATTAAAATTGATTATGCTCTCCTTGTGTTACAGAAGGTTCCTGTTGTAAAAGAGGAAGATGAACCAGAGGAAGAAGATGAAGAAGAAATGGGTCATGCAGAAACCTACGCAGAATACATGCCAATAAAATGTATGTCTGGGATTTGCCAAAGTAATGAAAGACTCCCAGGTTCCTCTTGAACTTAAAAACTTGCCCACACACGTTATCTATTAGGATTTGTCAGTGTGGGCACCTAAGGATTTGACAAGCACCAGCTTTGTAATGTTTTAAACTAGAATATGTTTGAAAATATATACATTTTCACTGTGTTGTTTTTTCTCTCTATACAAAGTTAGAACTTTGTTTTAGGTTGAAGTCTTTTAAAATCAAGAATAAAAACTTTGCCCAGCCAGTGTGGATTAGTGGTCGACCTATGAACCAAGAGGCCATGGTTCGATTCCCTACGAGGGCGCATTGATGTTTCTGTTTCTCTCTCCCTCTCCCTTCCTCTCTGAAATCAATAAAGATACTTAAAAAAAAAAAAAAAGAAAAAGAAAAAGGAAAAAGAAAAAAACAACAAAAAAGAATAAAAGCTTGGGTTTATATTGTTGTTTTATTAAAATATATTTTTATTGATTTCAGAGAGGAAGGGAGAAGGAGAGACATAAACCTCATTGATGAGAGAGAATCACTGATCGGTTGCCTCCTGCACGCCCCCCACTGGGGATCCAGCCAGCAACCCGGGCATGTTCCCCCCCCCCCCCCCGCCCCCCAAGAATCAAACCGGGACCCTTCAATCCACAGGCCGACACTATCCACTGAGCCAAACCACTAGGGCCCAACCCTTATCTGAAATTATACTCATTTTATACATTTTGGGGAACTTGTTATTGTTTAATTTTATAGCCAGGGATTTCTTTTGAAATATCTTTCAAGTTAAAATTACATTGCAAACCCTTTCCACTGATTGAAGTGAATGATCCATTCACTTAAACCCCTGAGTCTAGGGTTATGTTCTGTTACTACTGGAATACCTGATGTGTGCACTAAGTTTATTTTTTAAGTCTTTTTTAATCACCAAGTCCCTATTTAAAACAGATAGTTGATAAATTGGTCATTTTAGTCAAACTTAAATACTACTTGCCCATCAGTCAGTGACTCTATATAGTTAGTTACTTACATTTCTTTCATAGGTAAAATACTGCAATATCTTGTAATATAAATGGAAGTGTTATTACCTAGCATGATTAAAATGAAATATTTTAAAATTTTCATTTAGTAAAAATTGGGCTACGTCACCCTGATGCTGTGGTGGAAACTAGTTCTTTATCCAGTGTTACTCCTCCTGATGTTTGGTACAAAGCATCCATTTCTGAAGAAACCATTGACAATGGCTGGTTGTCAGCATTACAGCTTGAGGCAATTACATATGCAGCCCAGGTAAGCAGTAATCTTTTATACAGTATTTATTCTTTAAAAAAAAATATATCTTATTGATTTTTTACAGAGAGGAAGGGAGAGTGATAGAAAGTTAGAAACATTGATGAGAGCCGAAACCGGTTTTGCTCAGTGGATAGAGCGTCGGTCTGCGGACTGAGGGTCCCAGGTTCGATTCCGGTCAGGGGCATGTACAATGGTTGCGGGCACATCTCTAGTAGGGGCTGTGCAGGAGGCAGCTGGTCGATGTTTCTCTCTCATCGACATTTCTAGCTCTCTCTCTCCCTTCCTCTCTTTGGAAAATCAATAAAATATATTTTAAAAAAGGAAAGAAAGAAAAAAAAGAGAAAGAAACATTGATGAGAGAGAAACATCGATCAGCTGCCTCCTACATACCTCCTACTGGGGATGTGCCCGCAACCAAGGTACATGCCCTTGACCAGAATCAAACCTGGGACCTTTCAGTCTGCAGGCCAGTGCTCTATCCACTGAGCAAAACCGGTTAGGGCCAGTACTTATTTTTTAATCTTAGTCTATATAATGTAGTTGTTTCATTCCAGAGGTAAGTTTTCCTTGCATGAAATACTTGTGAATATAATAATTTCATAATAATTTTATGTGTTAGGAAATTAAATGGATAGCAAAGGTGTGCGGAGTGCATTGCTAGTGAAAATGACAAATGCTATTCCTTTTTGGAATTCAGTGGGAATACGTATTAAAACTGAAAATGCAAATGTCCTTTGACCTAGCGATTCCATTGCTGGGTGTCTATCCCATTAAAACCACTGGATAAGAACATACAAGGCTATTTGTTGCAGCTTTTCCCCTTGGTGGCTGAAAGTTGTGCAGGTGTTGAAAGGGGCATGGAAGAATTCGTGTTACATTGTTATTTTTAGTTAATCTGTACATGCAAAGGTAGCAAGACTGACTAGGTAGTAAATAAAAGGAAAGTATCCATGCCAAGCCAAGCTGTATGCCATTTATATAGACAATAGGTCATGTTAATATAACCCTAAAATAATGTATGAAAGACAGATCACCAAAATATCAAAAGTAGTAATTACCTGCTTTTTTTTCCCTCCCAGCAACATGAAACATTCCTACCTAATGGAGATCGTGCGGGCTTCTTAATAGGTGATGGTGCTGGCGTAGGGAAAGGAAGGACAATAGCAGGAATCATCTATGAAAATTATTTGTTGAGCAGAAAACGAGCATTGTGGTAAGTGCTAAACACTGTCTGTGGAAGCTTTCCGATGTGGATAGTTACTTCCGCCTGGGGGTAGGGATTTAGTGATAGGTAGATAGTTTTTGAAGGGTTATGGTCTGGCTTTATTTCTGAAAACTGGCAGAATGGGATTTGTATGTATTTATTTACTTACTATTTATTTATTTTTGTGGCAGGTTCAGTGTTTCTAATGATTTGAAATATGATGCTGAAAGAGATTTGAGGGATATTGGAGCAAAAAACATTTTGGTCCATTCATTAAATAAGGTATGAAAGTTTTCTATTCAGTTGGTCCTTCACTAAATATTGACTCGTGTGATACGGGAATAATAAGTTTCTTTTTCAGAGGGTGGTTGTAAGGATTCAGTGAGTTACTTCACAGGAAACCTAGTGAGAACTGAATTAACTTCTAAAGGGTACAGTGTAATATAGCTGGGCAGTGGTGTGCCCATCGCACCATTTAGGCGATTACTGCGGTTGGGACTGGTGTCCAGACCTGTGCTCATATTAGGACAGTTCTGTCAAGTGGGAGAAAATGTGTCTCAGCGTTGATAGCACAGTCCAATGTGATTAGAATCTTAGGTTTTAGAAATCTTCATTGTCCTCCATCTCTGCACCAATTGCTCAGTTACAGGGTGGAGTAGACAGACCCAATTCCTGCACGCCTCTCCCTGTAGCCCTTTGACAATAAGTACTCATGAGTCTACCCGGTGGGCTCAGTGTTGTCCTACTCCCGGTGCTTTTCAGGTGGGCCTTCCTGACTGGATTGGCAGTTAAAGCGCTAGGGCTTGAATGACTACTAACTGTTCAAAACAAAAAATATGTAACTGGCACCTAAAATGTTTTTTTTTATTTTTTTATTTCTGAGACAGTGTAATTGAAGAAGGGAGCATTAACTATTAATCTCAATTCTTGTATTTCCTTCATTACTTACAGTGATTTCTATATGGTAGTAAGTGCACAATAAATATTTGTAGAATGAATACTGTGACTTTTGTAGGGGAGTTTGATTTGTAATATTTTTTGTGTGATAGACTTTAAAAACTGTACCCTTATAGCATAAAGCTGTGTAAGCATACATGTGGGTGTGTGTATGTACATGTGTAAGAAATTTTGTGTATGCTCTTAGGAAGCCCTTAACTCCCCTGAAGCCCACTGTGGACCACCAGATTTCTATCAAACATGCGGATGGGATTCATGTTTCAGAGAGAAAAGCGTATTTATTAAATTCTTCTCTTTCTTTTTTAGTTTAAGTACGGAAAAATTTCTTCCAAACATAATGGGAGTGTGAAAAAGGGTGTGATTTTTGCCACCTATTCTTCCCTTATTGGAGAGAGTCAGTCCGGCGGTAAATACAAAACAAGGCTCAAGCAGCTTCTGCATTGGTGTGGCGATGACTTTGATGGCGTGGTATCCTTTGCAACAGTGTTTTCATATTTTTTAATGGCGCAAAAGTTAATGTAAGGAGGAACATTTGGAAAACAGGAATCCTGAGAAGAAATAAACAGATTGCTGGGACATCAGCTTTAATGATTACCCAGAGTCCAGCGGGTCAGAAAGTTGGCTGTGCTTTGTGGAGGAGGCCAGCATTGCAGTCCCTAGTTAGGAAAGTGATCGGAGGGGTGGGAAATGCTGAATACTGTTTCCCTTTGGGGACCCACATGGAATGTCCACACGGTAAAGTACCTGAGAAGACAGGTGACGTTGGTGCCTCCGTGCCTTCCTGACTGATTTGCTCACAGCCCACCCTCACTGTCCTAAATGGGACAGCAGTATTCCACAGGCCGACTAAGTGGGTTACTAGTAGTGCTTCTGTGGACAGAATTTGACAAAACTATCTGTGTGGTGGACTTACTTGCTGCATGGATCTTTTCCTTCATTCTAATTAACAATTAAGTATCCGGTTAAGTTGAATACCAAATGCAGTGGGTGCTTCTGAGGCCGGAGGGAGGCGTTGAAGTCAAGGAGAGGCACATAGAGGGCTTCATTGATGTTTGGAATAATGAAAAGCAATCTGAACAGGCAACATGCTAAGATTGGACAAAGCTGGATGATAGGCATTTAGCCGTTATTTAAAAAACGTATCACCCAGGAGCTTGTTATCGCCCACATCCTTTCCCCTAATCTTGAATTTTACGCCTGGGCCACCACCCTAAAAATCCTGGATGTATCCAAAGGCTCCTGGGAAATAAAAGGTAACTTCCTGGGAGATTGAAGACACATGCTACTAATGTGATACATTCCTTAACTCATTCCTTACAGATAGTGTTTGATGAGTGTCATAAAGCAAAAAACTTATGTCCTGTTGGTTCTTCAAAGCCAACCAAGACAGGCTTAGCAGTTCTGGAGCTTCAGAACAAATTGCCAAAAGCCAGAGTTGTTTATGCTAGTGCCACTGGTGAGTAGCTGTCTATTTAAAAGATAGCTGTGGTCTTTTTCAGCTGTAATATTTGGTCTTTTTATTTTGGTCTTTTTCAGGTGCTTCCGAACCACGAAACATGGCCTATATGAATCGTCTTGGAATATGGGGTGAAGGAACTCCCTTTAGAGAATTCAGTGATTTTATTCAAGCAGTGGAACGGAGGTAATGCAACTTGACAGTGTACACTATTTGCTCTCAGAAGTAGTCTAAAAGATGTGTATTGCTAAAACCTCTCTCCCATATGTTAAAGCCCTACTATATTTAATGATAGTTACTGTGTGTTTTAATTTTATTCAGAGGTGTTGGTGCCATGGAAATAGTTGCTATGGATATGAAGCTTAGAGGAATGTACATTGCTCGACAGCTGAGCTTTACTGGAGTGACCTTCAAAATTGAGGAAGTTCTTCTTTCTCAGAGCTATGTAAAAATGTACAACAAAGCAGTCAAGCTGGTGAGATTTCCCCCTTTAATTCCTAGTATTTTTAATGCACCTGCTAATGTTTCTGTTAGTCAGTTTTGTTCAGTGTAATGTGGATGAGCCCATGAGAATATATTTCTCCCAAAAAACACACATCACCATATCCTTATTTTCCAATATTCCGAGCCTTCTCTTTCCTAATTTATTAGAAATAGCCATTTATTTAAATTGCATGGTTTTAAAAATCATGTAATTATTTCCTAAAATAGCTTTATCAGTTCTTAAGAATTTTGGGACAGCTATGTAAGCATTCTAAAAATCCTTTCTAGAGATCCTGATTATACTTCATTAAATTAATGTTAAATGATCTTGCTCATAACATTATTTGATTGAACCAGTTATTTTAAAATAATTTGCACTCAAAGTTGAAATACTTAAAATGTTGGTTGTGCATCTTCAGTGGGTCATTGCAAGAGAGCGGTTTCAGCAAGCTGCGGATCTTATTGATGCTGAGCAGCGCATGAAGAAGTCCATGTGGGGTCAGTTCTGGTCTGCTCACCAGAGGTTTTTCAAATACTTGTGCATAGCATCCAAAGTCAAGAGAGTTGTGCAGCTGGCTCGAGAGGAAATCAAGAATGGAAAAGTAAGTGGGAAAACATATTAAGAGATTTCTTCTTTGGTTATGTGTTTCGCTTTTTTTAAATTAAACCTTTTGAGTGTTGAGGTTTCCTATAAAGCTTGCTCTTTTTAAAGGATAGTAGTAAAGTATTAATACAGCTAAGACTGTAAAAAATACAGGTTTTAAAATAACACTAGCAAAGTGTGGTTATAAAGAATTTAGATAATTCAAACTATGTAAAGAAATAACCATGACTATAATTTGGCCATCTGTTGATATAACTGCTGATATATACTTATTACGGTTTTTTTCTTTTCTTTTTTTTTTTTCGGTTTTTTTCTTTTTGATGAATATATCTCTACCTAAAGCACAAAGATCTGGGATGGGGCTTCCAGTGAGTCCACTGCTGTATGCTATTTCCTAGCTAAGTTCTATACACGTAGCCTCTCTCAAATACATGTAGACTAAATAAATGAGCACATGTGTACAATAATGCTCATTCTTGTTTGAAACATTTTATTATGTAAAATGTCTTTTAAAACCATGTGCTGCATGCTGTTATTTATAATCACTATATTTTCTTTTTCTCCAGTGTGTTGTAATTGGCCTGCAGTCTACAGGAGAAGCCAGAACATTAGAAGCCTTGGAAGAGGGCGGGGGAGAGCTGAATGATTTTGTTTCAACGGCCAAGTAATTATTTTAGTTTTTAATTTTTACTCAGATTGTCAACCTTTTTCATCTCATGGCACACATAAACTAATGAAAATTCTGTGGCACATCAAAAAATATATATATATTTTTGCCAATTTGGCCAAAAAAAGGTATAATTTTCATAGATTCACACTGGATGTCTATTGTGTTGGCTGTTGTCATTTTTTTATTTGACAATCTAAGGGAAAAGAGGTTAGTGCCCCTACGTTTTAAAAGTTGATATTGGATGTTTTAAAAATTCTTGCGGCACACTGGTTGAAAATCACTGGCTTAGATTAACTTCATTTTGGCATTTTCTGGAGGTAAAATTTTTGATTCACCTATATCATCATTTTAAGTTTTCCTGATCTTATTTTTTGCAATTCTTTGTGGATCCATACATTGTATCTATTGGAAAACAACAGAAATGCTGAAATGTTAAGCATTTTGACAGCAGTTAATCATACAAGTGTTTGGATGATTAACAAAAGGGCTTGACTTTTGTTTGTTTTGCACCTCTTGGAAATGTGACAGCTGGGTCTAGTTTCTGTTTTACTTTCACATTTGTATATTTGAAACTGCAATTTCAATAAGTATATAAGCAACAAGAATAGTTTGTCCCAGTTTAGAAAGCTCTAATAATTGCAGATAGTCATGAAATTGAAAGTTTTAGAAAAATGTCTTGGCATTGTATTTCATTTTGTTTGCCTATCCTGCCAGCTCCTACTGTGGTAGTAAAATTAGCAAAATGACTTTTGCCACCATACTATCTCTTGCTTTAGGGCAGTGGTCGGCAAACTCATTAGTCAACAGAGCCAAATATCAACAATACAACGATTGAAATTTTTTTTTTTAAGATATATTTTTTATTGATTTTTTTACAGAAAGGAAGGGAGAGGGATAGGGAGTTAGAAACATGGATGAGAGAGAAACATGGATCAGCTGCTTCCTGCACAACCCCTACTTGGGATGTGCCCGCAGTCAAGGTACATGCCCTTGACCGGAATCGAACCTGGGACCCCTAAGTCCACAGGCTGACGGTCTATCTACTGAGCCAAACCGGTTAGGGCTGAAATTTCTTTTGAGAGCCACATTTTTTAAACTTAAACTTCTTCTAACGCTACTTCTTCAAAATAGGCTCGCCCAGACCATGGTATTTTGTGGAAGAGCTACACTCAAGGGGCCAAAGATCCGCATGTGGCTCAAGAGCCACAGTTTGCCAACCATAGCTTTAGAGGATACATTCAAATGACTCCTTTTTAAAAAGATATAAATAAAAAACACTTTTAAAGGCAAAATATGCCCTTGCTAATCTGTGTTTTTCTGTGCTTGAGTGCCTAGTACTGCCCTTTCTAAAATGATAGTCACTAGTCATGTGTGGATATTGAGGTGACTTTGCTAGTCCAAATTAAGTTGTGCTGTAAGTATAAAATACACACCAAGTTTCAAAGATTTCAGATAAAATAACAAAATAGTTAATTGATTACATGTTGAAATGATATATAATGAGTTAAAATATATTGTTAAAATTTTACGTTTTCTTTTACTTTTTAATGTAGTAACTGGAAAGTAATTTTTACTTGCATTATATTGCAATTGGATTATATTGTAGTTGGACAGCCTTGGCCTAGAATATTTAAATTCATTTGAGTTGGATTATCAGTATTTTCAAAGATTGAACAAAGCATATTAATTATCAATAAAAAACAAAACAACAAACAACTCATTGTCACTTTCTCTCTCTTCTACAGAGGAGTGTTGCAGTCACTCATCGAAAAACACTTCCCTGCTCCAGACAGGAAAAAGCTTTATAGTTTGCTGGGAATCGATTTGACAGCTCCAAGTAACAACAGTTCACCAAGGGACAGTCCTTGTAAAGAAAATAAAATAAAGAAGCGGAAAGGTGTGTGTGTGTGTGTGTGTGTGTGTGTGTGTGCACGCGCGCGCACACGCGCTGTTGTTTTAAATGTTGGTAAAAATAGTACAGATTTGAAGCAGATACATTTTGGGAATTAAGTACTTTCATTGAATCAGCAAGTGGCTGCATATTTTCAGTGTCCCTCATGTAGTTTCCAGTGCACAAAAAACCCTTCTGAAATCATGGCTTGAACCATTTGAATAGTGCTGTCATGGCCCGGCTGGCGTGGCTCAGTGGTTGAGCATTGACATATGAACCAGTAGGTCACGGTTCAATTGCTGGTCAGGGCACAGACCCAGGTTGATCTCCAGAGTGGGGTGTGCAGGAGGCAGCCGATCAGTGATTCTCATCATTGATGTTTCTATCTGTCCATCTCCCTTCCTTTCTGAAATCAATAAAAATTTATTTTTAAAAAAATAGTGCTAGCCTGGTACTAAGCACTGGCATCATAGGAAAGCAGTTAGGTTTTCAGTTTGTAGACAGGAAATTAAGGTACAGGGAGACAAACCGGTTAAGGAGTTTTCTCAGGTTCACAACAGCTAGTGGGTGATATATGTGAAGCAGAGTCCAGGTCTTTATGTTGTCAAAACTGCACATATGTGTTTTTATAGTCTTATTTAAAGAGGCTTCTGTTAGTTTATTATTTCATAATTGAAATACATGAGCCAATGTTTGTTAGACATTTTATAGTAATACAAACATGGGTTTGTGGTAAGGTGCTTACCAAGTGGTTTGAGACGTTGCCTTCTCGGGCTCTTTATAAAGGATGATGATAACTTACTGTGAAACCTGATGCTGTGAACTCCAAACACAATGCCTGATACTTTAACCTTGTTCCATTCATTCTAAGAAATACATTTTCTAATGTGCCTGAAAGTGGCTTGATTATTATAGTATAATTGGCAATGTTTTTATTATCTTAGTGTCATGGCATGAAAAGTAATGCTGTTTCAGATATCTTCTGAATATTGAGTAACATAATTCATATCAGCACCTTCTGTGGCTTTAAAAGAACATTTTTATCTATTGTTTGTACTGTTGTACCTTGAACAACACAAGAGTTAGCAGCAACCCCCCTCAAGTCAAAAAATCTGTGCGCAACTTTTGACTCCCCCCAAAACCGAACTACTAACAACCTGTTGTTGAAACTGTAAGCCTTACCAATAACATGGACAGTCAGTTAACACATATTTTTTGTGTTATATTCTGTGTTTTATATACTGTATCTTTATAATAAACTAAGACAGAGAAAAGGAAATGTTTATTAAAATCATTAGATTGTAATAATGACACAGTACTTACTGAAAAGGATCAGCACATAAGTGGACTTATGCAGTTCAGACCCATGCTGTCAAGAGTCAGCTGTATTCCAGCAAATTTATATATATATATATATCTTTATTGATTTCAGAGAGGGAGAGGGAGAGATAAAAACATCAATGATAAGAGAAAATCTCGGCTGCCTCACACACACACAAACACACACACACACACACACACACACCATGAGGGATCAAGCCCACAACCCAGGCATGTGCCCTTGACCGGAATCAAACCTATGATTCTTGAGTCTGCAGGCCGACACTTTATCGACTGAGCCAAACTGGCTAGGGCTTTAATATATTTTTTTAAATATTCTGTAAAACTATGATTATTTAGACGACTTCTCTCAGCCTGATAAACAAATTGTGACAGCACCAGAGATTCTTTTTTTAATCTCTGTTCTGATTTCATTTGAAACTTGTGCGCTTGAAGGCAGTCTTAAGTTTTTACATATGTATGTAATTTTTTCTTAAGAATAAGATACATAATTGAACATAACCTAATTTCTGTTAGTCCAAAAGGTTAGCGCTGTTTTGTAAATTTTATTTGTTCTTGTATATTTACATAAATGCTTCTCTGCTACCGGTCTCATTTGAATTAACTCATGAACTAAATGTGATTTCTTGGATTTTGAGGACATTGTGTTTGTTTGGCTGACTGTCTTGTCCGGGGTTTGAGGGTAGGTGAAGAAATAACTCGAGAAGCCAAGAAAGCACGGAAAGTGGGAGGCCTCACTGGGAGCAGCTCTGATGACAGCGGGAGCGAATCCGATGCCTCTGATAACGAAGAGAGTGACTATGCGAGTTCCAAGAACCTGAGTTCTGGAGATGACGATGACTTCAACCCGTTTAGAGATGAGTCCAGTGAGGACGATGAGGATGGTGAGTTCCTCAGTGTGATAAACGGAAGCTGAGGGGTCATTCCTTCTGGGTATTTGACGTGGGATATTGTAATAACTAACACCTTTTATCCTCTGTGAAGTAAACACATGACACAGATTCTAGTTTTGCTTGGTGGAGAGCTCCTCGCCTGTCTGTCATCAGGAGGGTTAGCTCACTTATGTGAGATGATCTTAGTTTTGCAGTTATTTTAACCTCAAACCATGGACTTGTGTGTGGATGCACTGGACAAGTTATCCGTTAACAATACAAAAAGCTCAATGGTCCTGTCCTTTGAAGATTCCCACTTGTTTTAACAAATGATTTGATACCTATCTTTCCTTAACTTTCAGATCCTTGGTTAATCAGAAAAGACCACAAGAAAAACAAAGATAAAAAAAGAAAGAAAAGTATAGATCCAGATTCTATTCAAAGTGCCTTATTAGCATCAGGTCTTGGATCAAAACGACCTAGTTTTTCGTCCACACCAGTTATTTCACCTGCTCCTAACAGTGCACCAGGTATCCATGTGAAAACTTGCTTTGTCTGTGAAATGTACTTTTCATTTAAACAAAACAAATGTTTAAACTTTATTGGTTTTTAACAAATGTACTTTATCTAGCTAACAGCAATACCAACAGCAACAGCAGCCTTATAACAAGTCAGGATGCCGTGGAAAGGGCCCAGCAAATGAAGAAAGACCTACTTGATAAACTAGAAAAATTAGCTGAAGACCTCCCTCCTAATACCCTGGATGAGCTGATTGATGAACTTGGCGGTCCTGAGAATGTTGCTGAGGTATGTAGGATTTGAGCAGGACTGTGTCTCTCCTTGGTAATTTTTTGCCACCTTTAAAACCCTGTAGAATGAGTGATATTTTGGGGATCATCACATAATGATCTCTCTAGTTTCCTCAGATCTTAGGGCCCTTGTTCTTATTGTGTTCTCATCCCAAGCTCCTAGTGTCTGCCTGTCTGTCCAGAGACACTCCCCTTTGTCCCTGCGCCGCAGGCGGCACCTGATTGTTGCCACATGTCTGCTGTCTCCCCTGGAATGTGAACTTTTCAAAACCAGGGGCCATGATGCAGTGCCTCTCCCACAGTGCCTGGTGCGGCGCAGGCTGTGCAGCCCAGGTTGGCTCATCATCCCTTTTGCCTCGCACCAGGTTCCTGCGGGGAAGGAGCCCTGGGTCTGAGTCAGGCACCTCGATTGTAAGTGGCAGTTTGTAAGTGGCACAGCTTGTTTGGCTTTTCAGATGACGGGCCGCAAGGGGAGGGTCGTAAGCAACGATGATGGAAGCATATCTTATGAGTCAAGATCTGAACTTGACGTCCCCGTGGAAATATTAAATATCACAGAAAAACAAAGGTTTATGGATGGAGATAAGGTATGTTTTTCTGGGATGCTTTCTTTTTTTTCCTTCCTTTTGTGGATGCTTTTCAGCGACAAGAATACTGTCCATATAGTTAGACATTTAATCTTTTTTTTTTTTTTTTTTTTTTTTTTTTTTGGTATAGCAGAGGTGGAAATTTATTAAAGAACAAGTACAGACTCCCACAGGGGTAGGGGGAAAGGGTCCCCTAGATTAATCTTTAGGAGGTTTTTTTCTTTTAATATGAATTGTCCCTGTTGAATATTATCCTATTTTTTTTTTAGTAATTTTACACAAACATCGAACATTTACATGTTTTATATATTTTAAAAAATATTTTTAAAATTCGTTTCAGAGAGGAAAGGAGAGGGAGAGAAATAGAAACATCAATGATAAGAGAGAATCATAGAAGTGCTGCCTCCTTCACACCCTCTATTGGGGATCAAGCCTGAAATCTGGGCCTGTGCCCTCACCAGGAATTGAACTGTGACCTCCGGGTTCATAGGTTGTTCAACCACTAAGCCATACTGGCATGTTCTCAACTTTCAGGACATTTCCTGGACCTTGTTCACGTTATCACTGCCTACTGGCTGCAGCATGTCCACACTTAGCTTCAAGGGAGACTGGGAAATGTAATCTTCATTCTGGGCATCCATGCACCCAGCTAAACCCGGGGTTTCTGTAATTTAGGAAAAGGAGAGTTGGTATTGATGGATCCCCAGTAATCTACCTAAGGACTTTATTTACACTTTGCTGCTTGTCTTTGTGCAAAGACTACCTTTTTTTACTCTTATATTTGATACAGAATATTGCTATCATCTCGGAAGCTGCCAGCTCAGGTATTTCACTACAAGCAGATCGAAGAGCCAAGAATCAACGACGGCGAGTTCACATGACTTTGGAGTTGCCGTGGAGTGCAGACAGAGCCATTCAGCAGTTTGGTAATGGACATCTTAAACTCCACATACATGTAGATTTTGGAAGTGTTGTGTGTAGCATGTACCTTATGTACTGCATCATGAATTTATGCTTGTTTTACTTAATATTTTTTCTTTCATACCTGTTTTAAAAGATGTAAAAGAGCTGAAATCAATTTGGCTCAGTAGATATAGCATCAGCCTGCGGAGTGAGGGGTCCCGGGTTCGATTCCAGTCAAGGGCATGTACCTTGGTTGTGGGCACATCCCCAGTGGGGGGTGTGCAAGAGGTAGCTGATAGGTATTTCTCTCTCATTCATGTTTCTAACTTTCTATCCCTCTAAGTTCCTCTCTGTAAAAAATCAATAAAAATAAAAAATAAAAAGATGTAAAAGATCTGCAGTGGGGCTTCATTGGGCTTGTGGCATTCTCTCCCAGAACAGGGTTTCTCAGGCGTGTCTTCATTACAGACCTTTGGGTTGGTCAGGGCATGTCAGAGCAGCTGCTGCTCATGTCCATTTCAATCCCCACAGCCCTTCACTCAGGCACATCGCTCCTCCCCTCCTTCCATCTTCACATCCCTGGGACCCGGTGATTATACAGAAGAATCTGGGCAGAATCCAGAGCAGCTGTGCATCAGCAACATTGTGGTTAACCAAACTGGGGTAGCAATAGTGATATGTTTCACATTTAACAGTTCTATATTTTCCCTCTTGTTTCAGGGTTTCTGAGTCCCATCTTAGTGCTAAATGTTAGGATAAGATCTTAGAATTCTCTGTTTCTAGTGAATACAATCTGATTTATTTTTCTAATGTGGTTACAGGACGAACACATAGATCAAACCAAGTTACTGCACCTGAATATGTCTTTCTAATTTCTGAATTGGCGGGAGAACAAAGATTTGCATCTATTGTTGCTAAAAGACTTGAGAGTTTGGTAAGTTTAGGAATTGTATAAATGTATGTAAAGTCTGGTGTATGTTACCTGTCTGATTGGAAATTTTATGTTTTGATAGGGGGCACTTACACATGGTGACAGAAGAGCAACAGAATCCAGAGATTTGAGCAGGTTCAACTTTGACAATAAGGTACATTTCAGATTCATCTCTGGTCTCGCAGTAGTGTGCTGGGTTCTCGGAAGGTGGGGGCTGTTGAAAACCTAGCAATGCTACCGCTCTGTGTTTTGCTGTAAAATCATGGTTTCCCATAGGCAGGAAGACAAGATTTCACAGATCTTCAGTGATCAGCTCTGCAGTATAGTTATCTTTTTATTCCTCTTGAAAATAGGACTGTAACACATGTTTGTGAATGAATGAGATGTAAGTTCCCAGAAGTTCTTGACTGAATGTCGGCTATGTGAAGTAGGCATTAGGCCCTGCAGAATATATACAAAGATAGTTTATTTCTGCTGTTTTTGATTCTGGGATATAATTATCATTTTTATAGTATTGACTTGGTAATGTGACTAAAGAGTACCCAAATGTTAAAATTGGTTTATTTGTTTTATTGCAGTACGGAAGAAATGCATTAGAAATTGTCATGAAGTCCATTGTAAACCTAGATTCTCCTATGGTATCACCACCTCCAGACTACCCTGGAGAATTCTTCAAAGGTACATTTTAAGAATAATCATAACAAAGGAAAATGAGTCCTGATGAGGTACTCAAACCTGTTCTAACGTGCAGTGTCGTTTTTACTTTTTATAAAACTTAGAAATTGAAAGTTATTAGACACCTAAGTTGATCAATTGTAATAAGCAGTCGATTTATTAAATTTTATTCAAGTGAAGATGTTTTTGCTCTTGATAATGTACTGTGTGTTACTACTAGGTTGATGGAGGAAAGTGTTTTTAGGTTCTTTTGAAATCACTATGTCCTATAGCTTTTATAATTAAATTTGAAAGTTAAAGTACCTTGGTTAATAATCTGTGGAGATTGGTGGGGGGTAGATAAAATTGGCCACGTATTAACAGTTGTTAAAATGGGGTAATGAGAATGTGTGTGGTCACAACATTTTCTTTACATATGTACGTGTTTGAAAATGTTCATCCTTATATAATAAAAAGCTAATATGCAAATAGACCAAATGGCGGAACAACCAGTCACTATGATGTGTACTGACCACCAGGGGGTAGACGCTCAATTCAGGAGCTGCCCCCTGGTGGTCATTGTGCTCCCACATGGGTAGCTATGCTCAGCCAGAAGCCAGCCTCATGGCTGGTGAGTGCAGTGGTGGTGGCGGGAGCCTCTCCTGTCTTTGCTGCAGGTGGACTGTAAGGAGCAAGGGGTCGAGGCTGTGAGAGGTTGTAGGCTGGGCTGAGGGACACACACACACACACACACACACACGCACACCCCAGTGCACGAATGTTGTGCAGTGGGCCTCTAATCCTATATAATAATAAAGAGATAATATACAAATGGTCATTATGCCCTTTGCCAGGGCCAGGGCACCTGAAGCCCCAGGTTGAGGCTGGACCCCCTGCCCTGCGGGGCTTGAAGGGAGGGACTGGCTGGGGCTGGGTCTTATAAGATTTCAAGGCGCAAATGGGTCAGCGGGGACTTGACTTTGGGTCCTATGGTGCACCCCAGACTCTTGACGGGGGAGATTTTCATATACATTTTACTAATTAAAAAAAAATATATTTTTTAGCCGAAACCGGTTTGGCTCAGTGGATAGAGCGTCGGCCTGCGGACTGAAAGGTCCCGGGTTCGATTCCGGTCAAGGGCATGTACCTTGGTTGCGGGCACATCCCCCCAGGGGAGGGTGTGCAAGAGGCAGCTGATCGATGATTCTCTCTCATCGATGTTTCTAACTCTCTGTCCCTCTCTCTTCCTCTCTGTAAAAAATCAATAAAGTATATTTTAAAATATATATATAATATATATATATATTATATATATATATATTTTGATTTTTTACAAAGAGGAAGGGAGAGAGAGAGATAGTTAGAAACATTGATGAGAGAGACATCGACCAGCTGCCTCCTGCATACCCCTTACTAGGGATGTGCCCGCAACCAAGGTACATGCCTTCAGTCCACAGGCTGACGCTCTATCCACTGAGCCAAACCAGTTTTGGCTAATTAATTCCCTTTTGATGTGCCCGAATTTCATGCAACAGGCCACTAATATTAAATAAAAGAAAATTTTAGGTAGTGTTAAGGAATTCTTAGACCTATCTCTCAGACCTGTAGTATAGACTCTACCCCATAAATGTAAGGAGTCCAGATGGATTCAGTAGCTCAGGAAACTATGAATATGTTTTGGAAAATAGATGTAAGAAGTAGCTGTAAGATATTTGATGTATCATTGTAGAGTTAGAGTTTTCACGGGAAGGGCATTTCCAGTTCTATAGTCTCTGCCTTGTCTCTCTTCCTCTCCCCTTCTCGTTACAATTACATGTTACTTACTCATTGTAAGTAAGGAAAGAAACCTAAAGTGTATGGTGAGGAGTCAGTCTTGACTTAACTCCCACCTTCATTTCCACCACCAAGGTTACAGATGTTGACTAGAATCTAAACAGTGACAGCCTTCCAGCATATTTTCTCCATTTTCATCTAAATACATCTTATCTTTTAAATGCAGTTAATACTGCTTTTACAAAGTACTTCTCAATACCTTACTGACATCTCTTACAAGCTAGTAACTATAACAATAAAACTTTTTTAGGAGCTGCATAATGTTCTTTAGTACGTTTTTAGCAGGTAGCTCATGTAAGTTTCTTTAGTTATTTAATAGCTGGCATTTAGCAGGCTCTCCTGTTTTGCCATTACAGACAGTGCTGGGACTATATCCTTTTGGTCAGGGTGTGGCAAAAGTAGGTTTACAGTTGTGAGTACTTAATTTTTGTATTTATTGTGATTTCTCATAGGAACAACTGTAAACTACATTTGCCCCCCATACAAGTAACTTAGGGGGATTGGAAGGGTTCCCAAAGGAGACGTTTTTGCAGTAGAGGTCATTGGCCACACAGTTGTCATCTGCAGAATCTAGACAGTTTTGACCATGCAGAATGAAGTGTGTAAACAATGTCATCATGCTTCCTGTTGACCTTTCCCTCACTTCTTTATTCTGTAAGACATCAGTGTTTTTTAAAGGTCCATAAACTGCTCTCTTAGTAACAAAATTCAGAACATGCTTACTATTACAGATGTTGCTTTTTGTTGCAAATTCTATGGGTGACAGCTGGTAGTCAAAGATATCCAATGCCAAAGATTACTGTTGGGAAGATGAGGTTTTAAAAATTTTATTTTAGAGAGAGAAACATCAATTTTTCGTTTTTTTAAAAATATATTTTGCTGATTTTTCACAGAGAGGAAGAGAGAGGGACAGAGAGTTAGAAACATCGATGAGAGAGAATCATCGATCAGCTGCCTCCTGCACACCCCCTACTGGGGATGTGCCTGCAACCAAGGTACATGCCCTTGACGGGAATCGAACCCAGGACCTTTCAGTTCGCAGGCTGATGCTCTATCCACTGAGCCAAACCAGTCTCGGCGAAACATCATTTTTTTTTATTCCGCTTATTTATGTATACATTCGTTGACTCTTGTATTTATGTAACCTGACCAGGAATTGAATCAGCAACCTTGGTGTATCAGGATGATGCTCTAATCAACCCAGCCAAAGCCATAAGATATTAAATGAAATATTAAACTAGAGTGGCTTATGTACTGTAGGAGTTCTGAGTGTCTAAAGACCTTTGGTCCTGTTGATTCCATTTAATTTGGCTAATAGGAACTGTGACAGATACACAGTTTCTGTCTCAGTGCTAGATCTTGATCTAATTTGATTAGGCACATGACGGTTCATTTGGGTTTTGAGATTTTTTATTAATTTATTTTCTTACAGATGTTCGGCAAGGACTGATAGGGGTTGGCCTGATAAATGTAGAAGACCGCTCAGGAATTCTAACTCTAGATAAAGGTACTGGTATTAGTTTTGTATATACACATAGCTATTGCTGTTTTAGTAAAGCCCATTTTGTTATTTATGCCTTTATCAACTCCAAGGGGGAGGTCCAAGTTTGTAATTTAAAAAAAAATATATATATTTTGTTGACTTTTTTACAGAGAGGAAGGGAGAGAGACCGAGAGCCAGAAACATCGATGAGAGAGAACCATCAACCAGCTGCCTCCCACATAACCCCCACCAGCGATGTGCCCACAACCAATGTACATGCCCCTGACCGGAATCAAACCTGGGACCTCTCCATCCGCAGACCAACGCTCTATCCATTGAGCCAAACCGGCTTCTCAAGTTTGTAATTTATTTTTTATTTTTTAAAAATATTTTATTGGTTTTTTTACAGAGAGGAAGGGAGAGGGATAGAGAGTTAGAAACATTGATGAGAATCATCAGTCAGCTGCCTCTTGCTGGGAATGTGCCCGCAACTATGGTACATGCCCTTGACAAATCGAACCCGGGACCTTTCATCTGCAGGCCAATACTCTGTCCACTGGGCCAAACCGGTCTCGGCTCAAGTTTGTGATTTTTAATCCCTCATTACTGAGTGCTCACAAAGCACTCTGGCTGGTCTTTTTCTTCTCTGGTTACTCAAAAGAGGTTCAACTTCTGCCTCAATAGCAGCAACTCTCATCCCAGGTTGCACATACGATCAGCTGCCAAGTTCTTAAAAAATACTGAAGTCAGGGCTAGAGCTCAGGCATGGTTACCTTCCAGAGAGGAAGGGAGAGGAAGAGAGAGAGAAACATCAGTGATGAAAAAGAAGCATTGATCAGCTGCCTCCTGCACGCCCCACACTAGGGATTAAGCCTGCAGCCCAGGCATATGCCCTGACTGGGAATTGAACTGTGACCTTTCCTGGTCCATAAGTCGACACTCAACCACTGAGCCATGCCAGCTGTGCCAAAGCTCTGAGACACCCTAATTGTGCAGCCAAAGTTGAGCTTCACTGACGTCTGACACTTAACACTTGACTAGCTGAGACTTGATGTTGGAGAATGAACATTTTCGTGCTAAATTATGTTCATAGTTTTAAGAAGTGAAGTTGAAGATGCAAAAATTCAGTTCAGCAAACATCCTTTTATCATGGGCTATGGCCATGCTAGTTGCTTGAGGTAGAAATTGACTGATTGAAGCTGTTTTGGGAACAGTGCAGGAAGTGTGATGAAAACTTTAGAGGAGAAAGCGAGACTTTGAACTAAGCTTACATGAACAAATTTTAAATTGCCAATTTTGTGCATTAAATTGGTTCCTATAATCTTGTCATTGCAGATTATAACAACATTGGGAAATTCCTGAATAGAATATTGGGTATGGAGGTGCACCAACAGAATGCGTTATTTCAGTATTTTGCGGACACACTCACTGCAGTTGTTCAAAATGCCAAAAAAAATGGAAGATACGATATGGGAATCTTAGGTAAGTGGGGGTTTTTTTTTAATTGATTTTTCAGGAGGGTTAGGGAGAAAGAGAGAGGAACATCGATTGGCTGTCTCTTACACATCCCCTACTGGGGATTGAACCCACAACTCAGGCATGTGCCCTGACTGGAAACCAAACCTTTTGGTTCACAGGATGGTGCCCAACCAACTGAGCCATACCAGCCAGAGAGAACAGTGGGAAAAATTTTAAATGTGTATTCCTGAAAAAATGTTCTTTTTACATTTATATGCTGCTTTCTTCTTATTTAAGATCTGGGTTCTGGAGATGAGAAAGTGAGGAAAAGTGATGTTAAGAAGTTTCTGACTCCAGGATATTCAACCTCTGGTCATGTAGAGTTATATACAGTAAGTCTGGCAGTCATGTGACACTAGTGTGCTGTCCTTCTGTGATAGGCACTGACCAAAGTGACTCTAATTTAACTGTTATTGTTTCTCTTATAGATTAGTGTAGAGAGAGGGATGTCCTGGGAGGAAGCTACCAAGATTTGGGCTGAGCTCACAGGACCAGATGATGGCTTTTACTTGTCTCTGCAGGTAAGACTTGTTTTTTATTTATTGAATTTTATTTATTTACTTTTTTTTTTTAATATATTTTATTGATTTTTTACAGAGAGGAAGAGAGAGGGATAGAGAGTTAGAAACATCGATGAGAGAGAATCATCGATCAGCTGCCTCTTGCACACCCCCCACTGGGGATGTGCCCACAACCAAGATACCTGCCCTTGCCCGGAATCGAACCCGGGACCTTTCAGTCCGCAGGCCGACGCTCTATCCACGGAACCAAACCGGTCCCGGCTATTTATTTACTTTTTTAAATTTATATTTATTTCAGAAAGGAAGGGTGAGAGAGATTGAAACATCAATGATGAGAGAGAATCATTGATTGCCTCCTGCACACCCCACATTGGGGCATCGAGCCCACAAACTGGGCATATGCCCCAATCTCCTGGTTCATGGTTTGGTGCTCAAGCCACGTTGGCAAGATTAGTTTCCTTTATTTTTATTTTTTATTTATTTATATATACATATATATATATTTTATTGATTTTTTTCATAGAGGAAGGGAGAGAGATAGAGAGCTAGAAACGTTGATGAGAGAGAAACATCGACCAGCTACCTCTTGCGCACCCCCTACCGGGAATGTGCCCGCAACCAAGGTACATGTCCTTGACTGGAATCGAACCCCGGACCTTTCATTCTGCAGACTGATGCTCTACCACTGAGCCAAATCGGTTTCGGCAAGACTAGTTTCCTTTAGATGCGAAATATCTATATATGTGTTTTTCATTACCAGCATTATGATTCTCATCTTGCCTTTGAGCATATTTCCCAATTATATTTAGCCTTTTCTAGTATTATCACTGTAATTGTGGGTTTTTCTATTCATGTACAATTTAATTTAGTATATTGAATAGATGTTATTAGATGCAATTTTAAAATTTATTTTATTGATTTTGAGAGTGAGCGAGACATTGACTTGTTCCACTCGTTTATGCATTCATTAGTTGATTCTTGTATATGCCCTGACAAGGGATCAAACACCCAATACACTAACCAACTGAGCTATTCTAGGCCAGGGCAGATTTTGCCTTTTTCTAATACCTTCTATCTATCGTTCCCTTTTTTTTTTTTTTTTAAACAGTTTTATTAAAATACTAGTTACCCAGTGCATGAATTGGTGCACAGGTTGGGTCCCTTGGCCTGGCGGCTGTCAGGTCCTATGGGGGCCGGCAGGCCTGGGAGGGACTGTGGGAGAGCTCCAGGGCATGTCCAGCCCTCTCACCCAGTCCCGCTTGGCTGGACCCCAGCAGCAAGCTAACCTACCGTTCGGAGCATCTGCCCCCTGGTGGTCAGTGCGCATCATGGCCACTGGTTGAGTAGTCAACTGAATGGTTGACCAATCAATCGGACACTTAGTATATTATGTTTTATTATATAGAATAATTCATACACCATACAACTTATCCACATAAGTGTTTATATAACAAAATTTGCTACTTTAACCATATTTAAGTGTATAATTGAGTGGCATTAATTTTATTCACAATGCTGTACAACCATCACCGTTATTTCCAAAGCCTTTTCATCATCCCAAATAGTAACTCTAAGCGTTAAACTAGCCGAAACCTGTTTGGCTCAGTGGATAGAGCGTCAGCCTGTGGACTCAAGGGTCCCAGGTTCGATTTCGGTCAAGGGCATGTACCTTGGTTGCGGGCACATCCCCAGTAGGGGGTGTGCAAGAGGCAGCTGATGGATGATTCTCATCAATGTTTCTGACTCTCTTCCTCTCTGTAAAAAAAATCAATTAAAAAAAAAAGTGTTAAACTATAACTCCCATTTCCCCTTCCCATAGCGCCTGGTAGCCTCTAGTCTGTTTTCTGTCTCTGCATTTTCATATCTAAGTGGAAGCATTCTTTGTCCTTTTGTGTTTTCTTTCACTCGACATGTTTTTAGGTTCATCTGTCAGTGTGTGGCCTATTTCAGAACACCGTTGCTTTTTGTAGTGGAATCATATTCCACGGGGTGGGTTTACCACTTTTGCTTTTTATTTGTAAACTAGAGGTCTGGCACATGGATTCATGCATATTGAAAGGAAATTAATTAGAAGGTGGCAATCGGGCAGGACTGGGTGAGATGGGCCAGTTACACCCTGGAGCCAACCTCCCGCGGTCCCTCTCCGGCAAGCTGCACCTGGGGCGGTGCTGGGGCTCGAAAGGGTCTGCAGAGTGAGCAGGGTTCCTCCAACAGGTGGGGTCCCTCCACCTGGCCTGTAGGGATTGGGCCAAAGCCAGCAGTCCAATATCCCCTGAGGGGCCCAGAGTGCGAGAGGGCACTCTGCAAAGTTGCTGTTGCTTGGCAGCTCCTGTGCTGAGTGTCTGCCCCCTGGTGTTTATTGCACATCATACTTATCGACCCGTCACTTAGTCTTTTATATATATATTGATGTTTATGGAGTGATTGACTGTCAGTGATGCCTGCTTCAAGATGCTACTGTGTGCAGTGGAGTGTCTGTGATGCTGCAGGCAGTGCCAGACATGGACACTATCTAAGCAGGAGTCCTGCTTGCCTTCTGTAAAGGGGCAGAGAGTAATATTGCAGGTTTTGCAGGCTATAACGTCTCTGTTTTGGCTTTTCCTCCTTTCTCCCTCCCTCCCTCCTCTCCTCCCACTGTTAAACTTGGGAGCTGCAGGCCACACTTGGTCCACAAGCCTGGTTTACTGACCCCTGATCCAAGAGCAAAAGCTCTCAAATTGGATCTGGCTCCTTGTTTGTTTGCTTATTTGGAAACCTTACTTAGATCATTATAAATTCCCATGAGGTTATAAGAAAGAATCAGAGAAACTTCTTATACACCAGTTTCCCTAATGGTAACAGTTTTCAGAACTATAATTATCATCACAACCATGATATCAATACAGTAACCAGGTTTTATCCATATTTCTCCCTTAGATGGGTTTTGCTTAGTCCACAAAGGGTATTGTTTATTGTTTTTCATTTTAAATTACTGCCAGGATTTAGAACACTGGGCTACAGTACAGTGAACTTAACTTGACTACCAAGTCAGATCACACTGTTATTTACTTGAAACATTGTACTTTCATAAATTTATCAAGTGTTTTACTTCAACTGATTAAAAAAATTTGAAAATGTAATTTTCACTTTAACCGTTGTTTCATTGACCTTGCAGAATTATATAAACAATGTTTCAAATCATTTGAGCCAGTAAAAGACAAAGGATCTTTAATATCCATGAAAAGTAAAATGTTGTCTTTTTATCAGTGTAAGAATGACCTTAAATGTAACTGTTGTAGAGCAGCTGGTGAAATGTCTCCACTTTGAAACTGTTCTTTTTCTTTCAATTTTCTGTCATAGATTATTGCTTAGTCATCATTAACCATTCCTAAAGCAGCGGTCCCCAATCGTTGGTCTGAGGACCTCTGGTAGTCCATGAGGTCTGAAAGGTTGGTGACCGCTGCTTTAAAGTTAATATTAATTTTCCAATCTTACTTTTCCGTTAATTAAATGGGACTTCTTATAACTCCTTTTTCCTAGGATTTCTCTCATAATTCTGACTTTAAAAAATTTATGTAAGTACTGTCATTTGTCAGATGCATTCTTTTCTTCCACTTCTGCATAAGTAGTTATGTGGTTCTTGTTCACTGGATCTTTCTGGGGCAGCGTGGGGTAGGTGGCACCGAAGGATGAAATGAACTCAGAGGCCTGTGGGTAATCAAAATCATTATCTTTGAGGTTATGTTTTATTGTAACTTGAAGGAGGGTGACATTTTTCACAGCATTTGACTACGAACAGTTTTAGCCACATGGCGGAGGTAACAGAATTCTCCTGTGAAGTCCCTTCGGGCCCACTCCCTTCACCTCTGCCTCACTTGTCTCTAGGCTGTTTGGGTTCTGAGTCAGGTATTTGGACTGGAACTTGAGAAGTGTCTCCACTGGACATTTATGCTTTTAATGCTAATTCAAAACCATTTTCTAAGGAAAGTCTTCAGCCTCCTCAGAATTCAGGTCCCCGAGCCCTCTTTTTGGAGGGACCGTGTGAAACTGTCCTGCAGAGTGTCATCCTTCTCCGTTTCCTGTGTTTGCTTTGCTGTGGTCCAGGGATTCCACTTGCCATTGTGATGGTGCTAACCTCTAGTGTGTGTCAGAGTGAGCAGTCACCAGTCTTTGTGTTTCCCCACTTTCTTAATAGATAAGGAACAACAAGAAGACTGCCATCTTAGTTAAAGAAGTGAACCCAAAAAAGAAGCTTTTCTTAGTCTACAGACCAAATACTGGGAAACAACTCAAATTAGAAATTTATGCTGATTTAAAGAAGAAATATAAGAAGGTATTTTTTTTTTCATTTGTACACAATGCTATTTATAAATAACTTGTTTTATAGTAAGATTGAAAGTATGTTTATACCCAGTTTTGATGTTATCTGCTATTAAGAAACCTGTAAGGTGATGATTTAAAATAGCTTGTGTTGTTAGAAAAAAGCTTTCAGTGAAACTAGAAGTTTTTAAATAAAGGGAAGATGTGCAAGACTGAAATTCCTTCCTACCAACTCTGGCTTCATTAGGAGCTGCTGTTTATATTTTGCAGTGATTTCTAGAAAAACAGTGAATGACTATGTTTTTCCTAACATCATTATTACTAGGGGCCCAGTGCACAAATTCGTGTACCTTGAAAGGAACTGTGGGCCATGAGGCTGCAGTAGGAACAGGCGGGTCTCCCACCACAGCCTGGTCCTCTGGCTGCCAGCAGCCGCTCCCGCTGCCGCCACTCCCACATGCAGAAGGCGCCAGACCCGCTTGCATCTGCTGATTTGGGAGTGATTTGGGCTGGGCTCAGCGGGCACAAGCAGCTGCTGCCGCCCCGGTTGCCCCTCAGGGTCAGCAGCCACCACTCGCACTTGCTGATGGCACCGAGCGATTGGGACTGGCACCCGGCACCGGGCACCAGCAGCTGGTGCGAGCACTGGTTAGGACCGTGGCACACAGGAGCAGGGAGTTTTCAGTAACCACCAGAGGCTCGCCCCGATGACAGTGACCAGCGCCTGCCTTTGTCTGGCACCCCCACTCACTGCTCCACCTGCACACTGCCGCCGATGCCCGCCAGGTTCTGAGCACCCTCTGGTGGCCAGGGCACATCATAGCGATGTTCAGTTGTTCCAGTTGTTACGCTGTTCCATCTATTTGCATATTAGACTTTTATTATATAGTATAGGGTTATTACCTTAAACTTTTATTCTCTTGTCCATTGTCACTTGAAAACAATCTTCTATAATAATGAAAGTGTAATATGCTAATTAGACCAGACAGCTGAACATCCTTCCAGATGAAGCCGGGGGGCCTGTGAGGACGGAGCATCGGGCCTCTAGTTATAACTAAGCTATTTGAAAACTGTGTTACAGCAGAAGGTCCTCATGGCAGAAGTTGATAATGTCCCTCAGGTGCAGCCTGTAGCAAGGGTCGGGTAGTCTGTATAGAAGTCATCTTAAGTTGGCTTTACAGACCAGAGTAGGCAGCCAGTTTGTGTACAACAATTCTTTCCAACGGAGTTTTTGTCTTACTTTCAACAGGTCGTCTCGGATGATGCCCTGGTTCACTGGTTAGATCAGTATAATTCATCTGCAGACACTTGTACTCATGCTTATTGGTCAGTATTTCGTGTTTCTCATGACATTCTTCAATGTCATCAAGATTTATTAAACATGCCTTTACTTTAGTGCTGTCTATAAATATATGAGCACATTGCTTGCTGTTTGGTGTGGTGCTCTCAGTCAGCAATGCTTATGGGGGGGGGCGGTGTGGTTGATTTTTCTTTTTTTTAATGGTTTAAAGTATTACATATGCCCCTTATTCCCCAGTTGACCCTCCCCTGGTTAATTCTTTTATGTGCCCTGACCTGTAGCCTTGGCGATTAGCACGATCTCCAGTAGGGGGTGTGCAAGAGGCAGCTGAATGGATTTTTCTCTCTCATGGATGTTTCTAACTCTATCCCTCTCCTTTTCTCTCTGTAAAAAATCAATAAAATATATTTTAAAAATAAAAAATAAATATATCTGTATTGATTTTAGAGAGAAACATCAATGATAAGAATCATTGGCTGCCTTGCACGCCCCCTACTGGGGATCAAACCCGCAACCTGTGCATGTGCCCTGACTGGGAATTGAACTGTGACCTCCTGGTTCATAGGTCGATGATGCTCAACCGCTGTGTCACACCAACCAGGCAACAGTGTTTTTGTTTTTGTTTTGAGAATAAATTAGTGGTATTAGAAATTCTCTTAGGAAAACTTAAGATAAAATATATTAAATGTTAGCCTACAAAAATCCTCTCAAACATTTGCTTTGAGTTTTAGCAAAAAAGTGTCCCAATACTGTATATTCATCTTGAATTAATACTGGAAAGATATATATTTTTTAAAATATATTTTATTGATTTTTTTTACAGAGAGGAAGAGAGAGGGATAGAGAGTTAGAAACATCAATGAGAGAGAATCATCTACCAGCTGCCTCTTGTACACCCCCTACTGGGGATGTGCCTGCAACCAAGGTACATGCCCTTGACGGGAATCGAACCCAGGACCTTTCAGTTCGCAGACCGACGACGCTCTACCACTGAGCCAAACCAGTTTCGGCTGAAAAGATATTTTTATCAATGAATTGTGAAAGTAATTCTTGTATGTCTTTTTTTCATAGCTTTTAAAATAAATCTATGTTTTTATTTTGTTTGCTGAGGCCTTTCCACTTACCCAAAATACTATAGAAATAACTGGCAGGGTTATTTTATAAGCTTGCATTAATATAGTAATATCCGAAGTAAACTAATGGATAGAAAATGACAAATGCTTAAGTGGCTATAAAACCAGTAAATCAGCCATTGTATAGGGAGTTAGGTCCCAGAAATAACTGTTAAAAATCAGTAGTGATAGTTCACATTGGAAAGACAATTCAGTATGTTGAAAGGATTTACTCTAAGGAACTGCCAGTAAAGGCAAGGTATTTTCCACTTGAAATTTGTGTAGACCTTGCTAGCCTTTTGAGTATATGTTCATAAATATCTCCCCTCTCCCTCTCTCTTAGGCGTGGCAATTGTAAAAAAGCAAGCTTGGGATTAGTTTGTGAAATAGGTCTTCGTTGCCGCACGTATTATGTATTATGTGGCTCAGTACTGAGCGTCTGGACAAAAGTTGAGGGTGTTCTAGCATCTGTCAGTGGCACAAACGTGAAAATGCAGATAGTTCGGCTGAGAACAGAGGATGGACAGCGGATTGTAGGTGAGTGTTTTTTGTTTGAGTTCTGGGGAAAAGATTTTATTTTGCTTTTTACACCTTAGAATCTTACCATCTCTTCTTGTAATGGGGTAGAACTTGCTTTATATGTTCTTAAAGAGTTGAACAGAAGTTATTCCTTTGAATGGACATTGCTGATTCTGGTTAAAGTTCTGGGATGATCTTTTATTTTATGCTGTTCTTGCTCTCCCTCCTCCTCCTCTTCACTGGCCGTCTGTGCAGGTTCCCAGCCTCCTGCCCCAGCGTTGTCTGAAGTCCACCCTGTCACGTTTATCATGTAGGCTGAGATGATGGCACTCAGAGCCACTGCCCAGAGGGTGGGTGGGGTCCTGCAGGCCTGGGCTAGCTGATGCCACCGCTCGCTCTGTCCCAGGCTCTCCGGGATTCCCCCAGCTCTTCCCCTTTCCCGTTCCTTGGTCTCTGTGTTACTTGCAGGAACCTTCCTCTCTGCAGATTGGTGGTCGCCTGTGGCCAAAGGCAATCTGTGAACAGTTTTTTCACAAAGTATTTTTGGTCCCAAGTTTTCATTTATTTGAATTAGTTGCCAAAATGTAAAATCCAAAAGCCTGGATTTTCATCTTTTCAAAACACACAGCAGCTTCTCTGGAATATTGAGCCTTCCCGCTCCCACCAGGGAGAAGTCTCTAGAGTTTGCTCACCCAGGGCCTCTGCTGTCCAGTCTGCAAGCATCTGCCTGCTTCAGTTAGCATTGGAGTTTGTGACCGCAATTCTGTAGTCTTTTTGTTGCATTAGTACCTGCCAAGGAGGGCGGTGTTTGGGAGCTGAGAAAGATAATAGAGAGGAAGGTCCGGTGCTTCCCTGTCTGTTCTTCCCCCAAAGAGACAGTGTGCCGTGAAGACCGCGTATGCGCCCAGGTGTTTGTGGGTAGCACTGCCGAGGAATCAGGTTTCTTCTGAAAGAGCCATTTTGGTTGTTAGGCATTTGTTCAGGTTTTGTGTGGAGTGGTGTTTGTTACACTTAATATTATGCCTCACTTGGAATTCGCTGTGCAGTGTAAAATACTATGTGGTTGCTCCTGAACGCAACCTTTAAAAATTCTTGTTTCTAATGGCAGGTCTGATCATCCCTGCAAATTGTGTGGCTCCTCTTGTAAATCTCCTGTCAACTTCAGACCAGTCTCAACAGCTTGCGGTCCAACAGAAACAGCTCTGGCAGCAGCGCCACCCCCAGAGCATTGCCAGCTTGAGCAACGCATAAGAACAGACAGGTTTCAACATGGATGTATCTGAAATGCTGTTGAAGCATATCATTTGCATAAAAATCAGGGACAGTTTCCAAAGAATTATAATTTTTTTCAGTTGTGCTCTCTCTAGTTAATTTTTTTGGGAATAAGGACAGACCTGGAATAGATAGCAAAACTGAAAATCAACAGTGCCGATGGTGGTACATGTGTCTTTCCTTTTGCTTTGCCCATGGTACTTCCCATAAGCTCCTACTTTGGGGAGCAGAGGGGTGTGTGCGCGTGCGTGTCTGTCTGTTTGTTTATTTGTGAGTTTGTTAAAGGCTACGAACCACAATTGGTTTAAAAACGCTTGGAACTTCCCAACTGGCTTTACTTAATGTTCCACAGTGCTCAGGGTTAACGCAGGTCATCCGTGCCATTGCTGTGGGGTTCTCCCCGGATGCATGTGTTTTGGGTCTATAAATATTGAAAATATATATTGGTTTCTTTTTCCAACTTATTAAACACTAGGTCTATTAAAGCATGAAACGAAAGGTTGCACATCACACATTCAGGTTCTTTTCTAGTTTCTGTTCTGACAGTGCATGTCTTTGAAAGCATGCGTAAACAAGATAACAGATGTCACGTGACGGAGAGAAACATTTGTAGGTGAATAGCATTGGTCACTGCATTTTTATAAAGTTTATACCTGGGTATTGCTTCTAACCCCGTGACTCCTCTCCGACCCCCATCCTCTCTGTCCCAGGTTCTTGTTAAGGTGATAAGTACAAACATTTTTTTGTGTGTGATAAAACTCTTAAAAAAGTTAATTTTAATGTATTAATAGTATTCCTAATGAGTGCTGCAAAAAACGGCTACAAGCCTGCTTTTCTCAAAATTCCATTTTCCTTAACTTAAGATAGGTTGTAGAAAAAAGGACAACTTGGCTTCCATTTTGCAAATCATCTTTTTTTTTTTACTTTATTATCGTAATATGTTGGTCGTTCATAAAAAAGGAAACCATACTTGAGCTGTAAAGTAGACAATGAGGAAACACTTGAGGCTTCTGCTGTATGTTCATTTCCTGTTGTTGTTACCTAGTAACTTGAACATTGTTTAATGTGTTGTAAGACGTTGTAGAGTTTATTTCAAGCTGTTAAAAATGGTAATGTACAAATGTGAATAGACACTTATCTATAATATGGGTAAGTTTTGTTTCGCCTATAATAGATGTTTTATAAAAACAAGTGAGGGGACAATTGGTCTTTTTGTTTCCTTCCCTTTTTCTTTGCTTGCACAGGTTGCACTATTGAAAAACTGAGATTGTATAAACCTGGTCAAAAGCTGCAAGATACCACCGTCTTGTAGATGTCAAATAAAAAGTTGTTATCCGAACCAGCAGTGGACTCTTGTTTAGGCCCCACCACCTCCAGAGGCAGCTGCGGGGTTCTGCAGAACGCGGGTCTGTCAGCGTGTCTCGGGTTTTAGGCTGAGAAGGTGTTGAGGGCTGAGATGTGGTGCCTGTGGATCCTTCCGGCTGAGTTGTTTGCCTTTGTGACCTTCGAGACGCCTCGGAGCAGGGGAGGCAGTGCTGGTGGTGGAGAGCGGGGCTTTCGTCCCCTCGTGTTTCTTCCCGCCCGAGCGTGGTTGTCAGTTCAGTTGTGTCGCCTTTACCACAAGTTGTGTGCTTTCTTTGGATTCATTTATCCCTGATGCCCAAGAGACGAATGGAGAGTACTTTCTGTTCTGTGGCATATTTCGCCTAGTGGATGCAACGTCTATCTTCAGGCAGGTACCTGTGCCTCAGGCAGTGGTCCACACCAGTGTCGGCCAGTCCCGTGTTAGGGCTGTAGATCCACCCCAGCCTGGAGCCGCAGCAGCGCTTCCCAGGCGTCCGTGTTTGAACTGTCGCCCGTGCCAAGCCCAACAGCCGGCCCTCCAGTGCGACCGAATGGCTGGGCTGGGGAGGAGGCCAGCTTCCCTGTTCTGTGTGGGTCCCAGCGGGTCACGGTGCTTCCAGGCAGCGGCAGGACGAGGATTCTTTAGCTGCGGTTGGTGGCCCCACGGTTCATGATGTAACGTTTGCTCGTGGAATAGCTGCCTGACGCAGAGGCAGTCACATGTCCTGTTCTCGGTAGAAAAGCTTTGTCTTGCTTTTTAAATAAGGTCCAGAAATAAGGCCTCTGAAAACGCTCAGATAGAATAGACACTGAAAGGCAGCACTCAGCGGAAGCGGAAGCGGAAGGGGGCTGAGGTGCCGTTCGCACCCCCTGCAGGGGCGGCGGGCCAGAGCCCCTGCCCGTCCCCCTTCCTGGAGGCGAGCATATGACCTTTACACTGTGCCCTTGGCCACGTCAGCAAGTTCAGGTTGGCCAGCGATGGGAAACCCGGCATTCAAGGTCCCTCTCTGCCAGAACATCAAGTCTGAAGCCGGCCCGTGTGTTTCAGGATCTGAATGCCTGTCTGAAGCCCACGTGGCCTCCGCAATGCCTTTTCTCCCTTTTAGCAATATGACTCTGAGCACAGAGCTTGGCCTGTAAGTCACGGGGTGCATTCAGAGTTTACAGTGTCCAGAGCTGCTCAGACGGTTCCTCGGGGGAATTAGTGTTCCCCTAAGTTAGCACCCTCCGTCCGCACTGCAAGGTTTAGTGGGTTATCCAGATAGGTGTCAATGGTGTGAATTCCTAAAGGTAGTAACCAAGTACTTTAAACACAACTTGATCAAAAAGTAAATATCTTAAGCAGTTTTCCCTTTGTGCTGCTAAATTGCAGGTCCTTTCATCAGTATCTTTACACCAGTATATAAGTTAGCAAGATCCTGCATCCAAAGCACTGTAGTGGTGCGTGTATGTATATATATTTATTGCAGTCCAATTAGCACTGCAGAAACCTTTCTGAGTTGCAACAATGCACCTTTTCGTTTTATTGTGCCTCATCTGTAAAAGTGAAAGGTCTAGAACACCAAACTCCAGGGACATAGACTCTTTTAGAGACAGTTTTCTGGCCGGAGCCCCTGGGCATTCACTCGCTAACCGCTGTGATGCTCTTAGACAGCTTGTGGCAGGCCTGACTGGAGAGGGTACCCGCTCAGCTTTTACAGCTGTGAAACGGGAGCCTTTGAGCAAGAGAGGGAAAAGCGTAGACCAGAAATGACACCAGGTGATGAGGTAGGAGCAGAGGACCCTTTGGGTCCTTTCCTTGGTGAGACGAAGAGGAAGGTCCTATCTGAAACCTGGTTTTTAAAACGTACCTGAGGGGGGATAGTCAGTAGTTTCTGAGAATGGTGCCGCTTGATATTCGCTGGTAGGAGACCCAGTTATCACATGTTTGGATAGTTCAGGCCGTGAGGTGACAGTGGTCACCACTGGGGTGATGGGCACTTGCTGACTCCGCTCCCTGCGTCTGGGGTCTCCCCGCTAACACCGCACCCATGTACACACACCGTGCACACTTGGCTGCTCGAAGTCTATGCAGCTCACAGTCCACGCCTACCTGGCCGCAGCTGTGAGCAAGATCCATTTGCAGAAATTCCTCGTTGGCTGCCAGCGTCTAATACAAAAGCAGTGTCTTTTAAGGGCATGGAGGTGGAGGAAGCACATCTAGACACCTGTCACTCAAGCTAGCTAGTCATGCTTTCCTGAGTCCTTAAGGTGAAATCAATACCCACCTTCTAATTTTATGTTGTACTTATATATGTGTACATAAGGGTGTATATATAGAAATGTTGAGCTCTTTCGAATTCTGAATGTAAATATTTCTTGTAAATTGAGACCCTTACCAACTGGTTTTCCCTTCAATCCTATTTATTCTTTTCTTGACTTCCTATGGGGGCATTGTATAAAAAAAAAAATTTTTTTTTTAATGTAGAAAAGTATGAAAACTTCTTAGTTGAATTTATTCGCATATTTTAGAATTCAGTTTTGCATCTTTGCTTTGAATTCCAATGTGTGTGTTTTGTGTTAATATTTTCCAATGTGCGATTGTGTTTTTTTGCCTTTTTATTACCAATTTACTGTGTGCAATGCATTGTATTGGGGGAGGGGTGAACTTGAGTGCAATTTCTGATACTGTCATTATATGACTAGTTATGCTCGTTCATGTTGCTCTTTGGAAGCTATAGTGAGCCTGATATTTTCACATTAAAAAAAAAAAAAAATCTTCCCGAGACTTCCTTTCAGCTCCTCTAACTTCTTCAGTGCTTTGGGATCAAATGTAGCTCCGCAGCCAACCCAGCCGTTCCAGGCCCGCACCAAAGTCCTCAGCGGGCCCTCCCGCTGGGGGAGAGCCTGCAGACCTGCCCACGGAGGTATGTCCCGCTGCTGCTGCTGCTGCTGCAAATGCCCCGTGTTTCTCCCAGAACCTGGGCCTGTTTTCTAACTGACGGGGACCATCAGATGAACTTTGCAGTGAGCTCAGGTCGCCTGTTAGAGAGATTGACAGCAGACAGGGAGGCACCCGTGCAGCCTGTGTCGGTGGTGACGGGCGGCATTGGGCAGAGCAACAAACCCGCCGAGGAGGCCCCCAGAGCCTCGGCTCATGGGGGATTCCGTGCTGGGGGTCAGCCAGGCATCACCTGAGGGAGGGCTGGCCGCCGGCCCTCCTGCAGTCCTGTCGCCTCGCTGGGCTGGTGAACTGCTCTTGACTAAATGAGCCACACACCAGGGAGCCGAGCTGGACCAAGGCTTCCTTCTCGGTCAGTGCTGCCAGCAGAGAGGCCGTCACCCAGCAGGCCAGCAGTGGGCTTTTTATGAGCATTTCATGGGCCTTTCTTTCGTGAACACGTTTCATTCATTACTGTTGAACTTGGTAGACTTGTTGAAAATGTCAAAGCTCTCTGCATTTGGCGAAGTCTTGGGAGACTTAGAGTGTCCTGCCGTGGGACGTGCTCCAGCACGAATGCCCTTCAGCCACCTGCCAGCCGGCCTCCGATGCCGAGTGGTTGAACCGAGCTTTGCAGCAGCAGCCATGGCCTCTGCAGCCACGAGGCCGGGCGCAGGCAGGCTGAGGTTTCCCTTAGTGTAGTCGACCCAGGGCCAGCCTGGGGAAGCCAAGGCCTGGGGGGCAGCCCGGCTCTCCGTCCCCAGGCCCCGCCCGGGCCTTCCTTGCTGCGGCAGCATTGTGGCACTGAAGAGGTTAAAGGAGCTCGACCTTCTTTCTGACTCCGCCTTGGGGGGCAGAGAGCTTGTTTTCTACGTAGCACGTTGACGTCTCATCATCAGACACCCACATCATCCTGTCCATGGTTTATACCGAATTTGCAAACTACTGATGTTATTTTTCAATAACCACTTGTGTCTACCATCGACCCCGGGAGGTGGGAAGAGGCCCGTGGTATCTCTGCAATAAAACTTCCACCAGGTTCTACCTCCGCTGAGCAAAGGATACTTTTATACGTAGGCGTAGACCTTCCTCCTTCGCTAATCCGACATGGTGCGTCTTGAGACAACGCGATGGGAGTCCAAAGACAATTTGAAAATGAAGGTGGATGTGTAGACTGTTGGCGTTGTTTTTCTTTCCTT
Source organism: Nyctalus aviator (assembly GCA_036971965.1). NCBI lineage: Eukaryota > Metazoa > Chordata > Mammalia > Chiroptera > Vespertilionidae > Nyctalus > Nyctalus aviator. Next base: position 8,716,815 of record CM072939.1, on the reverse strand, counting down.
CTCTTTTTTTAAGTCTCCCCTTTGATATGGCTACTCGGTGTGAATGTCCGTCTGTATGTGAAGGTCCGCACTGTTCTGATACTGCACTGCTTGGCCCGGCCTTCGTGGTAACCAGGACCCACCGGGTGTCCGGACACGACTGTTCCCGCCGCTGGGACGTGTCGCTCTCCACACTGGGTCTCATGCAATAAAAACGTATCGGGCTGCATCGAGCGAGGCCGACCCTCGCCAGGAAAAACGATCAACCACGAAGCGTAACAAATTCTGTGTCTCGTCGTTGTGGGTTTTCTTGTTTTGTTCTGTTTTGTTTCCTTTGGTTTTCTTTCTTTGTAAGATTCTTAAATAAATTAAACCAGCTAATAACACTTCCTCTCTCTCCGTGTTTTCCTTGTCCGGGTTCTGGGCCGTAACAGTGCCAACACGCTCTCCTGGAGAGCGGCTTGTACGGGTCCGTGCCCCTAAAATGAGCCGCAGGAGGCATCGTGGGATGTGGGTGCGATGGAGGCCGGGGCGCTGTGGAGCCGTTGGGACGAGTTCTGGCCGAGGTCCTGCGCCCACCACGGCTGAGGCAGGTGGCCCAGCCTCTTCTCTGAAAGAGGCCACAGAACAAGGGCAGCCACGAGGGGAAGACGGGGAACATGAGGCTGTCCGTCGAAAATCCATCCCTGCTGGTGAACAGCCAGCCACCCAGCCTGTGGCTCCTGGATGATGCAGACAAGCCGCAGGCGGTGGCGAGCTCGGCTGGGTGTGTGCCTGTCGCAGTCCGTTGCTTTCTGGACTCACTTCCACAGCCCTCAGCCCCCTCGTTTCCAGGTGAAGTTACTCTGCTCGTAAGCTGTGACAGGCCTTTCAGTTTCTCATTTCTATGCACTTGGTGCCTGAACTTAATACTCATTTATTTAGCGAGTGTTTAATAAGCAGCTGCTGTGTGTCTAGCATCAGGCCACATGCTGTCCCCGGAGGTGACTCCTCATGGGTAGTAATTCTAGTCTCATAGACGGTCAACACGTGGTCCTGGGAGCTCAGGACAGCTGTGTGGCCCGCGGGTGGAGGTCATGGCCCGACTGCCCTGAGGGTGGAGAGGAGCGGGGTGATTGTATGCCAGGGCTGAGCTTGCTCACGGGGAGAAGTGAGTTTTGGCCAGGAAGCCTGGTCCAAGCTCCTTACCAGAGAAGGGAATAAACGGGAGAGAGGACAGCTCAAAAGGGGAGGGGTTAGCTGCCCAGGAAGTGACTAGATCCCTTTCCCATATGTGGGCACCTTCACTGTCACTTCACAGTCGAGGTGACAAGCACTGAGGTCAGGGAGCCAGTAAGGGGTGGGGGGCCTTGTCCCCAAGGTGATCAGGGCCAGGGGTGACTGCTCCCTCTGGAGCAGGGGTGGGGAGCCTTTTTGCTGCCAAGGGCCATTTGGGTATTAAAAACATTCCCAGACCACACAGAATTATCAGCTTAAAAAGCCGGCTGCATTTGGTTAGACATTTAATTAACTCACCACAAATGCCTGGCCGGGCCAGACTGAACGATGTCGAGGGCCTTACCCAGCGGAAGACCAGATGTTGCCCGCCCTGCCCTCGCCCTGGAGGACGGCAGTCAGGGGGAGGAAGGACTTTCTGAAATGTCAGAGTTTGGCTTTATGAGTCGTCTCTGCGGGGTTTGAAACGCTCCAGCGAGTCCTCCTATTTGTAGCACACAGCACTTAAGGGAATTTAATCATTTGTAAATGGTGTTAACGTTTAGGGGAATTTAATCTCGTCAAATACATAAGGTAATTGAGCATTAATTGAAGAGCAAGTGAAAAGGGAGTGCGTTGCATTTTGACTAAAATATTGGTACCTCGAGCTTGAAGACTGAAAAGAAACTTGTTTTTAAATGTAGAGCTTTAACAAGTCGAGTAGTAATTTGTATAAGACATGAGAGACCAGACTTCCAGTAGACCCTGCACATCCTGAGTTCTGCTCCTGTTTTTTTTTTGTGTATTCAGGTCTGTTGTCAGCCCCACCACGTGTGCCCTGGATCCCTGCACTATTGACATTGGGGCCCGGCCATGCTTTGCAGGGTGGGGCTGTCCGTCCGGTGCCATTGAGGGCATTTAGCAGCACCCCTGGCCTGTACCCACTACCCCGCCCCCGAACTGGACCCCCCCACCCCCCCTCCAGTGTCCAGCCATTGCCAAATCTCTCCTGAGGATCAAACTCGCCCCTGGTAGGGAACCACTGCCCTCGGCAAGTTAGCCATAAGGAGGCCAAAGAACGGGTCTCTGCACACGAGCGTGTGTGTGTGTGTGTGTGTGTGTGTGTGCGTGTGTGTGAGACAGAGGACAGGGCCCGGGGACAAGGCAAACACCCCTGAGATGGGAAAAGTACAAATGTTAATTAGCTGGGGGGTTGGAGAATGTGCAAGTTCCATACACATGAATATTTATCAGCTAGTCATTTGAGAGCAGGATGTAAAGAAGCCATCTGGGCAGGCCTTTAGGGAGAGAAAGGAGGCTTTAAAAATGTGCAAAGATGCTTATTTTTAGAGTCCAATTCTCAGGGAGTTGGCTTTGTCCTCTGAAAGCTGCCCACCCTGGGTGGCGAGTGCACCTTTGGGTTAGGAGACGCACGTGGCACACTATTGCTCGTCTGCTCCCAGTCACTGTTGTGAAGAACTACCAGCAAGGGTTAGGCCAAGAGCTGGGTGGATGCTAATGGAGTTTGTGATACTTAATTTTTATGTGTTTTTTTTTAATGATATAATTTTTTAAAAAATATATTTTATTGATTTTGTACAGAGAGGAAGGGAGAGAGATACAGAGTTAAAAACATCAATGAGAGATTTTGATCAGCTGCCTCCTGCACACCCCCTACTGGGGATGTGCCCACAACCAAGGTACATGCCCTTGACCGGAATAGAACCTGGGACCTTTCAGTCCGCAGGCCGACGCTCTATCCACTGAGCCAAACCGGTTAAGGCTAATTTTTATGTTTTTGTTGGTTGTGAGTTTGATCCCCGGTCAGGGCACATACAAGAATCAACCAATAAATGCAAAAACAAGTGGAATAACAAATGGATGTCTCTCTCTCTAAAAATCAATAAATTAAAAAATTTAAAAAGAAAACAATTTAATTTACAATAGCATCAAAGATAATGAAATGTTTAGGAATAAATTTAAAAGAAGTACAAGACTTGCACACTGCAAACTAGAAACATAGTTGAAATTAAAGAAATAAGACCTAGCCCGGCCGGTGTGTCAACCTATGAACCAGGAGGTCAAGGTTCGATTCCTGGTCCGGGTATATGCCTGGGTTTTGGGCTCCATCCCAGAATGGGGCCTGTGTGGTGCATGTAGGAGGAAGCCGATCAATATTTTCTCTCATCATTGATGTTTCTGCCTCTTGCTTTCCCTTCCTTTCTGAAATCAATAAAAAATATATTTTTAAAAAGAAATAATACTAGCCCTAGGTGGTTTGGTACAGCATCAGCCTATGGAATGAAGGGTCCAGGGTTCAATTCCAGTCAAGGGCACATACCTGGGTTACAGGCTGGATCCCTGTCCCAGTGGGGACAGATGCCGGAGGCAACCAATCAATGTATCTCACATCTATGTTTCTCTGTCTCTCCCCCTCCCTTCCCACTCTTTCTAAAAGTCAATGGAAAAAATGTCCTCGGGTGATGAAGCAAAAACAAAAAAACAAAACAAAACAAAAAAACAACAAAAAAACCAAAACAAAACAACTCTTCCCCCCCCCCCCCACACACACACAAAAAAAACCCCCACACAAAAACCTATATAAATTGAAAGCTATCTTGGGTTCGTGAACTGAAGAGCCTAAAATAGATACACCAATATAATACAAGTCCTATAAAAAATTTCAATTGCCTTTTCCTGTGTGACCAATAATAAAATTTAAAAATGGACAAGCAGCCGAAACCGGTTTGGCTCAGTCCCAGGTTCGATTCCGATTGGGGGCACGTACCTTGGTTGCGGGCACATCCCCAGTAGGGGGTGTGCAAGAGGCAGCTGATCGATGCTTCTCTCTTATCAATGTTTCTAGCTTTCTATCCCTTTCCCTTCCTCTCTGTAAAAGCTCAGTAAAATATATTAAAAAAAAAAAAAAAAGAAAAGAAAAAGATGCTCACCATCACTGCTCATTAGGGAAATGCAAATCAAAACCAGGAAATACTAGTTCACACCCATTAGGAAAAAAAAAAAATCAGATAATAACAAGTGTCGGTAAAGATATGGAGAAACTAGATGCCTCATGCATTGCTAGTGGGAATGTACCATGGTGAAGCCACTATGGGAAGCAGTTCGGTGGTTCCCCCAAAAGTGAAACACAAGACTCAGCAATTCCAGTCCTGGGTTATACCCTAAGGAATTGAAAGCTGTTGTCCACAGAAAGAAATTGTATACAAATGTTCAGAGCGGCTGTACTTATAACAGCCAACAAACTGAAACAATCTAACTGTCCATCAACTGGTGGTGTTTCCTGTCCCTCCAGTGGAATGGTATTTGCCGTGACTAAGAGAGTAGCAAAATACTGCTACACGTTACAATGTGGATGAACCTTGAGAGTATGATACTGAACGACTCTGGCCGGTGTTGCTCAGATGGTGGGGTGTCCCATGCACTGAAGGGTTGGTTGCTGTTTCAATTCCAGGCCAGAGCACATGCCCGGGTTGCGGGCTAGGTCCCGTGCAGGAGGCAGCTACTTGATTGATGTTTCTCTTTCACATCTATGTTTCTCTCTTTCTTTTTCTAAATATAAATAAAGCCCCTACCGGGTTTGGCTTAGTAGATAGAGCGCTGGCCTGTGAGCTGAAGGGTCTGCATTCTGATACACTGAGTGTAAAATGCACAGCTGTGTTTTGAAGACTTTGTATGATACAAAATATCTTAACTTCTTTACATTCTTTCCACACGGAAAACCCAGTGTCCTGGATATTTTGTGTTAAAATGTATTAAAGATTTGTTTCATCGGGTTTCTTCTTTCTAACGTGGTTACTGAAACAATTGAATTGTGGCTACTTTTGAGTACTGGATCCCTGGTGTGTGTGTGTGTGTGGGGGGTGAGGGTCAGGGAAGGAGGGTAGGCGAAGGTGTCACTCATTGGTTGATGAAATAAAATGTCCCCCAGCATCCTTGGCTGGACAAGCCTAACGTGGACCACAAGGGGTGCCGGTGAAGGTGGGGAGGAAGGCAGGCTTGGTGGATAACCCCTCCGCACCAGGCCCGGGTGTCTCCAAGTCTGTGACTCATTTAAAGGTTCCCAAACCGCTGTTCCCCAAAGGGAGGGCCCCGGGTGGGCATCTCTTGTGCACGCTGATGAGCTTCGCTTATTGAAGCACAAAACCGGGAAAGAGCACCTTCCAGAGCTTCACCCCCTCATCCCAAGCACCTCCGATGCAGTCAGCCTGGAGGACGGGCTGGGCCGGGGTCCTCGGAGGCCCCACATGGCGAGGCGAACTCCAGGGGAGGAGAAGCGTGGCCGCGCTCCTTCCTGTCCCCCCGACGCCCGGAGCCCGGAGCCCGGAGCCGCATCCTGCGCGTAGTAGGCGCTTCTGCCCCTGCAACACCTGAGCGAGCTCAGACGCACCGTTACGCAAACACAGGGGTGCCTCTTCCCGGGAGGAAACTCCTGGCCCCCCAAAGGGTTAAACACACCGCTGCCTGCAGACAGGGACGTGCGATTTATTTGAAATCAATGTCAAGAATCGGCGGTTGTGATTCCGGGGAAGAGCCAGACCTGGGCGTCTGGGAAGGATCTACGCGCTTCAAAAAAATTACCACCCGCCACCATTTTCTCCAGGTAATTTTCCATCCCCGCCCCCACCGGCCGGGGACGCACAAGTAATGCAGCAATCTTGCTCTTTCAAATGAAAGGCTATATAGATAGATAGATATGTTTTAAAAAGCGGTAAAAATAAGAAACCTCCAGGCGCTCGACCAGAAGCAGCAGAAGAAAGGAACCCCGGGCCCCGGCGCCGCCCGGACCCAGCCCCCCGCCCCCCAAACTTTGCCAAGTTGCGGCGGGCGCGGCGCGGGCGCGGGCGGGGCGCGGGGCGGGGCCCCTGGCGCCGGGCCGCCCCCTCCGGCCGGGCCGCCCGCTGGCTCGGCGCAAAGTTTGCGGCCGCCGCGCCCGCCGGTGCTGGGAGCGCGCCGGGCGGCGGGGGACGAACGGCCATATTTGCCGGCGCGGCCCGAGCCCGGCCGCCCAAGTGCGCGGGAGCCGGGCGGGCGCACGGACGGCGCTCGGCCCGCGCCGGCCGCCGGGGGGATGTCTTACAAACCCGCCCTGGCCGCGCACATGCCCGCCGCCGCCCTCAACGCCGGTGAGTGCCCCGCGCCCGCCCCCCGGGGCCGCCGGGGGCCCGGCCCGGGGCGGGGGGGGGATCCCGGGGCCCCGCGGGGCCGGGGGCGCCGGGTCCCGGGCCGCCGCCGCCGCCCCGATCCCGGCCCCGCGCCGCCAAAGTTGGCGGGTGCGCCCCGCGCGGGGCTGGGCCGGGGCGGGGGCCGGGGCCGGGGCCGGGGCTCGGGGTGCGGGTTGCGGGCTGCGGGCGGCCGCGGGGGCGGGGGAGGCTCCGCGGCTCCTTTTTCCTCCGCTTTCGGGCGGCGCGGCGACGGCCCCTGCCGGCGGGCGGCGGGAGCGGCGGGCGCGGGCGCGGGGCGCGGGGCGCGGGGCCGGGCCCGGGCGCGGGCTGCAGGCCGGGGGCCGGGGCCGGGGCGGGCGCTCCCGGGCCGCAGAGGCGCACGTGCGCGGGGCAGGCGGGGCGCCGCCCGGGGGCGCAGGGCGCAGGGGGGCCGGGGCCCCGCGGCGCAGGGGCGCAGGGAACGGGGCTCCGCCTGGTCCGGGAGCGGGGGCGGCGGAGCGGGACACGTGGGAGGCCCCTCTGGGTGCGCGCTGGGGAGGAAGTTGGAGAGGAGCGGGCGCCTCTGGGTGCTGGCAGGCGGGGTTGGGGGATGGAGGGCATCGGAGCCGGCCTTCACATCTCGGGGGGGGGAGGGCCCAAGTCTGGACAGAGAAGCCTCCTCCAGCCCCAATCGGGAGGGCCCCCCCTCCCCTCCCCTCTCCTCCCCTCTCCTCCCTTCCCCTCCCCTTCCTGGGGCTGCCGCCCGGAGGTCCCGGGAAACTCCGCAGAAGTTGTCAGGCCGCTCGGGACTGTGCCCAGGGCCTCGCCCCGGGGCCGGGGAGACGGGGTGGGGGGGGGCTGTCCCCGCCCCAGGTCCTGCTCCTCCAGACAGTTGGCTGGGAACAGACTTCCCCAAAAGCAGGGCATTGGCGGGGCGGGGCGGGGGGGGGGGCAGAGGCCGGGAGGGGCTGGCCTCCGGTCAGAATGCCACGCTGGCGCTGGCAGCCGCGCAGGTTCGGGCCTTGTCTCCGAATGTCTGCGGAGGGACCCACAGCAGCAGTCAGTGTGCAGGCATGTGTACACACAGGGAACACACGTGTACTCAACTTTCTGGATGCAGCCTTGGGGATGAAAAAGGGTTAAGATCCAGGGTGTTCATTGGGGGGAGGGGGGGGAGGGGAGGTGAAGGTGAAGGTGGGTTTTGAGCCTCAAGAGCAAACAGGGCTGTTTTCTCAAATGTCCTCACCTGCTCAGGGGTCTGCGAGCCTCAGAGAGAGAGGCTTTGTGGGCCAGGTGGCCTCCCCTCCCCCCCTTTCCCCCTCCTTCCCTCCTGTCATCCTCGGGGTGGGGAGGATGAGGGAGGGTTTGGGACCTTTGGGGTCCGGGGTCATGAGTGACAGGCACCCGCTCAGGAGCCCTGAAGCCGGTTCTGGGCTGCCGGCACCTGTACGCGGGTTTTCCTCTTTTCTGGCGACATCCAGGAGCAGTGCCAGGTGCCGGGATCTCTGGGCTTTGGGGGGGCACCCCTGCCCGTGCACCCCTTTGCGGAGCCCCAGCTCCCCTGCCATTTGCATCCAAGATGGACTCTCCTCCGGCTTCCCTGTCATCCTGCCTTCTGCCCTCCGGCCCTGCCTCCCTCCCGCGCGGGCTGCCCAGCCCCGGCCTGGCCCGCGGTGGCAGCAGCGGCAGGAGTTAGACAAAGCCTCCGCCTCCCTCCCTCCCTCCCTCCCTGCCGGGGAGCCCCCCCCCAGGCGCCCCAAGTGGCGGGAAGGCCGCCAGCTCCCCGGGCCCAGGCCGCTCTTTGTCTGGCGTGGGGGCGGGGAGGCGCTGGCCCCGGAGCTGCTGGCCTCCGCGGCCCTCCCGCCGGCCGCCTGGTCCCCGCACGCTCACCGCGGGCATTGTCCGCGCTCGGGCACCAGCGCTCACACCGGGCAGCTTCCTCCCCGGCCTGGGGCGGCCGGACCCGGGTCTGCAGGAAGCAGGGGGCATGAGTGGAACTCGGGGCCATGTGCCAACTCCCCAGGCCCACAGACACCCCCTCTCCCCTCCTGTAACACAGAGGGAGGGATGCTCGGCACCCAGTGGGGGTCACCTGCCCGGAGCTACTGAGCGATTTCTCCCCCCTCCTCCCTTCGCCCCGATACCCAGCCTGGGAGCATGAGACTTCCGGTGGGAACACTGCCGCCAGCAGATGGGGAAACCGAGGCCTCCAGGGGGAAGGGCGTGTGTGAGGTCATACAGCCAGGTGTGGCACAGCCGGGCTGGCTCCTCGGCAGGAGAGCAGACGCGGAGGATGCCTGGGGGTGCCGGCCCACCCATCTTCCGGGTGCCCCAGCCTCACCCTGAGCATCCTGGGAGGTGTCACCGCCTGCAGCGGAGGGCGGGCTCAGAATCCAGCTCTGGAGCTGCAGAGCCCGAGCTCACCAGACCACACTCGGTGCCCACGTCAGCAGGGGCAGGAAGTTGGGGTTTGGCGGAGGGGGTGAGGGGAGCTCAGGGCAGCCACCCTGCCCCAGTCCTGTGCCCTGGGTGGAGTGAGCCCCCCGCCGGCTGAGCAGCACGGTCCCACCGTGCGATATTCTCCCGCCTTAGAGGCTCGGAGCTGCCAGGGATGTGCCCAGATACCCTCTTGGAGTGGCAGTATCTGTGGGTCCTGCCTGACTGGGCATCTCATGCTTTGGAAAAAACACACGTCTGTTTATTGATTTTAGAGGAAAGGGGAGAGACAGAAACACCAATGATGAGAGAGAATCATTGATCGGCTGCCTCGTGCACGGCCCCCACCCTGGGATCGAGCCTGCCCCCCGGGCATGGGCGCTGACTGGGAATTGAACCATGAGCTCCTGGTTCATGGGTCAGCGCTCCACCCCTGAGCCACGCTGCAGCCCAGGGTCCCGGCAGGTAAATCCAGGGTGGGCCTGAGCGTGGACGGACAGAGCTGTCGTCCCCCGCTCCTGGACAGAGGGACGGGCCTTGGGGTCAGCCTCCCCTGGGCTGTGTGGCCCGGGGCAGTGCCCACCCTCTCTGGCCTGTTTCTCTCTCCAGCCAGGAGCTCCCGGGTGCTCGAGGGCCCCTTCCAGCCCCTCAGCCAGACAGAGTCCAGAACTCCCCCCTCCCGCACTCTTCCTGCCCGCACCAGATGAGCAGCTGGTGGCTTTGGCCGGCCTGGCACCAGCTGTCCCTCCCGGGGGCCAAGTCTGCAGAGCCCGCCTGCTGCCCGCTGCCTGTGAGAGAGGCCGCTGGCTCCGCGGGTGGCGGGCCGGGCTGGGGAGCTGGGGAGCTGCGCCTGGGCCGGGCGAGGAGGCAGGCGGGCGGGCGGGCAGCTGCCGAGGAGGGCTAGGTAAATTCTCCATGGTTACCGCTGTTTGTAATTCCACAGGACATCCTCTCCCCGCTAATGGCCACTCGGACGCCATTACAGGTCCGCATGCTTCCGGCCCTGAGCTCCTGAGCCGGGGGAGCTGGGGGAGCTGGGGGGTTCCCCGCTGCCGGTCCACCCCGTTCAGGAGACGCCCTCCTGCCCCCGGGATCGATCCCTCGTGGCTGAGGGACAGGGTCTCCGAGAGCTGGGGTCCCTAAGTGGGGCCGCCCCTTCCCTCTTTGGGTGCAAGGCATCCGGGCGTAGACGCGGACTCCCCGGAGTCCTGTCCCCGCTCTGCAGAGGGGGTGATGCTCAGGGTGAGGGCTTGTCTGAGCATACACGGGCCGGGGTATGCTCAGATCCCTGGCTTGGTGCCCTGCACCCTTCGCCAGCCAGGCGGGGGCTCAGAGCCAAGCCCTGCCCCGTCTCCCGCCCACGGGATGTCGCAGCCCCAGTGTGGGCATCCTGGGTACCAGGGAGACGGGCGAGGGTTAGGCCGAGCATCGCAGCACCTTCGTCTTTGGTGCCCTCCCCACCACAGGGATGGGAGGGAGGTCGCGGGCCACGGGAGTGGTGGTGTCTGCTGCTGCGGTGGGTGCCAAGGCCAAACCCGAGGGCGGGAGCGGGGGTCTCTGCCTGCGGAGAGGGTGGGCCACTGCTGATGGCGCGGGGCCGGGCAGCGGGCCTGTGGCAGGCCCCGGGTCCTCGCCTCGGGGACGGCTGGCCACAGCGACGGGGTTCCTGATCGCTCTCTCCTCCACCCCAGCGGGGAGCGTCCACCCGCCGTCCACCAGCATGGCCACGTCCTCCCAGTACCGCCAGCTGCTGAGTGACTACGGACCGCCGTCGCTGGGCTACACGCAGGTATGGCGGCGGCGGCGGGAGGGGCCGGGGACTCGGCGGGAGGGACGAAGGAGGAGAGAGGATGGATGGATGGATGGATGGACGGACATCCTCTGAGCTTCCTCAGGTCAAGGCCCCGGCTGGACTCGTGTTCAGGACTGGAGGTGTCTCAGAGGGTGGCAGGGTGATTCATGGGGACACTGGGTGGTGGGGGGCGCAGGGAAAGATGGGAGCCCTGGGGGCTGTGGTTCTGTTGGGGGGCCGTCACCCCGTGTATGTCCCTAGTGGGTGGTCTTGTGCCTGATGCCCGGGGAAGGCGGCCTGGCCTGACTGCGGGTCTGACCCTGAGGCCGCAGCCCCAGCAAAGGGGACCCGAGACGCGTGTGGTGGCTCCTGAGCGAGGCTACCTGGGTTTATAGCTGGTTCTGCCACTTCTCTTTTTAAAAAAAAAATATATTTTTTTTGATTTCAGAGAGGAAGGGAGAAGGAGAGAGAGAAATATCACTGAGGAGAGAGAATCACTGATGGACTGCCTCCTGCACGCCCCCCACTGGGGATTGAGCCCACAACCCGGGCCTGTGCCCTGACCTGGAATTGAACCCTGAACTGGTTCTGGGTGGACGCTTAGCCACTGAGCCACGCTGGCCGGGCTCTGGTCCTGCCACGTCTGAAAACAGGACGCCCTCCTGGCGGAGACCTGGTTTTCTCCCTGTCGGTGGGGGTCCCCGGGCTGGTAGGAGCGTGGTGGAGGCGCCTGCCAGGGAGACGTGGGCTGCTTGCGGAGGGGCCCTCGGTTGCCAGCTGCGAGGTTCTCTCGCGGCCGGAACTGCACATTCTGAGGTCGCCGTGGACACTGTCCGCGGGGTGAGGGGCGGCCCCCGGCCATGCCCCGCCGGGCTGTGCTGTCCCAGGAGGAGAGGCGGGCCCGGGCTCGGGAAAGGGACCGGCTGAAGAAGCGGCGCCGCCGGGAGGATGGGCTGAAGCGCGGCCTGGAGCGGCAGCGCAACGCCCTGGCCATGAGGCGGCGGCGGCAGCGGCGCAGGGAGGAGTGCGGGGCCCTGAGGAGGCGGCGGCAGGAGGCCGAGGACCGGGGCCAGGAGAAGAGGAAGGACCTGGAGACTAAGCAGCAGAGGAGGAGGGAGCAGGCGAGGGCCTCCAGGAGGGAAGGCCGGTCCTGGTGCCACAGGGGAGGAGGAGGGGGGAGGAGGAGATGGAGGAGGAGGACATAGAGTTGGAGGAGGAGGAGGAGATGGAGATGGAGATGGAGGAGGAGGAATAGAGATGGAGGAGGAGGAGGAGATAGACATGGAGGAGAAGGAGGCAGAGATGGAGGAGGATGAGGAAGAGATAGCGATGGAGGAGGGAGAAGAGGAGGAGGAGGAGGGAGAGGCCCATGGGGCTGTGGAGGTGTCTGGAGAAAGGGTTTCCGTGGGGCGAGCCTGCCAGTGGGGGAGGCTGGGCTCCGACCAGGTGGCCCCCGTCTCGCCCGCTCGCTCTGCACCCTCGGCCCCTGGGTGATACCTGCTCATCCCCGGGCCCTGGGGCGTTCGCAGTGAAGCCTTTGCTGTGAGTCAGGCCGTGGGGATGCTGGGAGCTCTGGGAGCTGCCGGGCGGTTCCTGGGGCGGAGGCCAGGCGGCCACCTCCCCGCTCTGTGTCCCTCGGCGCAGACACGGGGCCCTGAGCGGCCGGAGCCAGGGGCCGTCAGCCGGCTGACCCTGCTCTCCGATTCCAGGGAACAGGGAACAGCCAGGTGCCGCAGAGCAAATACGCCGAGCTGCTGGCCATCATCGAAGAGCTGGGGAAGGAGATCCGGCCCACGTACGCGGGCAGCAAGAGCGCCATGGAGAGACTAAAACGAGGTGCGTCCGGCAGGTGGCCCGAGGCCCCGGCCCGTCACTGCCGTGGAGTTTTCTAGGGGCCCCTGGGCGGCTGGGGGTCGCCGGGCGGCTCTGGGGTGTGGGCTCGGGGCTGGACGGGAAGGGGCTTCTACGAGGGGCAGCTCTGCCGTGAGCCTCGCCCGCCTGTGGCCGCAGGAGGGCCCGTCTGCCTCCTCCCTGCTGCCCCCCTGCGGCCACGGGTGACGGGGGCGGGGGTGGGGTGGCGCTGTCTGTGCGAGTCCGGGCAGGCGACGAGGTGCCTTGAATGCTTTTGTGATGGAGGTGACAGCACAGGGAAAGGTGACTCAGTGACGCTGTGAGCACCTGGTGTCTCAGGACGGGAGCCACTGGCTGCCCTGTGAGGTGAGAGGAGGAGGGAGGACGTCTGTTTAGAAGGAGGCTGTGTGTGTGTGTGTGTGTGTGTGTGTCTGTCTGTGTGTGAAGTTCATCTCAGGAGGGGTTTGGGATCTCCAGAGGGTTCGGGGAGCACCTTGGAGGAAAGAGCAGCAGCCGGGTTATGAGCAGAGGCACCCGCAGGGGCCGCCATTGGGGTGGCGGGTCCCCGGGGAGAGGCAGGGCCTCAGAGGGCGCCTGGTGCTTGGGAGCCTTGTGAGGACGGTGGCAGGGCCGGGCGGGGTGAGCACGGCGTTGTGGGAGGGGACTGGTGGTCAGGGGCTGGAACCGCAGAGGGTTTGGGGCGGGTGCGGGCTGAACCCCGCTCCAGCGCGGGGCCAGGTGGGCGCAGTGCTGTCATCTGGGCCTCGGTCGGATCGGACGGAGGCGCTGGCCACCTGAACGGGAATCCCTGAGCGTCTGCCAGGCGATCGGGAGCCGCGGTGAAGTCGGCGTGTGGACACACCCGGTGCCCACGCTGGGCACAGCCTGGGCGAGCAGCGTCCTGCCCAGCGGCCAGCGCACGTGGAGCAGTGGGAGGCTGCTGTGGGCGCCAGGGAGTGGGCGCACTGTCCATAGGTCGGCGTCGGACAGCCAGTGAGCCCTGGGTGTTTTGTGGGATTTTTAAACATCCTTACCAGAGGACAGGTTTTCATTGATTGTCAGAGGAAGGGGAAGGAGGGAGAGGGAGAGAGAGGGAGAGAGAGGGAAGCATGGATGTGGGAGAGACATCGGTTGCTTCCCATACACGCCCCAACCGGGGATTGAACCTACAACCTAGGTATGTGCCCTGATCAGCATTCCAACGCAAAACCTTTTGATGTACAGAAAACTGTCATCATGGATGTTTCTATGTCTCTTCCTGAGATCAATATATTTAAAAAAAAAAAAAAAAAAGAAGAGAAAAGCAACAACTTTAAGGTGTGGGGTCCTCAGAGTGAGTCGGGCTCAAAGACGGTACTTGGGCCGCCAGGGACGCTGTGGTGTGGAGTCCCGTCTCGGAGAGCCGGCTGGCGGGCACCCTGAGTGCACAGGAAGGGGTTAGGGAGACCCCGGGGGGAAGGAGCCCGGGCAGGCGTGCTCAGTGGTTGAGCATCATCAACCTATGAATCAGGAGGGAGGTTACAGTTCAATTCCCAGTCAGGGCACATGCCCGGGTGCAGGCTTGGCCCCCAGTGTGGGGGGTGCAGGAGGCAGCCAATCAATGACTTTTTCTCATCATCCATGTTTCTCTCTCTCCCTTTCTGAAATTAATAAAAACATTTATTTAAAAAAAAAATATGTTATTGATTTTGTACAGAGAGGAAGGGAGAGAGATAGAGAGTTAGAAACATCGATGAGAGAGAGTCATCGATCAGCTGCCTCTTGCACACCCCCCGCCGGGGATATGCCCGCAACCAAGGCACATGCCCTTGCCCGGAATCGAACCCGGGTCTCTTCAGTCCCCGAGCCGACACTCTATCCACTGAGCCAAACCGGTTTTGGCTGAAATTAATAAAAACATTTAAAGAAGAGATATATATATATATATATAGTTAGTTAGTTAATACTCAGAGAGGGAAAGACGGAAACGTTGATGTGAGAGAAGCACATCGATTGGCTGCCTTCTGCACGCGCCCCAACCAGGCCCCAGGCGGCAACCGAGTCAGGTGCCCTTGGTTGGAATCTAACCCTCTAACCCGGGGACCCTTTGGTCTGCAGGCCAACACTCTACCCACCGAGCCAAACCGGCCAGGGCGTGAGTGCCTTTTAAACCATGTGGAGGCCGGGTGGCTGGATGCGGGTCCCAGTTCAGTGCGAGGGCTCTCTGGCTGCTGGCGAAAGGACCCTCCCTCTTCCTCCTTCGAAGTCCTCTTCCTCTCCCGGCCCGGGTCCGGGTGACGGTCCCAGCCGCTGCCTCTTCTCTTCCAGGCATCATCCACGCCAGAGGGCTGGTGCGGGAGTGCTTGGCCGAGACGGAGCGGAACGCCAGGTCCTAGCCTCCCGGGCGGCAGGCGAGGCCTCCCATCCTCTTCCAGGAAGTGACAGCTCCTGCCCCCGCTCAGAGGAAACTTGGGTCACAGCTTGGTTTCTCCTCCCGTGGTCCGTCAGGCTCCGAACCTTCCGTCCCTGAGATGGAGACGAGGTTCTACAGTTCTTAGGTTTACATATTAGTTAGCAACTGCCCAGGGCGTTTGTGTTTTTCTAAGCATTGATTTCCATGATGCACGTCATTACCTATCAGGCAAACTAGCTGGCCTCCGGGGCCCTCCCGTGTCTCTTCTGGATACATTTCTGTTACTCACGTGCTTCTGTTTCTCCTCTGAGCCCATCCGGCTCTGAGGTTTGTGTTAGAGAGGCAAGGCTTTAGTAGCCAGTGCTCGTTCGCCACAGAGTATAGATTCTGCTCAATGTAACTTTCTTTCCTATTTTTTGCTTAAGCATTTGCATGACTCTTAGTACTTTGAAGTCAATCTTTTAAATGCACAAGTTTTAAATACAGAAGAAAGAGCAACTGACTGAACCTCGAACCTCGCCTGAACAAGGACCCCTGAGATCCCCCCTAAGGATGTATTAGCTTTCAGCCCCGCCTTTCCCAGCAGTGGATCCAAACATCTGGAAGAAAGTGACTAATACTGTTTGCATCTTTGTATGTATTTATTACTTGATGTAATAAAGCTTATTTTCATTAACAACTGGTATCAAGATGTGGGTTGCTTGAATCAAGTGTCATTTAAGAAATTCCTTTGACTGACTTCAGAGGAGGGATAGAGAAACATCAACGGTGAGAGAGCATTATGGTTCAGTTGCGTTCTGCACGCCCCCTGCTGGGTATGTGCCCTGTGAGGGAATTGGAACTGTGACCTGGTCACTAGGTCAGTGCTCAGTCACTGAGCAACACCAGCCAGGCTCGTGGCATTTTTAAAAACAGCTCCTCCGGGGGAGGCGAGAGAGACCTGTCGAAGGTGGCACTTTCCCGCCTGACCCAGAAGCGCCACGGGCGGATGTGACTGTGATTAGCCCACGGGCTGGGGAGGCGCGTGCTGTGGTCACAGGGCAGGCAGACGGCGGGGCTGCACAGGGGAGCTGTGGTGGTTTTAACTGCAGTGGCTTTGGGGGGGGGGGGGCGGGGGGCAGCGTGAGAGCCGTTCCTCACTGCCCTTCACCTTCCCCGTCCCCTGCCGTTAGTGCCTCCTCGGTTTGTAGGTGCCGATCCTGTGAGCGTTTCCGGGGTGCTGCAGGAACCTGCTTTCCACGCCGTGGCCACTTCACGCTGCTCTGGCGTGGGTCAGCGCCAGGGTGCTGGACGTGCGAGAATCCGAGCGGAGGAGGCGGTTGTACTAGAAGTCCCCGCGGGGGAGCACTCCGGCCGGGGGTATGGGCAGTTCTGCAGGCTCTGAGCTCTAGGAGGGGCTTTAGGGAGTGAGCTTGTCTGCCCCTCGGTCACGCACGTGCCAGGAGGCAGGCGATGGAAAGGGAAGCTCCTGTCCGCAGGCCCTGTCCTTATGGCTTCTGTGCACCGTCCCGGTGCCTCACCGGGCGACCTTGGGGAAGGTGGATGGGGAAGGGTCTGCCCACCGCACCACAGGCCTAGCGAGCCTTGTGCAGGACACCTGAGCTTCTGGACGAGGTCACCGCCTTAGAGGTCAGTTTCTTTGGATGCAGGAGCGAGGGAGGCTCCCTGCTAGTTTTCTACGGGAAGCTGAGAAGCGTTCCAACAAGCCAGGCGTGGACCTACCTGAACAGCCCAGACAACGGTAAGGGCAAAGGAGGGAAATGGTGTTGAACAAACTCACAAGCAAATCAGGTTTCGGGACGCTCGTCCCTTACAGACCTGCCTGTAATCCACACGCGGGACAAGGCGCCTCCTTCCACATCGGAGAGGTAACTTGGTCACGTGGTGTAACTGGCTAGTGGGGCCAGCGACTTACTAACCTGCACGTCTTGGAAGTCTTGTTTTAAAAATATATTTTTAATGATTTCAGAGAGGAAGAGGGAGATACAGAAACATCCATGATGAGAATCATTGATCGTCTGCCTCCTGCAAGTCCCCCACAGGGGATCGAGCCCACAACCTGGGCCATGTGCCCTTGACTAGAATCGAACCTGGGACCTTTCAGTCTACAGGCCGATGCTCTATCCACTGAGCCAAACTGGCTAGGGCAGTGGTCGGCAAACTCATCAGTCAACAGAGCCAAATGTCAACAGTACAACGATTGAAATTTCTTTTGAGAGCCACATTTTTTAAAATATATATTTTATTGATTTTTTACAGAGAGGAAGAGAGGGATAGAGAGTTAGAAACATCGATGAGAGAGAATCATCAATCGGCTGCCTCTTGCATGCCCCCTACTGGGGATGTGCCCAACACCAAGGTACATGCCCCTGACCAGAATCGAACCCAGGACCTTTCAGTCCGCAGACCGATGCTCTACCACTGAGCCAAACCGGTTTCGGCGCTAGAGAGCCACATTTTTTAAACTTAACTTCTTCTAATGCCTCTTCTTCAACATAGACTCGCCCAGGCCGTGGTATTTTGTGGAAGAGCCACACTCAAGGGGCCAAAGAGCCGCATGTGGCTCATGAGCCGCGGTTTGCTGACCACTGGGCTAGAGCACCATCTTGTTTTTTATTCTCTTAAGCTGACCTCTACATATCACTGAGCAGTGACCTCCGAGTGGATGATGAGGTTATCCTACAGGTTATTAATCTTTGTCTCAATTTCACAGTTCTCCATAGAAATGGATCTTTTTAATTGTCATACTTAAAAAAAAAAATCCTACTTTTTATTTCTAATCTTTGATAACAAAATAAGGTACCCAGATGTATAGCATAAAGACAAGAGGCAACACCTTTCTTGCTACAGCCCAGGCCCTGAAATCAACCGCCTGCCACCTGCAGCCCTCGGAACTGCTTCTCATGATGCGGACATAGTCCCCCCTCCCACCCGCACCCCCACCCGCTCCCCCACCCGCTCCCCCAACAGCCACTGTCCTCCCGCAAGGACCGCCTGCGTTTCTCAGGTTTGTTGAAGCACGTCTCTATCCAATTTATTTAGCCTGCCACGTAAAACAATCTGACGCTTTAAACCCACCAAAATGCTTCTGAAGCCCTGCAGCCACAGGCGAGGGACCCCGTTCTTCCTCCAGGGGCTCGGGCTCCTCACTCGGGGCCGGCTGTTTCCGCCGTGGAGTTCTTACTCGATTCCCAGAGCTGCTTCAGCTGCCTCTTCTTTTCCAGGGTTTCCTTCGCTCTCTTTTTCCTCTCCTGCTTCTTCTTCTCCGCTGCGCGCCTTTCTCTGTAGGCGAGACTCTCTTCCCCGTGGTAGAAACTGTCCACTTTCTCTTGCAGGATTTTCCGGGCCAGCTTCCTGTTCTGTTCCACGGACCTCGTCTGATGGCACTGCGGGGGGAGAGGAGGTTCGGGACCTGAGGCCGCAGGCTGGTCCTCGGGACCCCAGACTCAACACGGGGGGGGGGGGGGGGGGAAGCAGGAGGCAAGGACACCCTGCAAGAATCCCAGGAAGGGGTGACAAAGCAAGGGCGTGTCCCTGGCCCACACTCACGTCTGAGGTGGCTTTCACAGCCACTGTCTCAGAGTTGGGAGTGCCGTTTTGTTTAGAAGCCAGAGTAGCCTTTAAATAACTCACAGTCCCAAAATAATTTTGAAGACAAGCGGAAGTGTCTAGTGTGGGCAGGGCACGAGCACTGTGTGCACAGAGGCCAGGGCTGTCAGAGGAAAAGGGCTCGTTACCATCAGCCCAGCATTGGCACAGCGGGGCCAGGCTGATAGGCGTTCTGAGATGTCGTGAGCATGGCACGGAGAGGATTTGGGGTGAGTTACATAAGACGGGTGAAACAAAAAGGATGCCAGGTTTTAGGAGGCTCCCTGTGGCTCCTGAATGACAGGCCGTCAAGGAGCAGGGAGAAGTGGTGAGACCAAGCCATGTGCTCGGGAGAGCAGGCAGGGCCTGGCGGGCCATTAGCCGCTCGGAGCCTCCTGTCCCTGCCTGTCCTGCCAGGAGGAAGGGTGCAGGGGCTTGTGCGGACTGAGCTAAAGCACGGGCCCTCGGCCGGGCTGTATCTCCAGGCTCAGCTGCCCCTCGGGCCTCTGGCCACTCAGCGTGGAGGGACAGTGCCCCTGCCCCAGGCCAGCATTTCCTAGAGGGTCAGGTGTGCTGACAGCTGGGGACACGGGAGACTCCCACAGGCAGCCGTACATGCTCCTGGCACCGAGAATGGCTGGTCTGAGGTCATGCTCAGAAGGGTGGGCGTCACGGGCCTCCAAGGAGATGGAGGGCGGCCGCGGCCCCTGCGGCAGAGGGTGCTCGCAGACCTCCAGGCTGCTGGCTGCCCCGGGAGGTGGCCCCACGGAGTGCTGCGGCCACCGGCTGCCGTGGTTTTAAGAGATCTATGCTGCCTGCCAAGTTCAAGGGCAGCAGCACCTGGCTCCAGAGGCTGGGAGGCGGCGGCTGGGGCGCAGGAGGCTCGCTGGGGGAGGGAGCTCAGAGCAGGGGACCAGAAAACCCACCCCCTTCCGCCCTACCTTGACGACCAGGCCGGAGGGCAGGTGCTTCAGCACCACGCAGTTGCTGGTCTTGTTGGTTGCCTGGCCCCCTGGACCATGTCCTTTCACAAACTGCTCTTCAAGGTCACTCTCCTCCAGGGAGAAAGGGGCCGGCCGGTCCTTCTTGCCCGCCGCCTGGACCGGAGGGACCCTGGCTAGCAGGGACAGCAACGACGGCTTCTCCCCGGGCTGGCATGCCCAAGGCACGGGGCACATCCTGGTCAGCGGGCCAGGAAAGCGAAAGGATCCAAAGGCGCCCATGGACAGCGAAGACCTGGGTCAGACAGGAGACAGCACTTCAGGGAGAGGCCCTGCTCCCACGTCCACTTCAGGCCCGGGGCAATTCTGACAAGCCAGTTCAGACAATGGGGACCCGTCCCAGAGGGAGGGTGTTAGGGAGTGAATGAAGAAACGCGACTTGACTGTACCCTGCCCACCGGTAAATATTTTCTTGTAACAGGCCAGAAATATCTTTTAATGGACTTTTAATATATACACATACGTATACACTGAGTGGCCAGATTATTATGATCTCTGCTCTGAATGCATAATAATCTGGCCACTGTGTGTGTGTGTATAAAATTTATATTAGAGGCCATGAATTCATGCATGGGTGGGGTCCAGTCAGCTTAACCAGGGGGAGGGACATGGGCAGTTGGCTGGCCTGCCTGATGGTTGAACTCCTGGCTGAGGGGACAATTTGCATATTGACCTTTTATTATATAGGATATACACTGAGTGGCCAGATTATTATGCATTCAGAGATCATAATAATCTGGGCCACTCAGTGTGTGTGTGTGTGTTTGTGTGTGTGTGTGTAAACATATATATTGATTTCAGAGAGGAAGAGAGAGAAACATCAATGATGAGAATCATCGATCTGGTACCTCCTGCACACCTCCCACTGGGGAAGGAGCCCACAACTCAGGCATGTGCCCTGACTGGAAATAAAACTGTGACCTCCTGGTTCATAGAGCCATGCCAGCCGGGCTGGACCAGAAATATCTTCAAGGCCCCCAGAGGTGCCGTTCTCTCAGGAAGGAGAGGGTTTGCGTGTGAAGCTCAGAAGACCGGGGCTGTGATTTGCTGAAGTGTTAACCAGCACGTCAGGCAGAAGTGGGAGCTGAGTCTGGTGACATTATGTGAATGTTGGGGAGTCTCTGGAATCCAAACAGGGCAGTGAGCAGTCGCCTGTGAATGGCTGAGCTAGACAGTGGGACGCTGTAACTCACTATCCATCAACGTCAGTTGGTTGTTTCCCAAAGTTCCCAGTTTCTTGGTCTGAATAGGAACACCTGTGCCTCAGACGCGCGGCCAATGACGTGATCCAACCGGTCCGCGGCGTTAGGCCCGCCGAGCCAGCTGACCTGCAGGAAGGCGCCTGGCAGGTTCCAAACACCAGGCGAGGTGCTGTGAGCCGCGGGCGGTGAGAGAGCCAGGCTGTCCTTGGGGCTCAGTCTAACCAGAGGGGACAGGCCAAAAGAGAGCGGCGTTGAGGGTAAGATTTCCAGAATCGCTCCGGAGGCAGCAGGAGCGGAAGTACCTCGTTGACAAACGCGGCGGATAACGGCTGAGGACACGGTGGGCCACAGGCTCCGGTGTCCTTTCCTTTCGAGGGCCAGGGAGGCAGGGATCGGAGAGGTGTCACCTCCTCAGAGATCTGCGTGTGGACAGGGGCAAGTCACAGCCTGGCGGGCGGCCTGCTCACCTGGAGGATGGGGGAACAGGCCTCGCCGCGCCCAGGCAGGCCCAGGCAGGCCCGGAGCCAGAGCAGAGTGCTGGAGGGAGGGGGAGGCGGGCGCTTTTGTGGCTCCTTTGAAGGCAGGAGATTGGTTGCCAGTGGGGTATGAGAACTATGATTGTGCCACTTGGTTTGAGCCTAACCGGCATGGCTCAGTGTTGAGCACTGAGCTATGAGCTGGGAGGTTAAGGTTTGGTTCCCCATCGGGGCACAGGCCTGGGTTTTGGGCTTGATCCCCAGATGCGGGCGTATGGGAGGCAGCTGGGCGGAGGTTCTCTCTCATCATTAATGTTTCTGTCTCCCCCTCTCCCTTCCTCTCTGATATCAATAGAAATATATATTTTTAAAAAATTGATGAGTAGAAAAAGAAAAAACAAGAACAAAGAATGTGGTGAGACACACACACACAGTGATCCACTGTGGTTCACTTACTGATGCATTCATTGTTGATACCTCTACGTACTGACTGGGGATCGAACCCGCAATCTTGGTGCATCGGGATGATGCTCTGGCCAACTGAGCTACCTGGCCAGTGCTGGGCGATAGCCTTCTTTTCTATCGCTGCTATTTCAACAGAGAACACTTAGCTAGGCGAAGGCCAGTGCTAGTTTTCACTTCCATGACTGCTGGCCCACCTCGAACGGTGTGAGGAGCCTGTTCAGCGCGGGGGCGGGAAGGTGTGGTGGAGAGGGCTCCGCGCCGGGAGAGGCTTGTTTGGCAGCAGTGTGCCCACCGAAGGCCCCTTTACCAACGGCCTTTCCTGCCGTGCGGGCGACGTCTCAGGAGTCTCTTCCGGAAAGACGACGACAGACCATAGACCGGGCACTCTGCCCGGCATCGCGGAACAAAGAACCGCCTCCGAGAAACGATTCCAGACCGTCCCCGTCCAGACCCCCCTTCCTTCCTCCTCTCTGCTTTCGAGCCGAGGGACAGGATTCCTTTGTGCCTCGGGCGGCGTCTGGTCGGTCCCTGGATTGGGTTCCTCACGGAACACAGCCAGCGCGTCTCTTGGGGTTTCTCTTCCGAGAGCCAGTGAGTGGCGGGTGGGACAGCGCGGGGGCAGGGCTGATGACAAAGAGGAAGCGAGCGGGGGGAGATGAGGCGAGCCCCCCAGACAAAGTGGGGGGGGGCTGCTTTGTCACGCCAGTGTGGCTCACATCTCCACCTTTCTGTCCCACTTTCAGAGCGATCCACACCGGAGGGCTCCCCCCAACTGGAGCTCAGGAAGGTCCCGGCCGGTGGCTGGTGCTTTGTCTGCCAGCCAGTGCCGCAGCCAATCGGCGAGCCCGGGCACTTCTGGTCTCTCCGGGGCCCTGGCGCTCCTCCAGGGACAGCTGAACAAGACAAACACCCCGGTCCCACCTCCCCAAAGCTCTGACCATGACGATTGGGTTTCGGCATCTGTGATACCGAAGAGCAGCTCCACATCTCCAGGGAACAATGAGGGCCGCTGGAATCGGAGCTCGCCGTGACATTAACGAAGAAGAAAAAGGTGACAGAGTGCCAGTAAGGGACACCGGGGTGGCGAGAGCTCAGCTCTGATTCCTTCCTGGGAGTGGCAGCTTCAGCTCGGGGCTGGCTCCCACCCGCACTTCTGGCGGCTCCGGCAACTGCTGATGGCAGGTGAGGTGAAAGCCTCTCATTGTCAGCCCCTTCCCGCTCGGCCGAGGGAGATAAGAGGTGCCAGGCCTTGCAGAAGGGAACGGTAATTTGTTCAGTAGCAGTGTCGGTGTCGGCCAGGAGCCGAAGGAGATAAGGTGAGATGTCCACCGGTGGCCGGATGGGTGGCCTGCTGCGGAGCTGTGGCTCTCACGCGTTTCCAGGGCCCAACCCCCTGCGGGCCTGCGGGGACCTCGGAACCTGCCTCTCGCAGGTGCCCCGGGCTGACCTGCGTGTCCTCGAACCGAACCGGAGGAGCAGGTGTGGAGAGGACCCAGATGGCGGCTTTAGGAAAGACGGTGGTTATGGTTCTCACCACTAACCTGTCAGGGGCACACACTCCCTGGGGACCTTGTTAGAGGGGATACTGGTCACCAGGGCCTGAGGCTCTGCATTAAAAAATGTTTTTTTTAAAAAAAATATATATTTTATTGATTTTTTACAGAGAGAAAGGGAGAGAGATAGAGAGCTAGAAACGTCGCTGAGAGAGAAACATCGACCAGCTGCCTCTTGCACACCCCCTACTGGGGATGTGCCCGCAACTAATGTACATGCCCTTGACCGGAAGCGAACCTGGGACCTTTCAGTCCGCAGACCGACGCTCTACCACTGAGCCAAACCGGTTTCAGCTATGTTTTTTGTTGTTGTTTTTTAAATTTTGATTTCAGAGAGGAAAGGAGAGGGAGAGAGAGGGAAACATCGATGATGAGAGATAATCATTGATCCCACACTGGGGATTGAGCCCGCAGCGAGGGCATGTACCCTGACGGAATCTAATCGCGATCTCTTGGCTCATAGGCTGATGAGCCACTCTGCCGGGCCAGGCTCTGACCTTCTAACCAGCTCCCGGAAGGCTGTACTGCTGGCCACTTCGAGGGCCAGCTAAGGGCGTTGAGCAAGGCTTGTCGGAGTGTCCCATTTGCGGGTGAAAACCCCAGGATCAGGACGTTAGAGGTGGAGGAGGTGGAAAGGAGTGAGCTGGGTGAAGCTACTTAGAGAAAAGAAATTAATACTGACATGAGTTCACAGAGAAGGTGAGATGGGAACGAGGGGATGGAGAAGCTGGGTCACCTGAAGAACGAAAACCTGGAACGCTGGCTCCCACTGCGTTCATGTGCCAGCACGGCGCTGCCTGATGCAAACAGAACGCAAGCCACGTGCGACATTCTAAATGTTCTAGTAATCCCATTAAAACAGTAAAATAGCCCGAGTTGGGAGGTTGCCATTTGGTTTTTAGTTGGGACACAGCCCTGAGTTGCGGGCTCGATCCCCAGTAGGGGGTGTGCAGGAGGCAGCTGATCATTGATTCTCTCATCATTGACGTTTCTATCACTCTATTTCTCTCCTTTCCTCTCTGAAATCAATGAAGGGGGGGAAAAATAAAAAGAAAGAAAAAGAAAAAAAACAGGTCTCAGAACAATGGGCAAAGACCAAGCCCAGTGAGCTTGAAAAGGCTGATTGCAATCTTGCAGCTTTAAAACGTCAAAATGGCCAGCTGATGGCACCAGAGGCTACGTGAGAGGAGGAGGATTCTGAGAAATGCTTAAGACTCACTCCTGTGGCCAAGGGGTGTTGTGCTCCCTGCAGGAGTCAGATAGAGCAGCCTCCCTCTGCCTTTCCCACCGCGCTCATCCTCCTGGTCTAGCTGCCCGGGACCCTTCTGGGCTCGAACCCCGCCCAAATGGAGCCGCTGGGCTGGCTCAGGCTGGGTTTAACAGAGGATGAAGCCCCTCTCATACAGGAAGTGCTTACAGAGACTTGGTTCTCCAGGAAGACCAGCATAATGGGTTGAGCAGGAAATTCAGTTATCTTGGATTTGGGGGGAAAGAGGTCCGGTCGAAGCTTAATAGGCTTCTTGCTGACCAGTTCAAGAGGCAACAAGGAAGCAGACAAAGAGAAAAGCTTTCCATTCATCCCTTAACATCCGTTCAGTTTTTCTTTCAAGCAGGAAACTCTGAACCCATGGAGAAGAACACCCATCCTGTTCATGAGCATCACCATGATGGTCTTGTATTTATGGCATCTGACAGGAACTTTATAACTGACACCCAGGATATTAAAATGACAGAAGCACATGAAAAATCAGCAATAACAAACAATCCTCTACATTTTCTCCTAAAAAATTCTCCCCGCCTCTAGTGCCATAATGATGGCTAATGTTTGGGACTCAAATGTCTTCAAAACACTTCCAAGTAAGAGTGTGCTTGATACAAATAAAGTGGTGCCTACTACATGGGCTATTTCAGGCTTATCTTGGAAGAACATTAGCTGGTCCTCCCCTTCCCTCCACTTTTATTTTCAATCCTCACCTGAGGATAATTTTTCCATTGATTTTGTAGAGAGAGTGGAAGGGAGGGAGGAGGAAGAAAGACAGAGAAACATCAATGTGAGGGAAACACATTGATTGGTTGCCTCCTGCACAAACTCTGACCAGGGCAGAAGATGGAACCTGCAACCCAGGTACGCTTCCTCGACCGGGAATCGAACTCCCGACCCTGAGTGGGCTCAAAGGCCAGCACTCTAACCACTGAGCACACCAGCCAGGGCAGCTGGTCCATTTTTAAAACTAAATCGGTCCTTTCAACAGCTTGTGTCTGTACCTTTCCCCAGCTCCTTAAAGTGATAGCTCATTTTCCTCCACTTTCTCTTCTTGACACTTTATCTCATTTTTTTTTTTTAGCCCCTGAAAGGCTATATTGCTTTGTAGTCAGCGGGACCTGTGTCAATGTCTCAACTCTCTATGCAACTCTGGCCACATTTGCTCATCTGTAAAACAGCTGGGGTGAGAAAAATCCCATGTTGTGACAAATGGGAAGCAGTGAGCACTTCGGATCCCTAAACTATGGAGCTCAGGAACCTCTGACACACCACACACACTGTGATCTCAGAGCTCAGACCCACTCTGCAAACCTACGATTTCATGGGCGTTTATCTGATTAGAGCTCAGAGTGAAAAGGCTTCTAGAACCTGCTAGTTATTTTACTGGGGATGGTCCCATTCCAGAAGTACTTGGAAACCTTGAAAGAACCAAAGACATACTGTTTGGTGAGGTCATAAGTGTGATCTAGGAAAGCAGGTGCCAAGGAACAAATTGTGATGTCAAGGGCACAGCTGGACTTCCCGGCAGGTTCAAATGGAAAGATAAAAACCCACCTTCATCAAACAAGCCCTGCTTCAAACTTAGAGACCTTCAGGGACTACCTAATAGGGTAAGAAAAGTCACAAAGCTCGGGAAAGATGAGAAAAATCCATATTTAAATGTATAACTTATCACTTCCTTCCGTATTTAATGGATAAACTTAGATGTAAAGTTTTAGATTCCTCCTCTTTTGCTGAGGAGAACTGGTCCCCCGATGACAAACTCTGTATATAAAAACCAACAACACAAAATAACCCCCAGTTAACAGGCACTAAGTTTTTCAAGCTATTAGCGGCCACTGTTTCTGAATAGCCTGATCTTATCCCAGTCAATGTACGAGATGGAAAGATCTCCGCTATAAAGCTGTCAATTTAAAGACTTCGCCCTGCCAGTGTGGCTCAGTGGTTGAGCGTGGACCCATGAACCAGGAGGCTGCTGGTTCCATCCCTAGTCCCACGCATACCTGGGGGGGGGTGCAGGAGGCAGCTGATCCATGTTCCTCTCTTGATGTTTCTATCTCTCCCTTTCCCTTCCTCTCTCCCCCAAATCAAGAAAAACATATTTAAAGGAATGAAATAAAAGCACCATCTTACCTAATGTAAACTGACCATACTTATGCTATGCCCACAGCCAATCAGGAGTATGCAAATTAACCAGGCAAAGATGGTGGGTTAATTTGCATATCCAGGTGCAGAGGTGCTGGGAGGGGCAGGACGCCTGCTATGATGAGGAGGGGTAGGTGGTGGAGGAAGCTATATGAGTGATGTTGCACTGGCAGAGAGGACTTGCAGGCTCCCAGGCGGCTGGGAGTGAAGCCAGGGGCCTCACTGAAGGCCTATTCTTGCGAGAATATTGTGCAACAGGCCTCTAGTTAAAAAAATAATTGGGCCCTAACTGGTTTGGCTCAGTGGATAGAGCAT